>JASDFA010000018.1:20092500-21385000 GCA_035772735.1 Datura wrightii
TATATCAAAGTTCTTGAAAGAATTTATCAAGAAAGTAATGGTAATACCATTACAAGTATTTATCCTCCTCAAAATCCTTTTGTTTTACCAAATAATATTGGTATTACTTTTGCTGCTTTTCAAAAATTTATTGAAGATGATGTAGCCAGCAACGGTATAAAGGAAATTAATAATTTGATTTCTCAAAATAATTATTTGTCTTTATATGTTAAAGTTTTGGGAGAACATATTAGTTCACTCGATTCTAAACTTGATTATTTAACTGAGTTGGTGAAGAAGATTGGTATTCCTTCTTCTGACATGTCTATGGTTGTTCACTCTGCTCATGTTATACACAGCAAGCCTGAAACTTCTACAAGGCTAGAACCTTCTATACAGAGACCTCCAGAGATTACTGGATTTAAGATCAAATCTAGGGAAGATTTGGAAAAGCTAGTTAGTGACAAACTAGCAGAGTTAAATCATAAGCCTTTGGAGCTAGCCTCTGAATTTGCAGAGAATATTCTCGATCTCTCCAAAGATTATAAGGAAGAGACCCGATCTGAACTTAATAAACTCAGAAAGTTGGGAAAATGATATGGTGATATGCCAAGAATGGATACATATTATTATCCTAGACCTACACCCCAAGATGTTTGGGTGGAAGAAAGGGATTGGAACCAAACCAACACCAGTTATAACGGTGATGCCATCTATGAATGGAATTTAGATGGTTTAACAGATAGACAGATAAGTATTCTGGTACATCGGATGTTGATGTACTCTACGATCTGCAAAGCCACTTCGGATAAGAATACAGAAATGGTAATTTGCAGGATGATAGTTGCAGGTTTCACCGGCCAATTAAGAGGTTGGTGGGATAATTTTATGACTGCTGAAGATAAAGCAGCAATCTATAATGCTGTTAAGTTAGAACCTGGAGTTGATAACCTAGGAAGAGCTCTAGTAGCTGGAAGACAAGATTGTGTCTACACTTTGGTTCTCACCATTATTGAACATTTCAGTGGTAGATTTACCAATATGTACGAAAATATTCGAACTCTGTTAAATGGACTTAGATGTAAGCATCTAGGTGAATTTAGGTGGTATAAAGACACCTTTCTCAGTCGGGTAATGGATCTGCCCTAAAGTAACAACGATCATTGGAAAGGCAAATTTATAGACGGTTTACCTCATCTATTTGCAGAAAGAGTTAGGAAAGCTCTTAGAGGAAATAATATCCAAATTATGTATAACAATTATACATATGGGAGACTTATTGGAGTTTGTACCCAAGAAGGATTAAACCTGTGCAATGAATTAAAACTTAATGCACAACTTAAGAGGCAGAATCTAACTGAAAGGAACCAGTTAGGCGATTTCTGTCAACAGTTCGGAATGGAAAGAACTGTAGCTTCTTCATCAAAAGGGAAGAATAGAAAAGGTAATCAGGATGATTACTATCAAAGGAAAGGTAAAAGACGACATCGTCGATCAAAAGAGGAAAGATATTTCCGAAGAAAACACCGCAAAGAGAAAAGATTTGTAAAAGACAGATCTGGAAGAGATCTGAAAGATGTTAAGTGTTATAGATGCGGTCAATTTGGTCATATCGCCCCGAATTGTAAAAAAGAGCGGATCAAGGCTCTAGCTATGGATTTAGATAATAAGTCCAAATAACAGATTATGAAGATCATGGAAGAAACTTCAGTCAGTGAAAGTGATTATACTTCTTCTTCTGAATTTGAAGCCTCTGTTAAATTATTTGATTTACCTGATGATAATACTTGTGATAATTGTGATACAGGTGCAGGTAATTGTTCTTGTGATAATTTGGATTTTTATAAATTACAATCCCAGTTTCAAAATAATTTTGAACTTAAACCAATTACTTCTGATAATATTTTAGAATTATTAAAAGAAGTCACTGATAACGATTTAAGAGAAAAAATTATCAGTATGGCTTCTATTTCAAAATCGGCAAATAAGCCTGTTCAAAAGAAAGACATTTTAGAGGAAACTCCATATTCTATGGCAGAAGTTCAAAAAAGACTCTTGCAAAGGAACTCGCCACAAAATATGAGTTTTCCCAGTTATTCTTCTTCAATGGATGATTTAAAATTTGAAGTTGAAAAATTAAAAAATGAGATTAAATCTCTTAAACAAAATCAAATGATTTTCGACCATCGTATGAGCCAAATGGAACGTACTATGGGTCATGATAAAGGAAAAGAAGTTTTAAATGAGTCAAATGATTCAAAAGAAATTTCTGATTTTGCGAGGAAAGTCATTTCTTCACCTAATGATGATTTATTCATAGGTATGATGCAAATAGTGACTTCTCATAGATGGTATGTCAAGTGCACTATTTTAATTGATAATAATTTTTCTATTACTGAAACTGCTCTTATTGATAGTGGAGCAGATATGAGTTGCATTCAAGAAGGGATAATCCCTACCAGATATTATCAAAAGACTTCTCATAAGATTAGCTCTGCATCTGGTGATAAAATGAAAATTGATTATAAATTGCCTAAGGCCTATATTTGCAAAGATAAAGTTTGCATTCCTCATTTTTTCATTCTTGTTAAAGATAAAATGTTCCCTCCTATTATACTTGGAAATCCTTTTATTCAAGCTATTTATCCTCTTACCTATGTTGATAACACAGGTTTTCATGCTACTTATAATGGTAGAAAAATTTCTTTTCAGTTTATAACTGAACCTCTTACTAGAAACATAAATTCTTTGATTGATAAAAAGATTTTTCATATGAAATCTTTACAACATGAAATTTATAGCATGTCTATTGATACTGTTTTACAATCCTCTAAAGTTCAGGAAAAGATTAAATTGATTTCTGAACAATTTGCTGTTTCTATATGTGCTGATCATCCCAGCGCCTTTTGGAATCGAAAAAGGCATGTAGTTTCTCTTCCATATGAAGATTCTTTCTCTGAGGAAAATATTCCTACTAAATCTCGGCCCTGCCAGATGAATTTAGAATTGCTTGAAATCTGCAAAAAAGAGATTGATAATCTTTTGCAAAAAGATCTTATAAAACCATCAAAGTCACCATGGTCTTGTACAGCTTTTTATGTCAATAATGCTGCTGAAAAGGAACGTGGTGTACCTAGATTGGTAATTAATTATAAACCTTTGAATAAAGTTTTAAAATGGATCAGATATCCGATCCCTAATAAAAGAGATCTTTTATCAAGATTATATGATGCCAATATATTTTCAAAATTTGATTTAAAATCAGGATATTGGCAAATTCAGCTTTTTAAAGAGAACATTTATAGGACGACATTCAATGTCCCATTCGGGCAATACGAATGGAATGTTATGCCCTTTGGTTTAAAAAATGCTCCTTCTGAATTTCAGAAAATTATGAATGATATTTTTAATCCATATATTGATTTCATCATTGTCTATATCGATGATATTTTAGTATTTTCAAAAACTTTGGAAATGCATTATAAACATCTAGACATTTTCAAAAAGATAATTATTCAAAATGGGTTGGTAATTTCTAAACCTAAAATGAGTCTTTTTCAGACAAATGTCAGATTTCTTGGTCACTATATTTGTCAGGGAAAAATAGTTCCCATTCAAAGATCTATTGATTTTGCTGCAAAATTTCCTGATATTATCAATGACAGGACGCAGTTGCAGAGATTTCTTGGAAGTTTAAATTATATTTCTCCCTTTATTAAAGATTTGTCTACAGATCTGGCCCCTTTGTTTGAAAGGCTTAAAAAGGGTTATAAATTGCCATGGTCTGATTTACATACTAATATTGTTAAAAAGGTAAAAGAGAAGGTAAGCTCTTTACCGTGTTTAACTCTTGCCAATCCTAATTGGCAAAAAATTATAGAAACAGATGCTTCTAATATAGGTTTCGGTGGTATTCTGAAGCAGCTTAACCCTCATGATAAAAGGGAGTATTTAATTCGTTATCATTCAGGTAAATGGACTGAGGCCCAGCAAAAATATGCTACGGTGGCCCATGAAATGCTTTGCATTGTTAAATGTGTCTTAAAATTTCAAGACGATCTTTATAACAAAAAATTTCTTATTAGGACTAATAATAATGCAGTCAAGTTTATGTTTAAAAAAGATTTTAAACACGACGCCTCTAAAATCATATTTGCTAGATGGCAGGCCCAATTGGCTCCTTTCGATTTTGATATAGAATATAAGAAAGGAAGTGATAATTCACTACCCGATTTCTTAACAAGAGAATTTTTAAATGAAAACTAACAAAATCTGTTTTTGTTGTAGAATGAGACCGCAAGGTCCCTTCCCCCATGGAAGAGGTCGGGGAAGAGGTACTTCTGGAGGATATAGCCGAGGAAGTTCAAGTTCAAGTAACAGAAGTTATACTTCGGCAGCATCAAATTCAGGAGGTAATACTTCCAGAAATACAGTCCTCAGAAGAGGAAATATGACCTTGATAAGTGAGAATATTTCTCAAAGAAGAGAAAATGAAAGCCCTTCTTCTATTAACTTGGAAGATATTCCAAGAGACAACCCGTTATACGAGGCTCTGCAACGACATATAGCCAGTAGAAGAGTGCAAAGTGATACATATGCCTCTGCTACTATGGAAACAATGGAAGAACCTAAGAATAGTGAAAAGGTTCCAAAGAAAGAAGTGATACTTCTGCTTGAAAACAATGATATTTTGTGGAAAGAAGATATTTGGGAAATAACCCAAAAATATTTGATAGAAAAATTATATTTTCCGGGTGAGTCATACAAAACCCGAAATTACTATGAAAGTATTCTTCTGAGTACAGGAAGTGTAGAGATATCTCACTTCAAGGATAGCAGAGATGTGACAGTTTATAACTTCTCAAAATTGATCATAAAAAGAATTATATCTATGGAAGAATGGGGAATATCCACCATGAAAGAAAGACAAGTGATACTTGGAAACGGAAGAGTGAATTTCACTTATTGGGATTATATCCAGGCATTTTCATATGTATTATATTATAATAATGATAAACAGTTGTAATCTTTTCTTTTGTATAGAGAAAATCATAAATCGTCCAAGTTTGGGCACAACTTCTGGTGTCAAGGTATTTATTTTTAAGTTTTTGTTTTTATACTTCTTCTCCGATGGCCGTGCTTATAGCCGGCTAAAAATCTATCTATGTTGAATCTCCGTTCTACTTGAATCCTCATAAAAGATGAACTAGACTTTATTAAAATTGGGAGATTTTATTATAAAAACTGAAAAGACTTAGTATAAAGATTGATTAGCTTGGTTCGGAGATGGTGGTAAAGTCGGCGAATACTGTAGATCTTGGATTTGCCTTTGTGGCTACGTACAGTTGCCCGGTGAAAAGGCCCGTTATTTGGAGTTGTTAAGGGCCGTTGTTATCCCGGGGAGCCCCTAAAAAGGTATCCTGTACACATGGTCTCAAGATCCGGCAGTATTTTGTCCAGACAGGCCCCGTGCTCCGGTAAAATTTACCATACAGCTAGTAATCTATATACCAAGGCTTTATACAGTTCATATAATAATTCCTCCTTGTTTTGATTCTTGTTCAAAGACAAGGATATTATCCGAATAAGGTCTATCACCGCCGGCGGACTACCGCCGACGTAGATCCTGTTCACGATGGTATCAGAGCCTAGGAATTGTTTTATGAGATCTAAAGTAAGATGGGATTCAACATAGATGTTTAATTGATATGAATATTGGAGAAAGCAGTGTTAAAAACTCTAGACTGGAAGAGGTAGATATACCTCAAGATCTTGATTTGTTAAACAAATGGACTATTCCACAAGTCCCTATTCATAAGATTTATGATTATGGCTTTTTTGATAAAATATCTTCTAAACAATTGATAAAAACAACTGAGCAGTCTCTTGCTTTAAATTCTTCTGAACAGACTGTTCGTTTATTGAATGAACGTGATATTATGCTTTATAAAAAGAAGTATAGCTTCATGCATATAGGCTTAGTTCAAATTGCTTTTAAGCCTTTAACCCTTAAAGGGTTACCTGAATCTTTTATGGCTGCTTTAAGAGATGCTAGAAATCTTCATTTTAGACAATCTCTTATGGGTTCTATTGAATCTACGGTGGCGTATGGTCCCGTATATTTCAATACTCAACCTAATTTACAGTTATCTTTATCTGACGTCAATATTCTTGATGCATTAACATTAAATGTTAAAACTCATGGTTATAATTATTCTCCTGGATCTGAACTTATATCTTTATCTTATAGAATTTATTATAAATTCTTATCCACTCTTACTCCTCGATGCAAATTGACAGATATGTCAAACGAGACTATGATATTTGAAACAAATTTTGCTAAATCCAAAGTCACCACTAGGAGACTTATTGGATGGGATGAGATTAATTTTCCCTCTACTTGGATTTTAGACTCTGTTATATCTTCGAGTCAACAATCTGAGGAAATTACTAATCATGATTATTCACATATAAGCCAAACCCCTGAAGGCAGAATTTGCATTCAATTTGAGGATAATAAATCCTTAGTGCCTTATAGGCATTCTCATACTGGTAGTAGAAGATTATCTACTTCTACAGGTCATTCATATATTGACCCTATTGAACCGATCTATGGTCCGGCTAGATTAAATCGTGCAGCTTCTCTTCATACGATTGACACGACCGATGGTAATAGGCGTGTTGACCGTATAAAGGTTTCTAATAATATTGTTAAAGATGATAATTCTGATAAGGATATTCCTACTGCATCCGATATGGATTTTGATTTTAATAAAACTTAAATGATTAAGTTCCAAATTGATTTTAGTCCGAGTTCACCGACAAGACAACATATTTTAAAAGAATTTTGTCAGGATAAATGGAAAAGTTTTAAAAACTGGTACACTGAGTTTTATAACAGTGATGATAACAGAAATATTTCTCAAGAGTTTTATGAAACTTGTGCTTTGCATAACCAAATTATATATTTTGCTTCTTGATTTATAACCACTTACATGCCCTTATATATCAAAGTTCTTGAAAGAATTTATCAAGAAAGTAATGGTAATACCATTACAAGTATTTATCCTCCTCAAAATCCTTTTGTTTTACCAAATAATACTGGTATTACTTTTGCTGCTTTTCAAAAATTTATTGAAGATGATGTCGCCAGCAACGGTATAAAGGAAATTAATAATTTGATTTCTCAAAATAATTATTTGTCTTTATATGTTAAAGTTTTGGGAGAACATATTAGTTCACTCGATTCTAAACTTGATTATTTAACTGAGTTGGTGAAGAAGATTGGTATTCCTTCTTCTGACATGTCTATGGTTGTTCACTCTGCTCATGTTATACACAGCAAGCCCGAAACTTCTACAAGGCTAGAACCTTCTATACAGAGACCTCCAGAGATTACTAGATTTAAGATCAAATCTAGGGAAGATTTGGAAAAGCTAGTTAGTGACAAACTAGCAGAGTTAAATCTTAACCCTTTGGAGCTAGCCTCTGAATTTGCAGAGAATATTCTCGATTCGTCCAAAGATTATAAGGAAGAGACCCGATCTGAACTTAATAAACTCAGAAAGTTGGGAAAAAGATATGGTGATATGCCGAGAATGGATACATATTATTATCCTAGACCTACACCCCAAGATGTTTTGGTGGAAGAAAGGGATTGGAACCAAACCAACACCAGTTATAACGGTGATGCCATCTATGAATGGAATTTAGATGGTTTAACAGATAGACAAATAAGTATTCTGGTACATCGGATGTTGATGTACTCTACGATCTGCAAAGCCACTTCGGATAAGAATATAGAAACGGTAATTTGCAGGATGATAGTTGCAGGTTTCACCGGCCAATTAAGAGGTTGGTGGGATAATTTTATGACTGCTGAAGATAGAGCAGCAATCTATAATGCTGTTAAGTCAGAACCTGGAGTTGATAACCTAGGAAGAGCTCTAGTAGCAGGAAGACAAGATTGTGTCTACACTTTGGTTCTCACCATTATTGAACATTTCAGTGGTAGATTTACCAATACGTACGAAAATATTCGAACTCTGTTAAATGGACTTAGATGTAAGCATCTAGGTGAATTTAGGTGGTATAAGGACACCTTTCTCAGTCGGGTAATGGATTTGCCCGAAAGTAACAGCGATCATTGGAAAGGCAAATTTATAGACGGTTTACCTCATCTATTTGCAGAAAGAGTTAGGAAAGCTCTTAGAGGAAATAATATCCAAATTATGTATAACAATTATACATATGGGAGACTTATTGGAGTTTGTACCCAAGAAGGATTAAACCTGTGCAACGAATTAAAACTTAATGCACAGTTTAAGAGGCAGAATCTAACTGAAAGGAACCAGTTAGGCGATTTCTGTCAACAGTTCGGAATGGAAAGAACTGTAGCTTCTTCATCAAAAGGGAAGAATAGAAAAGGTAATCAGGATGATTACTATCAAAGAAAAGGTAAAAGACGACATCGTCGATCAAAAGAGGAAAGATATTTCCGAAGAAAACACCGCAAAGAGAAAAGATTTGTAAAAGACAGATCTGGAAGAGATCTGAAAGATGTTAAGTGTTATAGATGCGGTCAATTTGGTCATATCGCCCCGAATTGTAAAAAAGAGCGGATCAAGGCTCTAGCTATGGATTTAGATAATAAGTCCAAAGAACAGATTATGAAGATCATGGAAGAAACTTCAGTCAGTGAGAGTGATTATACTTCTTCTTCTGAATCTGAAGCCTCTGTTAAATTATTTGATTTACCTGATGATAATACTTGTGATAATTGTGATACAGGTGCAGGTAATTGTTCTTGTGATAATTTGGATTTTTATAAATTACAATCCCAGTTTCAAAATAATTTTGAACTTAAACCAGTTACTTCTGATAATATTTTAGAATTATTAAAAGAAGTCACTGATAACGATTTAAGAGAAAAAATTATCAGTATGGCTTCTATTTCAAAATCGGCAGATAAGCCTGTTCAAAAGAAAGACATTTTAGAGGAAACTCCATATTCTATGGCAGAAGTTCAAAAAGGACTCTTGTAAAGGAACTCGCCACAAAATATGAGTTTTCCCAGTTATTCTTCTTCAATGGATGATTTAAAATGTGAAGTTGAAAAATTAAAAAATGAGATTAAATCTCTTAAACAAAATCAAATGATTTTCGACCATCGTATGAGCCAAATGGAACGTACTATGGGTCATGATAAAGGAAAATAAGTTTTAAATGAGTCAAATGATTCAAAAGAAATTTTTGATTTTGCGAGGAAAGCCATTTCTTCACCTAATGATGATTTATTCATAGGTATGATGCAAATAGTGACTTCTCATAGATGGTATGTCAAGTGCACTATTTTAATTGATAATAATTTTTCAATTACTGAAACTGCTCTTATTGACAGTGGTGCAGATATGAGCTGCATTCAAGAAGGAATAATTCCTACCAGATATTACCAAAAGACTTCTCATAAGATTAGTTCTGCATCTGGTGATAAAATAAAAATTGATTATAAATTGCCTAAGGCATATATTTGCAAAGATAAAGTTTGCATTCCACATTTTTTTATTCTAGTCAAATATAAAATGTTTCCTCCAATAATTCTTGGAACACCTTTTATTCAAGCCATTTATCCTCTTACCCATGTGGATAACATAGGTTTTTGTGCTACTTATAATGGTAGAAAAATTTCTTTTCAGTTTATAACTGAACCTCTTACTAGAAGCATAAATTCTTTGATTAATAAAAAGATTTTTCATATGAAATCTTTACAACATGAAATTTATAGCATGTCTATTGATACTATTTTACAATCTTCCGAAGTTCAGGAAAAGATTAAATTAATTTCTGAACAATTTTCTGTTTCTATTTGTGCTGATCATCCCAGTGCTTTTTGGAACAGGAAAAAGCATGTAGTCTCTCTTCCATATGAAGATTCTTTCTCTGAGGAAAATATTCCTACTAAATCTCGGCCTTGCCAAATGAATTTAGAACTTCTTGAAATCTGCAAAAAAGAGATTGATAATCTATTGCAAAAAGATCTTATAAAACCATCAAAGTCACCATGGTCTTGTACAGCTTTTTATGTCAATAATGCTGCTGAAAAGGAACGTGGTGTACCTAGATTGGTAATTAATTATAAACCTTTGAATAAAGTTTTAAAATGGATCAGATATCCGATCCCTAATAAAAGAGATCTTTTATCAAGATTATATGATGCCAATATATTTTCAAAATTTGATTTAAAATCAGGATATTGGCAAATTCAGCTTTTTAAAGAGCACACTTATAGGACGGCATTCAATGTCCCATTCGGGCAATACGAATGGAATGTTATGCCCTTTGGTTTAAAAAATGCTCCTTCTGAATTTCAAAAAATTATGAATGATATTTTTAATCCATATATGGATTTCATCATTGTCTATATCGATGATATTTTAGTATTTTCAAAAAACTTTGGAAATGCATTATAAACATCTAGACATTTTCAAAAAGATAATTATTCAAAATGGGTTGGTAATTTCTAAACCTAAAATGAGTCTTTTTCAGACAAATGTCAGATTTCTTGGTCACTATATTTGTCAGGGAAAAATAGTTCCCATTCAAAAATCTATCTATGTTGAATCTCCGTTCTACTTGAATCCTCATAAAAGATGAACTAGACTTTATTAAAATCGGGAGATTTTATTATAAAAACTGAAAAGACTTAGTATAAAGATTGATTAGCTTGGTTCGGAGATGGTGGTACAGTCGGCGAATAACGTAGATCTTGGATTTGCCTTTGTGGCTACGAACAGTTGCTCGGTGAAAAGGCCCGTTATTTGGAGTTGTTAAGGGCCGTTGTTATCCCGGGGAGCCCCTAAAAAGGTATCCTGTACACATGGTCTCAAGATCCGACAGTATTTTGTCCAGACAGGCCCCGTGCTCCGGTAAAAGTTTACCATACAGCTAGTAATCTATATACCAAGGCTTTATACAGTTCATATAATAATTCCTCCTTGTTTTGATTCTTGTTCGAAGACAAGAATATTATCCGAATAAGGTCTATCACCGCCGGCGGACTACCGCCGACGTAGATCCTGTTCACGATGGTATCAGAGCCTAGGAATTGTTTTATGAGATCTAAAGTAAGATGGGATTCAACATAGATGTTTAATTGATATGAATATTGGAGAAAGCAGTGTTAAAAACTCTAGACTGGAAGAGGTAGATATACCTACAGATCTTGATTTGTTAAACAAATGGACTATTACACAAGTCCCTATTCATAAGATTTATGATTATGGCTTTTTTGATAAAATATCTTCTAAACAATTGATAAAAACAACTGAGCAGTCTCTTGCTTTAAATTCTTCTGAACAGACTGTTCGTTTATTGAATGAACGTGATATTATGCTTTATAAAAAGAAGTATAGCTTCATGCATATAGGCTTAGTTCAAATTGCTTTTAAGCCTTTAACCCTTAAAGGGTTACCTGAATCTTTTATGGCTGCTTTAAGAGATGCTAGAAATCTTAATTTTAGACAATCTCTTATGGGTTCTATTGAATCTACGGTGGCGTATGGTCCCGTATATTTCAATACTCAACCTAATTTACAGTTATCTTTATCTGACGTCAATATTCTTGATGCATTAACATTAAATGTTAAAACTCATGGTTATAATTATGCTCCTGGATCTGAACTTATATGTTTATCTTATAGAATTTATTATAAATTCTTATCCACTCTTACTCCTCGATGCAAATTGACAGATATGTCAAACGAGACAATGATATTTGAAACAAATTTTGCTAAATCCAAAGTCACCACTAGGAGACTTATTGGATGGGATGAGATTAATTTTCCCTCTACTTGGATTTTAGACTCTGTTATATCTTCGAGTCAACAATCTGAGGAAATTACTAATCATGATTATTCGCATATAAGCCAAACCCCTGAAGGCAGAATTTGCATTCAATTTGAGGATAATAAATCCTTAGTGCCTTATAGGCATTCTCATACTGGTAGTAGAAGATTATCTACTTCTGCAGGTCATTCATATATTGACCCTATTGAACCGATCTATGGTCCGGCCAGATTAAATCGTGCAGCTTCTCTTCATACAATTGACACGACCGATGGTAATAGGCGTGTTGACCGTATAAAGGTTTCTAATAATATTGTTAAAGATGATAATTCTGATAAGGATATTCCTACTGCATCCGATATGGATTTTGATTTTAATAAAATCAGAAATTTTAGTTTTTCTCTCTCTCTAGATTTTCGCTCTGCCTTCTCTCTAAGAAAGCAAAGCTTTTGTAAAGTTGTAATCTTTTCTTTTGTATAGAGAAAATCATAAATCGTCCAAGTTTGGGCACAACTTCCGGTGTCAAGGTATTTATTTTTAAGTTTTTGTTTTTATACTTCTTCTCCGATGGCCGTGCTTATAGCCGGCTAAAAATCTATCTATGTTGAATCTCCGTTCTACTTGAATCCTCATAAAAAATGAACTAGACTTTATTAAAATCGGGAGATTTTATTATAAGAACTGAAAAGACTTAGTATAAAGATTGATTATCTTGGTTCGGAGATGGTGGTACAGTCGGCGAATACTGTAGATCTTGGATTTGCCTTTGTGGCTACGTACAGTTGCCCGGTGAAAAGGCCCGTTATTTGGAGTTGTTAAGGGCCGTTGTTATCCCGGGGAGCCCCTAAAAAGGTATCCTATACACATGGTCTCAAGATCCGGCAGTATTTTGTCCAGACAGGCCCCGTGCTCCGGTAAAAGTTTACCATACAACTAGTAATCTATATACCAAGGCTTTATACAGTTCATATAATAATTCCTCCTTGTTTTGATTCTTGTTTGAAGACAAGGATATTATCCGAATAAGGTCTATCACCGCCGGCGGACTACCGAATGCCGTCCTATAAGTGTGCTCTTTAAAAAGCTGAATTTGCCAATATCCTAATTTTAAATCAAATTTTGAAAATATATTGGCATCATATAATCTTGATAAAAGATCTCTTTTATTAGGGATCAGATATCTGATCCATTTTAAAACTTTATTCAAAGGTTTATAATTAATTACCAATCTAGGTACACCACGTTCCTTTACAGCAGCATTATTGACATAAAAAGCTGTACAAGACCATGGTGACTTTGATGGTTTTATAAGATCTTTTTGCAAAAGATTATCAATCTCTTTTTTGCAGATTTCAAGCAATTCTAAATTCATCTGGCAGGGCCGAGATTTAGTAGGAATATTTTCCTCAGAGAAAGAATCTTCATATGGAAGAGAAACTACATGCCTTTTTCGATTCCAAAAGGCGCTGGGATGATCAGCACATATAGAAACAGCAAATTGTTCAGAAATCAATTTAATCTTTTCCTGAACTTTAGAGGATTGTAAAACAGTATCAATAGACATGCTATAAATTTCATGTTGTAAAGATTTCATATGAAAAATCTTTTTATCAATCAAAGAATTTATGTTTCTAGTAAGAGATGCCTTAAAGGACTGTTTTTAATTACATCCTTTTCTTCATTGTCTTTATAAGTTTTTAAGGCTTTATGAATATCATCAATTGTTTCTTGACCAAAAATCTTTTGGGTATTTGGGTCTATCTTCATCATCTTGTCCCAAAAATTATTGTAGTAGGTCCGATAAATACACGGAATCTGGTCTTCGGTATAACCGAATTCAGGGATACATTTATGAATCCAAGGGATAGAAAATTCTATGAAGAACATGATCTGGCTAATATTTTCAGGAGAACTTATATGTTCTTCTTTGTATAATTTGTCCAAATCTGGAGATAATTGCATCCATGAGTCATATAACTCTTTTAATTTTTCAGGTAATATCCTGATGGATGGGCCGTGGAATGTCCACCATTGAATAAACCAATTCGGTATTGTTCTTTGGAATACCTTTGAACATACCTTGATAAACCAAGTATGCTTGTGTTTATCATTATTATAATATAATACATATGAAAATGCCTGGATATAATCCCAATAAGTGAAATTCACTCTTCCGTTTCCAAGTATCACTTGTCTTTCTTTCATGGTGGATATTCCCCATTCTTCCATAGATATAATTCTTTTTATGATCAATTTTGAGAAGTTATAAAATGTCTCATCTCTGCTATCCTTGAAGTGAGATATCTCTACACTTCCTGTACTCAGAAGAATACTTTCATAGTAATTTCGGGTTTTGTATGACTCACCCGGAAAATATAATTTTTCTATCAAATATTTTTGGGTTATTTCCCAAATATCTTCTTTCCACAAAATATCTTTGTTTTCAAGCAGAAGTATCACTTCTTTCTTTGGAACCTTTTCACTATTCTTAGGTTCTTCCATTGTTTCCATAGTAGTAGAGGCATATGTATCACTTTGCACTCTTCTACTGGCTATATGTCGTTGCAGAGCCTCGTATAACGGGCTGTCTCTTGGAATATCTTCCAAGTTAATAGAAGAAGGGCTTTCATTTTCTCTTCTTTGAGAAATATTCTCACTTATCAAGGTCATATTTCCTCTTCTGAGGACTGTATTTCTGGAAGTATTACCTCCTGAATTTGATGCTGCAGAAGTATAACTTCTGTTACTTGAACTTGAACTTCCTCGGCTATATCCTCCAGAAGTACCTCTTCCCCGACCTCTTCCATGGGGGAAGGGCCCTTGCGGTCTCATTCTACAACAAAAACAGATTTTGTTAGTTTTCATTTAAAAATTCTCTTGTTAAGAAATCGGGTAGTGAATTATCACTTCCTTTCTTATATTCTATATCAAAATCGAAAGGAGCCAATTGGGCCTGCCATCTAGCAGATATGATTTAGAGGCGTTGTGTTTAAAATCTTTTTTAAACATAAACTTGACTGCATTATTATCAGTCCTAAAAAGAAATTTTTTGTTATAAAGATCGTCTTGAAATTTTAAGACGCATTTAACAATGCAAAGCATTTCATGGGCCACCGTAGCATATTTTTGCTGGGCCTCAGTCCATTTACCTGAATGATAACGAATTAAATACTCCCTTTTATCATGAGAGTTAAGCTGTTTCAGAATACCACCGAAACCTATATTAGAAGCATCTGTTTCTATAATTTTTTGCCAATTAGGATTGGCAAGAGTTAAACACGGTAAAGAGCTTACCTTCTCTTTTACCTTTTTAACAATATTAGTATGTAAATCAGACCATGGCAATTTATAACCCTTTTTAAGCCTTTCAAACAAAGGGGCCAGATCTGTAGACAAATCTTTAATAAAGGGAGAAATATAATTTAAACTCCCAAGAAATCTCTGCAACTGCGTCCTGTCATTGATAACATCAGGAAATTTTGCAGCAAAATCAATAGATCTTTGAATGGGAACTATTTTTCCCTGACAAATATAGTGACCAAGAAATCTGACATTTGTCTGAAAAAGACTCATTTTAGGTTTAGAAATTACCAACCCATTTTGAATAATTATCTTTTTGAAAATGTCTAGATGTTTATAATGCATTTCCAAAGTTTTTGAAAATACTAAAATATCATCGATATAGACAATGATGAAATCCATATATGGATTAAAATATCATTCATAATTTTCTGAAATTCAGAAGGAGCATTTTTTAAACCAAAGGGCATAACATTCCATTCGTATTGCCCGAATGGGACATTGAATGCCGTCCTATAAGTGTGCTCTTTAAAAAGCTGAATTTGCCAATATCCTAATTTTAAATCAAATTTTGAAAATATATTGGCATCATATAATCTTGATAAAAGATCTCTTTTATTAGGGATCGGATATCTGATCCATTTTAAAACTTTATTCAAAGGTTTATAATTAATTACCAATCTAGGTACACCACGTTCCTTTTCAGCAGCATTATTGACATAAAATGCTGTACAAGACCATGGTGACTTTGATGGTTTTATAAGATCTTTTTGCAAAAGATTATCAATCTCTTTTTTGCAGATTTCAAGAAGTTCTAAATTCATTTGGCAAGGCCGAGATTTAGTAGGAATATTTTCCTCAGAGAAAGAATCTTCATATGGAAGAGAGACTACATGCTTTTTCCTGTTCCAAAAAGCACTGGGATGATCAGCACAAATAGAAACAGAAAATTGTTCAGAAATTAATTTAATCTTTTCCTGAACTTCGGAATATTGTAAAATAGTATCAATAGACATGCTATAAATTTCATGTTGTAAAGATTTCATATGAAAAATCTTTTTATTAATCAAAGAATTTATGCTTCTAGTAAGAGGTTCAGTTATAAACTGAAAAGAAATTTTTCTACCATTATAAGTAGCACAAAAACCTGTGTTATCCACATGGGTAAGAGGATAAATGGCTTGAATAAAAGGTGTTCCAAGAATTATTGGAGGAAACATTTTATCTTTAACAAGAATGAAAAAATGAGGAATGCAAACTTTATCTTTGCAAATATATGCCTTAGGCAATTTATAATCAATTTTCATTTTATCACCAGATGCAGAGCTAATCTTATGAGAAGTCTTTTGGTAATATCTGGTAGGAATTATTCCTTCTTGAATGCAGCTCATATCTGCACCACTGTCAATAAGAGCAGTTTCAGTAATTGAAAAATTATTATCAATTAAAATAGTGCACTTGACATACCATCTATGAGAAGTCACTATTTGCATCATACCTATGAATAAATCATCATTAGGTGAAGAAATGGCTTTCCTCGCAAAATCAGAAATTTCTTTTGAATCATTTGACTCATTTAAAACTTCTTTTCCTTTATCATGACCCATAGTACGTTCCATTTGGCTCATACGATGGTCGAAAATCATTTGATTTTGTTTAAGAGATTTAATCTCATTTTTTAATTTTTCAACTTCAAATTTTAAATCATCCATTGAAGAAGAATAACTGGGAAAACTCATATTTTGTGGCGAGTTCCTTTGCAAGAGACTTTTTTGAACTTCTGCCATAGAATATGGAGTTTCCTCTGAAATGTCTTTCTTTTGAACAGGCTTATCTGCCGATTTTGAAATAGAAGCCATACTGATAATTTTTTCTCTTAAATCGTTATCAGTGACTTCTTTTAATAATTCTAAAATATTATCAGAAGTAATTGGTTTAAGTTCAAAATTATTTTGAAACTGGGATTGTAATTTATAAAAATCCAAATTATCACAAGAACAATTACCTGCACCTGTATCACAATTATCACAAGTATTATCATCAGGTAAATCAAATAATTTAACAGAGGCTTCAGATTCAGAAGAAGAAGTATAATCACTCTCACTGACTGAAGTTTCTTCCATGATCTTCATAATTTGTTATTTGGACTTATTATCTAAATCCATAGCTAGAGCCTTGATCCGCTCTTTTTTACAATTCGGGGCGATATGACCAAATTGACCGCATCTATAACACTTAAAATCTTTCAGATCTCTTCCAGATCTGTCTTTTACAAGTCTTTTCTCTTTGCGGTGTTTTCTTCGGAAATATCTTTCCTCTTTTGATCGACGATGTCGTCTTTTACCTTTCCTCTGATAGTAATCATCCTGATTACATTTTCTATTCTTCCCTTTTGATGAAGAAGCTACAGTTCTTTCCATTCCGAACTGTTGACAGAAATCGCCTAACTGGTTCCTTTCAGTTAGATTCTGCCTCTTAAGCTGTGCATTAAGTTTTAATTCGTTGCACAGGTTTAATCCTTCTTGGGTACAAACTCCAATAAGTCTCCCATATGTATAATTGTTATACATAATTTGGATATTATTTCCTCTAAGAGCTTTCCTAACTCTTTCTGCAAATAGATGAGGTAAACCGTCTATAAATTTGCCTTTCCAATGATCGCAGTTACTTTCGGGCAGATCCATTACCCGACTGAGAAAGGTGTCCTTATACCACCTAAATTCACCTAGATGCTTACATCTAAGTCCATTTAACAGAGTTCGAATATTTTCGTACATATTGGTAAATCTACCACTGAAATGTTCAATAATGGTGAGAACCAAAGTGTAGACACAATCTTGTTTTCCTGCTATTAGAGCTCTTCCTAGGTTATCAACTCCAGGTTCTGACTTAACAGCATTATAGATTGCTGCTTTATCTTCAGCAGTCATAAAATTATCCCACCAACCTCTTAATTGGCTGGTGAAACCTGCAACTATCATCCTGCAAATTACCGTTTCTGTATTCTTATCCGAAGTAACTTTGCAGATTGTCGAGTACATCAACATCCTATCTACCAAAATACTTATCTGTCTGTCTGTTAAACCATCTAAATTCCATTCATATATGGCGTCACCGTTATAACTGGTGTTGGTTTGGTTCCAATCCCTTTCTTCCACCAAAACATCTTGGGGTGTTGGTCTAGGATAGTAATATGTATCCATTCTCGGCATATCACCATATCTTTTTCCCAATTTTATGAGTTTATTAAGTTCAGATCGGGTCTCTTCCTTATAATCTTTGGACGGATCGAGAATATTCTCTGCAAATTCAGAGGCTAGCTCCAAAGGCTTAAGATTTAACTCTGCTAGTTTGTCACTAACTAGCTTTTCCAAATCTTCCCTAGATTTGATCTTAAATCCAGTAATCTCTGGAGGTCTCTGTATAGAAGGTTCTAGCCTTGTAGAAGTTTCGGGCTTGCTGTGTATAACATGAGCAGATTGAACAACCATAGACAAGTCAGAAGAAGGAATACCAATCTTCTTCACCAACTCAGTTAAATAATCAAGTTTAGAATCGAGTGAACTAATATGTTCTCCCAAAACTTTAACATATAAAGACAAATAATTATTTTGAGAAATCAAATTATTAATTTCCTTTATACCGTTGCTGGCGACATCATCTTCAATAAATTTTTGAAAAGCAGCAAAAGTAATACCAGTATTATTTGGTAAAACAAAAGGATTTTGAGGAGGATAAATACTTGTAATGGTATTACCATTACTTTCTTGATAAATTCTTTCAAGAACTTTGATATATAAGGGCATGTAAGTGGTTATAAACCAAGGAGCAAAATATATAATTTGGTTATGCAAAGCACAAGTTTCATAAAACTCTTGAGAAATATTTCTCTTATCATCACTGTTATAAAACTCAGTGTACCAGTTTTTAAAACTTTTCCATTTATCCTGACAAAATTCTTTTAAAATATGTTGTCTTGCTGGTGAACCCGGACTAAAATCAATTTGGAACTTAATCATTTAAGTTTTATTAAAATCAAAATCCATATCGGATGCAGTAGGAATATCCTTATCAGAATTATCATCTTTAACAATATTATTAGAAACCTTTATACGGTCAACATGCCTATTACCATCGGTCGTGTCAATCGTATGAAGAGAAGCTGCACGATTTAATCTGGCCGGACCATAGATCGGTTCAATAGGGTCAATATATGAATGACCTGCAGAAGTAGATAATCTTCTACCAGCAGTATGAGAATGCCTATAAGGCACTAAGGATTTATTATCCTCAAATTGAATGCAAATTCAGCCTTCAGGGGTTTGGCTTATATGTGAATAATCATGATTAGTAATTTCCTCAGATTGTTGACTCGAAGATATAACAGAGTCTAAAATCCAAGTAGAGGGAAAATTAATCTCATCCCATCCAATAAGTCTCCTAGTGGTGACTTTGGATTTAGCAAAATTTGTTTCAAATATCATAGTCTCGTTTGGCATATCTGTCAATTTGCATCGAGGAGTAAGAGTGGATAAGAATTTATAATAAATTCTATAAGATAAACATATAAGTTCAGATCCAGGAGCATAATTATAACCATGAGTTTTAACATTTAATGTTAATGCATCAAGAATATTGACGTCAGATAAAGATAACTGTAAATTAGGTTGAGTATTGAAATATACGGGACCATACGCCACCGTAGATTCAATAGAACCCATAAGAGATTGTCTAAAATTAAGATTTCTAGCATCTCTTAAAGCAGCCATAAAAGATTCAGGTAACCCTTTAAGGGTTAAAGGCTTAAAAGCAATTTGAACTAAGCCTATATGCATGAAGCTATACTTCTTTTTATAAAGCATAATATCACGTTCATTCAATAAACGAACAGTCTGTTCAGAAGAATTTAAAGCAAGAGACTGCTCAGTTGTTTTTATCAATTGTTTAGAAGATATTTTATCAAAAAACCCATAATCATAAATCGTATGAATCGGGACTTGAGGAATAGTCCATTTGTTTAACAAATCAAGATTTTGAGGTATATCTACCTCTTCCAGTCTAGTGTTTTTAACACTGCTTTCTCCCATATTCATATCAATAAAACATCTATGTTGAATCCCATCTTACTTTAGATCTCATAAAACAATTCCTAGGCTCTGATACCATCGTGAACAGGATCTACGTCGGCGGTAGTCCGCCGGCGGTGATAGACCTTATTCGGATAATATCCTTGTCTTCGAACAAGAATCAAAACAAGGAGGAATTATTATATGAACTGTATAAAGCCTTGATATATAGATTACTAGCTGTATGGTAAACTTTTACCGGAGCACGGGGCCTGTCTGGACAAAATACTGCCGGATCTTGAGACCATGTGTACAGGATACCTTTTTAGGGGCTCCCCGGGATAACAACGGCCCTTAACAACTCCAAATAACGGGCCTTTTCACCGGGAAACTGTACGTAGCCACAAAGGCAAATCCAAGATCTACAGTATTCGCCGACTGTACCACCATCTCCGAACCAAGCTAATCAATCTTTATACTAAGTCTTTTCAGTTCTTATAATAAAATCTCAGGATTTTAATAAAGTCTAGTTCATCTTTTATGATGATTCAAGTAGAACGGAGATTCAACATAGATAGATTTTTAGCCGGCTATAAGCACGGCCATCGGAGAAGAAGTATAAAAACAAAAACTTAAAAATAAATACCTTGACACCGGAAGTTGTGCCCAAACTTGGACGATTTATGATTTTCTCTATACAAAAGAAAAGATTACAACTTTACAAAAGCTTTGCTTTCTTAGAGAGAAGGCAGAGCGAAAATCTAGAGAGAGAGAGAAAAACTAAAATTTCTAATTTTGCGAGGAAAGCCATTTCTTCACCTAATGATGATTTATTCATAGGTATGATGCAAATAGTGACTTCACATAGATGGTATGTCAAGTGCACTATTTTAATTGATAATAATTTTTCTATTACTGAAACTGCTCTTATTGATAGTGGAGCAGATATGAGTTGCATTCAAGAAGGGATAATCCCTACCAGATATTATCAAAAGACTTCTCATAAGATTAGCTCTGCATCTGGTGATAAAATGAAAATTGATTATAAATTGCCTAAGGCCTATATTTGCAAAGATAAAGTTTGCATTCCTCATTTTTTCATTCTTGTTAAAGATAAAATGTTCCCTCCTATTATACTTGGAACTCCTTTTATTCAAGCTATTTATCCTCTTACCTATGTTGATACCAAATTGGGGGGTAGGTTGCGGAATTGAGAGTTTAGAGAGAATATGAGGAATTGCGGATGGCAGATCTTGCCTCTTTGGCTTCCGTCTCCTTTGTATTTATAAACAAAATTTACAAACTTTACAATTGGCCTTTACTGTTCATAAACGACCTCTACTGTTTATGAATAGTACTTTGTGGCCGACACAACACTATTCTACTTTGCGACTTTTGTTTAAAGTAGCCGCCCTAGGCTTGATTAAGTTTGCTATGTAAGTGGTTAGTAAGCTGAGAGTAAGTAAGCCCAGACTATGCCATCCCTCTCTAAACTCTCAATTCCGCAACCTACCCCCCAATTTGGTATCAGAGCTAAAAAATCAAAACTAAAAAAACAATCTACCAAAAAGATAAACCAAATGGAAAAATCTAGCAATGATGCAAAGATACAAACTGAGGTATGTTTATTCATAACTATGAATAGCTAAACTGCTATATTCCTTATAATCTTCTAAGTATTATCTGTTATTATCTTCTTGTTATATCGTTATGATGAAGACTTGATTAAGTTTGCTATGTAAGTGGTTAGTAAGCTGAGAGTAAGTAAGCCCAGACTATGCCATCCTAAGGTGGAAACCGGTGAGGCCAGGTGAGCCGTTTTAGGGGAGTACACAGAGTTGAGGCAATGTTAGGGTAACTGATTGAAGCTGAAAACGCATAGTAATGACCGAAAAAGACTATTCAAAATAACGATATAATAACTGGATAATTCTGAATAATGCTTAAAGGAGATTAGAGGGAATATTATGTTTAGAAAAATTCATAAAATGAGTTCAAACCTATCACATAGAAATCATAGATATGAGTTACTTGTCTTATGTATAATGAAATTATTGTCTAAAATATTAGAAGAGATAATAGAATTAGAAGAAACTATGAAGTTAATTAACCAAGATTGGACGGAGATGACTATAGAAGAAATTAGAAAATTAGATAAGGATTTAGACTAAAAAATGGTAAATTATGAATATATGGAATATTGGTTAGATACTATGGAAAGTATAAGATTAAAAAAGCTTTTATTACAAGATAATATAAGGGAATATATGAAAGATAGTAATCTGGAACGTAATCTGGAATATTTAGAGTATGCATATGGATGTATAGAAGAGTTACAAAGATTAGAACCATTAAAAATAGAATACTATAATAAAATGTTTAACCAATGAACCAAACACAGAATAAATCAAAGAAAGGTCATATCCATAAAAAAGCTAAAAAATTAAAAAATCGGTTAAAAATATTATATCCTGAATATAAAATCTTAAGCTTAAATAAAACAAATATGTTAGACTTGGATATTTAATAGATATAATTTCAGAAACAGAATATAAATATATAAAATATTTTAAAAAACTGAAATGAAAAATAACATTGATAATAGCGAAGAATACATGCAACAATTACTTAACAAAATAAATGAAATAACGGAAGAAATTGAATCTAGAAAAGAAAGGTTAAATTATAATATAATTGCAGGACTGTGCCAAATATCAATAAAAACACAAAGGAGAATAATATTTCATTTAGAGCTACAACTACAACACTTAGAATATAAATTACAACACGGATTAATATGAACAAAGAAGAATACACTGTAGAAGAAGAAAAATTTATGAGCCAGAAGGGAATAGAAATAAAAATTATACACTCAAACTTAGGAAGAAGATTTAAAAAGATAGGAGATCAATTGTATTTGATGTTAGAAAAAGAATCGGCAACTTTAGAAGATAGCTTAACAGCTATGGTAAGAATTAATAAAGAAAACAAAGAAATAGATAGGAAAAAGGAAATAGAAAAAATTAAAAAACAAGCTCAAATAGAAGTTCAACAAGTTAAAGAAGAAAAAGACACGAGAATACAAGAACTGGAAAAAGAATTAGAAAAACTTAAACAGCTATATGAAGAAAAATTAAAAGCAAAAGAAAAACAACGAGAAGAGTTAAAGCTTACAGAAGAAATAGAAAAATTTAAAATATTACTAGAAGAATCAGGTACAGTAGAAAATCAGCCTAAAATAGGAATAGACGACATAAGTGAGCAAAATGATGAAGAAAACCTAGATCAATATTCAGAAACATCAGAAACTTATACTAATCTAATAGAAAAGGAAAATAATATAGAAATTAATGTAGAAGACATAGACGAAAAACCTAGTACATCAGGAACTAGAAGTCCAAGAAGACCAAATACTAGTCCAACCTATTATACTTACGAAAGGGAAAATAGAAGCAAAACATTATGGAATAAAAGATTAAATAAAAACTGGACACCTAGACAAAATATAGAACAATATAATGTTTTAGATTTAGATTGTGTTGCAGATACAAATAAAACAATTCAGCTATGGATAGGATATATTTCAAAACAGTTAATAGATAACAAAATACTAATAGCAGATGCCCCTGGATACATAGAACGAACATTAATAGGAACAACAAAAATATGGATACAAAATTTATCACCAGAAAGTTTAGAAACATTAAGAAATAATAAGAAAATTAATAATGAACCAGCAACAACATCTATAGATATATTAACCAAATACGAAATGGCAATAAGAAATGAATTTAGTAGTATGACTACCGAAATAGGAGAACGGCAAAAAGATAAAGAACTAAACAGAAATCTTATAAACAAATTAAGTATATGTAAAATGAGTTATATGGAATACACATGCGCATTTAAAGAATATTATTATAAAGGGTTATATACAAATGAAGAAAGTAGAGAAATAAGAAAACTATACTATACAAAATTACCAGAACCATTTAGTTCAAAAATAACTAAAGACTGGCAAGAATCAGGATTAATAGATACACTAGGATCTAGAATAAAATTTCTACAAAAATGGTTTACAGAACTATGTGAAAAACATAAAGAAGAAATGAAAATGGAAAAAATACTAGTAAAAAACTTAGCATGTTGCACAACTAGAACAGCACCACAATTTGGATGCACAAATAAATATAAATACAAGAAAAGAATTAAAAAATACAGACCATTTAGAACAAAATACAAGTATAAAAGACCAAGAAAAAGGTATTATATAAAAAATTATAAACAAAAAAGGCCTCATAGACCTAAGAAAAATATATCAGAATGTAAATGCTACAACTGTGGCAAATTAGGACATTTAGCTAGAGACTGTAGAGTACCTAAAAACGTAAATAAAAAACAAATTTCAGAAGTAGAAATAATAATTGAAGACGAAGAATATAAACAAATAGATTATATAGATTATGATCTAAATGATGAAGATAGTATATACGAATTAACAGAATACGAAAAAACAGACAATGAAAATGAAATAAATGAATACGAAACAGATAATGACTGAAACAGATGTAAGAATCATAAGTAAAGAAGAATACCAAGATAAAGAAAGCTCAGAACAGAAGATAATATTTGACAATAGTATGTTTGAACAAATAAAAGGAAAAGAACTAGACTTAAGCGTAGACAAAATATTAGAAATACCTAAACTAAGAAATTTCTTTAAAATAAGACAAGAAGAATACTACGTGGTAAGCCAAAAAGAACATATAATAGACTGCAAATATACCGAAGGAAAAGCTAAAATACCTATAATAAATAAAAAGATAATAAACAAGGAAATCCAAGAAATAAAAGCTAAAAATCCAATAAAATACGTACACCTTGGAGCAACAGAGATACTCATAAAAGCATGTTTTAGAGAAGGGATAGATACACCAATTGAACTATACTTGGCAGATGATAGAATTATTCACCCAATAGAAAAAAGTATAATAAGTGCAGTTAGAGGAAATTTAATATACCAAAAATTTAAATTTATCATAAGTGCTAACTACTCAGTAGCATTAGATGACAGAAATATAGATAAATCTCTAGTACTATACTGGAAAATGTCAGGAATAGAACTGGCACCAGGTAGTAAAATATTTACAGCTAGATGTAAAAACTTATACGTATTAACTACAAAACATAAGATAACAGCCAAAAATAAAATTCAAAGAATTAAAATAGAAAATCCTTTTGACAAAATAGTTAATGTTATTGATAATAATGACTATAGTTACAAAGATATGGATATAGAGGAGGATTTGGAAATAGTAAAAGAAAGATTGAGTACATCAAAAAGAATAAATTATGATACACCATGATCATCTAGAAATAGCACCTCAAGAAGGATAGAATATGATATACAACCAAGATCATTAGAACAAAAAATGGATGAAATACAACCCTACCAATATTATATAACAGGAATATTAAATCAACGAAAATATTTAATAAAAATAGATACAGGACAAAATGAAAGCTATGTCACAAGAGAACTAATAAAAGAAGAAGAAATTATAAAAAATGAAAGTATAAATACAGAATTACCAGGAATATTGACAAACATGGAACACAGTACAGAACAAGAGTTAATTATTGGTGGAGTACCAATAAAAATAAAATTTAAAATATACCAAGGTAAAGACAATATAACATTAGGAATAAAATGGCTGGAAACAGTCAAACCATATAATATAGATGAAAGACAGTTAGTAATACACTATGAAAATAAAAAGATAATCATTAAAAGTTTCTAACTTTTGTGTAATTTTTTCACTTCCTTTAATCCATGGTGTATTTTTTCTTATTTTGTTATTTACTCTTTTTGCTCCTACTTTTTTATTACATGGGGTGGTAAACCACCAATGTGTTTTTGTTATAGTATGTGGGTATAGCTTTTCTAAAAATGGCATTCCTAATAATATATCTCTATTAGTAAACTCGTAACTATACATTTCTTCAATTGTTAGTATTTTATCCCATATTTGTATTTTTGTATTTTTGGTTTTACAGAAGAAATAGAAAAATTTAAAATATTACTAGAAGAATCAGGTACAGTAGAAAATCAGCCTAAAATAGGAATAGACGACATAAGTGAGCAAAATGATGAAGAAAACCTAGATCAATATTCAGAAACATCAGAAACTTATACTAATCTAATAGAAAAGGAAAATAATATAGAAATTAATGTAGAAGACATAGACAAAAACCTAGTACATCAGGAACTAGAAGTCCAAGAAGACCAAATACTAGTCCAAATAAACAAATAGATTATATAGATTATGATCCAAAAAAGGCCTCATAGACCTAAGAAAAATGGGAAAAATTAAAAACACCACTTATAGTAACTGGATTTAATAACGAAGGAAGTATGATAACACACAAAACCAAAAAGTTATTATATCGTTATTTTGAATAGTCTTTTTCGGTCATTACTATGCGTTTTCAGCTTCAATCAGTTACCCTAACATTGTCTCAACTCTGTGTACTCCCCTAAAACGGCTATGAAAATAAAAAGATAATCATTAAAAGAACATTAGCTCTGGAAGTTTGGTGCCTTCCGATTGGCATAGCTCTGCGTTTTTTAAGTCACGCTGCTGACTGCTATCTTCTTCCATTCTTTTTATTTCCGCGTTTTTTAAGTCACGCTGCTGACTGCTATCTTTGCTTTTCAGCTTTTCCATATCATCTTCTAGCATTTCCACTTTTTTGCAAAGTGTACTTAGCATTCCGAGTATTTGGTCCATCTTATTTTCATCTTTTTCCATGTCTTGAGATGTAATCTGCAATTGTATTTTTCTCAGTTTTGATGACTTCAATTGTAAATGAGAAGTTTAATATATTTAATACTAATCTCCTTATTTCCTTTGTTGTCACAGAATCTTGTACCTTTTTAGTTATCCACCATTTAACTTGTGTGTTATCTGTTCTAACAATAAATTTGTTATAAACTATATATGGTTCAAATGCAAGCAAACATTTATATAATGCAAATAGTTCCTTTCTATTTATTTCCCATTTAATTTGTGGTTCTGTGTACGATCCTGAATGGTATCTACAGTGGTGTTCTATTTTTTCATTTTCATATTTATATTTTAATACTCCTCCATAGCTATGATTACTAGAATCTGATAACAGCCAAAAATAAAATTCAAAGAATTAAAATAGAAAATCCTTTTGACAAAATAGTTAATGTTATTGATAATAATGACTATAGTTACAAAGATATGGATATAGAGGAGGATTTGGAAATAGTAAAAGAAAGATTGAGTACATCAAAAAGAATAAATTATGATACACCATGATCATCTAGAAATAGCACCTCAAGAAGGATAGAATATGATATACAACCAAGATCATTAGAACAAAAAATGGATGAAATACAACCCTACCAATATTATATAACAGGAATATTAAATCAACGAAAATATTTAATAAAAATAGATACAGGACAAAATGAAAGCTATGTCACAAGAGAACTAATAAAAGAAGAAGAAATTATAAAAAATGAAAGTATAAATACAGAATTACCAGGAATATTGACAAACATGGAACACAGTACAGAACAAGAGTTAATTATTGGTGGAGTACCAATAAAAATAAAATTTAAAATATACCAAGGTAAAGACAATATAACATTAGGAATAAAATGGCTGGAAACAGTCAAACCATATAATATAGATGAAAGACAGTTAGTAATACACTATGAAAATAAAAAGATAATCATTAAAAGTTTCTAACTTTTGTGTAATTTTTTCACTTCCTTTAATCCATGGTGTATTTTTTCTTATTTTGTTATTTACTCTTTTTGCTCCTACTTTTTTATTACATGGGGTGGTAAACCACCAATGTGTTTTTGTTATAGTATGTGGGTATAGCTTTTCTAAAAATGGCATTCCTAATAATATATCTCTATTAGTAAACTCGTAACTATACATTTCTTCAATTGTTAGTATTTTATCCCATATTTGTATTTTTGTATTTTTGGTTTTACAGAAGAAATAGAAAAATTTAAAATATTACTAGAAGAATCAGGTACAGTAGAAAATCAGCCTAAAATAGGAATAGACGACATAAGTGAGCAAAATGATGAAGAAAACCTAGATCAATATTCAGAAACATCAGAAACTTATACTAATCTAATAGAAAAGGAAAATAATATAGAAATTAATGTAGAAGACATAGACAAAAACCTAGTACATCAGGAACTAGAAGTCCAAGAAGACCAAATACTAGTCCAAATAAACAAATAGATTATATAGATTATGATCCAAAAAAGGCCTCATAGACCTAAGAAAAATGGGAAAAATTAAAAACACCACTTATAGTAACTGGATTTAATAACGAAGGAAGCATGATAACACACAAAACCAAAAAGTTATTATATCGTTATTTTGAATAGTCTTTTTCGGTCATTACTATGCGTTTTCAGCTTCAATCAGTTACCCTAACATTGTCTCAACTCTGTGTACTCCCCTAAAACGGCTATGAAAATAAAAAGATAATCATTAAAAGAACATTAGCTCTGGAAGTTTGGTGCCTTCCGATTGGCATAGCTCTGCGTTTTTTAAGTCACGCTGCTGACTGCTATCTTCTTCCATTCTTTTTATTTCCGCGTTTTTTAAGTCACGCTGCTGACTGCTATCTTTGCTTTTCAGCTTTTCCATATCATCTTCTAGCATTTCCACTTTTTTGCAAAGTGTACTTAGCATTCCGAGTATTTGGTCCATCTTATTTTCATCTTTTTCCATGTCTTGAGATGTAATCTGCAATTGTATTTTTCTCAGTTTTGATGACTTCAATTGTAAATGAGAAGTTTAATATATTTAATACTAATCTCCTTATTTCCTTTGTTGTCACAGAATCTTGTACCTTTTTAGTTATCCACCATTTAACTTGTGTGTTATCTGTTCTAACAATAAATTTGTTATAAACTATATATGGTTCAAATGCAAGCAAACATTTATATAATGCAAATAGTTCCTTTCTATTTATTTCCCATTTAATTTGTGGTTCTGTGTACGATCCTGAATGGTATCTACAGTGGTGTTCTATTTTTTCATTTTCATATTTATATTTTAATACTCCTCCATAGCTATGATTACTAGAATCTGATAACAGCCAAAAATAAAATTCAAAGAATTAAAATAGAAAATCCTTTTGACAAAATAGTTAATGTTATTGATAATAATGACTATAGTTACAAAGATATGGATATAGAGGAGGATTTGGAAATAGTAAAAGAAAGATTGAGTACATCAAAAAGAATAAATTATGATACACCATGATCATCTAGAAATAGCACCTCAAGAAGGATAGAATATGATATACAACCAAGATCATTAGAACAAAAAATGGATGAAATACAACCCTACCAATATTATATAACAGGAATATTAAATCAACGAAAATATTTAATAAAAATAGATACAGGACAAAATGAAAGCTATGTCACAAGAGAACTAATAAAAGAAGAAGAAATTATAAAAAATGAAAGTATAAATACAGAATTACCAGGAATATTGACAAACATGGAACACAGTACAGAACAAGAGTTAATTATTGGTGGAGTACCAATAAAAATAAAATTTAAAATATACCAAGGTAAAGACAATATAACATTAGGAATAAAATGGCTGGAAACAGTCAAACCATATAATATAGATGAAAGACAGTTAGTAATACACTATGAAAATAAAAAGATAATCATTAAAAGTTTCTAACTTTTGTGTAATTTTTTCACTTCCTTTAATCCATGGTGTATTTTTTCTTATTTTGTTATTTACTCTTTTTGCTCCTACTTTTTTATTACATGGGGTGGTAAACCACCAATGTGTTTTTGTTATAGTATGTGGGTATAGCTTTTCTAAAAATGGCATTCCTAATAATATATCTCTATTAGTAAACTCGTAACTATACATTTCTTCAATTGTTAGTATTTTATCCCATATTTGTATTTTTGTATTTTTGGTTTTACAGAAGAAATAGAAAAATTTAAAATATTACTAGAAGAATCAGGTACAGTAGAAAATCAGCCTAAAATAGGAATAGACGACATAAGTGAGCAAAATGATGAAGAAAACCTAGATCAATATTCAGAAACATCAGAAACTTATACTAATCTAATAGAAAAGGAAAATAATATAGAAATTAATGTAGAAGACATAGACAAAAACCTAGTACATCAGGAACTAGAAGTCCAAGAAGACCAAATACTAGTCCAAATAAACAAATAGATTATATAGATTATGATCCAAAAAAGGCCTCATAGACCTAAGAAAAATGGGAAAAATTAAAAACACCACTTATAGTAACTGGATTTAATAACGAAGGAAGTATGATAACACACAAAACCAAAAAGTTATTATATCGTTATTTTGAATAGTCTTTTTCGGTCATTACTATGCGTTTTCAGCTTCAATCAGTTACCCTAACATTGTCTCAACTCTGTGTACTCCCCTAAAACGGCTATGAAAATAAAAAGATAATCATTAAAAGAACATTAGCTCTGGAAGTTTGGTGCCTTCCGATTGGCATAGCTCTGCGTTTTTTAAGTCACGCTGCTGACTGCTATCTTCTTCCATTCTTTTTATTTCCGCGTTTTTTAAGTCACGCTGCTGACTGCTATCTTTGCTTTTCAGCTTTTCCATATCATCTTCTAGCATTTCCACTTTTTTGCAAAGTGTACTTAGCATTCCGAGTATTTGGTCCATCTTATTTTCATCTTTTTCCATGTCTTGAGATGTAATCTGCAATTGTATTTTTCTCAGTTTTGATGACTTCAATTGTAAATGAGAAGTTTAATATATTTAATACTAATCTCCTTATTTCCTTTGTTGTCACAGAATCTTGTACCTTTTTAGTTATCCACCATTTAACTTGTGTGTTATCTGTTCTAACAATAAATTTGTTATAAACTATATATGGTTCAAATGCAAGCAAACATTTATATAATGCAAATAGTTCCTTTCTATTTATTTCCCATTTAATTTGTGGTTCTGTGTACGATCCTGAATGGTATCTACAGTGGTGTTCTATTTTTTCATTTTCATATTTATATTTTAATACTCCTCCATAGCTATGATTACTAGAATCTGATAACAGCCAAAAATAAAATTCAAAGAATTAAAATAGAAAATCCTTTTGACAAAATAGTTAATGTTATTGATAATAATGACTATAGTTACAAAGATATGGATATAGAGGAGGATTTGGAAATAGTAAAAGAAAGATTGAGTACATCAAAAAGAATAAATTATGATACACCATGATCATCTAGAAATAGCACCTCAAGAAGGATAGAATATGATATACAACCAAGATCATTAGAACAAAAAATGGATGAAATACAACCCTACCAATATTATATAACAGGAATATTAAATCAACGAAAATATTTAATAAAAATAGATACAGGACAAAATGAAAGCTATGTCACAAGAGCACTAATAAAAGAAGAAGAAATTATAAAAAATGAAAGTATAAATACAGAATTACCAGGAATATTGACAAACATGGAACACAGTACAGAACAAGAGTTAATTATTGGTGGAGTACCAATAAAAATAAAATTTAAAATATACCAAGGTAAAGACAATATAACATTAGGAATAAAATGGCTGGAAACAGTCAAACCATATAATATAGATGAAAGACAGTTAGTAATACACTATGAAAATAAAAAGATAATCATTAAAAGTTTCTAACTTTTGTGTAATTTTTTCACTTCCTTTAATCCATGGTGTATTTTTTCTTATTTTGTTATTTACTCTTTTTGCTCCTACTTTTTTATTACATGGGGTGGTAAACCACCAATGTGTTTTTGTTATAGTATGTGGGTATAGCTTTTCTAAAAATGGCATTCCTAATAATATATCTCTATTAGTAAACTCGTAACTATACATTTCTTCAATTGTTAGTATTTTATCCCATATTTGTATTTTTGTATTTTTGGTTTTACAGAAGAAATAGAAAAATTTAAAATATTACTAGAAGAATCAGGTACAGTAGAAAATCAGCCTAAAATAGGAATAGACGACATAAGTGAGCAAAATGATGAAGAAAACCTAGATCAATATTCAGAAACATCAGAAACTTATACTAATCTAATAGAAAAGGAAAATAATATAGAAATTAATGTAGAAGACATAGACAAAAACCTAGTACATCAGGAACTAGAAGTCCAAGAAGACCAAATACTAGTCCAAATAAACAAATAGATTATATAGATTATGATCCAAAAAAGGCCTCATAGACCTAAGAAAAATGGGAAAAATTAAAAACACCACTTATAGTAACTGGATTTAATAACGAAGGAAGTATGATAACACACAAAACCAAAAAGTTATTATATCGTTATTTTGAATAGTCTTTTTCGGTCATTACTATGCGTTTTCAGCTTCAATCAGTTACCCTAACATTGTCTCAACTCTGTGTACTCCCCTAAAACGGCTATGAAAATAAAAAGATAATCATTAAAAGAACATTAGCTCTGGAAGTTTGGTGCCTTCCGATTGGCATAGCTCTGCGTTTTTTAAGTCACGCTGCTGACTGCTATCTTCTTCCATTCTTTTTATTTCCGCGTTTTTTAAGTCACGCTGCTGACTGCTATCTTTGCTTTTCAGCTTTTCCATATCATCTTCTAGCATTTCCACTTTTTTGCAAAGTGTACTTAGCATTCCGAGTATTTGGTCCATCTTATTTTCATCTTTTTCCATGTCTTGAGATGTAATCTGCAATTGTATTTTTCTCAGTTTTGATGACTTCAATTGTAAATGAGAAGTTTAATATATTTAATACTAATCTCCTTATTTCCTTTGTTGTCACAGAATCTTGTACCTTTTTAGTTATCCACCATTTAACTTGTGTGTTATCTGTTCTAACAATAAATTTGTTATAAACTATATATGGTTCAAATGCAAGCAAACATTTATATAATGCAAATAGTTCCTTTCTATTTATTTCCCATTTAATTTGTGGTTCTGTGTACGATCCTGAATGGTATCTACAGTGGTGTTCTATTTTTTCATTTTCATATTTATATTTTAATACTCCTCCATAGCTATGATTACTAGAATCTGATAACAGCCAAAAATAAAATTCAAAGAATTAAAATAGAAAATCCTTTTGACAAAATAGTTAATGTTATTGATAATAATGACTATAGTTACAAAGATATGGATATAGAGGAGGATTTGGAAATAGTAAAAGAAAGATTGAGTACATCAAAAAGAATAAATTATGATACACCATGATCATCTAGAAATAGCACCTCAAGAAGGATAGAATATGATATACAACCAAGATCATTAGAACAAAAAATGGATGAAATACAACCCTACCAATATTATATAACAGGAATATTAAATCAACGAAAATATTTAATAAAAATAGATACAGGACAAAATGAAAGCTATGTCACAAGAGCACTAATAAAAGAAGAAGAAATTATAAAAAATGAAAGTATAAATACAGAATTACCAGGAATATTGACAAACATGGAACACAGTACAGAACAAGAGTTAATTATTGGTGGAGTACCAATAAAAATAAAATTTAAAATATACCAAGGTAAAGACAATATAACATTAGGAATAAAATGACTGGAAACAGTCAAACCATATAATATAGATGAAAGACAGTTAGTAATACACTATGAAAATAAAAAGATAATCATTAAAAAAACATTAATATGAAAGAATGACAAAAATCTACATACTAATGAAAATAATAGTGGAAGGATATTACAACAGATATTATACACCAATGGTAGATACAGGAGTAGGAGAAAATATGTGTAAACATAATTGCCTACCAGAAGAAAAATGGAAAAAATTAAAAAATAGGTTAAAAATATTATATCCTGAATATAAACTCTTAAGCTTAAATAAAACAAATAATGTTAGACTTGGATATTTAATAGATATAATTTCAGAAACAGAATATAAATATATAAAATATTTTAAAAAACTGAAATGAAAAATAACATTGATAATAGCGAAGAATACAGGCAACAATTACTTAACAAAATAAATGAAATAACGGAAGAAATTGAATCTAGAAAAGAAAGGTTAAATTATAATATAATTGCAGGACTGTGCCAAATATCAATAAAAACACAAAGGAGAATAATATTTCATTTAGAGCTACAACTACAACACTTAGAATATAAATTACAACACGGATTAATATGAACAAAGAAGAATACACTGTAGAAGAAGAAAAATTTATGAGCCAGAAGGGAATAGAAATAAAAATTATACACTCAAACTTAGGAAGAAGATTTAAAAAGATAGGAGATCAATTGTATTTGATGTTAGAAAAAGAATCGGCAACTTTAGAAGATAGCTTAACAGCTATGGTAAGAATTAATAAAGAAAACGAAGAAATAGATAGGAAAAAGGAAATAGAAAAAATTAAAAAACAAGCTCAAATAGAAGTTCAACAAGTTAAAGAAGAAAAAGACACGACAATACAAGAACTGGAAAAAGAATTAGAAAAACTTAAACAACTATATGAAGAAAAATTAAAAGCAAAAGAAAAACAACGAGAAGAGTTAAAGCTTAAAGAAGAAATAGAAAATTTTAAAATATTACTAGAAGAATCAGGTACAGTAGAAAATCAGCCTAAAATAGGAATAGACGACATAAGTGAGCAAAATGATGAAGAAAACCTAGATCAATATTCAGAAACATCAGAAACTTATACTAATCTAATAGAAAAGGAAAATAATATAGAAATTAATGTAGAAGACATAGACGAAAAACCTAGTACATCAGGAACTAGAAGTCCAAGAAGACCAAATACTAGTCCAACCTATTATACTTACGAAAGGGAAAATAGAAGCAAAACATTATGGAATAAAAGATTAAATAAAAACTGGACACCTAGACAAAATATAGAACAATATAATGTTTTAGATTTAGATTGTGTTGCAGATACAAATAAAACAATTCAGCTATGGATAGGATATATTTCAAAACAGTTAATTGATAACAAAATACTAATAGCAGATGCCCCTGGATACATAGAACGAACATTAATAGGAACAACAAAAATATGGATACAAAATTTATCACCAGAAAGTTTAGAAACATTAAGAAATAATAAGAAAATTAATAATGAACCAGCAACAACATCTATAGATATATTAACCAAATACGAAATGGCAATAAGAAATGAATTTAGTAGTATGACTACCGAAATAGGAGAACGGCAAAAAGATAAAGAACTATTGGGGGGTAGGTTGCGGAATTGAGAGTTTAGAGAGAATATGAGGAATTGCGGATGGCGGATCTTGCCTCTTTGGCTTCCGTCTCCTTTGTATTTATAAACAAAATTTACAAACTTTACAATTGGCCTTTACTGTTCATAAACGACCTCTACTGTTTATGAATAGTACTTTGTGGCCGACACAACACTATTCTACTTTGCGACTTTTGTTTAAAGTAGCCGCCCTATTACTGTACACTTTAAGACTTTTCACAAAAAACAAAAAACTTTTGTCTGTCCAAAATAATGGACGACATCTTTACATTACAAAACAAAAAACTTTACATTATCTTCTGCTTTTTATCTGAATGGCCGACACCTTTTTATCTTCTTTCTTCTCAGCTTTTTCTGCGTATGTTGTTTTTCTTGTTTTGACCGTTTGATTGTTTTATTCTTATCTCGGCCGTTGGATCATTATTCTAACTGTACATCTGGTATCTGACTATTCTCTTCACCATGGCACTTTGTGCAATAGTGGTCTGGATATTTCTGTCCTACTGTCTTGCAATATCTCGTTAGAAGAGCTGGGGAAATGTAGTTTCTCCGTATAGCTCTTGTAGTTGGTATTTCCTCTGGCTTCAGCAGACTAAGTATCCATTGGCGTACTTCTTCCATATCTGCTTCTTTGTGTTCTCTGGAGTTAGCATAAATCATAGTTTGATCTCTTGAGTAATAGCTCCAGATAGAATTCCCGTTTAAGAAATTATTAGCTAGCTCACTTATTATTGTAGCTAGACCAATAATTCTTTTATTTGCGTAAAAATCTGGTATATCTGTACAATTTATTTCTTCTTGCTGTTCTATCTTCTCTGGTATTATCATCTCCCTTGTTAATCCTATTTTTACTACTTGTATGATTGGTTTTATTTCATTAAATAATATCTCTGCTGGTGCTGCGTATATTTTGATATAGAAAAATGTTCCTTTAGTTATTCTTTTATATGTCATGAATGCTTTATGTAGTTCTGGTATGGTTGCTATCTCATCTCCTGTCTTGGTATATACAGTATTTAGCAACCCATAATTGTAGCATGTCCTGACTAGGTTGGAGTTTGTATTTGGTTGTGCAATCAACTTATTATATCCTTGTAAATATTGGGTAACATAGTCTTCTTCTGGGTTTTTAGTGGTTATGGATCGTGGATTTTTGTTTAAGTAGGTTTGTATTTTGTGAATATTCTGAATGTAGGTATTGGATATATGGTTGTAGGTCTGTCTGGCTTGGTTTAAGCTTTCTTTGTATGTACTTGTTTGTGGAGTTGGAGGTATATTTTTCATCGTAAATTGCTTGTCAAATAGCTGCTGTTTTCTGATAATGTCTCTTCTTTCTTTAGGTCCTGATGTACCTGCAGAAGAAGTAGATGGGTTGTTAGCTTGGGTTTTAAGGAGTTTCCCAACGTCTCCTTTTAGCTCTGGAAGTTTGGTGCCTTCCGATTGGCATAGCTCTGCGTTTTTTAAGTCACGCTGTTGACTGCTATCTTCTTCCATTCTTTTTATTTCCGCGTTTTTTAAGTCACGCTGCTGACTGCTATCTTTGCTTTTCAGCTTTTCCATATCATCTTCTAGCTTTTCCACTTTTTTGCAAAGTGTACTTAGCATTCCGAGTATTTGGTCCATCTTATTTTCATCTTTTTCCATGTCTTGAGATGTAATCTGCAATTGTATTTTTCTCAGTTTTGATGACTTCAATTGTAAATGAGAAGTTTAATATATTTAATACTAATCTCCTTATTTCCTTTGTTGTCACAGAATCTTGTACCTTTTTAGTTATCCACCATTTAACTTGTGTGTTATCTGTTCTAACAATAAATTTGTTATAAACTATATATGGTTCAAATGCAAGCAAACATTTATATAATGCAAATAGTTCCTTTCTATTTATTTCCCATTTAATTTGTGGTTCTGTGTACGATCCTGAATGGTATCTACAGTGGTGCTCTATTTTCATATTTATATTTTAATACTCCTCCATAGCTATGATTACTAGAATCTGATTCTACTATGTAGGTGAATTTCTTGTTTTCATCCGGAAAATATAGTTTTGGTAGTTCTTTACACATTTCTTTTATCTTTTTTATGTATTTTTTGTCTTTTTCATCGAAGTGATATTCTATATCCTTTTTTAATTTTCGTTGTAATGGTTTTAGATTTTCTGCTAGTTTTGGTACATATTCTCTTACTTGATTAACTAATCCTAAAAAGGATTGTAGTTTTTTCTTAGTATCTAATAATTCTTCAGAATTTATTATTTTTTGTACTATATGTGTTTGCATTTTTACTCCATTTCTGTCTATTTGTATTCCTAAGAATTCTATTTGGTTTTTTTGTATTTCGGCTTTTTCTTTACCTAGACTTATTCCTGATATTTCTACTATATGTATGAATTTTTCTAGTAGTCTTATATGTTCTTCTTTAGTTCTTGAATAGAGTAATATATCATCTATGTATACAATACAGTTTTCCAATTGGTTAAAGTAATTATCCATAAAGTGTTGATATCTACCTGGTGCATTCTTATATCCAAAGGGTAATACGTTCCATTCGTAAAATCCTTGGGGTACGGTAAATGCTGTTAGTTGTTTAGATTCTTCTTCTAGTTTTAAGTGGTAGAATCCTGATTTACAGTCAAATTTACTGAAATAATTATATCCTTGTATCTGTCTTATCTTTAAAATCTTATTCGGTATTGGGTAATTATATGTTTTAGTTTTTGCATTTAGATTTCTATAATCTATCACCATTCTGCTTTTCTTTCTTTTTTGTTCATTATGTTTATTTACTATAAATGCTGGGCTATTATGTTTACTATTACTTTCTCGTATGTAATTATTTTCTAATAACTCTTTTATATGCATTTGGAATTCTTTTTGGTCTTCAAAATTATATCTTAGGGGTTTTTGTGTTATTATGCTATTTTCGTCTACTAATTCGATTTTTACTTTTGTTTTATGTTTTTCCCATCCTTGTAATGGGTTTTCATTATATAATGATTTTAGCTTATCTTGTAATATTTGCATTTTATCAATTGTGAATATTATCATTTCAATTTTCTGGTCGTTAGTTGTTATATTTTCTAACTTTTGTGTAATTTTTTCACTTCCTTTAATCCATGGTGTATTTTTTCTTATTTTGTTATTTACTCTTTTTGCTCCTACTTTTTTATTACATGGGGTGGTAAACCACCAATGTGTTTTTGTTATAGTATGTGGGTATAGCTTTTCTAAAAATGGCATTTCTAATAATATATCTTTATTAGTAAACTCGTAACTATACATTTCTTCAATTGTTAGTATTTTATCCCATATTTGTATTTTTGTATTTTTGGTTTTGTGTGTTATCATACTTCCTTCGTTATTAAATCCAGTTACTATAAGTGGTGTTTTTAATTTTTCCCATTTTCCTTCTGGTAGGCAATTATGTTTACACATATTTGCTCCTGCTCCTGTATCTACCATAGGTGTATAATATCTGTTGTAATATCCTTCCACTATTATTTTCATTAGTATGTAGATTTTTGTCATTCTTTCATATTAATGTTCTTTTAATGATTATCTTTTTATTTTCATAGTGTATTACTAATTGTCTTTCATCTATATTATATGGTTTGACTGTTTCCAGCCATTTTATTCCTAATGTTATATTGTCTTTACCTTGGTATATTTTAAATTTTATTTTTATTGGTACTCCACCAATAATTAACTCTTGTTCTGTACTGTGTTCCATGTTTGTCAATATTCCTGGTAATTCTGTATTTATACTTTCATTTTTTATAATTTCTTCTTCTTTTATTAGTTCTCTTGTGACATAGCTTTCATTTTGTCCTGTATCTGTTTTTATTAAATATTTTCGTTGATTTAATATTCCTGTTATATAATATTGGTAGGGTTGTATTTCATCCATTTTTTGTTCTAATGATCTTGGTTGTATATCATATTCTATCCTTCTTGAGGTGCTATTTCTAGATGATGATGGTGTATCATAATTTATTCTTTTTGATGTACTCAATCTTTCTTTTACTATTTCCAAATCCTCCTCTATATCCATATCTTTGTAACTATAGTCATTATTATCAATAACATTAACTATTTTGTCAAAAGGATTTTCTATTTTAATTCTTTGAATTTTATTTTTGGCTGTTATCTTATGTTTTGTAGTTAATACGTATAAGTTTTTACATCTAGCTGTAAATATTTTACTACCTGGTGCCAGTTCTATTCCTGACATTTTCCAGTATAGTACTAGAGATTTATCTATATTTCTGTCATCTAATGCATCTGAGTAGTTAGCAATTATGATAAATTTAAATTTTTGGTATATTAAATTTCCTCTAACTGCACTTATTATACTTTTTTCTATTGGGTGAATAATTCTATCATCTGCCAAGTATAGTTCAATTGGTGTATCTATCCCTTCTCTAAAACATGTTTTTATGAGTATCTCTGTTGCTCCTAGGTGTACGTATTTTATTGGATTTTTAGCTTTTATTTCTTGGATTTCCTTGTTTATTATCTTTTTTATTTATTATAGGTATTTTAGCTTTTCCTTGGGTATATTTGCAGTCTATTATATGTTCTTTTTGGCTTACCACGTAGTATTCTTCTTGTCTTATTTTAAAGAAATTTCTTAGTTTAGGTATTTCTAATATTTTGTCTACGCTTAAGTCTAGTTCTTTTCCTTTTATTTGTTCAAACATACTATTGTCAAATATTATCTTCTGTTCTGAGCTTTCTTTATCTTGGTATTCTTCTTTACTTATGATTCTTACATCTGTTTCAGTCATTATCTGTTTCGTATTCATTTATTTCATTTTCATTGTCTGTTTTTTCGTATTCTGTTAATTCGTATATACTATCTTCATCATTTAGATCATAATCTATATAATCTATTTGTTTATATTCTTCGTCTTCAATTATTATTTCTACTTCTGAAATTTGTTTTTTATTTACGTTTTTAGGTACTCTACAGTCTCTAGCTAAATGTCCTAATTTGCCACAGTTGTAGCATTTACATTCTGATATATTTTTCTTAGGTCTATGAGGCCTTTTTTGTTTATAATTTTTTATATAATACCTTTTTCTTGGTCTTTTATACTTGTATTTTGTTCTAAATGGTCTGTATTTTTTAATTCTTTTCTTGTATTTATATTTATTTGTGCATCCAAATTGTGGTGCTGTTCTAGTTGTGCAACATGCTAAGTTTTTTACTAGTATTTTTTCCATTTTCATTTCTTCTTTATGTTTTTCACATAGTTCTGTAAACCATTTTTGTAGAAATTTTATTCTAGATCCTAGTGTATCTATTAATCCTGATTCTTGCCAGTCTTTAGTTATTTTTGAACTAAATGGTTCTGGTAATTTTGTATAGTATAGTTTTCTTATTTATCTACTTTCTTCATTTGTATATAACCCTTTATAATAATATTCTTTAAATGCGCATGTGTATTCATCCATATAACTCATTTTACATATACTTAATTTGTTTATAAGATTTCTGTTTAGTTCTTTATCTTTTTGCCGTTCTTCTATTTCGGTAGTCATACTACTAAATTCATTTCTTATTGCCATTTCGTATTTGGTTAATATATCTATAGATGTTGTTGCTGGTTCATTATTAATTTTCTTATTATTTCTTAATGTTTCTAAACTTTCTGGTGATAAATTTTGTATCCATATTTTTGTTGTTCCTATTAATGTTCGTTCTATGTATCCAGGGGCATCTGCTATTAGTATTTTGTTATCTATTAACTGTTTTGAAATATATCCTATCCATAGCTGAATTGTTTTATTTGTATCTGCAACACAATCTAAATCTAAAAAATTATATTGTTCTATATTTTGTCTAGGTGTCCAGTTTTTATTTAATCTTTTATTCCATAATGTTTTGCTTCTATTTTCCCTTTCGTAAGTATAATAGGTTGGACTAGTATTTGGTCTTCTTGGACTTCTAGTTCCTGATGTACTAGGTTTTTCGTCTATGTCTTCTACATTAATTTCTATATTATTTTCCTTTTCTATTAGATTAGTATAAGTTTCTGATGTTTCTGAATATTGATCTAGGTTTTCTTCATCATTTTGCTCACTTATGTCGTCTATTCCTATTTTAGGCTGATTTTCTACTGTACCTGATTCTTCTAGTAATATTTTAAATTTTTCTATTTCTTCTGTAAGCTTTAACTCTTCTCGTTGTTTTTCTTTTGCTTTTAATTTTTCTTCATATAGCTGTTTAAGTTTTTCTAATTCTTTTTCCAGTTCTTGTATTCTCGTGTCTTTTTCTTCTTTAACTTGTTGAACTTCTATTTGAGCTTGTTTTTTAATTTTTTCTATTTCCTTTTTCCTATCTATTTCTTCGTTTTCTTTATTAATTCTTACCATAGCTGTTAAGCTATCTTCTAAAGTTGCCGATTCTTTTTCTAACATCAAATACAATTGATCTCCTATCTTTTTAAATCTTCTTCCTAAGTTTGAGTGTATAATTTTTATTTCTATTCCCTTCTGGCTCATAAATTTTTCTTCTTCTACAGTGTATTCTTCTTTGTTCATATTAATCCGTGTTGTAATTTATATTCTAAGTGTTGTAGTTGTAGCTCTAAATGAAATATTATTCTCCTTTGTGTTTTTATTGATATTTGGCACACTCCTACAATTATATTATAATTTAACCTTTCTTTTCTAGATTCAATTTCTTCCGTTATTTCATTTATTTTGTTAAGTAATTGTTGCCTGTATTCTTCGCTATTATCAATGTTATTTTTCATTTCAGTTTTTTCAAATATTTTATATATTTATATTCTATTTCTGAAATTATATCTATTAAATATCTAAGTCTAACATTATTTGTTTTATTTAAGCTTAAGAGTTTATATTCAGGATATAATATTTTTAACCGATTTTTTAATTTTTTAGCTTTTTTATGGATATGACCTTTCTTTGATTTATTCTGTGTTTGGTTCATTGGTTAAACATTTTATTATAGTATTCTATTTTTAATGGTTCTAATCTTTGTAACTCTTCTATACATCCATATGCATATTCTAAATATTCCAGATTACGTTCCAGATTACTATCTTTCATATATTCCCTTATATTATCTTGTAATAAAAGCTTTGTTAATCTTATACTTTCCATAGTATCTAACCAATATTCCATATATTCATAATTTACCATTTTTTAGTCTAAATCCTTATCTAATTTTCTAATTTCTTCTATAGTCATCTCCGTCCAATCTTGGTTAATTAACTTCATAGTTTCTTCTAATTCTATTATCTCTTCTAATATTTTAGACAATAATTTCATTATACATAAGACAAGTAACTCATATCTATGATTTCTATGTGATAGGTTTGAACTCATTTTATGAATTTTTCTAAACATAATATTCCCTCTAATCTCCTTTAGGCATTATTCAGAATTATCCAGTTATTATATCGTTATTTTGAATAGTCTTTTTCGGTCATTACTATGCGTTTTCAGCTTCAATCAGTTACCCTAACATTGCCTCAACTCTGTGTACTCCCCTAAAACGGCTCACCTGGCCTCACCGGTTTCCACCTTAGGATGGCATAGTCTGGGCTTACTTACTCTCAGCTTACTAACCACTTACATAGCAAACTTAATCAAGCCTTCATCATAACGATATAACAAGAAGATAATAATAGATAATACTTAGAAGATTATAAGGAATATAGCAGTTTAGCTATTCATAGTTATGAATAAACATACCTCAGTTTGTATCTTTGCATCATTGCTAGATTTTTCCATTTGGTTTATCTTTTTGGTAGATTGTTTTTTTAGTTTTGATTTTGTAGCTTTGATACCAATTTTTTTATAAGAACTAAAAAGACTTAGTATAAAGATTGATTAGCTTGGTTCGGAGATGGTGGTACAGTCGGCGAATACTGTAGATCTTGGATTTGCCTTTGTGGCTACGTACAGTTGCCCGGTGAAAAGGCCCGTTATTTGGAGTTGTTAAGGGCCGTTGTTATCCCGGGGAGCCCCTAAAAAGGTATCCTGTACACATGGTCTCAAGATCCGGCAGTATTTTGTCCAGACAGGCCCCGTGCTCCGGTAAAAGTTTACCATACAGCTAGTAATCTATATACCAAGGCTTTATACAGTTCATATAATAATTCCTCCTTGTTTTGATTCTTGTTCGAAGACAAGGATATTATCCGAATAAGGTCTATCACCTCCGGCGGACTACCGCCGACGTAGATCCTGTTCAAATCCCATCTTACTTTAGATCTCATAAAACAATTCCTAGGCTCTGATACCATCGTTAACAGGATCTACGTCGGCGGTAGTCCGCCGGCGGTGATAGACCTTATTCGGATAATATCCTTGTCTTCGAACAAGAATCAAAACAAGGAGGAATTATTATATGAACTGTATAAAGCCTTGGTATATAGATTACTAGCTGTATGGTAAACTTTTACCGGAGCACGGGGCCTGTCTGGACAAAATACACCATCGTAAACAGTATCAATAGACATGCTATAAATTTCATGTTGTAAAGATTTCATATGAAAAATCTTTTTATCAATCAAAGAATTTATGTTTCTAGTAAGAGGTTCAGTTATAAACTGAAAAGAAATTTTTCTACCATTATAAGTAGCATGAAAACCTGTGTTATCAACATAGGTAAGAGGATAAATAGCTTGAATAAAAGGAGTTCCAAGTATAATAGGAGGGAACATTTTATCTTTAACAAGAATGAAAAAATGAGGAATGCAAACTTTATCTTTGCAAATATAGGCCTTAGGCAATTTATAATCAATTTTCATTTTATCACCAGATGCAGAGCTAATCTTATGAGAAGTCTTTTGATAATATCTGGTAGGGATTATCCCTTCTTGAATGCAACTCATATCTGCTCCACTATCAATAAGAGCAGTTTCAGTAATAGAAAAATTATTTTTTCTGGGTGAGTCATACAAAACCCGAGATTACTATCAAAGGAAAGATAAAAGACGACATCGTCGATCAAAAGAGGAAAGATATTTACGAAGAAAACACCGCAAAGAGAAAAGATGTGTAAAAGACAGATCTGGAAGAGATCTGGAAGAGATCTGAAAGATGTTAAGTGTTATAGATGCGGTCAATTTGGTCATATCGCCCCGAATTGTAAAAAACAGCGGATCAAGGCTCTAGCTATGGATTTAGATAATAAGTCCAAAGAACAGATTATGAAGATCATGGAAGAAACTTCAGTCAGTGAGAGTGATTATACTTCTTCTTCTGAATCTGAAGCCTCTGTTAAATTATTTGATTTACCTGATGATAACAAATTAAATACTCCCTTTTATCATGAGAGTTAAGCTGCTTCAGAATACCACCGAAACCTATATTAGAAGCATCTGTTTCTATAATTTTTTGCCAATTAGGATTGGCAAGAGTTAAACACGGTAAAGAGCTTACCTTCTCTTTTACCTTTTTAACAATATTAGTATGTAAATCAGACCATGGCAATTTATAACCCTTTTTAAGCCTTTCAAACAAAGGGGCCAGATCTGTAGACAAATCTTTAATAAAGGGAGAAATATAATTTAAACTCCCAAGAAATCTCTGCAACTGCGTCCTGTCATTGATAACATCAGGAAATTTTGCAGCAAAATCAATAGATCTTTGAATGGGAACTATTTTTCCCTGACAAATATAGTGACCAAGAAATCTGACATTTGTCTGAAAAAGACTCATTTTAGGTTTAGAAATTACCAACCCATTTTGAATAATTATCTTTTTGAAAATGTCTAGATGTTTATAATGCATTTCCAAAGTTTTTGAAAATACTAAAATATCATCGATATAGACAATGATGAAATCCATATATGGATTAAAAATATCATTCATAATTTTCTGAAATTCAGAAGGAGCATTTTTTAAACCAAAGGGCATAACATTCCATTCGTATTGCCCGAATGGGACATTGAATGCCGTCCTATAAGTGTGCTCTTTAAAAAGCTGAATTTGCCAATATCCTGATTTTAAATCAAATTTTGAAAATATATTGGCATCATATAATCTTGATAAAAGATCTCTTTTATTAGGGATCGGATATCTGATCCATTTTAAAACTTTATTCAAAGGTTTATAATTAATTACCAATCTAGGTACACCACGTTCCTTTTCAGCAGCATTATTGACATAAAAAGCTGTACAAGACCATGGTGACTTTGATGGTTTTATAAGATCTTTTTGCAAAAGATTATCAATCTCTTTTTTGCAGATTTCAAGCAATTCTAAATTCATCTGGCAGGGCCGAGATTTAGTAGGAATATTTTCCTCAGAGAAAGAATCTTCATATGGAAGAGAAACTACATGCCTTTTTCGATTCCAAAAGGCGCTGGGATGATCAGCACATATAGAAACAGCAAATTGTTCAGAAATCAATTTAATCTTTTCCTGAACTTTAGAGGATTGTAAAACAGTATCAATAGACATGCTATAAATTTCATGTTGTAAAGATTTCATATGAAAAATCTTTTTATCAATCAAAGAATTTATGTTTCTAGTAAGAGGTTCAGTTATAAACTGAAAAGAAATTTTTCTACCATTACAAGTAGCATGAAAACCTGTGTTATCAACATAGGTAAGAGGATAAATAGCTTGAATAAAAGGAGTTCCAAGTATAATAGGAGGGAACATTTTATCTTTAACAAGAATGAAAAAATGAGGAATGCAAACTTTATCTTTGCAAATATAGGTCTTAGGCAATTTATAATCAATTTTCATTTTATCACCAGATGCAGAGCTAATCTTATGAGAAGTCTTTTGATAATATTTGGTAGGGATTATCCCTTCTTGAATGCAACTCATATCTGCTCCACTATCAATAAGAGCAGTTTCAGTAATAGAAAAATTATTATCAATTAAAATAGTGCACTTGACATACCATCTATGAGAAGTCACTATTTGCATCATACCTATGAATAAATCATCATTAGGTGAAGAAATGGCTTTCCTCGCAAAATCAGAAATTTTAGTTTTTCTCTCTCTCTAGATTTTCGCTCTGCCTTCTCTCTAAGAAAGCAAAGCTTTTGTAAAGTTGTAATCTTTTCTTTTGTATAGAGAAAATCATAAATCGTCCAAGTTTTGGCACAACTTTCGGTGTCAAGGTATTTATTTTTAAGTTTTTGTTTTTATACTTCTTCTCCGATGGTCGTGCTTATAGCCGGCTAAAAATCTATCTATGTTGAATCTCCGTTCTACTTGAATCCTCATAAAAGATGAACTAGACTTTATTAAAATCGGGAGATTTTATTATAAGAACTGAAAAGACTTAGTATAAAGATTGATTAGCTTGGTTCGGAGATGGTGGTACAGTCGGCGAATACTGTAGATCTTGGATTTGCCTTTGTGGCTACGTACAGTTGCCCGGTGAAAAGGCCCGTTATTTGGAGTTGTTAAGGGCCGTTGTTATCCCGGGGAGCCCCTAAAAAGGTATCCTGTACACATGGTCTCAAGATCCGGCAGTATTTTGTCCAGACAGGCCCCGTGCTCCGGTAAAAGTTTACCATACAGCTAGTAATCTATATATCAAGGCTTTATACAGTTCATATAATAATTCCTCCTTGTTTTGATTCTTGTTCGAAGACAAGGATATTATCCGAATAAGGTCTATCACCGCCGGCGGACTACCGCCGACGTAGATCCTGTTCACGATGGTATCAGAGCCTAGGAATTGTTTTATGAGATCTAAAGTAAGATGGGATTCAACATAGATGTTTTATTGATATGAATATGGGAGAAAGCAGTGTTAAAAACACTAGACTGGAAGAGGTAGATATACCTCAAAATCTTGATTTGTTAAACAAATGGACTATTCCTCAAGTCCCGATTCATACGATTTATGATTATGGGTTTTTTGATAAAATATCTTCTAAAAAATTGATAAAAACAACTGAGCAGTCTCTTGCTTTAAATTCTTCTGAACAGACTGTTCGTTTATTGAATGAACGTGATATTATGCTTTATAAAAAGAAGTATAGCTTCATGCATATAGGCTTAGTTCAAATTGCTTTTAAGCCTTTAACCCTTAAAGGGTTACCTGAATCTTTTATGGCTGCTTTAAGAGATGCTAGAAATCTTAATTTTAGACAATCTCTTATGGGTTCTATTGAATCTACGGTGGCGTATGGTCCCGTATATTTCAATACTCAACCTAATTTACAATTATCTTTGTCTGATGTCAATATTCTTGATGCATTAACATTAAATGTTAAAACTCATGATTATAATTATGCTCCTGGATCTGAACTTATATGTTTATCTTATAGAATATATTATAAGTTCTTATCTACTCTTACTCCTAAATGCAAGTTGACAGATATGTCAAACGAGACTATGATATTTGAAACAAATTTTGCTAAATCCAAAGTCACCACTAGGAGACTTATTGGATGGGATGAGATTAATTTTCCCTCTACTTGGATTTTAGACTCTGTTATATCTTCGAGTCAACAATCTGAGGAAATTACTAATCATGATTATTCACATATAAGCCAAACCCCTGAAGGCAGAATTTGCATTCAATTTGAGGATAATAAATCCTTAGTGCCTTATAGGCATTCTCATACTGGTAGTAGAAGATTATCTACTTCTGCAGGTCATTCATATATTGACCCTATTGAACCGATCTATGGTCCGGCCAGATTAAATCGTGCAGCTTCTCTTCATACGATTGACACGACCGATGGTAATAGGAGTGTTGACCATATAAAGGTTTCTAATAATATTGTTAAAGATGATAATTCTGATAAGGATATTCCTACTGTATCCGATATGGATTTTGATTTTAATAAAACTTAAATGATTAAGTTCCAAATTGATTTTAGTCCGGGTTCACCGGCAAGACAACATATTTTAAAAGAATTTTGTCAGGATAAATGGAAAAGTTTTAAAAACTGGTACACTGAGTTTTATAACAGTGATGATAAGAGAAATATTTCTCAAGAGTTTTATGAAACTTGTGCTTTGCATAACCAAATTATATATTTTGCTCCTTGGTTTATAACCACTTACATGCCCTTATATATCAAAGTTCTTGAAAGAATTTATCAAGAAAGTAATGGTAATACCATTACAAGTATTTATCCTCCTCAAAATTCTTTTGTTTTACTAAATAATACTGGTATTACTTTTGCTGCTTTTCAAAAATTTATTGAAGATGATGTCGCCAGCAACGGTATAAAGGAAATTAATAATTTGATTTCTCAAAATAATTATTTGTCTTTATATGTTAAAGTTTTGGGAGAACATATTAGTTCACTCGTTTCTAAACTTGATTATTTAACTGAGTTGGTGAAGAAGATTGGTATTCCTTCTTCTGACATGTCTATGGTTGTTCACTCTGCTCATGTTATACACAGCAAGCCCGAAACTTCTACAAGGCTAGAACCTTCTATACAGAGACCTCCAGAGATTACTGGATTTAAGATCAAATCTAGGGAAGATTTGGAAAAGCTAGTTAGTGACAAACTAGCAGAGTTAAATCTTAAGCCTTTGGAGCTAGCCTCTGAATTTGCAGAGAATATTCTTGATCCGTCCAAAGATTATAAGGAAGAGACCCGATCTGAACTTAATAAACTCAGAAAGTTGGGAAAAAGATATGGTGATATGCCGAGAATGGATACATATTATTATCCTAGACCTACACCCCAAGATGTTTTGGTGGAAGAAAGGGATTGGAACCAAACCAACACCAGTTATAACGGTGATGCCATCTATGAATGGAATTTAGATGGTTTAACAGATAGACAGATAAGTATTCTGGTACATCGGATGTTGATGTACTCTACGATCTGCAAAGCCACTTCGGATAAGAATACATAAACGGTAATTTGCAGGATGATAGTTGCAGGTTTCACCGGCCAATTAAGAGGTTGGTGGGATAATTTTATGACTGCTGAAGATAAAGCAGCAATCTATAATGCTGTTAAGTCAGAACCTGGAGTTGATAACCTAGGAAGAGCTCTAGTAGCAGGAAGACAAGATTGTGTCTACACTTTGGTTCTCACCATTATTGAACATTTCAGTGGTAGATTTACCAATATGTACGAAAATATTCGAACTCTGTTAAATGGACTTAGATGTAAGCATCTAGGTGAATTTAGGTGGTATAAGGACACCTTTCTCAGTCGGGTAATGGATCTGCCCGAAAGTAACAGCGATCATTGGAAAGGCAAATTTATAGACGGTTTACCTCATCTATTTGCAGAAAGAGTTAGGAAAGCTCTTAGAGGAAATAATATCCAAATTATGTATAACAATTATACATATGGGAGACTTATTGGAGTTTGTATCCAAGAAGGATTAAACCTGTGCAACGAATTAAAACTTAATGCACAGCTTAAGAGGCATAATCTAACTGAAAGGAACCAGTTAGGCGATTTCTGTCAACAGTTCGGAATGGAAAGAACTGTAGCTTCTTCATCAAAAGGGAAGAATAGAAAAGGTAATCAGGATGATTACTATCAAAGGAAAGGTAAATGACGACATCGTCGATCAAAAGAGGAAAGATATTTCCGAAGAAAACACCGCAAAGAGAAAAGATTTGTAAAAGACAGATCTGGAAGAGATCTGAAAGATGTTAAGTGTTATAGATGCGGTCAATTTGGTCATATCGCCCCGAATTGTAAACAAGAGCGGATCAAGGCTCTAGCTATGGATTTAGATAATAAGTACAAAGAACAGATTATGAAGATCATGGAAGAAACTTCAGTCAGTGAGAGTGATTATACTTCTTCTTCTGAATTTGAAGCCTCTGTTAAATTATTTGATTTACCTGATGATAATACTTGTGATAATTGTGATACAGATGCAGGTAATTGTTGTTGTGATAATTTGGATTTTTATAAATTACAATCCCAGTTTCAAAATAAGTTTGAACTTAAACCAATTACCATCGTGAATAGGATCTACATCGACGGTAGTCCGCCGGCGGTGATAGACCTTATTCGGATAATATCCTTGTCTTCGAACAAGAATCAAAACAAGGAGGAATCATTATATGAACTGTATAAAGCCTTGGTATATAGATTACTAGCTGTATGGTAAACTTTTACCGGAGCACGGGGCCTGTCTGGACAAAATACTACCGGATCTTGAGACCATGTGTACAGGATACCTTTTTAGGGGCTCCCCGGGATAACAACGGCCCTTAAAAACTCCAAATAACGGGCCTTTTCACCGGGCAACTGTACGTAGCCACAAAGGCAAATCCAAGATCTATAGTATTCGCCGACTGTACCACCATCTCCGAACCAAGCTAATCAATCTTTATACTAAGTCTTTTCAGTTTTTATAATAAGATTTTAGGGGCTCCCCGGGATAACAACGACCCTTAACAACTCCAAATAACGGGCCTTTTCACCGGGCAACTGTACGTAGCCACAAAGGCAAATCCAAGATCTAAAGTATTCGCCGACTGTACCACCATCTCCGAACCAAGATAATCAATCTTTATACTAAGTCTTTTCAGTTTTTATAATAAGATTAGGGGCTCCCCGGGATAACAACGGCCCTTAACAACTCCAAATAACGGGCCTGGTTTCTGAGGTAGCTTGTGGAGTCACAGTGGCATAACCACTCAAGATCTGCAAGTGGGTGTTTGTTGCGACGCACCCCCTTATTCAGGTGTCTCCAAGATCCTGTTTAATGGTATCAGAGCCTAGGAATTGTTTTATGAGATCTAAAGTAAGATGGGATTCAACATAGATGTTTAATTGATATGAATATTGGAGAAAGCAGTGTTAAAAACTCTAGACTGGAAGAGGTAGATATACCTCAAGATCTTGATTTGTTAAACAAATGGACTATTCCACAAGTCCCTATTTATAAGATTTATGATTATGGCTTTTTTGATAAAATATCTTCTAAACAATTGATAAATCGTGAACAGGATCTACGTCGGCAGTAGTCCGCCGGTGGTGATAGGCCTTATTCGGATAATATCCTTGTCTTCGAACAAGAATCAAAACAAGGAGGAATTATTATATGAACTGTATAAAGCCTTGGTATATAGATTACTAGCTGTATGGTAAACGTTTACCGGAGCACGGGGCCTGTCTGGACAAAATACTGCCGGATCTTGAGACCATGTGTACAGGATACCTTTTTAGGGGCTCCCCAGGATAACAACGGCCCTTAACAACTCCAAATAACGGGCCTTTTCACCGGGCAACTGTACGTAGCCACAAAGGCAAATCCAAAATCTACAGTATTCACCGACTGTTCCACCATCTCCGAACCAAGCTAATCAATCTTTATACTAAGTCTTTTCAGTTTTTATAATAAGATCTCCCGATTTTAATAAAGTCTAGTTCATCTTTTATGAGGATTCAAGTAGAACGGAGATTCAACATAGATAGATTTTTAGCCGGCTATAAGCACGGCCATCGGAGAAGAAGTATAAAAACAAAAACTTAAAAATAAATACCTTGACACCGGAAGTTGTGCCCAAACTTGGACGATTTATGATTTTCTCTATACAAAAGAAAAGATTACAACTTTACAAAAGCTTTGCTTTCTTAGAGAGAAGGCAGAGCGAAAATCTAGAGAGAGAGAGAAAAACTAAAATTTCTGATATCTTATTATAAAAACTGAAAAGACTTAGTATAAAGATTGATTAGCTTGGTTCGGAGATGGTGGTACAGTCGGCGATGATAGACCTTATTCGGATAATATCCTTGTCTTCGAACAAGAATCAAAACAAGGAGGAATTATTATATGAACTGTATAAAGCCTTGGTATATAGATTACTAGCTGTATGGTAAACTTTTACCGGAGCACGGGGCCTGTCTGGACAAAATACACCATCGTAAACAGTATCAATAGACATGCTATAAATTTCATGTTGTAAAGATTTCATATGAAAAATCTTTTTATCAATCAAAGAATTTATGTTTCTAGTAAGAGGTTCAGTTATAAACTGAAAAGAAATTTTTCTACCATTATAAGTAGCATGAAAACCTGTGTTATCAACATAGGTAAGAGGATAAATAGCTTGAATAAAAGGAGTTCCAAGTATAATAGGAGGGAACATTTTATCTTTAACAAGAATGAAAAAATGAGGAATGCAAACTTTATCTTTGCAAATATAGGCCTTAGGCAATTTATAATCAATTTTCATTTTATCACCAGATGCAGAGCTAATCTTATGAGAAGTCTTTTGATAATATCTGGTAGGGATTATCCCTTCTTGAATGCAACTCATATCTGCTCCACTATCAATAAGAGCAGTTTCAGTAATAGAAAAATTATTTTTTCTGGGTGAGTCATACAAAACCCGAGATTACTATCAAAGGAAAGGTAAAAGACGACATCGTCGATCAAAAGAGGAAAGATATTTACGAAGAAAACACCGCAAAGAGAAAAGATGTGTAAAAGACAGATCTGGAAGAGATCTGGAAGAGATCTGAAAGATGTTAAGTGTTATAGATGCGGTCAATTTGGTCATATCGCCCCGAATTGTAAAAAACAGCGGATCAAGGCTCTAGCTATGGATTTAGATAATAAGTCCAAAGAACAGATTATGAAGATCATGGAAGAAACTTCAGTCAGTGAGAGTGATTATACTTCTTCTTCTGAATCTGAAGCCTCTGTTAAATTATTTGATTTACCTGATGATAACAAATTAAATACTCCCTTTTATCATGAGAGTTAAGCTGCTTCAGAATACCACCGAAACCTATATTAGAAGCATCTGTTTCTATAATTTTTTGCCAATTAGGATTGGCAAGAATTAAACACGGTAAAGAGCTTACCTTCTCTTTTACCTTTTTAACAATATTAGTATGTAAATCAGACCATGGCAATTTATAACCCTTTTTAAGCCTTTCAAACAAAGGGGCCAGATCTGTAGACAAATCTTTAATAAAGGGAGAAATATAATTTAAACTCCCAAGAAATCTCTGCAACTGCGTCCTGTCATTGATAACATCAGGAAATTTTGCAGCAAAATCAATAGATCTTTGAATGGGAACTATTTTTCCCTGACAAATATAGTGACCAAGAAATCTGACATTTGTCTGAAAAAGACTCATTTTAGGTTTAGAAATTACCAACCCATTTTGAATAATTATCTTTTTGAAAATGTCTAGATGTTTATAATGCATTTCCAAAGTTTTTGAAAATACTAAAATATCATCGATATAGACAATGATGAAATCCATATATGGATTAAAAATATCATTCATAATTTTCTGAAATTCAGAAGGAGCATTTTTTAAACCAAAGGGCATAACATTCCATTCGTATTGCCCGAATGGGACATTGAATGCCGTCCTATAAGTGTGCTCTTTAAAAAGCTGAATTTGCCAATATCCTGATTTTAAATCAAATTTTGAAAATATATTGGCATCATATAATCTTGATAAAATATCTCTTTTATTAGGGATCGGATATCTGATCCATTTTAAAACTTTATTCAAAGGTTTATAATTAATTACCAATCTAGGTACACCACGTTCCTTTTCAGCAGCATTATTGACATAAAAAGCTGTACAAGACCATGGTGACTTTGATGGTTTTATAAGATCTTTTTGCAAAAGATTATCAATCTCTTTTTTGCAGATTTCAAGCAATTCTAAATTCATCTGGCAGGGCCGATATTTAGTAGGAATATTTTCCTTAGAGAAAGAATCTTCATATGGAAGAGAAACTACATGCCTTTTTCGATTCCAAAAGGCGCTGGGATGATCAGCACATATAGAAACAGCAAATTGTTCAGAAATCAATTTAATCTTTTCCTGAACTTTAGAGGATTGTAAAATAGTATCAATAGACATGCTATAAATTTCATGTTGTAAAGATTTCATATGAAAAATCTTTTTATCAATCAAAGAATTTATGTTTCTAGTAAGAGGTTCAGTTATAAACTGAAAAGAAATTTATCTACCATTATAAGTAGCATGAAAACCTGTGTTATCAACATAGGTAAGAGGATAAATAGCTTGAATAAAAGGAGTTCCAAGTATAATAGGAGGGAACATTTTATCTTTAACAAGAATGAAAAAATGAGGAATGCAAACTTTATCTTTGCAAATATAGGCCTTAGGCAATTTATAATCAATTTTCATTTTATCACCAGATGCAGAGCTAATCTTATGAGAAGTCTTTTGATAATATCTGGTAGGGATTATCCCTTCTTGAATGCAATTCATATCTGCTCCACTATCAATAAGAGCAGTTTCAGTAATAGAAAAATTATTATCAATTAAAATAGTGCACTTGACATACCATCTATGAGAAGTCACTATTTGCGTCATACCTATGAATAAATCATCATTAGGTGAAGAAATGGCTTTCCTCGCAAAATCAGAAATTTCTTTTGAATCATTTGACTCATTTAAAACTTCTTTTCCTTTATCATGACCCATAGTACGTTCCATTTGGCTCATACGATTGTCGAAAATCATTTGATTTTGTTTAAGAGATTTAATCTCATTTTTTAATTTTTCAACTTCAAATTTTAAATCATCCATTGAAGAAGAATAACTGGGAAAACTCATATTTTGTGGCGAGTTCCTTTGCAAGAGTCTTTTTTGAACTTTTGCCATAGAATATGGAGTTTCCTCTAAAATGTCTTTCTTTTGAACAGGCTTATCTGCCGATTTTGAAATAGAAGCCATACTGATAATTTTTTCTCTTAAATCGTTATCAGTGACTTCTTTTAATAATTCAAAAATATTATCAGAAGTAATTGGTTTAAGTTCAAAATTATTTTGAAACTGGGATTGTAATTTATAAAAATCCAAATTATCACAAGAACAATTACCTGCACCTGTATCACAATTATCACAAGTATTATCATCAAGTAAATCAAATAATTCTTCAGATTCAGAAGAAGAAGTATAATCACTCTCACTGACTGAAGTTTCTTCCATGATCTTCATAATCTGTTCTTTGGACTTATTATCTAAATCCATAGCTAGAGCCTTGATCCGCTCTTTTTTACAATTCGGGGCGATATGACCAAATTGACCGCATCTATAACACTTAACATCTTTCAGATCTCTTCCAGATCTGTCTTTTACAAATCTTTTCTCTTTGCGGTGTTTTCTTCGGAAATATCTTTCCTCTTTTGATCGACGATGTCGTCATTTACCTTTCCTTTGATAGTAATCATCCTGATTACCTTTTCTATTCTTCCCTTTTGATGAAGAAGCTACAGTTCTTTCCATTCCGAACTGTTGACAGAAATCGCCTAACTGGTTCCTTTCAGTTAGATTATGCCTCTTAAGCTGTGCATTAAGTTTTAATTTGTTGCACAGGTTTAATCCTTCTTGGGTACAAACTCCAATAAGTCTCCCATATGTTTAATTGTTATACATAATTTGTGTATTATTTCCTCTAAGAGCTTTCCTAACTCTTTCTGCAAATAGATGAGGTAAACCGTCTATAAATTTGCCTTTCCTATGATCGCTGTTACTTTCGGGCAGATCCATTACCCGACTGAGAAAGGTGTCCTTATACCACCTAAATTCACCTAGATGCTTACATCTAAGTCCATTTAACAAAGTTCGAATATTTTCGTACATATTGGTAAATCTACCACTGAAATGTTCAATAATGGTGAGAACCAAAGTGTAGACACAATCTTGTCTTCCTGCTACTAGAGCTCTTCCAAGGTTATCAACTCCAGGTTCTGACTTAACAGCATTATAGATTGCTGCTTTATCTTCAGCAGTCATAAAATTATCCCACCAACCTCTTAATTGGCCGGTGAAACCTGCAACTATCATCCTGCAAATTACCGTTTCTGTATTCTAATCCGAAGTGGCTTTGCAGATCGTAGAGTACATCAACATCCGATGTACCAGAATACTTATCTGTCTATCTGTTAAACCATCTAAATTCCATTCATAGATGGCATCACCGTTATAACTGGTGTTGGTTTGGTTCCAATCCCTTTCTTCCACCAAAACATCTTGGGGTGTAGGTCTAGGATAATAATATGTATCCATTCTCGGCATATCACCATATCTTTTTCCCAACTTTCTGAGTTTATTAAGTTAAGATCGGGTCTCTTCCTTATAATCTTTGGACGGATCGAGAATATTCTCTGCAAATTCAGAGGCTAGCTCCAAAGGCTTAAGATTTAACTCTGCTAGTTTGTCACTAACTAGCTTTTCCAAATCTTCCCTAGATTTGATCTTAAATCCAGTAATCTCTGGAGGTCTCTGTATAGAAGGTTCTAGCCTTGTAGAAGTTTCGGGCTTGCTGTGTATAACATGAGCAGAGTGAACAACCATAGACATGTCAGAAGAAGGAATACCAATCTTCTTCACCAACTCAGTTAAATAATCAAGTTTAGAATCGAGTGAACTAATATGTTCTCCCAAAACATTAACATATAAAGACAAATAATTATTTTGAGAAATCAAATTATTAATTTCCTTTATACCGTTGCTGGCTACATCATCTTCAATAAATTTTTGAAAAGCAGAAAAAGTAATACCAGTATTATTTGGTAAAACAAAAGGATTTTGAGGAGGATAAATACTTGTAATGGTATTACCATTACTTTCTTGATAAATTCTTTCAAGAACTTTGATATATAAGGGCATGTAAGTAGTTATAAACCAAGGAGAAAAATATATAATTTGGTTATGCAAAGCACAAGTTTCATAAAACTCTTGAGAAATCTTTCTCTTATCATCACTGTTATAAAACTCAGTGTACCAGTTTTTAAAACTTTTCCATTTATCCTGACAAAATTCTTTTAAAATATGTTGTCTTGCCGGTGAACCCGGACTAAAATCAATTTGGAACTTAATCATTTAAGTTTTATTAAAATCAAAATCCATATCGGATGCAGTAGGAATATCCTTATCAGAATTATCATCTTTAACAATATTATTAGAAACCTTTATACGGTCCACACGCCTATTACCATCGGTCGTGTCAATCGTATGAAGAGAAGCTGCACGATTTAATCTGGCCGGACCATAGATCGGTTCAATAGGGTCAATATATGAATGACCTGCAGAAGTAGATAATCTTCTACTACCTGTATGAGAATGCCTATAAGGCACTAAGGATTTATTATCCTCAAATTGAATGCAAATTCTGCCTTCAGGGGTTTGGCTTATATGCGAATAATCATGATTAGTAATTTCCTCAGATTGTTGACTCGAAGATATAACAGAGTCTAAAATCCAAGTAGAGGGAAAATTAATCTCATCCCATCCAATAAGTCTCCTAGTGGTGACTTTGGATTTAGCAAAATTTGTTTCAAATATCATAGTCTCGTTTGACATATCTGTCAATTTGCATCGAGGAGTAAGAGAGGATAAGAATTTATAATAAATTCTATAAGATAAACATATAAGTTCAGATCCAGGAGCATAATTATAACCATGAGTTTTAACATTTAATGTTAATGCATCAAGAATATTGACGTCAGATAAAGATAACTGTAAATTAGGTTGAGTATTGAAATATATGGGACCATACGCCACCGTAGATTCAATAGAACCCATAAGAGATTGTCTAAAATTAAGATTTCTAGCATCTCTTAAAGCAGCCATAAAAGATTCAGGTAACCCTTTAAGGGTTAAAGGCTTAAAAGCAATTTGAACTAAGCCTATATGCATTAAGCTATACTTCTTTTTATAAAGCATAATATCACGTTTATTCAATAAACGAACAGTCTGTTCAGAAGAATTTAAAGCAAGAGACTTCTCACTTGTTTTTATCAATTGTTTAGAAGATATTTTATCAAAAAAGCCATAATCATAAATCTTATGAATAGGGACTTGTGGAATAGTCCATTTGTTTAACAAATCAAGATCTTGAGGTATATCTACCTCTTCCAGTCTAGTGTTTTTAACACTGCTTTCTCCCATATTCATATCAATAAAACATCTATGTTGAATCCCATCTTACTTTAGATCTCATAAAACAATTCCTAGGCTCTGATACCATCGTGAACAGGATCTACGTCGGCGGTAGTCCGCCAGCGGTGATAGACCTTATTCGGATAATATCCTTTCATCGTGAAGAGGATCTACGTCGGCGGTAGTCGTGAACAGGATCTACGTCAGCGGTAGTCCGCCAGTGGTGATAGACCTTATTCGGATAATATCCTTGTCTTTGAACAAGAATCAAAACAAGGAGGAATTATTATATGAACTGTATAAAGCCTTTGTATATAGATTACTAGCTGTATGGTAAACTTTTACCGGAGCACGGGGCCTGTCTGGACAAAATACTGCCGGATCTTGAGACCATGTGTACAGGATACCTTTTTAGGGGCTCTCCGGGATAACAACGGCCCTTAACAACTCCAAATAACGGGCCTTTTCACCGGGCAACTGTACGTAGCCACAAAGGCAAATCCAAGATCTACAGTATTCGCCGACTGTACCACCATCTCCGAACCAAGCTAATCAATCTTTATACTAAGTCTTTTCAGTTTTTATAATAAGATCTCTTGATTTTAATAAAGTCTAGTTCATCTTTTATGAGGATTCAAGTAGAACGGAGATTCAACATAGATAGATTTTTAGCCGGCTATAAGCACGGCCATCGGAGAAGAAGTATAAAAACAAAAACTTAAAAATAAATACCTTGACACCGGAAGTTGTGCTCAAACTTGGATGATTTATGATTTTCTCTATACAAAAGAAAAGATTACAATTATCTTCTTCTCCGATGGCCGTGCTTATAGCCGGCTAAAAATCTATCTATGTTGAATCTCCGTTCTACTTGAATCCTCATAAAAGATGAACTAGACTTTATTAAAATCGGGAGATCTTATTATAAAAACTGAAAAGACTTAGTATAAAGATTGATTAGCTTGGTTCGGAGATGGTGGTACAGTCGGCGAATACTATAGATCTTGGATTTGCCTTTGTGGCTACGTACAGTTGCCCGGTGAAAAGGCCCATTATTTGGAGTTGTTAAGGGCCGTTGTTATCCCGGGGAGCCCCTAAAAAGGTATCCTGTACACATGGTCTCAAGATCCGGCAGTATTTTGTCCAGACAGGCCCCGTGCTCCGGTAAAAGTTTACCATACAGCTAGTAATCTATATATCAAGGCTTTATATAGTTCATATAATAATTCCTCCTTGTTTTGATTCTTGTTCAAAGACAAGGATATTATCCGAATAAGGTCTATCACCGCCGGCGGACTACCGCCGACGTAGATCCTGTTCACGGCCCGTATCAGAGCCTAGGAATTGTTTTATGAGATCTAAAGTAAGATGGGATTCAACATAGATGTTTAATTGATATGACTATTGGAGAAAGCAGTGTTAAAAACTCTTGACTGGAAGAGGTAGATATACCTCAAGATCTTGATTTGTTAAACAAATGGACTACCGCCGACGTAGATCCTGTTCACGAATATTCATATCAATTAAACATCTATGTTGAATCCCATCTTACTTTAGATCTCATAAAACAATTCCTAGGCTCTAATACCATCGTGAACAGGATCTACGTCGGCGGTAGTCCGCCGGCGGTGATAGACCTTATTCGGATAATATCCTTGTCTTCGAACAAGAATCAAAACAAGGAGGAATTATTATATGAACTGTATAAAGCCTTGATATATAGATTACTAGCTGTATGGTAAACTTTTACCGGAGCACGGGGCCTGTCTGGACAAAATACTGCCGGATCTTGAGACCATGTGTACAGGATACCTTTTTAGGGGCTCCCCGGGATAACAACGGCCCTTAACAACTCCAAATAATGGGCCTTTTCACCGGGCAACTGTACGTAGCCACAAAGGCAAATCCAAGATCTACAGTATTCGCCGACTGTACCACCATCTCCGAACCAAGCTAATCAATCTTTATACTAAGACTTTTCATTGATGTGTCTGATTTACTTGAAATTTGATCAAAAGATTCCATTAAATTCTTTTTAACCAAATTTAGATAATCTTCAATCTGACGGGTCTTATCTCTCGGTTGGTAAGCAATCTTCCTTGCGATATGCCTTAAAGGACTGTTTTTAATTACATCCTTTTCTTCTTTGTCTTTATAAGTTTTTAAGGCTTTATGAATATCATCAATTGTTTCTTGCCCAAAAATCTTTTGGGTATTTGGGTCTATCTTCATCATCTTGTCCCAAAAATTATTGTAGTAGGTCCGATAAATACACGGAATCTGGTCTTCGGTATAACCGAATTCAGGGATCCATTTATGAATCCAAGGGATAGAAAATTCTATGAAGAACATGATCTGGCTAATATTTTCAGGAGAACTTATATGTTCTTCTTTGTATAATTTGTCCAAATCTGGAGATAATTGCATCCATGAGTCATATAACTCTTTTAATTTTTCAGGTAATATCCTGATGGATGGGCCGTGGAATGTCCACCATTGAATAAACCAATTCGGTATTGTTCTTTGGAATACCTTTGAACATAGCTTGATAAACCAAGTATGCTTGTGTTTATCATTATTATAATATAATACATATGAAAAAGCCTGGATATAATCCCAATAAGTGAAATTCACTCTTCCGTTTCCAAGTATCACTTGTCTTTCTTTCATGGTGGATATTCCCCATTCTTCCATAGATATAATTCTTTTTATGATCAATTTTGAGAAGTTATAAACTGTCTCATCTCTGCTATCCTTGAAGTGAGATATCTCTACACTTCCTGTACTCAGAAGAATACTTTCATAGTAATTTCGGGTTTTGTATGACTCACCCGGAAAATATAATTTTTCTATCAAATATTTTTGGGTTATTTCCCAAATATCTTCTTTCCACAAAATATCTTTGTTTTCAAGCAGAAGTATCACTTCTTTCTTTGGAACCTTTTCACTATTCTTAGGTTCTTCCATTGTTTCCATAGTAGCAGAGGCATATGTATCACTTTGCACTCTTCTACTGGCTATATGTCGTTGCAGAGCCTCGTATAACGGGCTGTCTCTTGGAATATCTTCCAAGTTAATAGAAGAAGGGCTTTCATTTTCTCTTCTTTGAGAAATATTCTCACTTATCAAGGTCATATTTCCTCTTCTGAGGACTGTATTTCTGGAAGTATTACCTCCTGAATTTGATGCTGCAGAAGTATAACTTCTGTTACTTGAACTTGAACTTCCTCGGCTATATCCTCCAGAAGTACCTCTTCCCCGACCTCTTCCATGGGGGAAGGGCCCTTGCGGTCTCATTCTACAACAAAAACAGATTTTGTTAGTTTTCATTTAAAAATTCTCTTGTTAAGAAATCGGGTAGTGAATTATCACTTCCTTTCTTATATTCTATATCAAAATCGAAAGGAGCCAATTGGGCCTGCCATCTAGCAGATATGATTTTAGAGGCGTCGTGTTTAAAATCTTTTTTAAACATAAACTTGACTGCATTATTATCAGTCCTAATAAGAAATTTTTTGTTATAAAGATCGTCTTGAAATTTTAAGACGCATTTAACAATGCAAAGCATTTCATGGGCCACCGTAGCATATTTTTGCTGGGCCTCAGTCCATTTACCTGAATGATAATGAATTAAATACTCCCTTTTATCATGAGGGTTAAGCTGCTTCAGAATACCACTGAAACCTATATTAGAAGCATCTGTTTCTATAATTTTTTGCCAATTAGGATTGGCAAGAGTTAAACACGGTAAAGAGCTTACCTTCTCTTTTACCTTTTTAACAATATTAGTATGTAAATCAGACCATGGCAATTTATAACCCTTTTTAGGCCTTTCAAACAAAGGGGCCAGATCTGTAGACAAATCTTTAATAAAGGGAGAAATATAATTTAAACTCCCAAGAAATCTCTGCAACTGCATCCTGTCATTGATAACATCAGGAAATTTTGCAGCAAAATCAATAGATCTTTGAATGGGAACTATTTTTCCCTGACAAATATAGTGACCAAGAAATCTGACATTTGTCTGAAAAAGACTCATTTTAGGTTTAGAAATTACCAACCCATTTTGAATAATTATCTTTTTGAAAATGTCTAGATGTTTATAATGCATTTCCAAAGTTTTTGAAAATACTAAAATATCATCGATATAGACAATGATGAAATCCATATATGGATTAAAAATATCATTCATAATTTTCTGAAATTCAGAAGGAGCATTTTTTAAACCAAAGGGCATAACATTCCATTCGTATTGCCCGAATGGGACATTGAATGCCGTCCTATAAGTGTGCTCTTTAAAAAGCTGAATTTGCCAATATCCTGATTTTAAATCAAATTTTGAAAATATATTGGCATCATATAATCTTGATAAAAGATCTCTTTTATTAGGGATCGGATATCTGATCCATTTTAAAACTTTATTCAAAGGTTTATAATTAATTACCAATCTAGGTACACCACGTTCCTTTTCAGCAGCATTATTGACATAAAAAGCTGTACAAGGCCATGGTGACTTTGATGGTTTTATAAGATCTTTTTGCAAAAGATTATCAATCTCTTTTTTCCAGATTTCAAGCAATTCTAAATTCATCTGGCAGGGCCGAGATTTAGTAGGAATATTTTCCTCAGAGAAAGAATCTTCATATGGAAGAGAAACTACATGCCTTTTTCGATTCCAAAAGGCGCTGGGATGATCAGCACATATAGAAACAGCAAATTGTTCAGAAATCAATTTAATCTTTTCCTGAACTTTATAGGATTGTAAAACAGTATCAATAGACATGCTATAAATTTCATGTTGTAAAGATTTCATATGAAAAATCTTTTTATCAATCAAAGAATTTATGTTTCTAGTAAGAGGTTCAGTTATAAAATGAAAAGAAATTTTTCTACCATTATAAGTAGCATGAAAACCTGTGTTATCAACATAGGTAAGAGGATAAATAGCTTGAATAAAAGGAGTTCCAAGTATAATAGGAGGAAACATTTTATCTTTAACAAGAATGAAAAAATGAGGAATGCAAACTTTATCTTTGCAAATATAGGCCTTAGACAATTTATAATCAATTTTCATTTTATCACCAGATGCAGAGCTAATCTTATGAGAAGTCTTTTGATAATATCTGGTAGGGATTATCCCTTCTTGAATGCAACTCATATCTGCTCCACTATCAATAAGAGCAGTTTCAGTAATAGAAAAATTATTATCAATTAAAATAGTGCACTTGACATACCATCTATGAGAAGTCACTATTTACATCATACCTATGAATAAATCATCATTAGGTGAAGAAATGGCTTTCCTCGCAAAATCAGAAATTTCTTTTGAATCATTTAACTCATTTAAAACTTCTTTTCCTTATACATGACCCATAGTACGTTCCATTTGGCTCATACAATGGTCGAAAATCATTTGATTTTGTTTAAGAGATTTAATCTCATTTTTTAATTTTTCAACTTCAAATTTTAAATCATCCATTGAAGAAGAATAACTGGGAAAACTCATATTTTGTGGCGAGTTCCTTTGCAAGAGTCTTTTTTGAACTTCTGCCATAGAATATGGAGTTTCCTCTAAAATGTCTTTCTTTTGAACAGGCTTATCTGCTGATTTTGAAATAGAAGCCATACTGATAATTTTTTCTCTTAAATCGTTATTAGTGACTTCTTTTAATAATTCTAAAATATTATCAGAAGTAATTGGTTTAAGTTCAAAATTATTTTGAAACTGGGATTGTAATTTATAAAAATCCAAATTATCACAAGAACAATTACCTGCACCTGTATCACAATTATCACAAGTATTATCATCAGGTAAATCAAATAATTCTTCAGATTCAGAAGAAGAAGTATAATCACTCTCACTGACTGAAGTTTCTTCCATGATCTTCATAATCTGTTCTTTGGACTTATTATCTAAATCCATAGCTAGAGCCTTGATCCGCTCTTTTTTACAATTCGGGGCGATATGACCAAATTGACCGCATCTATAACACTTAACATCTTTCAGATCTCTTCCAGATCTGTCTTTTACAAATCTTTTCTCTTTGCGGTGTTTTCTTCGGAAATATCTTTCCTCTTTTGATCGACGATGTCGTCTTTTACCTTTCCTTTGATAGTAATCATCCTGATTACCTTTTCTATTCTTCCCTTTTGATGAAGAAGCTACAGTTCTTTCCATTCCGAACTGTTGACAGAAATCGCCTAACTGGTTCCTTTCAGTTAGATTCTGCCTCTTAAGCTGTGCATTAAGTTTTAATTCGTTGCACAGGTTTAATCCTTCTTGGGTACAAACTCCAATAAGTCTCCCATATGTATAATTGTTATACATAATTTGGATATTATTTTCTCTAAGAGCTTTCCTAACTCTTTCTGCAAATAGATGAGGTAAACCGTCTATAAATTTGCCTTTCCAATGATCGCTGTTACTTTCGGGCAGATCCATTACCCGACTGAGAAAGGTGTCCTTATACCACCTAAATTCACCTAGATGCTTACATCTAAGTCCATTTAACAGAGTTCGAATATTTTCGTACATATTGGTAAATCTACCACTGAAATGTTCAATAATGGTGAGAACCAAAGTGTAGACACAATCTTGTCTTCCTGCTACTAGAGCTCTTCCTAGGTTATCAACTCCAGGTTCTGACTTAACAGCATTATAGATTGCTGCTTTATCTTCAGCAGTCATAAAATTATCCCACCAACCTCTTAATTGGCCGGTGAAACCTGCAACTATCATCCTGCAAATTACCGTTTCTGTATTCTTATCCGAAGTGGCTTTGCAGATCATAGAGTACATCAACATCCGATGTACCAGAATACTTATCTGTCTATCTGTTAAACCATCTAAATTCCATTCATAGATGGCATCACCGTTATAACTGGTGTTGGTTTGGTTCCAATCCCTTTCTTCCACCAAAACATCTTGGGGTGTAGGTCTAGGATAATAATATGTATCCATTCTCGGCATATCACCATATCTTTTTCCCAACTTTCTGAGTTTATTAAGTTAAGATCGGGTCTCTTCCTTATAATCTTTGGACGGATCGAGAATATTCTCTGCAAATTCAGAGGCTAGCTCCAAAGGCTTAAGATTTAACTCTGCTAGTTTGTCACTAACTAGCTTTTCCAAATCTTCCCTAGATTTGATCTTAAAATCCAGTCATCTCTAGAGGTCTCTGTATAGATGGTTCTAGCCTTGTAGAAGTTTCGGGCTTGCTGTGTATAACATGAGCAGAGTGAACAACCATAGACATGTCAGAAGAAGGAATACCAATCTTCTTCACCAACTCAGTTAAATAATCAAGTTTAGAATCGAGTGAACTAATATGTTCTCCCAAAACTTTAACATATAAAGACAAATAATTATTTTGAGAAATCAAATTATTAATTTCCTTTATACCGTTGCTGGCGACATCATCTTCAATAAATTTTTGAAAAGCAGCAAAAGTAATACCAGTATTATTTAGTAAAACAAAAGGATTTTGAGGAGGATAAATACTTGTAATGGTATTACCATTACTTTCTTGAGAAATTCTTTCAAGAACTTTGATATATAAGGGCATGTAAGTGGTTATAAACCAAGGAGCAAAATATATAATTTGGTTATGCAAAGAACAAGTTTCATAAAACTCTTGAGAAATATTTCTCTTATCTTCAGCAGTCATAAAATTATCCCACCAACCTCTTAATTGGCCGGTGAATATTACTGAAACTGCTCTTATTGATAGTGGAGCAGATATGAGTTGCATTCAAGAAGGGATAATCCCTACTAGATATTATCAAAAGATTTCTCATAAGATTAGCTCTGCATCTGGTGATAAAATGAAAATTGATTATAAATTGCCTTTGTGGCTACGTATATTTGCCCGGTGAAAAGGCCCGTTATTTGGAGTTGTTAAGGGCCGTTGTTATCCCGGGGAGCCCCTAAAAAGGTATCGTGTACACATGGTCTCAAGATCCGGCATTATTTTGTCCAGACAGGCCCCGTGCTCCGGTAAAAGTTTACCATACAGCTAGTAATCTATATACCAAGGCTTTATACAGTTCATATAATAATTCCTCCTTGTTTTGATTCTTGTTCGAAGACAAGGATATTATCCGAATAAGGTCTATCACCGCCGGCAGACTACCGCTGACGTAGATCCTGTTCACGATGAAGACAAGGATATTATCCGAATAAGGTCTATCACCGCCGGCGGACTACCGCCGACGTAGATCCTGTTCACGATGGTATCAGAGCCTAGGAATTGTTTTATGAGATCTAAAGTAAGATGGGATTCAACATAGATGTTTAATTGATATGAATATTGGAGAAAGCAGTGTTAAAAACACTAGACTGGAAGAGGTAGATATACCTCAAAATCTTGATTTGTTAAACAAATGGACTATTCCTCAAGTCCCGATTCATACGATTTATGATTATGGGTTTTTTGATAAAATATCTTCTAAACAATTGATAAAAACAACTGAGCAGTCTCTTGCTTTAAATTCTTCTGAACAGACTGTTCGTTTATTGAATAAACGTGATATTATGCTTTATAAAAAGAAGTATAGCTTAATGCATATAGGCTTAGTTCAAATTGCTTTTAAGCCTTTAACCCTTAAAGGGTTACCTGAATCTTTTATGGCTGCTTTAAGAGATGCTAGAAATCTTAATTTTAGACAATCTCTTATGGGTTCTATTGAATCTACGGTGGCGTATGGTCCCGTATATTTCAATACTCAACCTAATTTACAGTTATCTTTATCTGACGTCAATATTCTTGATGCATTAACATTAAATTTTAAAACTCATGGTTATAATTATGCTCCTGGATCTGAACTTATATGTTTATCTTATAGAATTTATTATAAATTCTTATCCACTCTTACTCCTCGATGCAAATTGACAGATATGTCAAACGAGACTATGATATTTGAAACAAATTTTGCTAAATCCAAAGTCACCACTAGGAGACTTATTGGATAGGATGAGATTAATTTTCCCTCTACTTGGATTTTAGACTCTGTTATATCTTCGAGTCAACAATCTGAGGAAATTACTAATCATGATTATTCGCATATAAGCCAAACCCCTGAAGGAAGAATTTGCATTCAATTTGAGGATAATAAATCCTTAGTGCCTTATAGGCATTCTCATACTAGTAGTAGAAGATTATCTACTTCTACAGGTCATTCATATATTGACCCTATTGAACCGATCTATGGTCCGGCCAGATTAAATAGTGCAGCTTCTCTTCATACGATTGACACGACCGATGGTAATAGGCGTGTTGACCGTATAAAGGTTTCTAATAATATTGTTAAAGATGATAATTCTGATAAGGATATTCCTACTGCATCCGATATGGATTTTCATTTTAATAAAACTTAAATGATTAAGTTTCATTAAAATCAATTTTAGTCCGGGTTCACCGGCAAGACAACATATTCTAAAAGAATTTTGTCAGGATAAATGGAAAAGTTTTAAAAACTTGTACACTGAGTTTTATAACAGTGATGATAAGAGAAATATTTCTCAAGAGTTTTATGAAACTTGTGCTTTGCATAACCAAATTATATATTTTGCTCCTTGGTTTATAACCACTTACATGCCCTTATATATCAAAGTTCTTGAAAGAATTTATCAAGAAAGTAATGGTAATACCATTACAAATATTTATCCTCCTCAAAATCCTTTTGTTTTACCAAATAATACTGGTATTACTTTTGCTGCTTTTCAAAAATTTATTGAAGATGATGTCGCCAGCAACAGTATAAAGGAAATTAATAATTTGATTTCTCAAAATAATTATTTGTCTTTATATGTTAAAGTTTTGGGAGAACATATTAGTTCCCTCGATTCTAAACTTGATTATTTAACTGAGTTGGTGAAGAAGATTGGTATTCCTTCTTCTGACATGTCTATGGTTGTTCAATCTGCTCATGTTATACACAGCAAGCCCGAAACTTCTACAAGGCTAGAACCTTCTATACAGAGACCTCCAGAGATTACTGGATTTAAGATCAAATCTAGGGAAGATTTGGAAAAGCTAGTTAGTGACAAACTAGCAGAGTTAAATCTTAAGCCTTTGGAGCTAGCCTCTAAATTTGCAGAGAATATTCTCGATCCGTCCAAAGATTATAAGGAAGAGACCCGATCTTAACTTAATAAACTCAGAAAGTTGGGAAAAAGATATGGTGATATGCCGAGAATGGATACATATTATTATCCTAGACCTACACCCCAAGATGTTTTGGTGGAAGACAGGGATTGGAACCAAACCAACACCAGTTATAACGGTGATGCCATCTATGAATGGAATTTAGATGGTTTAACAGATAGACAGATAAGTATTCTGGTACATCGGATGTTGATGTACTCTACGATCTGTAAAGCCACTTCGGATAAGAATACCGAAACGGTAATTTGCAGGATGATAGTTGCAGGTTTCACCGGCCAATTAAGAGGTTGGTGGGATAATTTTATGACTGCTGAAGATAAAGCAGCAATCTATAATGCTGTTAAGTCAGAACCTGGAGTTGATAACCTAGGAAGAGCTCTAGTAGCAGGAAGACAAGATTGTGTCTACACTTTGGTTCTCACCATTATTGAACATTTCAGTGGTAGATTTACCAATATGTACGTTCCATTTGGCTCATACGATGGTCGAAAATCATTTGATTTTGTTTAAGAGATTTAATCTCATTTTTTAATTTTTCAACTTCAAATTTTAAATCATCCATTGAAGAAGAATAACTGGGAAAACTCATATTTTGTGGCGAGTTCCTTTGCAAGAGTCTTTTTTGAACTTCTGCCATAGAATATGGAGTTTCCTCTAAAATGTCTTTCTTTTGAACAGGCTTATCTGCCGATTTTGAAATAGAAGCCATACTGATAATTTTTTCTCTTAAATCGTTATCAGTGACTTCTTTTAATAATTCTAAAATATTATCAGAAGTAATTGGTTTAAGTTCAAAATTATTTTGAAACTGGGATTGTAATTTATAAAAATCCAAATTATCACAAGAACAATTACCTGCACCTGTATCACAATTATCACAAGTATTATCATCAGGTAAATCAAATAATTTAACAGAGGCTTCAGATTTATCCCGGGGAGCCCCTAAAAAGGTATCATGTACACATGGTCTCAAGATCCGGCAGTATTTTGTCCAGACAGGCCCCGTGCTCCGGTAAAAGTTTACCATACAACTAGTAATCTATATATCAAGGCTTTATATAGTTCATATAATAATTCCTCCTTGTTTTGATTCTTGTTTGAAGACAAGGATATTATCCGAATAAGGTCTATCACCGCCGGCGGACTACCGCCGACGTAGATCCTATTCACGAGGAAAGCCATTTCTTCACCTAATGATGATTTATTCATAGGTATGATGCAAATAGTGACTTCTCATAGATGGTATGTCAAGTGCACTATTTTAATTGATAATAATTTTTCTATTACTGAAACTGCTCTTATTGATAGTGGAGCAGATATGAGTTGCATTCAAGAAGGGATAATCTCTACCAGATATTATCAAAAGACTTCTCATAAGATTAGCTCTGCATCTAGTGATAAAATGAAGAGATTAATTTTCCCTCTACTTAGATTTTAGACTCTGTTATATCTTCGAGTCAACAATCTGAGGAAATTACTAATCATGATTATTCGCATATAAGCCAAACCCCTAAAGGCAGAATTTGCATTCAATTTGAGGATAATAAATCCTTAGTGCCTTATAGGCATTCTCATACTGGTAGTAGAAGATTATCTACTTCTGCAGGTCATTCATATATTGACCCTATTGAACCAATCTATGGTCCGGCCAGATTAAATCGTGCCGCTTCTCTTCATACAATTGACACGACCGATGGTAATAGGCGTGTTGACCGTATAAAGGTTTCTAATAATATTGTTAAAGATGATAATTCTGATAAGGATATTCCTACTGCATCCGATATGGATTTTTATTTTAATAAAACTTAAATAATTAAGTTCCAAATTGATTTTAGTCCGGGTTCACCGGCAAGACAACATATTTTAAAAGAATTTTGTCAGGATAAATGGAAAAGTTTTAAAAACTGGTACACTGAGTTTTATAACAGTGATGATAAGAGAAATATTTCTCAAGAGTTTTATGAAACTTGTGCTTTGCATAACCAAATTATATATTTTGCTCCTTGGTTTATAACCACTTACATGCCCTTATATATCAAAGTTCTTGAAAAAATTTATCAATAAAGTAATGGTAATACCATTACAAGTATTTTTCCTCCTCAAAATCCTTTTGTTTTACCAAATAATACTGGTATTACTTTTGCTGCTTTTCAAAAATTTATTGAAGATGATGTAGCCAGCAACGGTATAAAGGAAATTAAAAATTTGATTTCTCAAAATAATTATTTGTCTTTATATGTTAAAGTTTGGGGAGAACATATTAGTTCACTCGATTCTAAACTTGATTATTTAACTGAGTTGGTGAAGAAGATTGGTATTCCTTCTTCTGACATGTCTATGGTTGTTCACTCTGCTCATGTTATACACAGCAAGCCTGAAACTTCTACAAGGCTAGAACCTTCTATACAGAGACCTCCAGAGATTACTGGATTTAAGATCAAATCTAGGGAAGATTTGGAAAAGCTAGTTAATGACAATCTAGCAGAGTTAAATCTTAAGCCTTTGGAGCTAGCCTCTGAATTTGCAGAGAATATTCTCGATCCGTCCAAAGATTATAAGGAAGAGACCCGATCTGAACTTAATAAACTCAGAAAGTTGGGAAAAAGATATGGTGATATGCCGAGAATGGATACATATTACTATCCTAGACCAACACCCCAAGATGTTTTGGTGGAAGAAAGGGATTGGAACCAAACCAATACCAGTTATAACGGTGACGCCATCTATGAATGGAATTTAGATGGTTTAACAGACAGACAGATAAGTATTTTGGTACATAGGATGTTGATGTACTCGACAATCTGCAAAGCTACTTCGGATAAAAATACAGAAACGGTAATTTGCAGAATGATAGTTGCAGGTTTCACCGGCCAATTAAGAGGTTGGTGAGATAATTTTATGAGTGCTGAAGATAGAGCAGCAATCTATAATGCTGTTAAGTCAGAACCTGGAGTTGATAACCTAGGAAGAGCTCTAGTAGCAGGAAGACAAGATTGTGTCTACACTTTGGTACTTACCATTATTGAACATTTTAGTGGTAGATTCACCAACATGTACAAAAATATTCGTAATTTGTTAAATGGGCTTAGATGTAAACATTTAGGTGAATTCAGGTGGTATAAGGACACCTTCCTTAGTCGGGTAATGGATTTGCCCGAAAGTAACTGTGACCATTGGAAAGGTAAATTTATAGATGGTTTACCTCACCTATTTGCAGAAAGAGTTAGGAAAGCTCTTAGAGGGAATAACATCCAGATTATGTATAACAATTATACATATGGGAGACTTATTGGAGTTTGTACCCAAGAAGGATTAAACCTATGTAACGAGTTAAAGCTGAATGCACAGCTTAAAAGGCAGAATCTAACTGAAAGAAACCAGTTAGGTGATTTCTGTCAACAGTTCAAAATGGAAAGAACTGTAGCATCTTCATCAAAAGGAAAGAACAAAAAAGGTAACCAGGATGATTATTACCAAAGGAAAGGAAAAAGACGACATCGTCGATCAAAAGAGGAAAGATATTTCCGAAGAAAACACCGCAAAGAGAAAAGATTTGTAAAAGACAGATCTGGAAGAGATCTGAAAGATGTTAAGTGTTATAGGTGCGGTCAGTTCGGTCATATCGCCCCGAATTGTAAGAAAGAGCGGATCAAGACTCTAGCTATGGATTTAGATGATAAGTCCAAAGAACAGATTATGAAGATCATGGATGAAACTTCAGTCAGTGAGAGTGATTATACTTCTTCTTCTGAATCTGAAGCCTCTATTAAATTATTTGATTTACCTGATGATAATACTTGTGATAATTGTGATACAGGTGCAGGTAATTGTTCTTGTAATAATCTAGATTTTTATAAACTACAATCTCAATTTCAGAATGATTTTCAAATCAAACCTATTACTTCTGATAATATTTTAGAATTATTAAAAGAAGTTACTGATAGCGATTTAAGAGAAAAAATTATCAGTATGGCTTCTATTTCAAAACCGGCTGATAAGCCTGTTCAAAAGAAAGACATTTTAGAGGAAACTCCATATTCTATGGCAGAAGTTCAAAAAAGACTTTTGCAGAGGAACTCGCCACAAAATATGAGTTTTCCCAGTTATTCTTCTTCAATGGATGATTTAAAATTTGAAGTTGAAAAATTAAAAAATGAGATTAAATCTCTTAAACAAAATCAAATGATTTTCGACCATCGTATGAGCCAAATGGAACGTACTATGGGTCATGATAAAGGAAAAGAAGTTTTAAATGAGTCAAATGATTCAAAAGAAATTTCTGATTTTGCAAAAAGGGTTATCTCCTCCCCAAATGATGATTTATTCATAGGGATGATGCAAATAGTAACTTCTCATAGATGGTATGTTAAGTGTACTATTTTATATGACGATAATTGTTCTATTACTGAAACTGCTCTTATTGATAGTGGAGCAGATATGAGTTGCATTCAAGAAGGGATAATCCCTACCAGATATTATCAAAAGACTTCTCATAAGATTAGCTCTGCATCTGGTGATAAAATGAAAATTGATTATAAATTGCCTAAGGCCTATATTTGCAAAGATAAAGTTTGCATTCCTCATTTTTTTATTCTTGTTAAAGATAAAATGTTCCCTCCTATTATACTTGGAACTCCTTTTATTCAAGCTATTTATCCTCTTACCTATGTTGATAACATAGATTTTCATGCTACTTATAATGGTAGAAAAATTTCTTTTCAGTTTATAACTGAACCTCTTACTAGAAACATAAATTCTTCTGAACAGACTGTTCGTTTATTGAATGAACGTGATATTATGCTTTATAAAAAGAAGTATAGCTTCATGCATATAGGCTTAGTTCAAATTGCTTTTAAGCCTTTAACCCTTAAAGGGTTACCTGAATCTTTTATGGCTGCTTTAAGAGATGCTAGAAATCTTAATTTTAGACAATTTCTTATGGGTTCTATTGAATCTACGGTGGCGTATGGTCCCGTATATTTCAATACTCAACCTAATTTACAATTATCTTTGTCTGATGTCAATATTCTTGATGCATTAACATTAAATGATAAAATATCTTCTAAACAATTGATAAAAACAACTGAGCAGTCTCTTGCTTTAAATGCGGTAGTCCGCCGGCGGTGATAGACCTTACTCGGATAATATCCTTGTCTTCGAACAAGAATCAAAACAAGGAGGAATTATTATATGAACTGTATAAAGCCTTGGTATATAGATTACTAGCTGTATGGTAAACTTTTACTGGAGCACGGGGCCTGTCTGGACAAAATACTGCCGGATCTTGAGACCATGTGTATAGGATACCTTTTTAGGGGCTCCCCGGGATAACAACGACCCTTAACAACTCCAAATAACGGTCCTTTTCACCTGGCAACTGTACGTAGCCACAAAGGCAAATCCAAGATCTACAGTATTCGCCGACTGTACCACCATCTCCGAACCAAGCTAATCAATCTTTATACTAAGTCTTTTCAGTTCTTATAATAAAATCTCCCGATTTTAATAAAGTCTAGTTCATCTTTTATGATGATTCAAGTAGAACGGAGATTCAACATAGATAGATTTTTAGCCGGCTATAAGCACGGCCATCGGAGAAGAAGTATAAAAACAAAAACTTAAAAATAAATACCTTGACACCGGAAGTTGTGCCCAAACTTGGACGATTTATGATTTTCTCTATACAAAAGAAAAGATTACAACTTCACAAAAGCTTTGCTTTCTTAGAGAGAAGGCAGAGCGAAAATCTAGAGAGAGAGAAAAACTAAAATTTCTGATCATCGTGAACAGGATCTACGTCGGCGGTAGTCCACCGGCGGTGATAGACCTTATTCGGATAATATCATTGTCTTCGAACAAGAATCAAAACAAGGAGGAATTATTATATGAACTGTATAAAGCCTTGGTATATAGATTACTAGCTGTATGGTAAACTTTTACCGGAGCACGGGGCCTGTCTGGACAAAATACTGCCGGATCTTGAAATAGAAGCCATACTGATAATTTTTTCTCTTAAGTCGTTATCAGTGACTTCTTTTAATAATTCTAAAATATTATCAGAAGTAATTGGTTTAAGTTCAAAATTATTTTGAAACTGGGATTGTAATTTATAAAAATCCAAATTATCACTAGAATAATTACCTGCACCTGTATCACAATTATCACAAGTATTATCATCAGGTAAATCAAATAATTTAACAGAGGCTTCAGATTCAGAAGAAGAAGTATAATCACTCTCACTGACTGAAGTTTCTTCCATGATCTTCATAATCTGTTCTTTGGACTTATTATCTAAATCCATAGCTAGATCCTTGATCCGCTCTTTTTTACAATTCGGGGCGATATGACCAAATTGACCGCATCTATAACACTTAACATCTTTCAGATCTCTTCTAGATCTATCTTTTACAAATCTTTTCTCTTTGCGGTGTTTTCTTCGGAAATATCTTTCCTCTTTTGATCGACGATGTCGTCTTTTACCTTTCCTTTGATAGTAATCATCCTGATTACCTTTTCTATTCTTCCCTTTTGATGAAGAAGCTACAGTTCTTTCCATTCCAAACTGTTGATAGAAATCGCCTAACTGGTTCCTTTCAGTTAGATTCTGCCTCTTAAGCTGTGCATTAAGTTTTAATTCGTTGCACAGGTTTAATCCTTCTTGGGTACAAACTCCAATAAGTCTCCCATATGTATAATTGTTATACATAATTTGGATATTATTTCCTCTAAGAGCTTTCCTAACTCTTTCTGCAAATAGATGAGGTAAACCGTCTATAAATTTGCCTTTCCAATGATCGCTGTTACTTTCGGGCAGATCCATTACCCGACTGAGAAAGGTGTCCTTATACCACCTAAATTCACCTAGATGCTTACATCTAAGTCCATTTAACAGAGTTCGAATATTTTCGTACATATTGGTAAATCTACCACTGAAATGTTCAATAATGGTGAGAACCAAAGTGTAGACACAATCTTGTCTTCCTGCTACTAGAGCTCTTCCTAGGTTATCAACTCCAGGTTCTGACTTAACAGCATTATAGATTGCTGCTTTATCTTCAGCAGTCATAAAATTATCCCACCAACCTCTTAATTGGCCGGTGAAACCTGCAACTATCATCCTGCAAATTACCGTTTATGTATTCTTATCCGAAGTGGCTTTGCAGATCGTAGAGTACATCAACATCCGATGTACCAGAATACTTATCTGTCTATCTGTTAAACCATCTAAATTCCATTCATAGATGGCATCACCGTTATAACTGGTGTTGGTTTGGTTCCAATCCCTTTCTTCCACCAAAACATCTTGGGGTGTAGGTCTAGGATAATAATATGTATCCATTCTCGGCATATCACCATATCTTTTTCCCAACTTTCTGAGTTTATTAAGTTCAGATCGGGTCTCTTCCTTATAATCTTTGGACGGATCAAGAATATTCTCTGCAAATTCAGAGGCTAGCTCCAAAGGCTTAAGATTTAACTCTGCTAGTTTGTCACTAACTAGCTTTTCCAAATCTTCCCTAGATTTGATCTTAAATCCAGTAATCTCTGGAGGTCTCTGTATAGAAGGTTCTAGCCTTGTAGAAGTTTCAGGCTTGCTGTGTATAACATGAGCAGAGTGAACAACCATAGACATGTCAGAAGAAGGAATACCAATCTTCTTCACCAACTCAGTTAAATAATCAAGTTTAGAATCGAGTGAACTAATATGTTCTCCCAAAACTTTAACATATAAAGACAAATAATTATTTTGAGAAATCAAATTATTAATTTCCTTTATACCGTTGCTGGCTACATCATCTTCAATAAATTTTTGAAAAGCAGCAAAAGTAATACCAGTATTATTTGGTAAAACAAAAGGATTTTGAGGAGGATAAATACTTGTAATGGTATTACCATTACTTTCTTGATAAATTCTTTCAAGAACTTTGATATATAAGGGCATGTAAGTGGTTATAAACCAAGGAGCAAAATATATAATTTGGTTATGCAAAGCACAAGTTTCATAAAACTCTTGAGAAATATTTCTCTTATCATCACTGTTATAAAACTCAGTGTACCAGTTTTTAAAACTTTTCCATTTCTCCTAACAAAATTCTTTTAAAATATGTTGTCTTGCCGGTGAACCCGGACTAAAATCAATTGTTTAGAAGATATTTTATAAAAAAACCCATAATCATAAATCGTATGAATCGGGACTTGAGGAATAGTCCATTTGTTTAACAAATCAAGATTTTGAGGTATATCTACCTCTTCCAGTCTAGTGTTTTTAACACTGCTTTCTCCCATATTCATATCAATAAAACATCTATGTTGAATCCCATCTTACTTTAGATCTCATAAAACAATTCCTAGGCTCTGATACCATCGTGAACAGGATCTACGTTGGCGGTAGTCCGCCGGCGGTGATAGACCTTATTCGGATAATATCCTTGTCTTCGAACAAGAATCAAAACAAGGAGGAATTATTATATGAACTGTATAAAGCCTTGGTATATAGATTACTAGCTGTATGGTAAACCTTTACTGGAGCACGGGGCCTGTCTGGACAAAATACTGCCGGATCTTGAGACCATGTGTACAGGATACCTTTTTAGGGGCTCCCCGGGATAACAACTTGTGCTTTGCATAACCAAATTATATATTTTGCTCCTTGGTTTATAACCACTTACATGCCCTTATATATCAAAGTTCTTGAAAGAGTTTATCAAGAAAGTAATGGTAATACCATTACAAGTATTTATACTCCTCAAAATCCTTTTGTTTTACCAAATAATACTGGTATTACTTTTGCTGCTTTTCAAAAATTTATTGAAGATGATGTAGCCAGCAACGGTATAAAGGAAATTAATAATTTGATTTCTCAAAATAATTATTTGTCTTTATATGTTAAAGTTTTGGGAGAACATATTAGTTCACTCGATTCTAAACTTGATTATTTAACTAAGTTGGTGAAGAAGATTGGTATTCCTTCTTCTGACATGTCTATGGTTGTTCACTCTGCTCATGTTATACACAGCAAGCCCGAAACTTCTACAAGGCTAGAACCTTCTATACAGAGACCTCCAGAGATTACTGGATTTAAGATCAAATCTAGGGAAGATTTGGAAAAGCTAGTTAGTGACAAACTAGCAGAGTTAAATCTTAAGCCTTTGGAGCTAGCCTCTGAATTTGCAGAGAATATTCTCGATCCGTCCAAAGATTATAAGGAAGAGACCCGATCTTAACTTAATAAACTCAGAAAGTTGGGAAAAAGATATGGTGATATGCCGAGAATGGATACATATTATTATCCTAGACCTACACCCCAAGATGTTTTGGTGGAAGAAAGGGATTGGAACCAAACCAACACCAGTTATAACGGTGACGCCATCTATGAATGGAATTTAGATGGTTTAACAGATAGACAGATAAGTATTTTGGTACATCGGATGTTGATGTACTCTACGATCTGCAAAGCCACTTCGGATAAGAATACAGAAACGGTAATTTGCAGGATGATAGTTGCAGGTTTCACTGGCCAATTAAGAGGTTGGTGGGATAATTTTATGACTGCTGAAGATAGAGCAGCAATCTATAATGCTGTTAAGTCAGAACCTGGAGTTGATAACCTAGGAAGAGCTCTAGTAGCAGGAAGACAAGATTGTGTCTACACTTTGGTTCTCACCATTATTGAACATTTCAGTGGTAGATTTACCAATATGTACGAAAATATTCGAACTCTGTTAAATAGACTTAGATGTAAGCATCTAGGTGAATTTAGGTGGTATAAGGACACCTTTCTCAGTCGGGTAATGGATCTGCCCGAAAGTAACAGCGATCATTGGAAAGGCAAATTTATAGACGGTTTACCTCATCTATTTGCAGAAAGAGATAGGAAAGCTCTTAGAGGAAATAATATCCAAATTATGTATAACAATTATACATATGGGAGACTTATTGGAGTTTGTACCCAAGAAGGATTAAACCTGTGCAATGAATTAAAACTTAATGCACAGCTTAAGAGGCAGAATCTAACTGAAAGGAACCAGTTAGGCGATTTCTGTCAACAGTTCGGAATGGAAAGAACTGTAGCTTCTTCATCAAAAGGGAAGAATAGAAAAGGTAATCAGAATGATTACTATCAAAGGAAAGGTAAAAAACGACATCATCGATCAAAAGAGGAAAGATATTTCCGAAGAAAACACCACAAAGAGAAAAGATTTGTAAAAGACAGATCTGGAAGAGATCTGAAAGATGTTAAGTGTTATAGATGCGGTCAATTTGGTCATATCGCCCCGAATTGTAAAAAAGAGCGGATCAAGGCTCTAGCTATGGATTTAGATAATAAGTCCAAAGAACAGATTATGAAGATCATGGAAGAAACTTCAGTCAGTGAGAGTGATTATACTTCTTCTTCTGAATCTGAAGCCTCTGTTAAATTATTTGATTTACCTGATGATAATACTTGTGATAATTGTGATACAGGTGCAGGTAATTGTTCTTGTGATAATTTGGATTTTTATAAATTACAATCCCAGTTTCAAAATAATTTTGAACTTAAACCATCTAAATTCCATTCATAGATGGCGTCACCGTTATAACTGGTGTTGGTTTGGTTCCAATCCCTTTCTTCCACCAAAACATCTTGGGGTGTTGGTCTAGGTTAGTAATATGTATCCATTCTCGGCATATCACCATATCTTTTTCCCAATTTTCTGAGTTTATTAAGTTCAGATCGGGTCTCTTCCTTATAATCTTTGGACGGATCGAGAATATTCTCTGCAAATTTAGAGGCTAGCTCCGAAGGCTTAAGATTTAACTCTGTGGATAAATTTATGACTGCTGAAGATAAAGCAGCAATCTATAATGCTGTTAAGTCAGAACCTGGAGTTGATAACCTAGGAAGAGCTCTAGTAGCAGGAAGACAAGATTGTGTCTACACTTTGGTTCTGACTTAACAGCATTATAGATTGCTGCTTTATCTTCAGCAGTCATAAAATTATCCTTAATAAAGTCTAGTTCATCTTTTATGAGGATTCAAGTAGAACGGAGATTCAACATAGATAGATTTTTAGCCGGCTATAAGCACGGCCATCGGAGAAGAAGTATAAAAACAAAAACTTAAAAATAAATACCTTGACACCGGAAGTTGTGCCCAAACTTGGACGATTTATGATTTTCTCTATACAAAAGAAAAGATTACAACTTTACAAAAGCTTTGCTTTCTTAGAGAGAAGGCAAGGATATTATCCGAATAAGGTCTATCACCGCCGGCGGACTACCGCCGACGTAGATCCTGTTCACGATGGTATCAGAGCCTAGGAATTGTTTTATGAGATCTAAAGTAAGATGGGATTCAACATAGATGAACTTTTACCGGAGCACGGGGCCTGTCTGGACAAAATACTGCCGGATCTTGAGACCATGTGTACAGGATACCTTTTTAGGGGCTCCCCGGGATAACAACGGCCCTTAACAACTCCAAATAACGGGCCTTTTCACCGGGCAACTGTACGTAGCCACAAAGGCAAATCCAAGATCTACAGTATTCGCCGACTGTACCACCATCTCCGAACCAAGCTAATCAATCTTTATACTAAGTCTTTTCAGTTCTTATAATAAAATCTCCCGATTTTAATGAAGTCTAGTTCATTTTTTATGAGGATTCAAGTAGAACGGAGATTCAACATAGATAGATTTTTAGCCGGCTATAAGCACGGCCATCGGAGAAGAAGTATAAAAACAAAAACTTAAAAATAAATACCTTGACACCGGAAGTTGTGCCCAAACTTGGACGGATCAAGAATATTCTCTGCAAATTCAGAGGCTAGCTCCAAAGGCTTAAGATTTAACTCTGCTAGTTTGTCACTAACTAGCTTTTCCAAATCTCTCTCTCTAGATTTTCGCTCTGCCTTCTCTCTAAGAAAGCAAAGCTTTTGTAAAGTTGTAATCTTTTCTTTTGTATAGAGAAAATCATAAATCGTCCAAGTTTGGGCACAACTTCCGGTGTCAAGGTATTTATTTTTAAGTTTTTGTTTTTATACTTCTTCTCCGATGGCCGTGCTTATAGCCGGCTAAAAATCTATCTATGTTGAATCTCCGTTCTACTTGAATCCTCATAAAAGATGAACTAGACTTTATTAAAATCGGGAGATCTTATTATAAAAACTGAAACGACTTAGTATAAAGATTGATTAGCTTGGTTCGGAGATGGTGGTACAGTCGGTGAATACTGTAGATATTGGATTTGCCTTTGTGTCTACGTACAGTTGCCCAGTGAAAAGGCCCGTTATTTGGAGTTGTTAAAGGCCGTTGTTATCCCGGGGAGCCCCTAAAAAGGTATCTTGTACACATGGTCTCAAGATCCGGCAGTATTTTGTCCAGACAGGCCCCGTGCTCCCGTAAAAGTTTACCATACAGCTAGTAATCTATATATCAAGGCTTTATACAGTTCATATAATAATTCCTCCTTGTTTTGATTCTTGTTCGAAGACAAGGATATTATCCGAATAAGGTCTATCACCACCGGCGGACTACCGCCGACGTAGATCCTGTTCACGATGATTTAATCTGTCCGAACCATAGATTGGTTCAATAGGGTCATGAACAGGATCTACGTCGGCGGTAGTCCGCCGGCGGTGATAGACCTTATTTGGATAATATCCTTGTCTTCGAACAAGAATCAAAACAAGGAGGAATTATTATATGAACTGTATAAACTGCTCAGTTGTTTTTATCAATTGTTTAGAAGATATTTTATCAAAAAACCCATAATCATAAATCGTATGAATCGGGACTTGAGGAATAGTTCATTTGTTTAACAAATCAAGATTTTGAGGTATATCTACCTCTTCCAGTCTAGTGTTTTTAACACTGCTTTCTCCCATATTCATATCAATAAAACATCTATGTTGAATCTCATCTTACTTTAGATCTCATAAAACAATTCCTAGGCTCTGATACCATCGTGAACAGGATCTACGTCGGCGTTAGTCCGCCGGCGGTGATAGACCTTATTCGGATAATATCCTTGTCTTCGAAAAAGAATCAAAACATCCGGTGTCAAGGTATTTATTTTTAAGTTTTTGTTTTTATACTTCTTCTCCGATGGCCGTGCTTATAGCCGGCTAAAAATCTATCTATGTTGAATCTCCGTTCTACTTGAATCCTCATAAAATATGAACTAGACTTTATTAAAATCGGGAGATTTTATTATAAAAACTGAAAAGACTTAGTATAAAGATTGATTAGCTTGGTTCGGAGATGGTGGTACAGTCGGCGAATACTGTAGATCTTGGATTTGCCTTTGTGGCTACGTACAGTTGCCCGGTGAAAAGGCCCGTTATTTGGAGTTGTTAAGGGCCGTTGTTATCCCGGGGAGCCCCTAAAAAGGTATCCTGTACCCATGGTCTCAAGATCCGACAGTATTTTGTCCAGATAGGCCCCGTGCTCCGGTAAAAGTTTACCATACAGCTAGTAATAGTGTGCTCTTTAAAAAGCTTAATTTGCCAATATCCTGATTTTAAATCAAATTTTGAAAATATTTTGGCATCATATAATCTTGATAAAAGATCTCTTTTATTAGGGATCGGATATCTGATCCATTTTAAAACTTTATTCAAAGGCTTATAATTAATTACCAATCTAGGTACACCACGTTCCTTTTCAGCAGCATTATTGACATAAAAAGCTGTACAAGACCATGGTGACTTTGATGGTTTTATAAGATCTTTTTGCAAAAGATTATCAATCTCTTTTTTCCAGATTTCAAGCAATTCTAAATTCATCTGGCAGGGCCGAGATTTAGTAGGAATATTTTCCTCAGAGAAAGAATCTTCATATGGAAGAGAAACTACATGCCTTTTTCGATTCCAAAAGGCGCTAGGATGATCAGCACATATAGAAACAGCAAATTGTTCAGAAATCAATTTAATCTTTTCCTGAACTTTAGAGGATTGTAAAACAGTATCAATAGACATGCTATAAATTTCATGTTGTAAAGATTTCATATGAAAAATCTTTTTATCAATCAAAGAATTTATGTTTCTAGTAAGAGGTTCAGTTATAAACTGAAAAGAAATTTTTCTACCATTATAAGTAGCATGAAAACCTGTGTTATCAACATAGGTAAGAGGATAAATAGCTTGAATAAAAGGAGTTCCAAGTATAATAGGAGGGAACATTTTATCTTTAACAAGAATGAAAAAATGAGGAATGCAAACTTTATCTTTGCAAATATAGGCCTTAGGCAATTTATAATCAATTTTCATTTTATCACCAGATGCAGAGCTAATCTTATGAGAAGTCTTTTGATAATATCTGGTAGGGATTATCCCTTCTTGAATGCAACTCATATCTGCTCCACTATCAATAAGAGCAGTTTCAGTAATAGAAAAATTATTATCAATTAAAATAGTGCACTTGACATACCATCTATGAGAAGTCACTATTTGCATCATACCTATGAATAAATCATCATTAGGTGAAGAAATGGCTTTCCTCGCAAAATCAGAAATTTCTTTTGAATCATTTGACTCATTTAAAACTTCTTTTCCTTTATCATGACCCATAGTACGTTCTATTTGGCTTATACGTTGGTCGAAAATCATTTGATTTTGTTTAAGAGATTTAATCTCATTTTTTAATTTTTCAACTTCAAATTTTAAATCATCCATTGAAGAAGAATAACTGGGAAAACTCATATTTTGTGGCGAGTTCCTTTGCAAGAGTCTTTTTTGAACTTCTGCCATAGAATATGGAGTTTCCTCTAAAATGTCTTTCTTTTAAACAGACTTATCTGCCGATTTTGAAATAGAAGCCATACTGATAATTTTTTCTCTTAAATCGTTATCAGTGACTTCTTTTAATAATATTATCAGAAGTAATTGGTTTAAGTTCAAAATTATTTTGAAACTGGGATTGTAATTTATAAAAATCCAAATTATCATAAGAACAATTACCTGCACCTGTATCACAATTATCACAAGTATTATCATCAGGTAAATCAAATAATTTAACAGAGGCTTCAGATTCAGAAGAAGAAGTATAATCACTCTCACTGACTGAAGTTTCTTCCATGATCTTCATAATCTATTCTTTGGACTTATTATCTAAATCCATAGCTAGAGCCTTGATCCGCTCTTTTTTACAATTCGGGGCGATATGACCAAATTGACCGCATCTATAACACTTAACATCTTTCAGATTTCTTCCAGATCTGTCTTTTACAAATCGTTTTTCTTTGCGGTGTTTTCTTCGGAAATATCTTTCCTCTTTTGATCGACGATGTCGTCTTTTACCTTTCCTCTGATAGTAATCATCCTGATTACCTTTTCTATTCTTCCCTTTTGATGAAGAAGCTACAGTTCTTTCCATTCCGAACTATTGACAGAAATCGCCTAACTGGTTCCTTTCAGTTAGATTCTGCCTCTTAAGTTGTGCATTAAGTTTTAATTCGTTGCACAAGTTTAATCCTTCTTGGGTACAAACTCCAATAAGTCTCCCATATGTATAATTGTTATACATAATTTGGATATTATTTCCTCTAAGAGCTTTCCTAACTCTTTCTGCAAATAGATGAGGTAAACTGTCTATAAATTTGCCTTTCCAATGATCGCTGTTACTTTTGGGCAAATCCATTACCCGACTAAGGAAGGTGTCCTTATACCACCTGAATTCACCTAAATGTTTACATCTAAGCCCATTTAACAAAGTACAAATATTTTCGTACATGTTGGTGAATCTACCACTAAAATGTTCAATAATGGTAAGTACCGAAGTGTAGACACTATCTTGTCTTCCTGATACTAGAGCTCTTCCTAGGTTATCAACTCCAGGTTCTGACTTAACAGCATTATAGATTGCTGCTTTATCTTCAGCAGTCATAAAATTATCCCACCAACCTCTTAATTGGCCGGTGAAACCTGCAACTATCATCCTGCAAATTACCGTTTCTGTATTCTTATCCGAAGTGGCTTTGCAGATCGTAGAGTACATCAACATCCGATGTACCAGAATACTTATTTGTCTATCTGTTAAACCATCTAAATTCCATTCATAGATGGCATCACCGTTATAACTGGTGTTAGTTTGGTTCCAATTCCTTTCTTCCACCAAAACATCTTGGGGTGTAGGTCTAGGATAATAATATGTATCCATTCTCGGCATATCACCATATCTTTTTCCCAACTTTCTGAGTTTATTAAGTTCAGATCGGGTCTCTTCCTTATAATCTTTGGACGGATCGAGAATATTCTCTGCAAATTAAGAGGCTAGCTCCAAAGGCTTAAGATTTAACTCTGCTAGTTTGTCACTAACTAGCTTTTCCAAATCTTCCCTAGATTTGATCTTAAATCCAGTAATCTCTGGAGGTCTCTGTATAGATGGTTCTAGCCTTGTAGAAGTTTCGGGCTTGCTGTGTATAACATGAGCAGATTGAACAACCATAGACATGTCAGAAGAAGGAATACCAATCTTCTTCACCAACTCAGTTAAATAATCAAGTTTAGAATCGAGTGAACTAATATGTTCTCCCAAAACTTTAACATATAAAGACAAATAATTATTTTGAGAAATCAAATTATTAATTTCCTTTATACCGTTGCTGGCGACATCATCTTCAATAAATTTTTGAAAAGCAGCAAAAGTAATACCAGTATTATTTGGTAAAACAAAAGGATTTTGAGGAGGATAAATACTTGTAATGGTATTACCATTACTTTCTTGATAAATTCTTTCAAGAACTTTGATATATAAGGGCATGTAAGTGGTTATAAACCAAGGAGCAAAATATATAATTTGGTCATGCAAAGCACAAGTTTCATAAAACTCTTGAGAAATATTTCTCTTATCATCACTGTTATAAAACTCAGTGTACCAGTTTTTAAAACTTTTCCATTTATCCTCACAAAATTCTTTTAAAATATGTTGTCTTGCCGGTGAACCCGGACTAAAATCAATTTGGAACTTAATCATTTAAGTTTTATTAAAATCAAAATCCATATCGGATGCAGTAGGAATATCCTTATCAGAATTATCATCTTTAACAATATTATTAGAAACCTTTATACGGTCAACACGCCTATTACCATCGGTCGTGTCAATTGTATGAAGAGAAGCGGCACGATTTAATCTGGCCGGACCATAGATTGGTTCAATAGGGTCAATATATGAATGACCTGCAGAAGTAGATAATCTTCTACTACCAGTATGAGAATGCCTATAAGGCACTAAGGATTTATTATCCTCAAATTGAATGCAAATTCTACCTTCAGGGGTTTGGCTTATATGCGAATAATCATGATTAGTAATTTCCTCAGATTGTTGACTCGAAGATATAACAGAGTCTAAAATCCAAGTAGAGGGAAAATTAATCTCATCCCATCCAATAAGTCTCCTAGTGGTGACTTTGGATCTAGCAAAATTCGTTTCAAATATCATAGTCTCATTTGACATATCTGTCAACTTGCATTTAGGAGTAAGAGTAGATAAGAACTTATAATATATTCTATAAGATAAACATATAAGTTCAGATCCAGGAGCATAATTATAACCATGAGTTTTAACATTTAATGTTAATGTATCAAGAATATTGACATCAGACAAAGATAATTGTAAATTAGGTTGAGTATTGAAATATACGGGACCATACACCACCGTAGATTCAATAGAACCCATAAGAGATTGCCTAAAATTAAGATTTCTAGCATCTCTTAAAGCAGCCATAAAAGATTCAGGTAACCCTTTAAGGGTTAAAGGCTTAAAAGCAATTTGAACTAAGCCTATATGCATGAAGCTATACTTCTTTTTATAAAGCATAATATCACGTTCATTCAATAAACGAACAGTCTGTTCAGAAGAATTTAAAGCAAGAGACTGCTCAGTTGTTTTTATCAATTGTTTAGAAGATATTTTATAAAAAAACCCATAATCATAAATCGTATGAATCGGGACTTGAGGAATAGTCCATTTGTTTAACAAATCAAGATTTTGAGGTATATCTACCTCTTCCAGTCTAGTGTTTTTAACACTGCTTTCTCCCATATTCGTATCAATAAAACATCTATGTTGAATCCTATCTTACTTTAGATCTCATAAAACAATTCCTAGGCTCTGGTACCATCGTGAACAGGATCTACGTCGGCGGTAGTCCGCCGGCGGTGATAGACCTTATTCGGATAATATCCTTGTCTTCGAACAAGAATCAAAACAAGGAGGAATTATTATATGAACTGTATAAAGCCTTGATATATAGATTACTAGCTGTATGGTAAACCTTTACCGGAGCACGGGGCCTGTCTGGACAAAATACTGCCGGATCTTGAGACCATGTGTACAGGATACCTTTTTAGGGGCTCCCCGAGATAACAACGGCCCTTAACAACTCCAAATAACGGGTCTTTTCACCGGGCAACTGTACGTAGCCACAAAGGCAAATCCAAGATCTACAGTATTCGCCGACTGTACCACCATCTCCGAACCAAGCTAATCAATCTTTATACTAAGTCTTTTCAGTTTTTATAATAAGATTTAGTATTTTCAAAAACTTTGGAAATGCATTATAAACATCTAGACATTTTCAAAAAGATAATTATTCAAAATGGGTTGGTAATTTCTAAACCTAAAATGAGTCTTTTTCAGACAAATGTCAGATTTCTTGGTCACTATATTTGTTAGGGAAAAATAGTTCCCATTCAAAGATCTATTGATTTTGCTGCAAAATTTCCTGATGTTATCAACGACAGGACGCAGTTGCAGAGATTTCTTGGGAGTTTAAATTAAATTTCTCCCTTTATTAAAGATTTGTCTACAGATCTGGCCCCTTTGTTTGAAAGGCTTAAAAAGGGTTATAAATTGCCATGGTCTGATTTACATACTAATATTGTTAAAAAGGTAAAAGAGAAGGTAAGCTCTTTACCATGTTTAACTCTTGCCAATCCTAATTGGCAAAAAATTATAGAAAGAGATGCTTCTAATATAGGTTTCGGTGCTATTCTGAAGCAGCTTAACCCTCATGATAAAAGGGAGTATTTAATTCGTTGCATAGGTTTAATCCTTCTTGGGTACAAACTCCAATAAGTCTCCCATATGTATAATTGTTATACATAATTTGGATATTATTTCCTCTAAGAGCTTTCCTAACTCTTTCTGCAAATAGATGAGGTAAACCGTCTATAAATTTGCCTTTCCAATGATCGCTGTTACTTTCGGGCAAATCCATTACCCGACTAAGGAAGGTGTCCTTATACCACCTGAATTCACCTAAATGTTTACATCTAAGCCCATTTAACAATGTACGAATAGTTTCGTACATGTTGGTGAATCTACCACTAAAATGTTCAATAATGGTAAGTATCAAAGTGTAGACACTATCTTGTCTTCCTGCTACTAGAGCTCTTCCTAGGTTATCAACTCCAGGTTCTGACTTAACAGCATTATAGATTGCTGCTTTATCTTCAGCAGTCATAAAATTATCCCACCAACCTCTTATTCGTTAACAGGATCTACATCGGCGGTAGTCCGCCGGCGGTGATAGACCTTATTCGGATAATATCCTTGTCTTCGAACAAGAATCAAAACAAGGAGGAAATATTATATGAACTGTATAAAGCCTTGGTATATAGATTACTAGCTGTATGGTAAACTTTTACCGGAGCACGGGGCCTGTCTAGACAAAATACTGCCGGATCTTGAGACCATGTGTACATGATACCTTTTTAGGGGCTCCCCGGGATAACAACGACCCTTAACAACTCCAAATAACGGGCCTTTTCACCGGGCAACTATACGTAGCCACAAAGGCAAATCCAAGATCTACAGTATTCGCCGACTGTACCACCATCTCCGAACCAAGCTAATCAATCTTTATACTAAGTCTTTTCAGTTCTTATAATAAAATCTCCCGATTTTAATAAAGTCTAACATCGTGAACAGGATCTACGACGGCGGTAGTCCGCCGGCGGTGATAGACCTTATTCGGATAATATCCTTGTCTTCGAACAAGAATCAAAACAAGGAGGAATTATTATATGAACTGTATAAAGCCTTGATATATAGATTACTAGCTGTATGGTAAACTTTTACCGGAGCACGGGGCCTGTCTGGATAAAATTCTGCCGGATCTTGAGACCATGTGTACAGGATACCTTTTTAGGGGCTCCCCGGGATAACAACGGCCCTTAACAACTCCAAATAACGGGCCTTTTCACCGGGCAACTGTACGTAGCCACAAAGGCAAATCCAAGATCAACAGTATTCGCCGACTATACCACCATCTCCGAACCAAGCTAATCAATCTTTATACTAAGTCTTTTCAGTTTTTATAATAAGATCTCCCGATTTTAATAAAGTCTAGTTCATCTTTTATGAGGATTCAAGTAGAACGGAGATTCAACATAGATAGATTTTTAGCCGGCTATAAGCACGGCCATCGGAGAAGAAGTATAAAAACAAAAACTTAAAAATAAATACCTTGACACCGGAAGTTGTGCCCAAACTTGGACGATTTATGATTTTCTCTATACAAAAGAAAAGATTACAACTTTACAAAAGCTTTGCTTTCTTAGAGAGAAGGCAGAGCTAAAATCTAGAGAGAGAGAGATTATTAAGTTCAGATCGGGTCTCTTCCTTATAATCTTTGGACGGATCGAGAATATTCTCTGCAAATTCAGAGGCTAGCTCCAAAGGCTTAAGATTTAACTCTGCTAGTTTGTCATTAACTAGCTTTTCCAAATCTTCCCTAGATTTGATCTTAAATTCAGTAATCTCTGGAGGTCTCTGTATAGAATGTTCTAGCCTTGTAGAAGTTTCAGGCTTGCTGTGTATAACTTGAGCAGAGTGAACAACCATAGACATGTCAGAAGAAGGAATACCAATCTTCTTCACCAACTCAGTTAAATAATCAAGTTTAGAATCGAGTGAACTAATATGTTCTCCCAAAACTTTAACATATAAAGACAAATAATTATTTTGAGAAATCAAATTATTAATTTCCTTTATACCGTTGCTGGCTACATCATCTTCAATAAATTTTGAAAAGCAGCAAAAGTAATACCAGTATTATTTGGTAAAACAAAAGGATTTTGAGGAGGATAAATACTTGTAATGGTATTACCATTACTTTCTTGATAAATTCTTTCAAGAACTTTGATATATAAGGGCATGTAAGTGGTTATAAACCAAGGAGCAAAATATATAATTTGGTTATGCAAAGCACAAGTTTCATAAAACTCTTGAGAAATATTTCTCTTATCATCACTGTTATAAAACTCAGTGTACCAGTTTTTAAAACTTTTCCATTTATCCTGACAAAATTCTTTTAAAATATGTTGTCTTGCCGGTGAACCCGGACTAAAATCAATTTGGAACTTAATGATTTAAGTTTTATTAAAATTAAAATCCTTATCGGATGCAGTAGGAATATCCTTATCAGAATTATCATCTTTAACAATATTATTAGAAACCTTTATACGGTCAACACGCCTATTACCATCGGTCGTGTCAATTGTATGAAGAGAAGCGGCACGATTTAATCTGGCCGGACCATAGATTGGTTCAATAGGGTCAATATACGAATGACCTGCAGAAGTAGATAATCTTCTACTACCAGTATGATAATGCCTATAAGGCACTAAGGATTTATTATCCTCAAATTGAATGCAAATTCTGCCTTCAGGGGTTTGGCTTATATGCGAATAATCATGATTAGTAATTTCCTCAGATTGTTGACTCGAAGATATAACAGAGTCTAAAATCCAAGTAGAGGGAAAATTAATCTCATCCCATCCAATAAGTCTCCTAGTGGTAACTTTGGATCTAGCAAAATTCATTTCAAATATCATAGTCTCATTTGACATATCTGTCAACTTGCATTTAGGAGTAAGAGTAGATAAGAACTTATAATATATTCAATAAGATAAACATATAAGTTCAGATCCAGGAGCATAATTATAACCATGAGTTTTAACATTTAATGTTAATGCATCAATAATATTGACATCATACAAAGATAATTGTAAATTAGGTTGAGTATTGAAATATACGGGACCATACGCCACCGTAGATTCAATAGAACCCATAAGAGATTGTCTAAAATTAAGATTTCTAGCATCTCTTAAAGCAGCCATAAAAGATTCAGGTAACCCTTTAAGGGTTAAAGGCTTAAAAGCAATTTGAACTAAGCCTATATGCATGAAGCTATACTTCTTTTTATAAAGCATAATATCACGTTCATTCAATAAACGAACAGTCTGTTCAGAAGAATTTAAAGCAAGAGACTGCTCAGTTGTTTTTATCAATTGTTTAGAAGATATTTTATAAAAAAACCCATAATCATAAATCGTATGAATCGGGACTTGAGGAATAGTCCATTTGTTTAACAAATCAAGATTTTGAGGTATATCTACCTCTTCCAGTCTAGTGATTTTAACACTGCTTTCTCCCATATTCATATCAATAAAACATCTATGTTGAATCCCATCTTACTTTAGATCTCATAAAACAATTCCTAGGCTCTGATACCATCGTGAACAGGATCTACGTCGGCGGTAGTCCACCGGCGGTGATAGACCTTATTCGGATAATATCCTTGTCTTCGAACAAGAATCAAAACATCCGGTGTCAAGGTATTTATTTTAAAGTTTTTGTTTTTATACTTCTTCTCCGATGGCCGTGCTTATAGCCGGCTAAAAATCTATCTATGTTGAATCTCCGTTCTACTTGAATCCTCATAAAATATGAACTAGACTTTATTAAAATCGGGAGATTTTATTATAAAAACTGAAAAGACTTAGTATAAAGATTGATTAGCTTGGTTCAGAGATGGTGGTACAGTCGGCGAATACTGTAGATCTTGGATTTGCCTTTGTGGCTACGTATAGTTGCCCGGTGAAAAGGCCCGTTATTTGGAGTTGTTAAGGGCCGTTGTTATCCCGGGGAGCCCCTAAAAAGGTATCCTGTACACATGGTCTCAAGATCCGGCAGTATTTTGTCCAGACAGGCCCCGTGCTCCGGTAAAAGTTTACCATACAGCTAGTAATCTATATACCAAGGCTTTATACAGTTCATATAATAATTCCTACTTGTTTTGATTCTTGTTCGAAGACAAGGATATTATCCGAATAAGGTCTATCACCGCCGGCGGACTACCGCCGACGTAGATCCTGTTAACGATGGTATCAGAGCCGCGTAAAGCATGTAATTCCGCCCTTTATACGGTGTTGCACTTCATAGGGGGTTCTCACTGTGTGATCAGTGACGAAGCATAGGCTCTTACCCCTAGAAGATCCTACCCCGGTTTAAATAGGGAATGGCCGGCATGGGTTGCGAGTGTCGAGAGGCCTCGCGTAAAAGGCGGTTTCTGAGGTAGCTTGTGGAGTCACAGTGTCATAACCACTCAAGATCTGCAAGTGGGTGTTTGTTGCTACGCACCCCCTTATTTAGGTGTCTCCAGTCAAATGATTCAAAAGAAATTTCTGATTTTGCGAGGAAAGCCATTTCTTCACCTAATGATGATTTATTCATAGGTATGATGCAAATAGTGACTTCTCATAGATGGTATGTCAAGTGCACTATTTTAATTGATAATAATTTTTCTATTACTGAAACTGCTCTTATTGATAGTGGAGCAGATATGAGTTGCATTCAAGAAGGGATAATCCCTACCAGATATTATCAAAAGACTTCTCATAGGATTAGCTCTGCATCTGGTGATAAAATGAAAATTGATTATAAATTGCCTAAGGCCTATATTTGCAAAGATAAAGTTTGCATTCCTCATTTTTTCATTCTTGTTCGAAGACAAGGATATTATCCGAATAAGGTCTATCACCGCCGGCGGACTACCGCCGACGTAGATCCTATTCACGATGTTTCTTAGAGAGAAGGCAGAGCGAAAATCTAGAGAGAGAGAAAAACTAAAATTTCTGATACCATCGGTCGTGTCAATTGTATAAAGAGAAGCGGCACGATTTAATCTGGCCGGACCATAGATCGGTTCAATAGGGTCAATATATGAATGACCTGCAGAAGTAGATAATCTTCTACTACCAGTATGAGAATGCCTATAAGGCACTAAGGATTTATTATCCTCAAATTGAATGCAAATTCTGCCTTCAGGGGTTTGGCTTATATGTGAATAATCATGATTAGTAATTTCCTCATATTGTTGACTCGAAGATATAACAGAGTCTAAAATCCAAGTAGAGGGAAAATTAATCTCTGAACCCGGACTAAAATCAATTTGGAACATAATCATTTAAGTTTTATTAAAATCAAAATCCATATCGGATGCAGTAGGAATATCCTTATCAGAATTATCATCTTTAACAATATTATTAGAAACCTTTATACGGTCAACACGCCTATTACCATCGGTCGTGTCAATTGTATGAAGAGAAGCGGCACGATTTAATCTGGCCGGACCATAGATTGGTTCAATAGGGTCAATATATGAATGACCTGCAGAAGTAGATAATCTTCTACTACCAGTATGAGAATGCCTATAAGGCACTAAGGATTTATTATCCTCAAATTGAATGCAAATTCTGCCTTCAGGGGTTTGGCTTATATGCGAATAATCATGATTAGTAATTTCCTCAGATTGTTGACTCGAAGATATAACAGAGTCTAAAATCCAAGTAGAGGGAACTTAATCTCTTCATTTTATCACCAGATGCAGAGCTAATCTTATGAGAAGTCTTTTGATAATATCTGGTAGGGATTATCCCTTCTTGAATGCAACTCATATCTGCTCCACTATCAATAAGAGCAGTTTCAGTAATAGAAAAATTATTATCAATTAAAATAGTGCACTTGACATACATCTATTAGAAGTCACTATTTGCATCATACCTATGAATAATCATCATTAGGTGAAGAAATGGCTTTCCTCGCAAAATCAGAAATTTCTTTTGAATCATTTGACTCATTTAAAACTTCTTTCCTTTATCATGACCCATAGTCTTAATAAGAAATTTTTTGTTATAAAGATCGTCTTGAAATTTTAAGACGCATTTAACAATGCAAAGCATTTCATGGGCCACCGTAGCATATTTTTGTTGGGCCTCAGTCCATTTACCTGAATGATAACGAATTAAATACTCCCTTTTATCATGAGGGTTAAGCTGCTTCAGAATACCACCGAAACCTATATTAGAAGCATCTGTTTCTATAATTTTTGCCAATTAGGATTGGCAAGAGTTAAACACGGTAAAGAGCTTACCTTCTCTTTTACCTTTTTAACAATATTAGTATGTAAATCAGACCATGGAAATTTATAACCCTTTTTAAGCCTTTCAAACAAAGGGGCCAGATCTGTAGACAAATCTTTAATAAAGGGAGAAATATAATTTAAACTCTCAAGAAATCTCTGCAACTGCATCCTGTCATTGATAACATCAGGAAATTTGCAGCAAAATCAATAGATCTTTGAATGGGAACTATTTTTCCCTGACAAATATAGTGACCAAGAAATCTGACATTTGTCTGAAAAAGACTCATTTTAGGTTTAGAAATTACTAACCCATTTTGAATAATTATCTTTTTGAAAATGTCTAGATGTTTATAATGCATTTCCAAAGTTTTTGAAAATACTAAAATATCATCGATATAGACAATGATGAAATCCATATATGGATTAAAAATATCATTCATAATTTTCTGAAATTCAGAAGGAGCATTTTTTAAACCAAAGGGCATAACATTCCATTCGTATTGCCCGAATGGGACATTGAATGCCGTCCTATAAGTGTGCTCTTTAAAAAGCTGAATTTGCCAATATCCTGATTTTAAATCAAATTTGAACATATATTGGCATCATATAATCTTGATAAAAGATCTCTTTTATTAGGGATCGGATATCTGATCCATTTTAAAACTTTATTCAAAGGTTTATAATTAATTACCAATCTAGGTACACCACGTTCCTTTTCAGCAGCATTATTGACATAAAAAGCTGTACAAGACCATGGTGACTTTGATGGTTTTATAAGATCTTTTTGCAAAAGATTATCAATCTCTTTTTTTGCAGATTTCAAGCAATTCTAAATTCATCTGGCAGGACCGAGATTTAGTAGGAATATTTTCCTCAGAGAAAGAATCTTCATATGGAAGAGAAACTACATGCCTTTTTCGATTCCAAAAGGCGCTGGGATGATCAGCACATATAGAAACATCAAATATTCATCTTTTTAAAGAGCACACTTATAGGACGGCATTCAATGTCCCATTCGGGCAATACAAATGGAATGTTATGCCCTTTGGTTTAAAAAATGCTCCTTCTGAATTTCAGAAAATTATGAATGATATTTTTAATCCATATATGGATTTCATCATTGTCTATATCGATGATATTTTAGTATTTTCAAAAACTTTGGAAATGCATTATAAACATCTAGACATTTTCAAAAGATAATTATTCAAAATGGGTTGGTAATTTCTAAACCTAAAATGAGTCTTTTTCAGACAAATGTCCGATTTCTTGGTCACTATATTTGTCAGGGAAAAATAGTTCTCATTCAAAGATCTATTGATTTTGCTGCAAAATTTCCTGATGTTATCAATGACAGGACGCAGTTGCAGAGATTTCTTGGGAGTTTAAATTATATTTCTCCCTTTATTAAAGATTTGTCTACAGATCTGGCCCCTTTATTTGAAAGGCTTAAAAAGGGTTATAAATTGCCATGGTCTGATTTACATACTAATATTGTTAAAAAGGTAAAAGAGAAGGTAAGCTCTTTACCGTGTTTAACTCTTGCCAATCCTAATTGGCAAAAAATTATAGAAACAGATGCTTCTAATATAGGTTTCGGTGGTATTCTGAAGCAGCTTAACCCTCATGATAAAAAGGGAGTATTTAATTCGTTATCATTCAGGTAAATGGACTAAGGCCCAGCAAAAATATGCTACGGTGGCCCATGAAATGCTTTGCATTGTTAAATGCGTCTTAAAATTTCAAGACGATCTTTATAACAAAAAATTTCTTATTAGGACTGAGAATAATGTAGTCAAGTTTATGTTTAAAAAAGATTTTAAACACGAAGCCTCTAAAATCATATTTGCTAGATGGCAGGCCCAATTGGCTCCTTTCGATTTTGATATATAATATAAGAAAGGAAGTGATAATTCACTACCCGATTTCTTAACAAGAGAATTTTTAAATGAAAACTAACAAAATCTGTTTTTGTTGTAGAATGAGACCGCAGGGGCCCTTCCCCCATGGAAGAGGTCGGGGAAGAGGTACTTCTGGAGGATATAGCCGAGGAAGTTCAAGTTCAAGTAACAGAAGTTATACTTCTGCAGCATCAAATTATTAATTTCCTTTATACCGTTGCTGGCTACATCATCTTCAATAAATTTTTGAAAAGCAGCAAAAGTAATACCAGTATTATTTGGTAAAACAAAAGGATTTTGAGGAGGATAAATACTTGTAATGGTATTACCATTACTTTCTTGATAAATTCTTTCAAGAACTTTGATATATAAGGGCATGTAAGTGGTTATAAACCAAGGAGCAAAATATATAATTTGGTTATGCAAAGCACAAGTTTCATAAAACTCTTGAGAAATATTTCTCTTATCATCACTGTTATAAAACTCAGTGTACCAGTTTTTAAAACTTTTCCATTTATCCTGACAAAATTCTTTTAAAATATGTTGTCTTGCCGGTGAACCCGGACTAAAATCAATTTGGAACTTAATCATTTAAGTTTTATTAAAATCAAAATCCATATCGGATGCAGTAGGAATATCCTTATCAGAATTATCATCTTTAACAATATTATTAGAAACCTTTATACGGTCAACGCCTATTACCATCGGTCGTGTCAATTGTATGAAGAGAAGCGGCACGATTTAATCTGGCCGGACCATAGATTGGTTCAATACGGTCAAAATCTTGATTTGTTAAACAAATGGACTATTCCTCAAGTCCCGATTCATACGATTTATGATTATGGGTTTTTTGATAAAATATCTTCTAAACAATTGATAAAAACAACTGAGCAGTCTCTTGCTTTAAATTCTTCTGAACAGACTGTTCGTTTATTGAATGAACGTGATATTATGCTTTATAAAAAGAAGTATAGCTTCATGCATATAGGCTTAGTTCAAATTGCTTTTAAGCCTTTAACCCTTAAAGGGTTACCTGAATCTTTTATGGCTGCTTTAAGAGATGCTACAAATCTTAATTTTAGACAATCTCTTATGGGTTCTATTGAATCTACGGTGGCGTATGGTCCCGTATATTTCAATACTCAACCTAATTTACAATTATCTTTGTCTGATGTCAATATTCTTGATGCATTAACATTAAATGTTAAAACTCATGGTTATAATTATGCTCCTGGATCTGAACTTATATGTTTATCTTATAGAATATATTATAAGTTCTTATCTACTCTTACTCCTAAATGCAAGTTGACAGATATGTCAAATGAGACTATGATATTTGAAACGAATTTTGCTAGATCCAAAGTCACCACTAGGAGACTTATTGGATGGGATGAGATTAATTTTCCCTCTACTTGGATTTTAGGCTCTGATACCATTAAACAGGATCTTGGAGACACCTGAATAAGGGGGTGCATCGCAACAAACACCCACTTGCAGATCTTGAGTGGTTATGCCACTGTGACTCCACAAGCTACCTCAGAAACCGCCTTTTACGCGAGGCCTCTCGACGCTCGCAACCCATGCCGGCCATTCCCTATTTAAACCGGGGTAGGATCTTCTAGGGGTAAGAGCCTATGCTTCGTCACTGATCACACAGTGAGAACCCCCTATGAAGTGCAACACCGTATAAAGGGCGCAATTACATGCTTTACGCGGCTCTGATACCATCGTGAACAGGATCTACGTCGGCGGTAGTCCGTCGGTGGTGATAGACCTTATTCGGATAATATCCTTGTCTTCGAACAAGAATCAAAACAAGGAGGAATTATTATATGAACTGTATAAAGCCTTGGTATATAGATTACTAGTTGTATGGTAAACTTTTACCAGAGCACGGGGCCTGTCTGGACAAAATACTGCTTTCTCCCATATTCATATTAATAAAACATCTATGTTGAATCCCATCTTACTTTAGATCTCATAAAACAATTCCTAGACCTACACCCCAAGATGTTTTGGTGGAAGAAAGGGATTGGAACCAAACCAACAACAGTTATAACGGTGATGCCATCTATGAATGGAATTTAGATGGTTTAACAGATAGACAGATAAGTATTCTGGTACATCGGATGTTGATGTACTCTACGATCTACTAATGAGGCGAAGGCCTCTTTAAATAGAAAATTCCTATCTACAGTAACTTTGTACAGTAGTGCTCTATTATTGCACTTCAGACAGCTATCTCTGTCGGTGGGGTCCTCAAGGGCCTACAAGGGCTTAGATTTTCTTCTTCCCTTGTGCATTCAACATCCTCTGTACGAATTCTTCGGTGCTATCTCCTTCCTCAAGCTTATCTTCTTGTAGAAGCTTTTCTGCTTCTCGTAGAACATCTTCGGTGTCCACTTCTTCATCCATTTGTGAATACTCGTAATTTGAGAGACTTTTCATTGATGTGTCTGATTTACTTGAAATTTGATCAAAAGATTCCATTAAATTCTTTTTAACCAAATTTAGATAATCTTCAATCTGACGGGTCTTATCTCCCGGTTGGTAAGCAATCTTCCTTGCGATATGCCTTAAAGGACTGTTTTTAATTACATCCTTTTCTTCTTTGTCTTTATAAGTTTTTAAGGCTTTATGAATATCATCAATTGTTTCTTGCCCAAAAATCTTTTGGGTATTTGGGTCTATCTTCATCATCTTGTCCCAAAAATTATTGTAGTAGGTCCGATAAATACACGGAATCTGGTCTTCGGTATAACCGAATTCAGGGATCCATTTATGAATCCAAGGGATAGAAAATTCTATGAAGAACATGATCTGGCTAATATTTTCAGGAGAACTTATATGTTCTTCTTTGTATAATTTGTCCAAATCTGGAGATAATTGCATCCATGAGTCATATAACTCTTTTAATTTTTCAGGTAATATCCTGATGGATGGGCCGTGGAATGTCCACCATTGAATAAACCAATTCGGTATTGTTCTTTGGAATACCTTTGAACATACCTTGATAAACCAAGTATGCTTGTGTTTATCATTATTATAATATAATACATATGAAAATGCCTGGATATAATCCCAATAAGTGAAATTCACTCTTCCGTTTCCAAGTATCACTTGTCTTTCTTTCATGGTGGATATTCCCCATTCTTCCATAGATATAATTCTTTTTATGATCAATTTTGAGAAGTTATAAACTGTCTCATCTCTGCTATCCTTGAAGTGAGATATCTCTACACTTCCTGCACTCAGAAGAATACTTTCATAGTAATTTCGGGTTTTGTATGACTCACCCGGAAAATATAATTTTTCTATCAAATATTTTTGGGTTATTTCCCAAATATCTTCTTTCCACAAAATATCTTTGTTTTCAAGCAGAAGTATCACTTCTTTCTTTGGAACCTTTTCACTATTCTTAGGTTCTTCCATTGTTTCCATAGTAGCAGAGGCATATGTATCACTTTGCACTCTTCTACTGGCTATATGTCGTTGCAGAGCCTCGTATAACAGGCTGTCTCTTGGAATATCTTCCAAGTTAATAGAAGAAGGGCTTTCATTTTCTCTTCTTTGAGAAATATTCTCACTTATCAAGGTCATATTTCCTCTTCTGAGGACTGTATTTCTGGAAGTATTACCTCCTGAATTTGATGCTGCAAAAGTATAACTTCTGTTACTTGAACTTGAACTTCCTTGGCTATATCCTCCAGAAGTACCTCTTCCCCGACCTCTTCCATGGGGGAATCCATCGTGAACAGGAGCTATGTCGGTGGTAGTCCGCCGGCGGTGATAGACCTTATTCGGATAATATCCTTGTCTTCGAACAAGAATCAAAACAAGGAGGAATTATTATATGAACTGTATAAAGCCTTGATATATAGATTACTAGCTGTATGGTAAACTTTTACCGGAGCACGGGGCCTGTCTGGACAAAATACTGTCGGATCTTGAGACCATGTGTACAGGATACCTTTTTAGGGGCTCCCGGCGGTAGTCCGCCGGCGGTGATAGACCTTATTCGGATAATATCCTTGTCTTCGAACAAGAATCAAAATAAGGAGGAATTATTATATGAACTGTATAAAGCCTTGGTATATAGATTACTAGCTGTATGGTAAACTTTTACCGGAGCACGGGGCCTGTCTGGACAAAATACTGCCGGATCTTGAGACCATGTGTACAGGATACCTTTTTAGGGGCTCCCCGGGATAACAACGGCCCTTAACAACTCCAAATAACGGGCCTTTTCATCGGGCAACTGTACGTAGCCACAAAGGCAAATCCAAGATCTACAGTATTCGCCGACTGTACCACCATCTCCGAACCAAGCTAATCAATCTTTATACTAAGTCTTTTCAGTTCTTATAATAAAATCTCCCGATTTTAATAAAGTCTAGTTCATCTTTTATGAGGATTAGAGTAGAACGGAGATTCAACATAGATAGATTTTTAGCCGGCTATAAGCACGGCCATCGGAGAAGAAGTATAAAAACAAAAACTTAAAAATAAATACCTTGACACCGGAAGTTGTGCCCAAACTTGGACGATTTATGATTTTCTCTATACAAAAGAAAAGATTACAACTTTACAAAAGCTTTGCTTTCTTAGAGAGAAGGCAGAGCGAAAATCTAGAGAGAGAGAAAAACTAAAATTTCTGATGATCTACAAATGAGGCAAAGGCCTCTTTAAATAGAAAATTCCTATCTACAGTAACTTGTACAGTAGTGCTCTATTATTGCACTTCTGATACCATCGTGAACAGGATCTACGTCGGCGGTAGTCCGCCGGCGGTGATAGACCTTATTCGGATAATATCCTTGTCTTCGAACAAGAATCAAAACAAGGAGGAATTATTATATGAACTGTATAAAGCCTTGGTATATAGATTACTAGCTGTATGGTAAACTTTTACCGGAGCAGATTTGGAAAAGCTAGTTAATGACAAACTAGCAGAGTTAAATCTTAAGCCTTTGGAGCTAGCCTCTGAATTTGCAGAGAATATTCTCGATAAGTCCAAAGAACAGATTATGAAGATCATGGATGAAACTTCAGTCAGTGAGAGTGATTATACTTCTTCTTCTGAATCTGAAGCCTCTATCAAATTATTTTATTTACCTGATGATAATACTTGTGATAATTGTGATACAGGTGCAGGTAATTGTTCTTTGGAATACCTTTGAACATACCTTGATAAACCAAGTATGCTTGTGTTTATCATTATTATAATATAATACATATGAAAATGCCTGGATATAATCCCAATAAGTGAAATTCATTCTTCCGTTTCCATGTATCACTTGTCTTTCTTTCATGGTGGATATTCCCCATTCTTCCATAGATATAATTCTTTTTATGATCAATTTTGAGAAGTTATAAACTGTCTCATCTCTGCTATCCTTGAAGTGAGATATCTCTACACTTCCTGTACTCAGAAGAATACTTTCATAGTAATTTCGGGTTTTGTATGACTCACCCGGAAAATATAATTTTTCTATCAAATATTTTTGGGTTATTTCCCAAATATCTTCTTTCGACAAAATATCTTTGTTTTCAAGCAGAAGTATCACTTCTTTCTTTGGAACCTTTTCACTATTCTTAGGTTCTTCCATTGGTTCCATAGTAGCAGAGGCATATGTATCATTTTGCACTCTTCTACTGGCTATATGTTGTTGCAGAGCCTCGTATAACGGTCTGTCTCTTGGAATATCTTCCAAGTTAATAGAAGAAGGACTTCCATTTTCTCTTCTTTGAGAAATATTCTCATTTGTTAGAGTCAGATTTCCTCTCCTGATGACTGTATTTCTGGAAGTATTACTTCCTGAATTTGATGCTGCAGAAGTATAACTTCTGTTACTTGAACTTGCACTCCCTCGGCTATAACCTCCAGGAGTACCTCTTCCTCGACCTCTCCCATGGGGGAAGGGCCATTGCGGCCTCATTCTACAACAAAAATAGATTTTGTTAGTTTGCATTTAAAAATTCTCTTGTTAGGAAATCTGGTAGTGAATTATCACTTTCCTTTTTATATTCTATATCAAAAACAAACGGCGCTAATTGGGCCTGCCATCTCGCAAATATAATTTTCGAGGCATCATGTTTAAAATCCTTATTAAACATAAATTTGACTGCATTATTATCAGTCCTAATTAGAAATGTTTTGTTATAAAGATCGTCTTGAAATTTTAAGACGCATTTAACAATACAAAGCATTTCATGGGCCACCGTAGCATATTTTTGCTGGGTCTCAGTCCATTTACCCGAATGGTAACGAATTAAATACTCCCTTTTATCATGGGGGTTAAACTGCTTCAGAATCCCATCGAAACCTATATTAGAGGCATCGGTTTCAATAATTTTTTGCCAGTTAGGATTGGCAAGGGTTAAACATGGTAAAGAGCTTACCTTCTCTTTTACCTTTTTAACAATATTAGTATGTAAATCAGACCATGGCAAATTATAACCCTTTTTAAGCCTTTCAAACAAAGGGGCCAGATCTGTAGATAAATCTTTGATAAAGGGAGAAATATAATTTAAACTCCCAAGAAATCTCTGCAACTGCGTCCTGTCATTGATAACATCAGGAAATTTTGCAGCAAAATCAATAGATCTTTGAATGGGAACTATTTTTCCTTGACAAATATAATGACCAAGAAATCTGACATTTGTCTGAAAAAGACTCATTTTAGGTTTGGAAATTACTAACCCGTTTTGAATAATTATCTTTTGGAAAATATCTAAATGTTTATAATGCATTTCCAAAGTTTTTGAAAATACTAAAATATCATCGATATAGACAATGATGAAATCCATATATGGATTAAAAATATCATTCATAATTTTCTGAAATTCAGATGGAGCATTTTTTAAAACCAAAAGTCATAACATTCCATTCGTATTGCCCGAATGGGACACTGAATGCCGTCCTATAAGTGTGCTCTTTAAAAAGCTGAATTTGCCAATATCCGGATTTTAAATCAAATTTTGAAAATATATTGGCATCATATAATCTTGATAAAAGATCTCTTTTATTAGGGATCGGATATCTGATCCATTTTAAAACTTTATTCAAAGGTTTATAATTAATTACCAATCTAGGTACACCACGTTCCTTTTCAGCAGCATTATTGACATAAAAAGCTGTACAAGACCATGGTGACTTTGATGGTTTTATAAGATCTTTTTGAAAAAGATTCCACAAGTCCCTATTCATAAGATTTATGATTATGGCTTTTTTGATAAAATATCTTCTAAACAATTGATAAAAACAACTGAGCAGTCTCTTGCTTTAAATTCTCCTGATGACTGTATTTCTGGAAGTATTACTTCCTGAATTTGATGCTGCAGAAGTATAACTTCTGTTACTTGAACTTGAACTCCCTCGGCTATAACCTCCAGGAGTACCTCTTCCTCGACCTCTCCCATGGGGGAAGGGCCATTGCGGCCTCATTCTACAACAAAAACAGATTTTGTTAGTTTTCATTTAAAAATTCTCTTGTTAGGAAATCTGGTAGTGAATTATCACTTCCCTTTTATATTCTGTATCAAAATCAAACGGCGCTAATTGGGCCTGCCATCTCGCAAATATAATTTTCGAGGCATCATGTTTAAAATCCTTATTAAACATAAATTTGACTGCATTATTATCAGTCCTAATTAGAAATTTTTTGTTATAAAGATCGTCTTGAAATTTTAAGACGCATTTAACAATACAAAGCATTTCATGGGCCACCGTAGCATATTTTTGCTGGGTCTCAGTCCATTTGTTTAACAAATCAAGATCTTGAGGTATATCTACCTCTTCCAGTCTAGAGTTTTTAACACTGCTTTCTCCAATATTCATATCAATTAAACATCTATGTTGAATCCCATCTTACTTTAGATCTCATAAAACAAGTCCTAGGCTCTGATACCATCGTGAACAGGATCTACGTCGGCGGTAGTCCGCCGGCGGTGATAGACCTTATTCGGATAATATCCTTGTCTTCGAACAAGAATCAAAACAAAGAGGAATTATTATATGAACTGTATAAAGCCTTGGTATATAGATTACTAGCTGTATGGTAAACTTTTACCGGAGCACGGGGCCTGTCTGGACAAAATACTGCCGGATCTTGAGACCATGTGTACAGGATATCTTTTTAGGGGCTCCCCGGGATAACAACGGCCCTTAACAACTCCAAATAACGGGACTTTTCACCGGGCAACTGTACGTAGCCACAAAGGCAAATCCAAGATCTACAGTATTCGCCGACTATACCACCATCTCCGAACCAAGCTAATCAATCTTTATACTAAGTCTTTTCAGTTTTTATAATAAAATCTCCCGATTTTAATCAAGTCTAGTTCATCTTTTATGAGGATTCAAGTAGAACGGAGATTCAACATAGATAGATTTTTACCCGGCTATAAGCACGGCCATCGGAGAAGAAGTATAAAAACAAAAACTTAAAAATAAATACCTTGACACCAGAAGTTGTGCCCAAACTTGGACGATTTATGATTTTCTCTTTACAAAATTGAAAAGATTACAACTTTACAAAAGCTTTGCTTTCTTAGAGAGAAGGCAGAGCGAAAATCTAGAGAGAGAGAGAAAAACTAAAAATTCTGATTTTGTTGTAGAATGAGGCCGCAATGGCCCTTCCTCCATGAGAGAGGTCGAGGAAGAGGTACTCCTGGAGGTTATAGCCGAGGGAGTTCAAGTTCAAGTAACAGAAGTTATACTTCTGCAACATCAAATTCAGGAAGTAATACTTCTTTTTATCAAGCATAATATCACGTTCATTCAATAAACGAACAGTCTGTTCAGAAGAATTTAAAGCAATTTGAACTAAGCCTATAGCAAGAATCAAAACAACGAGGAATTATTATATGAACTGTATAAAGCCTTGGTATATAGATTACTAGTTGTATGGTAAACTTTTACCGGAGCACGGGGTCTGTCTGGACTAAATACTGCCGGATCTTGAGACCATGTGTACAGGATACCTTTTTAGGGGCTCCCCGGGATAACAACGGCCCTTAACAACTCCAAATAACGGGCCTTTTCACCGGGCAACTGTACGTAGCCACAAAGGCAAATCCAAGATCTACAGTATTCGCCGACTGTACCACCATCTCCGAACCAAGCTAATCAATCTTTATGCTAAGTCTTTTCAGTTCTTATAATAAGATCTCCCGATTTTAATAAAGTCTAGTTCATCTTTTATGAGGATTCAAGTAGAACGGAGATTCAACATAGATAGAGTTTTAGCCGGCTATAAGCACGGCCATCGGAGAAGAAGTATAAAAACAAAAACTTAAAAATAAATACCTTGACACCGGAAGTTGTGCCCAAACTTGGACGATTTATGATTTTCTCTATACAAAAGAAAAGATTACAACTTTACAAAAGCTTTGCTTTCTTAGAGAGAAGGCAGAGCGAAAATCTAGAGAGAGAGAAAAACTAAAATTTCTCCGATGGCCGTGCTTATAGCCGGCTAAAAATCTATCTATGTTGAATCTCCGTTCTACTTGAATCCTCATAAAAGATGAACTATACTTTATTAAAATCGGGAGATTTTATTATAAAAACTGAAAAAGACTTAGTATAAAGATTGATTAGCTTGGTTCGGAGATGGTGGTGCAGTCGGAGAATATTGTAGATCTTGGATTTGCCTTTGTGGCTACGTACAGTTGCCCGGTGAAAAGGCCCGTTATTTGGAGTTGTTAAGGGCCGTTGTTATCCCGGGGAGCCCCTAAAAAGGTATCCTGTACACATGGTCTCATGATCCGGCAGTATTTTGTCCAGACAGGCCCCGTGCTCCGGTAAAAGTTTACCATACAGCTAGTAATCTATATACCAAGGCTTTATACAGTTCATATAATAATTCCTCCTTGTAATGATTCTTGTTCGAAGACAATTCTAAATTCATCTGGCAGGGCCGAGATTTAGTAGGAATATTTTCCTCAGAGAAAGAATCTTCATATGGAAGAGAAACTACATGCCTTTTTCGATTCCAAAAGGCGCTGGGATGATCAGCACATATAGCAACAGCAAATTGTTCAGAAATCAATTTAATCTTTTCCTGAACTTTAGAGGATTGTAAAACAGTATCAATAGACATGCTATAAATTTCATGTTGTAAAGATTTCACATGAAAAATCTTTTTATCAATCAAAGAATTTATGTTTCTAGTAAGAGGTTCAGTTATAAACTGAAAAGAAATTTTTCTACCATTATAAGTAGCATGAAAACATGTGTTATCAACATAGGTAAGAGGATAAATAGCTTGAATAAAAGGAGTTTCAAGTATAATAGGAGGGAACATTTTATCTTTAACAAGAATGAAAAAATGAGGAATGCAAACTTTATCTTTGCAAATATAGGCCTTAGGCAATTTATAATCAATTTTCATTTTATCACCAGATGCAGAGCTAATCTTATGAGAAGTCTTTTGATAATATCTGGTAGGGATTATCCCTTCTTGAATGCAACTCATATCTGCTCCACTATCAATAAGAGCAGTTTCAGTAATAGAAAAATTATCGTCAATTAAAATAGTACACTTAACATACCATCTATGAGAAGTTACTATTTGCATCATCCCTATGAATAAATCATCATTTGGGGAGGAAATAGCCCTTTTTGCAAAATCAGAAATTTCTTTTGAATCATTTGACTCATTTAAAACTTCTTTTCCTTTATCATGACCCATAGTACGTTCCATTTGGTTCATACGATTTTATTATAAGAACTGAAAAGACTTAGTATAAAGATTGATTAGCTTGGTTCGGAGATGGTGGTACAGTCGGCGAATACTGTAGATCTTGGATTTGCCTTTGTGGCTACGTACAGTTGCCCGGTGAAATGGCCCGTTATTTGGAGTTGTTAAGGGCCGTTGTTATCCCGGGGAGCCCCTAAAAAGGTATCCTGTACACATGGTCTCAAGATCCGGCAGTATTTTGTCCAGACAGGCCCCGTGCTCCGGTAAAAGTTTACCATACAGCTAGTAATCTATATACCAAGGCTTTATACAGTTCATATAATAATTCCTCCTTGTTTTTATTCTTGTTCGAAGACAAGGATATTATCCGAATAAGGTCTATCACCGCCGGCGGACTACCGCCGACGTAGATCCTGTTCACGATGGTATCAAAGCCTAGGAATTGTTTTATGAGATCTAAAGTAAGATGGGATTCAACATAGATGTTTTATTGATATGAATATGGGAGAAAGCAGTGTTAAAAACACTAGACTGGAAGAGGTAGATATACCTCAAAATCTTGATTTGTTAAACAAATGGACTATTCCTCGCAAAATCAGAAATTTTAGTTTTTCTCTCTCTCTCTAGATTTTCGCTCTGCCTTCTCTCTAAGAAAGCAAAGCTTTTGTAAAGTTGTAATCTTTTCAATTTTGTAAAGAGAAAATCAAAATCGTCCAAGTTTGGGCACAACTTCCGGTGTCAAGGTATTTATTTTTAAGTTCTTGTTTTTATACTTCTTCTCCGATGGCCGTGCTTATAGCCGGCTAAAAATCTATCTATGTTGAATCTCTGTTCTACTTGAATCCTCATAAAAAATGAACTAGACTTTATTAAAATCGGGAGATTTTATTATAAGAACTGAAAAGACTTAGTATAAAGATTGATTAGCTTGGTTCGGAGATGGTGGTACAGTCGGCGAATACTGTAGATCTTGGATTTGCCTTTGTGGCTACGTACAGTTGCCCGGTGAAAAGGCCCGTTATTTGGAGTTGTTAAGGGCCGTTGTTATCCCGGGGAGCCCCTAAAAAGGTATCCTGTACACATGGTCTCAAGATCCGGCAGTATTTTGTCCAGACAGGCCCCGTGCTCCGGTAAAGGTTTACCATACAGCTAGTAATCTATATACCAAGGCTTTATACAGTTCATATAATAATTCCTCCTTGTTTTGATTCTTGTTCAAAGACAAGGATATTATCCGAATAAGGTCTATCACCGCCGGCGGTATTTGGAGTTGTTAAGGGCCGTTGTTATCCCGGGGAGCCCCTAAAAAGGTATCCTGTACACATGGTCTCAAGATCCGGCAGTATTTTGTCCAGACAGGCCCTGTGCTCCGGTAAAAGTTTACCATACAGCTAGTAATCTATATACCAAGGCTTTATACAGTTCATATAATAATTCCTCCTTGTTTTGATTCTTGTTCGAAGACAAGGATATTATCCGAATAAGGTCTATCACCGTCGGCGGACTACCGCCGACGTAGATTCTGTTCACGATGGTATCAGAGCTAATCTTATGAGAAGTCTTTTGATAATATCTGGTAGGGATTATCCCTTCTTGAATGCAACTCATATCTGCTCCACTATCAATAAGAGCAGTTTCAGTAATAGAAAAATTATTATCAATTAAAATAGTGCACTTGACATACCATCTATGAGAAGTCACTATTTGCATCATACCTATGAATAAATTATCATTAGGTCAAGAAATGGCTTTCCTCGCAAAATCAGAAATTTCTTTTGAATCATTTGACTCATTTAAAACTTCTTTTCCTTTATCATGACCCATAGTACGTTCCATTTGGCTCATACGATGGTCGAAAATCATTTGATTTTGTTTAAGAGATTTAATCTCATTTTTTAATTTTTCAACTTCAAATTTTAAATCATCCATTGAAGAAGAATAACTGGGAAAACTCATATTATGTGGCGAGTTCCTTTGCAAGAGTCTTTTTTGAACTTCTGCCATAGAATATGGAGTTTCCTCTAAAATGTCTTTCTTTTGAACAGGCTTATCTGCCGATTTTGAAATAGAAGCCATACTGATAATTTTTTCTCTTAAATCGTTATCAGTGACTTCTTTTAATAATTCTAAAATATTATCAGAAGTAATTGGTTTAAGTTCAAAATTATTTTGAAACTGGGATTGTAATTTATAAAAATCCAAATTATCACAAGAACAATTACCTGCACCTGTATCACAATTATCACAAGTATTATCATCAGGTAAATCAAATAATTTAACAGAGGCTTCAAATTCAGAAGAAGAAGTATAATCACTCTCACTGACTGAAGTTTCTTCCATGATCTTCATAATCTGTTCTTTGGACTTATTATCTAAATCCATAGCTAGAGCCTTGATCCGCTCTTTTTTACAATTCGGGGCGATATGACCAAATTGACCGCATCTATAACACTTAACATCTTTCAGATCTCTTCCAGATCTGTCTTTTACAAATCTTTTCTCTTTGCGGTGTTTTCTTCGGAAATATCTTTCCTCTTTTGATCGACGATGTCGTCTTTTACCTTTCCTTTGATAGTAATCATCCTGAGTACCTTTTCTATTCTTCCCTTTTGATGAAGAAGCTACAGTTCTTTCCATTCCGAACTGTTGACAGAAATCGCCTAACTGGTTCCTTTCAGTTAGATTCTGCCTCTTAATCTGTGCATTAAGTTTTAATTCGTTGCACAGGTTTAATCCTTCTTGGGTACAAACTCCAATAAGTCTCCCATATGTATAATTGTTATACATAATTTGGATATTATTTCCTCTAAGAGCTTTCCTAACTCTTTCTGCAAATAGATGAGGTAAACCGTCTATAAATTTGCCTTTCCAATGATCGTTGTTACTTTCGGGCAGATCCATTACCCGACTGAGAAAGGTGTCCTTATACCACCTAAATTCACCTAGATGCTTACATCTAAGTCCATTTAACAGAGTTCGAATATTTTCGTACATATTGGTAAATCTACCACTGAAATGTTCAATAATGGTGAGAACCAAAGTGTAGACACAATCTTGTCTTCCTGCTACTAGAGCTCTTCCTAGGTTATCAACTCCAGGTTCTAACTTAACAGCATTATAGATTGCTGCTTTATCTTCAGCAGTCATAAAATTATCCCACCAATCTCTTAATTGGCCGGTGAAACCTGCAACTATCATCCTGCAAATTACCGTTTCTGTATTCTTATCCGAAGTGGCTTTGCAGATCGTAGAGTACATCAACATCTGATGTACCAGAATACTTATCTGTCTATCTGTTAAACCATCTAAATACCATTCATAGATGGCATCACCGTTATAACTGGTGTTGGTTTGGTTCCAATCCCTTTCTTCCACCAAAACATCTTGGGGTGTAGGTCTAGGATAATAATATGTATCCATTCTCGGCATATCACCATATCTTTTTCCCAACTTTCTGAGTTTATTAAGTTCAGATCGGGTCTCTTCCTTATAATCTTTGGACGGATCGAGAATATTCTCTGCAAATTCAGAGGCTAGCTCCAAAGGCTTAAGATTTAACTCTGCTAGTTTGTCACTAACTAGCTTTTCCAAATCTTCCCTAGATTTGATCTTAAATCCAGTAATCTCTGGAGGTCTCTGTATAGAAGGTTCTAGCCTTGTAGAAGTTTCAGGCTTGCTGTGTATAACATGAGCAGAGTGAGCAACCATAGACATGTCAGAAGAAGGAATACTAATCTTCTTCACCAACTCAGTTAAATAATCAAGTTTAGAATCGAGTGAACTAATATGTTCTCCCAAAACTTTAACATATAAAGACAAATAATTATTTTGAGAAATCAAATTATTAATTTCCTTTATACCGTTGCTGGCTACATCATCTTCAATAAATTTTTGAAAAGCAGCAAAAGTAATACCAGTATTATTTGGTAAAACAAAAGGATTTTGAGGAGGATAAATACTTGTAATGGTATTACCATTACTTTCTTGATAAATTCTTTCAAGAACTTTGATATATAAGGGCATGTAAGTGGTTATAAACCAAGGAGCAAAATATATAATTTGGTTATGCAAAGCACAAGTTTCATAAAACTCTTGAGAAATATTTCTCTTATCATCACTGTTATAAAACTCAGTGTACCAGTTTTTAAAACTTTTCCATTTATCCTCACAAAATTCTTTTAAAATATGTTGTCTTGCCGGTGAACCCGGACTAAAATCAATTTGGAACTTAATCATTTAAGTTTTATTAAAATCAAAATCCATATCGGATGCAGTAGGAATATCCTTATCAGAATTATCATCTTTAACAATATTATTATAAACCTTTATATGGTCAACACGCCTATTACCATCGGTCGTGTCAATTGTATGAAGAGAAGTGGCACGATTTAATCTGGCCGGACCATAGATTGGTTCAATAGGGTCAATATATGAATGACCTGCAAAAGTAGATAATCTTCTACTACCAGTATGAGAATCCCTATAAGGCACTAAGGATTTATTATCCTCAAATTGAATGCAAATTCTGCCTTCAGGGGTTTGGCTTATATGTGAATAATCATGATTAGTAATTTCCTCAGATTGTTGACTCGAAGATATAACAGAGTCTAAAATCCAAGTAGAGGGAAAATTAATCTCATCCCATCCAATAAGTCTCCTAGTGGTGACTTTGGATTTAGCAAAATTTGTTTCAAATATCATAGTCTCGTTTGACATATCTGTCAATTTGCATCGAGGAGTAAGAGTGGATAAGAATTTATAATAAATTCTATAAGATAAACATATAAGTTCAGATCCAGGAGCATAATTATAACCATGAGTTTTAACATTTAATGTTAATGCATCAAGAATATTGACGTCAGATAAAGATAACTGTAAATTAGGTTGAGTATTGAAATATACGGGACCATACGCCACCGTAGATTCAATAGAACCCATAAGAGATTGTCTAAAATTAAGATTTCTAGCATCTCTTAAAGCAGCCATAAAAGATTCAGGTAACCCTTTAAGGGTTAAAGGCTTAAAAGAAATTTGAACTAAGCCTATATGCATGAAGCTATACTTCTTTTTATAAAGCATAATATCACGTTCATTCAATAAACGAACAGTCTGTTCAGAAGAATTTAAAGCAAGAGACTGCTCAGTTGTTTTTATCAATTGTTTAGAAGATATTTTATCAAAAAACCCATAATCATAAATCGTATGAATCGGGACTTGAGGAATAGTCCATTTGTTTAACAAATCAAGATAAACCCATAATCATAAATCGTATGAATCGGGACTTGAGGAATAGTCCATTTGTTTAACAAATCAAGATTTTGAGGTATATCTACCTCTTCCAGTCTAGTGTTTTTAACACTGCTTTCTCCAATATTCATATCAATTAAACATCTATGTTGAATCCCATCTTACTTTAGATCTCATAAAACAATTCCTAGGCTCTGGTACCATCGTGAACAGGATCTACGTCGGCGGTAGTCCGCCGGCGGTGATAGACCTTATTCAGATAATATCCTTGTCTTCGAACAAGAATCAAAACAAGGAGGAATTATTATATGAACTGTATAAAGCCTTGGTATATAGATTACTAGCTGTATGGTAAACTTTTACCGGAGCACGGGGCCTGTCTGGACAAAATACTGCCGGATCTTGAGACCATGTGTACAGGATACCTTTTTAGGGGCTCCCCGGGATAACAACGGCCCTTAACAACTCCAAATAACGGGCCTTTTCACTACGGTCAACACGCCTATTACCATCGGTCGTGTCAATCGTATGAAGAGAAGGTGCATGATTTAATCTGGCCGGACCATAGATCGGTTCAATAGGGTCAATATATGAATGACCTGCAGAAGTAGATAATCTTCTACTACCAGTATGAGAATGCCTATAAGGCACTAAGGATTTATTATCCTCAAATTGAATGCAAATTCTGCCTTCAGGGGTTTGGCTTATATGTGAATAATCATGATTAGTAATTTCCTCAGATTGTTGACTCGAAGATATAACAGAGTCTAAAATCCAAGTAGAGGGAAAATTAATCTCATCCCATCCAATAAGTCTCCTAGTGGTGACTTTGGATTTAGCAAAATTTGTTTCAAATATCATAGTCTCGTTTGACATATCTGTCAATTTGCATCGAGGAGTAAGAGTGGATAAGAATTTATAATAAATTCTATAAGATAAACATATAAGTTCAGATCCAGGAGCATAATTATAACCATGAGTTTTAACATTTAATGTTAATGCATCAAGAATATTGACGTCAGATAAAGATAACTGTAAATTAGGTTGAGTATTGAAATATACGGGACCATACGCCACCGTAGATTCAATAGAACCCATAAGAGATTGTCTAAAATTAAGATTTCTAGCATCTCTTAAAGCAGCCATAAAAGATTCAGGTAACCCTTTAAGGGTTAAAGGCTTAAAAGAAATTTGAACTAAGCCTATATGCATGAAGCTATACTTCTTTTTATAAAGCATAATATCACGTTCATTCAATAAACGAACAGTCTGTTCAGAAGAATTTAAAGCAAGAGACTGCTCAGTTGTTTTTATCAATTGTTTAGAAGATATTTTATCAAAAAAGCCATAATCATAAATCTTATGAATAGGGACTTGTGGAATAGTCCATTTGTTTAACAAATCAAGATTTTGAGGTATATCTACCTCTTCCAGTCTAGTGTTTTTAACACTGCTTTCTCCCATATTCATATCAATAAAACATCTATGTTGAATCCCATCTTACTTTAGATCACCGTCGGCGGTAGTCCGCCGGCGGTGATAGACCTTATTCGGATAATATCCTTGTCTTCGAACAAGAATCAAAACAAGGAGGATTTATTATATGAACTGTATAAAGCCTTGGTATATAGATTACTAGCTGTATGGTAAACTTTTACCGGAGCACGGGGCCTATTTGGACAAAATACTGCCGGATCTTGAGACCATGTGTACAGGATACCTTTTTAGGGGCTCCCCGGGATAACAACGGCCCTTAACAACTCCAAATAACGGGCCTTTTCACCGGGCAACTATACGTAGCCACAAAGGCAAATCCAAGATCTACAGTATTCGCCGACTGTACCACCATCTCCGAACCAAGCTAATCAATCTTTATACTAAGTCTTTTCAGTTTTTATAATAAGATCTCCCGATTTTAATAAAGTCTAGTTCATCTTTTATGAGGATTCAAGTAGAACGGAGATTCAACATAGATAGATTTTTAGCCGGCTATAAGCACGGCCATCGGAGAAGAAGTATAAAAAATAAAACTCCCGGGGAGCCCCTAAAAAGGTATCCTGTACACATGGTCTCAAGATCTTGAGGTATATCTACTTCTCTTTTACCTTTTTAACAATATTAGTATGTAAATCAGACCATGGCAATTTATAACCCTTTTTAAGCCTTTCAAACAAAGGGGCCAGATCTGTAGACAAATCTTTAATAAAGGGAGAAATATAATTTAAACTCCCAAGAAATCTCTGCAACTGCGTCCTGTCATTGATAACATCAGAAATTTTAGTTTTTCTCTCTCTCTCTAGATTTTTGCTCTGCCTTCTCTCTAAGAAAGCAAAGCTTTTGTAAAGTTGTAATCTTTTCTTTTGTATAGAGAAAATCATAAATCATCCAAGTTTGGGCACAACTTCCGGTGTCAAGGTATTTATTTTTAAGTTTTTGTTTTTATACTTCTTCTCCGATGGCCGTGCTTATAGCTGGCTAAAAATCTATCTATGTTGAATCTCCGTTCTACTTGAATCCTCATAAAAGATGAACTAGACTTTATTAAAATCGGGAGATCTTATTATAAAAACTAAAAAGACTTAGTATAAAGATTGATTAGCTTGGTTCGGAGATGGTGGTACAGTCGGCGAATACTGTAGATCTTGGATTTGCCTTTGTGGCTACGTACAGTTGCCCGGTGAAAAGGCCCGTTATTTGGAGTTGTTAAGGGCCGTTGTTATCCCGGGGAGCCCCTAAAAAGGTATCCTGTACACATGGTCTCAAGATCCGGCAGTATTTTGTCCAGACAGGCCCCGTGCTCCGGTAAAGGTTTACCATATAGCTAGTAATCTATATACCAAGGCTTTATACAGTTCATATAATAATTTCTCCTTGTTTTGATTCTTGTTCGAAGACAAGGATATTATCCGAATAAGGTCTATCACCGCCGGCGGACTACCGCCGACGTAGATCCTGTTCACGATCCGCCGGCGGTGATAGACCTTATTCGGATAATATCCTTGTCTTCGAACAAGAATCAAAACAAGGAGGAATTATTATATGAACTGTATAAAGCCTTGGTATATAGATTACTAGCTGTATGGTAAAACTTTTACCGGAGCATGGGGCCTGTCTGGACAAAATACTGCCGGATCTTGAGGCCATGTGTACAGGATACCTTTTTAGGGGCTCCCCGGGATAACAACGGCCCTTAACAACTCCAAATAACGGGCCTTTTCACCGGGCAACTGTACGTAGCCACAAAGGCAAATCCAAGATCTACAGTATTCGCCGACTGTACCACCATCTCAGAACCAAGCTAATCAATCTTTATACTAAGTCTTTTCAGTTTTTATAATAAGATCTCCCGATTTTAATAAAGTCTAGTTCATCTTTTATGAGGATTCAAGTAGAACGGAAATTCAACATAGATAGATTTTTAGCCGGCTATAAGCACGGCCATCGGAGAAGAAGTATAAAAACACAAACTTATTTTAGGCTTAAAAGCAATTTGAACTAAGCATATATGCATGAAGCTATACTTCTTTTTATAAAGCATAATATCACGTTCATTCAATAAACGAACAGTCTATTCAGAAGAATTTAAAGCAAGAGACTGCTCAGTTGTTTTTATCAACTGTTTAGAAGATATTTTATCAAAAAAGCCATAATCATAAATCTTATGAATAGGGACTTGTGGAATAGTCCATTTGTTTAACAAATCAAGATCTTGAGGTATATCTACCTCTTCCAGTCTAGAGTTTTTAACACTGCTTTCTCCAATATTCATATCAATTAAACATCTATGTTGAATCCCATCTTACTTTAGATCTCATAAAACAATTCCTAGGCACTGATACCATCGTGAACAGGATCTACGTCGGCGGTAGTCCGCCGGCGGTGATAGACCTTATTCGGATAATATCCTTGTCTTCAAACAAGAATCAAAACAAGGAGGAATTATTATATGAACTGTATAAAGCCTTGGTATATAGATTACTAGCTGTATGGTAAACTTTTGTCGGAGCACGGGGCCTGTCTGGACAAAATACTGCCGGATCTTGAGACCATGTGTACAGGATACCTTTTTAGGGACTCCCCGGGATAACAACGGCCCTTAACAACTCCAAATTACATCGTGAACAGGATCTACGTCGGCGGTAGTCCGCCGGCGGTGATAGACCTTATTCGGATAATATCCTTGTCTTCGAACAAGAATCAAAAACAAGGAGGAATTATTATATGAACTGTATAAAGCCTTGGTATATAGATTACTAGCTGTATGGTAAACCTTTACCGGAGCACGGGGCCTGTTTGGACTAAATACTGCCGGATCTTGAGACCATGTGTACAGGATACCTTTTTAGGGGCTCCCCGGGATAACAACGGCCCTTAACAACTCCAAATAACGGGCCTTTTCACCGGGCAACTGTACGTAGCCACAAAGGCAAATCCAAGATCTACAGTATTCGCCGACTGTACCACCATCTCCGAACCAAGCTAATCAATCTTTATACTAAGTCTTTTCAGTTCTTATAATAAAATCTCCCGATTTTAATAAAGTCTAGTTCATTTTTTATGAGGATTCAAGTAGAACAGAGATTCAACATAGATAGATTTTTAGCCGGCTATAAGCACGGCCATTGGAGAAGAAGTATAAAAACAAAAACTTAAAAATAAATACCTTGACACCGGAAGTTGTGCCCAAACTTGGACGATTTATGATTTTCTCTATACAAAAGAAAAGATTACAACTTTACAAAAGCTTTGCTTTCTTAGAGAGAAGGCAGAGCGAAAATCTAGAGAGAGAGAGAGAAAAACTAAAATTTCTGATGATGTACAAATGAGGTGAAGGCCTCTTTAAATAGAAAAATTCCTATCTATAGTGACTTTGTACAGTAGTGCTCTATTATTGCACTTCAGACAGCTATCTCTGTCGGTGGGGTCCTCAAGGGCCTACAAGGGCTCAGATTTTCTTCTTCCCTTGTGCATTCAACATTCTCTGTACGAATTCTTCGGTGCTATCTCCTTCCTCAAGCTTATCTTCTTGTAGAAGCTTTTCTGCTTCTCGTAGAACATCTTCAGTGTCCACTTCTTCATCTATTTGTGAATCCTCATAATTTGAGAGACTTTTCATTGATGTGTCTGATTTACTTGAAATTTGATCAAAAGATTCCATTAAATTCTTTTTAACCAAATTTAGATAATCTTCAATCTGACGGGTCTTATCTCCCGGTTGGTAAGCAATCTTCCTTGCGATATGCCTTAAAGGACTGTTTTTAATTACATCCTTTTCTTCTTTGTCTTTATAAGTTTTTAAGGCTTTATGAATATTATCAATTGTTTCTTGCCCAAAAATCTTTTGGGTATTTGGGTCTATCTTCATCATCTTGTCCCAAAAATTGTTGTAGTAGGTCCGATAAATACACGGAATCTGGTCTTCGGTATAACCGAATTCAGGGATCCATTTATGAATCCAAGGGATAGAAAATTCTATGAAGAACATGATCTGGCTGATATTTTCAGGAGAACTTATATGTTCTTCTTTGTATAATTTGTCCAAATCTGGAGATAAATGCATCCATGAATTGTTCTCCCTCTCTCCGGGGGTCCGATTTCATAAGGACAAGACCTTAATGGTCTTTTTCCTATTTCCGGATTTTAAATTTCAAATGAATTTTAGATTTGAGTGTCAAACCCTAGACATTGAGGTTCTATAAATAGAACCACTTCTTCCCATTCAAAGGGGGAATATCGGGGCAACCCTGAGTTTCTTTTTCTTTTTTGCACAGTGAAACATCTAAAAACTGGAAAAAAAGGAGTTTCAAATTATCTTTGATTGTGTTTTCATTGGTGAAGTAAGAGATCAATCCTCGCTCCCTCGTCTCAGTCACTGCTCCTAACGAGGTAATACTCTTATTTACTTTGCTTCTCTGAGTTCTTTCTTTTTCTAAGATTAGCTGATGAGGTTGGAGTTAATTGTTGTGTGTGAATTTGGAAATGGAGAGAAATAAATTCTAGGGAAGAGAAAGTTGAAAAGTTTCTTTCCCAATGGTAGCCAATCCGAACAGAAACCATCTAAACAGGTGTCTGCACACTCGTTCACTTCAGATCTTTATCTATAAATAAATGCCTTTTTCCTTCAATTTTTGGTTAGAGAATTTTTGAACATTCTGCATATTTTCAAACAAATAAAATCGAGTATGTTGTGTGATTTGTTACTGCTCTTAGAGTTCGACGAACTTATTGATGTTTGAGGTATTGCTACACGATTAACAGGTATATCCGTTTTATCCTGTGAGAAAGTAATCCAAAACCTTGAGTATAGTGAGGGGATTAAATTCCTTAAGGATACACAGTGAATTCTGTGGACTCGGATATTATTCATTTTCTTTGTTTTACATATTTGAACACAGGACAACAACAAGATTAAAGAATTTTTTTGTGTTCATCTATTTTCTTGCTTTGGAGACAAAAATGAGCCTTGAACCTTTCAAGAAGCTATGATGTAATACCCCAGGAACCCAAGGATCAGACCCCGGGAGTCAAATGGTGAAAAACTGAAGATTCAAGTTGTAGGCACAAAATGATTTGTGGGATGACTCGTGAGACCAGCCCGTGAGTCATCAGGTGGCTCGTTGGGAAGGCCAGTGAGGAATAGGAAGTTGAAGGATAAGGGCTCCCCGCGGGTGAGGGAATGACTCGTGGTCATTCACCACGCGTCATTAGGTCAACCGTGGGATAAGGGTGTGTGAACATTTAAGAGGCCAACCAGTATACTTGACGAGAGCAGACCACAACTCATTAGGTCGGACAACGAGTCGTGGTGTGAGTCATGGGTGACTTTTAAGTAAAGTGATATGATGCAAGCAATGTACCTGACGAGCAACATGACGATTCGTCCCCTCCAGTAACGAGTCATTGGGTCATCCGTTAGGACCACCTGACAGTGATTTTTTGCGAATTTAGTAAGGGTCTTTTCATAATTCCTGAGTTTCTAAGACCTATACTACGTCGTTTAAGGCTCGTTTTATAGTGTTTTAATAGGGGAAAACCTATTCTAACCTAGTCCATTCCATGCATGCAAACTTGAGAGTTTGAAGAGAGGATTTACAGCAGGTTTTGAAGGTTTCCATTGCAATCCCATCTTGGAGAATTAGAGAAGTGTTAAAAACATTCCTCCCAGGCATGTAAGGTTATGAGTGGGTGTCTCCTTCCACACCCATGCCCAATTTCTATGCCCCGTTCTGTCTTCCTCCAGTTGCCCCCACCCAATAGCCAATAGGCCGATCATGATAAATCTCCTATGATCAAGTATGGGGATTTTACCCAATTGCATAATTCTTCACTCTATATACATGGGCATGATTAGATCCTATTTATATTGATGAATTGTGAAGCTTGGATAGATTTTTAAATTGTTTTCCATACAAATCATATTTTCTAAGTTATGAAATATAAATGCCCATGGATGAAAAGATCATAAAAGGAGTGAATGATGATGAATGTATGATGAACATGAGATTTGATGATGAAAAGCATGTTTATAAAACTACCCATGATTATGAAGTTGTTTCCAAAATGAATTGAGTAGATCCAAGCATGATAAAGCTTTGGGCAATGCCCACATGTTGAATTAAAATGATGATTTTTTTGAAATAAGCTTACCACATTGTTTGGAGCGAAGTCTCCCAAATTTCAAAATTTTTAGCTTGTGGTATGTTTAGAAATAAAGATTCTCAAATGCATGAATTCGTAATTGAGATGTATGTCATTATTGAGATTTATCAAAGGAAAATGTTGAGCTTCATTTCCATATGATGTCGAGTCTATGCATGATTTCATTAATGAGGTTTGTCAATAAACATTGTTGAGCTTCGTTTTATATGATGTTGAGTTATGCATGATTTCATGTTGAGCTTCGTCAATAGATGATGTTGAGCTTTGTTTTATATGATGTAGAGCATTGCATGTTTTTGGGAGAAAAGTCTAGCACCGAGCGGGTTAAAGGTCGATCACCCTATGCCCCAGAACTATGCACCAATGTAGGTTGATATATATATATATTATTGGGACCTCCCTTGTGTGCTATCCACGATCCAAATGGCCCATAAGCTTGATATCGATATCATGGTAGCGTCCTTAGCCCTGGCAAGGTTTTTGGATGGCTCTACCCACTTGAGTGTGATAGTCGGGACCACATAAGTTCTATCGTGATATGTTGGTTAAGCGACGAGTCTCTCATTGTTTTATGATTCATATTTGCATATTCATCACTCATGATTATTACTATAAGCATGCATGTTCTAAAAGCGAGGTTTGACTCATTGTTCAGCTTTTATCATAAATGTTACATTTCAGCTTTGAGTTATTCGGGTTTGTCTTGATATTATAAAGCTATGCATGGTCACATCATGATAAGATTACAATATTAGAGTGAATGTATGTAGCCCTCCCTCTTAGATTTGAAAGCTTATGATCTGTTATGAAATGTTTTAAATGATTTACTTTACTTGAGCAGTTTTATTTACCTTGCATACTCGGTACATTTCACGTACTGACCACACATACTTTCTATGCAGGACCCAGCTCCCAAGCTTATCCCCGTGCGTAGTCGATTATCAGAGTTTCCTCCTACTTGATTGGTGAGTCCTCATCCTTCGAGGACTAGACATTCAGTTCCTTATGTATTTTCAGTTTCAGATTATTGAGTTAGTTGAATTCTTGTCCCATCAACTCGTCCAGAGTAGAGGCTTTTCAAAATTATGTATGTGTAGCTTCGGATGTTATTCTGATGTGATGTTGGATTAAACTTCCGCTAAGATTATATTCATGATTTCTTTAGTATGTTGAATGAGTTAGTTGTATGGTTATGCCATGGGTCGACTTGGGGCCTCTCGGGGTCCCTTTTCCCATGTCTACGATCCGAGCCTCCATTCGGGTCATGACATATGACTTCTTTAGAAGCTCAATATTGGAAAGAGGCAGTCAATAGTGAAATTAAATCCATAATGAATTACCATGCACGAAAATTGGTTGACCTTCCTCTAGGGAACAAACCATTAGGTTGTAAATGGATTTTCTAAAGGAAAGTTAAAGATGATGGCACTATTGACAAATACAAAGCAAGACTTGTAGTTAAAGGGTTTAGACAAATAGAAGGTCTTGATTACTTTGATACGTACTCGACGACAACCATAATTACATCCATTCCGGTATTAATAATGTTAGCCGCTATACACAGTCTCGAAATCCATCAAATGGAAGTGAAAACAACCTTCTTAAATGGAGATTTGGAGGAAGAAATTTACATGGAACAACCTGAAGGATTTGTAGTTCCTGGAAATGAAAAGAAGGTGTGCTGACTTGTAAAGTCCTTCGATGGACTAAAACAAGCATCCAAACAATGGCATGCAAAATTTGACAAACTATGTTATCAAATGGTTTCAAGATTAATGAGTGTGAAAAATGTGTATACATTAAGAACACTCAAAATCAATTTGTCATTGTTTGCCTATATGTGGATGACATGTTGATAATGATTAATGACATTGCTAACATAAATGTTACCAAGCGCATGCTTGCTAGTAAATTTGAGATGAAAGACTTACAAGTTGCTGATTTGATATTAGCCATGAAGATCCACAAAACTCTTGAAGGTTTAGCATTATCTCAATCTCATTATATCCAAAAAATACTTGAAAAATTTAAGTATTTGTATTTCAAAATTGCAAAGACACCAACTGATGTGAATCTTGCTCTTTCTAAGAACAAAGGTGAAAGTAAGTCTCAGTTGGCTATGCAAGAGTATTGGAAAGTCTGATGTACATCATGAACTATACACGACAAGATATAGCTTGTGCAATAAGTAAACTTAGTCAATATACAAGTAATTCCAATCAGAGTCATTGGATGGCTATGAAATGAGTTTTCGGGGTATTTAAAACATACTCAAAACTTTGCTTTGCATTACAACGATTATCCGGAAGTTGTTGAATGATATTGTGATGCAAATTGGATCACCAGATCAACTAAAACTAAATCCACAAGTGGATACGTGTTTACCATTGTTCGAGGTGCAGTGTCTTGGAAGTTATCCAAACAAACATGTATTGCTTGCTCTATAATAGAGTTTGAATTCATAGCTTTAGACAGGGCTGGGTAAGAATCTGAATGGCTCAAGAATTTCCTAGAGGAAATTCCATTCTAGCCCAAACCGTTGGCACCAATATGTATACATTGTGATAGCCAAGCGTTAATTGGAAGGCTTGGAAGTGTAATGTATAACAGAAAGTCTCGTCACATATAACAGAGATATAATATCGTTAGACAACTACTCTCTAGTGGAATTATCACAATTGACTATGTAAAGTCAAGAGATAATGTGTCAAATCACTTACAAAAGGCCTAACTAGAGAGGCGGTTGAAAGATCATTAAAGGGAATGGGACTATGGCTGATGACAAGTCATTGTGGCAACAACTCTACATAGAAGACAGGAGATCCCAAGATCTAGGATCAAGGAGATCAAACAAAATCTTTGATGACGGTACAACATTATCAAAATAAGTTTGGCCCATTCTCGTGATGAGACAATATTCGGTAACAAGGATAAAGCATTAAAGGCTTTTTAATGATTTCTAAGTTTAATATGGGGTATGTCAAATGGTGTATCTATGGGATAACATATTTAGGAATCACCTATATTAGTGTGAAGTTTAAGCCGCTTCAAGGAGAATTCTGTAAGGCCAATTCTCTACACACTTATAAAACCAAGCTATATTCATGGGTGAAACGAACAAAACAATGAGAACCTAAGACGGTTAAAGGATTAATTATGTTACTTATGTTGTCTAGGTATACATCAAAGCACGATGGTTCAAAGATATCAAATCTACCGATTGACTGAGTATATCTGATATATCTTCACTATGGAAGTTCAAGGGGAAACCGAATTATCCAGATGCAATTAGTTCTTACTTACGAATCACAAAGTTTTTCATGCATTAAAATTTTTATTTAGTCATTCCCTATTCATATGGAGGATTTTTGGAGTTAAGTGTTGTGTGTGAATTGAAAAATGGAGAAAAATACATTGGAGGGAAGAGAAAGTTAAAAAGTTTTTTTCCCAATAGTAGCCATTCCAAATAGAGACCATCTGAACAGGTGTCTTCACACCCCTTCACTTCAAATCTTTGGTTATAAACAAAGGCCTTTTGCCTTCATTTTTGGATAGAGAATTTTCAAACATTCTGCATGTTTTCAAACAAACAAAATCTAGTCTGTTGTGTGATTTGTTACTGCTTTTAGAATTTGATGAAGTTATTGGTATTTGAGGTACTACTACACCATTAACAGGTATATCCATTTTATTTTTGGAGGAATAATCGAAAACCTTGAGTATAGTTGTCACGCCCTAAGTTTCACTGAAACGAAGTAGAGCACGAGTTAGGAAATGATTTTTGAAACTAAATTTCAATGCACGATAAGGAGTATGAAATAAAAGGGAAGTTTCTTAATGACATCTCATAGCCTCCTCGTCATAAGTGCGGCGCGCTTCACACCCATGAAGAGGACTCTACTGGATGCGGCTTTTAGACAACCGGGGATACTCTAAACCTAGTGCTCTAACACCAAGTTTGTCATGCCTCGAGTTTACACCCTAGACGGAACACGGTACATGAAGTCACAAGTGACCCCAAGTCAACGCCTAGTCTATCATACACTGGCACTCTGAGTAACAAAAATACATACAACAGAATTCCTAGCAAGAATATAAATATTTGATAGAAACATGCTGAATCATAATACTGGAAATAATGGAACAAACTACAAGGCTGCGAGAGAACAACTAAGTCTAAATACTGAGTCTATGTCTTAAAGCCACTAGGTCTGATGAACTGCTAGGAAAAACCCCCAGCTAGCTCTAAATCAACTGAAAGAAATGAAATCATAACTCAGACAATAAATCTTTGTCCTTGGAGGATGTGAACTCACCAATTCGCAAAGATGGGGTCTTCGAGAAGTACACTGCTAACTAAGCTGGGACTGTGATCCTGCAGCTGTATCATAAAATGATATGGCATAAAAGGTATGCGTCAGTACTTTGAATGTACTGAGTAAGTGAGAGTAACATAACACAATGAAATAAACAATAAAGAACTGCTGAACTGGAAGACTGTCCCTCGCCCTGCTAAATAGTACTCCTCAAGCTGATGCCTGAGCTATCCACAACTTAAAAAGCCCTCACGGCCCTAAAGACACTCTCTGGGTGGTTCTTGCTGCACTTGGGGCAAGCTAGATATATATTCCCGACACTATTGCTCTGAGTCTGAGAGCCAGATACTCCACCCCTCCGGTCTTGGCGGGACCAAAAGGTAGGGGAGCTGGCTGAGCTAGGCATTGGAACCCTCTGCTACTGTTGTTGCTGTTGCTACTGTGGGTGGTTGCTACGCCTGACCTTTGGCTGCTATGATGTGACTGGCCAGTCCTTGCCCGCTTATTCTTTCTTTCTATGTGTCACGCCCCACCTTGGGAGGCATGACTGGCACTTGGTGCCCTAATAGGACCTGAGCTGCTGAGCTGACTGAGCCTAAGCACTTCTGGTGTAGGGTTGACTCTAATTCTAGAATCAAGAAAATAATGGGCTATATAGCGGCTGTAAATACAACCCCCGGCCGACAAGGCCTATAGCCACCTGTGAAAATAAACAGCTAACCAGAGGCAAACAATTATAGGGAGTCCTATGCACGCAGACAAGGCCACTGTGATATCTAGTTATAACTAGAAAGTAAAAGCCGATGCTAAACTGAGCTATGACCGACAAGGCCACCAATCAACAGCTAAATAGGGCCCCACACGGCCAACACACATAGTCTAAACCACATATGGGCCCCACACGGCCGATATCATCTAACCAAGGGAAGTAATGCAATCTGCAAGCCTCTAGGAGTAATAAGATGGTCGGGATAGGGCCCCGACCTACCCATACTATAAAAACAAAAGCAGTAAACCTCTATCACACAAGCTCCGGAAGAAAGGAGCTAATGGCTCTGTATGGCTGACTAGAACTATGAGAGACCTGCTCCTTATCAATCTGCACCTGCAGGCAAGTAATGCAGCACCCCAGAATAGGGCGTCAGTACCATAGGTATTGAGTATGTAAAGCAATAACTTTAAATGACTGAAAGTAAGAAATAGAACTGACAATAACTAAAGTAAAGAAAACGGACTGAAGCTGACTGCGATAGTGAAATCAGGACTAAACATAACTGTAATAAGGAAGGTAGGGTTCATACCTGGCAAATGAGGCGTCTTATTGTCTAACTATCAGTAACTAAAGCAAGCATAAACCTTACCTAGCCCCCATAAGCCGGAAGGTACAATCAGCACATAATAACCCACCTGAACTCCCATTAGCCCTAGTGAGCACACCTCAATCTATATATCTCTATCCAGGTCTTATTGAATCAGCTACCAGCTATAAGCGTCCTGCCAATCCCCTAGGTCTGTAGCTGGGCCCGCTCGGCCCACGACTATAGCTGTGCCTTAGTCCGGAGGACTCCTTATATCTACACCCCGAGAGTAAAAGCTCGGCGGGGGTGTGTATAAGGCCAACAACGACAATATGAGGATCAGATCCCCATCTTCGTCCCTTGAGGATGACATGCCGCTCAGTAGAGCAACGTATCCTCTCCCCTGGCGGGCGGCGACACAGATATTAACCCTGGGGTGGTCCCGGAAGCTATACAGGTGTAATCCATTCCAACACAATACAATTTACGAGTCTCGACTGACAAAAACAACTAGACATGATAACATACTCCTAACATGCTTTACTTCGATTCATACTGGATTACTATGATAAAGAAACTAATTTGCCGAAAGAAAATGCCTTAACATTCCTCATTCGCTATTTACCGATTAACTGGCGAGGTTCGGCTGGTATTCAGTTGTTCTTCCCAACTGTAATCATATTAACCGAAGAATAGGGCTAACTTCATTACTATATTTGAAGAAAATAATAACTTATATATATATATACTGACTATACTTCAACTTATCGAAAGACGATCAAAAACTCGTAATTTCTCGGGAATCTAGAAGGGAGAAATACTTACTTTAGGCACGTGATCATATTGATACTAGTTTGAAACAATTCCACCAACTTAGGCTCAGGGGGACGATGATTCACCAGGCGTATTTACAAAAATAACTCTGCAGCGATGCTCTCTACAGCCTTATACTTCACTACCCGTAGTTAATTTGGATTTGGACGGCATTTAGCGGCGTAATCGGATGATTTTGAATAGTTTCGCTTCGTCTCTAATCTCTTCTAGCCGAGGATTTATGAAAATGACTTAACATCTAAGTGTGAGGCCTTTATATACTTGAGGCAGCAGACAAGGCAACGTGGCATGTTGCCCAACGCGCTGATTCTGCTCCCTGTTGCGTTTGCTTACACGGAGGAGCAGCTCCGTGCCACTTTTCCCCTCTGGGCAGCTTGGTTCGGCCTCCTCCCGCAAAATCCCGACTTGGCACTCATTCGGCCTTCCCCTGGGCCCTTTCCTCATACGTATGGCACTCTAAAACTCTCCACCAATATATAAAAGACCGCCTAAACACTAGAAACTTACAGGGTGTAACATCCTCCCCCCTTAAGAACATTCGTCCTCGAATGTTAACTTCTACTTGCAAGAACCTTAACCTTGCAATTACTTATTCTGGAAAAATTTCGGTAGAGTCTCCCCTGTAATACGGACTATCCAAAAACCGTGAAACACAAAAAAGTTCAATACAGGTACTCCACACAAACTATGGAATTCATTTCACAATAGACTGAAGTCAACTACTCCACATATACATGTATATAATGCAACTTATGAAACAACAATAACAACATACCTCTGTCTGCATATTCTGACTAAGTCTGAAATAACTGAGGATATCTGCTTTTCATATCATCTTCTGCTTCCCAGGTCATCTCGTCTCGGTTCTTATTTCTCCATAACACTTTAACAGAAGAAACATCTTTAGCTCTTAGTCTGTGGATCTGACGATCTAGTATGGCTACTGGAGCTTCTTCATACGCTAACGCCTCGGTGATTTGGACGTATTTGAGTGGGACAATTCGGGAGGGATCTCCTATGCACTTCCTCAGCATTGATAAGTGAAAAATTGGGTGAACGGATTCTAATTCTGGAGGTAAATCCAATTTATAAGCCACCTGGCCTATCCTTTGGCGAATCTGATAAGGCCTAATAAACCTCGGGCTGAACTTGCCTTTCTTACCAAATATCCTCACACCCTTCATCGGTGAAACCTTCAGGAATACCCAGTCACCTACATTAAATTCTAAGTTTCTTCATCGCACATCGACATAAGATTTCTGGCGGCTCTGAGCTGTCAGTAGACGTTCCATGATAAGCTTTACTTTCTCTTTTGACTGATGAATAATATTTGGTACAACCAACGCCGATTCTCCTACCTCAAACCAACCAGTTGGAGACCTACACTTCTGCCCATATAACGCTTCATAAGGCGCCATCTAAATTGCTAAATGATAACTGTTATTATAGGAAAATTTAATAAGTGGTAGATGTTCATCCCAGCTGATCTAGCACACACACTCGTAACATATCCTCGAGCGTATGGATGGTACGTTCTGCTTGCCCGTCCATCTGAGGATGGAAGGTTGTGCTCAGGTTAACCTGCATCCCCAGACCTCTTTGAAAAGATTGCCAAAACTTAGCTGTAAACTGCGCCCCTCTGTCAGAGATAATTGACAGCAGAACACCATGCAATTGGACTATTTCTCTAATATACATCTCAGCATAATCTTCGGTTGAACAGGTAGCCCTTACTGGCAGAAAGTGAGCTGATTTTGTCAACCTGTCAACAATTACCCAGATAGAATCATATTTATGCCTGGTACGAGGTAATCCTACCACAAAATCCATATTAACTTCCTCCCATTTTCATAAAGGCACGACTATATCCTGTGTCAGTCCGCTTGGTTTCTGATGTTCAGCTTTCACCTGTTGGCAATTGGGACATTGAGCTACGAATTCTACTATCCCCTTTTCATTCCTGGACACCAGTAAATCTCTTTTACATCATGGTACATCATTGTCGAACCTGGATGGAGAGAATAACGGGCATAGTGTACCTCGCCCATAATTTGCTGGCGAAGCCCTTCTATGTCTAGAACACAGAGGCGATCCCTATATTTCAAAACTCCGTCCTCGGTCACCTGGAAATCGGTCACTTCCCCTCGCTGGACCCTATTTCTAAGCTGAACCAGGTGAGGATCTTCATACTGCCATTCTTTCACTTCCACAACCAATGATGACACTGCAGTATTTTGGATTACCGTTCCATTGTCTCCTGATTCAACTATACGAACGGCTAAACTGTCTAGCTGATGCAATTCTCGGGACAATTCCTGCCGCTCAGGCTGTAAATATGTCAGGCTTCCCATGGATTTGCGGCTAAGGGCATCTGCTAAAAAATTGACCCTTCCTGGGTGATATAAAATATTCACATCATAATCCTTTAACTGCTCCAACCAGCGACGCTGCCGCAAATTCAACTTTTTCTGGGTGAAAATATACTGCAGGCTTTTGTGATCAGTGAAAATATCTACATGGATGCCATACAGGTAGTGTCTCCATATTTTCAAGGCATGAATCACCATTGCTAACTCAAAGTCATGGGTAGGGTAGTTCTTCTCATGCTTCCTCAGCTGCCTGGAAGCATAGGCAATCACATTACCATGCTACATCAAAACACATCCTAACCCAACACCCGAAGCATCCCAATAGACTGCATAACCCTATGTTCCTTCTCACAACGCTAGCACTAGTGATGATTTCAATCTGTCTTTCAGTTCCTAAAAGCTCTGCTCATATGCCTCAGTCCAATGGAATTTTGCTGCCTTCTACGTCAGTTTGGTTAAAGGTGCTGCTAAAGTGGAAAGTCCTTCCACAAACCTTCTATAATACTCGGCTAACCCTAGGAAACTACGTACCCCGACCAGAGTGGTAGGTCTAGCCCATGTTTTCACTACCTCTATCTTCTGCGTATCTACCTGTATACCAGCATCTGACACAATATGGCCCAAGAAGGCTACTGAATTCAACCAAAATTCACAATTAGAAAATTTTGCATATAGCTGGCAATCTCTGATAATCTGGAGCACTGTCCATAGATGATCCTGGTGATCTACCTCTGAGCGAGAATACACGAGAATATCATCGATAAATATTATCACGAATAAGTCCAGGTATGGTCTAAAAATGTTATTCATTAGGTCCGTGAACACTGTGGTGAGGGCATTTGTCAGTCCGAAGGAAATGACTAGAAATCCAAAGTGGCCATATCTAGTCCTGAAGGCAGTCTTTGGAATATCTCTTTCACGAACCTGGACCTGATGATATCCTGATCTTAAGTCAATCTTTGAAAAATACCTCACTCCCTGTAGCTGATCAAACAAATCATCTATTCTGGGAAGCGGGTACTTATTCTTGATAGTGACTTTATTTAGCTGCCAATAATCTACACACATACGGAGGGAGCCATCCTTCTTGCTCACGAACAGAACTGGCGCACCCCATGATGAGGTACTCAGCCTGATAAAGCCCTTGTCTAGAAAATCCTTGAATTGTTCCTTTAGTTCTCTAAGTTCAGCAGGAGCCATCCGATATGGAGGAATACATATAGGCTGAGTGTCTGGTAGTAGATCGATTGCAAAATCAATTTCCTTTCTTGGGGAATACCAGGAGCTCATTTAGAAATAAATCGGGAAATTCATTAACCACTAGAATAGACTGAAGGGTGGGAGGCTCTATCCAAACATCCTGAACTCTGACAATATGATAAATGCACCCTTTTTCTATCTATTTTCTTGCTCGAAGATAGGAAATAAACCTACCTTTCGGCGTGGCTGTACTACCTTTCCACTCCCATACTGCATCCCCTGGACAGTGGAATCAGACGATCTTGGTCCAAAATACGACATTGGCATAGCATGGATCTAGCCAATCCATACCCATAATGGCATCAAAATCAAACATTGCTAGTTCTATCAAATCTGTCGTAGTCTGACGACTTACAACCTCTACTGCACACCCCCGATAGACCCTTCTGGCTATAATAAAGTCACCAATGGGTGTAGATACTGAGAAAGGTCGCCGAAGTAATTCCGGCATAATACTAAACTTTCGAGCCACTAACGGTGTAACAGAGGACAAGGTGGATCCTGGATCTATCAACACATAAGCAGGATGAGAGCAAATGTTCAGCATACCTGTCACAACATCTGGTCATGACTCTAACTCCTGTTGCCCCCGTAATGCATAAGTATGGTCTGGTCCGGCACCTGAAATGGAGGCCCTTGATCTTCCTCAGCCTCTGCCAGTTGAAACTGAGGGCCTACGCCCTACCGAGGATATTAGAGCTCGTGATCCTGTCGAGGACCTATCGTGTCGATCCCCGCCACCTTGACCCCTAGCTGGACAATTCATCATCTGATGACCCTCCTGTCCACAAATGTAGCATGCTGTGGAACCATACCTGCATGCTCCAGAGTGGTGTCGACTGCAAATAGGGCAAAGTGGTATTATAAACCCACTCTGCTCCACTCTCCTCTGCTGCTGTGAACCTACTAGTTGCGAATCTTCGCCAAGCTCTGGATGCCCTCCGTGACTAGATTGGCTCCTCTGCCGCTGTGGTGGAGGCAGGGGTCTAGGCGGCCATCTGGTAACCGTGGCCTAGGTCCTCCCCGGGACTCCTCCTGTAATTCATCTGATCTATCCTTGTGCGCTGCTCCGGACTTGTCCTCCTAATCTCCCGTTTCCGCTGTCTGATACCCTCAATATTCTGAGCAAAAGCCTGCACACGGGCGATATCCATATCCTCTTGCAGTGTGGCTGTGATGTAGGTCTCAACATATTCCGGGTTCAGCCCCATAATAAAACGGTGTACCCTGACTAGCATTGTGTCCACAAAAGCTAGCGCATAATGAGCCAAGGAATCAAACCACATGGCATATTCCCGAACACTCATCGACCCCTGCTCCAAGTGTAGGAACTGATCAACCCGGGCCTGTCGAATCTCCCGTGGTAGGTAATGATCCAAGAAAGCCTCTGAGAAGCTGGGCTAGGTCGGAGGGGAAACATCTCTCCCTCGAGACCTCTCCCAACTCTCATACCACAACACAACGATGTCCCGTAGCCGGAATACCGCCAACTCAACTGACTTTGTGGGTGTAGCATGCATCACCCTGAAAATCCTCTGCATCTAGTCTAAGAAGTCCTGAGGGTCCTCAGTCCGATCTGTCCCTGTGAATTGTGGGGGACTTAGTGCTACGAACTCACGGACCCTCGAACTACCAGGCCCTCCTAAAGATTCTGCAACTATAGGTGGCACTGGCTGGCGCTGAGCAGCAATCATCTGTGCTAGCATAACCACCGCGCTCCTGACCTCCTGGTTGGATGGTACGGGTATAAAAACTGCCGAACGCGGTGTCGTCACACCGGCCGTCCCAAGCGGCTCCTGACATGGTGGATATTACTAGGGAGGTCGAGATTATACCTCCGTATCGTCTTCTGATCCGGTCGATTCTAACCGAGGTTGAGGCACCCTGCTGGTGCCCTCTCCTGCTGCTACATCTAACTCCGACCTGTCGTAGGGTGTCGCTGGTCAGACATTTCTTTGTAAATAAAAGAGTATAACGAGCTTAGGGACTCAATGCAATACAGTACCGCTCTATAGCACGACTGAATAAAAAGAAAGAGTAACCATCCTATCATCCCTTGCAGCCTTCTGCCTATAGTATGTGGTGAACAACACATCCATAGACAAGACTCTACTTAGCACAGCTTGCATTCTCCCTGGGATACGAACTGCTCTGATACCAAGTTTGTCATGCCCCACCTTGGGAGGCATGACTGGCACCTGGTGCCCTACTAGGACCTGAACTGCTGAGCTGACTGAGCCTAAGCACTTCTGGTGCAGGGCTGACTCTAATTCTAGAATCAAGAAAACAACGGGTTATATAGCGGTTGTAAATACAACTCCCGACCGACAAGGCCTATAGCCACCTGTGAAAATAAACAGCTAACCAGAGGCAAACAATCTGCAAGCCTCTAGGAGTAATAAGATGGTCGGGACAGGGCCCCGACCTACCCATATAGTACAAACAAAAGCAGTAAACCTCTATCACACAAGCTTCGGAAGAAAGGAGCTGATGGCTCTGTACGGCTGACTGGAACTACGAGGGACCTGCTCCTCGTCTATCTGCACCTGCAGGAAAGTAATGCAGCGCCCCAGAAGAGGGCGTCAGTACCACAGGTACTGAGTATGTAAAGCAATAACTTTAAATGACTGAAAATAAGAAATAGAACTGACAATAATTGAAGTAGAGAAAACGGACTGAAGCTGACTTCAGTAGTGAAATTAGGACTAAACATAACTGTAATAAAGAAGGTAGGGTTCATACCTGGCAAATGAGGCATCTTACTTTCTAACTATCAGTAACTAAAGCAAGCATAAACATTACCTGGCCCCCATAAGCCAGAAGGTACAATCAACATAGAATAACCCACCTGGGCCCCCATTAGCCCTAGTGAGCACACCTCAATCTATATACCCCTGTCCAGGTCATATTGAATTAGCTACCAGCTATAAGCGTCCTTCCAGTCCCCTGGGTCTGTAGCTGGGCCCGCTCGGCCCCTAACTATAGCTGTGCCTGAGTCCGGAGGACTCCATATATCTGCACCCTGGGATTAAAAGCTCGGCGGGGGTATGTATAAGGCCAACCATGACAATATGAGGATCTGGATGCCCATCTTCATCCCTTGAAGATGGCATGCCGCTTCGTAGAGAGACATATCCTCGCCCCTGGCGGGCGGCGACACAACTATTAACCCTGGGGTGGTTCCGGAAGCTATATAGGTGTAATCCATCCCAACACAATACAATTTATGAGTCTCGACCGACAACAATAACTAGACATGATAACATACTCCTGACATGCTTTACTGGGATTCATACTGGATTACTATGCTAAATAAACTAACTTGCCGAAAGAAAATGCCTTAACATACCTTGTTCACTATTTACTGATTAACTGGCGAGGTTCGGCTGGTATTCAGTTGTTCTTCCTAACTATAATCATATTAACGGAAGAATAGGGCTAACTTCATTACTATATTTGAAGAGAACAATAACTTTTATATATATATATATATATATATACTGACTATACTTTAACTTATCGAAGGACAATCAAAAACTCATAATTTCTCAGGAATCTAGAAGGGAGAAATACTTACTTTAGGCACGTGATCGTATTGACACTAGTTTGAAACAATTCCACCAACTTAGGCTCGGCGGGACGATGATTCGCCGGTGTATTTTACGAAAATAACTCTACAGCGATGCTCCTTGCAGCCTTATACTTCACTACACGGAGTTAATTTGGATTTGGACGGTGTTTAGTGGCGTAATCGGATGATTTTTAATAGCTTCCCTTCATCTCTAATCTCTGCTGGCCGAGGATTTATGAAAATGACTTAACATCTAAGTATGAGGCCTGTATATGTTTGAGGCAGGAGACAAGGCAAAGTGGCACGTTGCCCAACGCACTGATTCTGCTCCGTGCCACGTTGGCTAACGCGGAGGAGCAGCTCTGCGCCACTTTACCCCTCTGGGCAGCTTTGTTCGGCCTCCTCTGGCGAAATCCCGACTTGGCACTCATTTGGCCTTCCCCTGGGCCCTTTCCTCGTACGTATGACTCTCTAAAACTCTCCACCAACAGGCAAATAGGCCAACTTAATGCTAGAAACTTATGGGGTGTACCACTATGCCCCTTAGTTTTTCATTCTCAATCTACTAGGAATAAACAATAAAACTGGAAAGGTCGATATGTTTGATCAACATCGCGGTCCTGCACTCCTTGAGGACCAGGTTTGACACCCCATTCACAAACTTCAGCATGTGAACCCTTGGCTGGGCCACCATCTCTAGAGCGTATTTTGACATCCTTGTAAACTCCAGAGCATACTCCTCCACTGTTCTGTTCCCCTACCTCAGGTTTATAAATTCTGCTACCTTGTATTCTCTGAGCTCCCTCGGGAAAAATCTGTCTAGAAAAGCGGTTTTGAACTCCTCCCACTCCACTGGTCCTACTCCCGCTGGCCACCCCTCCTTCCATTGCTCATACCAGACCTGGGCTACCCTTTTTAGCTGGTAGGCAGCCAGGTCCGCACCCTCGGAGGAGATAAGACTCATTATACAGGTAATCTTCCTGATCTAATCTATGAACTCTTGGGAGTCCTCCCCCACCTTGGATCCCTAAAATGATGGAGGATTCATTCGGTTAAAGTTCCACACCCTAGCTGTTGTTGCAGACCCGTTGTTATTAACTAGAACCACTTATTGGTTCAGCTAATTAGTTACAGCTTGGGCGAGCAGCTGAATAGCCTCCCTGAATTTAGTAGTGGACACCGAATCATCCCGTGGAGTCGCCAGGGCTAGTGGAGTAGTCCGTTGGGTATTTCTGGACCTTCTTCCATTTTCATGTTGCAGAGGCATATTTCACTGAAACGAAGTAGAGCACAAGTTCGGGAAATGATTTTTGAAATTAAATTTCAACGCACGATAATAAGTATGAAATAAAAAGGAAGTTTCATAATGACATCTCATATCCTCCTTGTCATAAGTGTGACGCGCTTCAGACCATGAAGAGGACTCTACTCGATGCGACTTTTAAACAACCGAGGATACTTTGAACCTAGTGCTCTGATACCAAGTTTGTCGTGCCTCGAGTTTACACCCTGGATGGAATACGGTACTTGAAGCCACAAGTGACCCCAAATCAACCCCTGGTCTATCATACACTGGTAGTCTGGGTAACAAACATATATACAGCGAAATTCGTAGCAAGAATATAAATATTTGATAGAAACATACTGAATCATAATACTGGAAATAGTGGAACAAACTACAAGGCTACGAGAAAATAACTAAGTCTAAAAACTTAGTCTATGTCTGAAAACCACTAGGTCTGATGAACTGCTGGGACAAACCACCAGCTAGCTCTAAATCAACTGAAAGAAATGAAATCATAACTCAGACAATAAATCTTTGTCCTTGGAGGATGAGGACTCACCAATTCGCAAAGCTAGGGTCTTCGAGAAGTGCACGACTAACAAAGATGGGACTGTGATCCTGTAGCTGTATCGTAAAACAATACAACATAAAAGGTATGTGTCAGTACTTTGAATGTATTGAGTAAGTGAGAGTAACATAATACAATGAAATAATCAATAAAGAAATGCTAAACTAGAAGACATGCAATAACCAACAAAATCTACTGAGCTAAAATAACTGAAATGCTGAGGTGCTCACGAAGACCCTGTCTGATGGTCAAAACATTTTCTAAGTCTGGTATGTTGTTCTGGATTAAACTAGACTGACCAATGGTAGAGTCTATAACTGACATGTAACCACGTGAGCTAAATGTGGAGTCCAATGAACACACCCCACTGGTAGGACTCGATATACCTTGCCAGGGTATAAAGGCATGAACTGGGTGATCAAAAAAGTCTAGGGCCAATCAGGCTAATAAATACTGTAAGCTACGCTGGCAACATAGTTCTGGGAGTGCATTGGAACCCCGGCCCACTCGGTGCTATGTCCTGCTCCCACCAGAATTCGTAAATTGAATACTAAGTTAATAGCTCAAAACTGGGGTCCAAGGATAGTCAGGGATATATAATTAAAAGTATCCTGAGAGTCTTGTCGGACCAGATTCTAAAACTGAGTTCTAGACTGGTCAGAGCTGCTTGTCTAGAAGCGTCGTAACTGTCTAAGAACAAACTGTAATATAACTTTGGTCCTAAGGCTAGTCAGAGCTATCTGCCTAAGTATCATGACCGCCTAGTGGACTAGTAAACTGAATTCTTGATCTAATTCTTATAACTGGGAGGTGATACGGACACCTCAGGAACTTCTGTAGTCAAACTGATCAGTTGACATTACTCCGGTCAACCCGGAAGTTTCTAAAAATATAACTGAGACTGGGCAGACATGTATGAGTATGTGAAATTTGTGACTGAATTTTTTAACATACATTAGACTGAGTTTCTAATACATAAAAATATTACAGAAACCCTTAACTCTGAAAGATTCAAGAAATTTTCAAAGAATTCGATACTTATGCAAGATTCTAGTTTCTATTTTCAAGAGTTAGGGCTAAAGTTCACATTCAACTGAATAGACAACATTTGAGTTACGAACTGGTGGAAAACATCTAAAATTGGCATAGAGAAATATTCCTCAAGAATTAAACAAGGTCTGATAGCAATATCTTCACAATAAAAAATTCAGGGCCAGAACTGATAGTGAACTGACGAAGAGTTTAGGGGGCACAAGGGAAGAATAATCCCCTTGTTGAATTCCCACATACCTAGGTGAAAATTTCATAGAGAGGGAAGCTTGAATATGTTGCAATGGGTGTGAAGCCCTAGTCTGGCTTGAGAGTTCTTGAGAGGAAACTACGATCATATCCTAAAAGTTTACGTGGGGAATGAGGGGAAAAACCGTTCGATCCCGCTAATATCTCTAAAATTTTACCTAAAACAACGTAGTTTAGGGACTAAACTGGTAGGAGATTACAAAAATAACCCTGGGCTAACATCTGAAATTTGGTCGACAGGGTCCCAACGGGTCACTCAACGAGATGTTGGTTAAGACCACGACTCGTTGGGACCTCTCGTTGGTTCTACTGCCTGAAGTCTGAAAATACCGAATCTTGAAACCGGTCTCACCACGAGGGATGTAATGACTCATTACTACCACCAATGAGTCGTTACATCAATCTTCAAGTACACTACCTCCTCCTCTCATCTCCTCACTGCCACTCCCCACGACTAACCTAGCGAGTCGTGGGGACTGATCAAGACTCGTGGCCTCGTCCATGGGGTACCCTTCTATCAACCTTCAACCCTCATCTCCTAGCTTCCCCACGAGTCACATCACGACTCGTGGGCACCTCCAACGGGTCACTTAACAACCCGTCCTATGCCTTGTGACAAATTTTCCAATTTTCTATAAATTTTCTATTTTAAGTCTCGGGTATAATCTTTGAGTTTTCGGGGCATTACATTATCTCCCCTTGAGAACATTCGTCCTTCAATATTGTAAAAAACACAGGAAAGCTGAGAATAACAATCAAAAATTTCAAATACTGCTCATTTAAATCCAAAACTAACAGAATGGCTATCCCCATTTCAAAATGCATAACTAAACTAAATTTACCTTTCATACATACATCCATAAACGTAAAAGAAACTTGAATACATGATTTGAACACAAAACTAAATTGGGTTCTAGGAAAAAACTAATATCTCAAGCTATAACAGAGCCGGTAGAAAATAAGTGTGGGTATTTGGCCATCATATCTGCTTCGGCCTCCCACGTAGCTCCCTCTACCTTCAAATTTCTCCATAAGACCTTGACTAAAGCTATTTCCTTATTCCTCATATGAAGTTGATGGTCAAGGATTTGGACTGGGTCTCCTCATATAAGAGACTGTCCTTTATTTCTACGCTGCCCAATGGCACAAATGAAGTTGGATCTCCGATGCATTTCATCAAAAGTGACACAAGGAATATAGGGTGCACAGATGCCAACTCTGATGGTAACTCCAGCTCATAAGCTACTTTGCCAATTTGCCTCAGAATTCTGTAGGGTCCAACATATCTCAGACTGAGCTTTCCCTTCTTCCCAAACTTCATCACTCCTTTCATGGGTGAAATTTTCAAATAGACCCAGTCGTCTACAGAAAACTCCAATTCTCTTCTCCTCACATTAACATAAGATTTCTGATGGCTCTAAGTTGTTTTCAATCTTTCTCTGATGAGTTGTACCTTCTATATAGCTTCTTAATCGAGTCTGGCCCGATTATAGAAGCTTCACCCACTTCAAACCATCTAATAATAGATCTGCACCTCTTACCATACAATGCCTCAAACAGGGCCATTTGGATACTGGAGTGGTAGCTGTTATAGTATGCAAACTCGATAAGGGGCAAGTGGTCATCCCAACTGCCCTTGAAATCAATCACGCACACTCAACATATCTTCTAGGGTTGGAATAGTCCGCTCAGCTTGTCCATCTGTCTGCAGGTGAAAAGTTATGCTGAGCTTGACCTGGGTGCCAAGTACCTTCTAAAAAGACTTCCAGAAATGCGAGGTGAACTGAGTGCCTCTGTCTAAAATGATGGATAATGGCACCCCATGAAGTCTGACCAACTCTCGGACATAAAGTCTAACATAGTCCACAGCTGAATCAGTCGTTTTGACTAAAAGGAAATATGCTGACTTAGTCATCCGATCTACTAAAACCCAGATGGAGTCCTATTGCCAACATGTTCTAGGTAGACCCGTAATAAAATCCATGTTCACTTTTTCCCCCTTCCACATGGGTATGCTGATATCCTGGGTCGTGCCTTCTGGTCTCTGATGCTTTATCTTGACTTGCTGGCAGTTCGGGTACTTAGCTACAAATTCAGCAATATCTCTCTTCATGTCGTTCCACAAATAAATATCCCACAGGTCACAGTACATTTTAGCAACACCAAGGTGGATAGAGTATTTCGAGCTGTGTGCTTCAGCCAATATCTGTTGTCTCAGGTCACCGACATCCGGTACGCACAATCTGCCCTGATAACAGAGCACATCATCTCCCTCTTTTGAGAAAGCCTCAACCTCTTTCCTGAGAATCTCTTCCTTGAGTTTAAGAAGGATGGGATCTTCATCCTATCTGGACTTAACTTCCACAACCAAGGAAGAGTCTGACCCGCTTTGCATCACTACTCCACCCTTGGCTGAGTCAACCAACTGCAGCCTTAACCGTGCTAGCTTGTAAACATCCTTTGCCAACTCCTTTTTGCCTTCTTCAACATGAGCCACGCTACCCATAGACACTCTGCTTAGGGCATCAGCCACCACATTGGCTTTGCTCGGGTGATATAGCACACTCATGTCATAATCTTTCAGGAGTTTCAACCATATTCTCTAGAAAAGATTTAGGTCCTTCTGACTGCATACGAGCTGGAGGCTCTTGTGATCGGTGAAAACATCAACATGAGCCTCGTACAGATAGTGTCCCCATATTTTTAGCACAAACACCACCGCTGCTAACTCCAAGTCATGAATTGGATAGTTCTTCTTATGAACCTTGAGCTGCTTGGAGGCGTAGGCTATCATCTTGCCCCGATGCATGAGAACGCAATCGAGTCCAACTCTGGAAGCATCACAATATACTACAAATTCTTCAAATCCTTCCAGTAGGGTCAACACTAGAGCGGTAGTGAGTCGAGTTTTTAATTCCTAAAAACTCTTCTCACACGCATCTGACCACTAGAATTTCACCTTCTTCTGAGTCAGTCTGGTTAGGGGAGATGCTATAGAGGAAAAGCCTTCCACAAAGCATCGATAATAATCGACTAGACCCAAGAAGCTTCTGATTTTGGTTGGGGAGGTGGGTCTGGGCCAGTCCTTCACTGCTTCTATCTTTTGAGGATCAACCAGAATTCCCTCATTCGAGACAACATGACCTAGGAAAGTCATGGACTTCAACCTGAATTCGCACTCACTGAACTTGGCGAACAGCTGACGGTCTCTGAGTGTCTGAAGTATTATCCTTAGGTGATTAGCATGTTCTTTCTCATTTTTGGAGTACACTAGAATGTCGTCGATGAATAAGATGACGAACATATCCAGGTATTACTTGAAGACTCTATTCATCAGGTCCATAAAGGACACAGGGGCATTTGTTAATCCGAAGGACATAACCACGAACTCGAAGTGCCGATACCGAATTCTGAAAGTTGTTTTTGGTATGTCGCACTCTTTGACTCTAAGCTGATGATACCCGACCTGAGATCTATTTTGGACTAATAGCTGGCTCCCTGAAGTTGGTCAAACAGGTCGTCAATTCTGGGTAGGGGATATCTGTTCTTGACTGTGACCTTGTTCAATTGACGGTAGTCGATGCACATTCTAAGAGTACCCTCTTTCTTTCGCATGAATAACATTGGAGTACCCCAGAGATAGATGTTAGGTTTGATAAAACCCTTATCCAGAAGATCTTTTAACTACTCCCTAAACTCTTTAAGTTCAACTGGAGCCATTCTATAAGGAGGGATGGAGATGGGCTGAGCATTTGGAATAAGGTCTATGCCGAAGTCAATTTCCCGTTCAGGAGGGACTTTAGGAAGATCTTTAGGGAACACATCTAGAAACTCTCTAACAATGGGGACTAACTGGATAGTTGGGGTCTTGGAGTTGGAATCCTTGACCCGAACTAGATGGTAGATACATCCTTTTTGAGTAAGCTCCTTGGCCTTAAGGTAGGAAATAAATCTACCCTTGGACGCTGAACTACTGTCTGACTATTCTAGAGCTGGTTCGTTAGGGAACTGAAACCTGACGACCCTAGTCCTGTAGTCAACTGAGCCATAATTGGAGTGTAACCAATCCATTCTGAGAATGAGGTCGAAGTCAACCATGTCTAACTCTATGAGGTCAGCTGGAATGACTTTATTGAAAACTGAGATTGGACAATTTCTATACACCTAGCTGGCTTTAACTGACTTGCCAACTGGTGTGGAGACTGAGAAGGGTTCTGATAATACTTCCAGACTGATATCGAACTGGACAGCTATGTAAGGAGTCACAAATGATAGTGTGGCCCACGGATCAAGCAGGGCATATACATCTAGGTGGAAAAGGCATAACATACCCGTGACCACACCTGGTGAGTTCTCCTGGTCCTGACAAGATAATAATGCATAAAAATGGTTTTGTCCTTAACCTCCCTCCGTACCTAATGTGTTAGTCTGTTGAGCTGGTCGGCCTATTGGAGCTACTGAGGTAGTGTATTGTGATCTCCCTCGCCCTGTTGACAGGTACTCCTTAAGCCGATGCCTGAGATGTCCACAACCAAAAAATCCCTCACGTCCCTAAAGACACTCTCCCGGGTGGTTCTTGCCGCACTTGGGGAAAGCTAGATATATTATCCCGGCACTGTCACTCTGAGACTGAGAGCCAGATGCTCCACCCCTCCTGTCTTGGCGGGACCAAAAGGTAGGGGCGCTAGCTAAGCTAGGCGTTGGAGCCCTCTGCTACTGTTGTTGTTGTTGCTGCTATGGGCGGTTGCTACCGCCTGACCTTTGATCGCTATGATATGACTGGCCAGTCCTAGCCCGGTTATTCTTTCTTTCTACGTCCCTTAGTTTTTCAGTCTCGATATACTGGTCATAAACAATAAAACTGGAAAGGTCGATATGTTTGATCAGCATCTCGTTCCTGCACTCTTTGAGGACTAGGTTTGACACCCCATTCACAAACTTCATCATGTGAACCCTTGGCTGGGCCACCATCTCTGGAGCGTATTTGGACATCCTTGTAAACTCTAGAGCATACTCCTCCACTGTTCTGTTCCCCTGCCTCAAGTTCATAAATTCTACTACCTTAGGTTCATCAATTCTGCTACCTGTGGTAGGGAAAAATCTATCCAGAAAAGCGGTGTTGAACTCCTCCCACTCCACTGGTCCTACTCTCGCTGGCCGCCCCTCCTTCCCCTACTTATACCAAACCTAGGCTACCCTTTTTAGCTGGTAGGCAGCCAGGTCCGCACCCTCGGAGGAGCTAACACTCATTATACAGGTAATATTCTTGATCTCATCTATGAACTCTTGGGAGTCCTCCTCCTCCTTGGATCCTTGAAATGATGGAGGATTTATTCGGGTAAATTTTCACACCCTAGCAACTGCTACGGACCCATTGTTATTAACTAGAACAACTTATTGGTTCACCTGATTAGTCACGGTTTGGACGAGTAGCTAAATAGCCACCCTGAATTCAGTAGTTGACACCGAATCATCCTGTGGGGCCGCTGGGGCTAGTGGAGTAGTTCGTTGGGTATTTGTGGCGCTCCTTCCATTTTCGTGTTGCAGAGGCATATTTCACTGAAACGAAGTAGAGTACGAGTTAGGGAAATGATTTTTGAAATTAAATTTCAACGCACAATAAGGAGTATGAAATAAAAGGGAAGTTTCTTAATGAGATCTCATAGCCTCCTCATCATAAGTGCGGCGTACTTCACACCCATGTAGAAGACTCTACTCGATGCAGCTTTTAGACAACCGAGGATACTCTGAACCTAGTGCTTTGATACCAAGTTTGTCATGCCTCGAGTTTACACCCTGGACGGAACACGGTACTTGAAGCCACAAGTGACCCCAAGTCAACCCCTGGTCTATCATACACTAGAACTCTGAGTAACAAAAATACATATAACGGAGTTCTTATCAAGAATATAAATATTTGATAGAAACATATTGAATCATAATACTGGAAATAATGGAACAAACTACAAGGCTGCGAGAGAATAACTAAGTCTAAAAACTGAGTCTATGTCTGAAAGCCACTAGGTCTGATGAACTGCTGGGCAAACCACCAGCTAGCTCTAAATCAACTGAAAGAAATGAAATCATAACTCTGACAATAAATCTTCATCCTCGGAGGATGAGGACTCACCAATTTGCAAAGCTAGGGTCTTCGAGAAGTACACGGCTAACAAAGCTGGGACTGTGATCCTGCCGCTGTATCATAAATCTATACAAAATAAAAGGTATGCGTCAGTACTTTGAATGTACTGAGTAAGTGAGAGTAGCATAATACAATGAAATAAACAATAAAGAAATACTGAACAAGAAGACATGCAATAACCAACATAATCTACTGAGCTAAAATAACTGAAATGTTGAGGTGGTCAAGAAGACCCTGTCTGATGGTCAAAATATGTTCTAAGTCTGGAATGTTGTTCTGGAATGAACTAGACTGACCAGTTGGAGAGTCTATAACTGACATGTAACCACATGAGCTAAATGTTGAGTCCGATGAACACACCCCACTAGTAGGACTAAATATACCTTGCTAGGGTATAAAGGCATGAACTGAGTGATCAAAAAACTCTAGGGCCAATCAGGCCAATAAATACTATAACCTACGCTGGCAACGTAGTTCTAGGAACCTGGGTGCACTGAAACCCCGGTCCGCTCGGTGCTAAGTCCTGCTCCCACCAGAATTCCTAAGTTGAATACTAAGCTAATAGCTCAAAACTAGGGTCCAAGGCTAGTCAAGGATACATAATTAAAAGTATCCTGAGAGTCTTATAAGACTAGATTCTAAAACTGGGTTCTAGACTGGTTAGAGCTGCTTGTCTAGAAGCGTCGTAACTGTCTAAGAGCAACCTGTAATCTAACTGTGGTCCTAAGGCTAGTCAGAGCTATCTGTCTAAGTGTCATGACTGCCTAGTGGACTAGTAACTGAATTCTGGATCTGATTCTTATAACTGGGAGGTGATAGGTGGACACCTTGGGGACTTCTGTAGTCAAACTGATCAGTTGACATTACTCTGGTCAACCCGGAGGTTGCTAAAGACATGTCTGAGTATGTGAACCTTTTGACTGAAATTGTTTAACATACATTTGAGTGAGTTTCTAACACATACAAATATTACAGAAAACCCTAACTCTGAAAGATTCAAGCAATTTTCGAGAATTTGATGGTTATGTAGGATTCGAGTTTCTATTTTTCAAGAATTAGGGATAAAATTCACATTCAACGGAATAGACATCATTTGAGTTACAAACTGGTGGAAAACATCTAAAATTAGCACAGAGTAATATTCCTCAAGAATTAAACAAGGTCTGCTAGCAATGTCTTCACAATTGAAGATTTGGGACAGAACTGATAGTGAACTTAGGAAGAGTTTAGGGGGAACAAAGGAAGAACAATCCCTTTGTTGAATTCCCACATACTTGGCTGAAAATTTTTCGGAGAAGGAAGCTGAAATCAGCTGCAATGGATGTGAAGCCCTAGTCTTGCCTAAGATTTCTTGAAAGGATACTACGATCATTTTCTAATAGTTTGCGTAGGGAATGAGGGGCAAAATCATTCAATCCCTCTAATATCTCTAAAATTTTACCTAAAACAAAGTAGTCTAGGGACTAAACTGGTAGGAGATTACAAAAATAACCCTGGTCTATCATTTAAAATATGGTCGATGGGGTCCCAACGGGTCACTTAACAAGTCGTTGGTTAAGACCACAACTCATTGGGACCTCTCGTTGGGTCTACTGCCTAATGTCTGAAAATACTAGATCTGGAAATAGGGGTAACGACTCGTTACTACCACCAATAAGTCATTACATCAATCGTCAAGTACACTGCCTCCTCCTCTCATCTCTTCACTGCCACTCCCCACGACTAACCTAACGAGTCGTGGGACTGACCATGACTCGTGGTCTCGTCCGTGGGGTACCCTTCTCTCAATATTCAACCCTTATCTCCTAGCCTCCCCACGAGTCACATCACGACTTGTGGGAAGCTCCAACGGGTCATTTAACGACCCGTCTTGTGCCTGGTGACAAATTTTCCAATTTTCTGCAAATTTTCTATTTTAAGTCCAGGTTCTAATCTTTGAGTTTCCGGGGCATTACAACAGTGAGGGGATTAAATTTCCTAAGGACAAACAGTGAATTCTGTGGACTCGGATATTATTCATTTTCTTTGTTTTACATATTCGAACACAGGACAACAACAATAAGTACACATGTGTGATAGCGTGTTTTCTCTAGTTTCGCTGCCGAATTTTGTTCCTGACCCTTTATTAGTTTTCCTTTTGTGTCACTTAAAATATATAGTCTTATTATATGATTTAATCATTATAAGCTCATTAGAATATACTAAGGAAAGGATACTTTATCCTCATTACCTATAGAATTTTATTTTTCCTTTCTGCAACCCCTGTCATTATTTGTCCTTAGTAACATTGTTCATTCTTACTGTCTCATTTCTTCTTTGCCAAATATATGACATATACATTTTATCTTCTCATTTTAATTTTTGTTATTCTTGATTGAATTCTATCGAGCTTCATGATGACACATTCGCACTTTGATTTCTTTTATTGTTGGCTGCATTAGCTTAAGATTTTAGTTTCGTTTATCAGTCATGAATCATTTGCTAAATGTGTTTATTGAGTATTATTCGCCATTCTATTGTTTGTTCGCTTAATGAGAGTACAAGGAGAAAGGGATGCTCACATGAGCATTATGGGGTGAGGGATGATCATCTTGTGATGTTCATTACCTTACACCCACCCTTCGCCTCTAAGTACACATCAACTTTCCCACTCCCATTTCCTTTTCTTGAATTTTACATATAAAGTTGTTAGGCGCAAGGACTAAAATTATGACACTTCTTCCGGACCACTATATCAAAATCAGTATAAGCTAGATAGATCCATCTCGAACTTTACTCTCTATCATATTATTTATTTTATCCCAAGAATTTTATACATTATTAACAATTGTTCTTGAACTTTCAGATGATGCTATTCAAATTTTGTTTTCCACAACAAGAAATCCGATAAGTGTTAAAGGATCCTCCCAAAATTTGAAGAATCAGGACAAAGGATCACCAGATACAGCGAATGCGCAAGCCCTTCCAAAGTTATTTTTATGAATACAAAAGATTCCCGACACTAGGGATCCAATTCAAGAAATTGATTCCTATCTATCCTTTTATTTTAATAAATCTAATCCTTTTTTATCTCAATGTTCATTCTCTTTAGTTCTATCAGTTTCAGGTACAAACTACGTATGAGCTAATTCTTAGTCCAGCAAGATACGTACGCAATCCTACATAAGGATTCGGTCTTCCTGCTTTTTCAAACTACGAACCCTTAGAGGAAATTGGGTTATGTTATTAAATCAGTTAAATCCTTGTTCTTTCACAACTATTTCGATTAAATACCCTCAGACTGGAAACTAGGGCAACTTTTTTGAAATAGTTCAACAACATCAAAAATTCCTTGTTCAACTTCAAACTCCAAAGACATCATTTATCAACAAATTTCTATAAGAATTCATTCGGCCATTAGACCTTCAATCAACGTCATAATCTATATCAACTTATTTTTTCGGAATCATACACTCTCCATGACTATCAGATTGGCATGACATTTTAATGGTTCAACATAAATCAACTATTTTTCAAACTAAGAAGTTTTCTATGAGTGCAGGATTGAGAATATGTTATTTGGGTTCTCACCCCCTTCAAAGAGACAAGTTGGAACGTCAATTCAATCAAGGTGACATATCATATTCGGGGTTCCTCCCTTCAAGAGACATATTACATCATCACCTCGGCATATTATATATTTGTATCGTTCGTCATTCAAATAGACTTATTAAGCAACCACCTTAGCGTATTATATATTTGGATCATCCGCCATTAAAAGAGGCATGTTGAGCCACTACCTTGACATATATATTTGGGTTGTTCATCATTCAAAAAGACACACTAGACTGTTACTTCGTTCGAAGTGGCATATTTGTTATATTGGGGTCATCCTCCTCCCAAGAGACATACTAGACCAACACTTAGTTCAAGTGACAAATTATATTCATCAGACACGCCCGACTATTACTTTACTCAAAGTGACATATTATACTGTATTCAGAACATATTATATTATCTTGGATCGTCAACTCCTTCAGCGTGACATACTATATTATGTCGGATTGTCACCTCCTTCAGCGTGACATATTACATTATATTGGATCATCACCTCCTTCATCTGACATATATTATATTACATTGGATCATCACCTCCTTTAGCGTTGAATATTACATTATATTGGATCATCACCTCCTTCAGCGTGAAATATTATATTTGTTAGATTGTCACCTCCTTCAGTGTGACATATTATATTATGTTGGATCATCACCTCCTTCAGGGTGAAATATTATATTATATTGAATCGTCACCTCCTTAAGCGTGACATATTATATTATGTTGGATCCTCACCTCCTTCAGTGTGACATATTATATTATAGTGGACCATCACCTCCTTCAATGTGACATATTTATATTATATTGGACTGTCACCTCCTTCAACGTGACATACCATATCATAATTGGATCATCACCTCCTTCAATGTGACAAGGCATCAAAGTGACATCCACATATGGACACAGGCATCATTTATATTATATTGCTTTTACCAAAAAATTTATTTCAAATTTTGCAGCACACACAGTCCATAGATATGGATTATGCCAAAAAGACGCAGCACAATGTGAAACTATTTCTTAGCAGTGAACTGGGGAAATTGCTGAAGAGGGACTCGAACTCTTCAGGCGAGGGTTAAGGATCGATTTTCACCATAATCAAACCACACCCCTATAATAAGTAATGTGGGTTATTTTTCTTTTTTCTTTTTTTATAATTGTCTTTAAGTATTGTATCCAGTGTAACCTCCAATTTAACACCGAGGCAACATCATTTTCAGGTGATGATACGCGTAGTGTGTTTAAAAATTATGTCCATATAAGTTCTTATTTATGGGTGTGAGGTGCACCACATTCATAGCCAAGATTTTTCAAGCCTCTTTCCATGCTCAAGTTTTTGGTCATCTATCATAAGCTACAAAGCTTACCTTAGCATAAGAGACACCTTTTCAACCAATTGAGTCGAACTATAGATAGCTTGATTTCCAATTTTGTAAACATATAGGAGAATTCGATGATGAAATCTCATATGTATTCCAAGGATTATTTACTCTTACTATCCCCAAGCTTCCCTAGTCTCTCAATAATTCGACACTGGGGCAGTTTTTTAAATTTTGAAACCGTGCATAAATCAAGCGTATTTTGAACTATATATGACCTGAATTCTCATGAAACTTGAGATATATAGAAAAATCGATACCGAGGTATGGCCATAATTTCTCGTTATTCGTGTGACTCCTTTTCAATAGATGAATTGGTGGTCGGAAAAAATTGGGTTTGTCAATTTTCTTTTCCTAGACTTTCTTCCATCATCCCTGGCAAAAGAAACGGAAAGTTGTTAACACCCAATTTTGGTCTTCTACCTGTTAATTAATCATTCAAGCTTCTCAATTTTCAAACAAAGTGAAATATTTGTTTTCGAGAGTTTGAAATTTTCTAAATAATTTTTGGAGTCATTTTGCCATTTCAATTGGAAAAATAATCTAATATAATATGTGTGTGTGTGTGTGTATATATATATATATATATATATATATATATATATATATATATATTATATTTCATGAAACCACATATTTAGTAAATGTATTAGTTGAAAAATTAATTAATATTTCAAAAATGAATTTTTAATTAAGTATGTATTTAATCTTGTCAATTCGAGGTCATTTATGCCTTAAGCATTTTAATTAGTTTATATTTGTAAAATAAATATTTATTTTGTTAGAGTTCAGAAGCTTAATTGATTAATTGATAATTAATTTGTCTTCATTTTATTTCAAATCAGTTACATTTGTGATATAACTTGTCTATATATAAATATTTTGATCACATTTTGAAACTAAATTGGCTATTTGCTCAACAAACATGCAGCCATATTCTAGTATCAAATCACCATCTCCTCTGTAGCCTTAACTTAGCCCAAAAAAATAACTCACCCGGACCAAAAAGCCCCCGCGACCCGCCCCAGTTTCTCATTAAACCTCTCATCTCCCTTAGCTAACAGAACAACATAACTTAACAGACCACTAACAAGGCTAACCCTAATCCTTACACTGCGCCGCTCCCCTCCCTCCTCTTCGCTAAAAATTTCACCAATTTTCGCCTCCTGCAAACTACAACACACTCTTCTGGATAAGCCATTAATGGCATTTCAATCCTTCTCTTTCGACCACTTTAGAGACTCGCGATTTCAAGCAAAGTCCTGGCCTATTTTTCATTCCCTTCAGACAAGAGGTGTCTATTTGGAGCAAAGCATTAATGGTTATTTCTCTCTTACTGGGGCATATGAGTCAAAACAATGGTAATTTGCTCTTATAACAATAACTAAGCATTCATGGTTATTTCTCTCTTACTGGGGCGTATGAGTCAAAACAATGGTAATTTGCTCTTACAATAATAATCACCACCACCACCACCACCACCACCACCACCACCGTTCTCCTTCTCTCCTCAGTTATGATTTCCTAAGGACAAGACCTTAATGGTCTTTGTCCTATTTCAGATTTCAAATTTCAAATGAATTTTAGATTTGAGTGTCAAACCCTAGACATTGAGGTTCTATAAATAGAACCACTTCTTCCCATTCAAAGGGGGAATATCGGGGCAACCTTTAGTTCCTTTTTAATCTTTAATTGTGCAGTGAAACATCTATAAATCTGAATTTTCTTTTTTCAAATTGTCCTAATTTGCTTGAGTTTTTGTTGGTGAAGTAAGTGTTGGGACAACGGAATAACAACAATAAACACACACACAAATTAACTGCGAGAAAATAGAGAAAAACGGAACACAAACAACACACAAGAATTTATGTGGTTCGGTCTCACGACCTAGTCCACAACTGCAACTAGGAGGAATTTTATTACTCTCTCTCTTGTGGTGTATAGATTACAAGTACAAGCTATCTATTTATAGAAATAGATTAGGGTTATTAGGGTTTCTAACGGGCCTAATTAATCAGGCCTCCACAAGCCCAACAATCTCCACTTGGAGGCATGATAATCTTCAACTGCCATCCACTGTGAGCACTTGTACGTCTAGTAATCTCCTCCTCATCTTCCTGGTTGCAGCGGCCTTTTCATCAGTTAACCTGAAGGCCCGTTGAAGCTTCCCCAAGCTCCAACATCAGTCACGGCTAAAACTGCCCCTGACTCGTCCTCTGTCCCTACCGACTCCCACTTGCACGAACTGCCGAATCCTGGGATACTCTGAGAACAAACAACACTCTCCATAGTTAGCAGGTAATTATCCGGAGAGACTTTGACAGCTGGAACACTGGTTCTCTTAACCCACTGTCTGGTAACTCTGGCTGAAGTTTTAACTGGCTGACTGCCGATGCTCCCACTGCCACGAGAACCCCTGACTGGTTTACCTGAACCTTTCCAAGCACGTTCAACCTGAATCTGACCTGTGGCTCTAGGTTTATCTCCTGCAAAACGAACCTTCTTATGCCCACGAGACTCTGTGAACCGGATTTTGTTTCTCTTCTGATCTGGGACAGTCACTCCCTCAAATGGTAAATAGACCATATACAGCGAACTCCGTTTCTTTCCTCGAGCTATGACCAAGTTCCCCTTCATCACCTTCCACTGCCCGTTTCCGAACTTAACATCGTGTCCCTCATCATCCAACTGCCCAACAGAAATCAACCGTTTCTTCAAGCTTGGAATCACTCGGACATCCTTTAAAGTCCACGAACCGACTGAAGTTTTCAGAATCATGTCACCCATGCCCGTTACATCAACAACTTTATTGTTTGCTAGTCTTACCTTTCCAAAATCCCCTTCTTTCAGATTCTGCAATGCTTCACTGCTGTGGGTAGCATGAAATGAAGCACCAGAATCCATGACCCAGGAATCCACACTGCTCTCCACGCTACATATCAAGAGATCATTATGAGCATAGTCTCCTGCAATGTTAACTTGTTTATTATTCGGGCATTGATTCCTGAAATGCCCCACCTCCTTGCACGTCCAACACGTTACATCTGAGCGATCCTGAGTCTTCGACTGACTCCTTCTTCTGTTCCTACTCCCACTACCTCTGCTATTTCTCCTTCCTCTGCTGACATTTAGCAATTCACTCGATGATTCCCCAGAACTCCTTCTTCTGACATCCTCGCCTAGAATGAGATCACGAATCTTCTCAAAAGTGAATCCATCGGGTCCCGCTGAACTGGTAACTGCTGTAACCATTCCGGACCAACTGTCAGGTAATGATGATAGCAGTAGTAAGGCTTGAACTTCATCATCGAACTTAATGCCCACTAACGTAAGTCTGGCTAAGATTGAATTCATTGTATTTATGTGCTCGGTAACTAAACTGCCTTCCTTCATTTTTGTGTTCACCAATTCTCTAATCAGAAAGACCTTGTTTGCTGCAGATGGCTTCTCGTACATGTTAGACAGCGCTTCCATGACACCTTTCGCTGTCTTCTCCTTCAGAATGTTAAACGCAACATTCTTGGTCAACGAGAGTCGGATAACCGCCATGGCTTTCCGATCCAAACCTGCCCACTCTGCATCAGACATCTTTTCTGACTTGTCACCCAATACCATGTCTAACTCCTTCTGAACCAGCAAATCCTCAATTTGCATTTTCTACCAACTGAAATCTGCACCATCAAACTTTTCAACTCGATACTTCCCATCTTCTGCCATCTCAAACGACTAGATGAGGTACCCGGTACAGCTGATCTCAGATCTTGGTAACTTCGTCAGAAATTCAATGACAAAACCAATACGCACCAACAAAGCAACTCGGACCACCACCAACATAAAATCAAGTGAAAACCTTCTACCTGAAAAAAAATTCTCCGGCAAAACAGTACCTGTCGGTTCTTTTCCGGCGACTGCTCTCTCTCCTTTTCCGGCTTCGCGACTGCTGCAGATCTGGATGAGCTCTGCGACTCGACGGCGGCAGCGACTAAACGACGCCTTCCCTGGTCGGCGCTGGTCTCACGATCTAGACTGATCCAGCAGCGACGGCTGCCTCTAGATCTGCTGCTCGATCTGCTGCTCCGGTCGGCAGATCTGGTTCACTCAACGGCGGCGCTACTGTGCTGCTGCTTTGGTTCGAACAGATCTTGGAAGATCAGAATCTTCTCCAAAAAAATTTTTTTTAGGTAACTCTCGCAATTTTTTTTGTGTGTATAACCTTGCTCTGATACCACTTGTTGGGACAACGGAATAACAACAATAAACACACACACAAATTAACTGCGAGAAAATAGACAAAAACGGAACACAAACAACACACAAGAATTTACGTGGTTCGGTCTCACGACCTAGTCCACAACTGCAACTAGGAGGAATTTTATTACTCTCTATCTTGTGGTGTATAGATTACAAGTACAAGCTATCTATTTATAGAAATAGATTAGGGTTATTAGGGTTTCTAACGGGCCTAATTAATCAGGCCTCCACAAGCCCAACAGTAAGAGATCAATCCTCGCTCCCTCGTCTCAGTCACTGCTCCTAATGAGGTAATACTCTTATTCACTTTGCTTTTCTGAGTTCATTCTTTTTCTAAGCTTAGCTGATGAGTACACATGTGTGATAGCCTTTTTTCTCTTGTTTCGCTGCCAAATTTTTTTCCCTACCAGTTACTAGTTTACCTTTTGTGTCACTTAAAATATCTAGTCTTCTTTAAGTGATTTAATCATTTTAAACTCATTAGAATATACCAAGGAAAGGATACTTTATCCTCATTACCTATAGGTTTTTATTTTTCCTTTCTGCAGCCCCTGTCATCGTTTGTCCTCATTAACGCTCTTCGTTCTTACGCTTTCATTTCTTCGTTGCCAAATATATGACGTATACATGTTGCTATCTTCTCATTTTAATTTCTGTTTGTTTAGATTGAATTCTGTCGAGCTTCATGATGACATATTCGCACTTCGATTTCTTTTGCTATTGGCTGCATTATCTTAAGATTTTCATTTCGTTTACCAGTCATGAATCATTTGCTAAATGTGTTTATTGAGGATAATTCGCCATTGTATTGTTTGTTTAGCTTAATGAGAGTACAAGGCGAAAGGAATGCTCACATGAGCATTATGGGGTGAGGGATGATCATCTTGTGGTGTTTATTACCTTACACCCTCCCTTCGCCTCTAAGTACTCTTAAACTTTCCCACTCCTATTTCCTTTTAGTTACACCAATTCTATCTGAAGAAGTTGTGTGCTCATATTTTAATTAAGTTCTTATTCTCCCCTGTTCAACCATAACCTGTCAAGATTGATAAGTTACTAAGATTGGTAGTCTCCATTGTCTATTGTCGTTTAGTATAAGCTGTCTTAATATTATAAGAGGTCAAAGGATGTTCCCTTATATCTTAATTCATGAATACACTGCAGCTCTGTAAACTTTGAAATGCAGTGGCTGTTTATGTATTTTTAAGTCTTCAGCGTGTATTAATTTGTGTTTCAAATCATCTCGTGCTTTATCAATAGACTTGAGTTTACTGTGCGTAGATTAGTTTCCTTGGGTGCTCTTAGAAATTACTGTGATTTAGTTTTTTGGGTTTTGCTTTGATAAGTTTCATATCAATTGTCATATGCTTAAGATGTTTTTTTTTTTTTTAAAAAGTTAAATTTGATTGGTTAGCAAAGCATATCTTTAAGGCTTCCCAGGATCTGTTCATATAAAGTGGTCTGTTAAGATTTTTTTTTCAACAATTATATCATGTAGTTAATTATATATACGATATTCACGTGAATGGAGCATCTTCAATACAAACTGAGCGTTAGTTTAACGTCAATCCCTCCTCTCTTTGCTAATTTTTTTTTCTTGTTTTCTTTTATGCATGATATGATCGATTCAATTGGACTCCAATCTCCGGCATACCTTGAGTTGGGAGACGCCCAACATTTTATTATCATCGAGCTCAGTCCGTTCGCAACCTGACAATGGAAGCGACAACCGTTCGGAGTTACTCCAGCCAAAGCCGTGCAGTCTTTTACTTTACTATCTTAATTATTTATTTTATGTATTTTATGTGTTGCTAACATTTTTTATTCAAAGCCAAATGAATCCCTAGCACATAGAATTTCAGTCTCTAGAATAAATCCCTTTCTTTTTCCATATTAATGGCCGTTTGTTTTACCTCAAATAAATTTTGTTTTTGTTTGTGTTCATGAGTAATTGATTTGTCTCATTCTTTTATTAGATTTCACTCCAATGTCATAACTTTTTAAATCACTGTCAAGTATACTTATTCCCTCAAAATTTAAATCTGATAAGAGAAGTGTTTTACCCACAAAGTTTTCTTTTCAGGATGAAGGAAGGAGTCACGCGATGTTTTCTCTCTATTCGGCATAAATTTTAAAAGTAAAGGCTTTTCATAATATATTTTTGTTTACATAAATTAAACACTTGCTGCTAATTAATTTAACTAATTTTTTTTATATCTTTCAAGTTGCTAACAAGTAGTTTCATTAACAGATTGAGAAGTTGAATTATACATACAATTCGAAATCGTAATAAATCGTACACATTTTAGGGAGTTAATCCCTTTTTCATTAGTTAAGATCATGAGCTCTCAAAAAATACCTTTAAAAATGGTTTCCTAATTTCTATAATAATTAGGTGGAGATTCTATTTTAAAATAAAATTTTCAAGTTATGAAACATTTTTGAATGTAAGTAAATACGGGTCGTAACAACTGGATCTGCTTTGTTTCATCCTAGATGCCTTGGAATTTCTTTAGTGTAACTTTCCTTTTTTCTTTTTTTGATGTTTTGTGTATTTCTCTATATCCCTTTTTTGTTTGCATGGTGACTTTCTCTCTATGGAAAGCCATATGCATGTATTTTCAGTTTTTTATTTGATTTAGATATGAGATTCAGTTTATGACTATTCATGATTTCGGATATCAGCATGTAGTCTTTACTCTCATGATGTTATGTCTTATGTTATTATGCATGTTTTTAGTTACAGTTACTCAGCCTACTTTACTTACCTCACATCCTCAGTACATTCCAAGTACTGATTGCATACTCTGTGTTGTATCATTTCATAATACAAGTTCAGATGTTTAGACCTAGCTTCGCCGTTAGCCAGTTCTTGTAGCCTAGTCTAATTCTCTCATTGGTGAGTCCTCATCCTTCAAGGACCTTCAGCTTGTTGAGTTGTGCACTTTTAGTTTTCAAACTTTTGGTGAGCTAGTTGGGGAGGCTGTCCCATCAGTCGGTCAGTTATGTTAGAGCCTATTTGGAAAATATGTAGAAAATCAGCTTGTAAGTGTTGACTCTATTTTTTTAATGTATGTTTAGACTTCTGCTACTTCAAAATTTAGTTATCCGATTTGGTCATGTTAATTTTTAGTTAGCATGTTCATGTCATGGGTTGACTTGGAGCCAATTATGGTTCTAGGTTCCATGTCTAGATCAAGGCCTATGTTCGGTTGTGACATCCTCTCCTCCTCTATGGCAATAAAGGCAGGGCATACCTGGACAGTTAGTGAAATCGAGCCTCATAGGCAGCAACTAAAGAGGTCCCCTGCTTGTTGGTGGCAAACTTGTCTTACCTCTGATCTTGCATGGTGCGAGGCACATACTTCTCTAGGAAGGTGGAGTAGAATTGAGTCCAGGTCTGTGGTGGTGACCCCGCCGGTGTACGCTCCACGAATGCTCTCCCCCAGAGCTTAGCATCATCCATCAGCTGAAAGGTGACAAATTCCACCCCATACTTCTCCATCGCCCCCATTTTATGTAGCCTCTTGTGGCATTCGATGATGAACTCATAGGCATCCTTAGCCTCTGTTCCATAGAAGGTGGGAGGATTCATCTTTGTGAACCTCCAGAACAAGTCATGCTCCTCTCCATTAATTATCGGTCCAGCTATCAGCTTCGGGAACATCACAACTTCTAAAATATCATAAATACGGGAAGCCACAGCAATTGTATGCTATATGGAATAGGTGTCAATTTCAATGATGAGATAAAAGGACTTTGGCTTCTTAATACTCTATTAGATTCTTGGGAAACTCTTCGTGTTTTTTTAAAGAAATTCAGCTCTTGGTGGTAAGGTGGCCATGGAATATTCCAAGAGTGGTGTGTTGAATGAGGAATTAATTAAGGGGAAAATCTCAAGGCTCATCTTCACATTCAGATGTGCTGTTTATAGAAGACGGGGAAAGAGATAAATTAAAAAGTTCTAGATATAGAGGTAAAAGCATAAGCAAATCTAGGTCAGGGTATTAGAATTGTTCATGCCATCATCGTGGTAAGAAAAGACATATCTAAAGATTCTGAAACAACCGAAGTAAGACGCTAAAGAAGGAAAGAAAGAAGAAAATATTGAAAATAATATTGTTGCTATTGTCCGAGATGACCTTCTCTTTTCTTGTGATAAAAATGAGATAAATTTTGTATCTCATGATACTAGATGGATAGTAGATTTTGGAGCTACATCTCATGTCACAACAAGAAAGTATTTCTTTATATCTTATACCCCCTGTTAACTCTGGTGTGTTAATGATGGGCATCGCCGAAGAGGTTAAGGTGTTCGGTGTTGGCACAGTTTGGTTGAAAACTAATATTGATACAACTTCAGTCCTTTAAAATGTCACGCCCCACCTTGGGAGGCATGACTGGCACCTAGTGCCCTACTAAGGTCTGAACTAGCCTGACTTAGTTTACGCACCTCTGGTGCATGACTAACACTAACACTCAAGTCGAGAAAACAATGGGCTATATCTTAGTTGTAAATACAGCCCCCGGTTGACAAGGCCTTATAGTCACCTATAAAATAAAACAGCTAACCAGAAATAGATAATGATAGGGAATAATATGCGGGCCAAAAAAACCACCATGGTTTCTAGTTATGACAGAGAAGTAAAACCAGTGCTAAACTAAGCTATGGCCGACAAGGCCGCTAACTATAGCAAAGCAAGGCCCCACACGGCCAACACATAAGATAGAACCCATATGGGCCCCCCACGGCCAACAACAGCTAACCACAGGGAATCTTAAACGATCCGCAAGCCAAGACTCTAGGAGTGATATACTGGTCGAGACAGGGCCCTGACCTACCCATACTGTACAACAAAAGAGACTCAACCTGCTAATCTATTAGCTTCGGAGGAATGGAGCTGACTGCTCTGCTAGTCCTGATAGAAAGCTAAGAAGGTCTTGATCTGCATCTATTTGCACCTGCAGGAAAGTAATGCAGCGTCCCCAGGAAGGGCGTTGGTACAATATGTACCGAATATGTAAGACAATATTTCTAAATAACTAAATAGAGAAATAGAACTGAAGATAACTGAAAATAAGGGATAGAGATTCTACCTACACAGATGAACTTTCTACTATCAAATTTATCAATAACTAAAGCAATCAAGAACCTTACGTGGCCCCCATAAGCCGAAAGGTACAACCAGCACAGAATAACCCACCTGGGCCCCCATAAGACCTGGTAAGTACACCTCAATCTATATACCCCTAGCAAGGTCGCACTAGGTCAACTAATAGCTATAGCCATCCTACTAGTCCCCTGGGTCTACAAATGAGCCCGTTCGACCCTTAACTGTAGTTGTGTTTGAGTCCCGTAGACTCCTGATATCTGCACGTTAGGCACCAGGCTCGACGGGGGTGTGGTGTCGATATGGAATATAATAGTCTAGCCATGGAATGGACTGTATGAGGACCTGGGACCCCATCTTTGTCCATCGCAGATGGCATACCACTCTGTATAGCAACGTCATCTCGCCCTTGGCGGGCAACAACACAGCTAGTAACCCTGGGTTGGTCATGGAAGGCTATACAGGGCAAAGTCAATCCCAAACTAGGCATAGAATACTGGTCTCAGCTATGTGGAGAAACTATTAATGATGTTGATATGATTGAATATGTTGTAGTACACAAAATTAATTGAGAGTTCCGGAAGAGCTAATGTGTTACTATTATAGTAAGTCTCAAAAGGAAACTTATAAGTTTGAAAAATATTGAAAAAAGATTGAGACTATAAATTATGGAAAGTTCTAATATCTTCATGTTACTACAATTGAAGCGGGTTATAAATATTTATGTAAAAGATTACCCACCGTTTTTTTATTTGTAGTACATAAATATGGGTATGATGATGAAATCACATACAAAAGTAAACTAGAAGTTTACTGAAATAAGTTGGCAGAACTGGTTGGCCATCCCGGTTCAAATGTGATGCTAAAATAATTGAGAATTCACGTGGCTATATGTTGAAGAAATAAAAGTTTCTTCAAGAATTATCTGGTGTTGCTTGTTCTCGTGATAGAATGATCTTGATCAGCTGAGATTGGAATTATATTTTCTGAAATTTTGAAACTTATAAAAGGGTGAACATGGGCCCGTTTACCTACCATGTGAACTGTTTGCTAATAGATGCATCTATGGATGGTCACATGTGTTTTGATATCAACATGCAATTGATTTTTGTAAGGTTGTTGCTCGAATTATTAAATTAAGAACATTGTTCACAATTATAAATCATGTTGATAATGTTGATTCATATCTATGTTGGTTTAGCAAAAATTGAATGCCTCCAATTATAGCTAAATCATTGGTTATGAGAATAAAACTCCCAAATAAAATTTGGTATGAGATACGTTTATTTAATATATAGCAACACTTCAATGCATCAAGCCAACAAGGTTCCCCTATCACAATTGGTTCAGGGTCAGGAACCAAATAATTCCATCTAAAAATTTGAATGTGCGATATATGATTGAATTTCTCCACCACAACGCACAAAGATGGGTCCCCAAATGAGCTTGGGGGGTAAATGTTAGTTTTTCTAACATTAGGGAGACAAGTGATTACCAGCTGAAAATTGAGTGTGGGATGAATTATCTAGATCCTCGAGAAAAAAAAGTGAACTTAAAGTTCAATAGATAATTCACTTGCAAAATATTGCAAATCAATTGCCAGATATATTTGCTAACTCTATGTTATAATTCAGTTGCAAATGCTCCAATGAAAGGTCCTTGAAAGACATGGTCTATGAGACGCCTGAAGCATGATAGACCAAACGGTTCCAAATATAGAACTCCTTGAACAAGGAGAGGAGCAAATGATTAAGATGGTCATAATGATGAGGCAAGTTCTTTAAGAAAACACCACGACATAACACTTCATAAAACCTTGGAAAGGTTGAGGTACCTGAAAATGATGAAAAATAAATAGATCTCAATAAGTTATGTCTCATTGGAATTGAAATCAAAATGATCGTCGACGATATCTTTGATACAATACAACGTGAATTATTGTAAAAGATTGTGAGGATCTAAATTTCTACATCTATTAAAGCATGCTGATGTAGAAATAATTATCAAGTGAAATGATGAGTATTGATAAGTGTAAAGCTTATTGGACCTGTAGTACAGACACCACAAGATGTCACGCATTTAAATACTAATGAATGTTATCACTTGATAAAATTTATATGAAAATTATGAAGGATTCAAAATGCCTGAAGCATTTACAAGTTTCTTTAAACTTGTTCATAATTCTTATACTAGGAAAATCAAATAAGAAAACAACATCGGAGTCTGTTGTACTGGCTTTTATGCTAATGACAAAAACCTCATTGCAACTCCAGCATAGCTTCAAAAGGTAAATGATTATCTAAAGAAAGAATTTGAGATAAAGGATCTTGGAAAGATAAAATTATGTCTGGGTTTGCAAATAGAGCATTTGACAAATGATATCTTTGTTCATCAATCTGCCTATACAGAAAAAGTGTTGAAAAGATTTTATATGGATGGTGAACATCCATTAAGTACTCCGATAGTTGTTCGATCACTTGATGTGAATAAGGATCCATTCCGACCTCAAGAAAAGAATGAGGAAATTTTTGGTCCTGCAGTACCATATCTTAGTACAATTGGTGCACTAATGTATCTTGCTAACACTACAAGACCTGATATAGCTTTTTCGGTTAATTTGTTAGGAAGGTATAGTTATGCTCCTACGAGGAGTCATTGGAATGGGATCAAACACATAATGCAGTATCTAAAAGGGACTACCAATACGAGCTTAAATATTTCTAACAATTGCAGTCCCGATCTTGTTGGTTATGCTGATGCTGGGTATTTATCTGACCCACACAAAGCTCGATCTCAAACTGGCTACGTGTTCATATGTGGAGGTACTGTCATATCTTGGAGATGTACAAAGAAGTCTCTCGTAGCTACTTCATCAAATCATGTTGAGATTATAACTATTCATGAAGCAAACTGAGAATGTGTGTGGTTGAGGTCCATGATACATCTCATTAGAGAAAAATGTGATTGAAATATGACAAATTACCCACAATTTTATATGAAGATAATGCAGCATGCATATCACAACTAAAAGGAGGATTAATAAAAGGAGATAGAAGAAGCACATCTTGCCAAAGTTCTTCTACACACATGAGCTCCAAAAGAATAGTGATATTAACGTGCAACAAATTCGTTCAACTGATAATGTGGTTGGTTTATTCACCAAATCTCTACCAACTGCAACTTTCAAGAAGATGGAGCACAAGATCAGGATGCAAAGATTAAAGGATGTTCTAAATAGGGGGAGTTAATGCGCGCTGTACTCTTTTTCCCTTACGAGGTTTTGTCCCACTGGGTTTTCCTTGTAATGTTTTTAACGAGGCAGCTAAAATGCGTATTATTAGATATGTGTACTCTTTTTCCTTCACTAGATTTTTTCCCACTGGATTTTTTCTAGTAAGGTTTTAACGAGACACATTATCTATCAAATAGACATTCAAGGGGGAGTGTTATAAACATATTTGTACTATAGTGAATGTCAATAAAGATATTTGTATTGTAGTTGATACATGTGTTTATATTATAGTGAAAGTCTATCTTTTGGAGAAAAGTTAGGAGAAATTATCCCTATAAATAGGGGTTCTTCTTCATTGTATTTCATCCCATCAAGAGAAATAAGAACTTCTCTCATTTTCTTTTTCTCTACAATATTCTTGTTCTTTCTTTATTATTTCATAACAACAATGATGTTATAACATATATAAAAAACTATCAAGCTTTCTGTTTCAAACATAACTAGTTCTTTTTCTTCTTCTTTTTTTTTCTTTTTTCTTCTTAAAAAAAATCTTATAAACTTCTTCTTTTTTTTATAAAGCCAGAACATTACTTACCTTTGCCTAGGTGTTATACAAAATCAATACGAGAAAATAATTTTTTAAATTTTTTATGTTCGGTTAATTAAAATTTAATAAAAAAAAATTTCAGAAAAACAAGTTCCTTAAAAATAGAGAAAATGACTTTCCCAATAAAAATAGAGAAAATAAGTTCCACAATTAGCATTCTACATCGAGTTTGTCCTCCTCATCATCTAAAACACCGCATCTTCGTTCCCGCCCCTGCGTTCTCACTATCCCACCCCACCTCTCATAATATTTATTTAGATTATATACAAATAATTTTTATAATAATATTCTTTATTTACGTACCAAAAATAAAAAATAAAAATGAAATATTCATTAAAAAAAATATTTTGCTTCCTCCCGAACACACCTATATACTATTTTCCCATGATAATTTAGAGAAAGTAAACTTAAATAATTGCACAAATAAAAAATAAAAAAATATATACAATAAAAAATGGTATTCCGCTGCCGGGATTTGAACCCGGATTCCTTGAAAATGGGAATTGCCAGTGCTACAGCGGATTGTATGTGCTTTAAACTTGTAACAAATGTTACTTTAAGCTTTAATTCTTCTAAATAAGGTTGAAAGAACTCACAAAATCTCAATATAAATTTTTATCGCGCTAAGACAAAGGCATAAAGCTCAAATACAGGCTTAGTAAGAGATTTCAACGACTATTAAAAGTATTCAATTAATCATTGACCTAATGTATACAATATATATTAGTCCATTTGCAGCCCACATCCTAGGATTTTACTATTTATACCTATCATAAGTAAGGATACGTATGCTAGCATAAATTTTCACTAATTTCAATGAGGATGATAAAATTCTATTAATGTGCGAGAGAAGAACTACCAAGGGTCACAATCAAGTGACATTAGTAGGAATTTTTTACACAATAAGTGCAGATTCGATCCTAATTAGTAGGAATTTTTTACACAATAAGTGCAGATTCGATCCTAATTATTCTTTTGTCTGTCCTGATCCTCATATATAATAAAATATTTTAATGTAGAAGAGAAAGAAAATCCAAAGAGAGAGAAATTAAAACTATACAAAATTGATGAATTGGGAAGATGAAGATGATACGTTATGATTAATATATATATATATATATATATATATATCAGTAGACAGAAGTTTAATTCCATGAACTTTTGCGTATAGGCACATGTTCCCTAAAAAACTTTTGCTTATAGGCACAAGTTCACTAATCAACTTATGACTGGTAGGCATAATTTCATGTTATTAAACTTGTGCCCTATGAGGCAGATTTTCATGTCATTTAGGGACAATTTCAGTTGCATGAACTTTTGCACTTTAGGCACAAGTACATGTTACTTAACTGATGTCTACTGGACATAATTTCATGTTATTGAACTTATGTCTATAGGCAGAAGTAAGCACAAGTTCAATAACATGAATTTATGCCTATCAGGCATAAGTCATGTTACTTAATTTATGCCTATAGGCATAAGGCATAATTTGTGCGAATTTATGCCTTTAAGGCATAACTTTGGGCAAAAATTTTTGTCTTGCTATTTTCTTTTTTAATGTTAACGGATTTTCTGACCTTTTTTTGTCACTTAAAATACCGAAGAGCACAAATTAAAGACTAAAAGTTTAAGGGACAAAAATTAAAGATCAGTTAAAATTGAGGGCATTCGTGCGAATGACCCTATCATCCTTCCAACTCATTGGGCTTGAGATAAGCCCAATAGATTTGGGCTATGGTGTGCGTATTGACCGGCCCTAGGACTCCATTCGATGTAATTGCTTCCATGTCACATATAACATAACTAGTATATTTTTCCGAAATGATTAGTAAATTTATCAAATAAATTTTTTATCAGCTTATTATAATTATTTTTCAATTGTCATTTTTAAAGTATTCTCTAAATTTTAATGTTTATAAAAATATAATTTATTTTAATTTTCATGTATATTCTAATATATAAATATATTTTTTTACAAATAACGATCATATCAATAACAAAAATTTATTTCAACTATTGTGTTTTGAATTTCGATATTTTTTTAAATAAATTATTTATTTATTTATTTGTATATTTAAGCGAGCAGTTTTTGACATGTCTATTTAAGGGCAATTACAAAAATATTGAGCGCGTTTTAGACTTTATCGTATTTATTTGTGAGTCTTATATGTACAAAAGTACTATACATGTCCTTCATGTATATTAAAGGATTTTGAGGTGGTGTGATGTTCTGCTGATGGCTGTGTGTAAATATTGCAAAATACTCCCGTACAAACACTTTTGCTGACAGGATTTTTTTATCTACCTTCTTGCTTTCAAGTTCTAATGGTGTTCCAGTAACAGGTATCGGTCTTTTCTTCCTCCTTTCATATGATATTTAATTTTTGATTATTAATTTTTACATTCTCGGGTATTTTTTGAATTTTGTTTGGGATTTTTTATCTATCTTCAAAATTTCAATTAGCAAGGCATCTATTAGCAGATTTTGAATTTTGGAAAGAAAGTACATTATGAAAAAAAAAAAAAACACCAAGTAGAGTTACTTTAAAAATTTAAAAGTAAGGAATAAAATATAACTATTAAATAGTAAAAACAAGATGAGAATAAAAAACAAAGATCACGACAAGATTCGTTGAATCAATCATTATATAAACAAAAAAATTTCATCATTACTAAATAATAAATTGAATAATACAATATAATATAATTCAAATAATAATTAAAACAAAAATAGAATGTCATGTGTCAATGATGTTATAACGTATATAAAAAACTATCAAGCTTTTTAATTGTTTTCAAACCTAACTATTCTTTTTTTAAAAAAATAATATTATAAATATTTTTTTATAATCGAAACTTTACTTACCTTTGCCTAGATATTATAAAAAATCAGTATGAGGAAATACATTTTTTTCATGTTTGATAGGTTAAAATTTTTTTAAAATATTTTTTTTAGAAAAATAAATTTCTTATAAATGAAGAAAATGACTTTCCTAATGAAAATAAAGAAAACAAGTTCCACAAGTAGCATTCTACGTCAACTTTATCCTACCCATCATCTAAAACACCTCATCTTCGTTCCCACCCCTTTACTCCCACCACCTCACCCCACCTCTCATTATTATTTATTTAGATTATACAAATAATTTTTTACTTACGTATTAAACATAAAAAAATAAAAAATTCATTTTCCTACATGAAAAATATTTTTCATCCTACTGAACACACCTATATATATATGTCTTTTAATTTTTAACACCTATTTTCACATGATAATTTATAGAAATTAAAAATATATAATTGCACAAATTTTTAAAAAATACAATAAAAAAGGTATTCCGCTGTCAGGGTTTGAACCTAGATTCCAAAGTTGGGAATTGCCAATGCTACAGCGGATTTTATATGCTTTAAAATTGCAACAAATATTACTTTACTTAGTTTGTGTAATAGAATAAAAGTTAAGCTACATATTTTTCCTTTATGTAGACAACCCAATACTTTTATTTTTCCTCTTGACATATAAGTACAAGAAATTTCTATATTAGGTAAGAAATTCTACACTTTTTAAATAAGGTGTAAACCCCAAAACTTTTTGAAGATGAATTTTCTGAATAAGGTTAAAAAAAACTCACAAAATATCAATATAAATTTTTATCGATGACTATTACAAGCATTTATTGAATCATTGACCATAATGTATATAATATATATTAGTTCATTTGCACTCACATCCTAACATCTTGAGATTTATACCTATCATAAGTAAGAATATGTGGGCGGGCATAAATTTTCAATAATAATTTATTAATTTTAATGAGGTAGATAAAAATTTATTAATGTGTGAGATGAGGAATACCAATTTAACAATACAATATAATATAATTCAAATAACAATTAAAACAAAAATAGAATGTCATGTGACAATTGTTATAAATATATTTGTATTATAGTTAATGTCTATAAAGATATTTGTATTGTAGTGGATACATATGTTTATATTATAGTGTAAGTCTATCTTTTGGAGAAAAGTTAGGAGAAATTATCCCTATAAATAGAGGGGTTCTTCTTCATTATATTTCATCCCATCAAGAGAAATAAGAACTTCTCTCATTCTCTCTTTCTCTACAATATTGTTGTTCTTTCTTTATTATTTCATAACACGTTATCAGCACGAGTCTCTACCTTGAGCACTCACTTTGAAAGATATGAGGTAAGAAAAATTAAAATTTCTTTTTCAAAAGATGTATTACTTAAATTTGTGATTACTCGTATACCAGAGCATATCATCTTCAAGTTTTTGTGTTCTCTATTTTGGGTGGTGTTTAATTTTTGCTTCTCAAATTGGTGGTCTTAAATTTGTCTTTTTAATGTTTAAAGTAATAAAAACGGAACAAAGATATCCTTAATATTTTTAAAAAAAATTAAAAAAGAAAAAAATCGCAAGGCATTAGTTCATGCAATTGAATTTTTGCCCAAGGCATAAGTTCAATAGGCAGAAGTTTTATTCCATGAACTTTTGCCTATAGGCACATGTTCCCTAATAAACTTTTGCTTATAGGCACAAGTTCGCAAATGAACTTATGACTTGTAGGCATAATTTTATGTTATTGAACTTGTGCCATATGAGGCATATTTTTATGTCATTTAGGGACAATTTCAATTGCATGAACTTTTGCACTTTAGGCGCAAGTACATGTTACTTAACTAATGTCTACTGGACATAATTTCATGTTATTGAACTTGTGTCTATAGGCAGAAGTAGGCACAAGTTTAATAACATGAATTTATGTCTATCAGGCATAAGTCATGTTACTTAATTTATGCCTATAGGCATAAGACATAATTTGTGCGAATTTATGCCTTTAAGGCATAACTTTGGGCAAAAACTTATGCCTTGGGATTTTTTTTAATGTTAAGGGCATTTTTGACCTTTTTTTGTCACTTAAAATACAGAAGAGCACAAACTAAAGACTAAAAATTTAAGGGACAAAAATTAAAGATCAGTTAAAAATAAGGGCATTCGTGCGAATGACCCTATCATCTTTCCAACTCATTGGGCTTGAGATAAGCCCGATAGATTTGGGCTAAGGTGTGCCTATTGACCGGCCCCAGGACTCCATTCGATATAATTGCTTCCAATTCACATATTACATAATTAGTATATCTTTTCGAAATGATTAGTAAATTTATCAAATAAACTTTTTATCAGCTTATTGTAATTATTTTTCAATTGTCATTTTTAAAGTATTCTCTAAATTTTAAAGTTTATAAAAATTTAATTTATTTTAATTTTCAGGTATATTCTAATATATAAATATGGTTTTTTTACAAATAACGATCATATGAACAATAAAAATTTGTTTTAACTATTGAGTATTGAATTTCGATATTTTTTTAAAGAAATTATTTATTTATTTATATGTATATTTAAGCGAGCAGTTTTTGACATGAATATTTAAGGGCAATTACAAAAATATTGAGCGCGTTTTAGACTTTATCGTATTTATTTGTGAGTCTATTATGTACAAAAGTACTATACATGTCCTTCATGTATATTTAAGGATTTTGAGGTGGCAGCTAAGTGTGATGTTCTGCTGATGGTTGTGTGTAAATATTGTAAAATACTCCCGTGCAAACACTTTTGCTGACAGAATTTTTTTATCTACCTTCTTGCTTTCAAGTTCTGATGGTGTTCCAGTAGCAGGTATCGTTCTTTTCTTCCTCCTTTCATATGTTATTTAATTTTTGATTATTAATTTTTGCATTCTCGGGTATTTTTTAAATTTTGTTTGGGATTTTTTGTCTATCTTCAAAATTTCAATTAGCAATGCTATTAGCAGATTTTGAATTTTGGAAAGAAAGTACATTATGAAAAAAATAAAATACCTAGTAGTGTTACTTTAAAAATTAAAAAGTAAAGAATAAAATATAACTATTAAACAGTAAAAATAAGATGAGAACAAAAAACAAAGATCACGACAAGATTCGTTGAATCAATCGTTATATAAACAAAAAAAATTCATCATTACTAAACAATAAATTTAATAATACAATATAATATAATTCAAATAATAATTAAAACAAAAATAGAGTGTCATGTGACAATGATGTTATAACGTATATAAAAAACTATCAAGCTTTTTTATTTTTTCCAAACCTAACTATTCTTTTTTTAAAAATAATATTATAAACAATTTTTTTTATAATCGAAACCTTACTTACCTTTGCCTAGATATTATAAAAAATCAGTATGAGGAAATAAATATTTTTCATATTTGATAGGTTAAAATTTTTTTAAAATATTTTTTTTTGAAAAACAAGTTTCTTATAAATGAAGAAAATGACTTTCCTAATGAAAATAAAGAAAACAAGTTCCACAAGTAGCATTCTACGTCAACTTTATCCTACCCATCATCTAAAACACCTCATCTTCGCTCCCACTCTTTACTCCCACCACCTCACCCCACCTCCCATTATTATATTTTTTACTTACGTATTAAACATAAAAAAATAAAAAATTCATTTTCCTACATGAAAAATATTTTCCATCCTACTGAACATACCTATATATATATGTCTTCTTATTTTTAACACCTATTTTCACATGATAATTTATAGAAATTAAAATTATATAATTGCACAAATGAAAAAAAAAATACAGTAAAAAAGGTATTACGCTGCCGGAGTTTGAACTCAGATTCCAAAGTTTGGGAATTGCCAGTGCTACAGCGGATTCTATATGCTTTAAAATTGCAACAGATATTACTTCACTTAGTTTGTGTCATAAAATAAAATTTAAGCTACATATTTTTCTTTTATGTAGACAACCAATACTTTTATTTTTCCTCTTGACATATAAGTACAAGAAATTTCTATATTAGGTGAGAAATTCTACACTTTTTAACCCCAAAACTTTTTGAAGATGAATTTTCTTAATAAGGTTAAAAAAAACTCACAAAATCTCACTATAATTTTTTATCGATGACTATTACAAGCATTTATTGAATCATTGACCATAATGTATACAATATATATTAGTTCATTTGCACTCACATCCTAACATCTTGAGATTTATACCTATCATAAGTAAGAATATGTGTGCGAGCATAAATTTTCAATAATAATTTATTAATTTCAATGATGTAGATAAAAATTTATTAATGTGTGAGATGAGGAATACCAATTTAACAATACAATATAATATAATTCAAATAACAATTAAAACAAAAATAGAATGTCATGTGACAATTGTTATAAACATATTTGTATTATAGTCAATGTCTATAAAGATATTTGTATTGTAGTGGATACATATGTTTATATTATAGTGTAAGTCTATCTTTTGGAGAAAAGTTAGGAGAAATTATCCCTATAAATAGAGGGGTTCTTCTTCATTATATTTCATCCCATCAACAGAAATAAGAACTTCTCTCATTCTCTCTTTCTCTACAATATTGTTGTTCTTTCTTTATTATTTCATAACACGTTATCAGCATGAGTCTCTACCTTGAGTACTCACTTTGAAAAATCAGAGGTAAGAAAAATTAAAATTTTTTTTTCGAAAGATGTATTACTTAACCACAGGAATTATATTCCTTTGGTGATATTGTTGCTCTACAAATCTACCGTCTCAAAATTTGAAGGCCAGAGTATTATTTTTCTCTTTCTTTTAATATGGCTAACCTTACGAAACTTTCTTTCGTTGCCTTTCAAAGTTCGGGCAGGAACTAACTTTAATGGGTGTTGGATGCTGAAATCCATATGGACGCAATGGGTCTTGGAGACACCATTAAAAATGAAAACAAAGCATCAAATCAAGATCATGCTAAGGCTATGATATTCTTGCATCATCATCTTGATGAAATTCTTAAAATTGAATATCTCATGATTAAGGATCCACTTGTTTTGTGGAGTAGCCTAAAAGAAAGGTATGACCACTTGAAGATGGTCATCCACCCAAAGACACGATATGATTGGATCCATCAAGACTATAAGTCTGTTCATGAGTATAGCTCATCAACATTCAAAATTTTTTCTAAGTTTAAACTATGTGGAGAAACTATTAATGATGTTGATATGATTGAATATGTGGTAGTACACAAAATTAATTGAGAGTATGCCTTTGGCTTCCGTCTGAGGTTCTATTTATAACAAAATTTACAAACATTTACAACTGGCCTTTGCTGTTCATGAACGACCTTTACTGTTCATGGATAGCGACTAGTGGCCGACAACTTTCACTATTTACTTTGCGACTTTCTTGCTAAAAGTAGCCGCCCTCTACTGTATGCTTTATGACTTTTGTACAAAAACAGAAAATCCTATCGTCCTCTATTATTTACTTTAGGACTTTCTAAAAAGCAAAAAACTTTACTTTACATCTGTCTTCTACAAAACAAAAAACTTTACATATCTGACTTCACATATCTTGTCTGGCCGACACTTTTTGGTTGTTGGCCGACACCTTTTTCTTTTATCTTCTTCTTTTCAGCTTCTTCTTTTATCGTTTTTCCTTTATCTGGTTTTTGCATATGTTTTTCATTTCAGCCGTTGGATTTATTCCAACTGCACATCTGGTATCTGGTCATTGTCTTCACCATGGCACTTGGTGCAGTGGTGATCTGGGTACTTTTGACCAATAGTTTTACAATATCTTGTTAGTAATGCCGGGGAAATGAAATTCTTCCTTATAGCTCTGGTTGTAGGTTGTTGTTCTGGTTTCAGTAGACTTATTATCCACTGCCTTAACTCTTCCATATCTGCTTCTTTGTACTCTTTGGAGTTGGCGTAGATAATTGTGTTATCTCTTGAATAATAGTTCCATACTGAATTTCCATTTAGATAATTGTTTGCTAGTTCGCTTAGTATAGTTGCAAGTCCTATTACCCTCTTGTTGGAGTAGAACTCGGGTATCTCTTCTTGTGATATCTCGTTCTGTTGTTCTATCTTTTCGGGGATTATCATCTCCTTTGTAAGTCCTATTTTTACTACCTGTATTATTGGTTTTATTTCGTCATGTAGTATCTCTGCAGGTGCTGAATATATTTTTACATAGAAAAATATTCCTTTAGTAATTCTTTTGTATGTGGTGAAGGCCTTATGTACTTCGGGTATCGTTGCTATCTCGTCTCCTGTTGCTGTGTATACGGTGTTGAGTAACCCGTAATCATAGCAAGTTCTGACTAGATTAGCATTGGTCTTAGGTTGTGCAATTAGCTTATTATATCCTTGGAGGTGCTGGGTTATATAGTCTTCGGCGGGATTGTTTGTATTTGTAGATCTTGGATTTTTGTTTAGGTAGGTTTGGATTCTATGGATGTTTTGTATATATCTGTTGGTTATGTGGTTATATGTCTGTTTGGTTTGGTTCAAGCTTTCTTTGTAGGTGGTTGTTTGTGGTGGTGGAATGGATGGTATATTTTTCTTTGGTGTAAATGGTTTATGAAATAGCTATTTTCTGATTATGTCCCTTCTTTCTTTAGGTCCTGATGTACCTGCAATTGAAGTAGATGGATTGTTAGTTTGGGTTTTAAGGAGTTTCCCAACGTCTCCTTTTAGCTCTGGAAGTTTTTCGTCTTCCGATCGACGTAGCTCCGCGTTTTTTGAGTCACGCTGCTGACTATTAGCTTTGTTTTTCAGCTGCTGTATATCTTCCTCCATACTTTCCACTTTTTTGCAAAGTGTAGTTAGGAGTCCGAGTATTTGCTCCATTTTACCTTCGTCAGGTTTTGTATCTTGAGATGTAATCTTTTTAGTTATCCACCATTTAACTTGTGTGTTATCTGTTCTAACAATAAATTTGTTGTAAACAATATATGGTTCAAATGCAAGCAAACATTTATATAATGCAAATAGTTCCTTTCTATTTATTTCCCATTTAATTTGTGGTTCTGCGTATGATCCTGAATGATATCTACAGTGGTGTTCTATCTTTTCATTTTCATATTTATATTTTAATACTCCTCCATAGCTATGATTACTAGAATCTGATTCTACTATGTAGATGAATTTCTTGTTTTCATCCGGAAAATATAGTTTTGGTAGTTCTTTACACATTTCTTTTATCCTTTTTATGTATTTTTTGTCTTTTTCATCAAAGTGATATTCTATATCCTTTTTTAATTTTCGTTGTAATGGTTTTAGATTTTCTGCTAGTTTTGGTACATATTCCCTTACTTGATTAACTAATCCTAAAAAGGATTGTAGTTTTTTCTTAGTATCTAATAATTCTTCAGAATTTATTATTTTTTGTACTATGTGTGTTTGCATTTTTACTCCATTTCTGTCTATTTGTATTCCTAAGAATTCTATTTGATTTTTCAGTATTTCGGCTTTTTCTTTACTTAGGCTTATTCCTGATATTTCTACTATATGTATGAATTTTTCTAGTAGTCTTATATGTTCTTCTTTAGTTCTTGAATAGAGTAATATATCGTCTATGTATACAATACAGTTTTCCAATTGGTTAAAGTAATTATCCATAAAGTGTTGATATCTACCTGGTGCATTCTTATATCCAAAGGGTAATACGTTCCATTCGTAAAATCCTTGGGGTACGGTAAATGCTGTTAGTTGTTTAGATTATTCTTCTAGTTTTAAGTGGTAGAATCCTGATTTACAGTCAAATTTACTGAAATAATTATATCCTTGTATCTGTCTTATCTTTAAAATCTTATTCGGTATTGGGTAATTATATGTTTTAGTTTTTGCATTTAGATTTCTATAATCTATCACCATTCTACTTTTCTTTCTTTTTTGTTCATTATGTTTATTTACTATAAATGCCGGGCTATTATGTTTACTATTACTTTCTCGTATGTAATTATTTTCTAATAACTCTTTTATATGCATTTGGAATTCTTTTTGGTCTTCAAAATTATATCTTAGGGGTTTTTGTGTTATTATGCTATTTTCGTCTACTAATTCGATTTTTACTTTTGTTTTATGTTTTTCCCATCCTTGTAATGGGTTTTCATTATATAACGATTTTAGCCTATCTTGTAATATTTGCATTTTATCAATTGTGAATATTATCATTTCAATTTTCTGGTCGTTAGTTGTTATATTTTCTAACTTTTGTGTAATTTTTTCACTTCCTTTAATCCATGGTGTATTTTTTCTTATTTTGTTATTTACTCTTTTTGCTCCTACTTTTTTATTACATGGGGTGGTAAACCACCAATGTGTTTTTGTTATAGTGTGTGGGTATAGCTTTTCTAAAAATGGCATTCCTAATAATATATCTCTATTAGTAAACTCGTAACTATACATTTCTTCAATTGTTAGTATTTTATCCCATATTTGTATTTTTGTATTTTTGGTTTTGTGTGTTATCATACTTCCTTCGTTATTAAATCCAGTTACTATAAGTGGTGTTTTTAATTTTTCCCATTTTTCTTCTGGTAGGCAATTATGTTTACACATATTTGCTCCTGCCCCTGTATCTATCATAGGTGTATAATATCTGTTGTAATATCCTTCCACTATTATTTTCATTAGTATGTAGATTTTTGTCATTCTTTCATATTAATGTCCTTTTAATGATTATCTTTTTATTTTCATAGTGTATTACTAACTGTCTTTCATCTATATTATATGGTTTGACTGTTTCCAGCCATTTTATTCCTAATGTTATATTGTCTTTACCTTGGTATATTTTAAATTTTATTTTTATTGGCACTCCACCAATAATTAGCTCTTGTTCTGTACTGTGTTCCATGTTTGTCAATATTCCTGGTAGTTCTGTATTTATACTTTCATTTTTTGTAATTTCTTCTTCTTTTATTAGTTCTCTTGTGACATAGCTTTCATTTTGTCCTGTATCTATTTTTATTAAATATTTTCGTTGATTTAACATTCCTGTTATATATTATTGGTAGGGTTGTATTTCATCCATTTTTTGTTCTAATGATCTTGGTTGTATATCATATTCTATCCTTCTTGAGGTGCTATTTCTAGATGATGATGGTGTATCATAATTTATTCTTTTCGATGTACTCAATCTTTCTTTTACTATTTCCAAATCCTCCTCTATATCCATATCTTTGTAACTATAGTCATTATTATCAATAACATTAACTATTTTGTCAAAAGGATTTTCTATTTTAATTCTTTGAATTTTATTTTTGGCTGTTATCTTATGTTTTGTAGTTAATACGTATAAGTTTTTACATCTAGCTGTAAATATTTTACTACCTGGTGCCAGTTCTATTCCTGACATTTTCCAGTATAGTACTAGTGATTTATCTATATTTCTGTCATCTAATGCTACTGAGTAGTTAGCACTTATGATAAATTTAAATTTTTGGTATATTAAATTTCCTCTAACTGCACTTATTATGCTTTTTTCTATTGGGTGAATAATCCTATCGTCTGCTAAATATAGTTCAATTGGTGTATCTATTCCTTCTCCAAAACATGCTTTTATGAGTATTTCTGTTGCTCCTAGGTGTACATATTTTATTGGATTTCTAGCTTTTATTTCTTGGATTTCCTTGTTTATTATCTTTTTATTTATTATAGGTATTTTAGCCTTTCCTTGGGTGTATTTGCAGTCTATTATATGTTCTTTTTGGCTTACTACGTAGTATTCTTCTTGTCTTATTTTAAAGAAATTTCTTAGTTTAGGTATTTCTAATATTTTGTCTACGCTTAAATCTAATTCTTTTCCTTTTATTTGTTCGAACATGTTGCTGTCAAATATTATTTTTTGTTCTGAGCTCTCTTTATCTTGATATTCTTCTTTACTTATAATCCTTACATCCGTTTCAGTCATTATCTGTTTCGTATTCATTTATCTCATTTCCATTATCTATCTCATTTTCATTATCTGTTTTTTCGTATTCTGTTAACTCATATATACTATCTTCATCATTTAGATCATAATCTATATAATCTATTTGTTTATATTCTTCGTCTTCAATTATTATTTCTACTTCTGAAATTTGTTTTTTATTTACGTTTTTAGGTACTCTACAGTCTCTAGCTAAATGTCCTAATTTGCCACAATTGTAGCATTTACATTCTGATATATTTTTCTTAGGTCTATGAGGCCTTTTTTGTTTATAATTTTTTATATAATACCTTTTTCTTGGTCTTTTATACTTATATTTTGTCCTAAATGGTCTGTATTTTTTAATTCTTTTCTTGTATTTGTATTTATTTGTGCATCCAAATTGTGGTGCTGTTCTAGTTGTACAACATGCTAAGTTTTTTACCAGTATTTTTTCCATTTTCATGTCTTCCTTATGTTTTTCGCATAATTCCGTAAACCATTTTTGTAGAAATTTTATTCTAGATCCTAGTGTATCTATTAGTCCTGATTCTTGCCAGTCTTTAGTTACTTTTGAACTAAATGGTTCTGGTAATTTTGTATAGTATAGTTTTCTTATTTCTCTACTTTCTTCATTTGTATATAACCCTTTATAATAATATTCTTTAAATGCGCATGTGTATTCATCCATATAACTCATTTTACATATACTTAATTTGTTTATAAGATTTCTGTTTAGTTCTTTATCTCTTTGTCGTTCTTCTATTTCGGTAGTCATACTACTAAATTCATTTCTTATTGCCATTTCATATTTGGTTAATATATCTATAGATGTTGTTGCTGGTTCATTATTAATTTTCTTATTATTTCTTAATGTTTCTAAACTTTCTGGTGATAAATTTTGTATCCATATTTTTGTTGTTCCTATTAATGTTCGTTCTATGTATCCAGGGGCATCTGCTATTAGTATTTTGTTATCTATTAACTGTTTTGAAATATATCCTATCCATAGCTGAATTGTTTTATTTGTATCTGCAACACAATCTAAATCTAAAAAATTATATTGTTCTATATTTTGTCTAGGTGTCCAGTTTTTATTTAATCTTTTATTCCATAATGTTTTGCTTCTATTTTCCCTTTCGTAAGTATAATAGGTTGGACTAGTATTTGGTCTTCTTGGACTTCTAGTTCCTGATGTACTAGGTTTTTCGTCTATGTCTTCTACATTAATTTCTATATTATTTTCCTTTTCTATTAGATTAGTATAAGTTTCTGATGTTTCTGAATATTGATCTAGGTTTTCTTCATCATTTTGCTCACTTATGTCGTCTATTCCTATTTTAGGCTGATTTTCTATTGTACATGATTCTTCTAGTAATATTTTAAATTTTTCTATTTCTTCTGTAAGTTTTAACTCTTCTCGTTGTTTTTCTTTTGCTTTAATTTTTTTCATATAGCTGTTTAAGTTTTTCTAATTCTTTTTCCAGTTCTTGTATTCTCGTGTCTTTTTCTTCTTTAACTTGTTGAACTTCTATTTGAGCTTGTTTTTTAATTTTTTCTATTTCCTTTTTCCTATCTATTTCTTCGTTTTCTTTATTAATTCTTACCATAGCTGTTAAGCTATCTTCTAAAGTTGCTGATTCTTTTTCTAACATCAAATACAATTGATCTCCTATCTTTTTAAATCTTCTTCCTAAGTTTGAGTGTATAATTTTTATTTCTATTCCCTTCTGGCTCATAAATTTTTCTTCTTCTACAGTGTATTCTTCTTTGTTCATATTAATCCGTGTTGTAATTTATATTCTAGGTGTTGTAGTTGTAGTTCTAAATTAAATATTGTTCTCCTTTGTGTTTTTATTGATATTTGGCACACTCCTGCAATTATATTATAATTTAACCTTTCTTTTCTAGATTCAATTTCTTCCGTTATTTCATTTATTTTGTTAAGTAATTGTTGCCTGTATTCTTCGCTATTATCAATGTTATTTTTCATTTCAGTTTTTTCAAGTATTTTATATATTTATATTCTGTTTCTGAAATTATATCTATTAAATATCCAAGTCTAACATTATTTGTTTTATTTAAGCTTAAGAGTTTATATTCAGGATATAATATTTTTAACCGATTTTTTAATTTTTTAGCTTTCTTATGGATATGACCTTTCTTTGATTTATTCTGTGTTTGGTTCATTGGTTAAACATTTTATTATAGTATTCTATTTTTAATGGTTCTAATCTTTGTAACTCTTCTATACATCCATATGCATACTCTAAATATTCCCGATTACGTTCCAGATTACTATCTTTCATATATTCCCTTATATTATCTTGTAATAAAAGCTTTGTTAATCTTATACTTTCCATAGTATCTAACCAATATTCCATATATTCATAATTTACCATTTTTTAGTCTAAATCCTTATCTAATTTTCTAATTTCTTCTATAGTCATCTCCGTCCAATCTTGGTTAATTAACTTCATAGTTTCTTCTAATTCTATTATCTCTTCTAATATTTTAGACAATAATTTCATTATACATAAGACAAGTAACTCATATCTATGATTTCTATGTGATAGGTTTGAACTCATTTTATGAATTTTTCTAAACATGGTATTCCTTTTAATCTCCTTAGGCATTATTTAATATTATCTAATTCTTATATCGTTATTCTGAATTATCCTTTTGGGTCATTACTATGCGTTTTCAGTTATAATCAGTTACCCTAACAATGACTTCAACTTCGTGTACTCCCCTAAAACGGCTCTCCTGGCCTAACCGGTTTCCACATTAGGATGTCTTAGTCTGGGCATACTTACTCATAACTTACTAAACACGTACATAGCAAACTTAATCAGGCATTCATAAAAACGATATAACAAGAAGATATTAACAAATAATACTTAGCAGATTATCAGGAATACAACAGTTTAGTTATTCATAATTATGAATAAACATACCTCAGTTTGTAACTTTGCATCATTGCTAGATTTTTCCATTGGATTATATTTTTAAAGTAGATTTCTTTTAGTTTTGATTTTGTAACTCTGATACCAATTTGGGGGTAAGGGTGCGGAAGTAAGAGTTGAGAGAGAATATGTTGGATTGCGGATGCCTTTGGCTTCCGTCTGAGGTTCTATTTATAACAAAATTTACAAACATTTACAACTATAATCTATTTGAATATGCGATATATGATTCAAATTCTCCACCACAACGCACAAAAATGGGTCCCCAAATGAGCTTGGGGGGTAAATGTTAGTTTTTTCAACATTAGGGGGAGAAGTGATTACCAGCTGAAAATTGAGTGTGGGATGAATTATCTAGATCCTCGGGAAAAAAAGTGAACTTAAAGTTCAATAGATAATTCACTTGCAAAATATTTCAAATCAATTGCCAGATATATTTTCTAACTCTATTTTATAATTCAGTTGCAAATGCTCCAATGAAAAGTCCTTGAAGAATAGGGTCTATGAGACGCCTGAAGCGTGATATACCAAACAGTTTCAAATATAGAACTCCTTGAAGAAGGAGAGGAGTAAATGATTAAGATGGTCATAATGATGAGGCAAGTGCTTTAAGAAAGAACCACAACATAACACTTCATAAAACCTTGAAAAGGTTGAGGTGCCTGAAAATGATGAAAAATGAAGAGATCTCAATAAGTTATGTCGCATTGAATTGAAATCAAAATGATCGTCGACGATATCTTTGATTCAATACAATGTGCAATATTGTAAAAGATTGTGAGGATCTAAATTTCTACATCTATTAAAGCATGCTGATGTAGAAATAATTATCAAGTGAAATGATGAGAATTGATAAGCTTAAAGCTTATTGGACCTGTAGTCCAGGAACCACAAGATGTCACGCATTTAAATACTAATGAATGTTATCATTTGATAAAATTTATATGAAAATTATGAAGGATTCAAAATGCCTGAAGCATTTACAAGTTTCTTTAAACTTGTTCATAATTCTTAATCAAGAAAAATCAAATAAGAAAAAAACATTGGAGTCTATTGTACTTGCTATTTATGTTAATGACATAAACCTCATTGCAACTCCAGCAGAGCTTGAAAAGGTAAATGATTATCTAAAGAAAGAATTTGAGATAAAGGATCTTAGAAAGATAAAATTATGTCTTGATTTGCAAATAGTGCATTTGACAAATGATATCTTTGTTCATCAATCTGCCTATACAGAAAAAGTGTTGAAAAGATTTTATATGGATGATGCACATCCATTAAGTACTCCGATAGTTGTTCGATCACTTCATGTGAATAAGGTTGTATTCCGACCTAAAGAAAAGAATGAGGAAATTTTTGGTCCTGAAGTACCATCTCTTAGTGCAATTAGTGCACTAATGATTCTTGCTAACACTACAAAACATGTTATAGCTTTTCGGTTAATTTGTTAGCAAGGTATAGTTCTTCTCCTACTAGGAGTCATTGGAATGAGATCAAACACATAATGCGGTATCTAAAAGGGACTACCGACATGAAGTTATATTATTTTAACAATTGAAGTCCTGATCTTGTTGGTTATGCTGATGCTGGGTATTTATCTGACCCACACAAAACTCGATCTCAAACTGGCTACATGTTCATATGTGGAGATACTGTCATATCTTGGAGATGTATAAAGAAGTCTCTCATACCGCATTAACTATTCATGAGCTCCACGATACATCTCATTAGAGAAAAATGTTGTTGAAATATGACAAATTACCCACAATTTTATATGAAGATAATGCAGCATGCATAACAATACTAAAAGGAGGATTCATAAAAGGAGATAGAAGAAGCACATCTTTTCAAAGTTTTTCTACACACATGAGCTCCAAAAGAATGGTGATATTAACGTGCAACAGATTCGTTGAACTGATAATATGGTTGATTTATACTCACCAAATCTCTACCAACTCCAACTTTCAAGAAGATGGTGCACAAGATCAGGATGCGAAGATTCAAGCATGTTCTAAATAGGGGGAGTTAATACGTGTTGTACTCTTTTTCCCTGACGAGGTTTTGTCCCACTGGGTTTTCCGTGTAAGGTTTTTAACGAGGCAGCTAAAATGTGTATTATTAGATATGTGTACTCTTTTTCCTTCACTGCATTTTTTCCCACTGGATTTTTTCTAGTAAGGTTTTAACGAGGCACATTATCTATCAAATAGACATTTAAGGGGGAGTGTTATAAACATATTTGTATTATAATGAATGTTTGTATAGATATTTGTATTGTAGTTGATACATGTGTTTACATTATAGTTAAAATCTATCTTTTGGAGAAAAGTTAGGAGAAATTATCCCTATAAATAGAGGGGTTCTTCTTCATTGTATTTCATCCCATCAAGAGAAATAAGAACTTCTCTCATTCTCTCTTTCTGTACAATATTCTTGTTCTTTCTTTATTATTTCATAACAACAATGATGTTATAACATATAACAAAAACTATCAAGCTCTCTGTTTCAAACATAACTAGTTCTTTTTCTTCTTCTTTTTTTTTCTTTTTTTCTTCTTAATAAAAATCTTATAAACTTCTTTTTTTTTTAAGGCTGGAACAGTACTTACCTTTGCCTATGTATTATAAAAAATCAATACGAGCAAATAATTTTTTTAATTTTTTATCTTCAGTTGATTAAAATTTAATAAATAATTTTCAGAAAAACAAGTTCCTTAAAAATAGAGAAAATGACTTTTCCAGTAAAAAAGAGAAAATAAGTTCCACAATTAGCATTCCACGTCGAGTTTGTCCTCCTCATCATCTAAAACACCGCATCTTCGTTCCCGCCCCTGCGTTCTCACTATCCCACCACACCTCTCATAATATTTATTTAGATTATATATAAATAATTTTTATAATAGTATTCTTTATTTATGTACCAAAAATAATAAACAAAAATAAAACATTCATTAAAAAAAATATTTTTCTTCCTGCCGAACATACCAATATACTTTTTTTCCATGATAATTTAGAGAAAGTAAAATTAAATAATTGCACAAATAAAAAAGAAAAATATATATACAATAAAAAATGGTATTCCGTTGCCGGGATTTGAACCTGGATTCGTTGAAAATGAGAATTGCCAGTGCTACAGCGGATTGTACGTGCTTTAAAGTTTCAACAAATGTTACTTTAAACTTTAATTCTTCTGAATAAGGTTAAAAAAACTCACAAAATATCAATATAAATTTTTATCGCGCTAAGACAAAGACATAAAACTCAAATACAGGCTTAGTAAGAGATTTCGACGACTATTACAAGTATTCAATGAATCATTTACCTAATGTATACAATATATATTAGTCCATTTGCAACCACATCCTAGGATTTTATTATTTATACCTATCATAAGTAAGGATACGTATGCGAGCATAAATTTTCACTAATTTCAATGAGGATGATAAAATTTTATTAATGTGCGAAAGAAGGAATACGAAGGGTCACAATCAAGTGACGTTAGTAGAAATTTTTTACACAATAAGTGCAGATTCGATCCTAATTATTCTTTTGTCTGTCCCGATCCTCATATATAATAAAATATTTTAATGTAGAAGAGAAAGAAAATCCAAAGAGAGAAAAATTAAAACTATACAAAATTGATGAATTGGGAAGATGAAGAAGATACGTTGTGATTAAAAAAAAAAAAAAACAAAAAAAAAAAAAATATATATATATATATATATATATATATATATAAGAATTGTTGTAATTATAAATCTGTGATTACTCCTATACCAGAGCATATCATCTATAAAAATATTTGTATTGTAGTGGATACATGCGTTTATATTATAGTTAAAGTCTATCTTTTGGAGAAAAGTTAGGAGAAATTATCCCTATAAATAGAGGGGTTCTTTTTCATTGTATTTCATCCCATCAAGAGAAATAAGAACTTCTCTCATTCTCTCTTTCTCTACAATATTCTTGTTCTTTCTTTATTATTTCATAACAACAATGATGTTATAACATATATCAAATACTATCAAGCTTTCTGTTTCAAACATACCTGGATTATATAAAAATAATTTTTATAATAATATTCTTTATTTACGTACCAAAAATAAAAAATAAAAATAAAACATTCATTAAAAAAAATATTTTGCTTCCTGCCGAAAACACCTATATACTATTTTCCCATGATAATTTAGCGAAAGTAAAATTAAATAATTGCACAAATAAAAAAGAAAAGTATATATACAATAAGAAATGGTATTCCGCTGCCGGGATTTGAACCCGGATTCCTTGAAAATGGAAATTACCAGTGCTACAGCGGATTGTATGTGCTTTAAAGTTGCAACAAATGTTACTTTAAACTTTAATTCTTCTAAATAAGGTTAAAAAAACTCACAAAATCTCAATATAAATTTTATCGCGCTAAGACAAAGGCATAAAGCTTAAATACAGGCTTAGAAATAGATTTCGACGACTATTACAAGTATTCAATGAATCATATACCTAATATATACAATATATATTAGTCCATTTGCAGCCCACATCCTAGGATTTTACTATTTATACCTATCATAAGTAAGGATACATATGCGAGCATAAATTTTTACTAATTTCAATGAGGATGATAAAATTTTATTAATGTGCTAGAGAAGGAATACCAAGGGTCACAATCAAGTGACATTAGTAGGATTTTTTTACACAATAAGTGCAGATTCGATCCTAATTATTCTTTTTTCTATCCCGATCCTCATATATAATAAAATATTTTAATGTAGAAGAGAAAGAAATTCCAAAGAGAGAGAAAAATTAAAACTATACAAAATTGATAAATTGGGAAGATGAAGAAGATACGTTGTGATTAATATATATATATATATATAAGAATTGTTGTAATTATAAATCTGTGATTACTCCTATACCAGAGCATATCATCTTCAAATTTTTGTGTTATCTCAATTTTGGGTGGTCTTTAATTTTTGTCTTTTTAATGTTTAAAGTAATAAAAACAGAACAAAGATATCCTTAATATTTTTTAAAAAATTTAAAAAAGAAAAAAATCGCAAGGCATTAATTCATGCTATTGAATTTCTGTCCAAGGCATAAGTACAGTAGACAGAAGTTTAATTCCATGAACTTTTGCCTATAGGCACATGTACTCTAATAAACTTTGCTTATAGGCACAAGTTCGCTAATGAACTTATGAATGGTAGGCACAATTTCATGTTATTGAACTTGTGCCCTATGAGGCAGATTTTCATGTCATTTAGGGATAATTTCAATTGCATGAACTTTTGCACTTTAAGCACAAGTACATGTTACTTAATTTTTGTCTGGTGGGCATAATTTCATGCTATTGAACTTGTTCCTATGAGGCAGAATTCCATGCAATTGAAATTATGCCTCTTAGACACAAATTCATGTTACTTAACTGATGTCTACTGGACATAATTTCATGTTATTGAACTTGTGTCTATGGGCAGAAGTAGGCACAAGTTCAATAACATGAATTTATGCCTATCAGGCATAAGTCATGTTACTTAATTTATGTCTATAGGCATAAGGCATAATTTGTGCGAATTTATGCCTTTAAGGCATAACTTTGGGCAAAAACTTATGCCTTGTGATTTTTTTTAATATCAAGGATATTTTTGACCTTTTTTTGTCACTTAAAATACCGAAGAGCACAAATTAAAGACTAAAAGTTTAAGGGACAAAAATTAAAGATCAGTTTAAAATAAGGGCATTCGTGCGAATGACCCTATCATCTTTCCAACTCATTGGGCTCATTGGGCTTGAGATAAGCCCAATAGATTTGGGCTAAGGTGTGCGTATTGACCGACCCTAGGACTCCATTCGATGTAATTGCCTCCAAGTCACATATAACATAACTAGTATATTTTTTTGAAATGATTAGTAAATTTATCAAATAAATATTTTATCAGCTTATTATAATTATTTTTCAATTGTCATTTTTAAAGTATTCTCTAAATTTTAAAGTTTATAAAAATGTAATTTATTTTAATTTTCATGTATATTCTAATATATAAATATAATTTTTTACATATAACGATCTTATCAAAAATAAAAATTTATTTTAACTATTGTGTATTGAATTTCAATATTTTTTTAAATAAATTATTTATTTATTTAGTTGTATAGTTAAGCGAGCAGTTTTTGACATGTCTATTTAAGGGCAATTACAAAAATATTGAGCGCGTTTTAGACTTTATCGTATTTATTTTTGAGTCTTATATGTACAAAAGTACTATACATGTCCTTCATGTATATTAAAGGACTTTGAGGTGGCAGCTAAGTGTGATGTTCTACTGATGGCTGTGTGTAAATATTGCAAAATACTCCCGCGCAAACACTTTTGCTGACAGGATTTTTTTTTATCTACCTTCTTGCTTTCAAGTTCTGATGGTGTTCCAGTAGAAGGTATCGGTCTTTTCTTCCTCCTTTCATATGGTATTTAATTTTTGATTATTAATTTTTGTATTCTCAGGTATTTTTTGAATTTTGTTTGGGATTTTTTTGTCTATCTTCAAAATTTCAATTAGCAAGGCATCTATTAGCAGATTTTGAATTTTTGAAAGAAAGTACATTATGAAAAAAATAAAATACCGAGTTACTGTTACACCCCGTAAAATTCTCGACATGTAGATGGCCTATCAGCATTTTGGTTAATAGTTTTAGAATGCCATACATGCTAGGAAAAGACCCGGGGAAAGACCGGATAAGCAACACGTCGAACTATCGCAAGAGGAGGCTGGCAGACCTCCTCCGCGATGGCCAAAGTGTCACGTAGGCTCACCTCTGCTATACCCAGCGTGTCACGGAGGCTCACCTCCGCGATGACGAACGTGCCACGGAGGTGAGGTGCAGCCCCAAGTATAAAAGCCTCCAAACTTCGGTTTTAAGTGAAATTTCTTATAATTTCATGTGAGAAACAGAGGGAAAAACTAGAGAAAGGAAACACAAACCAAACCTACCAAATTCCTTCCTATTACGTCGTTATACGCGGTCCAAACTCGGTATAACCTTGGGTAGCGAGGTATTAAGCAGCAAGGAGTATTCCTACGGGTTTAGTTTCGCAAAATTCGGCCGGCAAATCGTCGTGCTACCGAGCTAAGGTAAGTGGAATTGCTCCAAATTAGTGTCAATATACTTCTATCCCTAAAATGAGTATTTCTCCCTTCTGGACTTCCGAGAAATAGCGAGTTTTCGGCCGTTTTCCAATAAGTCAAAATTTGGCTATATATATATTAAAAAGTGTTATCTTCTTTCAGAATATTAGTTTATTTAGTCCTAATTGATATAGAATATTACTGAACGAGCTACGCCAGTTAGTCGGAAAATCAGAAACGGAGGTATGTAAAGCTAGTTCTTCGGCAAGTTAGTAGTTACGGTATAGTAAAATAGTTCAAGTGCCAGTAGAATGTTTCAGAAACCACATATTATGTTTAGTATGCATTTTAGTATGATATTAGCAACATCATGTCATGCGTAGCGTGAAACTTACTAGCACGATGCAAATTCTAGTAGAAAGTGACAAAATAGTACAACATGCCCAGTATGTGATTTAGTAAAGTATGTTAGGATATTATTGTGTTAAGTCGAAACTTAGTAAAGCAATAAAAGTTCCTATAAGGTATTTCAGAAATAGAATGGTAGCCAAAAATGAAGTTTAGAAAGCATGTTCGATATAGTAAATCATGTTACTATGAAACTCAGTTATACAACATGATTTCCAGCAGAAAAACTATAGCTTGTTCAGCATTAGACCCAGCACAGTATGACAGAAGACTGTATATAAACCATTATCAGTTTCAGCATGTATTAAGTACATACATATCACTATCATTAGTTTTAGCATGTAGTATATACATGCACATTATTGTCACTAGTTTCAGCATGTGGTATATGCAGTTAGTGTTACTAGTTGAGATCACTGTATTTTTTGGGGGTTGGATTACCTAGCATTCATGACTGCCCCAGGGTTAATAGATGTATCGGCTTGTCTACCAGAGGGTGAGGATACGTCGCTTTACGGAGTGGCATGCCGTCCCCCAGGGGACGAAGATGGGATGCCGGTTTCTCCATATTTTGCCTTGGTCGGATTTTATACACCCCTGTCGAGCGGGTACGCCCGGGATGTTGATTAAGGAGTCCTCCGAACTCAGGTACAGTTATAGTCAGGGGCTCAGCAAGCCCAAGTGCATACCCAGGGACCGGCAGGATGCTTATAATTACTATGGGAGATGGGATGACCGGGGTAGGGGTATAGATTGCGTGTTAATTGTACCTCATGGCTTATGGGGGCCGGGTAAGGTTTATGTGTGCTATTCTATGTTATTTCTATTATGCCATGTTACGCTAGATATGAATAGATCGACAGTAGAACGCTACATTTCCAGGTATGACTCCTACTCCTTTCAGTATAGTTGCGAACAGTCTTGAACTCATACTTTCAGTCATTTACAGTCTATTTTCTTCTACTTCAGTCCGATTAAGTTATATTGCTTGTCTTTTGTTATTTTCCAGTTGTTTCTTTACATACTCAGTACCAGCGGTACTGACTCCCGTTGGGGCGCTGCATTACTTGCCTGCAGGTACTCATAGACGAGGAGCCGATCCCTCGTGATTCTAGCCAGCACACAGAGTCATCAACTTCAGTCATCCGGAGCTAGATAGCAAGAGGTTTATCCTTTTTCTGTTGTTGTATAGTATGGGTAGGCCGGGGCCCTGTCCCGACCATATTATCAGTATTCTTAGAGGCTTGCAGATTGTGTATTCCCTGTGGTTAGTTATATCGGTTGTGAGGCCGTGTGTGCGTTTTAGCTTGTTTATGTTGGTCGTGTGGGGCCTTATTCAGTTGATAGTGGTGACCTTGTCGGTCACGTAGCGACTTAGCACCTATTTTCTTGATTTAAAGATAACTAGACAGCATGGTGGCCTTGTCGGCCCGCATAGGTTCCTTCATACTACTGTTGCTCTGGTTAGTTATTGTTTGTTTACAGGTGGCTATAGGCCTAGTCGGTCGGAGGCTGTATTTACAGCCGTTATATAGCCCGTCGTTTTCTTGAATCCAGAATTAGAGCCAGCCAGACACCAGAAATGCTTATGCTCAGCAGTCTAGCAGTTCAGGTCCCAGTAGGGCACCAGGTGCTAGTCATACCCCCCACGGCGGGGCGTGACACATTGCATCCATATTGATTTCATCATCCAACACCCATTAAAGGTAGTTCTTGCCCGAACTTTGAAAGGCAACGAAATCAATTTTCGTAAGGTTAGCCATAAAGAAAGAGAAAAATAATACCCTGGCCTTCAAATTTTGAGACGGTAGATTCGTAGAGCAACAATATCACCAAAGGAATATCAATCCTGTGGTTAAGTAATACATCTTTCGAAAAAGAAATTTTAATTTTTCTTACCTCATATCTTTCAAAGTGAGTGCTCAAGGTAGAGACTCGTGCTGATAACGTGCTATGAAATAATAAAGAAAGAACAAGAATATTATAGAGAAAGAGAGAATGAGAGAAATTCTTATTTCTCTTGATGGGATGAAATACAATGAAGAAGAACCCCTCTATTTATACGGATAATTTCTCCTAACATTTCTCCAAAAGATAGACTTTCACTATAATATAAACACATGTATCCACTATAATACAAATATCTTTATAAACATTCACTATAATACAAATATGTTTATAACAATTGTCACATGACATTCTATTTTTGTTTTAATTATTATTTGAATTATATTGTATTGTATTGTTAAATTGGTATTCCTCATCTCACACATTAATAAATTTTTATCTACCTCACTGAAATTAGTAAATTATTATTGAAAATTTATGTCCGCACACATATTCTTACTTATGATAGGTATAAATCTCAAGATGTTAGGATGTGAGTGCAAATGAACTAATTTATATTATATACATTATGGTCAATGATTCAATAAATGCTTGTAATAGTCATCGATAAAAATTTATATTGAGATTTTGTGAGTTTTTTTAAACCTTATTCAGAAAATTCATCTTCAAAAAGTTTTGGGGTTTACACCTTATTTAAAAAGTTTAGAACTTCTTACCTAATATAGAAATTTCTTTGTACTTATATGTCAAGAGGAAAAATAAAAGTATTGGTTGTCTACATAAAGGAAGAATATGTAGCTTAAATTTTATTCTATCACACAAACTAAGTAAAGTAATATCTGTTGCAATTTTAAAGCATATTGAATCCGCTGTAGCACTGGCAATTCCCAACTTTGAAATCCGGGTTCAAACCCCGGCAGCGGAATACCTTTTTTATTGCATTTGTTTTTCATTTGTCCAATTATATAATTTAAATTTCTATAAATTATCATGTGAAAATAGGTGTTAAAAATAAGAAGACATATATATATAAGTGTGTTCAGTAGGATGGAAAATATTTTTCATGAAGGAAAATGAATTTTTTATTTTTTATGTTTAATACGTAAGTAAAAAATTATTTGTATAATCTAAACAAATAATAATGAGAGGTGCGTTGAGGTGGTGGAAGTAAATGGGTGGAAACGAAGATGAGGTGTTTTAAATGATGAGTAGAATAAAGTTGATGTAGAATGCTATTTGTGGAACTTGTTTTCTTTATTTTCATTAGGAAAGTCATTTTCTTCATTTATAAGAAACTTGTTTTTCTAAAAAAAAATATTTTAAAAAAATTTTAACCTATCAAATATGAAAAGAATTTATTTCCTCGTACTGATTTTTGATAATATCTAGGCAAAGGTAAGTAAGGTTTTGATTATAAAAAAATTGTTTATAATATTATTTTTAAAAAAAAAGAATAGTTAGGTTTGGAAAAAATAAAAAAGCTTGATAGTTTTTTATATACGTTATAACATCATTGTCACATGACATTCTATTTTTGTTTTAATTATTATTTGAATTATATTATATTGTATTATTAAATTTATTGTTTAGTAATGATGAAATTTTTTTTATTTATACAACGATTGATTCAAAGGGTCCTGTCGTGATCTTTGTTTTTTGTTCTCATCTTGTTTTTACTATTTAATAGTTATATTTTATTCTTTACTTTTTAATTTTTAAAGTAACTATCACGCCCCGCCTTGGGGGTATGACTGGCACCTGGTGCCCTACTGGGACCTAAACTGCTAGACTGCTGAGCCTAAGCACTTCTGGTGTCTGGCTGGCTCTAATCTGGATTCAAGATAAACGCGGGCTATATAATGACTGTAAATACAGTCTCCGGCTGACTAGGCCTATAGCCACCTGTAAACAAACAACAGCTAACTAGAGCAACAGTAGTATGAAGGAACCTATGCAGGCCGACAACGCCACCATGCTATCTAGTTATCTCTAAATCAAGAAAACAGGTGCTATGCCGCTACGTGACCGACAAGGTCACCACTATCAACTGAATAAGGCCCCACACGAGCATCATAAATAAGCTAAAAAGTACACACAGTCTCACACGACCGGTATAACTAACCACAGGGAATACACAATCTGCAAGCCTCTAAGAATACTGATAATATGGTCGGGACAGGGCCCCGGCCTACCCATATTATACAACAAAAGAAAAAGGATAAACCTCTAGCGATCTAGCTCCGGAAGACTGGAGCTGATGACTCTCTGTGCTGACTGGAATCACGAGGGATCGGCTCCTCGTCTATGAGTACCTGCAGGCAAGTAATGCAGCGACCCAACGGGCATCAGTACCGCAGGTACTGAGTATGTAAAGCAACAACTGAAAAATAACTGAAGACAAGCAATATAACTTAATCAGACTGAAGTAGAAGAAAATAGACTGTAACTGACTGAAAGTATGAGTTCAAGACTGTCCGCAACTATACTGAAAGGAGTAGGAGTCATACCTGGAAATGTAAGGTTCTATTGTCGATCTATTCATATCTAGCATAACATGGCATAATATAACATAACATAACATAGCATAGCACACATAAACCTGACCCGGCCCCCATAAGCCGGGAGGTACAACCAACACGCAATCTATACCCCTACCCCGGTCATCCCATCTCCCATAGTAACTATAAGCATCTCGTCGGTCCCCTAGGTATGCACTTAGGCTCGCTGATCCCCTAACTATAACTATACCTGAGTCTGGAGGACTCCTGAATCAACACACCGGACGTACCCGCTCGACGGGGGTGTATAAAAGCCGACCAAGGCAAAATATAGGGAAATCGGCATCCCATCTTCATCCCCTGGGGTACGGCATGCCACTCCATAGAGTGACGTATCCTCGCCCTCTGGCGGACGAGTCGATACAGCTATTAACCCTGGGGCGATGATGAATGCTAGGTAATCAAACCCAAAACAATACAGTGGTCTCAACTAGTAACACTAACTGCGTATACCACATGCTGAAACTAGTGACAATAATGTGCATGTATATACTACATGCTAAAACTAATGATAGTGATATATATGTACTTAATACATGTTGAAACTGATAATGATATATATACAGTCTTCTGTCATGCTGTGCTGGGTCTAATGCTGAACAAGATATAGTTTTTCTACTAGAAATCATGTTGTATAACTGAGTTTCATAGTAACATGATTTACTATTTCTAACATGCTTTCTAAACTTCATTTTTGGCTACCGTTCTATTTTTGAAATACCTTACAGGAACTTATATTGCTTTACTAAGTTTCAACTGAACACGATAATATTCTAACATACTTTACTAAATCACATGCTGGGCATGTTGTACTGTTTTGTCACTTTCTACTAGAATTTGCATCGTGCTAGTATGTTTCACGCTACACATGACATGATGTTGCTAATATCATACTAGAATGCATACTAAACATAATATGCAGTTTCTGAAACATTCTATTGGCACTTGAACTATTTTACTATACCGGAACTACTAACTTGTCGAAGAACTAGCTTTACATACCTCCGTTTCTGATTTTCCGACTAACTAACGTAGCTCAGTCAGTAATATTCTATATCAATTAGGACTAAATACACTAATATTCTGAAAGAAGATAACACTTTTTAATATATATATAGCCAAAGTTTGACTTATTGAAAAATGGCCGAAAACTCGCTATTTCTTGGAAGTCCAGAAGGGAGAAATACTCACTTTAGGGATAGAAGTATATTGACACTAATTTGGAGCAATTTCACTTACCTTAGCTCGGTAGCATGACGATTTGCCGACCGAATTTTGCGAAAGTAAACCCGTAGGAATGCTCCTTGCTGCTCAATACCTCGCTACCCAAGGTTATACTGAGTTTGGACCGCGTATAATGGCGTAATCGGAAGGAATTATGTAGGTTTGGTTCGTGTTTCCCTCTCTCTGGTTTTGCCCTCTGTTTCTCACTAGAAATTATAAGAAATTTCACTTAAAATCGAAGTTTGGAGGCTTTTATACTTGGGGCTGCACCTCACCTCCGTGCCATGTTGGCCATCGCGGAGGTGAGCCTCTGTGACACGCTGGGTATAGCGGAGGTGAGCCTCTGTGACACTCTGGCCATCGCGAAGGAGGTCTGCCAGCCTCCTCTTGCGATGGTCCGACGTGTCGCTTATTCGGTCTTTCCCCAGGCCTTTTCCTAGCATGTATGGCATTATAAAACTCTTAACCAACATGTGAATAGGCCATCTACATGTCGAGAATTTTACGGGGTGTAACATCCTCCCCCCCTTAAGAACATTCGTCCTCGAATGTAAACTTCTACTTGCAAGAAGTTCAACTCACTTGACTTATTCTAGAAAAATTTCGGAAGAGTTTCCCCTGTAATATGGACTATCTCAAAAACCTGAAATGCAGAAAAGTCCAATACAGGCACTCCACACAATAGTACAGTATTCATCAGACAAAAGACTAGAGTCAACTATCTCATTTATAGATATAATATAAGGCATTTTATAAGATCACAATACTAACATACCTCTTGGCTGACTAGGCTTGCAATAAGTGAGGATATCTGATTTTCATGTCCTCCTCTTCTTCCCAAGTCATCTCGTCTCGGTTCTTATTATGCCACAGTACCTTGACAGAAGCAATATCTTTAGTTCTCAATCTATGAATCTGTTTGTCTAATATGGCTACTGGAACCGCTTCATAGGCCAGCTCTTCCGTAACCTGGACATCTTGGACTGGGACAACTCAGAATGGGTCTCCTATGTATTTTCTTAGCATAGATACGTGGAAAACTGAATGAACGGACTCTAATTTTGGAGGCAAGTTCAACTCGTATGCCACTTGGCCTATTATCCGCCGAATCTGGTAAGGCCCAACGAACCTCGGACTGAGCTTACCTTTCTTGCCGAATCTCATCACCCCTTTCATTGGAGATACTTTCAAAAATACCCAGTCATTCATATTAAATTCCAGGTTTCTGCGCCGCACATCAGCATACGATTTCTGGCGCCTTTGAGCAGTCAGTAGGCGTTCTCTGATAAGCTTTACCTTCTACTCTGACTGATGAATAATATCTGGCCCAATCAGTGCTGAATCTCCTACTTCAAACCAGCCAACTGGCGATCTACATTTTCGCCCAAATAATGCCTCAAAGGGCGCCATCTGGATAGCTGAGTGGTAACTATTGTTATAAGCAAACTCAATCAGCGGTAAATGCTCATCCCAGCTACCTATGAAGTCCAGCACACACTCTCGTAGCATATCCTCGAGTGTCTGAACTGTGCGTTCCGCCTGTCCATCCATCTGGGGGTGGAATGTTGTGCTCAAATTAATCTGCGTTCCCAAACCTCTGTGAAATGACTGCCAAAATCTAGCTGTAAATTGTGCTCCTCTGTCAGAGATAATAGGTACTGGAACACCGTGTAATCTAACTATTTCTCTGATATACAATTCGGTGTAATCTTCGGCATAGAAAGTAGCTTTTACTGGCAGGAAATGGGCTGATTTTGTCAGTCTGTCAACAATTACCCAAATTGAATCATGTCTATGCCTGGTACGGGGTAATCCTGCTACAGGGTCCATGTTTACTGCTTCCCACTTCTAGAGAGGCACAGCTATGTCCTGAGTCAATCCACCTGGTTTCTAGTGTTCCGCTTTTACCTGTTGGCAGTTAGGACACTGGGCTACAAATTCTGTTATTTCCCTTTTCATACCTAGCCACCAGTAGATTTCTTTAATATTGTGGTACATCTTCGTTGCGCTTGGGTGGAGAGAATAGCGGGCTTGATGTACCTCACTCATAATCTGCTGGCGAAGCCCTGAAATATCTGGAACATAAAGGCGGCCTTTACATTGCAACACTTCATCCTCAATTACCTGAAAATCTTGCGCTTTCCCTTGCTGAACTCTGTCTTTAAGCTAAACCAGGTCAGGATCTTCATACTGCCGTTCCTTTACCTCCACAACTAATGACGACATTGCGGTGTTTTGAATTACCGCTCTGTTGTCCTTTTTTTCTACTACACGAATGGCTAAACTGGCTAATTGGTGTATTTCTCTGGCCAACTCTCGCTGCTTGGGCTGCAAATACGCCAAACTCCCCATAGATTTGCGGCTGAGGGCATCTTCTACTACATTAGCTCTGCCTGGGTGATACAAAATATTTACATCATAATCTTTCAACAATTCCAACCAGCGACGCTGCCGTAAATTTAACTCTCTTTGGGTGAAGATATACTGCATGCTCTTATGGTCGGTGAAAATATCCAAATGAACGCCGTATAGGTAATGTCTCCATATTTATAGGGCGTGGATCACTGCGGCTAGTTCCAGGTCATGGGTAGGATAATTCTTTTCATGTTTCCTCAGCTGTCTGGAAGCATAACCAATCACTTTACCGTGCTGCATCAACACACATCCTATGTTACACCCCATAAATTCCCGGCATATAGATGGCCTATTCGCGTGTTGGTTAAGAGTATTTGAAAACCATACATGCTATAAAAAGGCCCGAGGAAAGATCGGACAAGCACCAAGTAGGCGCGTCGCAAGGCAAAATGCGACTTATAAATCGCATTCCAGAAATGCGACTTATAAATCGCATTCCCTAAATGCGACTTATAAGTCCAAATTATATAAGGCCTCCAACTTCGACTTTTCATTAGAGTTTCTTATAATTTCTAGTGAAAAGCAGAGGGTAAGCAGACAGAAAGAGGAACGAGGATTATTTGATAATTTCCTTCCGAATACGCTGTCAAACGCGGTCCAAACTTGAATTAACCTCAAGTACCGAGGTATTTAGCAGCAGGGAGCATTCCTACGGATTTTGTTTCGCGAAATACGGCCGACGAATCGTCGAGCTACCGAGCTAAGGTAAGTAGAATTGCTCCAAACTAGTGTCTATGTGCTCCTAGCTGTGAAGTGAATACTTCTCCCTTCTGGACTTCTGGAAAATAGCGAGTTTTTGACCGTCTTTCGATAAGCCTAAGTTTAGGCTATAATTATATCGAAAGTGACGTTGTTCTTCAGGATAAAGCTATATTTAGTATTAATTGATATATTTATGAATGCAGTTGGGAGAAATAGCGTGAGTATTGACCGAGCCTCGTCCGACAGTCAGATAACTCGAGGTTAAGGTATGTAAAGCTAGTTCCTTCGGCAAGTTAGTAGCTTTAGCCTTGTATAGTACAATAAACTCCGTAGTAGAATTCCCGGAGTTGAATGTTAAGTATTGTGCAAAGTTCAGTAAACCTAGTTTGCGTTGTTATATCGTATTCAGTCTGAAAGTTAGAAAAGCATGTGCCCAAGGGCAAGTTAGTAGTTCAGATTCAGTACAACCTATTATGTGAATAGAAAGCATGTTGTAGAATAAAAAGGAACAGATTTTCATAATAACAGTCAGTAAAGAAAGATCTGATAGACAGACAGTTATGGCTACAAATTAGCCATTCAGACAGATAGTATCATGGCTACAGATTAGCCGTATAGTTAAACAGAGATTGCAGAATTAGTATAATTAGTAAGAATTAGTTCAGTATAGAAACAGATCAAAATAAGAAGTTAGATTTCAGATAGTCTTTCCAGTTGTACATGCTTGCTATTTCTATGTGCTATTTGTTTGTTGAGACTTGTTGTGGCATGTGGGCACCCTTTTAGCATCCCCACCGACCCTAGGTTATAGCTGTGTCGATACCAGATTCAGATACCGCCACCAGCTGCGCGATACCGTCCACCTAGAGGACGATGATGGCCGACCACCATGATAATACGGTCCAGACCACCCTGCTTGCAGGGGTAGTTCAGTTTACTCTGCGCAGAGCCAGTCCACCCTGTTTACAGGGGCAGAACACTCTGTGTGCACTTGTGGCCGGGGGCAATTTCAGATACAGATTTTTATAAAATTACCCTGTTGTGTGCTTGCACCCAGGGGCAGTTTTAATTACACACCCCGTGTGCACTTGCGCCCAGAGGCAGGAGTCTTCGGACTCAGACACAGTTTATTGTCAGAGGCCAAGGCCTGAGCTACGTACCCAAGGGGACCGATAGGAGGAGCTCACAGTTATCAGATGAGTGGAGTGACTTATTTTTGGTTGGTTTAGACCCGGGTAGGGGTAAATAGATTGTGTGTTGGTTGGCACCTTCCGGCTTATGGGGGTCGGTCAGGTATTGTGTGTATTTATATGTATATCTATTTATGTGCTATATACTAGCTACTAGACAGCAGACCGACGCGTCTATAGGCACGCCTCTGCCTTATAAGTACAGAAAGCTTGATCCAGTTCATTTCAGCTTCTTCAGATTCAGCTATCTCCTGCTGTACAGAAATGCTATCTATGTTATCTATATTCAGTCGTTTTCAGTTATATTATTTCAGTTGCTTTGCATACTCAGTACCAGTGGTACTGACGTCCAGTGGGGCACTGCATTACTTGCCTACAGGTACTCATAGACGAGAAGGCGATCCCTCGTGATTCCAGTCAGCTATTGAGTATTCAGCTCCTGTCATCCGGAGTCTGAATTCCAGAGGTGTATTTCGTTTTCTTTTGATGTACAGTACGGGTAGGTCGGGGCCCTGTCCCGATCATTTCTATTGTTATTCCTAGAGGCTTGTAGTCTGTATATATTTCCCTGTGGTCAGTCGAGCCGGTCGTGTGAGGCCGTGAAGCTTATTATAGTTATTTGTTATTTCTGTTCCTGTTGGCCGTGTGTGGCCATAACCAGTCAGTAGTGGTGACCTTGTCGGTCACGTAATTATTTAGCATGCTATTGTTAAGCTACAGTGAACTAGACAGCATAGTGGCCTTGCCGGCCCGCATAGGTTCCCTTGACAGTAGTATGTTTCTGGTTAGCTGATTTTCAGGTACATGTGGCTATAGGCCTGTTGGCCGGAGGCTGTGTTTACAGCCGTTATATAGCCCTTCGTTTCCAAGAATTTGACATAGAGCCAGCCAGGCACCAGAAGTGCCTAGGCTCACCAGATAGCTGTCTAGGTCCTACTAGGGAACCAGGTGCCACTCATGCCCCCCAGGGCGGGGCGTGACATCCTAACCCAACACCCGAATTGTCGCAATACACTGCATAACCCTCTGTACCTTCTGGCAATGCTAATACTGGGGCGGAGGTCAACCTGTCTTTCAATTCTTGGAAACTCTGCTCACATGCCTCTGTCCACTGGAACTGTACTTCTTTCTGCGTCAGCTTAGTCAGAGGTGCCGCTATGGTGGAGAATCCCTCAACAAACCTTCTATAATATCCTGCTAACCCTAGGAAACTGCGGACTTCAGTTGGAGTGGTAGGTCTGGGCCACGTTTTTACTGCTTCTATTTTCTGCGTATCTACCTGTATACCAACATCTGACACAATGTGCCCCAAGAAAGCTACTGAGTTCAGCCAGAATTCACATTTGGAGAACTTGGCATACAACTGACGATCCCCGAGAATCTGGAGCACTGTCCGTAAATGAGCCTGGTGGTCTGCCTCTGAACGAGAATACACCAGAATATCGTCAATAAACACTATGACGAACAGGTCCAGGTATGGTCTGAAAATACTGTTCATCAGGTCCATAAATACTGCTGGGGCATTCGTCAACCCAAAAGTCATGCCTAGGAACTCAAAATGGCCGTATCTGGTCCTGAAGGCTGTCTTCGGAATGTCCCTTTCACGAACTCGAACCTGATGGTATCCGGACCGTAAGTCAATCTTGGAGAAATATCTGGCTCCTTGTAACTGGTCAAACAAATCATCTATCTAGGAAGCGAATACTTATTCTTAATTGTAACCTTATTCAGCTGCCGGTAGTCTATACACATGCGGAGCGAGCCATCCTTCTTTCTCACAAATAGAACCGGCGCACCCCAAGGTGAAGTACTCGGCCTGATGAAGCCCTTATCCAACAGATCTTTCAGCTGCTCCTTTAATTCTCTGAGTTCAGTAGTAGCCATACGATATAGAGGAATTAATGTGGGTTGAGTTCCTGGTAGTAAATCAATTGCAAAATCTATTTCTCTTTCTAGGGGAACACCAGGTAGCTCATCTGGAAATACGTCAGGGAATTCATTCACCACTGGAACAGACTAGAGAGTCGGAGACTCTACCTGAACATCCTGAACTCTAACAAGGTGGTAAATGCACCCCTTAGATATCAACTTCCTTTCCTGAAGATAGGAAATAAACCTACCTTTTGGCGTAATTGTACTACCCTTCCACTCTCAAACTGCCTCCCCTGGAAAGTGGAATCGGACTGTCTTGGTCCAGCATTCTACATTTGCATAGCACGGAGCCAACCAATCCATACCCATAATGGCGTCGAAATCGACCATTTCTAATTCTACCAGGTCTACTGTGGTTTGACGATCAGCAACCTCTACTATACACCCGCGATAGACCCTTCTGGCTATAATGGAGTCACAGACGGGGGTGGATGCTGAAAAGGGTTGTTGAAGCAACTCTGTTGCAACACTAAACTTCCGAGCCACAAATGGGGTAATGTAGGACAAAGTAGATCCTGGATCAACCAATACATAAACAGGATATGAGTAAATAGTCATCATACCTGTCACAACATCAGGTGACGCGTCTGAATCCTGCCTCCCTGGTAAGGCATATGTGCGGCTTGGACCTGCACCTACACTGGAGGCCCCAGATCTACCCTAGCCCCTGCCTGCTGAAATTGAGGGCCTGCGCCCTGCCGAGAATACTGAAGCTCGTGACCCTGCAGATGCCCTATCCTGTCTATCACAATTCTCCTGACCTCTGGCTGGGCGATCTCTCATCAGATGGCCCTTTTGGCCACAAATATAACATTAGGTGGAGCCATACCTACATGCTCCCGAGTGGCGTCGACTGCATATAGGGCAAAGTGGTAGGGTATATCTACTCTACTCCGCCCTCCTCTATAATGGTGAATTTGCAGTCTGCGAGCCCCTGCCAGTCTCTGACTGTCCCCTGTGGATAAATCTGCCCCTCTACGGTTATGGTGGAGTCGGGGGTCTAGGCGGCCTATCTAACAATCGTGGCCTAGGTTCTCCCCGAGCCTCCTTTTGTAACTCAATTGGCCTATCCCTACGACGCTATTCCTGACTGGTCCTCCTGATCTCCCGCTGCCGCTGCCTGATGCCCTCAATATTCTGGGTAAATGCCTGAACTCAGGCAATATCCATGTCCTCTCGCAGTGTAGACGTAATACAAGTCTCAACATACTCTAGATTCAACCCCATGATGAAGCGGTGTACTCTGGATGCCATGGTATCAACAAAGGCCGGTGCATACCGTTCCAAAATATCAAACTGCAAGGCGTATTCCTGAACACTCATGGCCCCCTGCTCTAGATGTAAAACTGGTCCACCCGGCCCTGTCGAATCTCCCGTGGCAAATAGTGATCTAGAAAAGCTCCTGAGAAGCTGGACCAGGTCGGAGGGGAAACATCTCTCCCTCGGGACCTTTCCCAGATTTCATACCATAACACGGCGATGTCCCGTAATCGGAATGCTGCCAACTCAACCGATTCTGTAGGCGTGGCATGTATAACCCTAAATATTCTCTGCATCTAATCTAGAAAATCCTGAGGGTCCTCTGTCCGGTTCGTACCTGTAAACTGCGGGGGATTCAGAGCCAAGAATTATCGGACCCTCGAACTATTGGGCCTTGCTGACGACTCTGCAACTGTAGACGGCCTCGGCTGACGCTGAGCAGCCATCATCTATGCCAACATGACTACCGCACTCCTGACCTCCTGGTCAGAAGGTATCGGTATAGGGACTGCTGGAGGTGGTGTCACCCCAAGTGGCTCCTGATGTGGTGGAGACTGTTGAGAAGGTTGGGACGATGCCTCTATATTGCCCTCTGATCGAGTTGTTTCTAAACGAGGGTGAGGCATCCTGCTGGTGCCTTCCCCTGCTGCAATATCCAAGCTTCGGCCTATGATAGGATGTCGCTGGTCTGACATTATCTGTAAAAAAAGAATACAGTAAGCTCTAGGGACTCAACCCTATACTGTACCGCTCTACAGCATGACTAAATAAGAATAAAAAGGCAACCATTCTATCATGCCTTGAAGCCTCCTAGAAATAGTATGTGGTGCACAACACATCCATAGGCAAGACTCTACTTAGCACGGCTTGCAGACTCCCTGGGAAACAACCTGGCTCTGATACCAAGTTTGTCACGCCCTGCCTTGGGGGGTATGACTGGCACCTGGTGCCCTACTGGGACCTGAACGGCTAGACTGCTGAGCCTAAGCACTTCTGGTGTCTAGCTGGCTCTAATTCTGTATTCAAGAAAACGACGGGCTATATAACGACTATAAATACAGCCTCCGGCCGACTAGGCCTATAGCCACCTCTAAACAAACAACAGCTAACTAGAGCAACAGTAGTATGAAGGAACCTATGCGGGCCGACAAGGCCACCATGCTGTCTAGTTATCTCTAAATCAAGAAAACAGGTGCTAAGACGCTACGTGACCGACAAGGTCACAACTATCAACTGAATAAGGCCCCATACGACCATCATAAATAGGCTAAAACGTACACACGGCCTCACACGACCGGTATAACTAACCACAGGGAATACACAATCTGCAAGCCTCTACGAATATTGATAATATGATCGAGATAGGGCTACAACCTACCCATACTATACAACAAAAGAAAAAGGATAAACCTCTAGCTATCTAGCTCCAGATGACTGGAGCTGATGACTTTGTGTACTGGCTGGAATCATGAGGGATCGACTCCTCATCAATGAGTACCTGCAGGCAAGTAATGCAGCGCCCCAACGGACGTTAGTACCGCTGGTACTGAGTATGTAAAGCAACAACTGAAAAATAACTAAAGACAAGCAATATAACTTAATCGAACTGAAGTAGAAGAAAATAGACTGTAACTGACTGAAAGTATGAGTTCAAGACTGTCCGCAACTATACTGAAAGGAGTAGGAGTCATACTTGGAAATGTAGCATTCTACTGTCGATCTATTCATATCTAGCGTAACATGGCATAATAGAAATAACATGGCATAGCACACATAAACCTTACCCGGCCCCTATAAGCCATGAGGTACAATTAACACGCAATCTATACCCCTACCCCGGTCATCCCATCTCCCATAGTAACTATAAGCATCCTGCCGGTCCCCTGGGTATGCACTTGGGCTCGCTGAGCCCCTGACTATAACTGTACCTGAGTTTGGAGGACTCCTAAATCAACACCCTGAGTGTACCCGCTCGACGGGGGTGTATAAAAGACGACCAAGGCAAAATATGGGGAAACCGGCATCCCATCTTTGTCCCCTGGGGGACGGCATGCCACTCCGTAGAGCGACGTATCCTCTCCCTCTGGCGGACGAGTCGATACAGCTATTAACCCTGGGGCGATCATGAATGCTAGGTAATCCAACCCCAAATAATACAGTGGTCTCAACTAGTAACACTAACTGCGTATACCACATGTTGAAACTAGTGACAATAATGTGCATGTATATACTACATGCTAAAACTAATGATAGTGATATATATGTACTTAATACATGCTGAAACTGATAATGGTATATATACAGTCTTCTGTCATACTGTGCTGGGTCTAATGCTGAACAAGATATAGTTTTTCTGCTAGAAATCATGTTGTATAACTGAGTTTCATAGTAACATGATTTACTATTTCTAACATGCTTTCTAAACTTCATTTTTGGCTACCATTCTATTTCTGAAATACCTTATAGGAACTTATATTGCTTTACTAAGTTTCGACTGAACACGATAATATCCTAACATACTTTACTAAATCACATACTGGGCATGCTGTACTGTTTTGTCACTTTCTACTAGAATTTGCATCGTGCTAGTAAGTTTCACGCTACACATGACATGATGTTGCTAATATCATACTAAAATGCATACTAAACATAATATGCGGTTTCTGAAATATTCTACTGGCACTTGAACTATTTTACTATACCAGAACTACTAACTTGCTGAAGAACTAGCTTTACATACCTCCGTTTCTGATTTTCCGACTAACTGGCGTAGCTCGATCAGTATTTTCTCTATTTCTCCCAACTGCATCCATATTTATATCAATTAGGACTAAATACACTAATATTCTGAAAGAAGATAACACTTTTTAATATATATATATATAGCCAAACCTTGACTTATTGGAAAACGGCCGAAAATTCGCTATTTCTCGAAAGTCCGGAAGGGAGAAATACTCACTTTAGGGCTAGAAGTATATTGACACTAATTTGGAGCAATTCCACTTACCTTAGCTCGGTAGCATGATGATTCGCCGGCCGAATTTTGCGAAACTAAACCCATAGGAATGCTCCTTGCTACTTAATACCTCGCTACCTAAGGTTATACCGAGTTTGGACCGCGTATAACGGCGTAATTGGAAGGAATTTGGTAGGTTTGGTTCGTTTTTCCCTCTCTCTAGTTTTACCCTCTATTTATCACTAGAAATTATAAGAAATTTCACTTAAAACCGAAGTTTGGAGGCTTTTATACTTGGGGATGCACCTCACCTCCGTGGCACGTTGTCCATCGCAGAGGTGACCCTCCGTGACACGCTGGGTATAGAGGAGGTGAGCCTCTGTGACACTCTAGCCATCGCAGAGGAGGTCTGCCAGCCTCCTCTTGCGATGGTTCGACGTGTCGCTTATCCGGTCTTTCCCCGGGCCTTTTTCTTGCATGTATGGCATTCTAAAACTCTTAACCAACATGCGAATAGGCCATCTACATGTTGAGAATTTTACGGGGTGTAACACAATGGGTCTTGGAGACACCATTAAAGATGAAAAATGGCATCAAATCAAGATTGTGCTAAGGCTATGATATTCTTGCGTCATCATCTTGATGAAATTCTTAAAATTGAATATCTCATGATTAAGGATCCACTTGTTTCGTGGAGTAGACTAAAAGAAAGGTATGACCACCTAAAGATGGTCATCCACCCAAAGGCACGATATGATTGGATCCATCAAGACTATAAGTCTGTTCATGAGTATAGCTCATCAACATTCAAAATTGTTTCTAAGTTGAAACTATGTGGAGAAACTATTAATTATGTTTATATGATTGAATATGTGGTAGTACACAAAATTAATTGATAGTTCCGAAAGAGCTAATGTGTTACTATTGTAGTAAGTCTCAAAAGGAAACTTATAAGTTTCAAAAATATTGAAAAAAGATTGAGACTATAAATTATGGGATGATCTAATATCTCCATGTTACTATAATTGAAGCGGGTTATAAATATTTATGTAAATGATTACCCGCCGTTTTTTATTTGTAGTACATAAATATGGGTTTGATGATGAAATCACATACAAAAGTAAACTAGAAGTTTACTGAAATAAGTTGGCATAACTGGTTGGCCATCCCGGTTCAAATGTGATGCAAAAATAATTGAGAATTCACGTGGCTATATGTTGAAGAAATAAAAGTTTCTTCAAGAATTCTCTTGTGTTGCTTGTTCTCGTGATAGAATGATCTTCATCAGCTAAGATTGGAATTATATTCCCTGAAATTTTGGAACTTATAAAAGGGTGAATATGTGTCTGTTTACCTACCGTGTGAACCGTTTGCTAATAGATGCATCTATGGATGGTCACATGAGTTTTGATATCAACTTGAAATTGATTTTTGTAAGGTTGTTGCTTGAATTATTAAATTAAGAGCATAGTTCAAAAATTATAAAATTATGTTGATAATGCTGATTCATATCTATGTTGGTTTAGCAAAAATTGTATGCCTCCAATTATAGCTAAATCATTGGTTATGAGAATAAAACTCCCAAATAAAATTTGGTATGAGATATGTTTATTTAATATATAGCAACACTTGAATGCATCAAGCCAACAAGGTTCCCCTATCACAATTGGTTCAGGGTCAGGAACCAAATAATTCCATCTAAAAATTTGAATGTGCGATTTATGATTGAATTTCTCCACCACAACGCACAAAGATGGGTCCCCAAATGAGATTGGGGGGTAAATGTTAGTTTTTCTAATATCAGGGGAAGAAGTGATTACCAGCTGAAAATTGAGTGTGGGATGAATTATCTAGATCCTCGGGAAAAAAAAGTGAACTAAAAGTTCAATAGATAATTCACTTGCAAAATATTGCAAATCAATTGCCAGATATATTTGCTAACTCTATTTTATAATTAAGTTGCAAATGCTCCAATGAAAGGTCCTTGAAGGACAGGGTCTATGAGACGCCTGAAGCGTGATAGACCAAACAGTTCCAAATATAAAACTTCTTGAAGAAGGAGAGGACCAAATGATTAATATGGTCATAATGATGTTGGAAAGTGCTTTAAGAAATCACCATGACATAACACTTCATAAAACCTTGGAAAGGTTGAGGTACCTGAAAATGATGAAAAATGAAGAGATCTCAATAAGTTATGTCGCATTAGAATTGAAATCAAAATGATCGTCGACGATATCTTTGATACAATAAAACGTGCAATATTGTAAAAGATTGTGAGGATCTAAATTTCTACATCTATTAAACCATGCTGATATAGAAATAATTATCAAGTGAAATGATGAGTATTGATAAGCGTAAAGCTTATTGGACCTGTAGTCCAGACACCACAAGATGTCGCGCATTTAAATACTATTGAATGTTATCACTTGATAAAATTTATATGAAAATTATGAAGGATTCAAAATGCCTGAAGCATTTACAAGTTTCTTTAAACTTGTTTATAATTCTTATACGAGGAAAATCAAATATGAAAACAACATCGAAATCTGTTGTACTTGCTATTTATGCTAATGACAAAAACCTCATTGAAACTCAAGCAGAGCTTCAAAAGGTAAATGATTATCTAAAGAAAGAATTTGAGATAAAGGATATTGGAAAGATAAAATTATGTCTTGGTTTGCAAATAGAGCATTTGACAAATGATATCTTTATTCATCAATCTGCCTATACAGAAAAAGTGTTGAAAAGTTTTTATATGGATGGTGCACATCCATTAAGTACTCCAATAGTTGTTCGATCACTTGATGGGAATAAGGATCCATTCCGACCTCAAGAAAAGAATGAGGAAATTTTTGGTCCTGAAGTACCATATCTTAGTGCACTTGGTGCACTAATGTATCTTGCTAACACTACAAGACCTGATATAGCTTTTTCGGTTAATTTGTTAGCAAGGTATAGTTCTGCTCCTACGAGGAGTCATTGGAATGGGATCAAACACATAACGCGGTATCTAAAAGGGACTACCGATATGAGCTTATATTATTCTAACAATTGAAGTCCCGATCTTTTTGGTTATGCTGATGCTGGGTATTTATCTGACCCACACAAAGCTCGATCTCAAACTGGCTACGTGTTCATATGTGGAGGTACTGCCATATCTTGGAGATGTACAAAGCAGTCTCTTGTAGCTACTTCATCAAATCATGTTGAGATTATAACTATTCATGAAGTAAACCGAGAATGTGTGTGGTTGAGGTCCATGATACATCTCATTAGAGAAAAATGTGGTTGAAATATGAAAAATTATCCATAATTTTATATGAAGATAATGCAGCATGCGTAGCACAACTAAAAGGAGGATTCATAAAAGGAGATAGAAGAAGCACATCTTGCCAAAGTTCTTCTACACACATGAGCTCCAAAAGAATGGTGATATTAACATGCAACAGATTCGTTCAACTGATAATGTGGTTGATTTATATTCACCAAATCTCTACCAACTGCAACTTTCAAGAAGATGGTGCACAAGATCAGGATGCAAAGATTCAAGCATGTTCTAAATATGGGGAGTTAATACGCGTCGTGCTCTGTTTCCCTTACGAGGTTTTGTCCCACTGGGTTTTCCATGTAAGATTTTTAATGAGCCAGCTAAAATGTGTATTATTAGATATGTTTACTCTTTTTTCTTCACTAGATTTTTTTCCACTGGGTTTTTTCTAGTAATGTGTTAACGAGGCACATTATCTATCAAATAGACATTCAAGGGGGAGTGTTATAAACATATTTGTATTATAGTGAATGTCTATAAAGATATTTGTATTGTAATGGATACATGTGTTTATATTATAGTGAAAGTCTATCTTTTGGAGAAAAGTTAGGAGAAATTATCCCTATAAATAGAGGGGTTCTTCTTCATTGTATTTCATCTCATCAAGAGAAATAACAACTTCTCTCATTCTCTCTTTCTCTACAATATTCTTGTTCTTTCTTTATTATTTAATAAAAACAATGATGTTATAACATATATCAAAAACTATCAAGCTTTCTGTTTCAAACATAACTAGTTCTTTTTTCTTCTTCTTTTTTATCTTTTTTTCTTCTTAAAAAAAATCTTATAAATTTCTTTCTTTTTTTAAAGCCGGAACATTACTTACCTTTGCCTAGGTATTATAAAAAATCAATACGAGGAAATAATTTTTTTAATTTTTTATGTTCAGTTGATTAAAATTTTATAAAATTTTTTTTCAGAAAAACAAGTTCCTTAAAAATAGAGAAAATGACTTTCCCAGTAAAAATAGAGAAAATAAGTTCCACTATTAGCATTCCACGTCGAGTTTGTCTTCCTCATCATCTAAAACACCGCATCTTCGTTCCAGCGCCTGCGTTCTCACTATCCCACCTCACCTCTCATAATATTTTTTTAGATTATATACAAATAATTTTTATAATAATATTCTTTATTTACGTACCAAAAATAAAAAATAAAAATAAAACATTCATTAAAAAAAATATTTTGCTTCCTACCGAACACACCTATATACTATTTTCCCATGATAATTTAGAGAAAGTAAAATTAAATAATTGCACAAATAAAAAAGAAAAATATATATACAATAAGAAGTGGTATTCTGCTGCCAGGATTTCAACACGGATTCCTTGAAAATGGGAATTGCCAGTGCTACAGCGGATTGTATGTGCTTTAAAGTTGCAACAAATGTTACTTTGAACTTTAATTCTTCTGAATAAGGTTAAAAAAACTCACAAAATCTCAATATAAATTTTTATCGCGCTAAGACAAAGGCATTAAGCTTAAATACGGGCTTAGTAATAGATTTCGACGACTATTACAAGTATTCAATGAATCATTGACCTAATGTATACAATATATATTAGTCCATTTGCAGCCCACATCCTAGGATCTAACTATTTATACCTATCATAAGTAAGGATACGTATGCGAGCATAAATTTTCACTAATTTAAATGAGGATGATAAAATTTTATTAATGTGCGAGAGAGGGAATACCAAGGGTCACAATCAAGTGACGTTAGTAGGAATTTTTTACACAATAAGTGCAGATTCGATCCTAATTATTCTTTTGTCTGTCCCGATCCTCATATATAATAAAATAATTTAATGCAGAAGAGAAAAAAAATTCAAAGAGAGAAAAATTAAAACTATACAAAATTGATGAATTGTGAAGATGAAGAAGATACGTTGTGATTAAAATATATATATATATATCATATTATCTTCAAGCTTTTGTGTTTTCTCTATTTTGGGTGGTGTTTAATTTTTGCTCCTCAAATTGGTGGTCTTTAATTTTTGTCGTTTTAATGTTTAAAGTAATAAAAATGGAACAAAGATATCCTCAATATTTTTTAAAAAAATTAAAAAAGAAAAAAATCACAAGACATCAGTTCATGCTATTGAATTTTTGCCCAAGGTATAAGTTCAGCAGACATAAGTTTAATTCCATGAACTTTTTCCTATAGGAACATGTTCCCTAATAAACTTTTGCTTATTGGCACAAATTCGCTAATGAACTTATGACTGGTAGGCATAATTTCATGATATTGAACTTGTGCCCTATGAGGCAGATTTTCATGTCATTCAGGGACAATTTCAATTGCATGAACTTTTGCACTTTAGGCACAAGTACATGTTACTTAACTGATGTCTACTGGACATAATTTCATGTTATTGAACTTGTGTCTATAGGCAGAAGTAGGCACAAGTTCAATAACATGAATTTATGCCTATGAAGCATAAGTCATGTTACTGAATATATGCCTATAGGCATAAGGCATAATTTGTGCAAATTTATGCCTTTAAGGCATAACTTTGGGCAAAAACTAATGCCTTGCAATTTTTTCTTTAATGTTAAGGGCATTTTTGACCTTTTTTTGTCACTTAAAATACCGAAGAACACAAATTAAAGACTAAAAGTTTAAGGGACAAAAATTAAAGATCAGTTAAAAATAAGGGCATTCGTGCGAATGACCCTATCATCTTTCCAACTCATTGAGCTTGAGATATGCCCAATAGATTTGGGCTAAGATGTGCGTATTGACCGGCCCTAGGACTCCATTCGATGTAATTGCTTCCAAGTCAGATATAACATAATTAGTATATTTTTTCGAAATGATTAGTAAATTTATCAAATAAATTTTTTATCAGCTTATTATAATTATTTTTCAATTGTCATTTTTAAAGTATTCTCTAAATTTTAAAGTTTATAAAAATGTAATTTATTTTAATTTTCATGTATATTCTAATATATAAATATAATTTTTTACAAATAATGATCATATCAACAATAAAAATTTGTTTTAACTATTGTGTATTGAATTTCAATATTTTTTTAAATAAATTATTTATTTATTTGTATATTTAAGCGAGAAGTTTTTGACATGTCTATTTAAGGATAATTACAAAAATATTGAGCGCGTTTTGGACTTTATCGTATTTATTTGTGAGTCTTATATGTACAAAAGTACTATACATGTCCTTCATGTATATTAAAGGATTTTGAGGTGGCAGCTAAGTGTGATGTTCTGCTGATGGCTGTGTGTAAATATTGCAAAATACTCCCGCGCAAACACTTTTGCTGACAGGATTTTTTTTATCTACCTTCTTGTTTTCAAGTTCTGATGGTGTTCCAGTAGCAGGTATCCGTCTTTTCTTCCTCCTTTCATATGGTATTTAATTTTTGATTATTAATTTTTGCATTCTCGGGTATTTTTTGAATTTTGTTTGGGATTGTTTTTCTATCTTCAAAATTTCAATTAGCAATGCATCTATTAGCAGATTTTGAATTTTGGAAAGAAAGTACATTATGGAAAAAATAAAATACCGAGTAGAGTTACTTTAAAAATTAAAAAGTAAAGAATAAAATATAACTAATAAATAGTAAAAACAAGATGAGAACAAAAAACAAAGATCACGACAAGATCCGTTGAATCAATCGTTATATAAACAAAAAAATTTCATCAGTACTAAACAATAAATTTAATAACACTATATAATATAATTCAAATAATAAGTAAAACAAAAATAGAATGTCATGTGACAATGATGTTATAACGTATATAAAAAACTATCAAGCTTTTTTATTATTTTGAAACCTAACTATTCTTTTTTTTAAAAATAATATTATAAACAAGTTTTTTATCATCGAAAGCTTACTTACCTTTTCCTAGATATTATTAAAAATCAGTACGAGGAAATAAATTTTTTTCATATTTGATAGGTTAAAATTTTTTTAAAATAATTTTTAGAAAAACAAGTTTCTTATAAATGAAGAAAATGACTTTCCTAATGAAAATAAAGAAAACAAGTTCCACAAGTAGCATTCTACATCAACTTTATCCTACCCATCATCTAAAACACCTCATCTTCGTTCCCACCCCTTTACTCCCATCACCTCACCCCACCTCTCATTATTATTTGTTTAGATTATACAAATAATTTTTTACTTGCGTATTAAACATAAAAAAATAAAAAATTCATTTTCCTACATGAAAATTATTTTCCATTCTACTGAACAAACCTATATATATATGTCTTCTTATTTTTAACACCTATTTTCACATGATAATTTATAGAAATTAAAATTATATAATTGCACAAATGAAAAAAAATACATACAATAAAAAAGGTATTTGTTACACCCCGTGAATTTTAAATGAATAAATAGCCTAATGGCATGCTGGTTAAGGGATTTAGAAAAAAAAATAGGAAAGTCGGTTTTTTCCATCTTCTTCAATAAAAAACAAAGAAAACAGAGGGTATAGCCATATAAGGCAAAACCCACGACAAATATATATAATTTCCTTCCCTTTACGCTATAAAATGCGGTCTAAACTCCGTTGCGGCTTAGATACCGAGGTATAAAGCAGCAGAGAGCAATCCTACGGAGTTGGTTTCGTGAAATTTGACAGGTGAAACGTCGTGCTACCGAGGTAAAGTAAATAGAAGTGCTTTAAATTAGTACCAATGTGTTCCTAGCCTTGCAGTGAGCATTTATCCCTTCTGGACTATCGAGAAATAACGAGTTTACGACCGTTTTCCAAAAGGTTGAAGTTTGAGATAAATATATATCAAAAGTGACAATTTCTCCCGGATATTAATGTATTTTGTTCTAATTGATATGTATATGAATGTAGTTGGGAGAAGCAACAGAAGTACTGACGGAAATCAAATCGGTCAGTCGGGTACTCAGAAACCAGGTATGTAAAGCTATTCTTTCGGCAAGCCAGGAAGTACAGTTTAGAAAATAAATAGAATAAAGGCTATTAACAGATACCTAGCGTACATGAACGACTTTAGTACGATTGCCAGCAAGCATGCTAGTATATCATTATGTATCATGCAATAATCAGAATAACAGATAGTTAGATGATTTCAGATAGTAATGTGGTATCCGCTAGTAGCTCAGCATGTTCTTACGTAGTACCCAGAATGGAAGTTGTAAAAGCAGTATAATGAATTAGCAAGATTACAGATAGTATGTATTACATTTGTTGAGACTATATCCGGTAATAGATGGCACATCTTATGTTATTGAGCTATATCCAGTTATAGATGGCATGTTCTATGTTATTGAGTTATATCCAGATATAATCAGATCAGTAATCAGATATAGAAATAGCTCCAGATACAGATGTAGCTCCAGAAACAGATATGGCTCTACAAACTGACATAGCTTCAGATCGCGGATAACAATAATAAGATAAACAGATAAAGGCCAAGTATCAGTTAGCCCAGCAATCAGAAATAGTGTAAAACAGAATATCGCATCAGTTATTTAGTACGGACAAGCCTTGAAATAAAAGAAGAGAATATGATTGGTATTTTTCATTTGAGCATGCTTGCTATGTATGTGTTTTGCATGTTGACACTTGTTATGGCATGTGGGCACCCTTTGGCATCCCCATCGCCCCTGGGTTATAGCTGTGTCAATACCAGATTCAGATACCGCCACCAGCTGGGCGATGCCGTCCACCTAGAGGACGATGATGGCCGACCACCATGATAATACGGTCCAGATTACCCTGCTTGCAGGGGCAGTTCAGTTCACTCTACGCAGAGCCAGATTACCCTGTTTATAGGAGTAGATTACTCTGTGTGCGCTTGTGTCCAGGGGCAGTTTCAGACACAGATTTTTATAAAATTACCCTGTTGCGTGCTTGCACCCAGGGGCAGTTTCAGTCACAGATACAGAAGCAGATTACCCCGTAAGCACTTGCGCCCAGAGGCAGGAGTCTTCGGACTCAGACACAGTTTATTGTCAGAGGCCGAGGCTTGAGCTACGTACCCAAGGGGGCCGGTAGGAGGAGCTCACAGTTATCAAATGAGTGGAGTGACTTATTTTTGGTTGGTTTAGACCCAGGTAGGGGTAAATAGATTATTCTGTTGGTTGGCACTTCCGGCTCATGGGGGTCGGTCAGGTATTGTGTGTATTTATATGTATATCTATATGTGCTATTAGATTTTGATAGGCAGTAGGAAGACACGTCGTCAGGTACGCCCGGTTTAGTTACAGAATAGGTAAACTCTCCCGAGTTATCCTCATCCAGATAGACTCAGTTACTTCCTGCTTATATGTCATGTTATTGTTGTTACCCATTTCAGTTATATATTTCAATTTGCTTTACATGCTCGGTACCTATGGTATTGACGCCCGTAGGGATGCTGCATTGCTTGCCTGTAGATACTCACAGACGAGGAGTCGATCCCTCGTGATCCTAGCCAGCGCAGAGTTATCAACTCCTGTCATCTGGAGCTTGATATTCAGAGGTGTATTTCATTTTCTTTTGTTGTATAGTATGGGTAGGTCGGGGCCCTGTCCCGACCATCTTATCAATATTCCTAGAGGCTTGCAGTCTGTATATATTTCCCTGTGGTTAGTTGTGCCAGTCGTGTGAGGCCATGCTTTGTTTAGTTGCTTAGCTTTGTTGATTATGTTGGTCATGTGGGGACATAGTCTGATGGTAGTGGTGACCTTGCCGGTCACGTAGTCGTTTAGTATTCTATTATATTGCATTAAAGATAACTAGACAGCATGGTGGCCTTGTCGGCCCGCATAGGTTTCCCTATATGAGATGATTCTGGTTAGCTGATGATACAGTACAGGTGGCTATAGGCCTAATCAGCCGGGGGCTGTATTTACAGCCGCTATATAGCCGGTTCGTTTCTTGAAATAGAGACAGAGTCAGCCAAAGCACCAAATGTGCTCAGGCTGGACCGTTTAGCAGTCCAGTGTCTAGCAGGCACCAGGTGCCCGTCATACCCCCCAAGGTGGGGTGTGACAAACTTGGTATCAGAGCAGGTCATGGCCCTGGGAGTCTGCAAGCCGTGCTAAGTAGAGTCTTGTTTATGGATGTGTTGTGCACCACATACTACAGGCAGGAGGCTGCGAGGCATAATAGGATGGTTACCCTTCTTTCATACTCAGTCGTGCCATAGTACAGTACAGTATAGGGTTGGTCCTTTTCAAACTTACCACCCTCTTTGTTTACAGATACTATGGCAGATCAGTGGCACCCAACTACAGGCAGGAGATTGGATACAGCGGCGGGCGAAGGCACCAGCAGGATGCCTCACTTACAGCCAGGTTCAACCCGGTCTGAGAGTAATACGGAGGTGTCATCTTGACCCTCTCAGCAGTCTCTGCCTTGCTAGACACCATTTGAGGCAGCACCGCCTCCCAAAGCTCCTCCACCCACTTCATCTGATCAGGAGCTACGTAGTGCGGTGGTTATGTTAACCCAGATGCTAGCTACTCAGCGTCAGCCAGTACCACCTGCAGCAGCAGAATCTCTAGGTGGGCCAGGTAGTTCCAGGGTTAGAGAATTCTTGGCATTGGGACCCCCGCAGTTCACTGGGTCAGATCAAGCAGAGGACCCTCATGATTTCCTAGATCAGATGCAGAGAATTTTCCGGGTTATGCATGTGACCCCTACAGAATCAGTTGAGCTGGCAGTGTTCCACTTGAGGGATATTGCTGTTTTGTGGTACGAAAGTTGGGAGAGATCTCGAGGAAGAGATGCAGCCCCTCCTACTTGGTCCAGCTTCTCAGAGGCCTTCCTGGACCACTACTTACCCCGGGAGGTCAGACAGGCCCGGATGGACCAGTTCTTACACTTAGAGCAGGGGGCCAGGAGCGTCCGTGAGTATTCTTTACAGTTTGACTCCTTAGCCCGCTATGCTCCAGCATTTGTGGACACCATGTCGTCCAGAGTTCACCGCTTTATTATGGGCCTGAATTCAGATTACATAGAGACGTGCATGACGACTACCTTGAGAGAGGACATGGACATAGCCAGGGTACAGGCCTTCGCAAAGACAATTGAGGGTCTGAGACAGCGGCAGCGGGGCGACAGGCAAGCGACTTCAGAGCAGCGCCGTAGAAATAGACCCGTCGAGATTCAGGGGGAAACCCCTAGGGGGCCGAGACCACGGTTTTCAGATAGGCCACCCAGGTCTTTACCTCCGGTACAACAGCAGAGAGGCAGATTTGTTCGCCGAAGTCAGTTAGAGTCCGGTAGCAGTTTACGGACAGTAGCATCACCTCAACAGTGGAGGGCAGAACAGAGTAGATTTGCACCTACCCCTTGTCCTATATGCCACCGACCCCATTCTGGAGCTTGCAGGCAAGGCTCCTCAGGGTGCTATTACTGCGGACAGGAAGGGCATTTAATGAGAGATTGTCCGGCCAAAGGACAGGGTAGCCAGGATAGTCTGGATAGAGCATCAGCAAGGCCACGAGTTCCAGCAGCCTCAGTAGGGCGCAGACCTCAGGTTTAGCAAATAGGGGCCGAGGTAGATCAGGAGCCTTTGGCTCAGGAGCAGGCCCCAGCCGTACCTATGCACTACCAGAGAGGAAGGATTCAGAGGCATCTCCCAACGTGGTCACAGGTATATTGATTATCTGCTCATACCCTGTTTATGTATTGATTGATCCAAGGTCTACCTTGTCATATATTACACCATTTGTGGCCCAGAAGTTGGGTATCGAACCAGAATTGCTTCAGCAGCCCTTTTCAGTGCTTACACCGGTCGGTGACTCGATTACAACTAAAAGAGTTTACCGAGGGTGTACGGTAGAGGTTGCTGATCGCCAGACCACAGTAGACTTAATAGAACTTGAGATGGTCGACTTCAATGCCATTATGGGTATGGACTGGTTAGTGCCATGCTATGCCAACTTAGAATGCTGGACCAAGACAGTCCGATTTCACTTTTCGGGGGAAGCAGTGCGAGAGTGGAAAGGCAGAACAGCTACGCCAAAAGGTAGGTTTATTTCCTATCTTCAGGCGAGAAAGTTAATAGCAAAGGGATGTATTTACCACCTAGTTAGAGTCTAGGACGTTCGGGTGGAACCTCCAACTCTTCAGTCTGTTCCAGTGGTCAATGAATTCCCTGACATATTTCCAGATGAGTTGCCTGGAATCCCTCCCAAAAGGGAGATAGATTTTGCAATTGTCTTGTTGCCAGGGACTCAACCTATATCCATTCCCCCGTATCGCATGGCACCAGCTGAGCTTAGAGAGTTGAAGGAGCAGTTAAAAGATTTGCTCGACAAAGGCTTTATCAGGCCTAGTACTTCCCATTGGGGTGCGCCAGTTCTGTTTGTAAGAAAGAAAGATGGCTCACTCCGTATGTGTATAGACTACCGACAATTGAATAAGGTAACGGTTAAAAACAAATACCCGCTCCCTAGAATAGATGATTTGTTTGACCAGTTGTAGGGGGCCAGATGTTTCTCTAAGATAGATCTGAGGTCCGGATACCACCAGGTCCGAGTTCATGAGAGAGACATTCCAAAGACTGCTTTCAGGACCAGGTATGGTCACTTTGAATTTCTAGTTATGTCTTTTGGGCTGACAAATGCTCCCGCAGTGTTTATGGACCTGATGAACAACATATTTACACCGTATTTGGATCTGTTCGTGATAGTATTTATCGATGATATTCTGGTATATTCTCGTTCAGAGACAGATCACCAGAACCATTTACGAACAGTACTCCAGATCCTTAGAGACCGTCAGCTGTACGCCAAGTTTTCTAAGTGTGAGCTCTGGCTGAACTCGATCGCCTTTTTGGGGCATATCATGTCGGATGCTGGGATACAGGTGGACACACAGAAAATAGAGACGGTCAAGACATGGCCCAAACCTACCAGTTCGACCGAGGTTCATAGTTTCCTGGGTTTAGTAGGGTATTACCGGAGATTTGTTGAAGGATTCTCCACTATAGCAGCACCTCTGACAAAACTGACATAGAAAACAGCGAAATTTCAGTGGACGGAGGCATGTTAGCAGAGTTTTCAAGAATTGAAAGACAGATTGACCTCCACCCCAATACTAGCATTACCAGAGGGAAAAGATGGGTATGCGGTGTATTGCGACACTTCAGGCTTTGGACTGAGTTGTGTGCTGATGCAACATGGAAAGGTAATTGCTTATGCTTCCAGACAGCTGAGGAAGCACGAAAAGAACTATCTGACCCATGACCTGGAACTGGCCGCAGTGATCCACGCTCTGAAAATCTGGAGGCATTATCTGTATGGCGTTTATGTAGACATTTTTACAGATCATAAAAGCCTGCAGTACATTTTCACACAGAGGGAGTTAAATCTGCGGCAGCGTCGCTGGATAGAATTGCTGAAAGATTATAACGTAAATATTCTCTACCACCCAGGGAGAGCTAATGTAGTAGCAGATGCCCTAAGCCGTAAGTCAATGGGGAGTTTGGCGTATTTGCGACCCGAGAAACGAGAGTTTGCTAAGGAAATTCATCAGCTAGCTGGTTTAGCCATCCAAGTAGTAGAAACAGAAAATAACAGAGCGGTGATTCAGAACTCTGCTATGTCGTCGTTAGTTACAGAGGTAAAAAAAGGGCAGTACGAGGACCCTGACTTAGTCCAGCTCAGAGATAGAATTCAGAAAGGTAAGGAGCCAGATTTTCAAGTGACTAATGATGAAGTGCTACGTTGTAAGGGCCGCCTATGTGTCTCGAATGTTTCAGGGCTTTGCCAGCAGATCATACATTAGGTACATTATGCTCGCTATTCCCACCATCCAAGAGCAACGAGAATGTACCACGACATTAGAGACATCTACTGGTGGCCAGGTATGAAAGCTGAAATAGCTGAATTTGTATCTAGATGTCCTAACTGCCAGTAGGTGAAAGCAGAACACCAGAAACTGGGTAGTCTGACGCAGGATATAGCCGTGCCTTTGTGGAAATGGGAAGCGATAAATATGGATTTTGTAACAGGGTTACCCCTTACCAGACGTAGAAACGATTCTATTTGGGTAATCGTTGACAGATTAACAAAATCAGCCCATTTCCTGGCAGTACGAACTACATTCTCTGCTGAGGATTATGCTGAATTATATATCAGAGAAATAGTTAGATTACATGAAGTGCCGATATCTATTATTTCAGATAGGGGAGCACAATTTACAGCTAGATTTTGGCAGTCATTCCAGAGAGGCCTGGGGACATAGATTAACTTAAGTACAACCTTTTACCCTGTGACAGACGGGTAAGCAGAACGAACTATCAGACACTCGAAGATATGCTACGAGCATGTGTACTAGATTTTGGGGGTAGCTGGGATCAACATCTGCTGTTGATTGAATTTTCCTATAATAACAATTATCATTAAGCTATCAGATGGTGCCCATTGAAGCATTATACGGGCGAAAATGTAGATCACCCGTTGGCTGGTTTAAAGTGGGAGAATCAGCGTTGATTGGGCCAGACATCATTTAACAGTCAGAAGAGAAGGTAAAGCTTATTAGAGAATGTCTACTGACTGCTCAGAGCCACCAGAAGTCTTATGCAGATATGCGGCGTAGAAATCTAGAATTTGCAGTGGATGACTGGGTATATTTGAAAGTGTCTCCGATGAAAGGGGTGATGAGATTTGGCAAGAAAGGCAAGCTTAGCCTGAGGTTCATTGGGCCTTATCAGATTCGGCGAAGAATAGGCCGAGTAGCATACGAATTGAACTTGCCCCCAGAATTAGAGTTTGTTCACCCAGTATTCCATGTATCTATGTTGAGGAATTTCATAGGAAACCCTTCCACAATTGTTCCAGTTCAGGATGTTCAGGTCACAAAAGAGTTAGCATATGAAGAGGTTCCAGTAGCTATACTAGAAAGACAGATCTGTAGACTGAGAACTAAAGATATTGCGTCTGTCAAGGTATTGTGGCGTAACAGGAACCGAGAAGAGATGACCTGGGAAGCCGAGGAGGACATGAAAGACAGATATCCCCACTTATTCCAGGCATAGGCAAACAGGAGGTATGTTAGAACTATTTTTCCTTATGAATGCTTATATTTCATATATGAATGTTATTATATCGTGTGGAGTACCTGTATTGGGCTTTTATGCTTTTCAAAAATTTTGATAGTCCATAATACAGGGGAAACTCTTCTGAAATTTTTCTAGAAACAAGTTGAGTAAGTTGAGAAGTCCTCTAGACAGAATGTCATTCGAGGATGAATGTTCTTAAGGAGGGAGGATGTTATACCCCGCGAATTTTAAATGAATAAATAGCCTAATGGCATGTTGTTAAGGGATTTAGAAAAAAAAAAAAGGAAACTCGGTTTTTTCCATTTCTTCAATAAAAACCAAAGAAAACAGAGGGTATAGCCATATACGGCAAAACCCACGACAAATATATATAATTTCCTTCTGATTACGCTACGAAACGCGGTCTAAACTCCATTCCGGCTTAGATACCAAGGTATAAAGCTGCAGAGAGAAATCCTACGGAGTTGGTTTCATGAAATTTGGCCGGCGAAATGTCGTGCTACCGAGGTAAACAAAAAAGAATTGCTTTAAATTAGTACCAATGTGTTCCTAGCCTTGCAGTGAGCATTTATCCCTTCTGGACTATCGAGAAATAACGAGTTTTTGACTGTTTTTCGAAAGGTTGAAGTTTGGGATAAATATATCTCAAAAGTGATAATTTCTCCCGGATATTAATGTATTTAGTTCTAATTGATATGTATATGAATGTAGTTGGGAGAAACAGCAGAAGTACTAATGAAAATCACATCGGTCAGTCAGGTACTCAGAAACTAGGTATGTAAAGCTATTCTTTCGGCAAGCCAGGAAGTACAGTTAGAAAATAAATAGAATAAAGGCTATTAACAGATACCCAGCGTACAGGAACGACTTTAGTACGATTTCCAGCAAGCATGCTAGTATATCATTATGTATCATGCAATAATCAGAATAACAGATAGTTAGATGGTTTCAGATAGTAATGTGGTATCCGCTAGTAGCTCAGCATGTTCTTACGTAGTACCCAGAATGGAAGTTGTAAAAGCAGTATAATGAATTAGCAAGATTACAGATAGTATGTATTACATTTGTTGAGACTATATCCGGTAATAGATGGCACATCTTATGTTATTGAGCTATATCCAGTTATAGATGGCATGTTCTATGTTATTGAGTTATATCCAGATATAATCAGATCAGTAATCAGATATAGAAATAGCTCCAGATACAGATGTAGCTCCAGAAACAGATATGGCTCTAGAAACTGACATAGCTTCAGATCGCGGATAACAATAATAAGTTAAACAGATAAAGGCCAAGTAACAGTTAGCCCAGCAATCAGAAATAGTGTAAAACAGAATATCGCATCAGTTGTTTAGTACGGACAAGCCTTGAAATAAAAGAAGAGAATATGATTGGTATTTTTCATTTGAGCATGCTTGCTGTGTATGTGTTTTGGATGTTGAGACTTGTTATGGCATGTGGGCACCCTTTGGCATCCCCATCGCCCCTGGGTTATAGCTGTGTCAATACCAGATTCAGATACCGCCACCAGCTGGGCAATGCCGTCCGCCTAGAGGACGATGATGGCCGACCACCATGATAATACGGTCCAGATTACCCTGCTTGCAGGGGCAGTTCAGTTCACTCTGCGCAGAGCCAGTTTACCCTATTTACAAGGGTAGATTACTCTGTGTGCGCTTGTGGACGGGGGCAATTTCAGAAACAAATTTTTATAAAATTACCCTATTGCGTGCTTGCACCCAGGGGCAGTTTCAGTCACAGGTACAACAGCAGATTACCCCGTGAGCGCTTGCGCCCAGAGGCAAGAGTCTTCGGACTCAGACACAGTTTATTGTCAGAGGCCGAGGCCTGAGCTACGTGCCCAAGGGGGCCGGTAGGAGGAGCTCACAGATATCAGATGAGTGGAGTGACTTATTTTTGGTTGGTTTAGACCCGGGTAGGGGTAAATAGATTGTTCTGTTGGTTGGCACCTTCCGGCTTATAGGGGTCGATCTGGTATTGTGTGTATTTATATGTATACCTATATGTGCTATTAGATACTGATAGGCAGTAGGACGACACGTCGTCAGGTACGCCCAGTTTAGTTACAGAATAGGTAAACTCTCCCCAGTTATCCTCATCCAGATAGACTCAGTTACTTCCTACTTATATGTCATGTTATTGTTGTTACCTATTTCAGTTGTATATTTCAATTTTCTTTACATGCTCGGTACCTGTGGTACTGACGCCCGTAGGGGCGCTACATTGCTTGTCTGCAGGTACTCACAGACGAGGAGCAGATCCCTCGTGATCCTAGCCAGCGCAGAGTTATCAACTCCTGTCATCCGGAGCTTGATATTCAGAGGTGTATTTCATTTTCTTTTGTTGTATAGTACGGGTAGGTCGGGGCCCTATCCCGACCATCTTATCAGTATTCCTAAAGGCTTGCAGTCTGTATATATTTCCCTGTGGTTAGTTGTGCCGGTCGTGTGAGGCTGTGCGTTTTGTTTAGTTGCTTAGCTTTGTTGATTATGTTGGCCGTGTGGGGCCATAGTCTGATGGTAGTGGTGACCTTGTCGGTCACGTAGTCATTTAGTATTCTATTATTTTGCGTTAAAGATAACTAGACAGCATGGTGGCCTTGTCAGCCCGCATAGGTTTCCCTATATGAGATGATTCTGGTTAGCTGATGATACAGTACTGGTGGCTATAGGCCTAATCGGCCAGGGGTTGTATTTACAGCCGCTATATAGTCGGTTCATTTCTTGAAATAGAGCCAGAGTCAGCCAAAGCACCAGATGTGCTTAGGCTGGACCGTTTAGCATCCCAGAGTCTAGTAGGCACCAGGTGCCCGTCATACACCCCGAGGTGGGGTGTGACAGTATTCCGCTACCGGGGCTTGAACCCGGATTCCAAAGTTAGGAATTGCCAGTGCTACAGCGAATTCTATAAGCATTAAAATTGCAACAGATATTACTTTACTTAGTTTGTGTTTGTGTCATAGAATAAAATTTAAGCAACATATGTTTCTTTTATGTAGACAACCAATACTTTTATTTTTCCTCTTGACATATAAGTACAAGAAATTTCTATATTAGGTAAGAAATTCTACACTTTTTAAATAAGGTGTAAACCCCAAAACTTTTTGAAGATGAATTTTCTTAATAAGGTTAAAAAAAACTCACAAAATCTCAATATAAATTTTTATCGATGACTACTAAAAGCATTTATTGAATCATTGACCATAATGTATATAATATATATTAGTTCAATTGCACTCACATCCTAACATCTTGAAATTAATACCTATCATAAGTAAGAATATGTGTGCGGGCATAAATTTTAAATAATAATTTATTAATTTCAATGAGGTAGATAAAAATTTATTAATGTGTGAGATGAGGAATACCAATTTAACAATACAATATAATATAATTCAAATAACAATTAAAACAAAAATAGAATGTCATGTGACAAGTGTTATAAACATATTTGTATTATAGTGAATGTCTATAAAGATATTTGTATTGTAGTGGATACGTGTGTTTATATTATAGCGAAAGTCTATCTTTTGGAGAAAAGTTAGGAGAAATTATCCCTATAAATAGAGGGGTTCTTCTTCATTGTATTTCATCCCATCAAGAGAAATAAGAACTTCTCTCGTTCTCTCTTTCTCTACAATATTCTTATTCTTTCTTTATTATTTCATAACACGTTATCAGCACGAGTCTCTACCTTGAGCACTCACTTTTAAAGACCAGAGGTAAGAAAAATTAAAATTTCTTTTTCAAAAGATGTATTACTTAACCACAGGAATGATATTCCTTTGGTGATGTTGTTGCTCTACGAATCTACCATCTCAAAATTTGAAGTCAGGGTATTATTTTTCTCTTTTTTTTAATATGGCTAACCTTACGAAACTTGATTTCGTTGCCTTTCAAAGTTCAGGCAAGAACTACATTTAATGGGTGTTGGATGCTTAAATCTATATGGATGCAATGGGTCTTGTAGACACCATTAAAAATGAAAACAAAGCATCAAATCAAGATAGTGCTAAGGCTATGATATTCTTGCGTCATCATCTTGACGAAATTGTTAAAATTTAATATCTCATGATTAAGGATTCACTTGTTTTGTGGAGTAGCCTAAAAGAAAGGTATGACCACCTGAAGATGGTCATCCACCTAAAGGCACGATATTATTGGATCCATCAAGACTATAAGTCTGTTCATGAGTATAGCTCATCAAAATTCAAAATTGTTTCTAAGTTGAAACTATGTGAAGAAACTATTAATGATGTTGATATGATTTAATATGTGGTAGTACGTAAAATTAATTGGGAGTTCCGGAAGAGCTAATGTGTTACTATTATAGTAAGTCTCAAAAGGAAACTTATAAGTTTAAAAAATATTGAAAAAAGATTGAGACTATAAATTATGGGAAGATCTAATATCTTCATGTTACTATAATTGAAGCGGGTTATAAATATTTATATAAAAGATTACCCACCATTTTTTTATTTGTAGTACATAAATATGGGTATGATGATGAAATCACATACAAAAGTAGACTAGAAGTTTACTGAAATAAGTTGGCATAATTGGTTGGCCATCCCGGTTCAAATGTGATGCAAAAATAATTGAGAATTCACGTGGCTATATGTTGAAGAACTAAAAGTTTCTTCAAGAATTCTCTTGTGTTGCTTGTTCTCGTGATAGAATGATCTTCATCATCTAAGATTGGAATTATATTTTCTGAAATTTTGGAACTTATAAAAGGGTGAATATGGGCCCGTTTACCTACCGTGTGAACCGTTTGCTAATAGATGCATCTATGGATGGTCACATGTGTTTTGATATCAACTTGAAATTGATTTTTGTAAGGTTGTTGCTCGAATTATTAAATTAAGAGCATAGTTCCAAATTATAAAATCATGTTGATAACGCTGATTCATATCTATGTTGGTTTAGCAAAAATTGTATGCCTCCAATTATAGCTAAATCATTTGTTATGAGAATAAAACTCCCAAATAAAATTTGGTATGAGATATGTTTATTTAACATATAGCAACAAATGAATGCATCAAGCCAACAAGGTTCCCCTATCACAATTGGTTCAGGGTCAGGAACCAAATAATTCCATCTAAAAATTTAAATGTGCGATATATGATTCAATTGCTCCACTACAACGCACAGAGACAGCTCTCCAAATGAGCTTGGGGGGTAAATGTTAGTTTTTCTAACATTAGGGGGAGAAGTGATTACCAGCTTAAAATTGAGTGTGGGATGAATTATCTAGATCCTCGAGAAAAAAAAAAGAAGTTAAAGTTCAATAGATAATTCACTTGCAAAATATTTCAAATCAATTGACAGATATATTTTCTAACTCTATTTTATAATTCAGTTGCAAATGCTCCAACGAAAGGTCCTTGAAGGATAGGGTCTATGAGACGCCTGAAGCGTGATAGACCAAACGGTTCCAAATATAGAACTCCTTGAAGAAGGAGAGGAGCAAATGATTAAGATGGTCATAATGATAAGGCAAGTGCTTTAAGAAAGAACCACAACATAACACTTCATAAAACCTTTAAAAGGTTGAGGTACCTGAAAATGATGAAAAATGAAGAGATCTCAATAAGTCATGTCGCATTGGAATTGAAATCAAAATGATCGTCGATGATATCTTTGATACAATACAACGTGCAATATGGTAAAAGATTGTGAGGATCTAAATTTCTACATCTATTAAAGCATGCTGATGTAGAAATAATTATCAAGTGAAATGATGAGTATTGATAAGCGCAAAGCTTATTGGACCTGTAGTCCAGACACCACAAGATGTCACGCATTTAAATACTAATGAATGTTATCACTTGATAAAATTTATATGAAAATTATGAAGGATTCAAAATGCCTGAAGCATTTACAAGTTTCTTTAAACTTGTTCATAATTCTTATACGAGGAAAATCAAATAAGAAAACAAATCGGAGTCTGTTGTACTTGCTATTTATGCTAATGACAAAAACCTCATTGCAATTCCAGCAGAGCTTCAAAAGGTAAATGATTATCTAAAGAAAGAATTTGAGATAAAGGATCTTGGAAAGATAAAATTATGTCTTCGTTTGCAAATAGTGCATTTGACAAATGATATCTTTGTTCATCAATCTGCCTATACATAAAAACTGTTGAAAAGATTTTATATGGATGGTGCACATCCATTAAGTACTCCGATAGTTGTTCGATCATTTGATGTGAATAAGGATCCATTCCGACCTCAAGAAAAGAATGAGGAAATTTTTTGTCCTGAAGTACCATATCTTAGTGCAATTGGTGCACTAATGTATCTTGCTAATACTACAAGACCTAATATAGCTTTTTCGGTTAATTTGTTAGCGAGGTATAGTTTTGCTCCTACTAGAAGTCATTGGAATGGGATCAAACACATAATGCGGTATCTAAAAGGGACTACCGATATGCGCTTATATTATTCTAACAATTGCAGTCCCGATCTTGTTGGTTATGCTGATGTTGGGTTTTTATTTGACCCACACAAAGCTCGATCTCAAACTGGCGACGTGTTCATATATGGAGGTACTGCCATATCTTGGAGATGTACAAAGCAGTCTCTCGTAGCTACTTCATCAAATCATGTTGAGATAATAACTATTCATGAAGCAAATCGAGAATGTGTGTGGTTGAGGTCCACTATACATCTCATTAGAGAAAAATGTGGTTGAAATATGAAAAATCACACACAATTTTATATGAAGATAATGCAACATGCATAGCATAACTAAAAGGAGGATTCATAAAAGGAGATATAAGAAGCACATCTTGCCAAAGTTCTTCTACACACATGAGTTCCAAAAGAATGGTGACATTAACATGCAACATATTCTTTCAACTGATTTTTCGAACTACTGTTCACCTGGGTTTGCTTCTTCCGCTAGATTCGTTTAGATCTACTGTTCGTAGGGTTGGTTTGTTTCTTCTGCTGGGTTCTTGTTTTACTGTTTGTTACTTTGATTTTTTCAATATAGCTGGAAAGGATGATTCTCTCTAGTCCATAACACTCAATTAGATGGCAAAAATTATGCGTATTGGAGTTATGCCATGAAGAATTTTATTCGTGGCAAGAATATATGGGGCTATGTCACTGTGGTTAAATCCAAACCTAAGGATGAGAAGGCTGCAGATTTTGTATTGTCGGTGGAATTATGGGAAACTGCTAACTCCAAGGTTATCACTTGGATTAACAACTCCATAACTCAGTCAATTGGTATTCAATTGGCTAAATATGACACAGCAAAAGAAATCTGGGATCATTTGGAGAGACTGTACACTCAGTCTAATTTTGCGAAGCTGTACCAGTTAGAGTACGATATTCATGATCTTCAACAGAATGCTATGAACATTCAAGATTTCTATACTGCTATGTCTGATTTGTGGGATCAATTGGCCCTTATTGAATCTGTAGAATTGAAAGGTTTTGCGCCGTATATTGCTAGAAGGGAAGAACAACATTTGGTTTAATTTTTGATGACATTGCGTTCTGATTTTTAAGGGCTGCGTGGAACAATCCTTCATCGATCTCCCCTCCCCACAGTTGATTCAGTTGTCCATGAACTGATTGCAGAAGAGACTCGTATCAAGTCTCAATTGGATAAAGGGTCGAAAACACCTACTACTCCTGCTGTGTTTGCTGCTTCACCGGATCAGTCTAGACCACACTGTTCTCAGACTTCCAATCAATCGTGACGATCTCCTAAAGTTGCATTTGATGAGTGTGCATTTTGCAAGCATAAAAATCATTGGAAGGCTCAGTGTCGGTTGTTGATCAACAAGGCTAAGTCTGGTCAGCAATAGAAGAATGGACAGCCACACTCCTTTGGTGCTCCTCCACTTCCTCCACAGTTCAGTGCTGCTGCTGCTGCACCATCAGTAGATGCTGAGTCTGTTAGCACTGTGCCTCCTTCGGGGTTGGATCCCCAGGTGTTCGAAAAGTTCAGAAAGTTTTTGGCCTCCAATCCTACTGCCATGTCAGCATCCAGCTTAGGTCCAGCTTCCTCTAGTACATCAGGTATTCCCTCATCCTTGTGGATTCTGGATTCTGGTACGACCCATCATATGTCACATTGTTTGTCATCGTTTGGTTCCTTGTCACCCATTTCACCACTCTCTGTTATGTCTGCCAATGCTACATCTATGCTAGTCGAGGGTGTTGGTTCTGTTACTACTTCTCACATTATTCTGTCTAATGTTTATTATATTCCTAAACTTGCTTTGAATCTTGCTTTGGTCAGTCAGTTGTGTAGGACTGGTCATTGGGTATTCTTTTCTGATTCTGTTTGTGTTGTACAAGATCAACACACTCAGAAGGTGATTGGGATTGGCCGTAGGTTGGGGGAACTCTATGTCCTGGAGAGTCTCAAAGTGTCTGTTGTTGCCGCCTCTAGCATTGATTTGTCTTCTTTTCGTTTGAGTCCTTTGTCTTCGCAGTTTTATCTTTGGCATTCCCGCTTGGGACATGTATTAGTGTCATGTTTACATTTTTTGGCCTCTACAGGTGCTTTGGGTCATTTAAACATTTCTGATATTTCAGATTGTAGTGGTTGTAAACTAGCAAAATTTTCTACCTTACCTTTTAATAAAAGTGTGTCTTGTTCAGTTGCTCATTTTGACTTTATTCATTCTGATGTATGGGGACCATCACCAGTATCCACTAAGGGTGGTTCGACCTATTATGTTTCGTTCATAGATGACTATACTCGGTATACTTGGGTTTATCTTATGAAGCGCAGGTCTGACTTCCTTGGCATTTACAGCAACTTTAGAGCCCTTGATAAAACGCAACATTCGGCTGTGATAAAGTGTTTCAGGTGTGACTTAGGGGGTGAATATACCTCTAGTGATTTCACTCAGTTACTTACCTCTGATGGTACCATACACCAGTCATCTTGTACAGATACTCCTGAGCAGAACGGTGTTGCCGAAAGGAAACACCATCATATTGTTAAGACAACCCTCTCCTTACTATTATCTGCAGAGGTTCCTAGTAATTTTTGGGGAGAAGCAATCCTAACTGCTATATATATGATCAATCGTATTCCTACTGCATTGACTTCAGGGACGTCTCCATTTTAGAAATTATATGGTCACATGCCAGATTACTCTGCATTACGAGTTTTTGGATGTACTTGTTTTGTTCTTTATCCTCATGTTGAATGAAACAAGATGGAGCCAAAATCAGTTATATGTGTGTTTTTTGGGTATGGTGTTGGACAGAAAGGTTATCATTGCTATGATCCTATCAGTTAGAAATTATATGTTTCACGGCATGTCACCTTTTTGGAGCATATTCCTTTCTATTCAATTCCAGCTAAATCCCATGATGTTAATAAGTCAGATCTTCGGCGTATTGATCCATTTGGCATTGACATAGAGGCTCTAGTTTCGGATTTAGCTGTGCCACCTGACAGTGCTTCAGCCCCGCCTGTGTCTGAGTCTGATCCTGAGACTGGAGATCCACCACCTCTGAGGAGGTCTACTCGTCAGAGTAAGTCCACCAAACTACTTGATTTTTCTTATTCTGTATACTCACCCGCATTTTCTTCCTTTATTACAAACATACATCAATTGTCTGAACCTGAGTCCTATAGAGAGGCTGTGTCTGATCCTCTTTGGCAGAATGCTATGGCTGAGGAACTCACTGCTTTTTATCAGACACACACATGGGATTTGGTTACCCTCCCACCTGGTAAACATACGATTGGCTGTAGATGGGCGTATAAGATAAAAACAAAGCCTGATGGGTTTGTTGTTACAAGGCTAGACTTGTGGCAAAAAGGTACTCACAAAAATATGGTATGGACTATGAGGAGACTTTTGCCCCGGTGACAAAGATGACAACTGTTCGCACTATGATTGTCGTTGCATCCGTTCGACAGTGGAAGATATTTCAAATGGATGTCAAGAATGCATTTCTGAATGGTGATCTCCATGAGGAAGTGTATATGACTCCTCCACCGGGTATTGATCACCAGCCGGGTGAAGTTTTTCGGCTTCGAAAAGCTCTATATGGTATCAAGCAAGCCCCTCGTGCTTGGTTTGAGAAATTCTCCACTGTGATTACTTCCCTTGGATTTGTCCCGAGTAACCATGATTCGACGTTGTTTGTTAGAAGTACAAGTGCAGGGCGAATCCTTTTGTCCTTATATGTAGATGATATGGTTATAACTGGTGATGATCATGATGGTATTGAGTCATTGAAGCATGATTTGGCTCATCGGTTTGCCATGAAGGACTTGGGCCTGCTACGTTATTTTTTGGGTATTGAGGTGGCTCAGTCTAAGAAAGGATATCTTCTCTCTCAGACTAAGTATATATATGACTTGTTTAAACGGGCACGCCTTTTTGACAACAGGACTGCAGATATTCCACTTGAAACCAATGCACGGTACTCTACTAGTGATGGTGTTTTGTTAACAGATCTGAGTCTTTATCGGACTGTTGTAGGTAGCTTGGTGTATCTTACCGTTACTCGCTCGGATATAGCTCATGCAGTTCATTTTGTTAGCCAGTTTGTTACTGCTCCTACTTCAGTTCACTGGGAGCTGTACTTCATATTTTGAGATATCTTTGTGGCACCCAGTTTCAGAACCCCTTGTTTCCCTTGACGTCATCTCTTGAGTTGCGAGCCTATAGTGATGCTGATTGGGATGGCGATCGCAAATCCACCACTGGTTTTTGTGTGTTCCTTGGAGATTCTTTAATATCATGGAAGAGCAAGAAACAAGATGTTGTCTCTAGATCTTCCACGGAGGCTGAGTATCGTACTATGGCAGTGAGTACATGTGAGATTGTTTGGTTACGTTGGCTTCTTGCAGATATGGGGGTTCACATTTCTCTGCCTACTCCCCAACATTGGGATAACAAGAGTGCGATGCAAATTACAAAGAATTCTATTTTCCATGAGCGGACAAAGCACATTGAGATTGATTGTCACTTCACTCGTCATCATCTCCAGCTTGGGACCATATCGCTTCCTTTTGTTCCATCGGCCTTGCAGATTGCTAACCTTTTTACGAAGGCTCAGTCGGCGTCTTGATTTCGTTTCTTGTGTGACAAACTATCAATTCTTATTGTTGTCGCATTGTGAGTTTGAGGGGGAATGTTAGCTCATATACTTGTTAGCAGATGGGCTTTAGGGTTTTAGGTAGTCTTATGCCTATATATATAGGCACCCCCTTCCCTATTCTAGTGTATTGTCTTCTATTCTCTTCTGTAACTCTGTAGTTAGCCTTTTGACTCTTTCCTTTCTTTTTATATATCAACACCATCAAGACTATAAGTCTGTTCATGAGTATAGCTCATCAACATTCAAAATTGTTTCTAAGTTAAAATTATGTGGAGAAACTATTAATGATGTTGATATGATTGAATATATGGTAGTACACAAAATTAATTGAGAGTTCCGGAAGAGCTAATGTGTTACTATTGTAGTAAGTCTCAAAAAGAAACTTATAAGTTAAAAAATTTTGAAAAAAGATTGAGACTATAAATTATGGAAAGATCTAATATCTTCATGTTACTACAATTGAAGAGGGTTATAAATATTTATGTTACTACAATTCATATGTTGTTGGTTCTCTTACTGGGATTTAAACTGAGCTACAATACTGAAGAAACTAACTTGCTGAAGGAATACGCCTTAACATACCTCAATTGCCGATTTCTGATTATTTGGCGGGTTTCAATTCATATTCAATAGCTCCTTTCGATTGTATTTTATTACTGGGAGAATAAGGCTGATTTCATCACTAAATTTATCCAATACGAAAACTTTCAATATAAATATCAACTATACTTCACCTTTCCAGAACACGATCGAAAACATAAAATTTCTTGAAAATTCAAAAGGGAGAAATACTCACTTGAAGCCTGTAATCATATAGAAATTAGTTTGGAGCATTTCTGAAAACTTTGGCTCGGCGGGGATGCTATTCGCCGCCCAAATTTTACGAAAATAACTCCATAGCAATGCTCCCTGTGGCCTTAAACTTCGATACCCGGAGTTGATTTGAATTCAGCAAACATTTTGTAGCGTAAACGGAGGAAATTAGTATGAAAATGGCATGTCTCCTTCTTTGGTCGTGAGGTTTTTTTTATTGAGGATAAATTCAAATGATCCGATTAAATATATATATAAGGATTGGGCGGTGGACATGGGGTCCATAGCACGGACCCCAATGCACCAATTCTGGGCTGTTCCACTGTTATACCCCGTAGAATTCCCGGCACCTAAATGACCTATTCGCACGATGGTTAAGCATATTTGAAGGCCATACGTGCTAGAGAAAGGCCCGGGAAAAGATCGGACGAGAAACCTGTCGAACCATCGCGGAAGGAGTCGAGGCAGAGCCCCTCCGCGATGGCAGCGTGTCATGGAGGAGAGGCCTCCGCGTCGGCTCCGTGACACGTTGGCCTTGTCCAAGCCCAAGTATATAAAGCCCACTTCGGTTTTAAATCATTTATACACTTATAAATTTCCAAAAAACAGAGAGTAAGCAGGAGAGAGAAGGTAAGAACGAAGAAATAAAATAATTTTCATCCGATTACGCTGCTAAACGTTGTCCAAACTCAAATTAACGTCAGATACTGAGGTATTTAGCAGCAGAGAGCATTCCTACGGATTCAGTTTCGTGAAATACGGCCGACGAATCATCGAGCCGCCGAGCTAAGGTAAGTGGAATTGCTCTAAATTAGTGTCTATGTGTTCCTAGCTGTGAAGTGAATATTTCTCCCTTCTGGACCTCTAAAAATAGTGAGTTTTCGACCGTCTTTCGATAAGCCTAAGTTTACGCTATAAACTATATCGAAAGTGACATTACTCTTTAAAGTAAAGTTGTATTTAGTGTTGAGTGACATATTTATGAATGCAGTTGGGAGAAAACAGTTGAAGTACCGGCCGAGCCTCGTCCGACAGACGAATAGTTCAAGGATAAGGTATGTAAAGCTAGTTCCCTCGGCAAGTTAGTAATCTTGGTACAGTACAGTAATTTAAAGGCCAATAGAATATTCAGAAGCCATGTATGATGTTTATTACGAATGTTGGTACGATATTAGAAACATCATGTTATGATCAGCGCGAGACTTGCTAGCACGATGTAGATTTTAATATAAGTGTTAGGAACCACTCAGCATGCTCAGTATGTGATGTGACACAGAATGTTAGGATATCATTGTATTCAGTTGAAACCTAGTAAAGCAATGTAATATCTATAAGACATCTCAGAAATAGAACGATAAGTTAAAAGTGAAGCTAGAAAGCATATTAGAACTAGTAAATCATGTTACTATAGAAACTCAGTATACAACATAGTTTCAGCAGAAAGACTATATCATGTTCAGCATTAGACCCAGTGTAGTCTGGCAGAAGACTATATTTATTCATATATACTATTACCAGCCTCAGCATGTGTTAAGTACATACACATTACTGTCACTAGCTCAGCATATAGTATATACAAATACTTTACCACTATTAGCTTCAGTATGTGGGACATGCAGATAGTATTACTAGTTGAGACTGTTGTATTGTTTGGGGTTGGACTACCTAGCATCCATGACCGCCCCAGGGTTGATAGCTGTATCGACTCGTCCGCTAGAGGACGAGGATACGTCGCTCTACGGAGTGGCATACCGTCCCACAGGGGACGAAGATTGGATGCCAGTTTTCCCCATATTATGCCTTGGTCGGCATTTACACACCCCTGTCGAGCGGATACGCCCGGGTGTTGATTCAAGAGTCCTCCGGACTCAGATGCAGTTATCGTCAGGGGATCAGCGAGCCCAAGTGCATACCCAGGGGAACGGCAGGATGCTTACAGGGTTATAGGAGATGGGATGACCGGGGTAGGGGTATAGATTCTGTGCTGGTTGTACCTCCCGGCTTATGGGGGCCGGGTAAGGTTTGTGTGTGCTATATATGTTATGATTTGTTATACTGTGTTACAGTAGATACGAGTAGGTCGAAAGCAGAACGATAAATCCTCAGGTATGACTCCTACTCCTTCCAGTATGATTAAGAGAAGGTATGACTTACATTATCAGATAGTCAATCTATTTCTTTCTACTTCAGTTTCATCAGTTATATTATTGTTTTCAGATATTTCTTTCAGTTATTGCTTTACATACTCAGTATCAGCGGTATTGATGCCCGATGGGGCGCTGCATTACTTGCCTGCAGGTACTCATAGACGAGCAGGCGATTCTACGTGATTCCTGTCAGCGATCGGGTATTCAGCTCCTGTCATCCGGAGACTGAATTCCAGAGGTGTATTTCAGTTTTCTTTTGTTGTATAGTACGGGTAGGTCGGGACCCTGTCCCGATCATTTCTGTTGTTATTCCTAAAGGCTTGCAGTCTGTATATGTTTCCCTGTAGACAGATGAGCCGGTCGTGTGAGGCCGTGCAGTTGTTTAGCTATTAGTACTTCTGTTTCTTTCATGTTGGCCGTGTGGGGCCATAGCTTGACAGTTGTGGTGACCTTGCCGGTCACGTAGCTTTTTAATATTCTATGATTAAGTTACAGATAACTAGACAGCATGGTGGCCTTGTCGGCCCGCATAGGTTTCCCTATATTGACATGTTTCTGGTCAGCTGTTAGTACAGGTATAGGGGGCTATAGGCCAATGGGCCGGGGGTTGTGTTTACAGCCGTTATATAGCCCTTTGTTTCCAGAAATGTGAGTTAGAGCCAGCCAGGCACCAGATGTGCCCAGGCTTAACAGTCCAGCAGTTTAGGTCCTAATAGGGCACCAGGTGCCAGTCATACCCCCCAAGGCGGGGTGTGACAAACTTGGTATCAGAGCAGGTCGTATCCCAGGGAGTCTGCAAGCCGTGCTAAGTAGTGTCCTATCCATGGATGTGTTGTGCACCACATACTATGGGTAGGAGGCTGCAAGGCATGATAGGATGGTTGTCTTTCATTCTTATTCAGTCGTGCTGTAGAGCGGTACAATATAGGGTTGAGTCCCTAAAGACTTACTATATTCTTTGATTACAGATAATGTCAGACCAGCGACATCCTATCACAGGCCGAAGCTTAGATATTGTAGCAGGGGAAGGCACCAGCAGGATGCCTCCCCCTCGTTTAGAAACAGCCCGATTAGAGGGAACTAAAGAGGCATCGTCCCAGCCTCCTCAGCAGTCTCCACCACGTCAGGAGCCACTTGGGGCGACATTACCTTCAGCAGTCCCTATACCGACACCTTCCGACTAGGAGGTTAGGAGTGCTGTAGTTATGTTAGCACAGATGATGGCTGCTCAGCGTCAGCCAATGCCGTCTACAGTTGCGGAGTCATCAGGAGGGCCCGGTAGTTCGAGGGTCCGAGAGTTCTTAGCTCTGAATCCCCCACAATTTACAGGTACGGGCCGGATAGAGGACCCTTAGGATTTTCTAGATCAAATGCAGAGAATCTTCAGGGTTATGCATGCCACGCCCACAGAATCAGTTGAATTGGCAGCATTCCGGTTACGGGATATCGCCGTGTTATGGTATGAAAGTTGGGAAAGGTCCCGAGGGAGAGATGCTTCCCCTCCCACCTGGTCCAGCTTTTCAGGAGCTTTTCTGGATCACTATTTGCCGCGGGAGATCCGACAGGCTCGGGTAGATCAGTTCCTACATCTGGAGCAGGGGGCCATGAGTGTTCGGGAATATTCCTTGGCTCGATATGCACCGGCCTTTGTTGATACCATGGCATACAGAGTACATCGCTTCATCATGGGGTTGAATCCAGAATATGTTGAGACTTGTATCACAGCAACACTGCGAGAGGACATGGACATTGCTCGAGTTCAGGCATTTTCCCAGAATATTGAGGGCATCAGACAGCGATAACGGGAGATCAAAAGGGTCAATCAGGAGCAGCGTCGCCGGGACAGGCCAGTTGAGTTACAGAGGGAGGCCCGGGGAGGTCCCAGGCCACGATTGTTAGACAGGCCGCCCAGGCCCCCGCCTCCACCACAGTCGCAGGGGGTAGATTCAGCCGCAGGGGGCAGTCAGAGACTGGTAGAGGCTCGCAGATGGCAGATTCACCAGTACAGAGGAGGGCGGAGCAGAGTAGGTATACCCTACCACTTTTCCCTATATGCAGTCGACGCCATCCTGGAGAATGCAGATATGGCTCCACCGCATGTTATACTTGTGGCCAAGAAGGCCATTTGATGAAAGATTGCCAGCCAGAGGTCGAGAGGACCGGGAAAGACAAGATAGGGCATCTGCAGGGTCACGAGCCACAGCATCCTCGGCAGGGCGCAGGCCCTCAGTTTCAGCAGTCAGGGGTCGGGGCAGATCCGAGACTTCCAATACAGGTGCGGGTCCAAGCCGCACATATGCCTTACCAGGGAGGCAAGATTCAGAAGCGTCGCCTGATTTTGTGACAGGTATGCTAACTATCTGCTCACACCCTGCTTATGTGTTGATTGATCCAGGGTCTACTTTATCCTACATTACTCCAATTGTGGCACGAAAGTTTAGTATTGCACCAGAATTATTGCAGCAGCCCTTCTTAGTATCCACGCCCGTCGGTGATTCTATCACAGCTAGCCGAATCTACCGCGGGTGTACAGTAGAGGTTGCTGACCGTCAGACCATAGTAGATCTGGTCAAGTTCGAAATGATAGATTTCGATGCCATAATGGGTATGGATTGGTTAGTACCGTGTTTTGCCAACGTTGAATGTTGGACCAAGACGGTCCGATTCCACTTCCCCGGAGGAACAGTGCGGGAGTGGAAGGGTAGTACCGCTATGCCAAAAGGTAGGTTTATTTCCTACCTTCAGGCGAGGAAGTTGATATCTAAGGGGTGTATTTACCATCTGGTCAGAGTTCAGGATGTCCAAGCAGAATCTCCGACACTCCAGTCTGTTCCAGTGGTGAATGAATTCCTCGATGTGTTTCCTGATGAGTTACCTGGTATTCCCCCAGAAAGGGAGATAGACTTTGCCATTGATTTATTACTAGACACCCAGCCGATATCAATTCCTCCTTATCGCATGGCTCCTACAGAACTCAGAGAATTAAAAGAGCAGTTGAAAGATTTATTAGATAAAGGTTTTATCAGGCCGAGTACTTCACCGTGGGGTGCGCCAGTTTTATTTGTGAGGAAGAAAGATGTCTCACTCCGAATGTGCATAGATTATCGGCAATTAAACAAAGTTACAGTAAAGAACAAGTACCCGCTCCCCAGAATTGATGACTTATTTGATCAGTTGCAGGGAGCCAGATACTTTTCTAAGATTGACTTGCGGTCCGGATATCACCAGGTCTGAGTACGTGAGAGAGATATTCCTAAGACAGCGTTCAGGACCCGATATGGGCATTTTGAATTTCTAGTTATGTCCTTCGGGTTAACGAATGCCCCAACAGTCTTCATGGACCTGATGAACAGTATTATCAGACCTTTCCTGGACTTGTTCGTAATAGTATTCATTGATGACATTCTGGTGTATTCTCGCTCTGAAGCAGATCACCGGGCTCATTTGCGGACAGTGCTCCAGATTCTCAGGGACTGTCAGCGGTATGCTAAATTTTCTAAGTGTGAATTCTGGCTTAACTCAGTGGCCTTTTTAGGGCATATCGTTTCAGATGCTGGTATACAAGTTGACAAACAGAAAATAGAAGCAGTTAAGTCCTGGCCTAGGCCTACCACTCCGACTGAAGTTCGTAGCTTTCTGGGGTTGGTAGGATATTACAGGAGGTTCGTTGAAGGGTTCTCGACCATTGCGGCACCTCTAACCAAATTGACATAGAAAGCAGCAAAGTTTCAATGGACAGAGGCATGTGAGCAGAGCTTCCAGGAACTGAAAGACAGATTAACCTCCGCCCCAGTATTAGCATTGCCGGAAGGCACAGAAGGTTATTCAGTCTATTGCGACGCGTCAGGTGTCGGGTTAGGTTATGTGTTGATGCAACATGGTAGAGTAATTGCATATGCTTCCAGACAACTGAGGAAACACGAAAAGAATTACCCTACCCACGGCCTGGAATTGGTCGCAGTAATCCACGCCTTAAAAATGTGGAGGCATTACCTGTATGGCGTCCATGTTGATATTTACACAGATCATAAGAGCCTACAGTACATTTTCACTCGGAGGGAGTTGAATCTACGGCAACGCCGTTGGTTGGAGCTGTTAAAAGATTATGATGTGAATATTCTGTATCACTCGGGAAGAGCTAATGTTGTAGCAGACACCCTGAGTCGTAAGTCAATGGGGAGTTTGGCGTATTTGCGGCCAGAGAAACGGAAGTTAGCCAAAGAAATTCATCAGTTAGCTGGTTTAGCTGTTCGAGTAATGGAAATAGAAAATAATAGCGCAGTAATTCAGAATTCTGCTGTGTCATCATTAGTTACAGAGGTAAAAGAACGACAGTACGAGGACCCTGATTTAGTTCAGCTCAGAGATAGAATTCAGAAAGGTAAGGAGTAAGACTTCCAAATGACTGAGGATGATGTGCTACGTTGTAAGGGCCGCCTTTGTGTCCCGAATGTTTCAGGGCTTCGTGGGCGGATCATGCATGAGGTACATTATGCTCGCTATTCCCTTCATCCAGGAGCGACAAAGATGTACCACGACATCAGAGACATCTACTGGTGGCCAGGTATGAAAGCTGAGATAGCTGAATTTGTATCTAGATGTTCTAACTGTCAGCAGGTGAAAGCAGAGCACCAGAAACCGGGCGGTTTGACGCAAGATATAACGGTGCCTATGTGGAAATGGGAAACGATAAACATGGATTTTGTAACAGGGTTACCCCGTACCAGACGCAGAAATGATTCCATTTGGGTAATAGTTGACAGGCTGACAAAATCACCTCATTTCTTGCCAGTGAAGGCTACCTTCTCAGCTGAGGATTATGCCGAATTATATATCAGAGAAATAGTTAGATTACATGGAGTGCCAGTATCCATTATTTCAGATAGGGGAGCACAGTTCACACCTAGATTCTGGCAGTCGTTCCAGAGGGGTCTGGGAACGCAGATTAACTTGAGCACAGCATTCCATCCTCAGATAGATGGGCAGGCTGAGCGGACTATCCAAACGCTCGAAGATATGCTACGAGCGTGTGTACTAGATTTTGGGGGTAGCTGGGATGAGCATCTTTCGTTGATTGAATTTGCTTATAATAACAGTTACCATTCAGTTATTCAGATGGCGCCCTTCGAGGCATTATACGGGCAAAAATGTAGATCGCCGATGGGCTGGTTTGAAGTGGGGGAATCAGCACTGGTTGGCCCAGACATTGTTCGGCAGTCATAGGAAAAGATAAAGCTTATCCGAGAACGTTTACTAACTGCTCAAAGCCGCCAGAAGTCTTATGCAGATACGCGATGCAGAAATTTAGAATTTGTGGTAAATGACTGGGTATATCTGAAAGTGTCTCCGATGAAAGGGGTAATGAGATTTGGCAAGAAAGGAAAGCTTAGCCCGAGATTTATTGGGCCATATCAGATTCGGCGAAGAATAGGCCGAGTTGCATACGAATTGAACTTGCCTCCGGAGTTAGCATCTGTTCACCCAGTATTCCATGTCTCTATGTTAAGAAAGTTCATAGGGGACCCTTCTATAGTAGTTCCAGTTCAGGATGTCCAGGTCACAGAAGAGTTAGCATATGAAGAGGTTCCCGTAGCTATCTTAGACAGACAGATTCGCAGGTTGAGGACTAAAGATGTAGCGTCTATCAAAGTATTGTGGCGTAATAGGAACCGTGAGGAAATGACGTGGGAAGCTGAAGAAGATATGAAAACCAGATACCCTCACTTATTTCAGGCCTAGTCAGGCGACAAGTATGTCCGTATTATTACTTATGCGGTACCTTATAGTTGTATGTGTGTGATGGAGAAAGATTGATACTCAGTTATTCAATGGATCTTAAAATATTACGTGCAGTGCTTGTGTTGGACTTTTCTGCATTTCAGGTTTTTGCTATAGTCCATATTACAGGGGAAACTCTGCCTAGAAAGTAAGTTAAGTAGTCCTCCAGATAGCAGTGTACATTCGAGGACGAATGTTCTTAAGGGGGGGAGAATGTTATACCCCGTAGAATTCCCGGCACTTAAATGACCTATTCGCACGGACGAATGTTCTTAAGGGGGGGAGAATGTTATACCCCGTAGAATTCCCGGCACTTAAATGACCTATTCACATGATGGTTAAGCATATTTGAAGGCCATACGTGCTAGAGAAAGGCCCGGGAAAAGATCGGATTAGAAACCTGTCGAACCATCGCGGAAGGAGCCGAGGCAGAGCCCCTCTGCGATGGCAGCGTGTCACGGAGGAGAGGCCTCCGCGTTGGCTCCGTGACACGTTGGCCTTGTCCAGGCCCAAGTATATAAAGCCCACTTCGGTTTTAAAGCATTTATACACTTATAAATTTCCAGAAAACAGAGAGTAAGCAGCAGAGAGAAGGTAAGAACGAAGAAATAATATAATTTTCGTCCGATTACGCTGCTAAACGTTGTCCAAACTCAAATTAATGTCAGATACTGAGGTATTTAGTAGTAGAGAGCATTCCTACGGATTCAGTTTCGTGAAATACAACCGACGAATCATCGAGCCGCCGAGCTAAGGTAAGTGGAATTGCTCTAAATTAGTGTCTATGTGTTCCTAGCTGTGAAGTGAATATTTCTCCCTTCTAGACCTCTGAAAAATAGCGCGTTTTCGACCGTCTTTCGATAAGCCTAAGTTTAGGCTATAAACTATATCGAAAGTGACGTTACTCTTTAAAGTAAAGTTGTATTTAGTATTGAGTGACATATTTATGAATGCAGTTGGGAGAAAACAGTTGAAGTACCGGTCGAGCCTCGTCCGACAGACGAATAGTTCAAGGATAAGGTATGTAAAGCTAGTTCCCTCGGCAAGTTAGTAATCTTGGTACAGTACAGTAATTTAAAGGCCAATAGAATATTCAGAAGCCATGTATGATGTTTATTACGAATGTTGGTACGATATTAGAAACATCATGTTATGATCAGCGCAAGACATGCTAGCACGATGTAGATTTTAATATAAGTGTTAGGAACCGCACAGCATGCTCAGTATGTGATGTGACACAGAATGTTAGGATATCATTGTATTCAGTTGAAACCCAATAAAGTAATGTAATATCTATAAGACATCTCAGAAATAGAACGATAAGTTAAAAGTGAAGCTAGAGAGCATATTAGAACTAGTAAATCATGTTACTATAGAAACTCAGTATACAACATAGTTTCAGCAGAAAGACTATATCATGTTCAGCATTAGACCCAGTGTAGTCTGGCAGAAGACTATATCTATTCATATATACTATTACTAGCCTCATCATGTGTTAAGTACGTACACATTACTGTCACTAGCTCAGCATATAGTATATACAGATAGTTTACCACTATTAGCTTCAGTATGTGGGACATGCAGATAGTATTACTAGTTGAGACTGTTGTATTGTTTGGGGTTGGGCTACCTAGCATCCATGACCGCCCCAGGGTTGATAGCTGTATCGACTCGTCCACTAGAGGATGAGGATACGTCGCTCTATGGAGTGGCATGCCGTCCCATAGGGGACGAAGATGGGATGCCAGTTTTCCCCATATTATGCCTTGGTCGGCTTTTACATACCCCTGTCGAGCGAATACGCCCGGCTTTTCCTCCGGACTCAGATGCAGTTATAGTCAGGGGCTCAGCGAGCCCAAGTGCATACCCAGGGGATCGGCAGGATGCTTACAGGGTTATAGGAGATGGGATGACCGGGGTAGGGGTATAGATTCTGTGCTGGTTGTACCTCCCGGCTTATGGGGGCCGGGTAAGGTTTGTGTGTGCTATATATGTTATGATATGTTATACTGTGTTACAGTAGATACGAGTAGATCGACAGTAGAACGTAAATCCTCAGGTATGACTCCTACTCCTTCCAGTATGATTAAGAGAAGGTATGACTTACATTATTAGACAGTTAATCTATTCCTTTCTACTTCAGTTTCATCAGTTATATTATTGTTTTCAGATATTTCTTTCAGTTATTGCTTTACATACTCAGTACCAGCGGTACTGACGCCCGCTGGGGTGCTGCATTACTTGCCTGCAGGTACTCATAGACGAGCAGGTGATACTACGTGATTCCTGTCAGCGATCGGGTATTCAGCTCCTGTCATCCGGAGACTGAATTCCAGAGGTGTATTTCAGTTTTCTTTTGTTATATAGTACGGGTAGGTCAGGGCCCTATCCCGATCATTTCTATTGTTATTCCTAGAGGCTTGCAGTCTGTATATGTTTCCCTGTGGTCAGATGAGCCGATCGTGTGAGGCCGTGCAGTTGTTTAGCTGTTTGTACTTCTGTTTCTTTCATGTTGGCCGTGTGGGGCCATAGCTTGACAGTAGTGGTGACCTTGCCGGTCACGTAGCTTTTTAATATTCTATGATTAAGCTACAGATAACTAGACAACATGGTGGCCTTGTCGGCCCGCATAGGTTTCCCTATATTGACATGTTTCTGGTCAGTTGTTAGTACAGGTACAGGGGGCTATAGGCCAATGGGCCGGGGGCTGTGTTTACAGCCGTTATACAGCCCTTTGTTTCCAGAAATGTGAGTTAGAGCCAGCCAGGCACCAGATGTGCCCAGGCTTTGCAGTCCAGCAGTTCAGGTCCTAGTAGGGCACCAAGTGCCAGTCATACCCCCAAGGCGGGGTGTGACATCCACGGAGCCCAACGCGCCAGGGAGGGTCTGTGCCACGTTGCCCCTTTGGGCAGCTGGCCCAGCCTTCTCCGGTGTGGTCCCAATTCAGTTCTCGTTTGACCTTTCCCCCGACCCTTTCTGGTATGTATTGAATTCTAAAACTCTTATCTAACGTACGAATAGGCCAACTAAACGTTAAAAAATTACGGGGTGTAACATCCTCCCCCCCTTAGGAACATTCGTCCCCGAATGTCACTTTGGCTCAGGGGAGTCTAACTCTTTTAACTACAATTCTGGAAATATTTTGGTAGAGTTTCCCCTATAATATGGACTATCTGATAACCCAGAAACGTGCAGAAGAGTCCAACACAGGCATTTCACATAACACTATAGCAACTGTTCCTCAAAAACATTGTATCCAGCTAAGCAATATATGTAACACACATCACAAAACAAACTAAATCGTAAATGTACCTTAACTGCATGGCCTGGCTAATTCTGGAACAAATGAGGATAGTTGGATCTCATATCGTCCTCAACTTCCCAGGTCATCTCTTCTCTATTCCTGTTCCGCCACAATACTTTAATAGAAGCGACATCTTTAGTCCTTAGTGTACGAACTTGCCGATCTAGTATGACTACTGGAAGCTCCTCATAGGCCAACTCCTCAGTAATCTGAACATCCTCAAGTGGCATAATTCAGGATGGGTCTCCTATGCATTTCTGCAACATTGACACATGAAAGATCGGGTGGACAGATTCTAATTCTGAGGGAAAATCTAGCTCATACGCCACCTGGCCTACTCTCTAGAGGATTCGGTACGGCCCTATGAATCTTGGGCTAAGCTTGCCCTTTTTACCAAACCTCATCACGCTCTTCATCGGTGAAAATTTCAGGAATACCCAGTCACCTACACTGAACTCCAGGTTTCTATGTCATACATCAGCGTAAGATTTCTGGCGGCTCTGAGCTGTTAGGAGACGTTCTCTGATAAGCTTTACTTTCTATTCTCATTGGTAGATTATGTCTGGTCCAATCAACTGTGGTTCTCCAACCTCGAACCAACCAACTGGGGACCTGTATTTCCACCCATATAAGGCCTCATAAGGTGCCATCTGGATCGCTGAGTGACAGCTGTTATTGTAGGCAAACTCAATAAGGGGTAAATGTTCATCCCAGCTACCCCAAAGTCCACCACACATGCCCATAATATATCCTTGAGCGTCTGAATTGTACGTTTCGCCTGCCCGTCTGTTTGAGGATAGATGGCTGTACTCAAATTAACCTGCGTCCCCAAGCCCTTCTGAAAGGACTACCAAAATTTAGCTGTAAACTGCGCTCCTCTGTAGGAAATAATTGATAACGGAACACCATGCAATTGAACTATCTCTTTGATATACAGTTCAACATAGTCTTAAGCTGAGAAAGTAGCCCTCACTAGTAGAGAATGAGCTGATTTCATCAACCTGTCAACAATCACCCAGATAGAATCAAATCTGCGTCTGGTACGGGGTAGCCTAGTTACAAATTCCATATTGATAGCTTCCCATTTCCACGTAGGCATTGCTATCTCCTGTGTCAACCCGCTGGGTTTTTGATGTTCTACCTTCACCTGCTAGTAGTTAGGACATTGTGCTACAAAGTTTGCTACTTCCTTCTTTATTCCTGGCCACCAGTAAATTTCCTTTATGTCATGATACATCTTTGTTAAACCTGGGTGAAAAGAATAACGGGAGTAATGTACCTTTGCCATGATCTGCTGGCGAAGTCCTATTATATCCAAAACACAGAGGCGACCTGTACATCTCAAGACCCCATCTGCGGTTACTTTTGAACGCTGATATTTCCCCTTACCGAGCTTTATCTCTGAGCTGAACTAGGTTAGGGTCTTCATATTGCTATCCTTTCACTTCTACACCCAGCAATGACACTGTAGTATTCTGGATCACTGTTTCCCTGTCTCCCGAATCTACTATTCGGATGACTAAACTGGCTAACTGATGCAATTCTCAAGCCAATTCCCTCTATTCGGCCTTCAAATATGCCAAACTTCCCATGGATTTGCGATTGAGGGAATCTGCTACAACATTGACTTTTCCTGGGTGATATAAAATGTTCACATCATAGTCCTTCAATAGCTCTAACCAATGACGCTGCCGTAGATTCAACTCTTTCTGTGTGAAAATGTACTGGAGGCTCTTATGATCAATAAAAATATCTGCATGGACACCATAGAGATAGTGCCTCCATATTTTCAAGGCATGAATTACCGCGGCCAACTCCAGATCATGGGTGGGGTAGTTCTTTTCATGCTTCCTTAGCTGTCTGGAAGCGTAAGCAATTACCTAACTGTGCTGCATCAGAACACATCCTAACCGCGATACTTGAAGCATCGCAGTACACTACATAACCCTTTGATCCTTCTGGCAAGGCTAATACTGGTGCTGAGGTCAATCTTTTTTTCAACTCCTGGAAGCTCTGTTCACATGCTTCAGTCTAGTGAAATTTAGCTGCTTTTTGAGTTGGCTTGGTCAAAGGTGCTGTTAAGGTAGAAATCCTTCCACAAACCTTCTGTAATACCCAGCTAACCCCAGAAAACTGCGTACCTCAATCGGAGTGGTAGATCTAGGCCATGTTTTTACTGCTTCAATCTTCTGCGAATCAACCTGAATACCAACATCTGACACAATGTGGCCCAAAAAGGCAACTGAGTTCAGCCAAAATTCACATTTAGAAAACTTCTCATACAACTGACGATCCCTAAGAATCTGGAGCACTGTTCATAGATAATCTCGGTGATCTGCCTTTGAACGGGAATACACCAGGATATCATCGATGAATACTATCACAAACAAGTCCAGATACGACCTAAAGATGCCATTCATCAGATCCATGAACAGTACTGGCGCATTCGTCAATCCAAAGGACATGACTAAAAATTCGAAGTGGCCATACCTGGTCCTGAAAGCGATTTTTGGAAGATCCCTCTCGCGACCCGAACCTGGTGGTACCTAGACCTTAAATCGATCTTTGAGAAATACTTCACCCCCTGTAACTGATCAAATAAGTCATCTATTTTGGGAAGGAGATACTTATTCTTGATAGTGACTTTATTCAGCTGCCGATAGTCTATACACATGCAGAGGGACCTATCCTTCTTTCTCACAAATAGGATTAGCGCGCCCCACGGTGAGTACTCAGCCTTATAAAGGCCTTATCTAACAGATCCATCAACAACTCCTTCAATTCCCTGAGCTCGGCAGGAGCCATTCGGTATGGAGGGATGGATATAGGCTGAGTACCTGGTAGTAAATAAATTGCAAAATCAACCTCTCGTTTTGGGGGAATACCGGGAAGTTCATCTGGGAACACGTCTGGGAATTCATTAACCACGGGGATGGACTGGAGAGTTGGAGATTCTGCTTGAACATGCTGAACCCTGATAATGTGATAGATACAACCCTTTACTATTAACTTCCTCGCCTAAAGATAGGAAATAAACCTACCTTTCGGCGTGGCCGTATTACCTTTTCACTCCCATACTACCTCCCCTGGAAAGTGGAATCAAATAGTTTTGGTCCAACATTCAACATTGGCATAGCATGGCACCAGCCAATCCATAACAAAAATTGCATTGAAATCAATCATTTCTAGTTCTATCAAATCTGCTAAAGTTTGACTAACAAGAACCTCTATTGTGCATCCCCGGTAGACCCTCTTGGCTTTGATAGAGTCACCGATAGGAGTATACATTAAAAAAGGTTGCTGAAGCAATTCTGGTGTAATACCGAACTTTTGAGCCACTAATGGGTTAACATAAGATAAGGTGGATCTTGGGTCTATCAATATATGAATAGAACGAGAGCAAATGTCCAACATACCTGTCACTACATCGGGCGATGACTCTGACTCCTGTCGTCCCGGTAAGACATACGTGCGATTTGGACTGCTTCCTGAACTAGATGCCCCTGGTCTACCCCGGCCTCTACCGGCTGGAGTTGAGGGCCTATGCCCTGCTGGAGATGCTGGGGCACGTGACCCTACTGAAGATCAATCCTGTCAATCTCGATCACTCTAATCCATGGCTGGAAAATCCCTCATTCTATGGCCCTCTTGTCCACACGTATAACATGCAGTGCAACCATACCTGCATGCCTCGGAATGACGTCGGGTGCAGATAAGGCAAAGTGGTATAATAAATCTGCTCTGCTCTGACCCCCTCTGCTGCTGCAAACTTGCTGGCCTTGAGCTCTTATTGGGCTTTGACGGCCCCCGGTGACTAGACCTATTCCCCTGCTACTACTGTAGAGATGGGGGTCTAGGTGGTCTGTTTGAGAATTGTGGTCTAGGTTCGCCCTGAAATTCTTCCTACACATCGCTCGGTCTAGCCTTGCGGCGCTGCTTCTTGCTTACCCTTTCTATATCCCGTTGTTTCTTCCTGATTCCCTCAATATTCTAGGCAAATGCCTGGACATGGGCAATATCCATGTCCTCTCATAGAGTCGCCGTGATACAAGTCTCTACGTATTCTGGATTTATCCCCATAATAAACCAGTGCACCCTGGCTAGCATAGTATCTACAAAGGCCAGTGCATATCTGGCTAGGGAATCAAACCTCATAGCATACTCCTGGACACTCATTGAGCCCTGCTCTAATGCAAAAACTGATTAACTCGGGCCTGCTGAATTTTCCATGGCAAATAATCATCCAGGTAGGCCTATGAAAAACTAGGCCAAGTTAGAGGAGGTACATCTCTACCCGGGACCTCTCCCAACTCTCGTACCATAACACTACAATATCCCGTAGCCAAAATACTGCCAACTCAACTGACTCTGCAGGTGTAGAATGCATCACCCTAAAAATCTGTTGCAATTGATCAAGAAAGTTCTGAGGGTTCTCATCCTGGTCCGTCCTTGTAAATTGCGGGGGACTCAATGCGAGAAAATCTCGGACCCTCGATCTACTTGGTCCTCCTGAAGATTTTGTTACTACGGGTGCCATTGGCTGACGATTTGCAACCATCATCTGAGCTATTATAACAACAGCACTCCTAACCTCCTGATCGGACAGTGTTGGTATAGGCATTGCTGGAGGGGGTGTCGATGTTTCCACTGCTCCAGATGGCTCCTGACAGAGTGGAGACTACGGGGGAGACCAAGGTGGAGTCTCCCTGTCGCCCTCAAATCGGGACTCTGGCTGAGGCACCCTGCTAGTGCCCTCTCCTGCTGCTACGTCCGATTCCCTACCAGACATAGTACATTGCGAGTCTGACATTTCTCTGTAGACAAGAAGAATATGGTAAGCTTAGGGACTCGACCCTATACTGTACATCTCTACAACACGACTGCGAAGAGAAAAAAGAGTGACCATCCTATCATGCCTTGCAGCCTCCTGCCTATAGAATGTGGGTGCACAACACATCCATAGACAAGACTCTACTTAGCACGGCTTGCAGACTCCCTAGGATACGACCTGCTCTAATACCAAGTTTGTCATGCCCCACCTTAGGAGGCATCACTGGAACCTAGTGTCCTACTAAGGTCTGAACTAGCCTGGCTGAGCTTACGCACATCTGGTGCATGACTAACACTAACTCTCAAGTTGAGAAAACAACGAGCTATATCTTAGCTGTAAATATAGCCCCCGACTATCAAGGCCTTATAGCCACCTGTAAAATAAAACAGCTAACCAGAAACAGATAATGATAGGGAATCCTATGCGGGCCGACAAGACCACCATGATGCCTAGTTATGACTGAGAAGTAAAACTAGTGCTAAACTAAGCTATGGCCGACAAGGCCACTAACTATCAGCTAAGCAAGGCCCCACATGGACAACACATAAGATAGAGCAGATACGGGCCCCATACGGACAACAACAACTAACCACAGGAATCTGAAACGATCTACAAGCCAAGCCTCTAGGAGTGATATATTGGTCGAGACAAGGCCCCGACCTACCCATACTATACAATAAAAGAGAGTCAACCTGCTAATCTATTAGCTCTGGAGGAATGGAGCTGACTGCTCTGCTAGTCTTGATAGAAAGCTAAAAAGGTCATGATCCGCGTCTATCTGCTCCTGTAGGCAAGTAATGTAGCACCCCTAAGAAGGGCATCAGTATAATATATACTGAATATGTATGAAAATAATTGTAAATAACTAAATATAGGAATATAACTTAAGATAATTGAAAAGAAGGGATAGAGATTCTACCTGCATAGCTGAACTTTCTACAATCTAATTTATCAATAACTAAAGCAATCAAGAACCTTACGTGGCCCCAATAAGACGAAAGGTACAACCAGCATAGAATAATCCACCTGGGGCCCCCATAAGCCCTGGTGAGTATACCTCAATCTATATACCCCTAGCAAGGTTGAACTGGGTCAACTAATAGCTATAGCCATCCTACCAGTCCCCTGGGTCTGCAACTGAGCCCGCTTGGCCCCTGTTTCTAGCTGTGTCTGAGTTCAGTGGACTCTTGATATCTGCAACCCAGGCACCAAGGTCAACGGGGGTGTGGTGTCGGTACGACATATAATAGTCCAGCCATGGAATGGACTGTATGAAGACCTGGGACCCCATCTTCATTCCTTGCGGATGACATACCACTCTATAGAGCGACATCGTCTCGCCCCTAGTGGGCGACGACACAGTTAGTAACCTTGGGTTGGTCATGGAAGGCTATACAGGGCAAAGTCAATCCCAAACTAGGCATAGAATACTGGTCTCAGCTAATAACAATAACTAATAATAATTCATATGTTGCTGGTTCTCTTACTAGGATTTAACTGAGCTACAATACTGAAGAAACTAACTTTCTGAAGGAATACGCCTTAATATACCTCACTTGCCGATTTCTGATTAATTGGCAGGTTTCAGTTATTGTTCAATAGCTCCTTTCAATTTTATTGTATTACTGGGAGAATAAGGTTGATTTCAGCACAAAATTTAGCCAAAATGGAAACTTTCAATATAAATATCAACTATACTTTAGCTTTCCAGAACATGGTCGAAAACATAAAATATCTCAAAAATTCAAAAGGGAGATATACTCACTTGAAGCTTATGATCATATAGAAATTAGTTTGGAGAAATTCTGACAACTTTGGCTCGGTAGGGCTGCGATTCGCCGGGCAAATTTTACGAAAATAACTCCGTTGCAATGCTCCCTGCGGCCTTAAACTTTGATACCCGAAGTTAATTTGAATTTGGGCAATGTTCTGTAGCGTAAACGGAGGAAATTAGTATGAAAATGGCGTTCTCCATAACTAGTTGCGAGGTTCTGTTTATTGAGGATAAAATCAAATGATCTGATTAAACATATATAAGGATTGGGCAATGGACACGAGGTCCATGGCATGGACCCCAACGCGCCATTTTTAGGCCATTCTATGGAGCCCAACGCGCTAGGGAGGGTCCGTGCCACATTGCCCCTTTGGGCAGCTGGCCCGGCCTTCTCCCTCGTGGTTCCGACTCCGTGCTCATTCGACCTTTCCCCGGGCCCTTTCTCATATGTATTGAAATCTAGAACTCTTAAATAATGTACGAATAGGCCGACAAAACATTAAAAACTTACGGGGTGTAACATAAAATATCTAGCATGCTCCAGATATTCCTTTAAACTTGATATCTGTTGGACAACTAAATGATGAAGGCTACCATAATGACTTTTTAATGGCGCTACGAGAATATGGTCTAATCGAGCATTGAACTCATTTTCTCTATAATCTAAATGACTCGTTAAGGAAGGGATTCATTTCATTAGCTCCGTTGATCCATCATTGTCCACCCTATTGCCATTATTGGATAACTCCTCTTGCGGTGGTTCCAACTCTTATTGTGTTCTTTCTTTTCAGTGTAATTCCATTATCGCCTTCTATTGTCTTTCTATCATCAAGAATATTCTTGTTAAGTTTGCTCTAGAAATTTCTACACTATCTAGACCACTAGCATTGTCATCCTGAATGAGTGAAAAGTGTCTGCGAAGAAATCCCAGTTAATTTGCTTCCCGAGTTCCATCAGCCACCGAATCTGTTTTCAAAGAATACACAACCTAAGAATTTCTCTTAACCTTAACTGTTTGCCTACGAATGAAACAAGTCGTCAGACGTGTTCCACGTGAGTGAATGAAAATAGTAATTAAATAAGAAAATAAATTTAGCGTGGAAAACACCAGGCTCAAAAGGTGAAAAAACCACAACCTGTACTTCACAGGATCTTCTCCAACTTCATTAACTCCAAGAGCCTCTTCAAATAGAAGATTACAACTCTTGTAATATAAGGAATTATAAACTCTAATTCCTGATAGTTCAATCTCCTGCTCAGAAACAAATGTCAATGTCTTCCTAGTAACACTACTTGAAGACCAAATCTTCTTAATTCAGTTTATAATTTACTGAATTAAGAATACACCAATTACAACTCAATAACAAACTTATAGTACAATATAGCTAATACTAGCTTGACACTTTACTAGTACAATTTTGTCTATCTCTTCACACTGAGATTATCACAAGAATCTCACCCAATTGCAGTATGTTTTTTCTCTCTTTGAAAGTATGTGTTTTCTTCTGAGATGTCACACTAGTTTATATACACACATTTCCAAAGCGGTCTTCCTCTTCAAATCTTTTTCCGGCAACACCTTTTCCCATCTTAGAGTTCCATCTTATGTAGAAGTCTTCTTCCAAGTTAACCTCTTGTATTTGGTTGTATTGTAATCAGACTCCAACTCTACTGACTTAACCATGGGTTGATCTTGCTGAGTTTGTGGAATATGGTTTATCAACTCCTTAATTCACGCGCCTTTATTTATTTATATTTCCAGCTCCTTAAGTATTATATTTAACACTTCATTGGACCAGTTATACTCACCTGTTTCATCAACATGTTGTCAATCATCAAAACTTCAAAGGACCCAACAAATTCCCCCTTTTTGATGATAACAAACAAAATGCCATTTGCACACTAACTTTACCTGTAAACAAAAATCTCTTGAATAAAATAGGTTAGTCTATTGGGTTATAAACATTGCATTGCCAAATCATATGTATTTTTCTTCCACCTTTTAGCATCATCAAAAAGCTGAGTCAATGAATTATAGCCAACACAGCAATCATACATCCTATTGACACTGGGCAATCCCAAGACAATCAGGATAAAAATTTTTAAGATAAGAGAAGGCAGTAAAAGTGCAGTAGAGGATAAACAATGTAAGAATAACAAGCAATTAATTCAAAGAAAAAGATAGTTCTTTATCACAACTAACACAATAATGAAAATAAAAATAGCTAAGCCTAAAAGGGTAAGACATCAAGAACTAGGAACAAGCACAAGGGATTTTCAGAAGGAGAAACGGAGGGAAGCAACTGGGACAGGCATCTAATAGTATCAACATTTGCAACTCTTTGAAAATCAAGTGTAGCCTATATCTTAGTGATCTTGGCTTGAAGAGCAGCCTTTTCTTGAGCATGAGCAGCATGAGTAGCTTCCAATTCAGCAGTCATTTTTTCCAAAGCATTGCACATTCTTTCAAATGGAGTATCTGCTCTCCTCGTAGAAGCAAATAGATCAACATGTTTCACTTCCCCAAGGACACCCTTTGTTGTCTGAAAAGTCTACACTTGACTAGGGACTGAGTAGTCCTCAAATACATAAGACAACCAAAAGGCATAGGGAAGGGCATGTCCTTTATCATCCTTAGTGAGAACCCACTGCATATGCTTGACCATGAGGCTGGGTAAATCAATCTTTACCCTAGTATTTAGCACCTCCATTAGGGTGAGGTCAAGATAGTTTGCCTCAGTTCTTCTCTCCTTTCTAGGGATGAGTACCTTATGCACAACATCAAAATATAGCTGATGGAGGGGTCACATTTCTTTCTTTTGAATGTGGCGAGAATTTGTAAGCTGGGCAAGAATTTGTTGGCCAGAGAACTTTTTGCAGATATCTCTAACAGAGGGCAAATTGTCCAGTGGTGGCCACTCAAATTTGACATAGTGATCCCATCCACCATTGGGAATACCCAATATACGTGCCAAGTCTTCAGCCACTAAATGGATAGAAAACCCCCTGACAGTGGAAGAAAAGAGGGAACCATTTGCAACTCCATGAGCATAGAACTCAACCACTTTAGGTTTTCCAAACTTCCTCTGAAAGTCACCCTGAAGAAACAGGGATGTCCAACCATGAACTTCTAAATTTTCAAGCAACACCTCCATTTCTGGGCCACCAAACCCAGTCACCACCCTTCCCCAAAGAATACAACATTTTTGAAAGTGCACCAAATGGGAGAGTGAGTATCAGTGAGGCCAGAAGTATCAATCCTAGCAGACACATCCTTATCAGAATCATTAGAATCATTAGAATCAGAACCAAGTGATGGACCAGGTCTAGAAACCCATTTCGAAGATCTGGTTTTGGTAGTGGAGGAAGGAGATTTTAAAGTTGAAGTGGAGGATGGTTTAGAAGATGGTTTGGGAGAGTGTTTAAAGGTGGTTTTGGAGTAGGTTTTGAAGGGGGTTTTGGAGTGGGTTTGTAGGGGAGCTTTGGAGAAGGTTTGGAGGAGGACATAGATGGGTTCTTTTTGGCAGAAGAGGGGGTTTTGGATGACACAAAGGAAGTGGGTTTGGAAATGGTCTTCTTGATCACTTTGAATTGTCGAACAGATTTGAGCAATACATCCTTTGGAGAGGAAGGTTTCTTTTGAACAAAAGAGGGTGTAGAGGATTTTTCTTCTTGCTCTTTTGAAGAGCTTCTTCAAGATTTTCATCTTCCTGTCATTTTTTGGTTTGAGTGAGATGGATACAAGTAGAACTGGTAGGTAAAGGTGTTGCATATTCAGGTTCATCATCAGGGATAAGGACAGGGGAACCAAATTTCTTCCTTAACCGGGTTCGAACCCTTAGGGGAACCAAATCTACAATGGGGATTCCTTCATTTGGAGCAAATTCAAGGGGAGCAATGTCGCAGACTTTTATGGATGAACCAGACGGAAATGGTGGGATGGTTGAGGAGGAAGAAAATTGGGTTTAAAAGCATTCCACGCAGCAAAGTCTGACATTTTAATTGGAATGGGAGAGGGAATTTCAAATGGGTGAGCCACCAATTCATCAGATACAAACATTTTTTTTGAGGTGGTGGCTGTGGTGCTGCTTGAAGAAGAAGATGAAGTAGAAGCCATAGTGGTAAAATTTGGAGGATTCATGTGAATAATTTCAACTTGATTTCTTGTGAATTCGTTCAGACTACCACTTTATAGAAAGAAAATAGGAGATGAAGTGTGTGACATGATTACTCTTCAATGGGTTGTTAGTGGGAGACATGATGGATAATGGGGTGGCAGTTGCAGCTTTATAGGAAAGAGAAGGAGTAATGACTGTTATACTGATATGTGAAGAGATGGAACACTCAGGCATAGCTGTTTCACATTAACAGTAAAGCATTATTTGAGAAAGAACATACCTGATAGCTATGAATGACTACCCACAAGTTCTTGTATCACTACAAAATTTAATACACAACTCTATCAATATTAAAATTTTATTCTGGACTTGTGACACACATGTAAATGTGTAAAGCTAGAATGAATAACATAGTTAGCAATAAAACAAAGAAGTTTGCATAATGTAGCCAATAATTGAATGTGGCCTATGCAATTTTAATCATCCCCAATTGTAACCTGTTTTTCTCAAAATGATCCCTACTTAAAGCTTTGGTAAATATATCAGCAATTTGCTCATCAATGGAACAAAACATAATTAAAAAATGACATTTCTCAACATTGTCTAAGAAAATGATGTCTTATGTCAAGATGTTTAGTTCTCTTATGTTGAACTGGATTTTTGGCAATATTTATGGCACTAGTATTATCACAAAGGATTGACACACATCCAACGCCAATACCAAAATCCAATAGTTCTTGCTTGATCCACAATAACTGTGCACAACATGAACCAGCTGCTACATATTCAGCCTCAGCAATAGACAAGGCTACAGTGTATTGCTTCTTGGTGGACCACGAGATCAAATATGGTCCAATGAAGTGTGCCATACCTATAGTGCTTTTTCTATCCACCAGATATCCTGCATAATCAGTATCTGCATATCCTACCAAGGAAAATTACTTCCTTTAGGATACCATAATCCCAGATCAGTTGTTCCCTTCAAGTATCTCAAAATTCTATTAACATCTTGTAGATGTGATTCTTTGGGATTTACTTGAAATCTAGCACACAACCCAACATTGAATATAATGTCAAGTCGACTAGCAGTGAGATATAGAAGGGAGCCAATCATTGCTCTGTAACGCTTCTGTTCTACGGATGGACCTATTTCATTAAGGTCCAATTTTGTTGCAGTAGCAATAGGAGTATCAATCTCTTTTGTAGACTTCATATTGAATCTTTTAGGCAACTCCTTTACATACTTCTTGTGATGGATCAAGATTCCAGCGGGAGTTTTCTTAATTTGTAGTCCAAGGAAGAAATCTAATTCTCCCATCATGCTCATTTCAAATTCTCCATTCATTAGCATGCGAACTCTTGATTCATAAGACTACTTATTGATCCAAATATGATATCATCTACATACACTTCCACAATCAGCAGATCTTGTCCCTTTGTTTTCAAGAAGAGTGTATTGTCAATTTTTCCTCTAGTGTGCCATGCTGTAACAGGAATTTTGAAAGTCTTTCATACCAGGCTCTTGGAGCTTGCTTCAACCCATACAAAGCTTTATCTAGTTTGTAGACATGATCAGAAAATTCAGAGCTTTCAAATCCTGGAGGTTGCTTCACATATACTTCCTCTTTTAAATATCCATTAAAAATGCACTCTTTACATCCATTTGACAAAGAATGAATTCTTTGAAAGCTGCAGAAGCTATGAGTAATCTGATTGCTTCAAATCTTGCAACAGTAGCAAATGTCTCATCATAGTCAATGCCCTCTTCTTGATTGTATCCTTGAACCACCGTCTAGCTTTGTTCCTTGTAACTGTTCCATGCTCATCTAGCTTGTTCCGAAGTACCCATTTTGTGGGAATTATAGTTCTTCCTTCAGGGGGAGGTACCAAGTGCCACACTTTGCTTCTTTCAAACTGATTTAATTCCTCTTGCAAAGCCAAAATCCAATCTTCATCAAGAAGAGCCTCCTTTATCTTTTTATGTTCAAGTTTTGATAGGAAGGCATTGAAAGCACATAAGTTCTTCAACCCTGATCTGGTTGTGATCCCAGAGGTGAGATCTGTGAGAACATTTTCAATAGAATGTGAGTCCTGATACTTGTAGCTTTTTAGATGCAATCCTTGTGAGGTTCCTGCATTTGAGTTGGCTTGCTGTATTGATGATGGCTCAACTTCATTATTTGTTGTTCCCCTTGTCAGTGAGCTCACATTCTATTAAATAGATGAAACAGGTGATGCAACCTATTCCTGAGTATGTTCATCAGTTTCGCTTTCATCCTATATGTTAATCTCATGCATAATATAAAATTCATCAAAAATAACATGCACACTTTCCTCAACACAGTTTGTTCTTTTATTTAACTCCCTATAAGTTTTACTATGTTGATAATAACCTAAGAAGATCCCCTCATCACTTTGAGAATTAAGTTTTTCCATATTATCTTTCCCATTATTATGGATAAAGACACCCAAAGATTCTAAGATGAGCAATATTAGGCCTTCTGCCTTTGAGTAATTCATAGGGAGTCTTCTCTAACAGAGTTCTACTCATACATCTATTCAGTATATAACAAGCAGTGCTTATGGCCTCAGCCCAAAGATTTTTTGCAAGATTACTTGCAATCATCATTGTTCTAGCCATATCCTCTAAAGTCCTATTTTTCCTTTCAACTAATACATTTTGTTGTGGTGTTCTTGGAGTAGAGATATTATGATCTATCCCATTTAATGAACATAATTCTAAGAATTTTGCATTTTCAAATTCTATTCCATAGTTAGATCTTATGAAAATTAGGGAAGTGCCTATTTTGTTTTCCATCTTCTTAAAAAAAATAGAGAAAGCATCAAAGGCACCATCTTTAGAAAATAAAAATAAGGTCTAGGTGAACCTGGAATAATCATCAACAATAACAAAGATGTACCTTTTACCTCCTTTGCTCCTAACTCTCATAGGCCCACATAGATCCATATGCAACAAATCTAGACATCTGTTTGTGCTAACTTGATTCTTTGATGTGTATAATGATCCTACCTGCATCCCCCTCACACAAGCACTATAGACTTTGTCATTTTTGAACTTGGTTTTAGGCAGGCCTATAACCTTGTCCTTTGAAGCTAGTTTATTCAATTGTCTCAAACTAGCATAGCTAAGTCTTTTGTGCCAGAGAAGGGGAAGGCAAGTCAGATTTGTACCAAGAATTCCCATGATGTCTGCCTTGTACACATTTTTGTGTCTGCTTGCACTTAGCACAATCTCCTTTGCATCAAATCTCTTGATCGTGCATCCTGCAGAGGTAAAAGTTACCTTGTTGCCTTTGTCACACAACTAAGAGATGCTTAGTGTAGATTATGTTTCAGTCCAGCAACATGGTACACATCTTCTAAGGTCCTTATTTCTGAAATTCCAATTTTACAAATCCCTGTAACAGTACCCTTTTTTCCACCTCCAAAGGGTACATCCCCCCCTTTTAGTGGAGTGAGTGAAATGAATTTTTGTTTATCTTCAGTCATGTCTCTTGAACAAGCACTATCCTTGTATCAATGCTTTGTCCCTTTCACTCTCACCTGCAAAAAAATTCTTAGGGGTTAGTTTTAGGAACCCAGACAAGCTTGGGTCCCTTTTTGTGATCAAAAGGGTGTATCAAGTTTCTTCTTGCCTAGTGGCAATAAGTTGTTAGACCTGTTAGCGTGTCGACCTGTATACCAGCATCCGACACAATATGCCCCAAGAAGGCTACTAAGTTCAGCCAGAATTCACACTTGGAGAACTTACCATATAATTGACGGTCCCTGAGAATCTGGAGCACTGTCCGTAAATGAGCCTGGTGATCTGCTTTAGAGCGAGAATACACCAAAATATCATCAATAAACACTATCACGAACAGGTCCAGGTATGGTCTAAAATTTCTATTCATCAGGTCCATGAATATTGCTGGGGCATTCGTCAACCCAAAGGACATAACTAGGAATCCAAAGTGTCCATACCGGGTCCTGAAAGCCTTTTTGTGAATGTCTCTTTCACGAACTCGAACCTGATGATATCCGGACCGCAAGTCAATCTTGGAGAAATATCTGGCCCCTGTAACTGATCAAACAAATCATCTATTTTGGGAAGCGGATACTTATTTTTTACTGTAACTTTATTCAGCTGCCAGTAATCTATACACATGCGGAGCGAGCCATCCTTCTTCCTCAAAAATATAACTGGCGCACCCCACGGTGAAGTACTCGGCCTGATAAAACCCTTATCTAGCAGGTCCTTCAGCTTCTCCTTTAATTCTTTGAGTTCAGCAGGAGCCATGAGATACGGAGGAATTGATATAGGCTGAGTGCCTGGTAGCAAGTCAATTGCAAAATCTATCTCCCTTTCTGGGGGAATACTAGGTAACTCGTCTGGAAATACATCAGGGAATTCATTCACCATCGGAACAGACTGAAGTGTCGGAGATTCTACTCGAACATCCTGAACCCTGACTAGGTGGTAGATACATCTCTTAGTTATCAATTTCCTCGCCTGAAGGTAGGAAATAAACCTACCTTTTGGAGTAGCTGTGCTGCCTTTCCACTCTCGCACTGCCTCTCTTGGAAAGTGGAATCGGACCGTCTTGGTCCAACATTCTACATTGACATAGCACGGTACTAACCAATCCATACTTATGGCATCGAAATCAATCATTTCTAGCTCTACCAGATCTACGGTAGTCTGACGATCAGCAACCTCTACTGTACACCCTCGATAAATTCTACTAGCTATAATAGAGTCACTGACGGGTGTGGATACTGAAAAGGGCTGTTGTAATAACTCTGGTGCGACATTAAACTTTCGAGCCGCAAATGGGGTAATATAGGATAAAGTGGACCCTGGATCAATCAATACAAAAGCAGGGCATGAACAGATAGTCATCATACCTGTTACCACATCTAGAGACGCCTCTGAGTCTTGTCTCCCTGGTAGTTCATAGGTACGGCTTGAGCCCGTACCTGAACTGGAGGCTCCTATCTACATCGACCTCTACCTACTGAACCTGAGGGCCTACGCCCTGCTGAGGATGCTGGAGCTCGTGGCCTTACGGATCCCCTGTCCTGACTATCTCTGCTCTCTTGCCCCCTGTCCGGACAATCTTCCATCCGGTGCCCTTCCTGCCCACAAATATAACATCCTGAGGAGTCATATCTACAAGCTCCGATGTGAGGTCGGCTGCAATTAGGGCAGGGTGAGGGTGTGAATCTGCTCTACTCTCCCCTCCTCTGCTGCAGGCAATCTACTGTTCGAGAACTGCCACCAAACTCTGACTTCCCTCGACGAACAAATCTACCTCGCTACTGTTGCGGTGGAGGTGGGGGTCTAGGGGGTCTGTCTGACAATCGGGGCCTGGGTCCTCTCTGAACCTCTCTCTGCATATCATCTGATCTGTCTCTGTGGCACTATTCCTGATTTGTGTGTCTACTGCCCTGTTGCCGCTGTCTAAGGCCCTCAATGGTCTGGGCAAAGGCCTGTACTCGGGCAATATCCATATCTTCTCGTAACGTAGCCGTCATGCATGCTTCAATGTATTCTGGGTTCAGACCCATAATAAACCTGTGAACTCTGGATGGCATAGTGTCCACAAAGGCTGGAGCATAGCGGGCTAAGGAGTCAAACTGTAAAGCATATTCTCGTACGCTCCTCGCCCCCTGTTCCAAATGCAAAAACTAATCCATCTGGGCCTGCCAGGTCTCCCATGGCAAGTAACGGTCCAGGAAGGCCTCTGAGAAGCTGGACCAGGTCGGAGGGGCAACATCTCTCCCTCAAGACCTTTCCCAACTCTCGTACCATAATACAGCTATGTCCCGCAACCGAAACACTGCCAACTCAACTGATTCTATAGGGGCAACATGCATATCCCAAAAAATTCTCTGCATCTGGTCTAGAAAATCCTGGGGGTCCTCTGCTTGATCTGACCCAGTGAACTGTAGGGGTCCCAATGCCAATAATTCTCTAACCCTAGAACTACCTGGCCCACCTAGAGATTCTACTGCTGCAGGTGGTACTGGCTGGCACTGAGTAGCTAGCATCTGGGTTAACATAACCACTACACTACGTAGCTCTTGATCGGATGAAGTGGGTGCAGGAGCTGTGGGAGGCGGTGCTACCTCAAATGTTGCCTGACGAGGCGGAGACTGCTGGGAGGGTCGAGATAACACCTCTGTATCGCCCTCAGATCGGGCTGAGTCTGGCTGTAAGTGAGGCATCCTGCTGGTGCCCTCATCTGCCGCTGTATCTAATCTCCTGCCTGTAGCAGGGTGCCACTGATCTTCCATAGTATCTGTAGACAAAGAGGGTGGCAAGTTTCAAAAGAACCAACCCTATACTGTATTGTGCTATGGCACGACTGAGTATGAAAGAAGGGTAACCATCCTATTATGCCTCACAGCCTCCTGCCTATAGTATGTGGTGCACAACACATCCATAGACAAGACTCTAAATAGCATGACTTGCAGACTCCCTGGGACACGAACTGCTCTGATACCAAGTTTGTCACACCCCACCTTAGGGGGTATGATGGGCACCTGGTGCCTACTATATTCTGGCTCTATTTCAAGAAACGAACCATCTATATAGCGGTTGTAAATACAGCCCCCGGCCGATTAGGCCTATAGCCACCTGCAATGCACAACAGCTAACCAGAACGATGACACTATAATCTGAAGCAACTGTTGTTCAAATTTGTGACCGACAAGGTCACTAACTATAACTAGAAGAAGGCCCCACGCGGCCAACATCAACAACTAAACACATATATACATGCACGGCCCCACACGACCGGCTCTACCACCACAGGAAAACATCAGACTGCAAGCCTTTAGGAAGTAATAATAGAATGGTTGGGACAGGGCCCCGACCTACCAAAACTGTAAAAAAAATGAAATAGGAACAACCTCCGACTTTCTAGCTCCGGAGGATAGGAGCTAATAACTCTGCTGACTGGATCACGAGGGATCGACTCCTTGTCTATGTGTACCTGCAGGCAGGAAATGCAGCGCCCCCACGGGCATCAGTACCACTGGTACCGAGTATGCAAAGAAAACTGAATACAACTAAATGCAAATAACATAACTAGCAATTCTAAATAGCAGGAGATAACTGAATCTGTAAAAGCTGATATGAACTGAATCAGACTTTCTGTGCTGTGATATGGCAGGAGCGTACGTGTAGACGCGATGTCCTACTGTCTATTAACTAATATATAGAACATAAATACAAACATATATATATATATAGAAAAAAAGAGCCAATACCAACCCCCATAACCCGGATGGCGCCAAGCAAGCAAACAATCTATATACCCCTACCCGGGTCAAAACCAGTCAAAAATGAGGCACTCCACTCATCTGCTAACTACGAGCACCTCTGCTGGCCCCCTAGGTCTCCAGCTTGGGCTATGGCCTCTAATATAAATAACTATGTCTGAGTCCGGAGGACTCCTATACTGTATCTGTAACTGTAACTATATCTGAATCTGTTCCCTGGACGCTTGCGCACAACAGGGTTATTTGTATTGTAATGCTGATCAGCCTGATATGGGGAAAGCTTCATCCCATCTTCATCCAAACTAGGGACGGCATGCCACTTCTTGGAGTGACGTAAACTCACCCGCTCAGTGGGCGACACAGTTACCAACCCAGGGGCGGCGAGGACGCTCAAAAGGGTTCCCTCACGACACAACCAAGTCTCAACAAAACAATAAACACACACATATATATATATATATAGCAAGCATGTTTAAACTGAAAAATACTATCTGAATTCTGATTTCTTATTCTGATCTCTTTCTATATTATACTGATTCTCATACTGCTTTATACTGAATCTACGATCTTTATCTAAATACATGGCTAATTTGTAGCCAAGATACTATCTGACTGACTGATTTTACTTTACTAACTCTTATTCTGAATATTTGCTATATTATTCTAGAAACATGCTTGCTAATCACATACTGGGCTATACTGAGTCTGGAATGCTAACTTGCCATTTTGGCGCATGCTTTACTAACTTTGGTACTGAGTACGATATAGCAACGCAAACCAGATTTACTGAACTTGCACAATACTCAACATTGAACTCCGGGAATTCTACTACACAGTTTACTGTGCTATACAAGGCTAAGATTACTAACTTGCCGAAGAAACTGGCTTTACATACCTTAACCTCGGTTTATCCGACTACCGACGAACCTCGGTCAGTACTCCAGCTATTTCTCCCAACTGCATTTACATATATGTCAATTAGAACTAAATACATTAATATCCGGGAGAAATTATCACTTTTGATATATATATATTTATCCCAAACTTTGACTTATCGGAAAGCGGTCGAAAACTTGTTATTTCTCGATAATCTAGAAGGGATAAATGCTCACTGCAAGGCTAGGAACACATTGGTACTAATTTAAAGCAATTCTATTTACTTTACCTCAGTAGCACGACATTTCGCCGGCCAAATTTCACGAAACCAACTCCGTAGGATTGCTCTCTGCAGCTTTATACCTCGGTATCTAAGCCAAAATAGAGTTTAGATCGCGTTTCGTAGCGTAATCGGCAAGAAATATAAGTAAATAGTCATGGGTTTTGCCTTAACTTGGCTATACCCTCTGTTTTTCTGGTTTTTATTGTTGTAAATGGAAAAACCGAATTTTTCCCTTTTTTTTTTGCCTTCTAAATCTCTTAACCAACATGCAATTAGGCTATTTATTCATTTAAAATTTACGGGGTGTAACATCCTCCCCCCTTTAAGAACATTCGTCCTCGAATGACATTCTAACTTATTGAAATCTTAACTGGCTAACTTATCCCTAAAAATGTTTGGCAGAGTTTCCCCTGTATTATGGACTATCTCAAAATCCCTGAAAAGTATAAAAGCCCAATACAGGTACTCCACACGATATAATAATATTCATATATAACTGTCTAAAATCAATCACCTGCTTTCATATATGAAATATAAGCATTCATAAGGAAAAACAGATCTAACATACCTCCTGTTTACCCATGCCTGGAATAAGTGGGGATATACGGCTTTCATGTCATCCTGGTCTTCCCGGGTCATCTCTTCTCGGTTCCTGTTACGCCACAATACCTTGACAGATGCAATATCTTTAGTTCTCAATCTACGAATCTGTCTGTCTAAGATAGCTACTGGAACCTCTTCATGTGCTAACTCTTCTGTGACCTGGACATCCTGAATTGGAACAACTGTGGAAGGATGTCCAACGAACTTCCTCAACATTGATACATGGAATACTGGGTGAACAAACTCTAATTCTGGGGGAAAGTTCAATTCGTGTGCTACTCGGCCTATTTTTCGTTGAATCTGATATGGCCCAATGAACCTCGGGCTAAGCTTGCCTTTCTTGCCAAATCTCATCACCCCTTTCATCAGAGACACTTTCAAATATACCCAGTCATCCACTGCAAATTCTAAATTTCTGCGCCGCATATCTGCATAAGACTTCTGGCGGCTCTGAGCAGTCAGTAGGCGTTCTCTGATAAGCTTCACCGCCTCTTCTGACTGATGAATAATATCCGGCCCAATCAGCGCTGTCTCCCCCGCTTCAAACCAGCCAACGGGTGATCTACATTTTTTCCTGTATAATGCTGCAAAGGGCGCCATCTGGATAGCTGAATGATAACTGTTATTATAGGAAAATTCAATCAATGGCAGATGCTCATCCCAGCTACCCCCAAAATCTAGTACACACGCTCGTAGCATATCTTCGAGTGTCTGGATAGTTCGTTCTGCTTGCCCGTCTGTCTGAGGATGAAAGGCTGTACTTAAGTTAATCTATGTCCCCAGGCCTCTCTGGAACGACTGCCAGAATCTCGCTATAAATTGTGCTCCTCTATCTGAGATAATAGACACCGGAACACCGTGCAATCTGACTATCTCTCTGATATACAGTTCAGCATAATCCTCAACAGAGAATGTAGTTCGTACTGGCAGGAAATGGGTTGATTTTGTTAATCTGTCAACGATTACCCAAATAGAATCGTTTCTGCGTCTGTTACGGGGTAACCCTGTTACAAAATCCATATTTATCGCTTCCCATTTCCACAAGGGCACAACTATTTCCTGCGTCAGACCACCCGATTTCTGGAGTTCTGCTTTCACCTGCTGGCAGTTAGGACATCTAGATACAAATTCATCTATTTCAGCTTTCATACCTGGCCACCAGTAGATGTCTCTGATGTCGAGGTACATTTTCGTTGCTCCTGGATGGAAGGAATAGCGAGCGTAATGTACCTCATGCATGATCTGCTGGCGAAGACTTGAAACATTCAGGACACATAGGCGGCCCTTACAACGCAGCACTTCATCCTTAGTCACTTGGAAATCTGGCTCCTTACCTTTCTGAACTCTATCTCTGAGCTGGACTAAGTCAAGGTCCTCGTACTACCGTTCTTTTACCTCTGTAACTAACGATGACACAGCAGAGTTCTGAATCACCGTTCTGTTATTTTCTGTTTCTACTACTCAAATGGCTAAACCAACTAGCTGATGAATTTCCTTGGCTAACTCCCGCTTCTCGGGTCGCAAATACGCTAAACTCCCCATTGACTTACGGCTGAGGGAATCTGCTACTACATTAGCTCTCCCTGGGTGGTAGAGAATATTTACATCATAATCTTTCAGCAATTCTAACCAGCGACGCTGTCACAGATTTAACTCCCTCTGTGTGAAAATGTACTGCAGGCTTTTATGATCTGTGAAAATGTCTACATGAACGCCATACAGATAATGCCTCCAGATTTTCAGAGCGTGAATCACTACGGCTAACTCCAGGTCGTGGGTATGTAATTCTTTTCGTGTTTCCTTAGCTGTCTGGAAGCATACGCAATCACCTTACCATGCTGCATCAACACACAACCCAACCCAATGCCTGATGCGTCGAAATACACTAAATAACCTTCTGTACCTTCTAGCAATGCTAACACTGGGGCGGAGGTTAATCTGTCTTTTAACTCCTGGAAGCTGTGCTCACATGCCTCTGTCCACTGAAACTTTGCTGCTTTGTGCGTCAGTTTGGTCGGAGGTGCCGCTATAGTAGAGAATCCCTCAACAAATCTCCTGTAATATCCCTCTAACCCCAGAAAACTACGTACTTCGGTCGGAGTGGTAGGCCTAGGCCAGGTTTTAACTGCTGCTATCTTCTGCGTGTCGACCTGTATACCAGCATCCGACACAATATGCCCCAAGAAGGCTACTGAGTTCAGCCAGAATGCACACTTGGTGAACTTACTAAATAATTGACGGTCCCTGAGAATCTGGAGCACTGTCCGTAAATGAGCCTGGTGATCTGCTTTAGAGCGAGAATACACCAGAATATCATCAATAAACACTATCACGAACAGGTCCAGGTATGGTCTAAAAATGCTAATCATCAGGTCCATAAATATTGTTGGGGCATTCGTCAACCCAAAGGACATAACTAGGAATTCAAAGTGTCCATACCGGGTCCTGAAAGCCGTTTTGGGAATGTCTCTTTCACGAACTCGAACCTGATGATATCCGGACCGCAAGTCAATCTTGGAGAAATATCTGGCCCCCTGTAACTGATCAAACAAATCATCTATTCTGGGAAGCAGATACTTATTCTTTACTGTAACTTTATTCAGCTGCCGGTAATCTATACACATGCGGAGCGAACCATCCTTCTTCCTCAAAAATAGAATTGGCGCACCCCACGGTGAAGTACTCGGCCTGATAAAACCCTTATCTAGCAGGTCCTTCAGCTTCTCCTTTAATTCTCTGAGTTCAGCAGGAGCCATGCGATACGGAGGAATTGATATAGGTTGAGTGCCTGGTAGCAAGTCAATTGCAAAATCTATCTACCTTTCTGGGGGAATACCAGGTAACTCGTCTGGAAATACATCAGGGAATTCATTCACCATCGGAACAGACTGAAGTGTCGGAGATTCTGCCTGAACATCCCGAACCCTGACTAGGTGGTAGATACATCCCTTAGTTATCAATTTCCTCGTCTGAAGGTAGGAAATAAACCTACCTTTTGGAGTAGTTGTGCTACCTTTCCACTCTCGCACTGCCTCTCCTAGAAAGTGGAATCGGACCATCTTGGACCAACATTCTACATTGGTATAGCACGACACTAACCAATCCATACTTATTATGGCATCGAAATCAATCATTTCTAGCTCTACCAGATCTATGGTAGTCTGACGATCAGCAACCTCTACTGTACACCCTCGATAAATTCTACTAGCTATAATAGAGTCACCGGCGGGTGTGGATACTGAAAAGGGCTGCTGTAATAACTCAGGTGCGACATTAAACTTTCGAGCCACAAATGGGGTAATATAGGATAAAGTGGACCCTAGATCAATCAATACATAAGCAGGGCATGAACAGATAGTCATCATACCTGTTACCACATCTGGAGACGCCTCTAAGTCTTGTCTCCCTGGTAGTGCATAGGTACGGCTTGAGCCCGTACCTGAACTGGAGGCTCCTGATCTACCTCGGCCTCTACCTGCTGAACCGTAGGGCCTACATCCTGCTGAGGCTTCTGGAGCTCGTGGCCCTGCGGATCCCTTGTCCTGACTATCTCTACTCTCTTGCCCCCTGGCCGGACAATCTCTCATCCGGTGCCCCTCCTGCCCGCAAATATAACATCCTGAGGAGCCATATCTACAAGCTCCGATATGAGGTCGGCTGCAATTAGGGCAGGGTGAGGGTGTGAATCTTCTCTACTCTCCCCTCCTCTGCTGCGGGGAATCTACTATTCGAGAACTGCCACCAAACTCTGACTTCCCTCGACGAACAAATCTACCTTGCTACTGTTGTGGTGGAGGTGGGGATCTAGGGGGTCTGTCTGACAATCGGGGCCTGGGGACTCTCTGAACCTCCCTCTGCATATCATCTGATCTATCTCTGCGGCGCTGTTCTTGATTTGTCTATCTACTGCCCTGTTGCCGCAGTCTAAGGCCCTTAATGATCTGGGCAAAGGCCTATAGTCGGGCAATATCCATATCTTCTCATAACGTAGCCGTCATGCATGCTTCAATGTATTTTGGGTTCAGACCCATAATAAACCTTTGAACTCTGGATGGCATAGTGTCCAAAAAGGCTGGAGCATAGCCGGCTAAGCAGTCAAATTGTAAAGCATATTCTCGTACGCTCCTCGCCCCCTGTTCCAAATGCAAAAACTAATCCATCCGGGCCTGCCGGGTCTCCCATGGCAAGTAACGGTCCAGGAAGGCCTCCGAGAAGCTGGACCAGGTCGGAGGGGCAACATCTCTCCCTCAAGACCTTTCCCAACTCTCGTACCATAATACAGCTATGTACCGCAACCGAAACACTGCCAGCTCAACTGATTCTATAGGGGTAACATGCATAACTCGAAAAATTCTCTGCATCTGGTCTAGAAAATCCTGGGGGTCCTCTACTTGATCTGACCCAGTGAACTGCGGGGGTCCCAATGCCAAGAATTCTCTAACCCTGGAACTAATTGGCCCACCTAGAGATTCTGCTGCTACAGGTGGTACTGGCTGACGCTGAGTAGCTAGGATCTGGGTTAACATAACCACTGCACTATGTAGCTCCTGATCGGATGAAATGGGTGCAGGAGCTGTGGGAGGCGGTGCTACCTCAAATGGTGCCTGATGAGGCGGAGACTGCTGGGAGGGTCGAGATGACACCTCTGTATCGCCCTCAGATCGAGCTAAGTCTGGCTGTAAGTGAGGCATCCTGCTGGTGCCCTCGCCTGCCACTGTATCTAATCTCCTGCCTGTAGCAGGGTGCCACTGATCTGCCATAGTATCTGTAGACAAAGAGGGTGGCAAGTTTCAAAAGAACCAACCCTATACTGTACCGTGCTATGGCACGACTGAGTATGAAAGAAGGGTAACCATCCTATTATGCCTCGCAGCCTCCTGCCTATAGTATGGGGTGCACAACACATCCATAGACAAGACTCTACTTAGCACGGCTTGCAGACTCCCTGGGACACGAACCTCTCTGATACCAAGTTTGTCACACCCCACCTTAGGGGGTATGATGGGCACCTGGTGCCTGCTAGATTCTGGCTCTATTTCAAGAAATGAACCGGCTATATAGCGGCTGTAAATATAGCCCCCGGCCGATTAGGCCTATAGCCACCTGCAATGCACAACAGCTAACCAGAACAATGACACTATAATCTGAAGCAACTGTTGTTCACATTTGTGACCGACAAGGTCACTAACTATAACCAGAAGAAGCCCCCACGCGGCTAACATCAACAACTAAACACATATATACATGCACGGCCCCACACGACCGGCTCTACACCATAGGGAAACATCAGACTGCAAGCCTTTAGGAAGTAATAATAGAATGGTCGGGATAGGGCCCCGACCTACCAAAACTGTAATAAAAAAGGAAATAGGAACAACCTCCGACTGTCTAGCTCCGGAGGATAGGAGCTGATAACTCTGCTGACTGGATCACAAGGGATCAACTCTTCATCTATGTGTACCTGCAGGTAAGAAATGCAGCGCCCCCACGGGCATTAGTACCACTGGTACCGAGTATGCAAATCAAACTGAATACAACTGAATACAAATAACATAACTAGAAATTCTGAATAGCAGGAGATAACTGAATCTGTAAGAGCAGATATGAACTGAATCAGACTTTCTGTGCTCTGATAGGGCAGGAGCGTACCTGTTGACGCGACGGCCTACTGTCTATTAACTAATATATAGCACACAAATACATACACACACACACACACACACATATATATATATATATATATATAGAAAACAAGAGCCAATACCAACCCCCATAAGCCGGATGGCACCAAGCCAGCAAACAATCTATATACCCCTACCCAGGTCAAAACCAGCCAAAAATGAGGCACTCCACTCATCTGCTAACTACGAGCACCTCTGCTGGCCCCCTGGGTCTCCAGCTTGGGCTATGGCCTCTAATATAAATAACTATGTCTGAGTCTGGAGGACTCCTATACTGTATCTGTAACTGTAACTGTATCTGAATCTGTTCCCTGGGCGCTTGCGCACATAAGGGCTATCTGTATTGTATTGCTGATCAGCCTGATATGGGGAAAGCTTCATCCCATCTTCATCCAAACTAGGGATGGCATGCCACTTCTTGGAGTGACGTAAACCCACCCGCTCAGTGGGCGACATAGTTACCAACCCAGGGGCAGCGAGTACGCTCAAAAGGGTGCCCTCACGACACAACCAAGTTTCAACAAACAATAAGCACACATACACACACATATATATATATATATATATATATATAGCAAGCATGTTTAAACTGAAAAATACTATCTGAATTCTGATTTCTTATTCTGATCTATTTCTGTATTATACTGATTCTCATACTGCTTTATACTGAATCTATGATCTTTATCTAACTGCATGGCTAATCTGTAGCTAAGATACTATCTGACTGACTGATTTTACTTTACTAACTCTTATTCTAAATATCTGTCATATTATTCTAGAAACATGCTTGCTAATCACATACTGGGCTATACTGAGTCTGGAATGCTAACTTGCCATTTTTGCACATGCTTTACTAACTTTCGTACTGAGTATGATATAACAACGCAAGCCAGATTTACTGAACTTGCACAATACTCAACATTGAACTCCGTCAATTCTACTACGGAGTTTACTGTGCTATACAAGGCTAAGACTACTAACTTGCCGAAGAAACTGGCTTTACATACCTTAACCTCGGTTTATCCGACTACGGATGAAGCTCGGTCAGTACTCCAACTATTTCTCCCAAGTGCATTTACATATATGTCAATTAGAACTAAATACATTGATATCCGGGAGAAATTATCACTTTTGATATATATATATTTATCCCAAACTTCGACTTATCGGAAAGCGGTCGAAAACTCATTATTTCTCGATAATCCAGAAGGGATAAATGCTCACTGCAAGGCTAGGAACACATTGGTACTAATTTAAAGCAATTCTATTTACTTTACCTTAGTAGCACGACATTTCGCCGGCCAAATTTCACGAAACCAACTCCGTAGGATTGCTCTCTGCAGCTTTATACCTCGGTATCTAAGGCAAAACAGAGTTTAGACCGCGTTTCGTAGCGTAATCGGCAAGAAATATAAGTAAATAGTCGTGGGTTTTGCCTTAACATGGCTATACCCTCTGTTTTTTTGGTTTTTATTGATGTAAATGGAAAAACCGACTTTTTCCCTTTTTTTTTTGCCTTCTAAATCTCTTAACCAACATGCAATTAGGCTATTTATTCATTTAAAATTTACGGGGTGTAACATCCTCCCCCCTTTAAGAACATTCGTCCTCGAATGACATTCTAACTTATTGAAATCTTAACTGGCTAACTTATCCCTAAAAATGTTCGGCAGAGTTTCCCCTGTATTATGGACTATCTCAAAATCCCTGAAAAGTATAAAAGCCCAATACAGGTACTCCACACGATATAATAATATTCATATATAACTGGCTAAAATCAATCGCCTGCTTTCATATATGAAATATAAGCATTCATAAGGAAAAACAGATCTAACATACCTCCTGTTTGCCCATGCCTGGAATAAGTGGGGATATCCGGCTTTCATGTCATCCTGGTCTTCCCGGGTCATCTCTTCTCGATTCCTATTACGCCACAATACCTTGACAGATGCAATATCTTTAGTTCTCAATCTACGAATCTGTCTGTCTAAGATAGCTACTGGAACCTCTTCATATGCTAATTCTTCTGTGACCTGGACATCCTGAACTGGAACAACTGTGGAAGGATGTCCTACGAACTTCCTCAACATTGATACATGGAATACTGGGTGAACAAACTCTAATTCTGGGGGCAAGTTCAATTCGTGTGCTACTCGGCCTATTTTTCGTTGAATCTGATATGGCCCAATGAACCTCGGGCTAAGCTTGCCTTTCTTGCCAAATCTCATCACCCCTTTCATTAGAGACACTTTCAAATATACCCAGTCATCCACCGCAAATTCTAAATTTCTGCGCCGCATATCTGCATAAGACTTCTGGCGGCCCTGAGCAGTCAGTAGGCGTTCTCTGATAAGTTTCACCGCCTCTTCTGAGTGATGAATAATATCCGGCCCAATCAGCGCTGTCTCCCCCGCTTCAAACCAGCCAACGGGTGATCTACATTTTTTCCCGTATAATGCTGCAAAGGGCGCCATCTGGATAGCTGAATGATAACTATTATTATAGGCAAATTCAATCAATGGCAGATGCTCATCCTAGCTACCCCCAAAATCTAGTACACACACTCGTAGCATATCTTCGAGTGTCTGGATAGTTCGTTCTGCTTGCCCGTCTGTCTGAGGATGAAAGGCTGTACTTAAGTTAATCTATGTCCCCAGGCCTCTCTGGAACGACTGCCATAATCTCACTGTAAATTGTGCTCCTCTATCTGAGATAATAGACACCGGAACACCGTGAAATTTGACTATCTCTCTGATATACAGTTCAGCATAATCCTCAACAGAGAATGTAGTTCGTACTGGCAGGAAATGGGTTGATTTTGTTAATCTGTCAACGATTACCCAAATAGAATCATTTCTGCGTCTAGTACGGGGTAACCCTGTTACAAAATCCATATTTATCGCTACCCATTTCCACAAGGGCACATCTATATCATGCGTCAGACCGCCCGGTTTTTGGTGTTCTGCTTTCACCTGCTGGCAGTTAGGACATCTAGATACAAATTCAGCTATTTCAGCTTTCATACCTGGCCACCAGTAGATGTCTCTGATGTCGTGGTACATTTTCGTTGCTCCTGGATGGAGGGAATAGCGAGCGTAATGTACCTCATGCATGATCTTCTGGCGAAGACCTGAAACATTCGGGACACATAGGCGGCCCTTACAACGCAGCAATTCATCCTCAGTCACTTGGAAATCTGGCTCCTTACCTTTCTGAACTCTATCTCTGAGCTGGACTAAGTCAGGGTCCATGTACTGCTGTTCATTTACATCTGTAACTAATGATGACACAGCAGAGTTCTGAATCACATCTCTGCTATTTTCTGTTTCTACTACTCAAATGGCTAAACCAGCTAGCTGATGAATTTCCTTGGCTAACTCCCGCTTCTCGGGTCGCAAATACGCTAAACTCCCCGTTGACTTATGGCTGAGGGCATCTGCTACTACATTAGCTCTCCCTGGGTGGTAGAGAATATTTACGTCATAATCTTTCAGCAATTCTAACCATCGACGCTGCCACAGATTTAACTCCCTCTGTGTGAAAATGTACTGCAGGCTTTTATGATCTATAAAAATGTCTACATGAACTCCATACAGATAATGCCTCCAGATTTTCAGAGCGTGGATCACTACGGCTAACTCCAGGTCGTGGGTAGGGTCGTGGGTAGGGTAATTCTTTTCGTGTTTCCTTAGCTGTCTGGAAGCATACGGAATCACCTTACCATGCTGCATCAACACACAACCCAACTCAACGCCTGATGCGTCGCAATACACTGAATAACCTTCTGTACCTTCCGGCAATGCTAACACTGGGGTGGAGGTTAATCTTTCTTTTAACTCCTGGAAGCTCTGCTCACATGCCCCTGTCCACTGAAACTTTGTTGCTTTCTGTGTCAGTTTGGTCAGAGGTGCCGCTATAGTAGAGAATCCCTCAACAAATCTCCTGTAATATCCCTCTAACCCTAGAAAACTGCGTACTTCGGTCGGAGTGGCAGGCCTAGGCCAGGTTTTAACTGTTGCTATCTTCTACGTGTCGACCTGCATACCAGCATTCGACACCATATGCCCCAAGAAGGCTACTGAGTTCAGCCAGAATTCACACTTGGAGAACTTACCATATAATTGACGGTCCCTAAGAATCTGGAGCACTGTCCGTAAATGAGCCTGGTGATATGCTTTAGAGCGAGAATACACCAGAATATCATCAATAAATACTATCACGAACAGGTCCAGGTATGGTCTAAAAATGCTATTCATCAGGTCCATGAATATTGCTGGGGCATTCGTCAACCCAAAGGACATAACTAGGAATTCAAAGTGTCCACACCGGGTCCTGAGAGCCGTTTTGGGAATGTCTCTTTCACGAACTCGAACCTGATGATATCCGGACCGCAAGTCAATCTTAGAGAAATATCTGGCCCCCTGTAACTGATCAAACAAATCATCTATTCTGGGAAGCGGATACTTATTCTTTACTGTAACTTTATTCAGCTGCCGGTAATCTATACACATGCGGAGCGAGCCATCCTTCTTCCTCAAAAATAGAACTGGCGCTCCCCACGGTGAAGTACTCGGCCTGATAAAAGCCTTATCTAGCAGGTTCTTCAGCTTCTCCTTTAATTCTCTGAGTTCAGCAGGAGCCATGCGATACGGAGGAAATGATATAGGCTGAGTGCCTGGTAGTATGTCCATTGCAAAATCTATCTCCCTTTCTTGGGGGAATACTAGGTAACTCGTCTGGAAATACATCAGGGAATTCATTCACCATCGGAATAGACTGAAGTGTCAGAGATTCTACCCTAACATCCTGAACCCTGACTAGGTGGTAGATACATCCCTTAGTTATCAATTTCCTCGCCTGAAGGTAGGAAATAAACCTACCTTTTGGAGTAGCTGTGCTGCCTTTCCACTCTCGCACTGCCTCTCCTGGAAAGTGGAATTGGACCGTCTTCGTCCAACATTCTACATTGGCATAGCACGGCACTAACCAATCCATACTTATAATGGCATCAAAATCAATCATTTCTAGCTCTACTAGATCTACGGTAGTCTGACGATCAGCAACCTTTACTTTACACCCTCGATAAATTCTACTAGCTATAATAGAGTCACCGACGGGTGTGGATACTGAAAAGGGCTGCTGTAATAACTCTGGTGCGACATTAAACTTTCGAGCCACAAATGGGGTAATCTAGGATAAAGTGGACCCTGGATCAATCAATACATAAGTAGGGCATGAACAGATAGTCATCATACCTGTTACCACATCGGGAGACGCCTCTGAGTCTTGTCTCTCTGGTAGTGCATACGTATGGCTTGAGCCTGTACCTGAACTGAAGGCTCCTGATCTACCTCAGCCACTACCTGCTGAACCTGAGGGCCTACGCCCTGCTGAGGCTGCTTGAGCTCGTGGCCCTGCAGATCCCCTGTCCTGACTATCTCTACTCTCTTGCCCCCTGGCCAGACAATCTCTCATCCGGTGCCCCTCCTGCTCGCAAATATAACATCCTGAGGAGCCATATCTACAAGCTCCGATGTGAGGTCGACTGCAATTAGGGCAGGTTAAGGGTGTGAATCTGCTCTGCTCTCCCCTCCTCTACTATGGGGAATCTACTGTTCGAGAACTGCCACCAAACTCTGACTGCCCTCGACGAACAAATCTACCTCGCTACTGTTGTGGTGGAGGTGGGGGTCTAGGGGGTCTATCTGACAATCGGGGCCTGGGTCCTCTCCGAACCTCCCTCTGCATATCATCTGATCTGTCTCTGCGGCGCTGTTCCTGATTTGTGTGTCTACTGCCCTATTGCCGCTGTCTAAGTCCCTCAATGGTCTAGGCAAAGGCCTGTACTCGGGAAATATCCATATCTTCTCGTAACCTAGCCGTCATGCATGCTTCAATGTATTCTGGGTTCAGACCCATAATAAACCTGTGAACTCTGGATGGCATAGTGTCCACAAAGGCTGGAGCATAGCGGGCTAAGGAGTCAAACTGTAAAGCATATTCTCGTACGCTCCTCGCCCCCTGTTCCAAATGCAAAAACTAATCCATCTGGGCCTGCCAGGTCTCCCATGGCAAGTAACGGTCCAGGAAGGCCTATGAGAAGCTGGACCAGGTCGGAGGGGCAACATCGCTCCCTCGAGACCTTTCCCAACTCTCGTACCATAATACAGCTATGTCCCGCAACTGAAACACTGCCAGCTCAACTGATTCTATAGGGGTAACATGCATAACCCGAAAAATTCTCTGCATCTGGTCTAGAAAATCCTGGGGGTCCTCTGCTTGATATGACCTAGTGAACTGCAGGGGTCCCAATGCCAAGAATTCTCTAACCCTGGAACTACCTGGCCCACCTAGAGATTCTGTTGCTGCAGGTGGTACTGGCTGATGCTGAGTAGCTAGCATCTGGGTTAACATAACCACTACACTACGTAGCTCCTGATAGGATGAAGTGGGTGCAGGAGCTGTGGGAGGCGGTGCTACCTCAAATGGTGCCTGACGAGGCGAAGACTGCTGGGAGGGTCGAGATAACACCTCTGTATCGCCCTCAGATCGGGCTGAGTCTGGCTGTAAGTGAGGCATCCTGCTGGTGCCCTCGTTTGCCGTTGTATCTAATCTCTTGCCTGTAGCAGGGTGCCACTGATCTGCCATAGTATCTGTAGACAAAGAGGGTGGCAAGTTTCAAAAGAACCAACCCTATACTGTACTGTGCTATGGCACGACTGAGTATGAAAGAAGGGTAACCATCCTATTATGCCTCGCAGCATCCTGCCTATAGTATGGGGTGCACAACACATCCATAGACAAGACTCTACTTAACACGGCTTGCAGACTGCCTGGGACACGAACCTCTCTGATACCAAGTTTGTCACACCCCACCTTAGGGGGTATGATGGGCACCTGGTGCCTGCTAGATTCTGGCTCTATTTCAAGAAACGAACTGGCTATATAGCGGTTGTAAATACAGCCCCCGGCTGATTAGGCCTATAGCCACCTGCAATGCACAATAGCTAACCAGAACGATGACACTATAATCTGAAGCAACTGCTGTTCACATTTGTGATCGACAAGGTCACTAACTATAACCAGAAAAAGGCCCCACGCGGCCAATATCAACAACTAAACATATCTATACATGCACGGCCCTACACGACCGGCTCTACCACCACAGGGAAACATCAGACTGCAAGCCTCTAGGAAGTAATAATAGAATGGTCGGGACAAGGCCCCGACCTACCAAAACTATAATAAAAACGGAAATAGGAACAACCTCTGACTATCTAGCTTCGGAGGATAGGAGCTGATAACTTTGCTGACTGGATCACGAGGGATCGACTCCTCGTCTATGTGTACCTGCAGGCAAGAAATGCAGCGCCCCCATAGGCGTCAGTACCACTGGTACCGAGTATGCAAAGCAAACAGAATAAAACTGAATACAAATAACATAACTAGCAATTCTGAATAGCAGGAGATAACTGAATCTGTAAGAGCTGATATGAACTGAATCAGACTTTCTGTGCTGTGATAGGGCAGGAGCGTACCTGTAGACGCGATAGCCTACTGTCTATTAACTAATATATAGCACATAAATACATACATGTATATATATATATATATACATATATATATATATATAGAAAATAAGAGCCAATACCAACCCCCATAAGCCGGATGGCGCCAAGCAAGCAAATAATCTATATACCCCTACCCGGGTCAAAACCAGCAAAAAATGAGGCACTCCACTCATCTGCTAACTACGAGCACCTCTGCTGGCCCCCTGGGTCTCCATCTCGGGCTATGGCCTCTAATATAAATAACTCTGCCTGAGTTCGGAGGACTCTTATTATGTATCTGTAACTGTAACTATATCTGAATTTGTTCCCTGGGCGCCTTCGCACAACAGGGCTATCTATACTGTAATGCTGATCAGCCTGATATGGGGAAAGCTTCATCCCATCTTCGTCCAAACTAGGGACGGCATGCCACTTCTTGGAGTGACGTAAACCCACCCGCTCAGTGGGCAACACAGTTACGAACCCAGGGGCGGCGAGGACGCTCAAAAGGGTGCCCTCACGACACAACCAAGTCTCAACAAACAATAAGCACACATATATATATATATATATATATATATATAGCAAGTATGTTTGAACTGAAAAATACTATCTCAATTCTGATTTCTTATTCTGATCTATTTCTGTATTATACTGATTCTCATACTGCTTTATACTGAATCTGCGATCTTTATCTAACTGCATGCCTAATCTGTAGCTAAGATACTATCTGACTGACTGATTTTACTTTACTAACTCTTATTCTGAATATCTGTCATATTATTCTAGAAACATGCTTGCTAATCACAACTGGGCTATACTGAGTCTGGAATGCTAACTTGCCATTTTGGCGCATGCTTTACTAACTTTTGGACTGAGTACGATATAACAACGCAAACCAGATTTACTGAACTTCCACAATACTCAACATTGAACTCCGGGAATTCTACTACGGAGTTTACTGTGCTCTACAAGGCTAAGACTACTAAATTGCCGAAGAAACTGGCTTTACATACCTTAACCTCGGTTTATCTGACTACGAACGAAGCTCGGTTAGTACTCCAGCTATTTCTCCCAACTGCATTTACATAAATGTCAATTAGAACTAAATACATTAATATCCGGGAGAAATTATCACTTTTGATATATATATATATATATATATATATATATATTTATCCCAAACTTCAACTTATCGGAAAGTGGTCGAAAACTCGTTAATTCTCGATAATCCAGAAGGGATAAATGCTCACTGCCAGGCTAGGAACACATTGGTACTAATTTAAAGCAATTCTATTTACTTTACCTCAGTAGCACGACATTTCGCCGGCCAAATTTCATGAAACCAACTCCGTAGGATTGCTCTCTGCAGCTTTATACCTCGGTATCTAAGCCAAAACGGAGTTTAGACCACGTTTTGTAGCATAATCGGCAAGAAATATAAGTTAATAGTTGTGGGTTTTGCCTTAACTTGGCTATACCCTCTATTTTTCTGGTTTTTATTGATGTAAATGGAAAAACCGACTCCCCCCCCCCATTTTTTTTTCTTTTTGCCTTCTAAAGCCCTTAACCAACATGCCATTAGGCTATTTATTTATTTAAAATTTACGGGGTGTAACAAAATGAAACAAAACAATATTTCACATGTCACAAAATCAAATACCTGTTAGATTTCACTTTCTACTTCAGAGATATACAACCCTGAATGATTAGATCACATAACATGAATGGATTGCATAATGTTACATATGTATCCTTGAGTGATTGTGGTGAGTGAGATGTTCCTACAAGTATCTTTAAATTATTTAGGCATGAAAAATGATATCATCAAATACAGTTAAATAACTGTGTGAATTGATTTTACCAATTAAAGTAAATTTTATAACACCTTAATTAGATAAGTACAGGATAAAATATCTTGGAAGTTTAAATGTAAAAAAAGTTATTTAATGTAAAATAGTCATGTAAAACAACTCAATATCAACTCAGGATGTTATGATAATTCTGATATCCCATAACAAATCATAGATACAACTTCAGACTAATCAATTAATGAAGAAAGTATACTTGACTATTAAATTTTATGTTGGAAAAAAAGTAGAGTTACTTTGCAAAGTAACAAAAAAATTATACACATATACTAAAGTTATATCAAATTTCAAAGGGACCAGTTATTTATTTTATTACAAAGAAAAAGAGCATGCTTAGCAGGACGACCATTAACTATTACACTAAAAAAATTATTGGATAAGCTTTTGTAATGCCCCAGAAACTCAAAATCTAAATCTGGGACTTAAATCAGAAAATCTAGAAAAGCTACAGGAATGCTACAGGACGACTCACCTAACGGGTCGTTATGAGCCCCAATGACTCGTTAGGTGAGTCGTGAGTAAAAGGAGTAAGTATTTTAAAATGAAGAGTAGTGTGCCCAACGAGAGACTTCATGAGTCGTGGTCACTGACCACAACCCGTTAAGTCACTCGTGGTTAGGCCTGGGTCGAGAAATTTATAAGTTGGCAGTGTATTTGACGGGTGGTGACCACGAGTCGTGGTCACGTGTAATGAATCGTTAGGTCCCTCATGGTGACCTACAAAGAAACCTAGGTAGTGTACCCAACGGGTGTGACCATGAGTTGTGGTCAGTCGCCACGACCTGTTAGGGTCACCTGACGGTTTTTCCCAGCGATATTTCAAGGTCTATTTTGGTATTTTCCTATTCTCCTAGACTCTAAACTACATCATTTTGGTATTATTTTGAAGGGATTTAGAGGGGGTAAACGGTTTTCCCCTCATTCCCACTCAGACTTTCAGAAAGATTTGCGTAAGTTTTCTTTCAAGAGCTCTCAAGCAAGGTCTAGGGCTCCTCACCAGCTGAAGCCTTTCAAGTTTATTTCTCTATGGAAAACTTATCCAGGTATGTGGGAATTCAAGAAGGGAATTGTCCTTCCCTTGTGTCCCCCAAAATCCTCCCATAATTTTCCTATCAGTTTAGTCTTAAGTTCTTCGAATGTGAATAAATTTTCATGTTGGTTTTTCGTTAATTTCAATTGGGATAATATCCATGTTTATTATTCATATGATCTCCATCAATTCCTAAGTAAATTGCTTTTTTTATTACCTAGGTGATTTAAGCCCTAAACTTTCGAGTAATGATTATTGCGTATTAAATTTTCGTCTATTGTATAAAGTATGTTTTGGGTTGAATTTCCTAGTAACTCTTATTATATATATATATATATATATATATATATATGTTCAGTAAATACTCCATTGATAAGATGATTTTAGCCTTGACAGATGAGATTTCTTTAATCCTTTAGATTATGCCATATTATGGAGTTATCGTGTTGTTGGAATAAGTCAAGTTCTCTATTAGCTGCTTAGTAGTTCAGTTCATTTAGAATGTAGAACCTCTTCAGAACTATTACAAACTCGTCAACTGATCAGTTTGACTTTAGTCTTTTTCCGAGGTGTCAGTGGTGCCTCCCAATTATCAAAATCAGACTTAGAATCCAGTTTATTGGTCCATTAGGCATTCATGACATTTTAGTTATATAGCTTTAACCAGCCCCAGGACCCCAGTTCAGTTTACAGTTTGTTCTTAGGCGGTTATGACGCTTCCAGATAAGTAGCTCTGACCAGTCTAGGACCCAGTTTCAGAATATGGTCTGATAAGACTCTCAGGGTACTTTCAGTTATATGCCCTTTACTAGTCTTGGACCTCAGTTTTGAGCTATCAGCCTAGTAGTTCAGCCTAGGTTTTCCAGTGGGAGTAGGACTTAGCACCGAGCGGGCCGGGGTTCCAGCATACCTAGATTCCCAAAACAACGTTGCTAGTGTAGGTTACAGTATTACTTGTCCTGATTGGTCCCAGACATTTGTGATCACCCAGTTCATGCCTTTATACCCTAGCAAGGTATATTGGGTCCTACCGGTGGGGTGTATACATTAGACTCCATGTCTAGCTCACGTGGTTATCGTCGGTTAGAGACTTTCCCACTAGTCAGTTCAGTTCAATCTCACTTTTGACAGTCCAGTTCAGTTCAGATCAGTTCAGTGTGGTATCTAAAACCTAGTATTTTAGGCTTAGGGCATGTCTTTGACCATCAAACAGGGTCATCTTGACCATTCCAGTATACATCAGTAGTACAGTTCAGTTTACCGATTGGTCATTCATGTCATTTCAGATAAGACTTTGTATTTCAGTTATACTTAATCCCACTTACTCAGTACATTCAAAGTACTGACGCATACTTTTATGCTGTATCGTTTCATGATATAGCTGCAGGTTCCCAGACTCAACAACGTTAGCTGCCTCGATCCAGATCCTCCTTAGCTACAGTTGAAGTATGAGTCCTCATCATTTGAGGGCCTTATTTTTTATTTTTTTTTCATTTAGATTACAGTTTTAATTTAGACTTAGAGTAAGCTGGGGTCTTTTCCCAGCAACTCATCAGTTAGAAGGATTTCAGACTACAAATGTTCAGATTTCATGTTTTAAGTTTTATCTAACATTTCATAAAAAATGCTTTTATGTTATTACTTCAAAATTTCCGTTGTGCATGTTTTACTCAGAATACCGGTGTATGATAGACCAGGGGTTGACTTGGGGTCATGTGTGACTTCACGTACCGTGTTACGTCCAGGGTGTAGGCTCGGAGCGTGACAACGTTTTACCAGACTTGCATAGATTTGTAAGATATAATTATTGAACCAACAAATCTAACTATATTCTTTTATCTTGATAATATTCTCCTCTAAAAGCTATATAATTTTGGAAGATCCAACACGATTATGATGTCATTTATGGAGGATTCGAGAAACATAGGTTATAATCATAAATGAAAAGTGATAGGAACGGTGATGATTCGTATAGCTAACTTAAGTATGTTTGAGATAAGATCTTATAGCTGTTGTAATGAGACATTATTTGTCGAGGTACAATAATTTGTCCTAACATTATCAAGTTAAACTGGGAAGGTACCACATATATATTTCATACCTTACACAAAACAGAAAAACAAAAAGTCTTTATATAAAACAGAAAAGTAAAAAGTCTTTACCCAAAACAGAAAAACAGAAAGTTATGATGGACTTTCTTGATATCCTAGTTCTTCCAACTTGAATTTTTAAAATGATCTTGATTCAATTATGTTTATTCAAGTTGATTAAAGAAACTAATCTTTTCTTTGACAATCAATTAGAAATGACATAAATAGAAATATTTTATCAATGTCTAATTTAAGGCATATAGAACTTGAAAGGTCCACACTTCCTATACAAGAGTCATTCTTGTTCCTCTTTTTTGTACTCCTTTCTTTGTTTCTATTAGTAGAAGTTCAAATCTTATTAATCACTTTAATTATTATATTTAATGAGTATATCATACAACCCCTAAATTTCCTATAAAAATAATAACCAAGTAAGATAGTGAGTAGATGGCCCCTAAGTTGGTTATAGAATAGTACTATTTACATCAAATATTTTCAAGCATATAAGTGCTAAGAATATTTAAAAGAGACATAGAGGAAAAGTAATGGATGAGATTAATGACCATGGTTAAAATTATTGGTGATCTACAAGAATTGAAAAACCACAAGAATAACATACAAAAAGCAAAAGAAGAGAATGATATATATTATCATGCTAAAAAGTAAATACAAAAAGGTCATTGTCTTGTCTAGATTTTAAGATAATTTATAATTTTATGGGACTAATTCTCTCTATTGTCCTTTCATGTTCCTAATAAAACCTTCAAAATCATCATCAAAATCAAATATCATAGCATTAAAAAATAAGAACATATGTGCTTCTTCAAATAAGGAGTAATATTACCAATAAATAAGTAACCAAGAAAATTATAGTCCATCAAGCACGCACGCATCATAAAACAGAAGACATAACCTATTATAAAACAGAAAGACAACAACAATTTAACAACTACATCTGATTCTTTAAATGAAACTGTCAAAAATTACATATCCAATTTTACTCTTAAGATTATATAGTCGATAAGCTAACCAAATCAAACACATTATCTTGTGAAAAAATTATTTTATTGTGTATAATCAAATCTATAAATCAACTCAAGTATGCAGTGAAATAATATTGTAGTAATTTTATTTTCCTACTTTAGATCAAAGTGTTGAAAAAAGACTTAGAAAACGTAGGAGAAAGAGGAAAATCATTGGTTCTCCTTTTTTATGATTGAAAGAAAAAATATTGACATGTATTTCATTCTTTTCTCAGCATAATCTCCAAAATATATACATGTAACTTGAGTAAAGGAAAATATTGCTCACAACAAAATTACAAATATTTGACTTGTTTAAAGTTATTTAGGCCCTATATACATGTCACTTGAAGCTTCAGGTAGAGACACAAAGTTGGATGAAAAATTACGCAGATATCTTCTTTTACCCATCTTCAAGTTATCCTTCAATCTCAAAATTCATTTTGAGATCTTCAAGTTGTTGCACATCCGTAAATTACTTATATGATCAAAACATGAAGGTAATTCTATAAAAAATAGCAAAATGAGAAGTCCATCATAATACCATGAACATTGACAAATTAGTTCATAAAATTTAAAACCCAATAAAATCGAAACAGAGATTTCATCCTTTAAGAGTTGAAGCATTATCTAAGAAATAGACAAATTTGCAAAGACTCAAATTCACATTTCTTAGTTTCTCCATACGGCACGCTAGTCATATATGAAAAATATCCCGACTTTTATTATAAGCTGACATATTCCATTGAATGTTTTTGTTTGTTTGTTTATTTGTTGGGAATATAAAAGCATAAATTTAAAATCATGAGTAATAGATAAAAAAAGCCTTGAAGTTGATGATATTATTTTAAAAACTTCCATTGAAAATAGAGAATACATGTATTTTCATATAGAGAGAAAAGGTCTTCTAAGAAAAAGATTACGGGAAAAAATATTATAATTATTGGGGAAGTGCAGAAAATCGGAAAGTGATGGGTTGTAAAGAATAGGAGTTAATGTAAGTGAATTTTGTTTTTTTTAAGAAAGAACCTTATAAGAAAAAATAGGATTAAAATAGAAAAATATATGAGGAAAAATGCAAAAAAATAGGAAAAAAGATAAATCGCTTTTTTGATCAATGAAGCATGCTACATCATCGGGTTGAGGTCTCTCCTTTATATAGATATATAGATGTATACTTATATTCTACTTTTCATTTTATTTCTTTTTTATTTTCAAAAGGTGTAGAGATCGGCCGTCACACATTTAAACTTATTCTATGTAAGATTTACAGTAAGATCTCCATTTATTTCCTACCAATTATATGCTATGGTCTCTTAGGCCTCATTTGTTTGTACTTAATGAAGATATGAATCTGAATGGTTCAGACCTAAGACTATTAAGTGCATTTGTTTTATTAAGATTTAAGTACATATTTCGTCTGAATAGGTCCTAATGATTAAGATATGAAATAGAGTCTTAATATCATTAAGAAGTATGTTTGTGTGCATAATTTTCACTATCACTATGTCCACAACCACCAGCCACCACCACTAACAACCTCTATCATCACAACCATCACCATTATCATCACCAACCACCAGTCACCACCACCACCTACTACCGCTGCCATCATTACTGTCTCCTACCACCCCTAACATCACAACAACCACTGGCAACCACCATTATTGTCAACCACTATGTTAGTCTTTACTACACATACCACCTTCATTTTTACAATTATATTCACTGCCACCACCATCGCCATCGCCACAACCTCTACCATCATTATCACTCACTATTACCACTATGATCAATTTCTACTACCAACCACCTTTACCATAACAACTATCACCACTTTCAACTATAATCAACACATCATCAACTACCACACATTCTTTAGCCAACTCCTAATTACCATCAACACCGCCAACTCCTAATTAGCATCAATCAATTTCACCATCAGTACCAACCATCACTATCACGTTAGTAACTATAATACCAACCACCGGTGTTACTAGCAATTATGACCACCACAATACTAGCCTTTAACATCATGCTTTAGGATGATCATCACTTCAAACCACCTCCACCATCCCTACCGAACATAAATATTTTATTTTTTTACCAAATAATAAATGGGTGAAAAACATTTTCACCCCCAAACGTTGCTTTAAAAATCATACTCCCCCATCAACTTTGAACATAGATATTCTTCCCCCTTTACCCTAATTGAATTTTTAAAATATCAGTTTTACCCTTACGTTATCAACTTTGTCTTCTTCTTTTTTACTTCTTTAAAATCATAACTCTTTTTTTAAAATCTATTTAACAATTTTTTTCATAAAAAATTAAACATTATCTTTTATGACAAAAAAAAATTAAAATTATTAATTGAGTATATAAGTTAATGACGTTCGGTAATGAAGTAAATTAGCAAAATAAAAAATAACTTCATTAATAATTATCAAAACTCTAATATTTATTTACACAAGTGAAAATAAAATGTAATAATAATTTTATAAATATATCTAAATGCATTAAATACAATAAATAAATAAACTTATGACAAATTTAATAATTATTTATTTATAATGTAAATTAATTTTAAATTATAATTTATGAAATATTCTATTAATAATAATCAAATTTTATTTATTTATATAGATAATAGAGGATAAGAAAAAGTAAAAACATAAATACACACACATGCATGCACATACATATATACATATTTAATGCATATAATATTTTAACAAAAATAATAAAAATACTAAATAGCATTAGATTTTATGACAAATTCATAGAAGTATTTTTCTACATATAATGTTAGTGAATTTAAATAAGAAACTATAAATATATAGATTAAAAAATAAATATTATATATAATATAAAAAAGTATTGCCTAAGTGGAGGATTGAGAATAACAAGAGTAAAATAGGTATGTTAAAGAGTCAATTAGGTTGGGGGGGGGGGGGGGGGGGGAACTACAATATTTTAGAATTTTAGCCACCCTTGTAAAGTGTGGACGGAACTAGCAAAAAGTGTGGCCTTTTAGCTAAGGCTACACTTTTTAACTTTAGGTAGTACTTTCCTGGGGGTGACCTAAAGAGTAGTAACCTTTGACTTTAGGCCATGCTTTTCAAGTGTTGCCGTAGAAGCTATGCTTGAAAAGCGTGGCCAATAAGGTACAAAAGTCACAATTTGTAGAATCTGATTAGCTAAACTTTTATCTGATAAAGCCATGCTTTCAAGCATGGTCTTTGATTTGTTTTTGGCCACGCTTTAAAAGCGTAGGCTTTTATACCTGTCCTACAACCACACTTATAAAGTGTAACCTTTTATATTAATCTTACAACAACACTTATAAAGTGTAACCTTTTCTTATGTACATGCCACAATTTATAATCAATAAGCCACATAATTGACGTCCCTATAGCCACATTTTTGAAGTGTGACAACATTGTCTAGAATTTATAGCCACTATTACTAATTGCAAAATAATATTTTTTACTGATATTCACTAATCACATTATTATTTTATATATATATATATATATATATATATATATGCATGTATAAATGATCTCAAGCACCAAATTAGCTAATAAATAATTCAAATGTATATATTTGCAACAAACTTCGAAAAACAACATGCCTTTTACTACACGTAATTAGGAAGAAATATTCCAAAGTTGAGGGGGGAGTTTGATTTTTAAATCAAACTTGGGGGTTGAAAATGATTTTCACCCAATAAATTTATTTTATTAAATTCATATTTTTTATAATATTTATTTAAATTTTATATTTAATATATTTACAAATAAATAAGTGCATTTTCAGATATCGAAAAACAGACAGTTTTAGTTATTCAGCGTTCAGATCTAGAGACAACTTCTTAATCATTCAAATATACACATCTTAATCTTAATTAGTGGTGGCAAATGGGGGGGGGTATGTCATGACCCAAAATCCCATTGAGTCGTGAGGGCACCCACCATATCCGTACGCGTACCCCATTCCTTTATTGACCCATTAATAATTAGATAATGTAGAAATAATATAAAATAAACAACTAACTCTTATAAGTGCAAAATAAACGAGTCTAAGACCAAAACAACCCCAAGACCTGGTGACACTAGGACAAGAGCATCTATGGATACCAAACAACTCTGAAAATCTTAAGTCACCATCTAGAAACAAATAAGAAGGGAAATAAAATAAGAAGTCTCTAGAATTCAGTATTGCCAAAGAGAAAACAGCTCACCCTGAACTCAATTACCTTTAGTACTTGATTTAGTCTTTGCACGCAAAAAGGTGTGCAAGTGTAGGGTGAGTACAGGAATAACGTGTACTTAGCAAGCTTTGATAGCTGACCCTTTCTAGAAGTGATGACGAGCTATAATCCTAACAATTCTTTTACAACGGTTGTAAATGTACAATAATAATAGTCCAACCCAACAAGAGTTTATGAATTTAATATCTAACCATGAAGCAAATAAAACATATATTATTCGAAGCTAGTTACACCATTAATAATATCACAATATACCTCAATATAGTCACCACATCAGCTACACCACTATTATACCCGAGAACTCAAAGATCGGACCCAGGAGCCGAAATGGGAAAAAACTAAAAATCTGGGTTGTAGGTGCAGAACGAGTCGTTGGACGACTTATAAGGAAAGCCCACGAGTCGTCAGGTGACTTATGGAGAGGCCTGGGAGAGTTGGAAAATATTTAAGGAAAAGCAGTCCACAGGGGCATGGGGAACGACTCGTGGTCAGACACCACGAGTCATTAGGTCAACCGTGGGGAGAAGGTGTATGAAAATGGAAAAGGCAAGACAGTGTACTTCCCGAAAAGAGACCACGACTCATCATGTCAGGCAACGAGTCGTGGTATGAGTTGTTGGGTGAAATATGCATAAATTGGTATAAGGGAGACCGTGTACTTGACGAGCCAAGTAACGAGTCATTTGGGCATGTCACGAGTCATCAGGTCACCCGTTAGGATCACCTGGCAGTTAATTTCCTAAAAGTTAGTAAGGGATTTTTCATAAATTCCTAAGATCGTAAGGCCTAAACTACAATATTTTGGGTTATGAATAGGGAAATTTAAAGGGGTTAAGTTCAGTTTTCACTTCATTCGTTCATGCATGCAAAGTAGGGGAATTGGGAGAGAGCTTCAAGCTTAGAGCTCATCAATTCCTTGCAATTTCTTCTTGGGTTATCAAGAGAGGTTAAGAACTAGCAATTCCAGGTAAGTAGGGTCCTCAATGGGTGATTTCTTCCACACCCATGTCCTTCCTCTGTGATTTTACGTAAAATTCATTAAAAATACATGGGGTTTTGTAATCGAATTATATTGAATCTAATGATTTGATTATCGGTTTTGTGGTTTTAAAATCTTATCATAATCTATGGGTTTTAATCATCTTTTGTGTATTAAATTAATTATAATACTATTGATTTGGAAGTTTATGAATCTAAGCCTAATTATGCATGCCCCATGGTAAACTGATTTATGATCTAATTACCTATTGATGATATTTATACGCCCAGCCTAAATTATGATTTAAATCATGAATTTATTATGTTACCCATTTTGAATTTATGAAATTCAAGCTATATGCATGGTTTAAGAGTATGTATGAGCCTTATGAATCATGAATTATATATTGACCGACTCACGGGCCTTATGTCATGGCTAGTTCAAGTATGTACAAGAATGTTTATGATTATCATAATTTAACTAGCCCATGAGTTCATGCATGTTATACTATGAGCACTATATACGTTATGGGATTAGTATCGAACACTGAGTAGGTTCGAGCCTAGGTTTTGCCCCGAATCTCATAAACTACATGCCACCGTAGGTATGTTGGGACATCTTATGGGACTGCCCCCGACCCAAATGGCCCTTTTCATGGTGACGTCACACTTTCATAGTTCTACCCTTGGCAAGGTACGAACACCCTCCCGGTTACAAGTCGAACTTCATGTGTGCTCATATGGGGTATGTTGGTTAAGAGAATCTCACACTGTTCCTCATGATTTATGCATGTTTATGATTATGTATATGGGCTCAAGTCATGTTAAATAAAGATTTTCTCTTATATTATGATTATGATTGTACTTCGAATATTTTGAAAATCTTGAGCTTTATGTTATAGTATGATACTTATAATAAGAGCATGACACCCCACTCTTATGATCATTTATGAGATTTTATATAATTTAGATGTCCGTTTTACTTACCTTGCAAACTCGGTACATTCCAAGGTGTTGAACGCATACTTTCTCTGCTGTATCATTTCATGATACAAGACCCGACTCTCAGGCTCACCCTCCTTAGTAGTGTTTCAAAGATTGGTATCAGTGTACTTGGTGAGTCCTCATGTTCCAAGGTCATATGCTTAGACTCTATTCTTTTCCTTCAGTTTCTATTTTGTTGGTTAGTTGGGGAGTTGTCCTATCAACCCGTCTTTCATGATTAGAGGCTTTTCAGACTACCAGTTGTATTCAGCCGTCGTGTATGGATTATGTATTGTCCTTTCTCCATATTTATGACATGTTTACATTTTATTATGTTAAGTCTTCTGCTTATGTGATTGAATTAGATGTATGCTCATGCCATGGGTTGACTTGGGGTCTCTCGGGGCTCCTTGTCCTGTGTCTACGATTCAGGTGTACCTTCGGATCGTGACAACCACTAATTATATCATAATGTATCTTAAATATAATGAGTCAAATCAATATCACAACTATCTCAACACTTCAACTCAATATGAAATGCAATAAAGATGAAAAGTAATGCAATGCAATGCACTGGCCAAGAACCTGTATATACCTGATTCCTCTGTTGGATAGTCGGGACCCATAAGGGACTCGCAATGTCCATATACCTGACGGAACCATTTCTCATCGGCAATCAAACACACTGGAACCATTTTCCATCTGCAATAACACATGTCGGAACCATTTTCCATCAACAAAAACACATGTCAGAACCATTTTCCATCAGCAATATCATATGTCGAAACCATTTCCCATCAATAACCCACACCAAAACCATTTTTCCATCAGCAATAACATATGTCGGAACCATTTTCTATCGATAATAATATATGCTAGAACCATTTCCCATCGGCATCACAAGAATATGAATTTTCACAGAATAACTTAATTGGCACTATTAGTCAATAATCAACACACAACAATAAGAATGGTATGAGCATATATGACTAACACAAGTTCATCAACCAACCACTTAAATCAAGGATCTTTATTTAACAATAAAGTATCACGTAGTGCATAAGTCCAGTAAATCAATCACACCACAAGTTGTGAAATATCAACAATACATATATCAATTTCGTGTAAATTTACCCATATCATGACACCGGTGCCTGTATAAATGCTAGTCATCTCATTTATGTGGGACCCCCTTATTTCCCATTACCCTAAAATTCATTTAATATATACAAAACTAACACCATAAAGAATCAAAAAATCTCTACTTGCCTCAAGCCGACGTTCAAGTGTCAAATTATGAATTTTCCCTTCTGCAACGCTTCCAAATGACCAAAATCTGGTCAAATATGAATTATACAAAAGAAAATAAAATCATGGACACCCATATTGATATATTTCTATCTCGGGCCCAAAAAGTGAATCCTAAATCCGCAAGGGTAAACTGAAATTTTATTTGAAATCATGTTACCCATAACGTAAGGAACTCAAATATGAAATTTCATCCAGAGCTCAAACATCCTTGAATTCATCAAAATACAGTTTCTTAACTATAGGCTCAAAATCCCCAATTTCCATTCTCATATGCGCTTTTAAACGATGAAATAATTGGTAAATTAAAACTTTAATGTCAAATTCAGTTTACCCATAACATAAGAGCCTTAAAAATCAAGTCCAAATTAATCTCCAAATCAACGAAATATGATTTCTAGATCTAAGGAGAAAACCCATTCTCTAATAAATTTACGGATAAAAATAAAAACCAACTGAAGAAATCATGAAAATATGAAAATAAGGATTAGATATTTATCCCTTCGCTTTTACGGGAAAAACACCACAAAAATCACATCAAACGGAGCTTTAGAACTCAAGATATGATGAAAATATCCAAAACTCACTATATGTAATTTAATACACTATCCAACATTTAAAAAAACGGCTCTGGTTGTTAAAAACTAGGTCTCCCGTTACTAATAATCAATTTTTCTTGTCGCTAAAGGCGTGTACCAGATCCCTTTTTTGCACTAACAATCCATGTTTTTACTAAAATGGTCATAACTTCATCATACAAACTCGAAATACAAACTTTTTTTTACCTATAATTTCTAAAAATGATACAGACCTACTCGTTTAGTCAAAACACCTTTTAATGCTCGTTCTCCTAGTTAGATATCATTTTTGCTTGTTTAAGAGTTATTTCATCTTTTGTGATAAAAACTCGATCTTGACTTATCGAAATTGCACCAAACTTTTCATATCACTCCTATAATTCATGCAAAGAATTTTGGAAGTCTCAAAATAATTTTTTGATCTCTAGAACTAAAAACTGACCTCTGACTTGTCACATTTTATGCTTAAAGCTATGCTAAAACACACAGAAGGTTCAAGTCCACCCGAAACTCATAGGAATTAAATCAAAAATTGTGGACAAGTACAAAGTAATCATTTAAACCCGTTGGAACTTTCTAGTCCTTAATCCGAGCTCATTTAGTTAACTATTTGACCGAGGTTAACTCTTAACTTTAAATTCTACTAGAATACAACTCGAGTGTTCGAAACAAATTCGGAATTCTCTGGACACAAACCAAATATGCAATTTAATCATAAAAGACATTCTGGATCTTTTGGAATCATCAAATTACCGATATGAAGTCGTTATGATTGAAAGTTGACTGTGGTCAAACATAGCATCCTTAAAACTCATAAATTCAACCAAAGGCTCAAATCACTCTCGAACACCTCGGGATCCATGCAAATCATCCAACTAAGTCATAAATCACCATCCGAAACTAATAGAGATTTCAGAATCCAAATTCGAGCTCATTAACCTGAAATGTTGATTTTGGTCAAACTTCTCAAACTTAAACCTTCCAAAATCAAAAATCTCATCCAATATTCATTAGATCATATCGATAATTGTGTCATCCATATACGCAACTTATAAATAACAAAATGAAGATATGGAAAGGCTCAAACTAGGAAACTAGTCAAAAATCACAAAGTGACCATGTGGGTTGTTACAAGTTGGATTAAATTTGGGGGAATTGAAAATGAGCCAACATAAAATGGATAACATTTCAACCGGACCATATTTCATATGGGTAAAAATGGGTTTGGTAACAAATGAATTGGGTAAAAGACATGTTTACCATATTTTCATAAGCAAATAGTACTCAACTTTTGAATTTAATAACCGAAAAAGTGAAAAATGTTGAAATTTTTTTTATTTTGTTTTATTGTATCATAAAAGTCATAAGTTTCTTTTGCTAACTTTTTAATATGAAAAAAATACATAATAACAAGGGAAGAAGTATTACCACTGAATTTCAAACTAAAGAAAATTTGCAATTTAGGAGTAAAACATGCTTAATGCACTTTAAGAAATATCAATACTAATACATAGGTTTAAAATATTTATAAATCACTTATAAGGGTGTGTTTGGTATGAAGAAAAATAATCTTCAATTTTCTCATCTTTAGTTAATTTAAATGTTTTGAATTTTTATTTTTGCATATTGACTTATTTAGTCAAATTTAAGAAAAATGACTTTCCTATAAAAAAATTAGTAAAATATTTTTCAAAGTCCCAACTCTCGACTCCTAATATCGACCCCGAACCCAACACCTGACCCATGACCTAAGTCCTTGTCACAACCCGAGCTGGGACCACGGACCGAAACATGGGACCTAGAACCACGAATGACTCCAAACTAATCCATGACACATACATAGCATGATTAAGAGCATAGCTAAGCAGAATTAAAGCATGAACATAATATAAGCAGAAGTCTGTATGAAATAACAACATGAACGTAAGCACAAGCCAACATTGCTGAACCATCTATACATAGCTATCTGAAAAGCCTCTAAACATCTGATGAGCTGATAGGACAACACCCCCAACTAGCTCGCTAATTATGAAACTAAAAGATGTAAACTAACATAATCAAAAACTAAAATCCTCGAATCATGAGGACTCATCAAAACTGGAATAAAGCTGGGCTGAGTGGGAGCGAGCTAATGACGGGACTGAGAAGAATCACCTGAACCTATATAATGAGATGATATAACATAGATTATGCAGTCAGTACTTTGAATATAAGTATGTAGAGGAAGTAAAATATACTAGTAAAATGATTGTTTGAAATCATGAATATTATAGAAGATAGAACATGAGAGTAACGACAACATGCTAAAATCCATAATCCTAAAGTAATCATAATCATGAGACCTTCATCATAAGTTGAACATAATAGCCGAAGGTTTAGAAAAAGAAATCATGTAACGTGCCATACCAAAAATCATAAGTAAAAACTCATAAATTGATCAATGGGTCAAATATTTTATAAAATATAATATCATAAGATATGAACACAAGTAACTGAAAACATGAGAAACAATGGGAGACTCATCATAACCGACACCATCACGGTAGAGCTTACGTGATGCCCCAACTATCTCTTTCAAGTGGGAAGAGCTATCCTAAGCCTTACCAACGCAAAGAACAATAAATGTGTGATATCACGAATGTTCCCTAGGGCAGGGGATTCACTCTTGTGAGAGGTCCCAAATAAGAATATATACTTACGGTGGTGCGTAGTTTATGAGACTGGGGTCCTCGGAATCCCTGGCCTACTTAGTGCTAGACACTACACCCAAAATATATTTATATAGCTCATATATTCTCAAAAATATAGAATAAATCTGAATATTAGGATTCTTGACTCCAATTTATCTCATTAAAACTGATTTTATTAGCCTTGACTAGAATTCATAGCAAAACATGTTTAACATTACATGGGCTTTCCCAAATCATGAAAAAATACATACTTAAAACGAGCTTCATAATTCGAAATCACAGAATCATAAGTTTAAGAATTCATAAATATTCATGCATACTTTGATAGTTCACCATAGTTGAAATCGTGGGCTCATAAGCTTGAAATTCACAAACCATGCATAATAGGGCATAATCTTCATAGACTTGAAATTATGAATTAGTGTAAACTGAGAGTCAAATATGACCTAATAGACACAAATTATCAATTTAAACATGAGAGATTTGAACCCATAAATATATCATGAAAAATTTCATGGAACTGGGTTATACCCATGAATTTTGCTATTCATAACTTGAGAAGTAAAAATCATGGATTTGTACTTGAAAGGGCATGAGGGTGGAAGCATTTTCTCTATTTATAACCCTACATACCTGGGTAATTGACTCTTAAACTTGTCTTGGAAACCCAAGAAAGATTTGAAGAGATTTGGTTAAGAACCCTAGCCTTGATCTTGGAAGGACCTTCAATCTACTATTGTTTTGAAAGAATAAGGACCTAATCTAGGTTAAATCACTTAACACACTCTTTAAGAACCCCAAAATGATGTCACTTAGGGGTTAGAAGCTTAGGAAGTTACAAAAATACTACTGAAAAATCGCATTTAAAAAGCTGACTGTCAGGTACTAAGAGTCGTACCACGAGTCATACCACCTGACAATGGATTGCAGTTTCCTTTCGTTTCTTGATAGTCCCATTGTCTGGTTCCCTGATTCTTATACAATGGACAACCACTATGACTCGTTGTTTCCTACAATGAGTCGTTACATGACTCGTGGTTAGAGGTACCATCCTCTACACTTTCACACCACGATTGTTTGCCATTACTTATTATTTCCTACAATGAGTCATACAATGAATCGTTACTCCCTGAAGCCTGCCACTCAAATAGATGCCACGACTCCTTACCATGACCCATTGCTAGAACCAACAAGTTGTACCATGGCTCTTCATACCAGGACTACCTCTGCAGGTACAACCTACGATTTATGACCACGAGTCATATCCACTCACCATGACTCATGGTGCGGACTCGTGGTATGGGAAATAAAATTCCAGAAGCTCACTACGAATCATTCAACGGTCGATTATATCACCCATGACTTGTACCACAAGTCGTTCTATGGAATTTTACAGATTTTTTCTACTAATTCTGCTAAAATTCTAGGGCTTGATCGTTGGGACTTTGAGGTGTTACATTATCTCTGCCTTGGGAACATTCGTCCTCAAATGGAGACTAATTAAACTACAAAGATGGGGAATGAGATGAAATCCCAGAACTGAAAGCTATAGACTGAAAAACTAACAGAGTGACTGACTCTGGATTGAGAAACATGACTGGACTGAATTCATGAACTATACATGCATGCTATATCATGAAAGAAACTTAGAAACATGATGTTGACATGAAACTGGATAGAGTGCTAAGGAGAAAACTGGTACCTCATGCTAGAATTGAGTTGAAAGGGAAAAAATACGGGTATTTAGCCATCATATCTGCTATGGCTTCCAAGGTAGCTCCCTCCACAAGCTGATTTCTCCATAAAACTTTCACAGAAGCTACCTCATTTTTTCTCAACTTCCAAAGCTAACAATCAAGGATCTCAACCAGAACCTCCTCATAGGTAAGGATATCCTTCACACCTATTCTCTCTACGGGAACAACTAACGCTAGGTCACCAGTGCACTTCTTCAACAGAGATACATGGAAAACTAGATGCACCAAAGCTAACTCTATTAGTAGCTCTAACTCATATGCCACCTTGCTAACTCGCTTCAGAATCCTATAAGGACCGACATATCAGAGACTAAGCTTCCCTTTCTTACTGAATCTCATAACGCCCTTCATGGTAGTCACCTTCAGAGACACCCAATTATCGACAACAAACTTGAGCTCTCTCCTTCTAATATACGCATAAGATTTTATACGACTCTAAGCTGTCTTCAGCTTTTCTCTAATAAGTTGAACGTTCTCCATAGCCTCATGAACAAAATATAGCCCTATCAATGTAGCCTTACCTACCTCAAACCATCCAATAGGCAATCTACACCTTTGCCCATAAAGAGCCTTAATTGGAGCAATCTAAATGCTGGAGTGATAACTGTTATTGTAGGCAATCTCGATGAGGGGCAAGTGATCATCCCAAATATCTTTGAAATTGATCACATACATTATCAACATGTCCTATAAATTCTGAATGGTCTTCGCAGCCTAACCATTCGTCTGCAGATAAAAAGCTATGCTAAGCTTCACCCGTGTACCAAGTCCCTTCTGAAACAATCTCCGAAACTGAAAGGTGAACTACGTCTCCCTATCTGAGATGATGGACAAAGGAACTCCATGCAACCAAACCAACTACCAAATGTAAAGTCTATCATAATCTATGGTTCTGTAGTTTTGGCTAGTAGGATATCGGCTGATTTGGTCAACCTGTCCATAATCACCCATATAGAGTCATATTGTCGGCGTGTACGAGGAAGCCTGCATGTATGAGGCAACCCTATAATGAAGTCCATATTGATATCTTCCCACTTCCAAGTAGGGATGCTGATGTCTTGAAGCATACCTCCAAGTCTCTGATGCTCAACCTTCATCTGTTGGCCATTCGGGCACTTAGTCACAAATTTGTGTTATGTCCTTCTTCATGCCATTCCACCAATATTCTTACCGTAGATCATGGTACATCTTGGTGGCTGTTGGATGGATATAGTACCGAGAAACATGATCCACACTCAACATCTACCCTCTAAAGTCATCCATAGCCGGAACACACAATCGACCCTAATAACGAAGTACACCATCTTCCCCTTGGAGAAAACCTCACTTTCCCGGACAACTTCTTTCAATTTCACCAAAATAGGATCCTCATCCTGCCTAACTTTAACCTCCGGCACCAATTAAGATTCTGACCCATTCTGAACAATAACACCACCATCTGACGAATTTGTAAGGCGAACTCCTAAAAAAGCAAGCCTATGCACAACCTTCACTAACTCCTTTCTCCTATTCTCTATATGGGACACACTCTCCATGGACAGCTTGCTAGGAGCATCTACCACTACATTGGCCTCACCCATATTGTAAAGGACACTCATATCACAGTCCTTAAGAAGCTCTAGCCATCTCCTTTGTCGCAAATTTAGGTCCTTCTAAGTAAACACGTACTGAAGTCTCTTGTGATTCGTGAACATATCCACATGCATCCTATATAAATATTGCCTCCAAATCTTCATAGCAAATACCATAATTGCCAACTCTAGGTCATGCGTCAGATTATTCTTCACATGAGTCTTAAGTTGTCTAGATGCATATGCAATGACCTTACGATGATGCATCAACATACAACTAAGGCAAACCCAAAGCATCATTATACATAACGAAGCCATCTGTGCCCTCTAGTAAGGTCAATACTGGGGCTGAAGTGAGTCGAGTCTTTAACTCTTAAAAATGCTTGTCACAAGCATCAGACCACTGAGACTTGGCCTTCTTCTAAGTCATCTTAGTCAATGATGCAACAATGTATGAAAATCCCTCTACAAACCTCCTTTAATAGCCAGCTAAACCCAAATAGCTCCTAATATCAGTAGGCCTGACAGTTTTAGGACAATTCTTCACTGCCTCTATCATTTGAGAGTCCACCTGCACATTCTCATATAATGCACACTCACCAAAACTTGTTGTTTCCTACAATGAGTTGTTACATGACTCATGGTTAGAGGTCCCATCCTCTGAACTTTCACACCACGACTATTCTCCACACTTTTTTGTTTCTTACAATTATTCGTACCATGACTCATTACTCCCCTAAGCTTGCTAGTCAAATAGATTCCACGACTCCTGACCACGACCCATCACTAAAACAAAAGAGTTATACTATAGCTCATCATACCAGGACTGCCTTTGCAGGTACAACCTACGGTTGGGACCACAATTTGTACCAACTCACCATGACTCATAGTGTGGACTCGTGGTCTGGGAAATAAAATTCCAAAAGCTCACTACGAGTTTGTTACACCCCATAAGTCCCTATTGTTTAGTTGATGTGTTCATACGTATGTTGAGTTTTTTAGAGTAGGGCGTTTAAGGAGAAAGGGCTCACAGAATGAACGGACGAGTACGAAATTGAGGTAGCAGGAGGCCGAAGCCCGAGGCAGGGCGCCCCAAGTGCCTCATCGCGCCACACCCTCGGCGCAAGTGCTGGCGTGTCGCACCTCTTCCTCAACAACAATGGGCGGCACGCCGCACCCGTGTTTTGGTGGTACAGGCAGCGGCAATTCCCCACCCTACCACCATCCTATTACTATATAAATCCCCTACTTCATGATTTAAATTATTCATCAATAGACCCTTGATCGAGAATATAGAGAAAACATAACTTTCGTAAGATTTTCATCAAATTACGCTGTCAAACTCCGTTCAAACGCATATTAACTTCAGGTAGCAATTTATAGGCCTACAGGAAGCATCTCTGAGAAGTTATTTCTTGAAAATTCGCTCGGCATACCGGAACCCCGTTGAGTAAAGGTTGTCGGAATTACTCCAAATTGGGTCCTAAACAACCACAGTCAATAGGTAAGCATTTCTCCCTTCTAAACTCTCAAGAAATTATGGGTTTCCGATCGAGTTAAATAGAGCTGAATTATAGTTGTTATTATTATTATTGAAAGATATCACTATTTGATGAATTTAGTATTGAAAACAACCCTATTCTCTTAGTGAAAGGACTCCAGTTGAGTGGAACCGTTGGTAACAGGTTGAACTCATCCGTTAAACGAGAAACGACATTGGAGGTATGTTAAGGTTTATCACTTCGACAAGTTATTCTCGTCCTATAATGGTACGACCAATGCTCATGAATAGAGATAATGATCCTATATGTTATGATTACCTGCTGTCCGTAGATTATGAGTATATATGTCGTGATTAGCGATTATCCGTAGACTATGATCATATATGTTGTGGTAGCTGCTACAAAGCGTATTGAGAGTGTGTTGCAATATCTCTCGTCAGAAAAGAGTATGTTAAGTGACTCACGCTAGGAGCGTTGCAGGAACTCTTCTGTTCCTCTGTTCCTAGTACTAGTAGAATTCTAATTTTTCATTGTCATCCCAAAGGCCTTAGAAGTTTACGGTTATCATTTGGGCCTAATCTAAGTTTGACAGCATCGAGTGCAGCCATATAACAGTATTGGGGCTAGGTTAGGTTCTTGTTCATATAATAGTTTATTTTCTTGATCTTGAGTAGCTGGTAGGCACCAAAGGTGCCTAGGCCCAGCAAGGTCAGTCCAGATCCCAGTGTGGCATTAGGTGCAATCATGCCTCCCAAAGTGGGGCGTGACAAACTTGGTATTAGAGCAAGGTCGTATCCCAGGGAGTCTGCAAGCCATGTCTAGTAGAGTTTTGTTTATAAATGTGTTGTGCACCACATTCTATAAAAAGGTGGCTACGAGGTATGATAGTATGGTTACCCCTCCTTCTCAGACTGTGCTATAGAGCCGAGTTGTATAGGGTTGAATCCCTAAGCTTTGATTGTTATGATTGTCTGGTGTAATATTTGATATAAAACAGACTCCAGCCAACTGCAAGTTAACTATAGCAACAGGAGAAGGTACAATGAGGGGCCACAGTTGGGAGACAATCAGCCTGAAGGCAAAAGCAGATGTCTTTTTAATCCCCTGACATCCTCCCAAGGCACCAGGAATCTCATAAGGTAATAGATACACTAGCATCATCCCCATTCCCTTCTTCATCCTAGGAACAGGAGCTTAGGAGTATAGTATATATATGAGCTATCTCACTTAGTAGACATCTAGAATTAGATAGGGATGATTGTTAACATTGGATTACCTGAATACACGAAGGATTGTGCGAGGATTGTAACTCCAGCCTTTAGAGTTTGTTGAATTTCACGCCTTAGCCCTATATAGAATGATGGGGTCATTTTCCACCTCCCAGCTTGTTCTTTCAATACAACAGAAAGCATAAGTATCAATTCCATGTTTCCCGAAATAAATAGTAAGGCAAGGCTAGAACTGTTGATTTTGAGGAAGTGTTAGAAAGTGGTTAAGACCCCTAGAGCTTAAATGAGTCACCTAAACCCTCATTGTAGTAAACCAGGAAGGAAAATAGGATTACTAGTAGCACTCAAGTACGTGTGAGTGTCCATAAGTGATAAACACCAAGAAATAGCAAAGCTCAGGTCAGGAATAGCCTAAGTCCAGCGCAGTGTGGTAATGACGGTAGAATATACCTGCAGAATAATTGATATGACCTTATTTAGTTATGTCGAAGGACAGAGAGACTATATGTATGAAATTAGCCTAAGTATGGGTCAGAATGATATTGATTGATAGACTTAGTCAGTAGTATCCTTGTCAGTATAATAAAGGGGAACGGACCATAGATCTCAGCCTATAGAAGTAAGGGAAAGGTACAAGTATCTAACTCTGGAGGAAAACAGAATCACCTCCAAGCTGTACTAAGTTGACGGAGCATGGCATCACCGCTGAATGTCGAGAAATAAGCATCAGGCTAACATTTAAAGGAGAGTGAGGTTGTAACCTAGAATACTGCAATAACACCACCAGTTGTGGAGGTAAAGTAGTGACAACACAGAAACTCTAACCTAGTACAACCCAGAGACAAGTCTAAGTAGGAAGTCAGTGGCCTATTAGGTAATAAGAGGCAAAGACGTGAGACCCAGAGGTCGACTCTGCGTTCCAAAGGTGGCAGGACTTCGTTACTAGACTATAGTAAAGGTGCACCATGTCCGTTACTCCCTCCACCCAAAGTTTAACGGAAACGCATCAGGTTGTAAAGAGAGACCTACTGATGGCATGGGAAGGGGGAAGATATTGCTGAGTCATAGAACAGAGCTCCAATGACCAGCCAGAGAAGGATGGACAATAGGAACCGAGCACGCCAATTCAGGAGATGGCTGTACCTACAAGGAAGTGGAGAGTAATCAACATGAATATAGTTATAGGGTTACCTCATACAAGGTGTAAATTGACCTTATTTGAGTACGTATAGAAAGGGAAGTGAGATCAATTCATGTCTCGCTGGATGGAATTATGTTTCAGCTAAAGATTATGCCTAGTTAGATGTTTAAGAAGTAGTTTGGATACATGGAGCCCCAGTATCTAATAAATTTTAACGGAGAGGCACATTTCACAGCTAGGTTTTGGGAAGCTGTTAGAACAAATTGGGGCACATGTTAATTTAAGTACGGCTTCTCGTCACCAAAAAAATAGTCAAGTAGAGCACACGATTCAAATTCCTAGAGATCTATTATAGGCAAAAATGTAGGCCCCTATATGATGACCTGAAATGGGTAAATTAGGGGTAGTTGAACCGGGCATACTAATACATCAGTCATACAAATAAAGTTAAACTTACCGGAAAAGATGTACTGGCTGCCCAGGGACATTAGGAGTCTTACTCTAACATATGGCATAGGGAATTAAGGATCGAAGCAGCAACTGGATGTTCCTAAGAACCTCTTATGAGATCTGATAAGAAGGGAAAGCCCAGCCCTAGATTAATTACATTGTACCGAACCCTCCGGAAGATCAGCCAAGTGGCTTTTGAGAAAAAGTTACCTTCAGGGCTAGGATCTATTCACCAAGACTATGCAAGTGCATAGAAGACCTTGTCTTAGATTGATCCAGTTGGGGATACTCAAGGTACAGAAGCATTGTTCCACAGAGAGACTCCAATAGTTATAGGAGCCATCTTGTGAACCAAAGTTGTACCTTATTAGAGTATCATGGGGGATAGAAATATAGAAGAAATGAATTAAAAAACTATGATGCGAAGTTTGGATAGTTCAGTCGTTCTAGGCTCTACGACGATAGTATATAGACTCAGACAATTTAAGCTAAGGCAAGATAGTTTCAGATGATATACAATTGACTTTGTTGCTATTATTATCAGTTGTTTCTATATATATATGTGCCAGAGCTATGTTTCAGTTGCAAGTAGCATCCTGTGAGATGCTTGTGTTGGACATTTTTGCATTTCAGGCTTTCGGATAGTCCATAACATAGAGGGGACTCTGCCGAAATTTTTCTGTTATCAGTTAAAAGAGTTGAGTCCTTTACGCCTAAGGATTACATTTGAGGACGAATGTTCCTAAGGGGGGATGATGTTACAACTCGTAAGTCCCCATCATTTAGTCGATGTGTTGGTAAGTATGCCGAGAGTTTTAGAGTGCGTCACATACGAAAAAAGGGCTTAGGGAATGAATAGATAAGTACAGAATTGAGAGAGCAGGAGTCTAAAGCCCGAGGTAGGATGTCCCAGGCGCCGCATCGTGCCACACTATCAATGCAAGGGCCGGTGCGTCGCACCTCTTCCTCAATGCAATGGGCGACTCGTTGCGCTCGTGTTTTGGTGCTACGGGTAGAGCACCGTGCCCCACCCTGCCATCGTCCTATTACTATATAAAGCCCCTCCTTCATGATTTAAATTATTCATCAACAAACCCTCGATCAAGAATAGAGAGAAAATATAACTTTCATCAGGTTTTCATCAAATTAAACTGTCAAACTCCGTCCAAACGCAAATTAACTTCGGGTAACAAGTTCTAGGACAACAAGAAGCATCTATGTGGAGTTATTTCTTGAAAATTCACTTGGCATACCGAATCCCCCCCCCCCCCCCCCCCGAGTAAAGGTTGTTAGAATTACTCCAAATTAGGTACTAAACATCCACAGGTAATAGGTAAGCATTTTTCCTTTCTAAACTCTTGAGAAATCGTGAGTTTTCAGCCGAGTTAAATAAAGATGAATTATAGTTATTATTATTATCGATAGATATCGCTGTTTGCCGAATTTAGTATTGAAAACAACCCTATTCTCTTAGTGGAATGACTAACGTTGAGTGGAACCGCCGGTTATAGGTTGAACTCATCAGTTAATGAGAATCGACATCCGAGGTAAGTTAAGGCTTATCCCTTTGGCAAGTTATTCTCGTCATATAATGATACGACCAATGTTCATGAATAGAGATAATGATCCTATTTGTTATGATTAGCTGTTGTCTGTAGATTATGAGTATATATGTAGTGATTAGCTGCTATCCATAGACTATGATCATATCGGTTGTGGTTAGCTGCTAGAAAGGATATTGAGAGTATATTGTAGTATCCCTCGTCGGGAAAGAGTATGTTAAGTGTGACTCACGCTAGGAGCGTCACAGGAACTCCTCTGTTCCTCTGTTCCCAGTACTACTGAATTCTAATGTTTCACTGTCATCCCAAAGGCCTTAGAAGTTTACGATTAGCCGTTGGGCTTGATCTAAGTTGGAAAGAATTAGGCACAACCGGGCGATATAATTTTCATTTGGATGCCTGTATTTTCAGTAAAGCTCGCCCAGAGGCCGTTGGCGTACCTTGGTGCCTCCACGAACAGAATCTGAATAGGATGGTCTAACCCTAGAGTCAACAGCATCAGGGTTGCCTAGTGAAATGATTGATAGCCTGACATCTAGTTAGGTGCTACCAGTGATTGTTAGTTTCATTCGACTTAGTTCTTACCATATAGGTCGCTCAGGAAGCCATCCCAGTTGTACAAGTCAGATAGACCCGCAGGTATCCCAAGGACGGAACCTTATTAGTAGTTGAATGCAGGGCCAACTCCCCAACCTGCTCTTATAAGATACTTGGGTATAGGTTGCTGTGAGTGGGTAAGTCCAGATAAATTTACCTACTAGGTTAGGAATCGCCAGAGGGGATATATGAAATCTGAAAAGACTAAGTTAAGATTTAAAGGACTAGAATCACAGTAGTACAATATTACCTTCAGGCTAAGAATTATATTAAACCTCCTAGGGAAGGTTACAGGATAACTGCTCAGGAGCATGTCCGATTAAGTAGCAGCCCTACAGTTGTTCTAAGTGAAGAAACTAAATAGTTGGTCGTCCGCGACCTTACGGTTTACTTATGAGCCATCACTGTCCTAGCATGACATTTAGAGTATCATTTTGGCCATTCTAGATCTCGCCCTATCTGGTCTAGACCATTAGAGATCATGTCACTATCAGAATCCTTTAATCACATATAGGCACATAGGGTGTGCATGTTGGCTGCTATACAGACTATTCTAGGGGCGTGTAGCGGTCGCGTTAGACCATAAGAGTAAGATACCCCTTCTTAGTGTCTAGATTGAGATTAAGATGCAGTATATCGGTTGGGATTGGCCCCACCTAGGATAGCTTTCCGTTGACTAACTTTAAGGTTGCTAACTGTGTCATCGCCTACGGGGCTATTGATCGCTCCAAGGAGCTATATGTTGTCCCAAGGGACTATTTCAGGCCTAAGGGCCATATTAAAGTACATCCATGAATGAGCTTCTATTCTTATGTTGTATTGACATCACTGATCTTCCATCGAGCCTTGTGTGCCTAGGGTGCAGTTACAGGAGCCCACCGGGCTCAGACATAGTTACCGAAGTCCAGCGGGCTTAGATGCATACCCAGAAACTAGGTAGGTTGGTTGTAGCACTAGTAGGATCATAGGAACCTGGATAGGGATATATAGATTGGATTGTACTTTCGAGGGCTTATGGGGGCCCCGATATATTATTTATGTTGCTTGCACCTTACAGGATTATGGGGGCTAGGTTAGGTTCTTGTTTATATAGCAGTTTGTTTTCTCAATCTTGAGTCGCTGGTAGGCACTAGAGGTGCCTATTCCCAACCAGGTCAGTCCAGATCCCAGTGTGGCATTAAGTTCCAGTCATGCCTCCCAAGGTGGGGCTTGATAGAGTTATCCAATGGTCCATTTTATCACCCCACGAATCACATCGTGAGTCATTCTATGGAATTTTGCAGATTTTTCTACTAACTTTACTATAAGTCTAGGGCTTGATTGTAGGGACTTGTGAGGTGTCATACTCTCGATCTCGATCCAAGACCTGACTCCACACCCCAATCTCAACTCCAAACCTTTATGACTACCCTAACATCGATCCTAACCTAGGACCCATATCTCAGCCTCGACCTGAGACCCGTCTACTAAACCTGACTCTGACCCCCGACCTTAACCCTATCCTAATCCTGACCTTGCCCCCAATCCCTGAACCCCAACCTTAACACCCGACTTCAAACCTAATATTCTTTCCTCTTTCCTCGACCCTTATTCATGTTCCTCAGCCTTATCCTAACCCAACCCTTTACCTCGACCTTGAGCCCCGACTGCTGAACCCTGACCTCATCCCTTAAATCTTGACCTTGACCCTGACCCCTAACCTCAACTCTTGACCTCGATGTCGACCCTCGACCCAAAGCCCTTTCCCCATCCTAAATACCCATTTTCCAACTTCGGCCATGACCCCTAACTCTGACTCCTAGCGTCGACCCTGATCCTAACCCAAACCTAAACCAGGACCCTCGACCCCCAAACCTTAACCCCGATCACAAACCCAACCCCAATCTGACCCTCTACCTTAAACTTGATCCCAAACTCCTGACCCTCGATATTAACCTCGACCTTTGACTCCAGACCTCAATCCTGACCCTGACCCTGACCTTGACCCTCGACCTTGATCCTGACTCGTAACCCCAGCATCTTTCCTCTAAGCCCGAGCTCGATCCCGATCTGTAATTCCCAATTTCGACCCTAACCCCCATCTCCAACACTAACCTCGACTTCAGTCCCTGACTCCTGACTCCCAACCCCGATCCTGAACTGAAACTTGACCCCTGGCCTTAACTCTCGACCTCAACTTCAACCCGATCCTCGTTCCCTCACCCCGACCTACACCCTAACCTTGACCCCGACCTCAACTCCGAAACTCAACATTGATAGGACTCCAACACCTTACCCTGACTTTCTACCCCAACCTGGGTCCCAACGTCGACCCGATATTAAAATCTCTACACCTGACCCAAATTCGCTACACTGTACCCTTGACCCCCATCTCTGAACTTGTTTTTTCACTCTAAATTTCTGATATTTACTCAAGACCTGACTCCCAACCCAGACTCTTAACATCGACTCGAGATCTGACTCCCAATCCCGATCGGAATCTCGACCCCGAATCCGACCCCTGACCACAACTTTTGACCCCAAAGCCTAAAATCGACCCGAGATTCGAATCTCGACCCCAATATGAGACCCAATTCTTAACACTGACTCGAGATTCATGACCTGTCTTTCAACCCCAACCGATACAAATCTTGATAGTTATATATTTATTATTCTTACAATTTGTATTTACATATGCAATAACAAAAATATACTTTTTTGAAAAATGCTAAATAATACATAAAATATTAAGAGAAAAGAAGTTTCAAATGATCGACTATAAATAGAGAAAAAAACATAAAAAGGAAGGGAAGTTATAACTTGTGATATTATGAATTTTGAGTGGATAAAAGTTGAAAGCTTAACCAATTATGCTAACACATATTTTATCCATGAATACCCATATTTCTAATGATTGAATATAGGCTTAAATTTAAATTTTATCCATCTAAAAAGCCACTCATCCAACCCACTAATATATAGATGGGTTAGGCAGATTATTAAAGTATTTTCTCTAGGAGAACATCCTTAAAAATGAGAAAAATGACTTTCCTAATATAAGTAAGGAATATATGTTTTGTAAGTGACATATTTCAATTTCATTATCTCCTTCCACCCATTCAACCCCAATCCCCTACTACCCCCGAACCCCATTCCGTTCCTATAGTATTTTTCTAGGTTACATATAAATGGTTAATGTATGACATTATGTAACGGCGAAAAATGATGTTGTCTATTCAAACATTGTATTCATTAAAACAATACGATATGTTACAATATAACACAATACTATATGATACATTATGAAACAATACCTAACAACCATCCAAACACAGTGTTAATGTATACACAAAATTAATTAATTTAATCTAAACAGTTAGAAATTATAATGAAAATACATATCACTTAATCATGTTAAACAATAAATGTGTATATCTAAGAAACGTACTTTTTTTTGCAGTTATAAATTTGGTATAAATATTTAGAGGGATAAGTGTTTAGAGTTTTAATAGGTTGGTCTAAGTTTGTTTTTTGTGTCACATTATTTGAATGTTTATTACCCATCTGTCACATTATTCAAAGCAAATTTGAATATGGTTGTTTGGCGTGAGGAAATCACATGTTGCTTACTTTTGTTGAATTTTAAAATACTCATTTTGCCTTTTATATTGTTCTTGTCAGTTAATAATTAAGGGTTAATTTGTCTTATTGCACATTGAAGTACAATTGTTGTGTTCTAAACCACGGTATTTTCGTGAAATTTGTAACCAACATTTTAATAGTAATACAAGATTAAAAATTGAAAAATAATTTAAAGGTTTAGAAAATATTTTTTCTAAAAAATATTCTTAAAAAAGGAAAGCAGGAAAAATAGGTTTTATAGAAGACATTCCAATTCATTGTCTCCTTCCCACTTATTCAATCCACATCCCCTGCCACCCCCTGACCCGCTTCCCCACTCCATCCCACTTTCATAGTATTTTACTAGATTACATATAAATGTTCTTCTGGTAATATTTCTTGATTACTTACCGAATGCTATAAAATAAGTATGAAATCAACTTATTTTCCAAAAAAATTATTTTCCTTTGTATCAAACATGCCCTCAGAAAATAGGGACATTCACACGAATACCCCTATTTTAAATTGGTCTATAATTTTTTCTCTCAAATTAGTGGTCTTTAAATTTCATGCTTCAACATTTTAAGTAATAAAACAGTGGAAAATGATACCCCCTGATATCAAAAATACCATAAAATTCGCAGGAAAGAAGCTATGTCTTATAAGGAAAAAAAATTCACAAGATAAAATTCGCAAGACACAAATTATTTATGAGACATAAGTTCATTTTCACAATCTAGAAGTTATGCCTTATAAGACATAATTTAGTTCTATAGAACTTATGCCGTTAGAAGTATAAGTACAGTTTCAAAACTCAAAAAATTACGCCTTACTAAACATTATCTTATTCCTCTAGATTTGTTGCCGAACTTATGTGTTTGCGAATTAGATACTATGCAACTCATGTTGGACAAGACAAAGTTGTGAAATTAGGTATAGTTAAGGTACTTTATCCCACGAAAGTTTCATAAAATGAGAAGTAGGGATTATAATTAAAGAGTACCAATTTAAGGTGCAAAATTTAAAGACTACCTTGTAACGACCCGAATGTCGTTACGGGAAGGGAATAGATTAAGAGCACTGAGAAACAAGCTAAGGCTGAGATAGAAAAAGTTGTAAAATAATATAAGTATAAAACTGGTCAAAATTGGGTAGTTACTGGTTCGGGGGACCGCCGCAGTGTGACGTGGTAATGGTCGGAGTCCTACCGGGATAAATTTTGGAACTAACCACTGGAGCCGCCGCAGCGGCACCCTGGCTGCTGTAGCGGGTCCGTTGCAGCGGAAGTACGATCGCGGCAACACAAAATGGGAATCAAAAAATAGGTTTAAGAGGAATTTCTAGGGTTTTTACCCTATTATTTTCAAAACACAATTAGAAAGGTTAGAAGGCAAAATTTTCTTCCAGAGCAGGAAATTCCTCTTCAAAGGTAAGACTCTTGATCCTCTATATCGATTAAGGGTATTTTGGACCTTAGAATGCTTATAGACCCTTTAATGGTGTGTTTTTTAATGGACAAAATCCTTGGTTGATAGACTAGGGCTGGATTATGGGGGGTCTATGGGGTGGTTTAAATTGAGGTTTAAGGAGTATTGGTTACTTCCCTAGGATTACTTGTCTGAGAACGAGGGTTACATGGAAATTGAGACCTAGAACTAAGTAGAACTGGGGTTTACTTTTGAAAATGCTTTGAAGGAGAAGGGTTTGATCTTCTAAAACCTTTATTCCAAGAGTAAGTAATGAATTACTCTATATTGTGTTGGATTTCGAGCATTCCGAAGCTTTGAGAAAGGACGAGGCTCCTGTGGAGTAACAGACTCTTCATGTCCAAATCGAGGTAGGTTATGGTTTATAAGGATAGACTCTATATAATAGCATGTACATGTTGTGTAGTGATGATATATGATTGGTTTTCAGACATTAGTCGTTACGATAATTTGTTATTGAATAAATTGTTGAAGGAATGTGGATATGATATGGTATTAAACTATAATAAAACTATGTTAAGTGTTAAGTAAGGATATTATACCCGGTTAATGAGATGTTTCATTGGTTTGTAATTGTTTACTTAGAGGAGTAGATTGTAAACTCCTGTATGTTTAAATAATGCACCTTGATGTATTCACTTGAGGAGAATGTTGAAGGATAGTAACAATATCCTAAGATGAGAGGAACGTGCTCGAGGGGAGCATCCGGGTGAGCGATGTTAGTTGAGTGGCTTATGTCCGAGGGGAGCATTCGGATGAGCATATGAGTGGGATCGAGTACCATGCTGATACAGTATATGGATTTCTAGAGTCCCCTATTTGTCATGATTGGAAGGATAGAAATAAGACCCTCCAGCATGTGTGTACACTGATTTTGAGGAAGTAGTGTTTATGGTTATATAGCGGAGGCAGGTGCCCGACATGTCACCATTAGTTTTATTTTATGTTTTGTGTGTAACTTGTGAAAGTTTGGAGTGAGTATGTTCTAAGTGGATGAGTGTAAATGATGATCCTATAATTGTAATGAACCAAGAGAAGTGGTAAAAGATCCTAAGTGTGATGCAATGTGATAACCAAAGATGCTGGGTTGATTTTCTATGACGAAATGCTTTAAACTATATGTTGTGATGGGTTTTTATTGCTTATGTAAAACTTGTGTTATATCTGATTGATGTATAGAGAGTGTGAATTGTGAGAACTAGGAGCTAAAGAAGGTGCAGCCAAGTCGAGCTACTACCTTGAGCAGTACCGCTGCAGAGGAGCTACTTACGCCACGGCAAACGACCTAATCCAGTGAGCAGGCCGGTTGTCACTTGTGCACAGCCAATGTACGTTATATGTTTCTATGTTGATATGTGGTGTATAAATTGGTTGTATACTATTATTGCCTTAATTATATGTTATTATGTGATGTCGGTCGATGATGCCTACCAGTACTGTGTTTCGTACTGACCCTATGCCTACATTTCTTTTCTGAGTGCAAAATTCGATCCAAGAAGCTCTTCTCATCCCCACCTTTATCAATAGTAGTTTCCTTGAAAGGTAAGTGGCATGAAATGGACTGATTGAATCCATTAGCGAAGATGTACCTCCTGAGGATATTGTAGTTTTCTTTTTATTTCTCTTTAGTTAAACTTTCTTAGACTTGTAGTTAGACGTTGACTTGAAATGACAATCAGGTCTTGGGATTATCGCTTTATTTGTTTTAAGAGAAATTTATTTGTTTTGATGATTCATTTTTGTCACAATCCAAATATAGGCCCGAATTAAGACACGGGACAAAGAACCTCGAAAGGCTCCAAGTCGACCGATGGCATGAACATAACATCTAACTCATTCAAATAGAACGTAAGATAAACATGAATAGCATAGTGGAAGTCTGAACATAACACAACATCAGAATACATACATAGGTCTAAAGTTAAATACATCCATGCATGTCTGAAAAGCCTCTAAACTGATGAGTTGATGAGAAAAAGACCCCAACTAACTAACTATAGTCTGAAAAACTGAAAAGATAAAATATAAATGATAAGAAGGGCCCTCGCAAGATGAGGACTCACCAACTAAGATTGAGAAGTGCTAACTCCGGAAGTCTGACTAGCGGCAAGACTAAGTCTAGATATCGAAGCTTGTATCATGAAACGATATAGCATAGAGTATGCGGTCAATACATGGAATATACCGAGTATGCAAGGTAAGTAAAACCACTAAGTAAGTAAAATCATAAATCATGCATAGTATAAAACATAATAAAGATAAGATTCTGAGAGTAGAGCTTGCAGGATATTTTCTGAAATCATGATCTAAACATAACTGAACATCATAACTGAATAGAATGACTCAAAGATGAAAACTGACAATCATTAGTAACACTGAACATTTGGTTCAAACCTGCTGAAAATATAATATCATGATTGATGTACATGCATAACTAAAATCATGAGGAATAATGGGAGATTCGTCATATAACAAACATTACCACGATAGAGCCTACATGACCCCAGCTATCACACTCAAGTGGGCAGAGCTGTCCAAAGCTTTGCTAGAGCTAAGGATGCTTCCATGATATCGATATCAAGCTAAAGGCCCCTTGGGGGCAGGGGAAGCTCACATGGGAGGTCCAAAATATGGGTGATCTTCAGAACCTCCTCAATAAACTCATATGGATCCTCGTCTTCCTTTGATCCAAGGAACTTGGGAGGGTTCATCCTCATAAAATCCCTAACTCTTACCGTTGTTGCATTCCCGTTCTGAGGGACCAGTGCTACCTCCTGCTGATTGACCTGGGTAGTCAAGGCCTGGGCTAACATCTGAATGGCTGCCTTAACTCTGTATGGGCAACTGGCTCGGGTATATGCTCCTCATGGACTGGTGAGGCCTGCTGGTGCTCGTCTCCATTGCCATTATCATGGCCATTCCTATTTTTGTTTCTCCTTCCATTAACTCTGCGGGGAGGCATGATTCTATAAACGAGTATATCATGAGTTAGATGGATAGATAGATATTTAATCGCATGAATTAGATCATGAAAGAAGAGAACATTTCCTAAACATCTGATAGCCTCTTCATCATAAGAGTGGAGCATTTCACACCAATGAAAAAGAATCATGTAACGTGGCATTCGTACACCCTACGACACTTCAAATCCTAATGCTCTGATACCAAGTTTGTCATGACTCGAACATAGGACCGGATCGAGACAGGGACAAAGAACCCCAAGAGGCTCCAAGACAACCCATGGAATAAACATAACATCTAACTCATTCAAATAGAATGGAATACCAACATGAATAACATAGAGGAAGTCTGAATATAACACAACATCAGAATACAAACATAGGTCCAAAGCTAAATACATCCAGGTATGAAAAGCCTCTAAACTAATGAGTTGATAGGGAAAGACCCCAACTAACTCACTATCGTACGAAAACTAAAAAGACGAAATACAACTGATAAGAAGGGCCCTCGCACGATGAGGACTCACCACCTGAGATCGAGAAGTGCTAACTCTGGAAGTCTGACTAGTGGCGGGACTAGGTCTGGATATCGGATCCTGTATCATGAAATGATACATCATAGAGTATGTGTTAGTACGTGGAATATACCGAGTATGCAAGGTAAGTAAAACCGCTAAGTAAGTAAAATCATAAATCATGCATTGTATAAAATATAATCAAGATAAGATTCTGAGAGTAGGGCTTGCATGCTATTTTTTGAAATCATGATCTGAACATAACTGAACATCATAACTGAATCGAATGACCCAAAGCTGAAAACTGATAATCATTAGTAAAACTGAATATTTGGGTCGAACCTGCTCAAAACATAATATCATGACTAATGTACATGCATAACTAAAATAATAAGGAACAATAGGAGACTCTTCATATAACCAACATTTCCATGATAGGGCTTACGTGGTCCCCACTATCACACTCAAGTGGGCAGAGCCGTCTAAAACTTTGCCAGGGCCAAGGACGCTACCATGATATCGATATCAAGTTGAAGGCCCCTTTGCGGAAGGGGAAGCTCACAAGGGAGGTCCCAAATAATATGAACATACCTAAATTGGCGTATAGTTCTAGCGCATAAGGTTGACTGACCCTTAGCCTACTCGGTGCTAGACACTACTCCAAAAAACATGCATATGCTCTCCAACGTTTTTCAAGGAAGCTGACCATAGTCTAGTGGCGAAGCTAACTTATAACATACATACATAAATCTGAAATCATAACATGAGGAGCCTTGGCTCAAACCACACCACAACTTAATATAATTGAGAGTCTTGACTGCAAAATCATGTGGTAAGCTAAAACATGAAATCATAAAATATATTTGATCATATGGGCTTTCCCAATACTTAAAATGCTTGAACTCCACTTGATTCACTTTGAAAACATGAACATACACATGGATATTTCGAAATCATACTTTCTTCATAAATATCTCATTGTGCTTGAATACATATTTCATTGATCTCAACTTTCATGAACTTTCATGGATGGGAATCATAATTTAGAAAACTTGAAGACATAAAAATTTTAATTTAAAACATTTTAAAATATGGCCATTTATCATAATTCAACATTCAAAACATGCTTAGATCATACCAATGCTTGAAAATTAGGAAATACACACATTGGGTAAAAACCCCATAGATTCATCAATTAGAACATCATGAATTAAGAGGGAATTAGGCATGGGTGTGGACTATTGCACCCATTCATAGCCTTACATACCTGAAGAAATATAATTTTCACAACTTCCTTGATTGCCCAAAGAGAATTGAGAAAGAACATTGAAGGACCTAAGCTTGATCACCTTCTCAACCCTCTAAACTTGCATGCATGAATTAGGATAGGCTTAGAATGACTTAATCCCTCTTAAAACACTCAATTCTGAGCTTAAAACGATGTACTTTAATCCTTAGGAATATAGGAATTATGGAAAAGCCCTTAATAAACTCGCAGGGAAAAACAAGCTGCTAGTCCCAACGAGGGACTGTATGAGTCGTGCCCTTGACCAAGACTCATGGTCACCTCCTATCATGAACACTGCCAATTCTTCCTCCGAGGTCACCACGAGAAACACCATGACTTGTGGTGTACCCAACGACTTATGGTGACCAATCATTGCCAACACTGCCGAAGTTCTCCAATCTTCAACCAACTTTTGACCACAAACCACCCAACGAATCATGGTTTTGACCACGACTCGTTGTCACATCTATGAACAGCTCACAACTCCAAATATCAACCATGGCCTGACCCCTCTCCACAAGTCACTTAACGACTCGTGGTGTTCCTGACGGGTCACTGGATGACTCATCCTGTGACCTGGTGCAGGAAATCATATTTTCTCTATTTCAACTCTTGGGTCTGATCTTAGGGTTTTTGAGGTATTACAGTTTTGTTCTATTATGAGTTTATTTCTTTATGAATGTTTGATATCGAGTTAAGTAATTGGAAATCACTAATTCGGCCACTGAGGGGTTAATGTGGGTACCAATCATGGACATTTGGATTGTGATAGAGTTGGTATCGGAGCTTAGGTTCGTTGATATCATTGTACTAAGATGGGTCTAGTAGAGTCTCACGGATCGGTGCGGAGACATCCGTAACTTATCTTTGAGAGGCTGCAGGACTTTAGGAAAACTCCCTTTATCTTTCCTTTCTTGAGATTACTTGATCCCAATTGGTATCTTGTGATTCAAATTGGTACCTGATAAATTTTGTTTCTTTCCTTCTAAGATGGTGAGAATATGTGTTAATGGAGTCAGAGAAGCAACACCTGAGCCGGTAGAAGTAGCAGCTATTGTTTGCGATAGAGTAAGGGGCAGAGGTCGTGGACAGAGGCTTGTTGCAGCCAGAGGAGGGGCTCGTGCCCCTACTCCAGTCAGGGAGAGGTCTACATCTCCCCTACCACTAGAAGTACAGGAGTGGGTGGTTGTTTAGGTTGAAGTTTCGACATAGGGAGAAGCTCCTACCGCTCTAGCATCCTCTGAGGTTATCCTTAATCTCCTACGTGGCCTGGTGGGTACTGGGTAGTGCTAGCAACTCGTGCGGGGCAGCAGTCAGGGATACATTATGCAGCTGCTATGGCTCCTCGAATTGATGACATGTTAGAGGCTTTCATGTTCCCTAGACCGATAGTGGGATAGGGTTATGAAAGGGGTGGTGCATGACCTGTTTTGGAGGTTTACAAAGATGAAGCCTCAAACTTTCTACTGCACCGAGTGGAGGACGCCTATGAGTTCATCATTGATTATCAAGGGAGGCTCCACAAGATGGGGGCGCTAGAGAGGTATGGTTTAGATTTTCTTATTATTCAGTTGATGGGGATGCTAAGCTCTGCTGGAGACCTTTTGTGGAGTGCAGACCAGCGGGGTCACCACCATTGACTTGGACCCATTTCTACTCCACATTTCTAAAGAAGTATGTTCCCCGCACTCTGAGGGGTAGGAGATGGGATGAGTTCACCACTATCAAGAAAGGGAACTCGTCTATTGCAGCAAACGAGGTCCGATTTCATTCCCCGTCTAGGTATGCTCTACCTATATGCCCACAGAGGAGTAGAGGATCAGGCGGTTTGCTAAAGGCATGAATGTGGGTCTCCAGGTATCAGCTCTTCAGATGGTCTCCTTAGGTAAGACCTTCCAAGAGATTTGGAGTATGTAAAGTCCATGGAAGGGGTGAGACAAGGGGAATATGCAAAGAATACTAAGAAGAAGGCTCGGAGGGTGCGTTCTTATAGTGATTCTTTTGCTAGGGCCTCAGCTCCGCAGGGTTTCTCTGGGTGCACTATTCAATCTGCCATGCATGTGATAGCCAGAGGTTTTCTAGGGACAGATCCGCATCCATCAGGTGTAGTTGGGGGTACTTAGATTGTTCGTTCAGGCTTCAGAGCTTGTCCTATTTCTCTGTTCCGATTCAGAGGCCAGTGATTGAGAAGGTCTATCACAAGTGTGGTAATTATGGACACTTCTGCAGATGGTACCCTAGGTTCGAACAAGGTGAACAGATTGTTACTCACCCAATTCCTCTAGCTCCGGCCCCTATCGGGAGAGGAGGTAGTGTATTTAGTCAGGATCGTCCAAAACTAGGACGAGGTAGTCAGCCAGTCATTAAAGGTGGTGCTCAGCAGAGTAGAGGAGGTACTCAGGTGGGTAGGGGTGACACCCAGCCAGGTAGAGGTGTGGCACAACCGAACCAGGGAGGTTCTCAGATGGGTAATCAGGCCCATTTCTATGCTTTTCCTAGTAGGCAAGACCGTTATTACAGGTACGGTCTTCATGTCCGACAAAATGGCTATTATGTTATTTGATTCGGGCTCTACATTTTCTTATGTGTCTAATTATTTTGCATTGGGTTTGGAACTTGTTTATGATGTGCTTGATACTCCTGTTCATGTGTCTACTCCTGTTGGGGGCTTTGTGGTGGTGGATAGGGTTGTTCGTGATGGTATTATTGATTTCATTTGGTTTGAAACTCTGGCAGACTTAGTGATCTTGTACATGGTTGATTTTAATGTGATTTTGGGAATGAGCTGGCTGTCCCTTTACCACGCCATTCTAGATTGCCATGCTAAGATCGTCACTATATCGGGGCCGAGGGCGTCTAAATTGGAGTTGAAAGGGAATTGTAACCTAACGGCTACAAGGGAGAAATCGAAAGGAAACTGTACCCGACCAGGGATGATGCTCCTAAGAAACTCATATCCTATATTCATGCCTGTAAGTTTATAGAGCGGGGTTGTACAACGTATCTAGTGCATATTTGGGACACTAGTTCTAAGGGAACTTCCATAGAGTCAGTGCCGGTCATTCGTGAGTTTTAGAGGTGTTTCCTGCAGATCTGCCCGGCATGCCGCCGGACCGTGACATAGATTTCTGTGTAGATTTAGATCCAGGTACTTGGCCCATTTCTATTCCTCTATACCAAGTGGAACCTGATGAGTTAAGAGAACTCAAGAAGCAGTTGCAGGAGTTTCTTACTAAAGGGTTTATTAGACCAAGTGTGTCGCCATGGGGTGCCAGTTTTGTTTGTGAAGAAGATGGATGGTAATATGCAGATGTGCATCAATTACCATCAGTTGGACAAGGTAACTATTCGAAACAAGTATCCTCCTCCTCAAATAAATTATTTGTCTGATCAGTTATAGGGAGCGGCCGTGTTTTTGAAGATTGACTTGAGGTCGGGTTATGACCAGCTGAAAATTCGAGCTGAGGATATTCCCAAAATGGCGTTCCGAACAAGGTATGGGCATTACGAGTTTCTACTCATGTCATTCAAACTCACTAATGTGCCAGCTGCATTCATGTTTCTAATGAATGGTATTTTCAAACCATACTTAGATTCCTTTGTGGTTGTTCTTATTGATGATATCTTGGTGTATTCCAACACCAAGTTGGAGCATGAAAATCATCTAAGAATTGTGTTGGAATTACTGAAGGAGAAGAAGTTGTATGCTAAATTCACCAAGTGTCAATTTTGGCTGAAATTAGTGTCTTTTATGGGACATGTGATTTCCAAGGAGGAAGTAAAAGTTGATCCACAGAATGTGGAGGCAGTCAGAAACTAGGCGAGGCCACCTAACATGACGAAAATTTGGAGTTTTGTGGGGCTGGCCAGTTACTATCGTCGGTTTGTGAAGGGTTTTACATCCATAACTTTGGTGCTGACCAATTTGACTCAAAAGGATGTACCTTTCCAGTGGTTTGAGGAATGTGAAGTAAGTTTTCAGAAACTCAAGACTCTGCTAACCACAACACCTATCCTGGTGCTACCTGTGGAAGGTAATGCCTTTGTTGTTTATTGTTGTCACACCCCAAACCCGGGGAGGCGTGACTGGAACCTGGTGCCACCCCTGATATGAGCATACCCGATGCCTCAAAAATAAAATGAATGCCAGAAACGATAAGGTTCAACAACACAGAAACTATAAAATCAGAATAAGATGATAGACTATAGCGGAAGCTGGCTCACCTAACCAACCAAGAAAAATAAATACAATTTGCCGTCAAGGCCACAGAATGGAAGAACAACTATACAATATGTCCCACCTGGCCTAAAACAATGACACTACACCCACAACAAACGTCTACGAGCCTCTAGAACTATAATAGAAATCAACTGCTCAGGAGAGGGCCCCAAACTACCCATAACTCAACCTTTGGAAACTCCGAAAGAATGGGAGCACACCGACTCAATTGGAACTCCACTCAGCAACCAAGAAAGTAATCTAACAGCCCAGCATCCTGCAGGTATGAATGAAGCGCCCGTACTAGGGCATCAGTACAATAATGTACCGAGCATGAAAGGCAGAAACAACTGAAAGACTAAGATTAGAGATTAGATATACTAAATATCGAAGGAGGAGAAACTCAATTTAAGTAAACATATTAAACCTACCTGGCCCCCATAAGCCTGGAAAGTACAAGAAAACATACAAATAGAATCTACCAGGCCCCTATAAGCCCAACAAGTCCAAAAGTAAATAACAACACAGCGGCACCTAGCCAACACAGATCACCTTTCATCGCCTCTAGACCTCTTAATGGCCTCAGCTAACATCAGCCAACATCTAGCATCCACTGCTATCAGATAACAAATAACACAAGCAACAACCACAATATAATGCCAAAACAATCACAAGTGAACACTAGTTAATCAACATCATCAATTAGGCACTGCCGGACACTCTCTTGGCTGCGCACAGTTAGCGGAGCTTAATTCATCTGGGAGAACCAATCGCGATCCCAGAAAGGCTCAGACATGTTAGACAACTCTCAAATCATGTCTCAACTCGACACTATGGAAGACATCATTCTCAACCCCGTAGGTAATTTCACTCCTTGGGCTCAATCTCTCAACTGGAAACACTCTCGTGCGTCAGGTATCCACACGTCACAAGGCACCTCGGGCTCGACCCCTAGCCGAAATAACTCTCATGCATCGGGATCCACAAGCCACAAGGCCTCAAAAATAACAAACACACAATCAACAATAGTAATAATACATGCTCAAATAGCCCAGAATCAGCTCTCAAACCCAACAACCCAACTATTACTACATAGTACTATTCTTTCACGTCTAGCCGTCCACCGATAAGCCACTAACCAAGATATGGATTACCATACTAACCCTTCAATCCTCAAGCCTTACAAACAGCCCACACGCTACTCTAATTACCACTAACATTAAGGGACATGGCCTAACCAGCCCAAGTGTCACCACGGCCGTCACGTGCCATCGACATGGTCGACAAGATTGCCGCTTCAAAAATAACAAAAGGTCGTCGCAGCCATCGAACTTAACCACTATAATCCCTCATGCACTTGAAAATATAATCACCTAATCTTATCACTCAAACATGCCACAACTTTCCACAGGAACCACATGCCTCACACACGACCTCTCGACCCGAGCCTAACAATTTTCCATGACAACGATTCTCCACACTCAAGCCCGAGCCACCAACCAAACCAAAACCTTATACACACCATTATTACCATATAAAAAGGAAAACAGAGTTCAATAATACCAAAACAGAAGCCATCGCAAAACAGCCAACACACACGTCAACACGGATGACAACGGCTATGGAATTCATGCCGACAAAGGGAGGGACAAGCCTAACATGCCTTAGCTTCAAGCCTAGCCAAACTTGAGCATTAAAAACCATGAACCTACTGCCTAAAGGCAGTCCAAAATTCTGCCAAAACGCAGCCAATACAACTCAACAACAAAACATGACAAACGAAGATTACCCAATAAGATTCATAACAATTCGAAGGGAGAAGCTCCTACTGCTCTAGCATCCTCTGAGGTTATAACTCAGGTCCTTAATCTCCTACGTGGCCTGGTGGGTACTGGGTAGTGCTAGCAACTCGTGCGGGGCAGCAGCCAGGGATACATTATGCAGCTGCTATGTCTCCTCGAATTGATGACATGTCAGAGGCTTTCATGTTCCCTAGACCGATAGTGGGATAGGGTTATGACAGGGGTGGTGCATGACCTGTTTTGGAGGTTTACAAAGATGAAGGCTCCAACTTTCTACGGCACCTAGTGGAGGACGCCTATGAGTTCATCATTGATTGTCATGAGAGGCTCCACAAGATGGGGGCGGTAGAGAGGTATGGTTTAGATTTTCTTATTATTCAGTTGATGGGGATGCTAAGCTCTGCTGGAGACCTTTTGTGGAGTGCAGACCAGCGGGGTCACCACCATTGACTTGGACCCATTTCTACTCCACATTTCTAAAGAAGTATGTTCCCCGCACTATAAGGGATAGGAGATGGGATGAGTTCACCACTATCAAGAAAGGGAACTCATCTATTGCAGCAAACGAGGTCCGATTTCATTCCCCGTCTAGGTATGCTCTACCTATATGCCCACGGAGGAGGAGAGGATCAGGCGGTTTGCTAAAGGCATGAATGTGGGTCTCCAGGTATCAGCTCTTCAGATGGTCTCCTTAGGTAAGACCTTCCAAGAGATTTGGAGTATGTAAAGTCCGTGGAAGGGGTGAGACAAGGGGAATATACAAAGAATACTAAGAAGAAGGCTCGGAGGGTGCGTTCTTATAGTGATTCTTTTGCTAGGGCCTCGGCTCCGCAGGGTTTCTCTGGGTGCACTATTCAATCTGCCATGCATGTGATAGCCAGAGGTTTTCTAGGGACAGATCCGCATCCATCAAGTGTAGTTGGGGGTACTTAGATTGTTCGTTCAGTCTTCGGAGCTTGTCCTATTTCTCTGTTCCGGTTCAGAGGCCAGTGATTGAGAAGGTCTATCACAAGTGTGGTAATTATGGACACTTCTGCAGATGGTACCCTAGGTTCGAACAACGTGAATAGATTGTTACTCTCCCAATTCCTCTAGCTCCGGCCCCTATCGGGAGAGGAGGTAGTGTATTTAGTCAGGATCGTCCAAAACTAGGACGAGGTAGTCAGCCAGTCATTAAAGGTGGTGCTCAGCAGAGTAGAGGAGGTACTCAGGTGGGTAGGGGTGACACCCAGCCAGGTAGAGGTGTGGCACAACCGAACCAGGGAGGTTCTCAGATGGGTAATCAGGCCTATTTCTATGCTTTTCCTAGTAGGCAAGACAGTTATTACAGGTACGATTTTAATGTCTGACAAAATGGCTATTATGTTGTTTGATTCGGGCTCTACATTTTCTTATGTGTCTGATTATTTTGCATTGGGTTTGGAACTTGTTTATGATGTGCTTGATACTCCTATTCATGTTTCTACTCCTGTTGGGGGCTCTGTGGTGGTGGATAGGGTTGTTCGTGATGGTATTATTGATTTCATTTGGTTTGAAACTCTGGCAGACTTAGTGATCTTGTACATGGTTGATTTTAATGTGATTTTGGGAATGAGCTGGCTGTCCCTTTACCACATCATTCTAGATTGCCATGCTAAGATCGTCACTATATCGGGGCCGAGGGCGTCTAAATTGGAGTTGAAAGGGAATTGTAACCTAACGGCTACAAGGGAGAAATCGAAAGGAAACTGTACCCGACCAGGGATGATGCTCCTAAGAAACTCATTTCCTATATTCATGCCTGTAAGTTTATAGAGCGGGGTTGTTCAACGTATCTGGTGCATATTTGGGACACTAGTTCTAAGGGAACTTCCATAGAGTCAGTGCCGGTCATTCGTGAGTTTTAGAGGTGTTTCCTGCAGATCTGCCCGGCATGCCGCCGGACCGTGACATAGATTTCTGTGTAGATTTAGATCCAGGTACTCGGCCCATTTCTATTCCTATGTACCAAGTGGAACCTGATGAGTTAAGAGAACTCAAGAAGCAGTTGCAGGAGTTTCTTACTAAAGGGTTTATTAGACCAAGTGTGTCGCCATGGGGTGCCCCAGTTTTGTTTGTGAAGAAGATGGATGGTAATATGCAGATGTGCATCAATTACCATCAGTTGGACAAGGTAACTTTTCGAAACAAGTATCCTCTTGCTCAAATAAATTATTTTCTGATCAGTTATAGGGAGCGGCCGTGTTTTTGAAGATTGACTTGAGGTCGGGTTATGACCAGCTGAAAATTCGAGCTGAGGATATTCCCAAAATGGCGTTCCGAACAAGGTATGGGCATTATGAGTTTCTAGTCATGTCATTCAAACTCACTAATGTGCCAGCTGCATTCATGTGTCTAATGAATGGTATTTTCAAACCATACTTAGATTCCTTTGTGGTTGTGCTTATTGAAGATATCTTGGTGTATTCCAACACCAAGCTGGAGCATGAAAATCATCTAAGAATTGTGTTGGAATTACTGAAGGAGAAGAAGTTGTATGCTAAATTCACCAAGTGTCAGTTTTGGCTGAAATTAGTGTCTTTTATGGGACATGTGATTTCCAAGGAGGGAGTAAAAGTTGATCCACACAAGGTGGAGGCAGTCAGAAACTAGGCGAGGCCACCTAACATGACGAAAATTTGGAGTTTTGTGGGGCTGGCCAGTTACTATCGTCGGTTTGTGAAGGGTTTTACATCCATAACTTTGGTGCTGACCAATTTGACTCAAAAGGATGTACCTTTCCAGTGGTTAGAGGAATGTGAAGTAAGTTTTCAGAAACTCATGACTCTGCTAACCACAACACCTATCCTGGTGCTACCTGTGGAAGGTAATGCCTTTGTTGTTTATTTGTTGTCACACCCCAAACCCGGGGAGGCGTGACTGGAACCTGGTGCTACTCCTGATATGAGCATACCCGATGCCTCAAAAATAAAACGAAGGCCAGAAACGATAAGGCTCAACAACACAAAAACTATAAAATCAGAATAAGATGATAGACTATAGCGGAAGCTGGCTCACCTAACCAACCAAGAAAAATAAACACAATTTACCGTCAAGGCCACAGAATGGAAGAACAACTATACAATATGTACCACCTGGCCTAAAACATTGACACTACACCCACAACAAACATCTACGAGCCTCTAGAACTATAATAGAAATCAACTGCTCAGGAGATGGCCCCAAACTACCCATAACTCAACCTCTGGCAACTCCGAAAGAATTGGAGCACACCGACTAAATTGGAGCTCCACTCAGCAACCAAGAAAGTAATCTAACAGCCCAGCATCACCTGCAGGTATGAATGAAGCGCCCGTACTAGGGCATCAGTACAATAATGTACCGAGCATGAAAGGCAGAAACAACTGAAAGACTAAGATTAGAGATTAGATATACTAAATATTGAAGGAGGAGAAACTCAATTTAACTAAACATATAAAACCTACATGGCCCCCATAAGCCTGGAAAGTACAAGAAAACATACAAATAGAATCTACCAGGCCCCTATAAGCCCAACAAGTCCAAAAGTAAATAACAACACAGCGGCACCTAGCCAACACAGATCACCTTTCATCGCCTCTAGACCTCTTAATGGCCTCAGCTAACATCAGCCAACATCTAGCATCCACTGCTATCAGATAACAAATAACACAAGCAACAACCACAATATAATGCCAAACAAATCACAAGTGAACACTAGTTAATCAACATCATCAATTAGGCACTACCGGACACTCTCTCGGCTGCGCACAGTTAGCGGAGCTTAATTCATCTGGGAGAACCAATCACGATCCCAGAAAGGCTCAGACATGTTAGACAACTCTCAAATCATGTCTCAACTCGACACTATGGAAGACATCATTCTCAACCCCGTAGGTAATTTCACTCCTTGGGCTCAATCTCTCAACAGGAAACACTCTCGTGCGTCAGGTATCCACACGTCACAAGGCACCTCGGGCTCGACCCCTAGCCGAAATAACTCTCATGCATCGGGATCCACAGGACACAAGGCCTCAAAAATAACAAACACACAATCAACAATAGTAATAATACATGCTCAAATAGCCCAGAATCGGCTCTCAAACCCAACAACCCGACTATTACAACATAGTACTATTCTTTCATGTCTAGCCGTCCACCGATAAGCCACTAACCAAGATAAGGATTACCATACTAACCCTTCAATCCTCAAGCCTTACAAACAGCCCACACGCTACTCTAATTACCACTAACATCAAGGGACATGGCCTAACCAGCCCAAGTGTCACCACGGCCGTCACGTGCCATCGACATGGTCGACAAGATTGCCGCTTCAAAAATAAAAAAAGGTCGTCGCAGCCATCGAACTTAACCACTATAATCCCTCATGCACTTGAAAATATAATCACCTAATCTTATCACTCAAACATGCCACAACTTTCCACAGGAACCACATGCCTCACACACGACCTCTCGACCCGAGCCTAACAATTTGCCATGACAATGATTCTCCACACTCAAGCCCGAGCCACCAACCAAACCAAAACCTTATACACACCATTATTACCATATAAAAAGCAAAACAGAGTTCAATAATACCAAAACACAAGCCATCGCAAAACAGCCAACACACACGTCAACACGGATGACAACAACTATGGAATTCATGCCGACAAAGAGAGGGACAAGCCTAACATGCCTTAGCTTCAAGCCACGCGGAACTTGAGCATTAAAAACCATGAACCTACTGCATAAAGGCAGTCCAAAATTCTGCCAAAACGCAGCCAATACAACTCAACAACAAAACAAGAAAAACGAAGATTACCCAATAAGATTCATAGCAATTCGAAGGTAGAAACTCCGAGACAACAACCTACCGACTTAAAACACCTATAAACAACCTTAAAAATCAAGGAGAACAAAAGTAATAAGGCTTACCAATAGCTTCACCACGAAACAGCTACCAAAAGTCCGGAAAAGACACCAAACTACTAACTACACCAAGCTCCCGACTTCCCCACATCAAAATCATGTTGAGCCATGGATTCTTGCCCCAAAACCCAAAGGAAACAACGGAGAGAACTTGAGAGAGGTTTCATATGAAATATACGCTGCAAAATGAGTTTTTGATGACCAACAACCGACCAAAGGGTATTAAATAATCCTCCACCGCCTTAAGACCTTGTGAGGTGCCTGCTTGCGCGGTCTCGCGAAAATGCAAATATCTCTCTACTCCGTAGTAGGATTGTCAAATGGTTTGATTTTCTGGAAAATAGAATCATAGATCTTTAATTTGATAGATCGCACAACCCCTAAACCCTTATAGATTGGGAGAGACACTTCGATACATTTAACCTAAATTTCAAGGAATCTCAAGAAGAAAATTTTGCGATAACTTTTTCTGAATTTTGTTCGACAACTTGATCGACATCCAATATTAAATATGACCATAGAGTGACTCAAATAACTCATAATACTTCCTTCTTAGACTATTATGTACTCTTAGTCCTACCTAGAAAGCATGATTTTATTGCTCAAAAGGTGTCACATCCTTCCCCCCATAGAAACATTCATCCTCGAATGTTGGATGACACGCACGACCGCAACTCATGGACCGACAGAGCACGACATCGCACGACATAGCCTCACACAGCAAGCCTACCACTAACAACTCCAAACAACAAAACTTTGCACCATGCCGAGGCATGAAACAACTATAACCATAATCAAAATAAGAATCTTACCTGCCGCCATGTCTAGCCACTGGCTAGCTATAATTCATCTAGTAACAAGCATCCCTGCAAGAGTCACCAAGCATGAGTCTGGACCCGACTCTTATGACATCTAACTTCTCGCATGATTTTGATCCATAAAGAAGGTTAATAATTCTAAATGCCCTGTAGCCTCTTGTCTATAAGTCACCTAGGCAACGTACACATAAACAAGACTCTACTAGACACAGCTCATAGACTCCCTAGGACGAACTTCTCTAATACCAAGTATGTCACACCCCAAACCCGGAGAGGCATGACTGGCACCTGGTGTTACCCCTAATATAAGCATACTCGACGCCCCAAAAATAAAACAAAGGCCAGAAATGATAAGGTTCAAAAACACAACAACTATAAAATCATAATAAGATGATAGACTATAGCGGAAGCTGACTAACCTAACCAACTAAGAAAAATAAATACAATTTGCTGTCAAGGCCACGGAATGGAAGAACAACTATACAATATGTCCCACCTTGCCGAAAACAATGACAATACACCCACAACAAATGTCTACGAGCCTCTAGAACTATAATAAAAATCAACTGCTCAGGAGAGGGCCCCGAACTACCCATAACTCAACCTCTAGCAACTCTGTAAGAACTGGAGTACACCGACTCAACTGGAACTCCACTCAGCACCCAAGAAACTAATCTAACAGCCCAGCATCACCTTTAGCTATGAATGAAGCGCCCCTACTAGGGCATCAGTACAATAATGTACCAAGCATGAAAGGCAGAAACAACTAGAAGACTAAGATTAGAGATTAGATATAATAAATATCGAAGGAGGAGAAACTCAATTTAAGTAAACATATAAAACCTACCTGGCCCCCATAAGCCTAGAAAGTACAAGAAAACATACAAATAGAACCTACCTGGCCCCTATAAGCCCAGCAAGTCCAAAAGCAAATAACAACACAACGACACCTAGCCAACACAGATCACCTGTCATTACCTCTAGACCTATTAATGGCCCCAACTAACACCAGCCAACTTCTAGCATCCACTGCTATCAGATAGAAAATAACACAAGCAACAACCACAATATAATGCCAAACAAATCACAAGTGAACACCAGTTAATCAACATCATCAATTAGGCACTGTCGGACACTCTATCGGCTGTGCACAGTTAGCAGAGCTCAATTCATCTGGGAGAACCAATCGCAATCCCAGAAAAAGGCTCAGACATGTTAGACAACTCTCAAATCATGTCTCAACACGACACTACGGAAGACATCATTCTCAACCCCATAGGTCATTACACTCCTTGGGCTCAATCCCTCAACTAGAAACACTCTCGTGCGCCAGGTATCCACACACCACAAGGCACCTCGGGCTTGACCCCTAGCCGAAATAACTCTCATGCATCGGGATCCAGAAGCCACAAGGCCTCAAAAATAACAAACACATAATCAACAATAGTGATAATACATGCTCAAATAGCCCATAATCAGCTCTCAAACCCAACAACCCGACTATTACAACATAGTACTATTCATTCACGTCTAGCCGTCCACCGACACGCCACTAACAAAGATAAGGATTACCATACTAACCCTTCTATCCTCAAGTCTTACAAACAGCCTACACGCTACTCTAATTACCACTAACATCAAGGGACATAGGCCAACCAACCCAAGTGTCACCACGGCCGTCACGTGCCATAGACATGGTCGATAGGATCACCGCTTCAAATATAACAAAAGGTCATCGCAGCCATCGAACTTAACCACTATAATCCCTCATGCACTTAATAATCACCTAATATTATCACTCAAACATGCCACAACTTGCCACAGAAACCACATGCCTCACACACGACCTCTCGACCCGAGCCTAATAATTTTCCATGACAACGATTCTCCGCACTCAAGCCCGAGCCACCAACCAAACCAGAACCTTACACACACCATTATTACCATATAAAAAGCAAAAAATAGTTCAATAAGACCAAAACACAAGCCATCGCAAAACAGCCAATACACACGTCAATAGGGACGACAACGGCTATGGAATTCATGCCGACAAAGGGAGGGACAAGCCTAACATGCCTTAGCTTCAAGCCTAGCCGAACTTGAGCATTAAAAACCATGAACCTACTGCCTAAAGGCAGTCCAAAATTCTGCCAAAACGCAGCCAACACAACTCAACAACAAAACAAGACAAACGAAGACTACCCAATAAGATTCATAGCAATTCGAAGGTAGAAACTCCGAGACAACAACCTACCGGCTTAAAACCCCAATAAACAACCTTAAAAACTAAGGAGAACAAAAGAAATAAGGCTTACCAATAGCTTCACCACGAAACAGCTACCAAAAGTCCGGAAAAGACACCAAACTACTGACTACACCAAGCTCCCAACTTCCCCACATCAAAATCATGTTGAGCCATGGGTTCTAGCCCCAAAACCCAAAGGAAACAACGGAGAGAACTTGAGAGAGGTTTCATATGAAATATACACTGGAAAATGAATTTTTGATGACCAACAATCGACCAAAGGGTATTAAATAATCCTCCACCGCCTTAAGACCTTGTGAGGTGCCTGCTTGCGCGGTCTCGCGAAAATGCAAATATCTCTCTACTCCGTAGTAGGATTGTCAAACAGTTTGATTTTCTAGAAAATAGAATCATAGATCTTTAATTTGATAGATCGCACACCCCCTAAATCCTTATAGATTGGGAGAGACACTTCGATACATTTGACCTAAATTTCAAGGAATCTCAAGAAGCAAATTTTGCGATAACTTTTTCTGAATTTTGTTCTACAACTTGATCGACGTCCAATATTAAATATGACCATAGAGTTACTCAAATAACTCATAATACTTCCTTCTTAGACTATTATGTACTCTTATTCCTACCTAGAAAGCATGATTTTATCGTTCAAAAGGTGTCACATCCTTCCCCCCCTAGAAACATTCATCCTCGAATGTTGGATGACACGCACGACACCAACTCATGGACCGACACAGCACGACATCGCACGACATAGCCTCACAAAGCAAGCCTACCACTAACAACTCCAAAAAACAAAACTTTTCACCATGCAAAGCCATGAAACAACTATAACCATAATCAAAATAAGAATCTTACCTGCCGCCATGTCTAGCCACTGGATGGCTATAATTCATCCAGTAACAAGCATCCCTACAAGAGTCAGCAAGCATGAGTCTGGACCCGACTCTTATGACATCTAACTTCTCGCATGATTTTGATCCAGAAAAAAGGGTTATAATCCTAAATGTTCTGTAGCCTCTTGTCTATAAGTAATCTAGGCAACGTACACATAAACAAGACTCTACTAGACATGGCTCATAGATTCCCTAGGACGAACTTCTCTAATACCAAGTATGTCACACCCCAAACCCGGGGAGGCGTGACTGGCACCTGGTGCTACCCCTGATATGAGCATATCCGACGCCCCAAAAATAAAACAAAGGCCAGAAATGATAAGGTTCAACAACACAACAACTATAAAATCAAAATAAGATGATAGACTATAGCAGAAGCTGGCTCACCTACCCAACCAAGAAAAATAAATACAATTTGCCGTCAAGGCCACGGAATGGAAGAACAACTATACAATATGTACCACCTTGCCTAAAACAATGATAATACACTCAAAACAAACGTCTAAGAGCCTCTAGAACTATAATGGAAATCAACTGCTCAGGAGAGGGCCCCAAGCTACCCATAACTCAACCTCTAGCAACTTCGAAAGAACTGGAGCACACCGACTCAACTGGAACTCCACTAGGAACCCAAGAAACTAATCTAACAGCCCAACATCACCTGCAGGTATGAATGAAGCGCCCCTACTAGGGCATCAGTACAATACTGTACCGAGCATGAAAGGCAGAAACAACTGGAAGACTAAGATTAGAGATTAGATATACTAAATATCAAAGGAGGAGAAACTCAATTTAAGTAAACATATAAAACCTACCTGGCCCCCATAGGCCTGGAAAGTATAAGAAAATATACAAATAGAACCTACCTGACCCCTATAAGCCCAGAAAGTTCAAAAGTAAATAACAACACAACGGCACCTAGCCAACACAGATCACCTGTCATCGCCTCTAGACCTCTTAATGGCCTCAGCTAACACCAGCCAACATCTAGCATCCGCTGCTATCAAATAACAAATAACACAAGAAACAACCACAATATAATGCCAAACAAATCACAAGTGAACACCAGTTAATCAACATCATCAATTAGGCACTGCTGGACACTCTCTCGGCTGTGCACAGTTAGCGGAGCTCAATTCATCTGGGAGAACCAATCGCGATCCCAGAAAGGCTCAGAAATGTTAGACAACTCTCAAATCATGTCTCAACACGACACGACGAAAGACATCATTCTCAACCCTGTAGGTCATTTCACTCCTTGGGCTCAATCCCTCAACTGGAAACACTCTCGTGCGTCGGTATCCACACGCCACAAGGCACCTCGGGCTCGACCCCTAGCTGAAATAACTCTCATGCATCGGGATCCACAAGCCACAAGGCCTCAGAAATAACAAACACACAATCAAAAATAGTAATAATAAATGCTCAAATAGCCCATAATCGGCTCTCAAACCCAACAACCCGACTATTACAACATAGTATTATTCTTTCACGTCTAGCCGTCCACTGATAAGCCACTAACCAAGATAAGAATTACCATACTAACCCTTCTATCCTCAAGACTTAAAAACGACCCACATACCACTCTACTTACCACTAACATCAAGGGACACAACCCAACCTACCTAACTGTCACAACGGCCGTCACGTGCCATCGACACGGTCAACACGATCGCCGATTCAAATATAACAAAAGGTCATCGCAACCATCGATCTTAACCACTCTAACCCCTCATTAACTTGAAAATATAATCACCCAATCTTATTCACTCAAACATCCCACAACGTTCCACAAGAACCACATGCCTCACACATGACCTCTCGACCCGAGCCTAACAATTTGCCATCACTATGATTCTCCGCACTCAAGCCCGAGCCACTAACCAAACCATAACCTTATAAACACCATTATTACCATATAAACAGCAAAACAGAGTTCAATAATAGCAAAACACAAGCCATCTCAAAACAGCCAAAATACACGTCACACGGACAATAATGGCTATGGAATTCATGCCCAAAAAGGGAGGGACAAGCCTAACATACCTTAGCTTCAAGCCTAGAAAAACTTGAGCCTTAAAAACCATGAACCTACTGCCTAAATGCAGTCCAAAATTCTGCCAAAAAGCAGCCAACACAACTCAACAACAAAACAATACAAACAAAGCTTACACGAAAAGATTTATAGGAATTTTACGGTAGAATCTCCGAGACAACCTACAAGCTTAAAACACCTATAAAAAACCTTAAAAACTAAGGAGAACAAAAGAAAGAAGGCTTAGCAACAACTTCACCACGAAAAAGCCACCAAAAGCCCGGAAAAGACACCAAACCACAGACTACACCAAGATCTCGACTTCCCAATATCAAAATCATGTTAAGCCATGGATTCTACCCCCAAAACCCAAAAGAAACCATGGAAAGAACTTGAGAGAGGTTTCATATGAAATATATGCTAGAGAATGAATTTTTTATGACCAACAACCGACCAAAGGGGATTAAATAATCCTCCACTACCTTAGAACCTTGTGAGGTGCCTACTTGCGTCTCTCTCGAAAATGCGAATATCTCTCTACTCCAAAGTTCGATTGGAAAATGGTTTGATGTGTTGGAAAATAGAATAATAGATATTTAATTGTATAGTCACACAACCCCTTGCTCCCTATAGATTTGGAGAAATACTTTGATACATTTAACCTAAATTTCAAGGAATCTCAAGAAGCAAATTTTGCGATAACTTTTTCCGAATTTTTTTCTACAACTTGATCGACGTCCAATCTTAAATATGACCATAAAGTGAATCAAACAACTCATAAAATTCCTTCTTATACTATTATGTACTCTTAGTCGTACCTCAAAAGCACAATTTTATCACTCAAATTATCCAAGGTGTCAAAATTGGGATGCCTCACGGTCTGCGTTAGGTGTTGTGTAATGCAGGAAGGATAAGTCATTGCTTATACCTTGAGTTTGATGGTGTAGGAGAAGAATTACCCCACGTATGACCTGGAGGTAGCAGCAGTGGTGTTCTCTTTGAAAATCTGGAGACACTATTTATACGGGGCTCATTGCGAGGTGTCACAAACCATTGCAATTTGTAGTATGTGTTCTCCTAGAAGGATCTCAATTTGAGGAAGAGGAGATGGATGGAACTACTTAAGTATTATGATATCACCATTTTATACCATCCAGGGAAGGCCAATATGGTGGCAGATGCATTCAAAAATCAGTGAGTATGGGTGGACTAGCTTGCCTGAAGGCTACCCAGCAACCGATGGACAAAGATGTTCAGAATTTGGCAAATAGCTTGGTGAGATTATCATTGACTGAAAGAGGTGGGACATTAGCAAGTGTGGAGTCTAAGAAATCCTTGTTAGAGGAAATCAAAGTAAGACAGTTTGAGGATGAGAAACTAGGTAAGATTTGAGATAAGGTTTTTGGGGGGAGAAGCCATAGAAGCAATGGTAGATGTTAAAGGTGTCCTGAGAATAAAAGGGTGGGTGTGTGTTCCCCGAGTCGATGAGTTAATTAATACTCTTTTAGAAGAAGCTCTAAACTCGAGGTACTCTATACACCCTTGAGTCACCAAGATGTACGATGATCTGAAAAAAACACTATGGTGGGGAAGGATGAAGAGAGACATTGTTGATAATGTCGCACAATGTCTGAACTGCAAGCTAGTAAAGTACGAGCACCAAAAGTCAGTAGGAGTACTTCAGCAGATGCCATTCTATCATGACCCGAGTCTACACCCTGGATGAGACACGGTACTTGGAGTCACAAGTAACCCCAAGAAAACCCATGGTCTATCATAAAACTGGTAATCTGAGTAATTATGGAGGAATATTAAGTAACAAAACCATTTAAGGAAAGCTGAATAATAAAAGTTTACACATCTGAAAACAAAACTGAAAGTCTGAGTCTATGTTTGAAAGCCTTCTACAACTAATGAGTTGTTGGGAAGCCCCCAGCTAACTCTAAAGTCTAACTGAATGAAACTAACTGAAGAAATAACCATCGTCCTCGAAAGATAAGGACTCACCACTGGTAGAGATCATATCAACTGAAGAAGATCTAGTATCAATGAGGCTGAGGAGCTATCTCCTATATAATGATATGATACAACATAAAAGGTATGTGTCAGTACTTTGAATGTACTGAGTAAGTGAGAGAAAATATAGCATAAATATCAAATAACTGAACTGAAAAGACATGCAATGACCAATTGAAATACTGAAACTGAATAACTGAAATAGTCAAATGACCCTGTCTGGTAGTCACAGACATGCCCTGATCTGAGATATTGATCTGAGATAACTAAACTGAACTGAGCTGAGCTAAACTAAAGTGAACTGACTAGTGGGAGATTCTATAACCAACATATAACCACGTGAGCTAGATGTGGAGTCTAATGAATAAGCCCCATTATACCTTTCTGGGGTATAAAGGCATGAACTGGGTGATCAAGAGTTTAGGGACATAAGGCCAATAAATAAACCTATGGTGGCAACGTAACTTTGGGAACCTGGGTGCACTAGAACCCCGGTCCACTCGATGCTAATTCCTACTCCCACTAGATAGTCCTAGATGGACTTCTAAGCTGATAGCTCAAAACTGGGGTCTAGGACTAAGTTAAGAATACCTATCTAGAAGTACACTGAGAGTCTTATCAGATCGGATTCTATAACTGGTGTTCTAAGACTGGCCAAAGCTGCTCATCTGGAAGCTTCATAACCATCTAAAGAACAAGCTAAATTTTGATATCTGATATCTGGGTCTAATAACTGATAACTGGGAGGCACCACTGACGCCTCAATAAAAAGACTGTAGACAAACTAACCAGCTGACATTTCTGAATAATATTGAGTGCATTGTTATTCTGACTAAAGTTGGGCTAACATGCAATTTTCTATGATTAGTTTTAACAATATGAGAATCAACAGTGATAGAATCTAGAAACAAGAAATAACTAGTCCAATATGCAATATTCTAATTTACTAAACTAAGAAGCTAGGGCTAAATCATTCTTCAAGATGCTAGTTCCAGAAAATTTCTAGGAATTGGGAAAAATATAGCATCTAATATCATGAATAATATTCCACTAGAAGTTTATAGAATTCTGTATGAAAACCTTCTACATTTCGAAACCAGAGGGCTATAACTGATAAAAAATTTAGAGAGGGTTTTGGGGTCACCAAAGGAACAAGAATTCCCTTTCGCAATTCCCACATACCTGGTGAAATATTTTCGAAGTTAATCCCTTGAGAATCTGAGAAGAAACTGACTGCCCTAGCTCTTGCTCTTACCATTTCTAAGAGAAGTTTTGTGAACTGAATTTCTGAGGGAATGAGAGGGGTGAAGAAATCATCAATTATCCCTCTAAATTCCCTGAAAATAACCCAAAATGACATAGTTTAGGGATTCAAAATGTGGGAAATTACAAAAATATCCCGAGAGAAAAATCTGAAAAAACTATCGATAGGGGACCAATAGGTCACTCAATGAGTCGTTAGTTGGGACCACAACTCGTTGGGACTAGTCATTGGTCCTGAGGTCTTGAATCTGGGCTCATTGGAGATGACAATGAGAGGTACCAAGACTCATTGGATGAACCAAAAAGTCATTGGTTCCTCCCGTGGTCACTGGATAAGAATCTTCGGAGGCCTGACAACGGGCAATACAACGACTCATTGGTAGACCTAACGGGTCATTGTGTCGAGTCATTACCTCCACTGGAGAATTTACTAAAATCCCTAACTTGACATGATGGGTGGTCACAAAGACTCGTTTTATGACACAACGGGTCGTTTTTGCCACTCGTTATCACTGAAGGAGGTTTCTAGGACTCTCAACCAATGACTCACATCACGAGTCATTGTATCACACGACAACTCGTTGGTTGAGTCACGGGGTCGTAGAAGAGGGACTTCTGAGCTGGGGACCAACGACTGATAGGACGACTCATTGTTCCTCACAACGGGTCATTCCATGTCCCGTTGATTCCCGAAGGACCAAAAAAGGCTAACCACGACTGACTCAATGAGTCATTGGAGCTGACAATGACTCGATGTCTCAGTCGTTCTGAAGCAACTTTTCTATTCTATTATGGATTTTCTTGCAAGGTCTGAGTTTGGTTTAGGAAAGTTTCGAGGTGTTACAATATCTCCCCCTTGGGATCATTCGTCCTCGAATGAAGGTTAAAACTACTGGAAAACTAGGAAAAGAGTTGCATTTCCCAATCTGAGTCTATGAATTGGTTTTTGAAGGAGTAACTAACTCTGAACTGACTTAACTAGGCTAATAGAGTTGATGCAACTAGAATGCACATAGAAAACCTGAATAGATATAATGAGTACGGAACTTAACAAAGTACTGAGGAGGGATTCAGTACCTGATGCTGGAACTGAACTGGAAGAAAATAAGTGAGGGTATCTAGCCATCATGTCTGCTTCTGCTTCCTATGTGTCTCCCTCAACTAGCTGGTTCCTCCATAAAACTTTCACCGAAGAGACTTCCTTGTTTCTCCGATTACGAACCTGATGGTCAAGGATCTGAACTGGGACCTCTTCGTATGCGAGACTATCTTTCACTTCCACACTGTCTAGCGGCACAACTGAAGTTGGATCACTGATGCACTTCCTTAATAGTGATACATGGAAGACTGAGTGCACAGATGCTAACTCTGAGGTAATTCTAACTCATATGCCGCACTGTCAATTCGCTTTAGAATTTTGTAGGTCCCAGATATCTCGTACTGAGTTTTCCTTTCTTCCCAAACCTCATCACCCCCTTCATGTGTGAAATTTTCAGATAAACCCAATCATCTACTACAAACTCTAATTCTCTTCTCCTCACATCAGCATAGAATTTCTGTCGGCTTTGCACTGTTTTCAACCTCTCCCTGATAAGTTTCACCTTTTGCATAGCTTCATGAATTGAGTCTAGCCCTATTATAGTAGCTTTACCAACCTCAAACCACCCTATAGAAGACCTACACCTCCTACCATATAATGCCTCGAACAAGCCATCTGGATACTAGAACGGTAGCTATTATTGTACGCAAACTCGATGAGATATAGGTGATCATCCTAACATCCCTTGAAATTGATTGCACGTGCTCTTAGAATATCTTCAAAGGTCTGGATAGTCCACACATCTTGTCCATCTGTCTGCTAGTGAAAAGTTGTGTTGAGCTTGACCGGGGTACCGAGTCCTTTCTGAAATGACTTCCAGAAGTGCGAGGTGAACTAGGTACCTCTATCTGAAATAATGGACAAGGGAACCTTATGTAGTCTGACCATCTCCCGGATATATAACTTAGCATAATCCTCAACTGAGCCTGTAGTTTTAATTGAGAGGAAATGTGCTGACTTGGTCATCTAGTCTACTATCACCCAGATTGAGTCATGCTGCCGACGAGTACGAGGTAGACCTATAATAAAGTCCATATTTACTTTTTCCCACTTCCATATGGTATGCTGATATCCTGAGTCATACCTCCCGGTCTCTGATATTCCACCTTAACCTGCTGGCAGTTTAGGCACTTAGCCACAAATTCTGCTATGTCTCTTTTCATGTCGTTCAACTAGTAAATATCCCGTAGATCACAGTACATCTTAGTGGCATCGGGGTGGATAGAATATCTCGAACTGTATGCTTCATCCAGTATCTTCTGTCTCAATTCACCTACTCTGGTACACATAGTCTACCCTGGTAACGGAGTACACCATCTCCCTCTTTGGAGAAAGCCTCCACCTCTTTTCTGAGAACTGCTTTCTTTAGCTTAAGTAGTATGGGATCTTCATCCTACCTTGACTAAACTTCAACTACTAATGAGGAACTTGATACACACTACACTACTACTCTTCCCTCAGCTGTATCAACAAACTACACTCCCAACCAAGATAACCTGTGAATATGCTTTGCCAATTCTTTCCTGCTCTCTTCAACATGAGCCACGCTCCCCATAAACATCCTGCTTAGGGCATCAGCCACCACATTGGCTTTTCCCAGGTGGTACAACACACTCAAGTCATAATCCTTCATAGCTCCAACCACCTTCTTTTATGAAGATTTAAATCATTCTGACTGAAGGCACTTGTGATCAGTAAAAACATCCACGTGAGCCATATAAAGGTAATGCCTCCATATTTTCAACACAAACACCACTGCTGCCAACTCAAGTTCATGAGTAGGATAGTTCTTTTCATAAACCTTGAGCTTTTTGGAGGCGTAAGATATCACCTTACCCCACTGCATAAGAACGCAATTGAATCCAACTCCGAAAGAATCACAATATACTACGAAACCATCTGTTCCTTTCGGAAAGGTTAACATTGGAGCGATAGTGAGTCAAGTATTCAACTCTTGGAAACTCTTCTCACATGCATCTGACCACTAAAATTTCAACTTTTTCTGAGTCAACCTAGTAAGAGAGATGCTATAGAGGAATAACCTTCCACAAAACGTCGGTAATAACCAGCTAAACCCACGAAACTTCTGATTTTGGTTGGGGAAGTAGGTCTTGGACAGTCTTTCACTGCTGCTATCTTTTAAGGATCTACCTGAATACCCTCACCTAAGACAATGTGACCAACGGAAGTCACATACTTCAACCAAAATTCACATTTCCTAAACATATCGAACAATTGGCGATCTTTGAGCATCTGTAGCACTATCCACAGATTGTTAGTATGTTCTTCCTTGCTTCTGGAGTATACTAGAATGTCATAAATGAATAAAACTATGAACATGACTAGATATAGCTTGAAAACCCTATTTTAGGTCCATGAAAGCTGCGAGGGCATTAGTTAGTCCGAAGGACATAACCACGAATTCATAGTCGCCATATCGAGTTTTGAAAGCTGTTTTCGGTATATCACATTCTCTGACTCTTAGCTGATGATACCCCAACCCGAGATCTACCTTGGAGAAACAACTGGCCCCTTGAAGCTGATCAAACAAGTTGTCAATCCTTGGTAGGGAATACTGTTCTTAACTGTGACCTTATTCAACTGACGGTAATCGATACACATTTTGAGAGTATCTTCTTTCTTTCGGATGATTAGGACTGGAGCACCCCATGGAGAGATGTTGGGCCTGAGGAAACCTTTATCAAGAAGGTCTTTTAGCTGCTCCTTTCAACTCCTTAAGCTCAGTTGGAGCCATTCTGTACGGAGGGATGGAGATGTGTTGAGTTTCTGGAAGAAGGTCTATGCCGAAGTCCATTTCCCACTCAAGAGGGACTCCAGGATGATCTTCGGGAAACACGTTAGGGAATTTGCTGACAACTAGAACTAACTGGATAGTTGGGGTCTTGGAGATGGAATCTTTGACCTGAACTAGATGATAGATACACCCTTTAGAAATAAGCTTTCTTTCCTTAAGGTAGGAAATAAACTGACCTTTTAGCGCTGAACTACTGCCCATCCACTATAAAATTGGCTCAATAGGGAACTAAAATCTGACAACTCTAGTTCTGCAGTCAACTGAGGCATAAACAGAGTGTAACCAATCCATGCCAAGAATGAGTTCAAAATTGACCATGTCTAACTCTACGAGATAAGTTGGAATGACCTTATTCAATATTGAGACTGGGCAGTTTCTATACACCCAACTGGCTCTAATTGACTCACCAACTAGGGTAGAGACTGAGAATGATTCTTAAAGGACTTCTAGAGTGATATCAAACTAGACAGCTACATAGGGAGTCACAAATGATAGTGTGGCTCCTAGATCTAGTAGGGCATACACATCTAGATGGAAAAGACGTAACATACCCGTGACCATATTAGGTGAGCTGTCCCGATCCTGATGAGAGGACAAAGCATAAAAATGGTTTTGGCACTTACTGCCATCCGTAGCTGAAGTGTTGGCCTGCTAAGCTGGTCGGCCTGCTAGAGCTGCTAAAGTGGTAGAATGTGATCTCCCCCGTCCTGCTTACGGCATTCTCTAAGATGATGACCTAGCTGTCAACACCCAAAGAAACACTCTCTTCCCTGAAGGCATTCCCTTAGATGGTTCTTGCTACAGTTAGGGCAAGCTTGACAGCTGTTGCTGGCACTGTGACTCACTCTAGGACTGTGAGCCAAATGCTCCACCCTTCCGATCCTTGCGGGACCAAAAAGTAGGGGCACTGGCTGAAGTGGGTGTTGGAGCCCTCTACTGCTGTTGTGGGAGGCTACTATCGCCAGACCTCTGGTGGCCATAATCTGATTGGCCAGTCCTAGCCTGCTTATTCTCCCGCTCCATGTCTTTCAGCTTTTCTGCCTCAATCTGCTGGGCATGAATGATGAGGCTAGAGAGGTCAATATTTTTGATAAGAATTGCAGTCTTGCACTCCTTAAGGTTCAAGTTTGATACTTCGTTGACAAACTTAAGAATGCGAGCCCTTGGCTCGGCTACCATCGCCGAAGCATATCTTGACAACCGTGTGAACTCCAGTACACACTCTTCCACCGTCTTATTGCCCTGTTTCAAATTCATGAATTCTGCTACCTTAGCCTCCCTTATTTCCTGGGGAAAGAATCTGTCTCGGAAGGCTGTTGTGAACCCCTCCCACTATACTAGTTTCACTCCCACTGGTCTCCCTTTTTTCCACTAATGGTACCAGATCTAGGCTACCCCTTTCAATTGGTAGGCAGCTAGGCCAGCACTCTCAGCGGAGCTAACAACCATAATCTGAGTGATCTTTCGTACTCCATCCACAAACTCCTAGGGTCCTCTCCCACCTTAGATCCATGGAAGGCTGGAGTGCTCATCCGGGTGTAGTCCCAAACTCAGGCAGCTACTGCGGACCCATTTGTGTTAACCGGAACCACCTGCTGGTTCACCTGGTTCGTGACTGTCTGTGCAAGCAGCTAGATTGATGCTCTCAACTCTATTGAGGACACTTGGTCATCTTGAGGGTCTACATGCCGCTAGTGGGGCAAGTCAGTTAGCGTTGCTAGCCCTTCATCCGTTTCCACATCTTGGAGGTATGATTTCACACTAAAATGAAATCGAGCACGAGTTAGGAGAATGTTTTTGGAATTGAACTTCAATGCATGATAAGAAGTATGAACAAAAGGGAGATTTTCTAATAATGTCTTGTAGCCTCCCCATTATAAGTGTGGAGTGCTTCACACCCATGAAAAGGACTCTACCTGACGCGGCTTTCAGAAATCCTAGGATACTCTAAACCTAGTGCACTAATACTATGTTTGTCACGACCCGAGTCTATACCCTGGATGAGACATGGTACTTGGAGTCACAAGTAACCCCAAGTCAACCCATAGTCTATCATAACACTAGTAATCTCAGTAATCACGGCAGAAGCTTAAGTAACAAAACCATTTAAGGAAAGCTGTATAATAAAAGTTTACACATCTCAAAACAAAACTGGAAGTCTGAGTCTATGTTTGAAAGCCATCTACAACTGAGGAGTTGTTATGAAAAGCCCCCAACTAACTTTAAAATCTAACTAAATTAAAAAATATATGAAGAAAATAACCATCATCCTCAAAAGATGAGGACTCACCACTGGTACTGCTGATATCACCTGCAGAAGATCTACTAGCAGTGTTGAGGCTAAGGACCTACGCTTGTGTCATGATACGATAAAGCATAGAAGGTATGCGTCAGTACTTTGAATGTACTGAGTAAATGAGAGAAAATATAGCATAAAGATCAAATAACTGAACTGAAAAGACATGCAATGACCAACTGAAATACTGAAACTGAATAACTAAAATAAATGGTCAAAATGACCCTGTCTGGTAGTCATAGATATGCCCTGAATCTAAGATACTGATCTGAGCTAATTGAAGTAAGTTGAGATGAGCTAAAGTGAACTGAACTGAGCTGAGCAAAATTGAACTGCACTGACTAGTGGGAGATTCTATAACGGACATATAACCACGTGAGCTAGATGTGGAGTCCGATAAATACACCCCATTGGTAGGACACAATATACCTTTCCAAGGTATAAAGGCATGAACTGGGTGATCACGAGTCTGGGGCCATAAGGGCAATAAATTAACCTACGATGGCAACGTAACTTTCAGAACCTGGATGCTCTAGAACCCCAGTCTGCTCGGTGCTAAGTCCTACTCCCACTGGATAGTTCTAGATGGAATTTTAAGCTGATAGCTCGAAATTAGGGTCTAGAACTAAGTCAGGAATACCTATCTGGAAGTACCCTAAGAGTCTTATCGTATCAGATTCTGTAACTGATGTTCTAAAACTGGCCAAAGCTGCTTATCTAGAAACGTCAGAACCGTCTAAGGAACAAACGGAAATCTGATATCTGATATCTGGGTGTAATAACTGATATCTGGGAGGCACCACGGGCACCACGAGAAAAAGATTGTAGTCAAACTGATCAGCTGACATTTTTGAATAATATTGAGTACACTGTTATTCTGACTAAAGTTGGGCTAACATATAATTTAATGAGATTTCAACTACTTTTAACAATTTGAGAATCTCAACACTAATGGAATAAAGCAACAGGAAATAACTAGTCCAATATGAAGATTCTAATTTATTGAACTGAGAAGCTAGGGCTACATCATTATTCAAGATGCTAGTTCCACAAAATTTCTAGGACTTGGAAAAATTATAACAGCTAATATTCATAAATAATATTCCACTAGAAGTTTATAGAATTCTATCTGAAAACCTTCTACATTTTGAAGCCACAGGGCTATAACTAATAGAAAATTTAGAGAGTGTTTTTTTGGAACACTAGAGAAGAACAATTCCCCTGTTGAATTCCCACATAGCTGGTGAAGAATTTTAGGAGAGAATCCCTTAAGAATCAGAAAAGAAACTAACTACCCTAGCTCTTGCTTTGGGAATTTCTGAGAGAAGTTTTGCGAATTGAATTTCTAAGGGAATGAGAGGGGTGAAGTAATTGTTGATTACCCAAATAAATTACCTAAAAATAACCCAAAATGATATAGTTTAGGAATTAAAAAGGTAAGAAATTACAAAAATATCCCTGGTGATAAATCTGTAAAAACTGCCGATGGTGGACCAACAGGTCATTGAACGAGTCGTTGGTTAGGACCACGACTTGTTAGGACTAGTCGTTGGTCCTGAGGCCTGGACTTTGGGCTTACTGGAGCTGACAACTAGAGGTACCACAACTCATTGGATGAACCAACAGGTCATTGGTTCTTCCCATGGTCACTGGATAAGAATCCTGGGAGGCCTAACAACGGGCAACACAACAACTCCTTGGTAGACCCAACGGGTCATTGTGCTGAGTCGTTACCTCCACTGGAGCATATATTAAAATCCCTGACTTGACATGATGGGTGGTCACAATGACTCGTTGTGTGACACAACGGTTCATTGTTTCCACTCATTTTCATTGAAGGAGGTTTCTAGGACTCTCAACCAACAACTCACACCACAAGTCATTGTACAACATGACGACTCATTGGTTGAGTCGTGGGCTCCTAGAAGAGGGACTTCTGAGCTGGGGACCAACTAGTTACAGGATGACTCGTTGTTCCTCACTATGAGTCGTTATATGTCTCGTTGGTTCCCAAAGGACCAAACAAGGCTGACCACGATTGACACAACGAGTCATTAGAGCTGACCACGACTCGCTGTCTCGATTGTTCTGAGGCAACTTTTCTGGTTACTTATAGAGTTTTTTCTTACAAGGTCTGAGTTCGGTCTAGGAAATTTTCGTGGTGTTACACATTTTGGAGTGAAAATGGGAGAGAATAGCGATGGACTTTGTGGTGGGCCATCCAAATACATTAGGAAAATATGTGTCACGCCCCACCTTGGGGGGTATGACTGGCACTTGGTGCCCTACTAAGACCTGACCTGCTGAACTGTTAAGCCTGGGCGCATCTGGCGCCTGGCTGGCTCTAGCTCAAATTTCTAGAAACAAAGGGCTATATAACGGCTGTAAATATAGCCCCCGGCCCATTGGCCTATAGCCTTCTGTACCTGTATTACAGCTGACCAGAAACAAGGTAATTCAGGGGAACCTATGCGGGCCGACAAGGCCACCATGCTGTCTAGTTATCTGCAACTCAAGCATAACATACTGAAAAGCTACGTGACCGGCAAGGTCACCACTACTGGTAAACTATGGCCCCACACGGCCATCACAAAAGAAAGAAGTAGTAAAGGCAACTATACAACTGCACGACCTCTCACGACCGGCTCATCTGACCACAGGGAATATAAACAGACTGCAAGCCTTTAAGAAGGATAATAGAAATGATCGGGACAGGGTCCCGACCTACCCGTACTGTACAACAAAAAGGAACTGAACTACACCTTTAGAAATTCAGTCTCCGGATGACAGGAGCTGAATATTCAACCGCTGATGGGGATCACGTGGTATCGCCTGCGCGTCTATGGGTACCTGCAGGCAAGTAATGCAGCGCCCCACTGGGCGTCAGTACCGCTGGTACTGAGTATGTAAAGCAAAATGAATACAGCTGAATACAAGTAATATAGCTAAAAATTCTGAATAGTAAGAGATAACTGAATCTGTAAGAACTGAAGGGATATCTGCAATCAATAACATAACTGTCAAAACTGAAATAAGAAGGAGTAGATAACTGTCTGATGGTGTAGATCGTACCTGTTCTTAATCATACTGAAGGGAGTAGGAATCATATCTGGAGACGTATCATTCTACTACTAATCTGCTCGTATCTACTATAATATAGCATAACATACATAACATAACATGGCATACACAACCTTACCCGGCCCCCATAAGCCGGGAGGTACAATCAACACAGAATCTATACCCCTACCCCGGTCAACCCATCTCCTACACTGGCTGTAAGCATCCTGCCGGTCCCCTGGGTATGCACTTGGGCTCGCTGAGCCCCTGACTATAACTGCATCTGAGTCCGGAGGACTCCTGAATCTGCACCCGGGCGTATCCGCTCGACTGGGGTGTGTAAGGGCCGATCAAGGCACAAGTATGGGGAAAAACTGGCATCCCATCTTCGTCCCCTGGCGGGACGGCATGCCACTCCGTAGAGTGACGTATCCTCTTCCTCTGGCGGACGAGTCGATACAGCTATTAACCCTGGGCGGTCATGGATGCTAGGTAATCCAACCCCAAACAATACAACGGTCTCAACTGGTAATACTGTCTGGGTATCTCACATGCTGAGGCTAATAGGGATAAAGTATCATATATATCACATGCTGGGCTACTGATAGTAATCTGTACGTATTTAATACGTGCTGAGGTAGGTAAAGATGTATAAATATGAACATAGTCTCCTGCCGGGCTGTACTGAGCAAATGCTATAAGGTAATGTTTCTGCTGAAAATTCTGCTGTTTACTAAGTCTCTGTGTACACTATATGCTGGACTAATGATAGAAATAAGTACATACTTAATACATGCTGAGGCTGGAAGTACTATATATGTATGTACGAATATAATCTTTCTGCTAGACTACGCTGTATACTAACTTTCTATAGTAACAGGATTTACTAATCCTGACATGCTTTCTGAACTTCATTTTAGTCTGATATTCTATTTCTGAAGTGCTTTACAGATACTGTACTACTTCACGGGGTTTCAGCTGAACACAACAATATCTTAACATGGCATATTACATCATACACTGAATATACTGGGTAATCTCTAACGCTTGCGTTAGAATCTATTTCATACCGTTAGGTTTCATACACATTACAACCCAATGTTTCTCACATCGTACCACCATTCATAATAATGCAATACTCGACTTCTGAACATTCTACTGGTCCGTAATTTATTACGCTATACTGATATTACTTAACTTGCCGAAGGAAACTAACTTTACATACCTTATCTTCGACTATTCGTCCGTCGGACGAAGCTCGGCCGGTACTTCAACTATTTTCTCCCGACTGCATTCATAAATACGTCAATCAATACTAAATACAACATTACTATAAAGAGCGACGTTACTTTCGATTTAATTTATAGCCTAAACTTAGGCTTATCGAAAGACGGTCAAAAACTCGCTATTTTCCAGCGGCCCAGAAGGGAGAATTATTTACTTCTCAGCTAGGAACACATAGACATTAATTTAGAGCAATTCTACTTACTTTAGTTCAGCGGCTCGCCGATTTGTCGGCCGTTTTACGCAAAACTAACTCCGTAGAAATGCTGTTTGCTGCTAAATACCTTGGTATCTAGGATTAATTTGGGTTTGGGCAGCGTTTGGCAGCGTAATCGGACGAAAATATTTATTTTCCTTCGTTTCTCTCTGTTCACAGCGTGTTCTGGAAATTTTTCAAGTATAATCTGATTTGGACTGAAGTGGAGGCTTTATATACTTGGGCCTGGACACGAGCAACGTGTCACGGAGCCATCGCGGAGGCCTCACCTCCGTGACACGCTGCCATCGCGGAGGGGCTCTGCCTCGGCTCCTCCCGCGATGGTTCGACAGGTTTCTCGTCCGATCTTTTCTCGGGCCTTTCCCTAGCACGTATGGCTTTCAAATATGCTTAACCAACGTGCGAACAGGTCATCTAAGTGCCGGGAATACTACGGGGTATAACATTCTCCCCCCCTTAGGAACATTCATCCCCGAATGTATACTGCTGTCTAGAGAGCTGTTCACTCTAGTTTCTGGGAAAATTTTTGGCAGAGTTTCCCCTGTAATATGGACTATCGCAATGACCTGAAACGCAGAAAAAGTCCAACACAGGCACTGCACACAATATTCTACAATCCACTGGACAACTAAATATCACTTCTTACTTTATCATTTACAACATACATACCACAAAGTACTGTGTAAATAATGATACGGACATACCTGTCGTCTGACTAGGCCTGAAATAAGTGAGGGTATCTGGTTTTCCTATCTTCTTCAGCCTCCCACGTCATTTCTTCCCGATTTCTGTTACGCCACAATACCTTGACAGATGCAACATCTTTAGTTCTCAGCCTGCGAATCTGTCTGTCTAAGATGGCTACAGGAACCTCTTCATAGGCTAACTCCTCTGTGACCTGTACATCCTGGACTGAAACTATTGTAGAAGGGTCCCCTACGAACTTTCTTAACATGGAAACGTGGAATACTGGGTGAACCGACGCTAACTCTGGAGGCAAGTTCAACTCGTATGCCACGCGGCCTATTCTTCGCCGAACCTGATACGGCCCAATGAATATTGGGCTAAGCTTGCCCTTCTTGCCAAACCTCATTACCCCTTTCATCGGGGACACTTTCAGATATACCCAGTCGTTTACCGAAAATTCTAGATTTCTGCGCCGCCTATCTGCGTATGATTTCTGGCGGCTCTGAGCGGTCAGTAAACACTCCCGGATAAGCTTTATCTTTTCTTCGGACTGCCGAATAATGTCTGGGCCAACTAATGATGATTATCTTATCTCAAACCAGCCCACCGGCGATCTACATTTTCGCCCGTATAATGCCTCGAAAGGCGCCATCTGAATAGCTGAATGGTAGCTGTTATTATAAGCAAATTCAATTAATGAAAGATGTTCATCCCAGCTACCCCCAAAATCTAACACACACGCTCGTAACATATCTTCGAGCGTCTGAATTGTACGTTCGGCCTGCCCATCTGTTTGAGGATGGAATGCTGTGCTCAAATTAATCTGCGTCCCCAAACCTTTCTGAAACGATTGCCAGAATCTAGCTGTAAACAGTGCTCCCCTGTCGGAAATGATAGATACCGGCACGCCATGCAACCTAACTATTTCTCTGATATACAATTCGGCATAATCCTCAGCTGAGAAGGTAGCCCTTACTGGCAGGAAATGAGCTGATTTTATCAGCCTGTCAACTATTACCCAAATGGAATCATTTCTGTGTCTAGTACGGGGTAACCCTGTTACAAAATCCATGTTTATTACTTCCCATTTCCACATAGGTATTATTATCTCCTGAGTCAAACCACCCGGTTTCTGGTGTTCTGCTTTCACTTGCTGACAATTAGCACATCTAGATACAAATTCAGCTATCTCAGTTTTCATACCTGGCCACCAGTAGATGTCTCTGATGTCGTGGTACATTTTCATCGCCCCTGGGTGAAGGGAATAGCGAGCGTAGTGTACCTCATGCATGATCTGCCCACGAAGTCCTGCGACATTCGGGACACAAAGGCGGCCCTTACAATATAGCACACCATCCTCGGTTATCTGAAAATCTGGCTCCTTACCTTTCTGAACTCTATCTCTGAGCTGGACTAAATCGGGATCCTCATACTGCCGTTCTGTTACCTCTGTAACTAACGATGACACTGCAGAATTCTGAATTACTGGTCCATTATTTTCTGTTTCTATTACTTGAACGGCTAGGCCAGCTAATTGATGAATCTCCTTAGCTAATTTCTGTTTCTCAGGTCGCAAATACGCCAAACTCCCCATTGACTTACGACTCAGGGCATCCGCTACCACATTAGCTTTTCCGGGGTGGCACAAAATATTCACATCATAGTCTTTCAACAACTCTAACCAGCGGCGTTGCCGCAGATTCAACTCCCTCTGGGTGAAAATGTACTGTAAACTTTTATGATCTGTATAAATATCAACATGGACGCCGTACAGATAATGCCTCCACATCTTCAAGGCATGAATTACTTCGGCCAATTCCAGGTCATGGGTAGGGTAATTCTTTTCGTGTTTTCTCAGCTGTCTGGAGGCATATGCAATTACTCTACCATGCTGCATCAACACACAACCCAATCCGACACCTGACGCGTCGCAATAAACTGAATAACCTTCTGTGCCTTCCGGCAATGCTAATACTGGGGCGGAGGTTAACCTGTCTTTCAATTCCTGGAAACTCTGCTCACATGCCTCCGTCCACTGAAACTTTGTTGCTTTCTGTATCAATTTAGTTAAAGGTGCTGCAATTGTTGAGAATCCCTCAATGAATCTCCGATAATACCCTGCTAACCCCAAAAAACTACGAACTTCAGTCGGGGTAGTAGGCCTAGGCCATGACTTAACTGCTTCTATCTTCTGCTTGTCCACCTGTATACCAGCGTCTGAGATAATATGCCCTAAAAAGGCCACTGAGTTAAGCCAGAATTCACACTTCGAAAATTTAGCATACAACTGGTGGTCCCTGAGAATCTGGAGCACTGTTCGCAAATGAGTCCGGTGATCTACTTCAGAGCGAGAATACACCAGAATGTCATCAATGAATACTATCATGAACAAGTCCAGGAAGGGTCTGAAAATACTGTTCATCAGATCCATAAAGACTGCTGGGGCATTTGTTAGCCCGAAGGAGATAACTAGAAATTCAAAATGTCCATATCGGGTCCTGAATGCTGTCTTAGGGATGTCCCTCTCACGTACTCGGACCTGGTGATATCCGGACCGCAAGTCAATCTTAGAAAAGTATCTGGCTCCCTGCAACTGATCAAACAAGTCATCAATTCTGGCGAGCGGATACTTGTTCTTTACTGTAACTTTGTTTAGCTGTCGATAATCTATGCACATTCGGAGCGAGCCATCTTTCTTTCTCACGAACAAGATTGGCACACCCCACGGGGAAGTACTCGGCCTGATAAAACCTTTATCTAACAAGTCTTTCAACTGCTCCTTTAATTCTCTGAGTTCTGCAGGAGCCATACGATAAGGAGGTATTGATATTGGCTGAGTACCTGGTATCAAGTCAATAGCGAAGTCTATTTCCCTTTCTGGGGGAATACCAGGTAACTCATCAGGAAATACATCTGGGAATTCATTTACCACTGGAACAGACTGGAGTGTCGGAGATTCTGCTTGGACATCCTGAACTCTGACAAGATGGTAAATGCACCCCTTAGATATCAACTTTCTCGCCCGAAGGTAGGAAATAAACGTACCTTTTGGCGTCGCGGTGCTGCCCTTCAACTCCCGTACTGCTTCCCCCGGGAAGTGGAATCGGACCGTCTTGGTCCAACATTCAACATTGGCAAAGCATGGCACTAACCAGTCCATACCCATTATGGCATCGAAGTCTATCATTTCTAACTCGACCAGATCTACTGTGGTCTGATGGTCAACAATCTCTACTGTACACCCGCGGTAGATTCGGCTAGCTGTGATAGAGTCACCGACGGGTGTAGATACCAAGAAGGGTTGCCGTAATGATTCTGGTACAATACTAAACTTCTGTGCCACAAATGGAGTAATATAGGACAAAGTAGACCCTGGATCAATTAATACATAAGCAGGGTGTGAGCAGATAGTTAGCATACCTGTCACAACATCGGGCGATGCCTCTGAATCTTGCCTCCCTAGTAAGGCATATGTGCGGCTTGGACCCGCACTTGTACTGGAGGCCCCTGATCTGCCTCGACCCCTACCTGCTGAAACTGGGGGCCTGCGCCCAGTCGAGGATGTTGTAGCTCGTGATCCTGTTGATGCCCTATCGTGTCTGTCGCGGTCCTCTCGACCCCTGGCTGGGCAATCTTTCATCAAATGGCCTTCTTGGCCACAAATATAACATGCGGTGGAGCCATATCTGCATGCTCCAAAATGACGTGGATTGCATATAGGGCAAAGTGGTAGGGTATACCTACTCTACTCTGCCCTCCTCTGTGATGGTGAATCTGCCATCTGCGAGCCTCTACCAGTCCCTGACTGTCCCCTGCGGCTGGATCTACCCCCCCGTGACTGTGGCGGAGGCGGGGGCCTGGGCGGCCTGTCTGACATTCGGGGCCTGGGTCCTCACCCTGTAATTCAACTGGCCTGTCCCGGCGACGCTGTTCCTGATTAACCCTTCTAACCTCTCGTTGCCGCTGCCTGATGCCCTCAATATTTTGAGCAAATGCCTGAATGCGAGCAATATCCATGTCCTCTCGCAGTGTAGCTGTGGTACAAATCTCAACATATTCTGGATTCAAGCCCGTAATGAAATGATGCACTCTGGATGCCATGGTATCAACAAAGGCCGGTGCATATCGGGCTAGAGAATCAAACTGCAAAGAATATTCCCGAACACTCATGGCCCCCTGTTCTAGATGTAGGAACTGGTCTACCCGGGCCTGTCGAATCTCCCGCGGCAAATAATGATCCAAAAAGGCCCCTGAAAAGCTGGACCAGGTGGGAGGGGAAGCATCTCTCCCTCGGGACCTTTCCCAGCTTTCGTACCATAATACCGCAATATCCCGTAACCGGAATGCGGCCAACTCAACTGACTCGGTATATGTGGCATGCATAACCCTGAAGATTCTCTGCATCTGATCCAGAAAATCTTGTGGGTTCTCTGTTCGGTCCGTGCCTGTGAACTGTGGGGGATTCAGGGCTAAGAATTCTCGGACCCTCGAACTACCGGGCCCTCCTGATGATTCTGCAGCTGTAGATGGCATTGGCTGACGCTGAGCAGCCATCACCTGTGCTAACAGAACTACAGCACTCCTAACCTCCTGATCAAAAGGAGTCAATATAGGGGCTGCTGAAGGTAATGTCGCCCCAAGTGACTCCTGACGTGGTGGAGACTGCTGAGGAGGCTGAGATGAAGCCTCTGTAGGGCCCTCTGATCGGTCTATCTCCAAATGAGGGAGAGGCATCCTGCTGGTGCCTTCTCCTGCTGCGATGTCTAAGTTCCGACCTATAATAGGATGGCGCTGGTCTGACAGTATCTGTAACCAAAGAATATGGTAAGATTTTTAGGAATTCAACCCTATACTGTACAGCTCTATAGCACGACTGAATCAGAATAAAAGACAACCATCCTATCATGCCTTGCAGCCTCCTACCCATAGTATGTGGTGCACAACACATCCATGGACAGGACTCTACTTAGCACGGCTTGTAGACTCCCTGGGATACGACCTGCTCTGATACCAAGTTTGTCATGCCCCATCTTGGGGGGTATGACTGGCACCTGGTGCCCTACTAAGACCTGACCTGCTGAACTGTTAAGCCTGGGCGCATCTGGCGCCTGGCTGGCTCTAGCTCAAATTTCTTGAAACAAAGGGCTATATAACGGCTGTAAATACAACCCCCGGCCCATTGGCCTATAGCCTTCTGTACCTGTATTACAAATGACCAGAAACAAGGTAATTCAGGGGAACCTATGCGGGCCGACAAGGCCACCATGCTGTCTAGTTATCTGCAACTCAAGCATAACATACTGAAAACCTACGTGACCGGCAAGGTCACCACTACTGGTAAACTATGGCACCACACGGCCATCACAAAAGAAAGAAGTAGTAAAGGCAACTATACAACTGCACGGCCTCTCACGACCGGCTCATCTGACCACAGGGAATATAAACAGACTGGAAACCTCTAAGAAGGATAATAGAAATGATCGGGACAGGGTCCCGACCTACCTGTACTGTACAACAAAAAGGAACTGAACTACACCTCTAGAAATTCAGTCTCCGGATGACAGGAGCTGAATATTCAACTGCTGATGGGGATCACGTGGTATCGCCTGCGCGTCTATGGGTACCTGTAGGCAAGTAATGCAGCGCCCCACTGGGCATCAGTACCGCTGGTACTAAGTATGTAAACCAAACTGAATACAGCTGAATACAAGTAATATAGCTAAAAATCCTAAATAGTAGGAGATAACTGAATCTGTAAGAACTGAAGGGATATCTGCAATCAATAACATAACTGTCAAAACTGAAATAAGAAGGAGTAGATAACTGTCTGATGGTGTAGATCGTACCTATTCTTAATTATACTGAAGGGAGTAGGAATCATACCTGGAGACATATCATTCTACTACTAATCTGCTCGTATCTACTGTAATATAGCATAACATACATAACATAACATGGCATACAAAACCTTACCCGGCCCCCATAAGCCGGGAGGTACAATCAACACAGAATCTATACCCCTACCCCGGTCAACCCATCTCCTACACTGGCTGTAAGCATCCTGCCGGTCCCCTGGGTATGCACTTGGGCTCGCTGAGCCCCTGACTATAACTGCATCTGAGTCCGGAGGACTCCTGAATCTGCACCCGGGCGTATCCGCTCGACTGGGGTGTGTAAGGGACGATCAAGGCACAAGTATGGGGAAAAACTGGCATCCCATCTTCGTCCCCTGGCGGGACGGCATGCCACTCCGTAGAGTGACGTATCATCGACCTCTGGCGGACGAGTCGATACAGCTATTAACCCTGGGCGGTCATGGATGCTAGGTAATCCAACCCCAAACAATACAACGGTCTCAACTGGTAATACTGTCTGGGTATCTCACATGCTGAGGCTAATAGGGATAAAGTATCATATATATCACATGCTGGGCTACTGATAGTAATCTGTACGTATTTAATACGTGCTGAGGCAGGTAAAGATGTATAAATATGAACATAGTCTCCTGCCGGGCTGTACTGAGCAAATGCTATAAGGTAATGTTTCTGCTGAAAATTCTGCTGTTTACTAAGTCTCTGTGTACACTATATGCTGGACTAATGATAGAAATAAGTACATACTTAATACATGCTGAGGCTGGAAGTACTATATATGTATGTACGAATATAATCTTTCTGCTAGACTACGCTGTATACTAACTTTCTATAGTAACAGGATTTACTAATCCTGACATGCTTTCTTAACTTCATTTTAGTCTGCTATTCTATTTCTGAAGTGCTTTACGGATACTGTACTACTTCACGGGGTTTCAGCTGAACACAACAATATCTTAACATGGCATATTACATCATACACTGAATATACTGGGTAATCTCTAACGCTTGCGTTAGAATCTATTTCATACCGTTAGGTTTCATACACATTACAACCCAATGTTTCTCACATCGTACCACCATTCATAATAACGCAATACTCGACTTCTGAACATTCTACTGGTCCGTAATTTATTACGCTATACTGATATTACTTAACTTGCCGAAGGAAACTAACTTTACATACCTTATCTTCGACTATTCGTCCGTCGGACGAAGCTCGGCCGGTACTTCAACTATTTTCTCCCGACTGCATTCATAAATACGTCAATCAATACTAAATACAACATTACTATAAAGAGCGACGTTACTTTCGATTTAATTTATAGCCTAAACTTAGGCTTATCGAAAGACGGTCAAAAACTCGCTATTTTCCAGCGGCCCAGAAGGGAGAATTATTTACTTCTCAGCTAGGAACACATAGACATTAATTTAGAGCAATTCTACTTACTTTAGTTCGGCGGCTCGCCGATTCGTCGGCCATTTTACGCAAAACTAACTCCGTAGAAATGCTCTTTGCTACTAAATACCTTGGTATCTAGGATTAATTTGGGTTTGGGCAGCGTTTGGCAGCGTAATCGGACGAAAATATTTATTTTCCTTCGTTTCTCTCTGTTCACAGCGTGTTCTGGAAATTTTTCAAGTATAATCTGATTTGGACTGAAGTGGAGGCTTTATATACTTGGGCCTGGACACGGGCAACGTGTCACGGAGCCATCGCGGAGGCCTCACCTCCGTGACACGCTGCCATCGCGGAGGGGCTCTGCCTCGGCTCCTCCCGCGATGGTTCGACAGGTTTCTCGTCCGATCTTTTCCTGGGCCTTTCCCTAGCACGTATGGCTTTCAAATATGCTTAACCAACATGCGAACAGGTCATCTAAGTGCCGGGAATACTACGGGGTATAACAATATGACTCCATTTGGGTCATAGTTAACAAACTAACAAATTTTGTCCCCTTCATGCCTGTTCAGGTGACTTACAATGCCGAGAAGTTATCCAAGCTATACGTGAAGGAAGTGATTCGGTTGCACAGGGTGTCGCGTCGATTGTGTTTGACAGGGGCACTCAATTAACTTTACATTTCTGTAGAACCTTACTAGCAGAGTTAGGCACGAGGTTGGACGCGAGCACCGCCTTACATCCTCACACGTATGGGTAATTAGAACGGACAATCCTGGTATTGGAGCACATGCTCCGAGATTGTGTGATAGATTTTGGGGGCCATTGGGATAAATTCTTAGCTTTGGCAGAATTTGCTTACAATAATAGCTATCACTCGCGCATTGACGTGGCGCCATTTGAAGCCCTCTATGAGAGGAAATACAACTCTCCAATCATAAGGTTTGATGCATTTGATGTGAGACCCTAGGGAACTGATTTGCTAAGAGAGTCCTTTGGAAAAAGTTTGGATAATTCAGGACCGTCTGGTTGCTGCTCAGAGTAGACAGAAGCAGTACACAGACAAGAAGATGAGGGACATGGAAATCAAGGAGGGAAAGTAAGTGATGCTCAAGGTATCCCCTATAAAGGGGGTGATGAGGTTTGGGAAGCGGGGCAAGCTTAGCTGGAGGTACATCAGATCCTTTGAGATACTACAACGAGTGGAGGAAGCTTATGAGCTCGCATTGCCGCCGAGATTGTCTAGGGTGCATTTGACGTTCCATGTGTCAATGTTGAAGAAGTGTCACGGAGATGGGATTTACATTATTAAATGGGACTCTGTACTACTCGATGAGAACTTTTACTATGAGGACGAGCCAGTGGCAATTTTGGATAGAGAGGTTTGGAAGCTGAAGTAAAAAGAAATTGCGACTGTAAAGTTCAAGTGGAAGAATCGTCTTATAAAGGAAGCTACTTGGGAAAACAAAGTCGATACGCGGAGAAAATATCCTCAGTTGTTTGTGGAATCTTGTACTTTTCTCTTCTATGCATTTACTGTAGGCTATTAAGGGATGAATGGTGTTTTAATTAGTATCTAATGTAATAGCCTGAATGGCGTTACGGTAAGGGAATGTACTTAGAGCATAGGAAACAGGCTAAGGGAGGGATAAAAAAAGTTGTGAAGTAATCTAAGTATAAAATTGGTTGAAATTGGGTAGTTACTGGTTCAAGGGACTGCTGCAGTGGTAGGATATTCGCTGTAGTGAGACCGTGGCAATGGTCGAAGTCCCGCTGGGAAAAATTTGGGAAGTAATCGTTGGAACCACCGCAGCGGCGCCCTGGACACTATAGCGGGTCTACTGCAGCGGACCAAGGAAATCAAAAAATGGGTTTAAGTAGGATTTGTTGGGGTTTTACCATATTATTTCCAAAACATGATGAGATTAGGAAAAGAGAACTAGAACAAAGCCTTGATCTTTGTGATCATTGTATTAACTTGAGTTATGGTCGCAAGATAGTTAAATTTGGAACAAATTGATAAAGGTTAATTTGAAATCGCTCATGAGATCTAACCCGGTGATTGAGTATAGTTATTCAATAGGGACGAACCAATTGTTTGGAAGAAACCTAATTATCAGTTCTACAAGTAAGCATTGGTATTGATCACATGTGTATACCTGAAGAAGTTATGAACCCATGGGGAACACAAATCCTACTTATTCTTAACTCTTGATTTTACATCACAATTTCAATCATCATTTTTAATTATTATTTTTCTTAAACCCCCCAAATTGGAGTAACTAACTAACAAGATCACTTACCGGCATTAGTCTAGATCTTCCATATTCCCTATGGGTTTGGCCCCAACCTCTTTGTTGGGTAATATATTGACAACGTCTGCTTCATACTTCAATAGGAAGTGTGGTTTGAGCGTTATCAGGTGTCTGGCTTAACATGCCTATGCCTGAATCTGCTTCCCAATTGGACTTGGTTCACCTTCGTGCACTATGACATAATCAATTTTCATTGGACTTGGTTCAATTTGTCAAACTTTACAAAAACTTTGCCAATCATAATCAATCATCAAAACAATTATATAATAAATTTACCATTTTTGATGATGACAAGCATGCATTTACCCCTTCCCCCTTCTGACATCATTGAAAAGTTTTTAGACAAAGAACCCATAACGTAAACTGCAGATTCAAGAGATTACTAACCCATAACCACTAGGGTAACATTGATAAGAGCAAGCATTAAATAGTACAAGTTAAAGTAATCAATGATATGAGCCATCTAAACACACATGATCAAACACAATGCAAGAAAAGAACAAGATAAAGCAATAGTGTGCCAATCCCAATCATATAGCATTAAATACATGGACAAGGTACAACCATTTGAGAAATAAAAGAGAAGAACCTAGTCTAAGAACAATGGAACCTATCAAACTAGATCATTAAGAACACAAGCAAAAGAGATAGGAAAGAAGGACATTGGGGAGGACAGAAGGAAGAGGTTTAATTATTCTCCATTAAAAATAGAAGCTTGTTAATTGTGTTACTGTGCATAGTTTGTGTCACCACTTGAACATAGGCCCGGATTGAGATACGGGATAAAAAACCCAAGAGACTCCAAGTTTACCCATGGCATGAACATGAAAATTGAATCCAACATAATCAAGAGAAGGTCTAACATATATAATAAAGCGTAAGTCTGAAAATATCATAACATCTAAATATATAGCACAAGGTTGAAATTGAATACATACTATGTCTGAAAAGACTATGAGTTGATGGGACAAGACCCCAACTAACTCACTATAGTCTGAAACTGTAAATACTCAATACAACTGATAAAGGGCCCTTGGAAGATTAGGAATCACCAACTAAGACTAGAAGATGCTAATACTGAGTGTCTGGCTACTGGCAGGACTGAGCCTGAATATATGAGCATGTATCATGAAACGATACAACATAAAGTATGCGATCAGTACGTTGAATGTACCGAGTATATAAGGTAAGTAAAACCACTAAGTAATCAAAATTAGTGATCATGCATAACATAAAACATTTCATCATAAGAGTCTGAGAGTAGGGCTTGCATGTTGTTGTCTGAAACAATGATTTTTAACATAACTGAATTGAAATGACCTAAAGTTGAAAACCGATAATCATAAGTAAAACTGAACATTAGGTCAAACCTACTGAAAACATAATAACATGACTGATGAACATGCATAACTGAAATCATGAGGAACAATGGGAGACTCGTCATATAACCGATATTACCACGATAGAGCTTACATAGTCCCCACTATTACAGTCAAGTGGGAAGAGCCATCCAAATCCTTGACAGGGCTAAGGATGCTACCATGATATCGATATCAAGATCAAGACCCCCTTGGGGCAAGAGAAACTCAAAAGGGAGGTCCCAAAGTATATATATGTAAACCTACATTAGTGCGTAGTTCTAAAGGCATAGGGTTGATTGACCATTAGCAAACTCGGTGCTAGACACTACTTCCAAAAACATGCATATTCTCTCCATCGATTTTCAATGAAGCTGACCATCGTCTAGTGACGAAGCTAAATAGTAACATACATGCATAATTTGAAATCGTAACATGAGGAGCCTTGGGCTCAAACCATACCACAAGCTGAAAAGAGTGGGAGTCTAGACTCCAAAACTATGTGGTAAGATAATAACATAAAATTTAGATAAATCATGAAAAATAGTTGATTATATGGGCTTGCCCAATATTTAAACATGCTTGAAATAGACTTTGATTATTCAAAACATGAATGTACACATGGGTAATTCACAATCATACTTTCTCTATATACATCTCATCATGATTGAAAACATATATCATTATTCTCAATCTTTCATAAATTCTCTTATTATTGGGCATCATAATTTGTAAAACTTGAACACATAATTGTAATTGAAAACATTGTAAAATGTGCCCATGAAGTATAATTCAACATCAGAAACATGTATAGATCATGCACATGATTGATACTTAGAGAATTCACATGTCTGGTTAAGACCCATATATTCAACAACTAGAATTTCACGATATTGAAGAGGAATTAGGCATGGTTGCGGATGAATACACTCATTCATAACCCTACATACGTGAAAGAATCTGATTTCACAAACCCTCTTAAAAGCCCAATAGAAATTGGGGAAAAACTAGATGAATCCTAAGCTTGGTCACCCCTTAGAACCCATAGGCTTAAATGCATGGAAGAGGACGGGTTTAGAATGGACTTAACCCTCTTAAAACACCTTTTTCTGATCTTAAATAACGTAATATAGGGATTAGGGGTTTAAAGTTACGAATTTTGCCTTTATAAACTCACAGGAGACTATCCATTGTTCAAAACAACAACCAACACAATGAGTTGTCTCTCGCTCCCACGACCCGTTACTTCCCTCATTGTTTCATCTCATTTTCCGGTCTCAGGTCTTCTACCACGATCGGACACGATGACTCATTACCAGCTCCAACAACCTATTGTTTCTAGCCGTTGTCACCATTTCTCCCATCCTGGAAATCCTCCCAACGGGTACATACGATGACTCATTGTTCAAAATAATGAATCGTCCCATGACTCATGCCAGCCTTCTTTGACCAGGACAATCTTCACAACGACCCACTCACAACAACCTGTTACGTTGAATAGAGGGTTGTTCTTAGACCCATCACCACAGGATCCTCTACTCTATAACCTGACCACGAGGGGCTACCACGAGTCGTTGGACCCTCCAACGACTTGTTCTACGGGTCGTTTTGAGAGAACTTCAGATTTTTCTGCTACTTTTAATTTCAACTCCCAAGTGTAGGCTTAGGCACTTTTGGTTTATTAAAATATCTCCCCCTGAGAACATTCATCCTCAAATGTGGGTAAAACATACTGAAAAACTGAAAAATGCAACTGCCATATTGAATACCGAACATTTAGAGCTGAAAACTGACACAGTGACTGACTCCGTATAGAACTACATAACTTAACTGAATTCATGAATCACATATATGTACATTGACATGAAGGAAGATGGAATACATAAACTGAACATGAAACTGAATAGAGTACTATGGAGAAAATTGGTACCTCAAGCTGAAACTAAGTCGAAAGTGAATAAATGTGGGTATTTAGCCATCATATCTACTTCGGCTTCCCATATAGCTTCCTCAACATGCTAGTTCCTCCACAAAACCTTTGCTGAGGCTACTTCTTTGTTTCTTAGCTTCTGAACCTGACGATCAAGTATTTCCACCAGAACCTCCTCATAGCTAAGGCTACCATTCACACCCACACTGTGCACCGGGACAACCAAAGTTGGACCACCCAATCACTTCTTTAAAAGTGATACATGGAAGACTAGATGAACTAAAGCTAACTCTGAGGGCAACTCCAATTCATGTGTTACCTTTCGAATCCGTTTCACAATCTGGTATGGACCAATATAACGAGGAGTGAGTTTCCCTTTCTTTCCAAACCTGATCACTCCTTTCATGGGAGATACCTTCAGAAACACCCATCATCAACTTCAAACTCTAGCTCCCTCCTTCTCACATCTACATAGGACTTTTGGCAACACTGAGTTGTTTTCAACTAGTCCCTTATAAGTTGAACTTTCTCCATAGCCTCATGGACTGAATCTGGTCCCAACCAATGCAGCTTCACCGACTTCGAACCAACCAATAGGCGATCAACATCTTCGCCCATAGATAGCCTCAAACGGAGCCATCTGAATGTTGAAATGATAACTGTTGTTATATGCAAACTCAATGAGAGGCAAATGTCATCCCAACTACCCTTGAAATCAGTCACACACACACTTAACATATCCTCAAGAGTTTAAATGGTTCGCTCCGCCTGACCATCAGTTTGCGGGTGAAATGCTGTGCTAAGCTTGACCTGAGTACCAAGTCCCTTCTGAAATGATTTCCAAAACTGGGGGGGGGGGTAAACTGAGTACCTCTATCTGATTTGATAGACAAGGGCACTCCATGCAACCGAACTAACTCCCGAATGTATTACTAAGCAAAATCCTCCACTGAATCTGTGGTTTTGACCGATATAAAATGGGTTTGTTTAGTCAACCTATCTACAATCACCCAAATAGAGTCATACTGTCGACGAGTGCGAGGCAACCCTGTAATGAATTCCATATGATTTACTCCCACTTCCAAGTAGGGATACTGATGTCTTGAAGCACACCCCCAGGTCTTTGATGCTCAACCTTCACCTGTTGACAATTCATACACTTAGCAACAAACTCTGCTATGTCGTTCTTCGTGCCATTCCACCAATAAACTTCCAGTAGGTCACAGTACATCTTGGTGGCACCTGAATGTATATAATATCTGGAACCATAAGCCTCGTGCAACATCCACTCCCTTAAGTAATCAACACCCAGAACGCATAATCGACCCTGACATCGTAGCATACCATCTCCCCCTTGGGAGAAGACCTTCACTTTCTGATTCTAAACGACTTCCTTCAACTTTACCAAAATCGGATCCTCGTCTTGTCTAGATTTTACCTTGGTCACCAAGGAAGATTCTGATCCATTCTGGACAATGACACCTCCATCTATCAAGTCAACAAGAAGACTCCTAGCCATGCAAGTCGATGCACATCCTTCACCAACTCTTTCCTTTCCTTATCCACATGGGACACACTCTCCATAGAAAGCCTGCTAAGAGTATCTGCCACCACGCTTTGCCTGGATGATAAAGGACACTCATATCATAATCCCTTAAAATTTCTGATCACCTTCCTTGATGTAGATTCAAATCCTTTTGGGTAAACACGTATTGTAGACTTTCGTGGTCCGTAAACACATCCACATGGACCCTATATAGATAATGTCTCCAAATCTTCAATGGAAATACTACCGCTGCCAACTCAAGGCATGAATCAAATAGTTCTTTTCATGGACTTTCAGCTGCGTGGAAGCATAGGCTATAACTTTATCATGTTGCATTAGCACACAACCAAGACCGATCCTCGAAGTGTCACAATATACCACAAACCTGTCGGTACCCTCAAGTAGGGTCAACACTGGTGCTGAGGTGAGTTGAGTCTTCAACTCTTGGAAGCTCTCTCACAAGCCTCCGACCATTGAAATTTCTCTTTCTTCTAGGTCAACTTAGTCAACAGTGCTGCAATGGATGAAAACCCTTCAACAAAACTTCAGTAGTAACCAGCTAAACCAAAGAAACTCCTAATATCTGAAGGGCTGACTGGTCTAGGCCAATTCTTCATTGCTTCTATCTTTTGAGATTCCACCTGTACACCCTCACTTGACAACACATGACCCAAAAATGCTACCGAGTTCAACCAGAACTCACACTTGCTGAACATAGCATACAACTGATGATCCTTCAAGGTCTGTAGCACCACCATTAAATGAGCGGCATGCTTCTCTTTTCTCTGAGATATATGAGAATATCATCTATGAACACAATCATGAATATATCCAATTATGGCTTGAACACCCTATTCATCAAATCCATAAAAGTTGCAGGAGCATTCATTAGTCCAAAAGACATAACTAAAAACTCATAGCGGCGATACTGAGTCCTAAAGGCAGTCTTCTAGATGTCACTCTCCCGAACCCGAAGTTGATGGTATTTGGATCTGAAGTCTATCTTCAAGAAAGACTTGGAAACCTGGAGCTGGTCAAATAAATCATCAATCCTGGGAAGGGGATACCTGTTCTTAATGGTGACCTTGTTCAGTTACTGATAATCTATATACATCCAAAGGGAACCATCCTTCTTTCGGATAAAGAGAACCGGTGCACCCCACGGGGATTTTGTAGGTTTGATGAAACCTTTGTCTAAAAGATCCTTCAACTACTCCTTCAACTCCTTTAACTCAATTGGGACCATTATGTAGGGAGGAATAGATATAGGTTGCGTATCGAAAATAAGGTCAATACCATAATCGATCTCTCGCTAGGGAGGGATTCTTGGTAAATCATCTGAAAACACTTTTGGATACTCACACACTACGAGAACTAGCTCGATAGTTGGGGTGTTGGACATAGCATCCTATTACACCCCATAAAATGTTAACAGTTAGTAGGCGTACGCTTGGATGCGTGACGAGTAAGAAGAGCTCGATACGTGTGGGAAGAGCCTCGAAAGTAGAGTCGAGCAAGGTTTATGCCATCAGGGGCCAGTGTGACGCCCCAGCTGGCAGTGCATTGGGTAGCGCCGTGCGCCAGGCCATTGGCACTTTGGGAGGCATGACACGACATAGGGGTTAGCGCTTTGGCCAGCGCGAGGTGCCCCTATGCCACCAGCCATGTGAGTGTATATAGAGGTCTTGGCTCATTTTCACTTCATTTCCAATAAAACCCACAGCTAAAATAGAGATAACCCATATGTTTTTTCAATATTTTGTCCGATTTCGCTACCAAACGCTGTCCAAATGCGAATTAACTTCGGGTAATGAGTTCTAGGCCTGTGGGAAGCATTTTCACGAAATTATTTCTTTAAAATTAACCCGGTATACCAGAACTCCGCTGAGTAAAAGTTGTCGAAATTGCTCCAAATTGAATCCTAACGGCCACAGGCATTAAGTAAGCACTTCTCCCTTCCGAACTCTTGGGAAATTATAGATTTTTGGTCTAGTTCTTCATGGTTGGATTATAGTTAATTCTATTATCAAAAGTTATCGATATTTGTCGAGTTTAGTATTGAAATTAGTTCTATTCTCTCAGCATAGAGGTTACAGTTGGAAAGATCAGCTGATTGTAAGTTGAAACTCGCCAGCTGAACGAAAGTTCGCATTCGAGGTATGTTAAGGCTTAATACTTCAATAAGTTATTCTCATCGTATAGTGATACGACATATGTTTTAAACGTAGATAATGATCCTATATGTTGTAATTAGCTGCTGCTAGTATATAAGGATAGGGTATGTCGTGATTAGCCACTATTAGTAGATTAAGGTTACATATGTTGTGGTTAGCTGCTAGAAAACGTATAAAGATTATATCGCAGTATCCCTTGTCAGGAAAGAACATGTTATGTGTGACACACGCTAGAAGCATCGTAGTGCTCCTCTGTTCTTTAGTTCATTGTGTTAGTAGAATTGAATATTTTATTATTATGCCTAGACCTTAGAAGCTCATGGATAGTTATTGGACCTAAGTTAGTAAGTTGAATAGCATTGGTTCAATTAGGTGATATAACTACCAGTTTGGCACTTGCATTGTAAGTGAAGCACGCCCAGAGGCCATTGGCGTACCCTAACGCCCCAAGGCCAGAAATTTAGATAGGATGGCCATACTTTAGAGTCAGCGGCACCAGTGTTGTCTAGTGAACTGAGTGACATCCTTCCATCTACTTAGCTACTACTAGTGACTGTCAGTTCTAGTTGGCTTAGTGTTCATCATATAGGTCGCCCAAGAAGCCATCCCAGTCGTTCAACTCAGTGTGGCACCCTAAGGAACGGAATGTTATTAGTAGTTGGAGGCAGCGCCAACGCCCCAGACTGCTCCTATAAGATGCTCAGGTACAGGTTGTCATGAGTGGCTAAGTCCATGTAAACTTACCTACAAGGTTAGGAATCATCCAGAAGAATTATATAAGATCCGAATAGACCAAGTTAAGGTCTAAAGGATTACAACCATGTTAGCATAATATTACCCTCAGGCTAGGAATTTCAGTAGACTACTTGTGGAGGATTAGGGGTCGACTACTCAAAAGAATGTTTGGTCAGTAGCATCCCTACAATCATTCTAAGCAAAGGAACTAAGTAATTGGTTGTCTGCGACCCTACAGTTGCTTATGAGTTATAGTTGTCCAAGCAGGACATTTAGAGTATTGTTAGGCCACTATAGAACTCGCCTTATTTGGTCTAGACAATTAGAGACTATGTCCACTATCAGGATCCTTTGATCAGATGCAGATACATGGGGTGTGCCTATTAGCAACTATACAGATTATTCTAAGGGCGAGCAGTGGTTGCATTAGGCCTAGAAGGCCGTATACTCCTTTTGAGTGGCTAGATTGAGACTTCAGTATAGTACATCGGTTGGGATTTCCCTCACCTAGGAGCCTTCCTTGACCACCCTAGGGTTACTAGCTGTGTAGTCGCCTACAGGGGCTATATGATATTACTCCAAGGAGTGATATGCCATACCAAGGGATGATGCAGAGGTCTAGGGGCCATGTTGCAGTCCACTCCATGGCTGGACTATTATTTGTATGTCGTATCGGCATCGCTGACCCTCATCAAGCCTGGTGCCTAGGGTGCAGTTATCAGGAGTTCATCGGACTCAAACACAACTATTGATCAGGAGCCAAGCGGGTTAAGTTTTAGACCCAGGGAACAGGTAAGTTGGTTGTAGCACCAGTAGAGTCATAGGAACCTAGATAGGGGTATATAGATTGAAATGTACTTGCTAGTGCTTATAAGGGTCCTCGTAGGTTATTCTATGTTGATTGTACATTCCAGGCTTATGGGGGCCAGATTAGGTTCTTGTTTGTATTCTTGTCTGCTAGCTATAGCTTATGAATATATGATTGTACAGTCTTAACTCATATATGTGTAGTGTTTTACTAGATGCAGGTTATGAATAAACAACCTCTAGGTTAACTTCTGCCCTTCTTTCTACTTACTTTCAATCTTTAACAGATTCTACTTAGCTTTTTTATTATTTCCTTACATATTCAATACATATTGTACTGACGCCTAACTATGGGGCGCTGCATACTTGCCTACAGGTTAGATAGATAGAGTTCAGGATCTCCATTAGCAATTGTTTAGCATCAGCAGTTTGGCCAGCTACTTTCATTCGGAGTTGCCAGGTTGTAGTGATTACAGTCTTTCATTTTTATAGCATTTGGGTGGGCTGGGTCCCTATATCGACCATTATTTCTATCCTTAGAGGCTTGCAGACTACAATATTTAGTTAGTTAGATGTGTGTTGGCCGTGTGGGGCCTAGTATAGCTTCTTATTTTTCTTTCCGTTATAACTAGACAGCATGGTGGTCTTGTCGCCCCGCATAGGATCCCTATTGATGTATGTTGGCTGGATTAGCTATTTTCTTTTATAGGTGTTTCATGGCCTTGTCGGCCCAAGGTTTTGTTTACAGCCGCGATATAGAAGTTTGTTTTCTTGAGTTTAAGTCATTGATAGGCACCAGAGGTTCCTGTGCCCAGTCAGATAATCCCAGATTCCAGTGTGGCATTAGGTACTAGTCGTGCCTCTCAAGATGGGGAATGACACATCCTTAACCATAACTAGATGGTACACGCAACCTTTAGAAATCATCTTTATGGCCTTAAGGTAGGAAATGAAGTGATCTAAAGGCATAGCTGAACTACACTTCCACTTAGGTCTGGCTCACTCGGAAATCTAAACTCCACTACACGGGTTATACAATTGACTGAGGCATAACATGCATGTATCCTATCCATGCTAAAGATAACATCAAAATTGGTCATGGCTAGCTCTACTAAATATACTGAGGTGACTTTTTGAAGAACTGTGACAGGGAAATTTCTATATACCCGTCGAGCTATAACTGAATCACCGACTGGAATAGAGACTAAGAAGGGTTCTGATAGGATTTTGGGACTAGCTCTGAAACTACTAGCAACATAGAGCATCACAAAAGTAGCCCCTGGATCTAGCAATGCATATACATCAAGGTGGAATACTCGTAACTACTTCTGGGGAGACCTCCTGCTCCTCACAAGATGCTAGGGCATAGAATCTATTTTGGCACTGACCACCACCTGCACTAGTAGATGCCCCCTGCTGAGCTGGCGTGCTGGTGGAGCTGCTAAACTGGAGGCTAGGCCTCAGCCCCTATCATAGCCCTGTCTGGTTGCTGGGCAATCTCTAATCATATGTTCAGGCTTCCCACACTTGAAACAAGCACCTAAACATGCTAAGCACTGACCCGCGTGTCACCGGCCACACCTGGTACACTCTGGAATGCTGGACTCTGTGGGTCTGCTACCCTGACCTCTAGAGCCTGATGGTCATTCCCTCTTATCACACCTGGATCTGGATGGTGCACCCATAGGCGACAGAGCTGGGGCTAAAGATCTCTGGTGGGACTGCTAACGGTGCCCACTAGGTCTCTGCTGGGAGAATCCGAAGCTGTTAGTCCTGGCCCCCTTGGCCTCTCTCCACCCCTCACTCACTTATACATCCACCATTTGCTAGGCATAAAGAACTATTCAGGGAAAGTCAATGTCCTGATGCAGCATTGGGGTCCAAAAATCTTTGACCAAGTAGTCTGCTATTCCATGCATGAACCGACTCACTCGGGCTCTCTAATCTATCACCATCTCAGGTGCATACTTGGACAGGTGAGTGAACTCCAAGGCATACTCTTAAACTGTCATCTTTCCTTGCTTCAGGTTCACAAACTCGGCTGCTTTGATCTTCCTCATCTCACGAGGGATAAACTGATCAAGAAATGCGATATGGAACTCATCCCAACCAATGGGGCCTGCTCCGATGGTCCTGCCATCTTTCCACTACTTGAATCAAATGTGCCCAACCTATTTCAATTCATATGAGGCTAGATCGGTGCACTCCTCTCCAGTCACCCCCATGATGTGGGTGATCTTTAGAACATCATTAATAAACTCATACGGATCTTTAACCAGCTTTGACCCAAAGAACTCCAGAGGGTTCATCCTCAGAAAATCTCAAACTCTCACTACCGTCACATTCCCGTTCATCCTCAGAAAATCTCAAACTCTCACTACCGCCACATTTTCTAAGGGACATGTGCTACTGCCTATTGGTTAATCTGGGCGGTCAAAGCCTGAGCTAGCATCTGAATGGAAGCCCTAAACTCTACATGGGCCACCTACTCGGGTACATGATCCTCAAGGGATGGTGGGGCCCGCTGGTGCCCATCCCCATTGCCATTCTCATGGCCATTTCTATTTCCATTTCTTCTTTGGCTAATGCAGCAGAAGGCATGATTCTGCAAATGGGTATAGCATGATTTAGAATGATAGAGATACATTTCATCGCACGACATAGATAATGGAAGAAGGGAACATATCCTAAAACATTTCGTAGCCTCTTTGTCATAAGTGTGGCACGCTTCACACCAATGAAAAATACTCTACATAACACAGCTTTTAGACACCCTAGGACATTTCAAAATCTAATGCTCTGATACCAAGTTTGTCACGACCCAAAAATAGGACCAGATCGAGACACGAGATAAAGAAACCCGAGAGGCTATAAGTCAACCAATGGTATGACATGACATCTAAATTCAACATAATCAAGCGGAAGTCTAACATATATAATAAAGCGGTAGTATGAAAATATCATAATATCTGAATACATAATACAAGGCTGAAACTGAATACATGTTATGTCTGAAAAGCCTCTACTACTAACGAGTTGATAGGACAAGACCCCAATTAACTCACTATGGTCTGAAACTATAAATACTCAATACAACTGATAAGGGGCCCTTAGAAGGTGAGGACTCACCAACTGAGGCTGGAACATGCTAATACTTAGAATTTGGCTACTAGTGAGACTGAGCCTGAATATCAGAGCCTATATCATGAAACAACACAATATAAAGTATGTGGTCAGTACGTGGAATGTACCGAGTTTTTAAGGTAAGTAAAACTGCTAAGTAAGTAAAATCAGTGATCATGCATAACATAAAACATTTCATCATAATAGTCTAAGAGTAGGTATTGCATGCTATTATCTAAAACCATGATTTTAAATGTAACTGAATATCATAACTGAATCAAATGACCCAAAGCTGAAAACTAATAATCATAAGAGAACTAAACATTGGGTCAAACCTGCTGAAAACATAATAACATGACCGATGAACATGCATAGCTGAAATCATGTGGAACAATGGGAAACTTTTCATATAACCGGCATTACCACGATAGAGCTTACGTGGTCCCAACTATTATAATCAAGTGGGCAGAGTCGTCCAAAGCCTTGCCAGGGCTAAGGACGCTACCATGATATCGATATCAAGCTCAAGGACCCCTTGGGGAAGGGAAACACACAAGGGACGTTTGAAAGTATATATATGTAAACCTACGTTGGCGCATAGTTCTGAGGCACAGGGTTGACTGACCCTTAGCCTGCTCGATGCTAGACACTACTCCCAAAAAATGCATATGCTCTCCATCATTTTTCAATGAAGCTGACCATTGTCTAGTGAAAAAGCTGAATAATAACATACATGCATAATTTGAAATCATAACATGAGGAGCCTTGGGCTCAAACCATACCACAAGCTGAAAAGAATGGGAGTCTAGACTCCAAAACCATGTGGTAAGCTATTAACATTAAATTTAGATAAATCATGAAACATACTTGATTATATGGGTTTTCCCAATATTTAAACATGCTTGAAATATACTTTGATTATTCAAAACTTGAATGTAGACATGGATAATTCGCAATCATACTTTCTTTATATACATCTCATCATGATTGAAAACATAGATTATAATTCTCAATCTTTCCTAAATTCTCTTATAATTGGGCATCATAATTTTTAAAACTTGAAAACATAATTGTAATAGAAAATATGTTAAATGTGCTCATGAATCGTAATTCAACACTAGAAATATGTATAGATCATTCCCATGATTGATACTTAGAAAATTCACATGTTGGGTTAAAACCCAATAGATTCAACAACTAGAATTTCATGAAATTGAAGAGGGATTGGGCATGGGTGTGGATGAATACACCCATTCATAACCCTATATACCTGGAAGAATTTGATTTCACAAACCCTCTTAAAAGCCCATTGGAAATTGGGGAAAAACTAGATGAATCCTAAGCTTGGTCACCCCGTTGAACCCCTAGGCTTGCATGCATGGAAGAGGATGGTCTTAGAATGGACTTAACCTCTTAAAACACCCTTTTATGAGCTTAAAATGACATAGTATAGGGCTTAGGGGTTTAGAAGTTACGAATTTTTTCGTACAATCCCGTGACAGGTCGTAGGTCCGATCGTGATACAGTCGACACCAGATATGGAAAATTCCCTGTTAGATTAGGAAAAGGTTTATAATATCTATATAAATATTCTTTATGTTTTATTTTAGTTAGATAAGGACATAATCAAGTCATTAGACGTGTGAAGAATTATTTTTGTGAATCTTTATCAAGTTTTCAGGAGAAATTCTTGGGATCAAATTCTTGATTTCCTACATTGTTCTTGAGATTGTTCTTTGGTTTTCGAATCTGGTTTCATTCCAATTTTTCTTGTAAGTATTTTATTATGTATTTGTCTATGAATACAAATTGTAGTCTTACAACCATGAGAGGCTAAAATCTCCACAACTAGGGGTTGCAGGAACCATGGTCGATTAATAAACTAAGGCTGCACAAAAGTGATTTAAAATCAATGCGAAAAGCTTTTATTGTATTCTTTCATCTTTAAATATTTCTTAATAGTGTACAACGTTATGAATTGCCCGAATTCTTACTTGCTTGATCCTTGAGAAGTAGAGATTAGGAAAAGGGAATTATAACAAAGCCTTGGTGTTTATGATCATTGTATTAACTTGTGGTGCGGTCACAGGATAGTTAAATTTTGAACATATTGATACTGGTTTGTTTGAATTCGCTCATGAGACTTGACCCGGTGATTGAGTAAATTCATCCAATAGGGACGAACCAGTCATTTGGATGAACCGTAGTTATCAGTTCTACAAGTAAATATTGGGATTGATCACGTGTGTATACCCGAAGTAGTTATGAACCCATAGGGAACACTTATCCTAGTTATTTGCAAATCTTGATTTAAATCACTAATATAATCTTTTTTATATTGTTTTCTTCAAAACCCCCCAATTTGTAGATAACTCACCAACAAGTTCAATTACCCACATTGGTCTCGATCTTACCCTATTCCCTGTAGGTTTGACCCCAACCTTTGTTGGTTTGATAACTACCGCTTCATACTTTTTCAGGAAGTGTGAGTTTAAGCATTATCAGAAAGAAGCGTCGTTGTCGGGGAATACGACTAAGATTAGATTAATTACTTGTATTTGACTTTTGGTTGTTATTTCCTGAATTACATTTCCATTTTTCCTTTGGATATCCATAGGTTGTTGCTTGTTGAATGCCAAGTACTAGTCAGAGTGGAAACCTCATGATTCCGTTGGATCTCGAACTCGAACGAACACTGCATAAGATAGAAAATAAGGAGTAGAGAGATTCTCGTATAGCTGAAGAAGCTAGGCAAGCCAACCTAGCTCGGCAAGTTGCACTTCAGGATGCAGAGGATGCTCATGATGTGGTCGTTAAAGCTGGTCAACATGGGAGGGGCAATAGAGGCCAAAGATATGCCCCTTAGTTGTTTGATGAAGATGACTCAGACATCGATGTAGTTGGGTCAATCGGAGCGATTGTACCACCACCACTACCTGCTGGGGCCAAATTTGATATCACTAGCAACATGATTAAGTTATTGAACTTGAAAGGGGTGTTTAGTGTTCATATAGATGACAATGCCAACCTGCACCTGATGAACATCATGGGAATATTCAAGGAGTATAGGTTGGCCGAAGTTAGACGAGATTCTATAAACTCTTCCTCTTCTCTCTGTCTGGGGAGGCCACATTATGGTTATTAGAGTTGCCCAATGACTCAATTACCAATTGGATGGAGCTCAAATAAGATTTCTAAGAGAGGTTCTTTCCACCCTCTAGGATACAGCAGCTTAAGGATGCGATACACAATTTTTGACAACTGAAGGCTTAGGCACTTCATGAGACCTGGTTGATGTTCAAAAAGAAGTTGACCAAGCACTCAAACCACAAAATTCCTGATGAAAGTCTGTTGGATATTTTCTATAGATCGTTGAACAATAGTACAAAAATAATAGCAAACACAGTGGCAGGAGGAGCACTGATGAGTCACACATGGGAGAAAGCCGCTACTATCCTTGACATGGTGGAAAAAACTAATAAAGCATGACACACCCGAGAAGCAGAAGCAGCAGCCGGTACATATGTTGTTGGTTTGATTACAGACCTATGTAGGAAGAAGAAGAGCGTGACCAGGAATTGGCTCATATGCGCACATCATTGGATTTGCTTACTAAGTACATCACGGGAGTTGGAGCCAGAAAGGTAAACGCAGTTGGGACACAAGGACTTGAGCCAGGGCAGGACCACTCAAATTTTGAGGAGGAGGAAAACTTCTTGGACAACCTGGTGGCAGATTTTTGAGGCAATGCCCAAGGGTCTGGTAAAGAAACTTGGCAACAAGGTTCTGGAAATCAAGGTCAAAACCAATAGAGAGGCAACTTTAATCAAAATGGGTATAGAGATAGAAGCCGAGGTCGTGAGTGCGAGGGAGAGTGGAGAAGGAATGATGGGTATCGCAACAACTGAGCTTGATTGTACGTGCCTCCTAAAGCATGTGAGAGATAGGTTGGATCGTCAAAGTTAGACAACATGATGGTTGAGATGTTAAAGAAGGTAACGTCCACAGATGATCAACTAAAAGACATCTGTAGTGATATATCCAGGATGGGTCATAGAGTGGAGTCACATGCGACGACTATCAAGCAGATTGAACAGAAGCTAGGGCAACTGTCAGCATCTATGAACCCTAAGAAAAAGGGTACACTACCTAGCAACACAGTCCAGAATCCAAAGAATGATGGTCACTGTATGGCTGTGATGACTTGGAATGAAAAGACCAAGTTGACCCCCCCTCTACTGGTTCTAGTTGAGAGGAAGAAAGAAAGCATGATCGAAGATTAAAAAGATGTTGCTGAGAAGGAACATAATGAGAATGCGGAGTTGACTGAGGCCTCAAATGGTGAAAATGGGCCCGAAGCTAAACAAGGCACCACACAAATTTACAAGGCTATTTCACGACCACTGCCACTGTTCCCCCAAAGAATGAAGAAGAAGGTAGAGAATGGTAAGTTACAGAAATTCTTTTCAATGCTCAAAAAGCTATCTGTAAAAATACCATTGGTTGAGGCATTGGAACAGATGCTAAGATATGTCAAGTTCATGAAGGACCTTATGACAAAGAATAGGTCCGTGAGCTATGAGCCCGTTGATAATGTACATGATTGTAGTGCTATAGCTTCATGGGTCTTGGCCTAGAAGAAGACAGATCCAGGTGTCGTAACTATTACATACACAATTGGCGATGTTGAGTTTGCAAGGGCACTATGTGATTTTGGAGCAAGCATCAATCTGATGTCATTAGCTGTGTTTGAGAAGTTTGGCTTGGGAGGCCCACACCGACTACCATGTGGCTGCTGATGGCTGAAAGAACTGTAAAGAACCCTGTGGGTATCCTGTTCGATGTGCTTGTCAAAGTTTATAGATTTATATTCCCAGTGGAATTTATGTTCTTCAATTATGAGGTTGATTTTGAGGTCCCCATCATTTTGGGGTGACCATTCCTTGCCACTGGGAGAGACTTAGTATATGTGGAGGCTGGCCAGTTGAAGTTCAGACTCAATAAAGAAGAGGTCACCTTCAATGTTTGCCAGTCAATGAAGCAGCCTAAAGAATATAGAGTTGTCTCAGCAATAGAAGATGAATCTGAGTTCCTTGAAGAAGTCCAGTAGTCAAGAGACTTGCGTCATGCTGGACGTTAAATCAGGCACTTCTTGAGAGGAAACCCAAGTGGTGGTTTGATGAATTTTGAGTAACTGAGCCACCTGCATCGTGCCGCAACATTAAATCAAGCACTTCTTGAGAGGCAACCCAAGTTATTATGATGTGTGTTTAGTGTGCAGGGGAGACAAAAATAGGTTGAAGGAAATTTGCTAAATAAGCAGGTGCTACGGTTCTCAGTATGACTCATGAGAGGGTTGTACGATTCGCAGCACGAATCGTGATGCGAATCGGAGATGTACTTCAGTGCATGAGTTCAGGGTATGGTGGATCCTATGACTCATAACCTTATTCTACGGGCCGTAGTACTCACTGTGGTTATGAACTATGCAAGGCATGGACCATAATGAAAAGAAAAGACCTACATGTCATAGTACGAATTGTACCCCAATTGTACGAGTTGTAAGATGTGCTCGTAGGTCCATAGGTAAGTTTCTCAATCTCTCTATTACGGTTCCAAGGGACGAGTCATAGGACCTTCCTACGACTCGTGGTACGAGTCATGATGGGTCAAAAATTTTAAATCTACCCAACTTGGCCTAGATTTTTAAAAATCGGCCCTAGGACCTATAAAAGCTCAAATGAATCATACCCCTCTCCCAAGCTCACGAAACCTAAACTCATGACTCCCTCACATTCGTAACTCATCATCAAGAATCAGTGAACAAGTTCTAGCTCAAGATTACATCGAAAACCCCAATTCAAACCCTAGTCTTGATTGACAGTTCAAGTATCAGCATTCAAGTAAGTGTATTTCTTTAAAATTTATAGATATAACTTGTGAGCTTGATGTAAACTTGCTAAACCCCCTGAGAGTCCTCTCAATGCTTGAAAAAAAAATTAGAAAAGGACAATGACTAGGGGTGTAAATGAGTTGTGTGTGACTGGGTAGGAGCTTGAACTTTTGAAAATTATGCATTGAGCTATTAAAAATCGAGGTTATGGGTCGTTATTAAAAATGGGAGGAATGAGTAGTTGAAAAACTGGTTAAATGCATGCCTAGACCTAGGGAATTTTGAGTACCCAAACTTAAACTAAAAACCCCTGCGAACTCAACCAAAATTAAGGCAGGGACACGCTTCACAAGCCTTCCTACGACTCGTGGTTTCATACTACAACTTGTAGGATGGCTCATTAGGACTATCCCAAAAAATATTTGAAATAATCACAAGGTATGAATCCTAGTATGGCTCGTGGTTTACTGCTACGAGTCATACCTAGCAGTCATACCAAGAATCTTAAAAGCGTCAAGTCCACAAGTGACAGTACAATCCTTCCTACGACTCGTGGAATCGACTTATAGGTCGTACCATGAGTCACGGAAAAATACAAAACAATTTTTTTAAAGAGGAATCCTCATACGACCCATGGTATGGATCGTACCTTTATGGTACGACTCATGTGTCAGAGGTGTGACACTAACCAGAGATATTACGGGTCTTAGTATGAATCGTACCTCCAAAGTACGACCCGTACTGTATACCTGTGAGAAACTACAGAGGACTAATTTCTTGCTTTCCTTTTATATGTTTGGAATTCTAACCCGTTTTTCCACAGGTACAATCACAATGAAGTGGAAAGCATCAAAGGCAACTGATCCGAGGACATTACTTGATGAGACCTCCAAATTCGATCAAGTGGGAAGCTCCCCTAGTTGTTCATTATAAGAATACAGGGTCGACACAGTGGACACTGACGGAACCTAAACCACTAGGGCAAAGGCGAAAGCCCAGGCCATGGCGGCCACTGCCACATCTGCGGGTGCTCTCTTATCTGAGGAGGGAGCTGAGGAAAGAGCTTAAGAGGTGGGAAGAGGCTCTAATAAAGAATAGGGGTTTGAGGAAACCCAATCCGAAGATGCAAGCAGCAATGCTGAATCAGAGGAGGAGGCACCAAATGTCGAGCACGAGCAGACTCTTCCCTAGGGAGAACTACACTATCCGGTGGCAAGTACCAGGAGCTCAGGAGATATATGAATAGGGCATTGCTCTCACCACCAAAAAAACCTAGTCAGAGCATTCAAGAAGAGTCGTGGATCCTCACAGATTCATTGAACGAGGTAGAGGAGATGAAGCGGATATTTAGCTTCTACGGATTTGAGTGGATGGCTAGCTGTAACAGCCCAGGTCGCCGCTTGTAGATATTGTCCGCTTTGGGCAGCTAGTCCCTCACGGCTTTAAAACGCGTCTACAATGTAGAGGTATCCAAGCACTTATAAAGCACTCTTCGTTCCCCTCCACCACCGATGTGGGATTTGCCTAAGTAAACCAGGCGTTACGTATCGCCGTCCCTGGTTACCCCCCGTAGGGACTCAGCATCCTCGCTGAGGTTTGCCCCACCACCGGCCGGCACCGGCTCTGATACCAATGTAATAGCCCAGGTCGCCGCTTGTAGATATTGTCCGCTTTGGGCAGCTAGTCCCTCACGGCTTTAAAACGCGTCTATAATGTAGAGGTATCCAAGCACTTATAAAGCACTCTTCGTTCCCCTCCACCACCGATGTGGGATTTGCCTAAGTAAACCAGGCGTTACGTATCGCCGTCCCTGGTTACCCCCCGTAGGGACTCAGCGTCCTCGCTGAGGTTTGCCCCACCACCGGTGCCGGCCGGTGGTGGGGCAAACCTCAGCGAGGACGCTGAGTCCCTACGGGGGGTAACCAGGGACGGCGATACGTAACGCCTGGTTTACTTAGGCAAATCCCACATCGGTGGTGGAGGGGAACGAAGAGTGCTTTATAAGTGCTTGGATACCTCTACATTATAGACGCGTTTTAAAGCCGTGAGGGACTAGCTGCCCAAAGCGGACAATATCTACAAGCGGCGACCTGGGCTGTTACACTAGCGCCCCGAACCAATACAGTCTAGAAATCATTCGAGAGTTCTAGACCAACTATTTGGAAACCATGGAGCAGAAGGTGAAAGACGGGAAGAAATTAAAAGATCAGCCCAAGCTAGAGAGCATCCTGGTCAGAGGCTGAGAGGTCGCTATATCCGAGCATACTATTGCTTGGATATTATATGGGCCCTAATTCATACCACCACATGCTACGCAAGAATATGAATATCGGGTGGAGGCTTTGAAACAGATCAAGTAGCTCGACTTTGATAAGAGGAGGAGGCAGATACAGTGGTTGTCCAGTGTGATAGCTAAGGATAAAGAAAAGGTAAAGTGGGTCACTAGTGGCAAGCAGGTCATGAAGAATTCCTTAAATTTCATAGCAAAGGCCTACTGGACGTTAGTGCACCACCAGTTGGCACTGACTATTAATGACAATACCCTCAACGTAGGTAGAGAAGATTTGGTGGCCTGCATCATGTACAGATACCCCATCAACATTTAAATGGTCATTGCATAGGAGATGTGAGATTTGGCTACGGGATTGGGCACTACCATTCCATTCCTGAGTCTCTTTTTCAGATTATGCACGGAGGCAGGCATTACGGTGGGTCGTGGAGAGGAGAACCTGATTGGAGGACAGCGGATCACTGACATTAGTCTGATCTAGGATGAGATCAACCCAGTAAGACAGACCCAAGTTTCCACCGCAGTCCCACTATCATGGCCAGTTGGGGGTGCACAGGTGAATTCCCCCATTACCCAAGAGTAGGGCAAGACAGAGGCTATAGATGCCGGTCATTCAAATACAGCTCCCAACACCTCTACCACACCACCTGCGAGCCTCTTGAGCTAGACTCTAGCCGGGTACATCCTAGTGCCTCAGGAATTTCTCTAAAAGATTGCCAAGAGACTGACCATGGCCAAAAGAAAGATTCAATCAATGATGGAGAATGTCAATCCCTAGGTGAAGGCTTATATAGAGACAGTTGCGCAGGCCCTGCATGCCAGATTAGACGGGTTCATATGCGCACTACCAAGAAAACTGATTTGGGCAGCCTCCGTGAGGCGTTTGGGGCTCTTTGGAGCCATGTGGTCAAGCTATCATCACGGCAACGAGCAATCATAGTAGCCCCAACTCTTCCTAACCTCGATGCTGAGTTAGACGAGGAGCTTGATTTGGCGGCCGACTAGGAGCCCACAGTAGTAGGGAAAGAAAAAGGGAAAAGGAGGGTCTTCAAGGATGTTGGAGAAGAGACCCCGTGAAAGAAGAAGAAGAGAGAGAAAAGAGAGCGCAAGTGGGCACGAGTAGAGAGCTTGCAGACACATGATGCACACTTGTCAGAGCTGTAGGAACAAGCTAGAGGAGCAGGTACCTCCACCATGGCCCCGGAAGACCTTGCTAATGGCAGGGACCCTTCGGGCGAGCCACATTCAGCCCTGACTATTCCAGAGATCATAGAGACAGCCGAGACTATCGAGGGGGTAGCCACTTCCCCTATTGACCCATCGTTAAGTGCGCTGGCCACCGCTAGTGCCACAATTGCAGTGGAGGCACCTCCTCCGCAAGATAACAGGAGCTCTTAGTGTGCCACATGTATATTCCCTACCCTCTTCCTTTACATTCTATGCTTTGGTGACGATGCACGCTTTTTTAAAAAAGGAGGGGTGTACTTGTATTTTAGGGGTTTTGATTCGTCAAAGGGTTTTTCTTGCTGTGTTTTTTTTCCTCAGGCACGCTTTCTAGTAGAACCGACATGTTTAGATTTTATTTTTATGATTTTTGTTAAATTAAAAGTAGCTTAGGAGTACTCAGCCAATTAATTGCATTAGTTTTGATATTTTGAAAAATTGACCTGTCTAAAAATTCTTTTATGACTAGCTGTGTACTTATGATTGCATGCATGATTTCTGTGGATCTTTTTATTTCATTTAGTATATTAACTTGTGTAGTTTTTATTAAGCCATGAATAATCCAGACAGGTAGAGTGAATGCAAGTCATGTACCATGAGTGAGTGAAGTCTGATACTTAGTTCAATACTGCATAGAGGATCTAAAACTTGCCCGGTTGGTCTTTGCATAGGTTTTAGGATGGTTGGTTAGGAAAGGATCATATTCTATTCTTGTTTATCCATTTTTAGCCTAAATAACCCTACGAAAATGATATGATTCCCTTGATCCAAATTTTTGAGCCCGTAAATAGATCATTTTCCTTTGATTAACCAATTAACCGCACCCATTTTATAGCGAACTTTTTTTGGCCATGGTCCCTCTTTGGATATTGTGAAACTCAACATAGGAAAAATGCCTAAGTTGAGGGTGGCTAGAGTAGGGGTGCATAAATAGTGGAAAGGTGAAAAAGGGAAAGAAAAGAAAAAAGTGTAAAATGAGGTACGGTGTGACCAAAGAAAAAAAAAGAGAAAAGATAAAAAAGAAAATTCAAAAAGTGAATGATTCATGAAAAGATTGAAGAAACACGACACGCTCATACAAGTGCATAAAAAGGGTGAAAAGGGAGGGGGAAAAGTGAAAGAAGCAAAAAGGGTGAAAAAGTGAAAAATGGACCCACATGTATATAGTGCCAAGAAAGGGTTTAGTCACTTAAAAATATCCCATGTCTACCATATCTAGCCTGAAATCCTACATGACAAGCCAAAGCAAGTCCAATAGTGATCTTAATCTGACCATCTGACAAACCAATGTAGAGAAAATAAGGGCAAGCCTAAGGTATCCAATATGCAGTATTTGGAACTTCTTTGTGAGAGTGAGAGTCTCTCTTATTTATTCCCATATTATATATTTTACTATATCTATGAGTGGGGACTTCATTTGCTGTGAGGGTACATGGTTTGTGTTTAACTCTACCAATGGACTATGTAAAAAGCATTGACGATGACTTGACTAACTGTTAATAGCTAGATAACATATCTTAATCACTGTTTATCATATTTTGTGGTTGCTTGTAGTGCATGTGCGGATTTGGTTTACGAGAAATGGGTCAAAAGCTTTTTAAGTTAATAGTGCAAATTTTGTTTGATGTTGGCTGTAGTATCCTAGGGTTATTTTCTAGTTAAGCTTCATGTTTAGTTTTTTTTGTTTTCTTTGCCTGAGGACATGCAAAAGTCTTATGTTGAGGGTGTTGATGTGTTGTGAGTTTACAACACTTTTGACGCTTAAAACTAAGAAAAATAGCATGGAATTAGGTATGTTTATATGGATATGAGGAACTTTTACTTTGATTTCAAGGAAAATAAGTGTTAGAGAAAAGATACACAAAAGAAGCCTTAAAATGCTAAAAATCAGCTAAAGTACAAGTCGCAGTACGAGCCGTACCTTGATTGTACGAGCCGTATTGAGAACTATGATGAAATTCAAAAGGTTGAAGTGAGAAGAAGGCAACATATGACTCTCAGTATGAGTGGTACCAAAATGGTACGAGCCATAACTGGAATCTTGGAATTATTCAGAGGAAATTGCATAAAGGAAGACTCTTGCTATGGATGGACTCATGGATTTTAGCATCAATGTACGAACCATACCATGAGCCATGGTGAACTTCATAAGATTCTTCAATACTTGGTAGAACTTCCGACACTATAGACAGTACGAGTTGTAGGAAGAAGGTACGAGTCATACCTCAACACTTGTGGAGAATTTCAGAAGATGTCAGAGTTCTCAGGGCCTAACTACAGAAGCATTGTACAACTCGTAGGATAAGGGTACGAGTTGTACTAGTCTGCCAAAACATACCCAAATATGTAGCAGCCAAGGACTTATGAGAAGCAGGTACGACCCGTACAATCCTGCTACGGGTCGTAGGTCCAGTCGTAACACAGTCGGCACCAGATAGGGAAAATTTCATGTTCTCTTAGGAAAAGGTTTCTAATGTCTGTATAAATATTCTTTATGTTTTATTTTAGTTAGAGAAGTACAGAATCAAGTTAGTAGACATGTGAAGAATTATTTTTGTGTATTTTTATCATGTTTATAGGAACAATTCTTGGGATCAAATTCTTGATTTCCTACATTGTTCTTGAGATTGTTCTTTGATATTCAAATCTGGTTTTCTTTCAATTGTTGCTATAAGTATTTAATTATGTGTTTGTCTATGAATGAAAATTGTAGTCTTACAACCATGAGAGGTTAAAACCTCCACAACTAGGGGTTGTAGTAACCATGGTGGATTAACAAACTAGGGTTGCACAAAAGTTATCAAAACCAATGCAAAAAGTTTGTATTGTATTCTCTTCATTTTTAAACGTTTCTTAATGGTGTACAACATTAGTACTTGCCCAATTTCTTTACTTGCTTGAACTTAGAGAAGTAGAGACTAGGAAAAGAGAATTATAACAAAGCCTTGGTCTTTGTGATCATTGTATTAACTTGAGTTGTGTACGCAGGATAGTTAAATTTGGAACATATTGATAATGGTTAGTTTGAAATCGCTCATGAGACCTAACCCGGTAATTGAGTAAATTAATCCAATAGGGATGAATCAGTCGTTGGGATGAATCCTAGTTATCAGTTCTACAATTAAGCATTGGGATTGATCACGTGTGTATACCCAAAGTAGTTATGAACCCATGGGGAACACTTACCCTAGTTGTTTGCAAATCTTGATTTTAATCACAAATATAATCTTATTTTGATATTGTTTTCCTCAAAGCCCCCCAATTTGGAGATAACTCACCAACAAGTTCAATTACAGGCATTAGTCTAGATCTTACCCTATTCCCCGTGGGTTCGACCCCGACCTTTGTTGGGTTCTTTATTGACAACGACCGCATCATGTGAGAAGTAGGAAATGCCTCCCAGTCATATGTGAGAAGTAGAAAGTTGGAGAAAAAAAGAGGAAATCAGCGACCAACTGGCAAAACGCCGGATGCATTTCGTGAAATGCCTCGGCGTAGGTGTGAACCAGTGTACCTAGAGAAATTCTGAAAATCAAAGGGTGAGTTATGCCTCACCGATAAAATGCAGGTTGAGACCTGTGAGACACTGATGCAGCGCATCTTGAACACAGTAAACTGGGCATATGGGCAGGTCACCGGTGGTAGAACTGGTGGTAGATCCGGCGAAATGCCAGCACCCACCGGCAGCCATAGGTCTAGCGCCGGTGGAGGTGCATAAGTTATTTTTAAATCTTTATCAACCTGTTGATCAACCCAATCCGGAGCACTTTAAAACTCATCCAAACTGGTTAACCTCATCTTTTTACTTTCCCCAAATCTCCTCTCTCCACCTTTTCACTTAACTACTACCCTTTCACCTTCCCAATTCCCCTCCATTAAAACCTACCATTAACATCCACCTTCTCAATACTTTCAAGACTCGAGTCTACACCCTGGACGCGACGCGGTACTTGGTGCCACAAGTGAACTCAAGCTAACTCATGGCTTAACATCACACTAGCAAACTAAAATAACATAGTGGAAGCTAGAAACATAAGTGAATAAACTGATATCTAAAATAAGAAACATCTGATAAAAATACTGAAATTTATGCGAATAGTGCAAAAAAAGCAAGCTGAACAACACTAAGTCTGAAAGCCAACGAAGAACTGATGAGTTTCTAGGACAAGTTCCCAGCTAACTCTGGAAGTTGAAAACAATAACTGAGATGGAACTAAAGCCTTGTCTTCAAAATATGAGGACTTACAAAAATAAAGCTACTGAAATCAATTGAGGAGAACTACTGTTGCTGCTATGACCGAGAACCTGTACCCATATCATAATATGATACAACATGAAATATGCATCAGAACTTTTAATGTATTGAGTATGCAAGATGTAATTAAACGAAATAAAATTAAATAACTAAGCTGAGATGACATGAAATGGCCAACTATAAAGTCATGAGTACTGTGATATAACTATAATAGTGTGCAGGCACTGACTGATCATCATAAACATATCCTGAAATCTGAATAACTGAACTAAGCTGAATTTGAGACTAAGTTGTACTGATAAGAGGTACGGTGCAAATACAGCAGGAGAAACTTTAACCGATATGTAACCACGTGAGCTAAACGAAGTCCGATATACACCCTCATTGGAGAAGTCCCACGATACTTTGCCAGGGTATAGTAGCTGAACTGGATGATCATTGTCTGATGCCTTCGGGCTAAAAACCTATGTGGCAACATAGTTTTGGGAACCTAGGTGCGTTGAACACCAGCCCTCTTCGTGTTAAGTCCTACTCCCACTAAAAATCCTAACTGTGACTACTAGGATGATAGCTCGAAACTGATGTCCTAGACTAAGTTAGATATACCTATCTGAAAGCACCCTGAGAGTCTAACGGACCTAATAACTGGGAACTAGTGTTCCAAGACTGGCCAGAGCTCTTGATAACTTATACTAAGGAGTGTTACTAAACTCCTCAAGAACTAACTATAGTCAAACTAATCAGCTGACATTACTGAAGATACTAAAAAGGCTAACTTTGGACTGAGACTGAATTAATATTTAAACTGATAATTCACATGACAGTCAAAACTTGGGGATTACAAGAATTAATAGAGTTAAGCAACACTTGTATATAAACAATTATGAAATACCCAATTCACTATATTAATAAAAACTAGGGCTAAAATCATATAGTTTCATGTATGGAGATAATGATCAGAAGTATAGCTAATAACAACCTTTAATACTCAAAAAAATTATAGCAAAAAAAATCCATAATTTACTGACGAGTGAACCCTAACTATGAACTTTAGGGTTAATTGATAAGTATTTCAGAAGAGTTTTGGGACACAAGGGAAGAATAATTCCCTTGTTAAATTTTCACATACCTGGAGTAGAGTCCCTAAGAAAATCTGGAGGAATCAGAGATGAAGGCTGAACCCTTTTCTTACTTTGAGCTTCTTGACTGAATTTTCTACGTTCTGGCTTTGAGAGAATGAGAGGAGTGAGAGAAAACTGTTGACTAACTCCCCAAATCCTCTGAAAGTTACCCCATTTCAACATAGTTTAAGAGTTAAAAATGAGAGAAGTTACAAAAATTCCCCTAAAGGAAATTCTAGAGAACTGCCAAATGGGATCCAATGGGTCACATAACGAGTCGCTGGTTGATACCACGAGGGACTAGATAACGGTCTTGGGTCCAGAATCTAAGCTCTTTGGAATTGGGCAATGGGAGGGGAAAATGACTCATTGGATGAACCAATGGGTCATTACTCTCATCGACACTGGAGGAGTTAGAAACAAAAATTGGAACTCCTACCAACGGATGACCCAAGGACTCATTGGTTGAACCAACGGGTCATTGTAACTGCTCATCGCCACTACTGTCTTGATCTAAAGGATTGCATGTTCAGGCAATGGGTGGAAGCAATGACTCGTTGGTATGAACCACAAGTCGTTAGTCCCACTGGTTGGTTGTGGGAAAGGTTTGGTAGGTTTCTGTACTTGGGATGCAACAAGTGACAGGACGACTAGTTACTCCTTCCAATAGGTCGTCCCATGCCTCATTAGTCCTCAAGAGGAAATTGGCAGGTCTTGAAATGATTCAATCAACGGGTCAATAGTACTGATAATGACTCATTTTCTGGGTCGTTCCTAGACAATAATTTCCTGGTTCTTCCGGCTAAGTCTTAGTTTGGTCTAGGAAAGTTTTGGGGTATTTGAATATCTCCCTCTTGGGATCATTCACCCTCGAATGAAGGCTAAATTAGCTAAAAGGCTGGGAAATGAGTTGCAATTCCCAAGCTGAAACCTATAAGCTGGTTTATGAGGGAGTGACTAACTCCGAACTGATTTAGTCATACTAACTGAGTTGATGCAACTAGAGTTCACATTAAAACATGACTAGAGCTGATGAATACAGAACTATATAGAGTACTAAGGAGGAATTTAATACCCGATGCTGAAGAGAAACTAGAAGGGAATAAATGAGGGTATTTAGCCATCATGTCTACTTCTGTTTCCCATGTGGCTCCCTTAACTAGCTAGTTCCTCCATAAAACCTTTACTGAAGCAACCTCCTTGTTTCTCAGCTTATGAACCTGATGGTATAGGATCTAAACTAGAACTTCTTCGTATGAGAGACTATCTTTCACATCCACCCTGTCTAGTGGCACAACTGAGGTCTAATCACCGATTCACTTCTTCAACAGTGACACGTAGAAGACTGGGTGAACTAATGCTAACTCTGAAGGTAATTCTAACTCATAGGCTACATTGCAAATTCGCCTCAGAATCCTATAGGGTCCTACATACCTTAGACTGAGTTTCCCTTTCTTTCCAAACCTCATCACCCCTTTTATAGGTGAAATCTTCAGATAAACCCAATTATCTACAAAAAACACTAGCTCTCTTCTCCTCACATCTACATAGAATTTTTGTCGGCTCTGAGCCATTTTCAACCTTTCTCTGATAAGCTGTACTTTTTGCATAGCTTCATGAACTGAATCTAGCCCTATCAAAGTAGCTTCTCCAATCCCAAACCACCCTATAGGAGACCTACACCTTCTACCATTCAATGCCTCAAATGAGGCCGTATGAATACTAGAGTGGTAGCTATTGTTGAATGAAAACTTGATGAAAGGTAGATAATCATCCCATATGCCTATGAAGTCGATCACACACTCTCTCATCATGTCCTCCAAGGTCTGAATAGTCCCCTCATCTTTTCCATCTATCTGGGGGTGAAAATTTATGCTGAGCTTGACCTGGGTACCAATTCCTTTCTGAAATGACTTTCGAAAATGCAAGGTGAACTGGGTACCTCTATCTTAAATGATGGACAAGGGAACTACGTGTAGTCTGAATAACTCCCAGATGTACAGTCTATCATAATCTCTACTGAGTTTGTAGTTTTACTAGTAGGAAATATGTTGACTTAGTCATCCGATCTATTACCGCCCAAATGGAATCATGTTGTTGGTGTGTAAGAGGTAAACCTATAAAGAAGTCCATTTTCACCTCTTCCCACTTCCAAATGGGTATATTGATATCCTGAGTCATACTCCCAGGTCTCTGATGTTCAACTTTAACATATTGGCAGTTTGGACACTTAGTTACAAATTCTGCAATGTCCCTCTTCATGCCATTCCAATAGTAGATTTCCTTTAGGTCACGATACATCTTAGTTGTACCTAGGTGAATATAATATCTGAAGATGTGTGCTTCTGCCAATATTCACTTTCTCGAGTCATCTATGTCTGGAACACAAAGTCTGCCCTAGTAACAAAGCACACCATCTCCCCCCTGGGAGAAAACCTCAAGTTCTTTTATTAGAAGTTCTTCTTTCCATTTGAGTAATATGAGGTGTTCATCCTGCTTTGAGTTAATCTCTACTACTAGTGAGGATTTTGATGCACTCTAGATTATAACTACGCCCTAGGCTAAATCAACTAACTGCACTCCTAATCAAGCTAACTTGTGGATATCTCTTGCCAGCTCTTTTCTGCCCTCTTCAACATGAGCAACGCTTCCCATAGACATCCTGCTTAGGACATCAACCACCACATTGGCCTTCCCTGGGTGGTATAGCACACGCATGTCATAGTCTTTCAATAATTCCAGCCACCTTCTCTGACGAAAGTTCAAATCCTTCTTACTAAACACGTATTGAAGGCTCTTGTGGTCGGCCAAAACATCCACGTGAACCCAATAAAGATAATGCCTCCATATTTTCAAAGCAAACACCACCGTCGCCAATCAAGATCATGAGTCAGATAGTTCTTCTCATGAAGCTTGAGCTGTCTGGAGACATAAGCAATCACCTTACCCTGCTGCATCAGGACTCAACCGAGGCCAACTCGGGGAGCATCACAATGAACTATGAATCCATTTGTTCCTTCTGGCAAGGTCAAAACCGAAGCTATAGTGAGTTGAGTCTTCAACTCTTGGAAACTCTTCTCACATTAGTCTGACCACTGGAACTTCACCTTTTTCTGAGTTAGTTTGGTTAAAGGGGATGTAATAGAATAAAACCCATCTACAAACCATCGGTAATAACCATCTAAACCAATGAAACCCCAGATATTTGTTGGGAAAGTGGGTCTTGGACAATCTTTTACCGCTGCTATCTTTTGAGGATCGACCTGAATACCCTCTCCTGAGACCACATGACCAAGGACAAGTAGTACCCTGTTGAGTTGTGGTATCTGATGGGGCTGCTAAGGTAGTGGACCGAGCCTTTCCCCGTTCTACAGACAGATAATCTTTTAAACTATGGCCCAGCTGGCCAAAATTGAAACAACCTTACTTGCCTAAATGACACTCCCCTGGGTGATTCTTACAACACTTTGGGTAGGCTAGAAATGAGCAACTGGTGGAGACATGACTATGAGAATAGGAGCCTGATGCTCCACCTTTTCGGTCTTTGCTGGATCGGTAAGAAGGAGCACTGGCTGATGTGGGTGCTGGAGGTCTCTGCTGCTGCTGCTATGGGAGACTACCACCACCTGACCTCTGCTGGCCAAATTCAAACTGACCTGTTTGGGCCCTCTTGTTTTCTCTCTCGTCCTTCAATTTTTCTGCCTCTATCTGCTGAGCATAAATGATGAGGCTCAAGAGGTTTGATATCTTTTATCAACATCGCGGTTCTACACTCCTTAAGTACCAGATCTGAAACTCCATTCATAAATTTTAGCATACGAGCCCTCGGCTCAAAAACCATCTCTGGAGAATACTTTGACAACCGAGTAAACTCTAATGCATACTCTTCCATTGTCCTATTATTCTTCCTCAGGTTCATAAATTAGGAAACCTTAGCCTCCCTTAATTCTTGAGGAAAGAATTTGTTGAGAAATGTTATAATGAACTCATACCACTCTACTGATCCTGCTTCGGTCGGCTTCCCCTTCTTCTATTATTTCTACCAAATCTGAGCCACCCCTTTCAACTGTAGGCAGTCAAATCAGCACTCTCTATAGAAGTAACACCATGATTTGGGTGATATTCTACACCTTATCTATGAACTCTTGTGGGTCATCTCCCACTTTGGATCTATGAAATTCTAGAGGGTTCATTCGGGTGAAATTCCAAACCCTGGCAGCTGTTGCAGACACGTTCACATTTTCCGGGACCACCTATTGGTTCACTTGGTTTCTCACAGCCTAGGCAACCATCTGGATCGCCGCCCAGAACTCAGTAGGTGACACCTGATCTCCCTGAGGGGCTACCGGATATGATGGGGCAGGTTGGTTGGCATTCACGTTTCTCATCCTGTTTCCTATTTTAGGAGGCATGTTATCACCGAAACGAATAGAGCATGAGTTTGAAAGATATTTTTGGGATTAAGCCCAATGCACAATAAAGTGTATGAACAAAAGGGAAATTTCCTATAAACGCCTTGTAGCCTCCCCCTCATAAGTGTGGTGCACCTCACACCCATGAAAAGGACTCTACTCGACGTGTCTTTCAGATATCCTAGGATACTCTAAACCTAGTGCTCTGATACCAAATTTTTCATGACCCGAGTCTACACCCTCGATGCGACACGGTACTTGGTGCCACAAGTGACCTCAAGCTAACCCATGGCTTAACATCACACTGGTATACTGAAATAGCATAGCGGAAGCTGGAAGTATAACTGAATAAATTGATTTCTAAAATATGAAACATCTGATAAAAATACTGACATTTATGCAAACAATGCAAAAAAAACAAGCTGAATAACACTAACACTGAAAGCCAACTAAGAACTGACAAGTTGTTAGGACATGTCCCCAGCTAACTCTAAAATCTAAAAACATGAACTGAGATGGAAATAAAGCCTTGTCCTAGAAAAATGAGGATTCACCAAGATAAAGCTGCTGAAATTTCTTGAGGAAAACTATTGTTGTTGTTGTTCCTGCGAACCTGCACCATTATCATAATACTTATACAACATGGAAATATGCATCAGTACTTTAAATGTACTAAGTATACAAGATGTAAGTAAAAAAAATAAGAGTAAATAACTGAGCTGAGATGACATGAAATGACAAACTATAAACTGATAAGTATTGTGATATAACTGTAATAGTGTAAGTACGGGCACTGACTGATGGTCATAAACATATCCTGAAATCTGAGTAACTGAATTGAGCTAAAACTTACACAGAGTTGTACTAACAAAAGGTATCTTGATAATACTTTGGGAGCAACTATAACTAACATATAACCACATGAGTTAAACGTGGAGTTTGATGTATACCCCCCACCGAAGAAGGACCACTATACTTTGCCAGGGCATAGTAGCTAAACTGGGTAATCACTATCTTATGCCCATTTGGGCTAAAAATCTATGGTGGCAACGTAGTTTTAGGAATCGGAGTGCAGTGAACCGTGGCCAGCTCGGTGCTAAGTCCTACTCCCACTGAAAATCCTAACTATGACTACTAGGTTGATAGCTCGAAACTAATATCCTAGACTAAGTCAGGGATACCTATCTAAAAGTTCCCTGAGAGTCTAAAGGACCTGATAACTGGAAACTAGTGCTCCAAGACTGGCCAGAGTTGCTTTGTCTAAAAGCATCCTAACCTTCTAAAGGACAACCTCATAACTGATACTAAGGAGTACTATTGAACTCCTCAAGAACTAATTATAGTCAAACTAATCTGCTGACTATACTGAAGATACTGAAAAGGCTAACTTTAGACTGAGAGTAAATTAACATTTAAACTAATTGATAATTCATATGACAATCAAGACATGGGGATTACAAGAATTTACAGAGTTAAGCAACACTTGTATATAGACAATTATGAAATACCACCAATTCACTGTATTCAAAGAAACTAGGGCAAAAATAATATAGTTTCATGTAAGGAGATAATTATTAGAAGTATAGCTAACAACAGCCTTCAATACTCAAAAAATTATAGAAAAAAAAAAGAAATCCACAATTTACTGATGAGCTAATCGTAAATGTGAACTTCAGGGCTAGAACTGATAAGTATTTCCAAAGAGTTTTGGGACAAAAATGAAGAACAATTCCCTTGTTGAATTCACACATACCTTGAGTAGAATCCTTGACAAAATCTGGAGGAATCTGAGAAGAAGGATGAACCCTTGTTCTTTCTCTGAGCTTCCTGACTGAGTTTTCTACCTTCCAACACTGAGAGAATGAGAGGAATAAGAGAAAACTGTTGACTAACTCCCTAAATCCCTCTAAAAGTTACCACAAACAACATAATTTTAGAGTTAAAAAGGTGAGAAGTAACAAAAATGCCCCTGAAAAATATTTTGGAAAGCTGCCCAACGGGATCCGACGGGTCACAAAATGAGTCATTGGTCGACACCACGACTCACTAGGACTAGTCATTGGTCCTGGGCCCAGAATATAAGCTCACTGGAATTGGGCAAACGGAGAGGAAAACAATTCGTTGGATGAACCAATGGGACATTGGTTCCTCTAGTTGCCACTAGAGGAGTTAGGAACAAAAACTGGAACTCCTACCAACGGACGACCCAATGACTCATTGGTTGAACCAACGGGTCATAGTAACTGCTCGTCACCACCACTGTCTTGATTTGATGGATTGTTGGTTCAGGCAATGCATGGAAACAATGACTCATTGGTATGAACCATGAGTCGTTAGTCCCACTCATTGGTTCTAGGGAAGGCTGGCAGGTTTCTATAATTGGGATGCGACGAGTGACTGGACGACTCATTACTCCTTCCAACAGGTCATCCCATGCCTCATCGTTCCTCGAGGGAAAATTAGTAGGACTGACAATGACTCAAATAATGGGCCATTACAGCTGACAATGACTTGTTGTCTAGGTCGTTCTGAGACAAATATTTTCTAGTTCCTCCTACTAAGTCTGAGTTTGGTCTAGCAATGTTTATGGGGTGTAACAACTACCTAATCATATTTCCTCTCTCCCACCTATATAAACCCCCACCCTCATTCTCTTCTTCACACTTCTCCTTACCCACACTTTCTCGCAACAGCATAAGTTTTCATTCGATGAATCACCCTTGTTGGTCAAGTTTGAAGCTTTTAATTTTTCACTTCTTCTCCAAGTCTCAATTTGGTATGTGAATCCCAGCTTCAATGTTGCTTCTGTTTGCAATTGTGAATCTAAAATCAAGAATGATAAATACGAAATTATCCCCCACTCATGTTTCCCCATTACCCATTTCTTATGCTTTTTCATTAATTGAAGGTTTTTCATATTGTGGGTATATTAGGGATGGTGATAAAATGCAGAATGTTGATGTGGGTATATTCTATGGTAAAATGCTTCATTTTGGTGGGCTTAAAATATTAGTTGGAGATGAAGCCTGAGTAGCCCCATGTGCATAGAATGCATGATTTGCCCAATGGTAGATAGAGTGACGGCTTTCTTAATGGTAAATCATCATTTTTATTTTTGTGGTGTTACTTGAGTGAAAAAAATTGCAACGTGGAAGGAGTGAGGGAGCCATGAATGTGATGAAATTCTATTTAACTGAGTTTGGTGGTGAAAATGCACTGAACGGTGTTCACTGGTGAAACGTCGGATTGAAATGCAGGTCGAGGTACTAGGCTTCAGGCCACAGCCTAGACCCACGTTTCACCGGCACTTTGTAGTTCAAGACCAGAGGAACGCCGGTGTGCCGCTGGATGCATGCAGTTTACCCTATCTACCATCAAGTACCGGTAACTCACCGACTCCTCGCGGATCTTCACCTGCGTTTCGCTGGTATTTCGCCAGTACTACCAGCAATTAGTTTTTGAACCCTTCAATTTGTTTGACATCCAATCTTTATAATTTATTTCCTTATCTTAGAATAGATATTAATTTTCCTTATTCCATTATGAAAAATACAAAAAGAAGTATCACTTGTGTGGCATTAACATTTCTTTACAAATCATGATTGATATCGCTCAAACTCACACTTCCTGGCAAAGTATGAAGCAGATGTTTTCAATAAAGAATCCAATGAAGATGTTGGGGTCGAACACACAGGGAACAGGAAAAGATCTATACTAATGCCGATAATTGAACTTTTTGGTGAGTTATCTCCAAATTGGGGGGTTTCAAAGAAAACAATATTAAAACAAGATTATACTTGTGATTAATATCAAGATTTGCAAATAACTAGGGTAAGTGTTTCCCATGGTTCATAACTACTTCAGGTATATACACATGATAAATTTCAATGTTTACTTGTAGAAGTAATAAATTGGGTTCATCCATATTGGATAGCTATACTCAATCATCAGGTCAGGTCACATGAGTGATTTAAAATAACCGTTATCAATATATTCTAAATTTAACTATCCTGTGACCACAACTCAAGTTAATACAATGGTCATAAAGACCAAGTCTTGTTGTAATTCTCTTTTCCTAATCTCTACTTCTCTAGGTTCAAGTGATGTGCTATGAGTTTATGTAATGCCCCGGGAATCCAAGGATCAGACCCAGGAGTCAAACGGTGAAAAACTAAATATTAAAGTTACAGGAACAGAACGAGTCGTTGGAAGACTCATGAGATCAGCCCATGAGTCGTCAGGTGGATCGTGAGGAAGGATAGTGAAGTGCAGGAAGTTGGAGGATAAGGGTTCCCCATGGGCATGGGAACAACTCGTGGTCAGTCACCACGAGTCGTTAGGTCAACCGCGGGGTAAGGGTGTGTGGAAATAAAAGGAGTCAACCAGTGTGCTTGACGAGAGTAGACAATGAATCGTTAGGTGAGGCAACGAGACGTGGTGTGGTTCATGGGGTGACTTGTAAGTAAAGTGATATGATGCAAGCAGTGTACCTGACGAGCAACATGATGATTCGTCCCCTCCACTAATGAGTCGTTGGATCATCTGTTAGGACCACCTGACTGTGATTTTTCTGTGAATTCAGTAAGGGTCTTTTCATAATTCCTAAGTCCTAGGGGCTTATAATATGTAGTTTAAGGCTTGTTTTACATGGTATTAAGAGGGAAAAACCTATTCTAAGCTAGTTCATTCCATGCATGCGAACTTGAGAGTTTGAAGAGAGGATTTAAAGCAAGTTTTGAAGGTTTCCATTGAAATATCATCTTGGGCAATTAGAGAAGTGTTAAAACCATCCCTCCTAGGTATGTAAGGTTATGAGTGGGTGTCTTCTTCCACAGCCATGCCCAATTTCTCTCAAATCATGATAAATCTCCTATGATCAAGTATGGGGTTTTTTTCCAATTGCATAATTCTTCAATCTCTATACATGTGTATGATTAGATTATATTTATATTGGTGAATTGTGAATCTTGGGTAGATTTTAAATTATTTTCAATACAAATCATAATTTCTAAGTTATGAAATTTAAATGACCATTTATGCAAAGATCATAAAAGAAGTGAATGATGATGAATGTATGATGATGATGAGATTTGATGATGAGAAGCATGTTTCTAAAGCTACCCATGATTATGAAGTTGTTTTCAAAATGAATTGAGTACATCCAAGCATGATAAAGCTTTGGAAAACGCCCACATGTTGATTTAAAATGATAATTTTTCCAAAATAAGCTTACCACATTGTTGGGACGAAGTCTCCCAAATTTCATAATATCTACCTTGTGGTATGTTTAGTTAAATATTCCTACATATAGCTTACCGCATGATTTAGAGTAGATGCTCCATCTTATACTTGAGCTTGTGGTATGTTTCGAAATAAAGCTTCTCATATGCATGAATTCGTAATTGTGATGTATGTCATTATTGAGATTTTTCAAAGGACAATGTTGAGCTTCATTTTCACATAATGTCGAGTCTATGCATGATTCATTAATGAGCTTTGTCAATAGACATTGTTGAGCTTCGTTTCATACGATGTTGAGTTATGAATAATTTCATCTTGAGCTTCATCAATAGACATTGTTGAGCTTCGTTATATACGATGTAGAGCATTCCATATTTTTGAGAGAAGAGTCTAGCACCGAGCGGGTTAAGGGTCTATCACCCTATGCTCCAGAACTACGCGCCAACGTAGGTTGATACATATATATTATTGGGACCTCCCTTGTGATCTATCCCCGGCCCAAATGGCCCATAAGCTTGATATCGATATCATGGTAGCGTCCTTAGACCTGGCAAGATTTTGGATGGCTCTGCCCACTTGAGTTTGATAGTCGGGACCACGTAATCTCTATCGTGGTATGTCGGTTAAGTGATGAGTCTCCCATTATTTGTATAATTCAGATTTGCATATTCATTACTCATGATTATTACTATAAGCATGCATGTTCTAAAAGAAGTGTTTAACTCATTGTTCAGCTTTTATATAAATGTTACATTTCAGCTTTGAGTCATTTGGGTTAGTCTTGATATTGTAAGGCTTTGCAAGGTCACGTCATGATGAGATTATGATTTCAGAATGAATATATGTAGCCCTCCCTCTTAGATTTGAAATCTTATGATCTGTTATGAAATGTTTTAAATGATTTAATTTTGAGCAGCTTTATTTACCTTGCATACTCGGTACATTTTCACGTACTTACTGTATACTTTCTATGTTGTATCATTTCATGATACAAGACCCAGCTCCTAGGCTTAGCCCCGTGCGTAGTCGGTTGTCAGAGTTAGCTTCTACTTGGTTGGTGAGTCCTCATCCTTCGAGGACTATACTTTCAGTTGCTTATGTATTTTCAGTTTTAGTATTGTTGAATTAGTTGGGGTCTTGTCCCATCAACTCGTCCAGATTATAGGCTTTTCAGACTTATGTATGTGTAGCTTCGGATGTTATTCTGATGTGATGTTGAATTAGACTTCCACTGAGATGTTGTTTTCAAAATGAAATTTGTAGATCCTAGAATGATAAAGCTTTGGGTAATGCCCACATGTTGATTTAAAATGATGATTTTCCCTACATAAGCTTACCACATTGTTTGAAGTGAGATTTTCCAATTTTTATTATAAATTCTGGCTTGTGGTATGTTGAGTAAATATTTCTATATATAGCTTACCATATGATTTGGAGTAGAGGCTCCAATTTATACTTGAGCTTGTGGTATGTTCCGAAATAAAGTTTCTCATATGCATAAATTCATAATTGAGATGTACGTCATTATTGAGCTTTGTCGAAGGATAATGTTGAGCTTCACTTCATACGATGTTGAGTTATGCATGATTTCATATTGATCTTCGTCATTAGATGATGTTGAGATTCGTTATATACGATGTAGAGCATTGCGTGTTGTTGGGAGAAGAGTCTAGCACCGAGCGGGTTAAGGGTCGATTACCCTATGATAATTTGTATCTTGCGAACTTTATCTGGTGAAACTTTTTTGCCTTATAAGATATAATTTGTTCCTTGTGAATTTTGTTTTTATTTTTCAATAACAGAGATATTTTTTGCCACTTTTTTATTACTTAAAATATTGAAGGATGAAAATTGAATACCACCAATTTGAGGGGCAAAATTAAAGACTACTTTAAAATAGGGGCATTTGAGCAAGTGTGTTTGGTATATATAAGGGAAAATATATTTTTTGGAAAAATAGTTGATTTCTTACTTATTTTCTAGTGTTTAATAAGTAATTAAGAATTATTATCCCAAAGACATTTATATGTAATATAGTAAAATACTATAGAAGTGGGATGGGGAGTGGACTTGGGTTCGGGGGTGGCACGAAATGGGGTTGGTTGGGTGGGAATAAGACAATGAACTAGGTTATTTATAAAGTTTTCCCTACTTCCATTAGAAAAGTCATTTTTCTCATTTTTAAAGATATTTTTCTAGATAAAATATTTTCAAAATCTTTATCAACCAAACATGAAAAAGTTAAAACTTATTTTTTAAAATTGTAAACTCGTATTACTAGTAAAGTGTTGTTCACAAATGTCACGATAATATCGTGTTATAGGAAACAAAAATGGTTCTTTAAAGTGCAAGAAGATAAATTATTTCCAAATAATTAACTGACAAGAATAAAAACAACTTAAATATTTTGAAATCGATTCAAGAAAGAAACTCATAATGCCTTCAGACAATACAACAATCTTTAATTTTTTTTTGGTAGCTAGCAACTTTCATTAATTACTTAGTGGCTGGTGCAATATATACAAGACCAATCACACAAAAGCTCTGTTTGTTGTATCTCAAGATCATGCATCTTGCGTACCATCTAGGTCTATCAAGACAATAATAATGTAAAAATTCACATTTTCTTTAAAAATGATTATAACAGAAAGCCAAATTTGAATATTATTTTTAAAATGTTATCTTGATATGCTAGATGGTATGCAGGATACATAGTCTCAAGATACAACATAATGTTGGTGTGACTGGTCTTGTACATATTTCACTAGCCACTAGGTAATTAATGAAAGTTGCTAACTACCAAAAAAAATTGAAGATTGTTGTTTTGTGTGAAGGCATCATGCACTTCTTGCTTGAATCAATTTCAAAATATTTAAATTGTTTTTATTCTTATCAGTTAATTATTCGCGAGTAATTTGTATTCTTGCACTTTAAAGCACCATTGTTGTTTCCTATCACGATATTGTCAGTGAAATTTGTGACCAATGCTTTAATAGTAATACAAGTTTATAATTAAAAAATATTTTTTTATTTTTTCATACTTGGTTGACAAAAGATGAAAAAGATATGGTCTTGTACATATTGCCCTAGGTAATTAGTAAAAGTTTCTAGCTACCAAAAAAAAATTAAAGATTGTTGTTTTGTATGAAGGCGTCATGCATTTCTTGCACCGAAACTAAGTTTGTAGTACCTCGAGACTATGCATCATGCATACAATCTAGGTCTATCAAAGACAACACTTTAACAATAATATTCAAATTTGGCTTTGTCGTATAATCACTTTACAGAAAGGGAGTAATAGAAGACCCAGGACTCGTGCAAGAAAAGTTTGTAGGATTTTAGGATGTTTGTAACATGCAGCAGAAGACCAAAACAACCTTGAACAAATTTACTAGTATTTAAATTTTATTTAATTCTAAAAGAATAAGCTTCAAGATGATTAGCAACTATAGCTATAGAGTTGTAGCTATTTAGGTAATTATTGCCATGAAAGTTAGTAACTATAGTGAAAATAAAGAATTAGCTTTGTCAATTTGATTTCAATGATTAAGAAATTTCATGAATTTATAGATAGCAATGAAATTCAAAATTTGTGGCTATTGCTAGGTAATAGCTACGATTTTCGAATTCATGGCTTAGATTTTATTGTTATAGATACATTGTGTTGTAGTGTCACAATAAACAGAATAAGAAAATAATTTTCTTATCAATAATTTTTCTATCTTGATTTGATGTAATATCACTCACATCCAACAAAGTGTTTCACATCGGAAGATCTCAAATCTATTTCTTAATTGAGAGTGCAAGATTGACGGGTCCTTTCTGGACTTTGTTACTGTATGTATGCAGCAATTAACACTCCTGTACATGTTTCCAAGCTCATCCAATTCCCAATTAGAAGTACTTGGCATTTCATGTAGTAACTAGCTATTATGGACTTTCCAGGCCAGTCACAAATAAGGTTTCATTAATATCTATAAATATTAATTATAAATTTCCAAATATATACATACATATATATATATATATATATACATACATATAAATATATACATACATATATATATATATATATACACATATATATATATATGTACATATTAGGAGATATAATTTAATTTTTTCTATTCTAAATAGAAAACTTCAATGTATCACAATATTAATTATATTTTTAGTGCTAGTAAAGAACATAGTAATATTTTATTTAGACTAATAATTTATATATTTGACTAATAAATTCTCTAATTTAATTATTAAATAATAAAATAATTAATATTAACAGAGATATGAACACTCGTTAGTGTACGATCCTACAAGCTCATTACCAAGGCGGTAGTAAATTGATCATATCAATATACTAATTAAGGGTAGAGTCTAGCAATACTCCTTAACGATCGAATATCATGAAGTATATAATTTATTCACAAGAACATATAGAACAATAATATGATATTTCCTTCTGTCCTTACAACTCCGAATCACCCTAAGATATGGTCTAACTGTCAAATCCCAACAGGTGATCAACTATGTGTGCATGTCAATTAAAATCGGCCATTGAATGACCTAAGAAACTCTTTTTTTCTTTCAATCAATAATTTCCCTGACTAAGGACTTAATAGTCATTCATAATTCATGACAACATAAAGCTTAAACTCATTACCAAGAGATGACAGATTCTATCTTGATCAATCATTTATTGAAAAAATATTTAATCATACTCAATATCCTTTCAACCATTTTTGTAGGGTCATAATTGCCCAGTATCAAAGTATAATAAATAACTTGTTAATTACTCTGACAATCTCAGGTCAAAAAGAACTCTTACATTATATGTTTTAAAATAATATCGCAGTGATAGTTTATGGTAATTCTAACCATTAGAAATTATCTAATGAATCTATTCAAGGATCATATCAATATATGCATCATCTATGTATGTGATTTACTTAATGAGATCAACTAATCTTTGTCTTATAAAGACCACCACATACATATTTGTCACGCCCCGCCTTGGGGGGTATGACTGGCACCTGGTGCCTTGGTAGGACCTAGACTACTAACTGGTGAGCCTAAGCACATCTGGTGCCTGGCTAGCTCTAACTCAGATTTCTGAAAACAACGGGCTATACAATGGCTGTAAACACAGCCTCCGGCCGACTGGGCCTATAGCCACCTGTATAAAACTTCAGCTAACTAGAAACATACTTACAAATGGGCAAACCTATGCGGGCCGACAAGGCCACCATGCTGTCTAGTTAACTGTAACTCAACAATAGAAAACTGAATAACTACGTGACCGGTAAGGTCACCACTACTATCAGACTATGGCCCCACACGGTCAACATAATCAACTATGCTAAACAGCTAAACAAAACGCATGGCCTCACACAACCGGCACAACTAACCACAGGGAGATGAATATATACAATCTGCAAGCCTCTATGAGTACTCATAAAATGGTCGGGACAGGGCCCCGGCCTACCCATGCTGTTCAATAAAAGAAAATGAACTACACCTCTGAATATCAAGCTCCGGATGACAGGAGCTGATGACTCTATAAGCTGGCTGGAATCACGAGGGATCGCCTCCTCGTCTATGAATACCTGCAGGCAAGTAATGTAGCGCCCAAACGGGCATCAGTACCACTGGTACCGAGTATGAAAAGCAACTGGATACAACTGAATACAAATAACATAACTATCAATTCTGAATAGCAGGAGATAACTGAAACTGTAAGAACTGATATGAACTGAATCAGACTTTCTGTGCTGTGATAGGGCAGGAGCGTACCTGTAGACGCGGCGGCCTGCTGTCGGCCCCCTGGGTCTCTGGCTCGGGCCATAGCCTCCGATATAAATAACCGTGTCTAAGTCCAGAGGACTCCTATACTGTATCTGTAACTGTAACTGTATCTGAATCTATTCCCTGGGCGCTTGCGCACAACAGGGCTATCTGTACTGTAATGCTGATCAGCCTGATATGGGGAAAGCTTCATCCCATCTTCGTCTAAATTGGGGACGGCATGCCACTCCTTGGAGTGATGTAAACCCACCCGCTCAATGGGCAACACATTTACCAACCCAGGGGCGGCGAGGACGCTCAAAAGGGTGCCCTCACGACACAACCAAGTCTCAACAAATAATAAGCACATATATAGAAAGCATGTTTAAACTGAAAAATACTATCTGAATTCTGATTTCTTATTTTGATCTCTATCTGTATTATACTGATTCTCATACTACTTTATACTGAATCTGTGATCTTTATCTAACTGCATGGCTAATATGTAGCCAAGATACTATCTAACTGTATGGCTATACTGTAGCCAAGATATCATCTGTCTGTATGGCTAATCTGTAGCCAAGATACTATCTGACTATCTGATTTTACTTTACTAACTCTTATTTTAAATATCTGTCATATTATTCTAGAAACATGCTTGCTAATCACATACTGGGCTATACTGAGTCTGGAATGCTAACTTGTCATTTTGGCGCATGATTTACTAACTTTTGGACTGAGTACGATATAACAACGCAAACCAGATTTACTTAACTTGCACAATACTCAATATTCAACTCCAGGAATTCTACTACGGATTTTACTGTGCTATACAAGGCTAAAACTACTAACTTGACGAAGAAACTGGCTTTACATACCTTAACCTCGGTTTATCCGACTAACGGACGAAGCTCGGTCAGTACTCCACCTATTTCTCCCAACTACATTTACATATATGTCAATTATGACTAAATACACCAATATTCTGAAAGAAAACATCACTTTCGATATATTTATAGCCTAAACTTTGGCTTATCGAAAGACGATCAGAAACTTGCTATTTCTCGAAAGTCCATAAGGGAGAAATACTCACTTTAGGGATAGGAGTATATTGACACTAGTTTGGAGCAATTCCACTTACCTTAGTTTGGTAGCACGATGATTCGCAGGCCAAATTTCACGAAACTAAATCCGTAGGAATGCTCCTTACTGCTTAATACCTCGGTATCTGGAGTTAATTTGAGTTTGGGCTGCGTTTGACGGCATAATCAGATGAATATTATAAGAGATTATTGATCCTCCCTGTTTTCCCTCAGTTTCTCTGGAAATTATATGAGTTATATCATTAAATACCAAAGTGAGGGGTTTATATACTTGGGCCTGGACAGGGCCAACGTGTCACGGAGCCAACGCGGAGGCTCCACCTCCGTGATACGTTGCCCTCGCAGAGGGGCTCTGCCCCGGCTCCTTCCGCGATGGTTCGACAGGTTTCTCGTTCGGTCTTTTTCCGGGCCTTTTTCTAGCATGTATGGCTTTCAAATACTCTTAACCAACACACAAATAGGCCATCTATGTGTTGGGAATTTTACGGGGTGTAACATTCTCCCCCCTTAAGAACATTCGTCCTCGAATGTAAACTTCTATCTAGAGGACTTCTCAACTTGTTTCTAGAAAAATTTCGGCAGAATTTTCTCTGTAATATGGACTATCCCCAAAACCTGAAATGAAGAAAAGTCCCATACAGGTACTCCACACAATACTATAGTATTTAAATGACAGATTAAAATAGACCTTCTCATTTATATGTATACTATAAGGCACTGCATAAGATAATAATACTAACATACCTGTCGCCTGACTAGGCTTGAAATAAATGAGGGTATCTGGTCTTCATATCTTCCTCCGCCTCCCAAGTCATCTCCTCTCGGTTCCTGTTACTCCACAATACCTTGACAGATGCAATATCTTTAGTTCTCAATCTACGAATTTGTCTGTCTAAGATGGCTACTGGAACCTTTTCATAGGCCAGCTCTTCCGTAACCTGGATATCCTAGACTGGGACTGCTCTGGATGGGTCTCCTATGCATTTCCTCAGCATAGATACATGAAAGACCGGATGAACGGATTCTAATTCTGGAGGCAAGTTCAACTCATATGCTACTCGGCCTATCCTTCGACGAATCTGATAAGGCCCAACAAATCTCGGACTAAGCTTACCTCTCTTGCCGAATCTCATCACCCCTTTCATTGGAGATACTTTCAGAAATACCTAGTCATTCACATCAAATTCCAGGCCTCTGCGCCGCACATCAGCATATGATTTCTGGCAGCTCTGTGCAGTCAGTAGGCATTCTCTGATAAGCTTTACCTTCTCCTCTGACTGTTGAATGATATCTGGCCCAATCAAAGCTGATTTTCCCACTTTAACCTAGCCAACTGGCGATCTGCATTTTTGCCCACACAATGCTTCAAAGGGCGCCATCTGGATGGCTGAGTGATAGCTATTATTATAAGCAAATTCAATTAACGGAAAATGCTCGTCCTAGCTACCTCCAAAATCTAGCACACACGCTCGTAGCATGTCCTCGAGTACCTGAATAGTGCGCTCAGCCTGTCCATCTGTCTGAGGGTGGAATGTTGTGCTCAAATTAATTTGCATTCTCAGACCCCTCTGGAACGACTGCCAAAATCTAGGGTTAAACTGTGCTCCTCTGTCTGAAATAATGGATACTGGCACTCCATGTAATCTAACTATTTCTCTAATGTATAATTCGGCATAATACTCGGCCGAGAAGGTAGCTTTCACTGCCAGGAAATGAGCTAATTTTGTCAGCCTGTCAACTATTACCCAAATAGAATCGTGTCTATGTCTAGTACGGGGTAATCCTGCTACAAAATCCATATTCACTGCTTCCCATTTCCAGAGAGGCACAACTATGTCCTGAGTTAACCCGTCTGGTTTTTGGTGTTCCGCTTTTACCTGTTGGCAGTTAGGACACTGGGCTACAAATTCGGAAATTTCTCTTTTCATTCCTGGACACCAATAATTCTCCTTGATATCATGGTACATTTTCGTTGCATCGGGGTGAAGAGAATAACGGGCGTAATGTACCTCATTCATAATCTGTTGGCGGAGCCCTTAAACACCTGGAACACATAGGCGGCCTTTACATAACAGCACTTCTTCCTCAGTTATCTAAAAATCTGGCGCTTTACCTTTCTGAATTCTGTCTTTGAGCTGGATCAGGTCAGGATCCTCATACTTCCGTTCTTTTACTTCCACAACTAATGATGACATGGCGGTGTTCTAATTACCGCTCTATTGTCCTCGGTGTCTGCTATACGAATGGCTAGGCTGGTTAATTGATGTATCTCCCTGACCAACTCCCCCTGCTCGGGCTGCAAATATGCCAAACTTCCCATGGATTTACGGCTGAGAGCATCTACTACTACGTTGGCTTTTCCCGAGTGATACAGAATATCCACATCATAATCTTTTAATAGCTCCAACCAGCGATGCTGTCGCAGATTCAACTCCCTCTGGGTGAGGATATACTGTAGGCTCTTATGATCTGTGAAAATATCCACATGGACGCCATACAAGTAATGTCTCTATATCTTTAAGGCGTGGATCACTGCGGCTAAATCCAGGTCGTGGGTAGGGTAATTCTTTTCGTGTTTCCTCAACTGTCTGGAAGCATACGCAATCACCTTACCATGCTACATCAACACACAACCCAGCCCAACGCCTGATGCGTCGCAATACACTGAATAACCTTCTGTACCTTCCAGCAATGCTAACACTGGGGCAGAGGTTAATCTGTCTTTTAATTCCTGGAAGCTCTGCTCACATGCCTCTGTCCACTGAAACTTCGCTGCTTTTTGCGTCAGTTTGGTCAGAGGTGCCGCTATGGTAGAGAATCCCTCAACAAATCTCCTGTAATATCCCGCTAACACCAGAAAACTGCGGACTTCGATCGGAGTGGTAGGCCTAGGCCATGTTTTAACTGTTGTTATCTTCTGCATGTCAACCTGTATACCAGCATCCGACACAATATGCCCTAAGAAGGCTACTGAGTTCAGCCAGAATTCATACTTGGAGAACTTAGCATATAATTGACGGTCCTTGAGAATCTGGAGCACTGTCCGTAAATGAGCCTGGTGATCTGCTTCAGAGCGAGAATATACCAGAATATCATCAATAAACACTATCATGAACAGGTCCAGGTATGTTCTGAAAATGCTATTTATCAGGTCCATGAATATTGCCGGGCATTCGTCAACCCAAAGGACATAACTAGGAATTCAAAGTGTCTATATCGGGTCCTGAAAGACGTTTTGGGAATGTCTCTTTCACGAACTCGAACCTGATGATATCCGGACCGCAAGTCAATCTTGGAGAAATATCTGGCCCCCTGTAACTTATCAAACAAATCATCTATTCTGGGAAGCGGATACCTATTCTTTACTGTAACTTTATTCAGCTGTCGGTAATCTATACACATGCAGAGCGAGCCATCCTTCTTTCTCAGAAATAGAATTGGCGCACCCCACGGTGAAGTACTCGGCCTGATAAAACCCTTATCTAGCAGGTCCTTTAGCTTCTCCTTTAACTCTTTGAGTTCAGCAGGAGCCATGCGATACGGAGGAATTGATATAGGCTGAGTACCTGGTAGCAAGTCAATTTCAAAATCTATCTCCCTTTCTGGGGGAATACCAGGTAACTCGTCTGGAAATACATCAGGGAATTCATTCACCACCAGAACAGACTGAAATGTCGGAGATTCTACCCGAACATCCTGAACCCTGACTAGGTGGTAGATACATCCCTTAGTTATCAATTTCCTCACTTGAAGGTAGGAAATAAACCTACCTTTTGGAGTAGCTGTGCTGCCTTTCCACTCTCGCACTGCCTCTCCTGAAAAGTGGAATCGGACCGTCTTGGTCCAACATTATACGTTAGCATAGCATGGCACCAACCAATCCATACCCATAATGGCATCGAAATCAATCATTTCCAACTCTACCAGATCTACTATAGTCTGGCGATCAGCAACCTCTACTGTACACCCTCGATAAATTCTACTAGCTATAATGGAGTCACCGACGGGTGTAGATACTGAAAAGGGCTGCTGTAATAACTCTGGTGCGACATTAAACTTTCGAGCCACAAATGGGGTAATATATGACAGAGTGGACCCTGGATCAATCAGTACATAAACAGGGTATGAGCAAATAGTCATCATACCTGTTACCACATCTGGAGACGCCTCTGAGTCCTGTCTCCCTGGTAATGCGTAGGTACGGCTTGAGCCTGTACCTGAGCTAGAGGCTCCTGATCTACCTCGGCCTCTACCTGCTGTACCTTAGGGCCTACGCCCTACCGAGGCTGCTGGAGCTCATGGCCTTGTGGATCCCCTGTCCTGACTATCTCTGCTCTCTTATCCCCTGGCCGGACAATCTGTGCCCCTCCTGCCCGCAAATATAACACCCCGAGGAGCCATATCTACAAGCTCCGATGTGAGGTCGGCTGCAATTAGGGCTGGGTGGGGGTGTAAATCTGCTCTGATCTCCCCTTCTCTACTGCGAGAAATCTACTGTTCGAGAACTGCCACCATACTCTGACTGCCCTCGACGAGCAAATCTACCTCGCTATTGCTGCTGTGGTGGAGATGGGGGTTTAGGGGGTCTGTTTGACAATCGGGGTCTGGGTCCTCTCTGAATCTCCCTCTGTATATCGTCTGATCTATCCCTACGGCGCTGCTCCTAATATATCTGTCTACTGTCCTGTTGCCGCTGTCTAAGGCCCTCAATAGTCTGGACAAAGGCCTGTACTCGGGCAATATCCATATCTTCTCGTAACGTAGCCGTCATGCAAGCTTCAATATATTCCGGGTTCAGACCCATAATGAACCAGTGGACTCTGTATGGCATAGTGTCCACAAAAGTTGGAGCATAGCGGGCTAGGGAGTCAAACTGTAGGGCATATTCTCGTACACTCCTCGCCCCCTGCTCCAAATGTAAAAATTGATCCATCTGGGCCTGCCGGATGTCCCGTGGCAAATAACGGTCCAGGAAGGCCTCCGAGAAGCTGGAAAAGGTTGGAGGGGCAACATCTCTCCCTTGAGACCTTTCCCAACTCTCGTACCACAATACAGCTATGTCCCGCAACCAAAACACTGTCAGCTCAACTGATTTTGTAGGGGTCACATGCATAACCCGGAAAATTCTCTACATCTGATCTAAGAAATCCTGGGGGTCCTCTGCTTGATCTAACCCAGTGAACTGTGGGGGACCTAGTGCAAAAAACTCCCTGACCCTGGAACTACCTGACCCACCTAAAGGCTCTGCTGCTACAGGTGGCACTGACTGGCGCTGTGTGGCCATCATTTGTGACAACATAACCACTGCGCTCCGAACTTCCTGGTCTGATGGCGAAGGTACAGGAGCTATTGGAGGTGGAGTTGTGCCCAACGGCTCCTGATGTGAGAGGGACTGCTGAGAGGGCTGTGATGAAGCCTCTATATCGCCCACAGATCGGGCTGACTCTGAATGGAATTGAGGCATCCTGCTGGTGCCTTCTCCTGCTGCTATGTCTAATCTTCTGCCGGTGGCAGGGTGACGTTGGTCTTCCATTCTTATCTGTAGACAAAGAATATGATAAGTTTTAGGACCCAACCCTATACTGTACCACTCTATAGCACGACTGAATAAGAAAGAAGAGTAACCATCCAATCATGCCTCGCAGCCTCCTTCCTATAGTATGTGGTGCACAACACATCCATAGACAAGACTCTACTTCGCACGGCTTGTAGACTCCCTGGGACACGACCTGCTCTGATACCAAGTTAGTCACGCCCCACCTTGGGGGGTATGACTGGCACCTGGTACCCTAGTAGGACCTAGACTACTAACTGGTGAGCCTAAGCACATCTGGTGCCTGGCTAGCTCTAACTCAGATTTATGGAAACAACGGGCTATATAACGGCTGTAAACACAGCCTCCGGCTGACTGGGCCTATAGCCACCTGTATAAAACTTCAGCTAACCAGAAACATACTTACAAAGGGGGAAACCTATGCGGGCCGACAAGGCCACCATGCTGTCTAGTTAACTGTAACTCAACAATAGAATACTAAATAACTACGTGACCAGCAAGGTCACCACTACTATCAAACTATGGCCCCACACGGCCAACATAATCAACGATGCTAAACAGCTAAACAAAACTCACGGCCTCACACGACCGGCACAACTAACCACAGGGAGATGAATATATACAATCTGCAAGCCTTTACGAGTACTGACGAAATGGTCAGGATAGGGCCCCGGCCTACCCATGTTGTTCAATAAAAGAAAATGAACTACACCTCTGAATATCAAGCTCCGGATGACAGGAGCTGATGACTCTATAAGCTAGCTGGAATCACGAGGGATCGCCTCCTCGTCTATGAGTACTTGCAGGCAAGTAATGACGCGCCCCAAATGGGCGTCAGTACCACTGGTACCGAGTATGCAAAGCAACTAGATACAACTGAATACAAATAACATAACTAGCAATTCTGAATAGCAGGAGATAACTGAATCTGTAAGAACTGATATGAACTGAATCAGACTTTCTGTGCTGTGATAGGGCAGGAGCGTACTTGTAGACGCGGCGGCCTGCTGTCTATTAACTAATATATAGCACATAAATACATACATATATATATATATATATGTATATATAGCAAACAAGAGCCAATACCAAACCCCATTAGCCGGATGGCGCCAAGCAAGCAAATAATCTATATACCCCTACCCGGGTCAAAACCAGCCAAAAATAAGTCACTCCACTCATCTACTAAATACGAGCACCTCTACCGGCCCCCTAGGTCTCTGACTCGGGCCATAACCTCGGATATAAATAACTGTGTCTGAGTCCGGAGGACTCCTATACTATATTTGTAACTGTAACTGTATCTGAATCTATTCCCTGGGCGCTTGCGCACAACAGGGCTATCTGTACTGTAATGCTGATCAGCCTGATATGGGGAAAGCTTCATCCCATCTTCGTCCAAACTGGGGACGGCATGCTGCTCCTTGGAGTGACGTAAACCCACCCGCTTAGTGGGCGACACAGTTACCAACCCAGGGGCGGCGAGGATGCTCAAAAGGGTGCCCTCACGACACAACCAAGTCTCAACAAACAATAAGCACATATATAGCAAGCATGTTTAAACTGAAAAATACTATCTGAATTCTGATTTCTTATTCTGATCTCTTTCTGTATTATACTGATTCTCATACTGCTTTATACTGAATCTGTGATCTTTATCTAACTGCATGGCTAATCTGTAGCCAAGATACTATCTAACTGTATGGCTATACTGTAGCCAAGATATCATCTGTCTGTATGGCTAATCTGTAGCCAAGATACTATCTAACTATCTGATTTTACTTTACTAACTCTTATTCTGAATATCTGTCATATTATTCTAGAAACATGCTTGCTAATCACATACTGGGCTATACTGAGTCTGGAATGCTAACTTTCCATTTTGGTGCATGCTTTACTAACTTTCGGACTGAGTACGATATAACAACGCAAACCAGATTTACTGAACATGCACAATACTCAATATTCAACTCCGGGAATTCTACTACGGAGTTTACTGTGCTATACAAGGCTAAAACTACTAACTTGCCGAAGAAACTGGCTTTACATACCTTAACCTCAGTTTATCCGACTAACGGATGAAGTTCGGTCAGTACTCCAGCTATTTCTCCCAACTGCATTTACATATATGTCAATTAGGACTAAATACACCAATATTCTGAAAGAAAACGTCACTTTCGATATATTTATAGCCTAAACTTTGGCTTATCGAAAGACGGTCAAAAACTTGCTATTTCTCGAAAGTCCAGAAGGGAGAAATACTCACTTTAGGGATAGAAGTATATTGACACTAGTTTGGAGCAATTCCACTTACCTTAGTTCGGTAGCACGACGATTCGCCGGCCAAATTTCACGAAACTAAATCGGTAGGAATGCTCCTTACTGCTTAATACCTCGGTATCTAGAGTTAATTTGAGTTTGTACCGCATTTGACGGCGTAATCGGACGAATATTATAAGAGATTCTCGATCCTCCCTATTTTCCCTCTGTTTCTCTAGAAATTATATGAGTTATATCATTAAAAACCGAAGTGAGGGGTTTATATACTTGGGCCTGGATAGGGCCAACGTGTCACGGAGCCAACATTGAGGCTCCATCTCTGTGACACGCTGCCATCACGGAGGGGCTCTGCCCCGGCTCCTTCCGCGATGGTTCGACAGGTTTCTCGTCCGGTCTTTTTCCGGTCCTTTTTCTAGCATGTATGGCTTTCAAATACTCTTAACCAACATGCGAATAGGCCATCTATGTGTTGAAAATTTTATGGGTGTAACAATATTGATCCAATCGGATCATTAATGTCCTAATTAGTAATCCTACAATCAAGAACAATTTTAGATTAAGTTATAAGAGGTGTCATGACTCTCTCGTTATCATGATTTCCATCATGATATCAAGTCCCAAAACATAATTAAGGACCTTATCATATTAATCAAATAATTTAATAATAATTATGATAAAAGAATACTAGATGTCATATATTTATACCAAATAACATTTACAAAAAATAGGTTAAAATCATCACATATAAGATTGAATCTAGGACATATCAACTATATTTCTAACAATCTCTCACTTGCATTAGAGTCAATCGTTAATGTACTTTAGTCAATGAGTCTAAAGAAAAATAATTAAAAAGCTTCTTAGATCTATCTCTATAAATAATCCCTCTATATAGATTTTTATTTACAATAACTAAGTTACTTCTTCCAAGTCATGGAAAATTATTTAGATAGTAAAATTTTTGTAATGCTGGTATATCAATATGTAAGATTCATATATCATCAATACATAGTACTAATAAAATAATTATGCTTCCACTAATCTTTTTGTTCATACAAAGTTCATTTTTGCATTTAACACAAATAAACTTTTCAATTCTCTTATTAAAGTGAGCATTCCAACTTTAAGAACTTAGCTTTACTCCACAAATGGAACTTTGCAGCTAACAAATTTCATTATGATCATACGTGAATGTAAACATTTAGGTTGTATCATGTACACATCCTCTTCTATATCATTATTAAATAAATTTATTTTCACATCTATTTGGTATATTTCATAATGGCAATATGCTCCTACAACAAGAAAAATCCAAATTGATTTGAGTTTCGCCATGGGAGATAAATATTTCTAACAGTCAATATTTTATTTTTGACTATATCCCTTGGCAACAAGACGAATTTTATAGGTCTCAACATATTCTGATGCTCCAATCACATTGGTAAACAATAGATCATATATCTTTTGAAGGTTTAACTGAAGACCATACTTTATTAGCCTTTGTGGATTCAATTTCGGACTACATGACTTTTATCATTTCTCATAGTTAGAGCTTTGTATTGTCTCTTCATAAATCTTGGGATTATCATCATTATGATCAATCCACTTGAGATATCATGTTACACCATTAGATCCAATTTATTTGGTGTGTCAGATTATCTACATCATTCTAAGAGGTTTTTGTATAACTTGCTAACTTTTATATTGGATTAAGTTGTTCGATTTGGATTAGAACCGGTTCATTAACTTGTTCATGAACTTCATTAAGTTCTTGAACTTCAACCATCGAAGATAAAAACATCCTTTTCAACTTCAAGACATCCAATAAAGGCTTCTCAATTTGTATCTAATGTTCTTGAACTTGTTTTAATTCATTAGTTTCTTGAACTTCATCAAGTTCTATTTCTGCACCCATTATTTTATTTCAAAAGAAACTCCTTTCTGAAAAGGTTCCTCTTGCCACAAACACTTTATGGTTAGATGGGTGATAGAAATCATATCACATTATTTACTTGGGATACCGAATGAATCCACACTTATAAAATTTTTAGCCAAGTTTATTATTTTGTAATTATTTAACATAAGTTGGGCAACTCCAAACTTTAACCAATTTAAAGTTAGGCTTACGTTCCTTTAATATCACATATAGTGTTGCAGTGTGTGACTTAGCGGAAACTCTATTTAGTAACAATGTTGTTGCTTCTAAAGCATATCCCACAAGTTTGTTGGAAGATCAGTAAATCCCATTAAGGATTTCACCATATCTAATATGGTTCGATTTTTTCACTCAGATACATCATTACTATGGCGTTGCTAGAGGTGTCCACCTTAAGAGAATCTCATTCACTTTGAGTTATTTTATAAATCATTAATAAGATATTCTTCATCTCTATCAAACTCAGTATCTTGATACTTTTATCAGTCTAACTTTTAACTTCCATAAGATCTTTTGAACATTTCTAGAGATTTAGATTGGAATTCTATAAGATACATATCATCAACGAAGGTTATAAAGTAAGAATATCTACCTTTAGCTTAAATTCTCATAGGCCTTACAAGCATCTATATGAATTAATCCTACTAACTCAAAAGTTGTATTTCCACTTCTAGTAAATGAATATTTATTTTTTTTCTTTGAAACAAGATTCACAAATTGTGTATGATTCAAAATTATACTTGTCAAGGTAACTTTTTTTTATATATCTTATTAATTTCTTCTCTCCTATATGACCTACCTTTCAATGCCAAAAGTACGAATGATTTACATGGTCATCCCTTTTTCCTCTTGTGACTAGAAAAATGCATTAGGTAAGACATATATACCATATTGGAGATAACCATTCACATAAAATTCATCACCAAGAAAACTAGTGAATATGTCATCATTAAGAGCAATTCCAAAGCTTTGCTAGTTTAATATAGAAACTAAAATTATATATGTTTGAAATAAATTTAGGAACATAATCACAATCATCCAACATAAGTATTTTGCTTGTAGGTGTCACAAGAAATATTAATCATACAACTAATGTTGCAACTCTTTCATCATTCTCAACTTGTATATTAACTTCCCTTTTATTAACCTTCTACTTATTTTGAACCCCTCTGGCATATAGCAAATTGTCACAATTATTATTGTATCAATATCCTCAATAAACAATCAGTGGTGTTTAAATAAATCATAAAAATATTTTCCATTAAAGTCTTGAAGAGAAGCACGTAACACTCAAATAATGTAACAAATGGATAATAAACACAAAAAACAAACTTGAACAACCTAGTAAAATTGTAAATACTTATCACTCACAATATTTACACTAAATATTGTAACACCCCAAAATTTTCATAGACCAAAACCTAGAATTAGCATGAAAAGTCAAAAACAATTGTCTGAGAACAACTCCGACAATGAGTTGTTGTCAGCAACAATGACACGCTGCCTGAGCCATTGTAAGCCCTGCAAGTTATCATTCAGGAACCAACAAGACATGGAATGACCCGTTGTAAAGAGTAACGTGTCATCCTGTCACTCGTTGTTACACAGTTTAGAAACCTGTCCAAACCTTTCCCAAAACCAACGAGCCTACTGAGGAGTAGTTGGAGGAAACAACAATCCATCCTATTAAATCATTAGGTGAGAATTAGAAACCATACAAGAGCACAACAACAGCAATGATTGGATACAATGAGTCGTTGTATCGTCTAATGGATCATTAGTACAGCTCGTTGGGAGAGATCCAGAAACTATGCAAGTTCTTTTAGGTGGCAATGACTGGGTTAGACGACCCATTGTATCCTATAATGAGTCATTCTATTCACCCATTGTGATAAGCCCAAAGTCTGTCCAAAACCTTTCCAGTGGCCACGACAGGCTTCAACGACTCGTTGTTTCATTCCATGGATCGTCCTGTCCTTCCGTTATTCAGTTCCAAAACCAAGATTTTTAGACCCAGGATCAAGGACTAGTCCCAGCGGGTCGTGGTCACAACTAATGACCTAGTTGTGACCCGTTGGATCCCGACGGGCAGTTTTCTAGACTTTCTTTCGGGGGTATATTTGAAAATTCTCATTATTTTAACTCCTAAACTATGTCATTTTATAGTACTTTAGCAGGGAATTAAGGAGGGGTTGATCGAACTCCCCCCCCTCCCCATTTCTCAATTTTCTCTTACACCAATACGTAAAAGTTCAGGACCTTCTCTCAAGTCAGTAGCTAGGACATCTTTTTCTTCTCAGATTCTCCAAGAAAAATTCTCAGGGATTTTCCAACAGGTATGTGGGAATTCAACAAGGGGATTCTTCCATCCTTGTGTCCCAAATTAATTTCAGAACACCTTTCAAATTCTAGCACTACAGAAAATTTGAATCTAGGGTTTTCAGTTAGATAGGAGACTCCTTAAATCTTGTTAATTCCCTAACTTTACATGATTATTCATAGCTAAAATTCATGCGCTAGTTCTATTTATTCAGTTTTGTTTCTTAGTCTTGATCTTTAGCATGATTCTAAGTAAAACTTGCTTGATTTAGAACTCAGACATAAATGTTATTTTTTCTATGATAGATTTTACTCCAATTATGAATGATTAGTACAAATACTTGAATAGAAGTTAATATTTTGGCATATTCTGTCTCAGAGTCTCAGTCAATACTCAGTTACTTAGTATTCTAAAGAAATTCCAGTTGATCAGATTGACTATTATCAGTCTTTGAGAAATTGAGTAAACTCAGTAATATCAGTTTATCAGCGTAATAGTCGTTCTTTAGACTGTTACGAGGCTTTCAGATAAAATAGCTCTGACAAGTCTTACAACATAGTTTCTTTCAAGTCCTTAGACTCTCAGAACACTTCTAGATAAGTAGTTCTAACTTAGGTCCTAGGACATCAGTCTCGAGCTATCAGCATAGTTAGACACATTTAGGATTTCCAATGGGAGTAAAACTTAGCACAGAGCTGGACAGGTTTCAGCGCACTCGGGTTGCCTGAACTACATTTCCATCACAGGTTATTAGCCTAAATGGGCTCTAAATAGTGATCACTCAGTTCAATTACTATACCCTAGCGATGTATAGTAGGCCTTCTCCGATAGGGGTATACATCGGACTCCATGTTTAGCTCATATGATGACATGTCAGTTATAGTCACTCTCACAATACAGTTTAGAAAAGTTCAGTTGTGATTTTCAGTTCAGTCTAGTTTTCTTCAGATTTCAGTGTATTTTACAATATTCATTATAGCTTACTATTACTCGATATATGTATGTTTTAGTTCCTTGTCACATACTCAGTACATTCAAAGTACTAACACATACTTCTTATGTTATATCGTTTTATGATATAGGCTCAGATACCCAGCCCCAACACCATAGCTAGTCACTCGGTGACTTCTGGAAGCTTCATTGGTGAGCCTTCATCTGCTGAGAGCTGGATTTCATTTTCAGTTATTTTTTTTCCTTATTTAGTTTTAGAAATTGGTGTTAGTAGGAGCTTGTCCTAGAAACTCATCAATTCATTTTAGAAGGCTTTTAGAAAATATTTATAGATTCAGCTAAATTTTTAGATTATTTTAGATTTTTTCATTTATTCAGCAGGAGTTATTTCCTTTATCAGCTTTTGCCCTTTCATGATTATTCTCAGCAAATCATTTTTTAGTAGAATATGCTTTACTAGGGTTTGCTTGGAGCCACTTGTGACTTTAAGTACCGTGTCGCGTCCAAGGTGTAAACTCGGGTCATGAAAAACTTGATATTATAGCATCAGGTTTATATCATAGGATGTCTGAAAGTCACGTCAAGTAGAGTCCTTTTCATGAGTATGAAGTGTGACACACTTATGAGGAGGACGCTACAAAGCGTTTTTAGAAAAATTTTCTTTTCTTCATAATTACTATCGTGCATAGCGTTTGATCTCTAAAATATATCCTCCTAACTCGTGCTTTACCCTTTCAGTGGCACTCATGTTTCGGTCCTCTACCCCATTACTTAGAAAAAGTGAGCCACCAATTTAGGTACAAGATACTACCATTACCGCCTGGAAAATTAGTTTAAAATGTCTCCAAGAAGGGGAAACGAAAGGAGGACTAGAAATGCTAACTTGCCAGCCCCACTAGCTCCCGTAGCCCCTCAGGATGACTAGGTGTCCCATGTAGAATTTTGAGCTGCTATCCAAATGTTGGCTCATGTGGCAACCAACTAGGTTAATCAGCAAGTCATGGTGCTACGAACACAAATGGGTCTGTAGCTACTATTAGAATCTGGGATTTCACTAGGATGAATCCCCCAGCATTTCACCGGTCTAAGATTGATGAAGACCCAAAGGAATTCATTGATGAAACGAAAAAGATCACCCAAATAATAGGTGTTACCTCTACAAAAAGTATTGATATGACTTCCTACCAGATGAAGGTGGTAGCTCGAATTTCGAACAAGCAATGGAAGAAAGGAAGGCAAAACAGGAGAGGTCTAGTGGAGTGGGATGAGTTCATTACAGCATTCCTAGACAAGTTCTTTCCTCGGGAGTTTAGGGAAACTATGGTTTCCGAATTTATGAACTTGAGGCAGAACAACATGGCGGTATAGGAATATGCACTAAAGTTCACTCAGTTGTCGAGCTATGCTCCAGAAATGGTTGCTGAGCCTAGGGCTCGCATGCTCAAATTTGTTAATGGAGTCTCATACCTGGTGGTCCAGGAGTGCAAGACCACCATGCTTATTAAGGACATGTACCTCTCTAATCTCATCATTCATGCATAACAGATAGAGGCAGAAAAGTTGAAGGTGATAGAGAGGGAGAGTAAACGCGCTAGAACCGATCAGTTTGAGTACCCCCAGTAGAGGTCGGGTAGTGGTAATTACTCCTAGCAGGAGTAGCAGAGGCCTCCATCACCCTCCTCAGCCAGTGCTCTTTCTTCCAAGCCTTATAAAGATAAGAGGGGTAGGACATCAGGCTCCCAGACCTAGATCCATATCTCCAGCAGCTGCACTTTTCTAGCATGTCCAAAGTGTGGTAAGAATCATCCAAGGGAGTGTCGTCTGGGCAAGGATGGTTGTTTTGGGTGTGTCCAGCTGGGCTACAAATTGAGGGATTGCCTATCAGCAAGACGCGGAAAGGCCCAATCCACCACGTCAATAGCTCTGGAAGGATGTCCAGCTCAGTAGGGCACCACCTCAGGTAAGGTGGCGGTCAGCGGCAGAACCATTTCTATGCTCTATCTTCCCGACAGGATTAGGAGAACTCACCTGATGTGGTTACTGATATGTTATTCCTTTTCCATACTGATGTATGTGTTTCATTAGATCCAGGAAACACACTTTCCTTCATAACTCCTTACATTGTAGTCCAGTTCGATATTAGTCCTGAAATTCTCTCAGAGCCATTTTCAGTTTCTACTCTAGTTGGTGAGTCAGTTAGAGCTAGCCAGACGTACAAAAATTGTTCGATCATTGTATTGCCTAAGGTCACCTCAGTTTATCTAGTAGAGCTAGATATGGTCGACTTCGACCTTATTCTAGGCATGGAATGGCTACATTCTTTCTATGCTTCGATTGACTGCAGAACTAGGGTTATCAGGTTTCAGTTTCCTATCGAGCCAATTCTAAAGTGAAAGGGTAGTACTTCAGCGCTTAAGGGTCATTTCATTTCATTCCTTAAGGCTAGGATGATGATTGCTAAGGGGTACATCTACCATCTAGTTAGGGTCAAAGATTCTAGTTCTGAGACACAAACAATTCAGTCAGTTCCAATTGTAAGTCAGTTTCTTAAAGATCTTCTCGAAATCCCTCCCGAGCGGGAAATAGACTTCGGCAAAGACCTTCTTCCTAATACCCATCCCATCTCTATTCCTTATTATAGTATGGCTCTAGATGAGCTTAAGAAGTTGAAGGAACAATTGAAAGACTTTCTAGATAAGGGATTCATCAGATCTAGTGTCTCTCCATGGGGTGCCCCAGTCCTATTCATGCGAAAGAAAGATGGTACACTCAAAATGTGCATCTACCACCATCAGTTGAACAAAGTCACAATCAAGAACAGATATCCCCTACCAAGGATTGATGACTTGTTTGACCAACTTCAGGGAACTAGTTGTTTTTCCAAGATAGACCTCAAATCAGGGTACCACTAGCTTAGGGTCAGAGAATGTGAAATTCCAAAAATATCCTTTAGAACATAGAATGGTCAGTACAAATTCATAGTTATGTCTTTTGGACTAACCAATGCTCCTGTAGCTTTTATGGATCTGATAAAGTCGTACCGAGACATGTTCATTATCATCTTTATAGACGATATTCTAGTTTAATCCAGAATAGAGGATGAGCATGCAGACCATCTGAGAATAGTTTTTTAGACTCTCAAGGACCGCCAGTTGTTCTCCAAATTCAGCAAGTGTGAATTCTGGTTGAAATCAATTGCTTTCCTTGGACATGTGTTCTTCCATAGAGAGGATTCAAGTGGATCCTCAAAATATAGCAGCAATCAAGGATTGGCCAAGACCCACTTCTCCATTAGACATTGGGAGTTTCTTGGGCTTAGTCGGTTATTACAGATGGTTAGTTGAATGGTTCTCCTCTATTTCCTTCCCTTTGACAAAAACTCAAAAAAAGGTAAAGTTTCAGTGGTCTGACGAACGTGAGAAGAGTTTTCAGGAGTTGAAGACTTGACTCACTACAGCCCTAGTCCTGACTGTAACACCCCAAAACTTTCCTACACCAAACTCAGACCTTGCAAAAAAAATCCAGAAAAAACCAAAAATTTTGCCTCAGAATGACTGAGACAATGAGTCATTGTCATCTCCAGCGACCCGTTGTTTGAGTCATGGTCAGCCCTGTATTGGTCCTTCGGTACCAACGAGACATGAAATGACTCATTGTGAGAAACAACGAGTCATCCCATCACTCGTTTGTCCCCAGCTCATAACTCCCTTTTCCAGGAACCCACGACTCAACAAATGAGTCATCGTGTGATACCACGAGTCGTTAGTTGGGGCTCCTAGATATCCTCTTCAATGACAACGACTAGCAACAATGACCCTTTGTATCACACAATGAGTCATTGTGACTGCTCGTTGTTAGGCTTCCTAGATTTTTCTTCCAGTGGCCACCGGAGATACCAACGACCCGTTGGTTCATCCAACAAGTCATGGTCCCTCTCATTTCCAGTTCAAGTGAGCCAAAAATCTAGGCCCCAGGACCAATGACTGGTCCCAATGAGTCGTGGTCTCAACCAAGGAATCATTGAATGACCCGTTGGTCCCTATCGACACTTTTTCCAGATTTTTCTCCATGAATATTTTAGTAATTTCCCATCTTATTAACCCCTAAACTACATTGTTCTAGGTTATTTTTAGGGAGTTTAGATGGGTAATCGATGATATACTTCACTCCTCTCATTCCCTCAAAATTCAGATCATAAAAATTCTCTCAGAAAAACTAAAGAGCAGGAGCTAGGGTAATCGATTTTCTTCTCAAATTCTCAAGGGAGTTTCTTCGGGATCTCCTCACCAGGTATGTGGGGATTCAAAAAGGGAATTGTTCTTCCCTTGTGTCCCCAAAACTCTTCCTTAATCTTGTATTAGCATAGACCTGAGGTTTCGAAATATAGAAAGTTTTTAGACAGAATTTGATAAATCTTAGGTGGAATATTATCCATGTTATTAGCTGCTCTATTTTCCCAATTCCTAGGAATCATGAGGAAACTAGCTTCTTGTAAAATGATTTAGCCCTAGTTTCTGAATTCCGTAAATTAGAGTCTTACATAATTGACTAGTTATTCACGTTGCTTGATTCTATTAGTGTTGGGATTCCCTTGTTGTTAAAATAAGATGAAATCTCAGTCAGATGAATAGTAGTCCATTTTCAATCAGAATATTAGTAAACTAAGTATTATTCAGAATTGTCAGCTGATCAGTTTGACTATAGTCTTTTCTTGAGGTGTTAGTGGTGCCTCCCAGTTATCCGTTATTAGACCTAGATATCAGTTATCAGATTTTAGTTGGTTCTTTAGACGGTTAAGACACTTCCAGATAATCAGCTCTAACCAGTCTTAAAACCCCCAGTTTCAATTTCAGCTTGTTCTTTAGAAGGTTATGGTGCTTCCAGATAAGTAGCTTTGGCCAGTCTTAGAACACCAGTTACAGAATTCGGTCCGATAAGACACTCAATGTACTTATAGATAGGTATCCCTGGCTTAGTCTTGGACCCCAGTTTCGGTCTATCAGCTTTGTAGTCAGCCTAAGACTATCCAGTGGGAGTAGGACTTAGCATTGAGCGAATCGAGGTTCTAATGCACACAGGTTTCCAAAACTACGTTGCCACCATAGGTTATTTCATTGGTCTTATGGCCCAAAACTTGTGATCACCTAGCTCGTGCATTTATACCCTGGCAAGGAATATTGGGTCCTATTGATGGGATGTATACATCACACTCCACATCTAGCTCACGTGGTTATATGTCGGTTATAGACTCTCCCACTACAGTTTTAGTTTAGATCAGATCAGTACAGTTTCAAATTTACTCAGTTTAGTTCAGTTGGTACAGTTAACTCAGATCAGTATTTTAGATTCAGGGCATGTCTATGACCATCAGTCAGGGTCATTTTTTACCATCTCAGTTATATTTCAATTGCTTAGTTTTCAGTATTTAGTTGGTCATTACATGTCATTTGCAATTCAATTACTTGTTCTTAATGTTTATATTTTCTCTCACTTACTCAGTACATTCAAAGTACTAACGCATACCTTCTATGTTGTATCGTATTATGGTACAGGAGCAGGTTCTCACCCCCAGCACTGTTAGTTGATTTTCTCCAGGTGATATCAGCAGCAGTAGTGGTGAGTCCTTATCTTTCGAGGACAATAATTTATTTTTCAGTTATTTTCTTTCAGTTAGACTTTAGAGTTAGCTAGGGGCTTGTCCGATCAACTCATTATTAGTAAATAGCTTTCAGACATAGATTCAGATCATTAGTATTGTTTGTTTTCTTTCAAATGTATTTACTCTTGTCAACCCAGTTTTTCTTAAATGATTATTACTTAAAGCTTCCTCATATATTTACTCAGATTACCAGTGTCATGATAGTCCATGGGTTGGCTTGGGGTTACTTGTGACTCCAAGTACCGTGTCTCATCCAAGGTATAGACTCGGGTCATGACAAACTTAGTATCATAGCACTAGGTTTAGAATATCCTAGGATGTCTGAAAGCGGCGTCAAGTAGAGTCCTTTTCATGGGTGTGAAGCACGCCACACTTATAACAGGGGAGGCTGCGAGAAGTTAGTAGGAAAACTCCCTTTTTGATCATACTCCTTATCGTGCGTTTAAATTCAATTCCATAAGCGTTCTCCTATCACGTGCTCTATTTCATTTTAGTGAAACTATGTCTCCAAGATGTGAAAATTGGAGATGGGCCGGCAACGCTAACCGAACTACCCCACCAGCTCTATCAGCCCCTCAGGACGACCAAGGGTCCTTAGCGGAGTTCAGAGCAGCAATCCAACTGCTGGCTCAAACAGTCACAAACTACGTGAACCAGCAGGTGGTTCTAGTAAACTCAAATGGGTCTGTAGCAGCTGCCAGGGTTTGGGACTTCACTCAAATGAACCCTCTAGCCTTTCATGGTTCCAAGGTGGGAGAGGACCCATAGAAGTTCATGGATGAAGTATGGAAGATCACTCGGATTATGGGTGTTAGTTCCACTGGGAGTGATGATCTAGCCACCTACCAGCTGAAAGGGTGGCATAAATCTAGTATGATTAGTGGAAAGAAGGGAAATGAACAGGGGAGTTCACCACAACATTCTTAGATAGATTCTTCCCTTGGGAGTTAAGGGAGGCTAAGTTTGCAGATTTCATGAATTTGAAGCAGGGCAACAGGATGGTGGAGGAATATGCACTGGAGTTTATGCGGTTGTCAAGATATGCTCCGAAGATAGTAGCCGAGCCAAAGGCTCGCATGCTTAAGTTCATCAATGGAGTATCAAACCTAGTCTTTAAGGAGTGTTGGACTATGATGCTCATAAAAGACATTGACCTCTCCAGCCTCATTATTCAGGCTAGTAGATTGAGGCAGAAAAGCTAAAAGACATGGAGTAGGAGAATAAGTGGGCTAGGACTGGCCAATCAGATTATTGCCACCAGAGGTCTGGCAGTAGTAGCCGCCCACAGCAGCAGCAGTAGCGGTATAGGACTCCAACACCCACTACAGCCAGCACCCCTACTTTTTGATCCCACAAGGATCGGAAGGGTGGAGCATCTGGCTCTCAGTCCCAGAGTCACAGCGCCAACAACTGTTATGTAGCTTGCCCTAAGTGTGGCAAGATCCATCCAGGTGAATGCTTTCAGGGAGAGAGGGTTACTTTAAGTGTGGACAGCTAGGTCACTGGCTCAGGGAATGTCCGTTAATAGGACTGGGGAGATAATAGTCTACCACTTCAACAACTCCAGCAGGCCAACACTTCAGGTACGGATGGTAGTCAATGCCAAAACCGCTTTTATGCTTTGTCCTCTCGTCAGGATCAGAGAGCTCACCCGACGTGGTCACGGGGATGTTACGTCTTTTCCATCTAAATTTGTATTCCCTACTAGATCTAGGAGCCACACTATCATTCGTGACTCCCTATGTAGCTGTCTAGTTTGAAATCAGTCAAGAAGTCCTCTTAGAACCATTCTCAATCTCTACCCCAGTTGGTGAGTAGTTAGAGCCAGTCGGGTGTATAGAAACTACCCAGACTCAGTATTGAATAAGTTCATTCCAGCACATCTAGTAGAGTTAGACATGGTTGATGTGGATCTCATTTTTGACATGGATTGATTACATTCTGGTTATGCCTCAGTCGATTGTAGAACTAAAGTTGTCAGATTTCAGTTTCCTAATGAGCTAGTTTTAGAGTGGATGGGCAGTAGTTCAGCACCTGAGAGTTGGTTTATTTCCTACCTTAAGTAAAGGAAGCTTATTACGAAAGGGTGCATTTATCACCTAGTCCTGAGTCAAGGATTGCAACTCTGAGACCCCAACTCTCTAGTCAGTTTCAGTTGTCAGCAAGTTCCCTGACATGTTCCACGAAGATCTTCCCAGAGTCCCTCCCGAGCGTGAAATAGACTTCGGCATAGACCTTCTTCCAAACACTCATCCTATCTCCATCCCTCCTTACAGAATGGCTCCAGCTGAGCTTAAGGAGTTGAAGGAGCAGCTAAAAGACCTTCTTGATAAAGGTTTCATCAGGCCCAGCATCTCTCCACAGGGTGCTCTAGTATTATTCATGCAAAAGAAAGATGGTACTCTCAGGATGTGTAATGATTATCGTCAATTGAACAAATTCACAGTTAAAAATAGGTATCCCTTACCTAGGATTGACGACTTGTTCGATCAGCTTCAGGGAGCCGGTTGTTTTTCCATGGTAGATCTCAGGTCAGGGTATCATCAGCTTAGAGTCAGAGAATGTGACATACCAAAAATAAGCCTTCAGAACTCGGTATGGTCACTTTTAATTCGTGGTTATGTCCTTCGAACTAACTAATGCCCCTGTAGCTTTCATGGACCTGATAAATAGGGTTTTCAAGCCATAACTAGACATGTTCATCATTGTGTTCATTGATGACATTCTGGTATACTCCAGAAACGAGGAGGAACATGCTAACCATATGAGGATAGTGTTACAGATGCTCAGACACCGCCCGTTGTTCACTAAATTCAGCAAATGTGAATTATGGTTGAAGTATGTGACTTTCCTTAGCCATGTGGTCTCGAGTGAGTGTATTTAGGTAGATCCTCAAAATATAGGAGCGGTGAAAGACCGGTCAAGACCTACTTCCCCAACTGAAATTATAAGTTTCTTGGGTCTAGCTGGTTATTACCGACATTTTGTAGAAGGATTTTCCTCTAATACATCTCCTCTAACTAGGTTGACTCAGAAAAAGGTGAAGTTTTAGTGGTCATATGCATGTGAGAAGAGTTTCCAGGAGTTGAAGACTCGACTCACTACTGCTCCAATTTTAACCTTACCAAAAGGGACAGATGGGTTCATAGTATGTTGTGATGCTTCCAGAGTGGGACTCGGTTGTGTTTTGATGCAACAGGGTAAGGTGATAGCTTATGCTGCAGACAGCTCAAGGGAACTATTCGACTCATGACCTTGAGTTGGCAACAGTTTTGTTTGCATTGAAAATATGGAAGCATTACCTTTACGGGGCTCCCGTGGATGTTTTCACCGATCACAAGAGCCTTCAATATATGTTCAGTTAGAAAAACTTGAATCTTCATCAGAGAATGTGGTTGGAGCTATTGAAGGATTACAACATGAGTGTACTATACCACCCGGGCAAGGCCAATGTGGTGGTTGATGCCCTAAGCAGGATGTCTGTGGGGAGCGTGGCTCGTGTTGAAGAGGACAAAAAAGAACTAGCAGAGGATATTCATGGGTTAGCTCAGTTTGGAGTGCAGTTGGTGGATTCAGCTGAGGGCGGAGTAGTAGTACAGAGTGGATCAGATTCCTTATTAGTCGTTGAAGTTAAGTCAAGGAAGGATGAAGATCCCATACTGCTTAAACTAAAAGAAGCAGTTCTCATAAAAGAAGTGGAGGCTTTCTCCAAAGGGGGAGATGGTGTGTTCCATTACCAGGGTATACTATACGTACCGGATGTAGGAGACTTGAGACAGAAGATACTAGCAAAACCACACAGTTCAAGATATTCTATCCACCCAGGTGCTGCTAAGATGTATCATAATCTACGGGATATTTACTAGTGGAACGGCATGAAAAGAGACATAGCAGAAGTTGTGGCTAAGTGCTCGAACTGCCAGTAAGTTAAGGTGGAACATCAGAGACCAGGAGATATGACTCAGGATATCAGCATACCCATATGGAAGTGGGAATAAGTGAATATGGACTTTATTATAGGTCTAACTCGTACTTGCCGGCAGCATGAATCAATCTAGGTGATAGTAGATTGGATGACCAAGTCAACACATTTCCTCCCAGTTAAATCTACAGACTCAGCTAAGGATTATGCTAGGCTATATATCAAGGAGTTAGTCAGACTACATAGAGTTCCCTTGTCCATCATTTCAGATAGAGGTACCCAGTTCACCTCGCATTTTTGGAAGTCATTTCAGGAAGGACTCAGCACCCAGGTCAAGCTCAACAATTGGGATGATCACAACTTTTCACCCTCAAATAGGTGGACAAGCTGAGCAGACTATTCAGACCTTAGAAGATATGTTGAGAGCTTCTGTGATCGATTTCAAGGGCAATTGGGATGATCATCTACCTCTCATCAAGTTTGCGTAAAACAACAACTACCAATCCAGTGTTCATATGGCCCAGTTTGAGGCATTATATGGTAGGAGGTTTAGGTCTCCTATAGGATGATTTAAGGTTGGTGAAGCTACCTTGATAGGGCCATACTCAGCTCATGAAGCTATACAGAAGGTGCAACTTATCAGGGAGAGGTTGAAAATAACGCAAAGCCGACAGAAATCCTGTGTTGATATGAGGAGAAGAGAGTTAGAATTTGTAGTAGATGATTGGGTTTATCTAAAAATTTCACCCATGAAGTGGGTAATGAGGTTTTGAAAGAAAGGGAAACTCAGTCCAAGATATGTGGTACCTATAGGATTCTGAGGCGAATTGGCAGTGTGGCATATGGTTAGAACTACCTCCAGAGTTAGCATCTGCGCACCCAGTCTTCCATGTGTTACTATTGAAGAATTACATCGATGATCCGACTTCGGTTGTGCCACTGGAAAGTGTGCGAATGAAAGATAGTCTCTATTACGAAGAGGTCCCAATTTTGATCCTTGACCGTCAGGTTCGTAAGCTGAGAAACAAGAAAGTCGCTTCGGTGAAAGTCTTCTGGAGGAATCAGCTAGTTAAGAGAGCCATATGGGAGGCAAAAGAAGACATGATGGCCAGATACCCTCATTTATTCCCTTCTAGTTCAGTTCTAGCATCAGGTACTAAATTCCACCTTAATACTCTGTTCAGTTCCGTACTCATCAGCTCTATTTAGATTTTTCAATGTGCATTCTAGTTGCATCAACTCGATTAGCATGGTTAAGTCAGTTCAGAGTTAGTTGCTCCTTTAGAAATTAGTTCATAGCCTCAATCTAGGAATTGCATGTCTTTTCCCAGTTTTCCAGCAGTTTTAGCCTTCATTTGAGGACGAATGATCCCAAGGGGGAGATATTGTAACACCCTGAAAATTTCCTAGACCAAACTCAAACCTTGCAAGAAAAATCCAGAAGAAACCATAAATTTTGCCTCTGTATGACCGAGACAACGAGTCATGCTCAGCTCCAACGACCCGTTGTTTGAGTCGTGGTCAGCCCTACATTGGTCCTTTGGGAACCAATGGGACATGGAATGACCTGTTGTGAGAAACAATGAGTCGTCCTATCACTCGTTGGTCTTCATCTCAGAACTCCTTTTTTCAGGAACCCATGACTCAACCAACGAGTCGTCTTGTGATATAATGACTCGTGGTGTGAGTCATTAGTTGGGGCTCCCAGATATCCCCTTCAGTGACAACGAGTGGCAACAAGGACCTGTGTATCACACAACCCGTCATTGTGACAACTTGTGGTGACAAGCTCAGGGATCTTAAGAACTTTTCAAGTTGAGGTGATGACTTGACAAAATGACTCGTTGGGTCTACCAACGAGTCATTGTGTTGCTCGTTGTTAGGCTTCACAGATTTTTCTTCTAGTGGCCACACGAGGTACCAAAGACCCGTTGGTTCATCCAACGAGTCATGGTCCCTCTCGTTACCAATTCCTGTGAGCTGAAAATCCAAGCCCCGGGGCCAATGAATAGTCCCAATGAGTCGTGGTCTCAACCAATGACTCGTTGAGTGACCCATTGGTCCCTGTCGGTAATTTTTCCAAATTTTTTCTCATGGATATTTTTTAAATTTTCCACCTTTCTAACCCCTAAACTACGTCGTTTTGGATTATTTTCAAGGAATTTAGAGGGCTAATCGATGATATACTTCAGTCCTCTCATTCCCTCAAAAGTTAGATCGCAAAAATTCTCTTAAAAAACTCAGAGGGGGAGCTAGGGAAATTGATTTTCTTCTTAGATTCTCAAGGGAGTTTCTTCGGGATTTCTTCACCAGGTATGTGCGAATTCAACTAGGTAATTGTTCTTCCTTTCTGTCCCCAAAACCCTTCCTTAATCTTCTATCAGTACAGCCTTGAGGTTTCAAAATATAGAAAGTTTTCAAACAAAATTCGATAAATTTTAGGTGGAATATTATCCATGTTATTAGCTTGGAATCAAGTGGAAACTAGCTTCTTGTAAAATGATTTAGCTCTAGTTTCTTAATTTCGTAAATTAGAGTCTTGCATATTTGACTAGTTATTCATGTTGATTGATTCTATCAGTGTTGGGATTCCCTTGTTGTTAAAATAAGATGAAATCTCAGTTAGATGCATGCTAGTCCAGTTTCAATCAGAATATTAGTATACTCGGTATTATTTAGAATTGTCAGCTACTAAGTTTGACTACTGTCTTTTCTTAAGGTGTCAGTGGTGCCTCCCAGATATTAATTACTAGACCCAGAAATTAGTTATCAGATTTTAGTTGGTTCTTAAGATGGTTATGACACTTCCAGATAAGTAGCTCTGACCAGTCTTAGAACCCCCAGTTTTTGTTTCAGCTTGTTCTTTAGATAGTTATGATGTTTCCAGATAAGCAGCTCTGGCCAGTCTTAGAACACCAGTTACAGAATTTGGTCCGATAAGACTCTCAGGGTACTTCCAGATAGGTATCCCTGACTTAGACTTGGACCCCAATTTCGAGCTATCCGTTTTGTAGTCAGCCTAGGACTATCCAGTGGGAATAGGACTTAGCACCAAGCGAGCCAGGGTTCTAGTGCACCCAGGTTTCCAGAACTACATTGCCACCTTAGCTTATTTCATTGGCCCTATGGCCCCATACTTGTGACCACCCAGCTCATGCCTCTGTATCCTGGCAAGGTATATAGGGTCCTACCGATGGGGTGTATACATCGGACTCCACCTCTAGCTCACGTGATTATATGTCGGTTATAGACTCTCCCACTAGTCAATACAGTTTTAGTTTAGCTCAGCTTGGTACATTTTTATATTTACTTAGTTTAGTTCAGTTAGTATAGTTAACTTATATCAATATTTCAGATTCAAGACATGTCTATGACCTTCAGTCAGGGTCATTTTTTACCATCTCAGTTATATTTCAGTTGTCCAGTTTTTAGTATTTTCAATTTGTCATTACATGTCATTGAAATTCAATTACTTGTTCTTAATGCTTATATTTTCTCTAACTTACTCAGTACATTCAAAGTACTGACGCATACCTTCTATGTTGTATCGTATTATGATACAGGCACAGGTTCTTAGCCCCAACACTGTTAGTCGATTTTCTCCAGGTGATATCAGCAGCAGCAATGGTGAGTCCTCATCTTTCGAGGATGATATTTTAATTTTTAGTTATTTTCCTTCATTTAGACTTTAGAGTTAGCTGGGCGCTTGTCCCAGCAACTCATCATTAGTAAATGGCTTTCAGACATAAATTTAGATCATTAGTATTGTTTGTTTTCTTTCAGATGTATTGACTCTTGTCAACTCAGTTTTTCTTAAATGATTATTATTTTTAAAGCTTCCGCATATGTTTACTCAGATTACCATAGACCATGGGTTGGCTTGGGGTTACTTGTTACTCCAAGTACCATGTCTCATCCTGTAATAACCTAAATTTTCATTAAGGGTAATTTTTTAATTTAAGCCTAAAATTTAATAAAGGGACTAAGGGTCACAAAAAAAGAAGGGAATAAGAGGGGAAAAAATAAAAGGGTTGGCCTAGTTGCAGACCAGAAGCAGAACATGGAAAATAAAAGGAGAAGAAAAGAAAATGCAGTAGAAGAAAAAGGAAGAATGGGAGAAAAACAGAGAGAAAGAGTTTAGAGAAAAATAGGGATTTTCATCCCAAATCATTAAGGTAATTATCCTAATCTTTTTCTTAATTTTATTACGCAGTTATAAGAAAATTTTCAAGGTAGAAACTTGGGAAAATTTTGAATAATTGAGAAAGTTCAGCCCTAGGATTCTTCAACCCAAATCATCAATTTGAAAGGAAAAACGTTATCAAAATTTGATTTTGATTAATGTTCTAAAATCCTCTCTTTGAGGAGAATCTGTTGGTTGTCATAGTTTGGGAATTCTGCCCCATTGACCAGAGTTGACTTTTTCGGTCAAACCTTTGACCGTAAATTTGACTTTTGTTGAAAATTATGGAAACATCTACCAAAGTGTTTTTGACCATTCTAAACCCATTTTTGTGTAGTTTGAGGTGATTTGGAGACCCGAGAGCATAGTTCTGAGTTATTGAAAAGTGTGCTTGAGTTGTGAATTTGAGGTAAGTGAGACTTTAAGCTTTGAATGCTTGGTTTTCAAATCTGTTTTACAAATGTGTTTTGTCTACCTGGTCCATGTGTTGGGACGAGCACATGCTCGGCAGAATCAGTGGTCTTTGAGGACAGCCATGTATATCTTATATTTAATACAAAAACTCTCTTTATTATAATTAATTTGTAGAGTGATACGGCTGTGAGCCATAAGGTTTGGGGCATTGGGTATGTTCCTAGATATCACTGGGAATTGTGTATGCTTCTGACAGTATTGGTCATTTTGTATGCCTCTTGACAATACTGAGTATTGTGTATTGTGTTGTGGAATCATGGTGTGGAGTAATTTCCGTAGATGTCTTTCATGACAAGCCCTCAGTGTAAATTATATTGAAATATATAGTATTCTTGATAGTTAACTGTGTGAATCTTGTTGAAGGTTATCTTATGATATAATTCATGTGTTTGTGGTGAGTTTTATATATATATATATATAACACTTTTTTCAGGGGTATTTGAAGTGGCAAGTTAGGGATCTTACTGAGTTATATTTATATATAGCTTACTCCTTACTTGCATGTCTATGCAGATACCATTGTGGAGCATGAGACTAGTGGCTGATGAGTCCGTTCGCGTAGATTTTGTTGCTGAGGTGAGCCTTTGCATTTATTCGTGGAGGCTGTCATTTCAGCTCTATCTATTTTGTAGCATGTATTTTTTTATTGGGGTTTGCATGCCTGACAGTTAGATTCATGTAACTCTATTAGATGATCCATGGTCTTTTGTGGAATTTGGGCTAGACACTTAGTATTTGAGTGATTTATGAATTGATAGATTGATTTTGGATTCTGTTGAATTCCCTACTTCTATGTAAGAATGATTGATGTGTTTAGACTTGCACTTATTTACTCTTAATGCTTATATAAATAAGCATGTGAAATGGATAAATTGGTTTGCCTTTATGGGTGATGTTAGCGAGTACTAGTCACATCTAAGGGGTATTTTGAGAAATGACAAAGTTGGTATCAGAGCTTAGGCTTTAAGTCCCGGGTCATGTAGCAGTGTTTAGTAGAGTCTTGTTCATTGGTATGCAGATGCCCATACTTATGACCTCGAGGCTACAGAACATTTAGGATGTTTTCCCTTCTTTCATTCTTTATTCGTGTATTGAATTGATTTAAGTATAATCTTGAGATATTTATTTCGCAGATGGCTAAGAGATGTGTGTCTTCATCTGCTATTCGATCAAAGGCACTTGTTGTACATAGTGCGGGGGGTGGCACCACCCGTAGTGGTAGTCAAGCTGGGGCCCATTAGACTAGGGCACAGGTAGATCCTCAGCCTGAAGTTGTGAATGGGGGTCAGCCCCGAGTTGTTGCTCGAGAGAGAGTGAAGGAACAGGTTGTTTAGGACACTCCATCAACAGTGCCAATTGTTTCTTTGTCTGCAGACGCAGTGATCAGACTGTTGAATATATTTGAGGCTTTGGTGGCTAACAACGGTGGACATCCAGTTCCTCAAACTACTTCACAAACTCAAACACAAGTCCAGTTGAATGTGGCAGCTACACAGACACCTCAGTTGACCCCTCAGATGGTTATTTAGTCTATTACCACCACTGGGCAATCGAAAGATCTTAAGAATTTCATGGATCTTAGCCACCAGAGTTCAATGGAACACCAATTTCTATTGAGCCTCAAAAGTTCATTGACCGTTGTGAAAAGACACTGACTACATTGCGATTAAAAGAGACTCGTGGTGTGGAATTTACTACTTTCCTATTCTCAGGGTCGGCTGAGGCATGGTGGACTTCAATTCAGAGAACTAGATAAGCAGGGTTACCACCTATCACTTGGTCAGAGTTCTCCATAATGTTGAAGGACAAGTTCATTCCATTGAGCAAACAAGACGACATAAGACGTTAGTTCAATAACATGCATTAGGGCTCTATGACAGTTACAGAGTATGAGGCTAAGTTCACTGATTTATCTAGGTATGTTCCAGTTTTAGTTGAAGACCCGAGGGATAATGTGAGACATTTTGTAGATGGACTTGAACATCGCTATCGTGGCCCTGTGATACGAGATATGTGAGGTGGTAGCAATTCAGATGTGATTGATACTGCTCTCGTTATGACTCCTACTTAGAAATGGAAAGAGCTTAGCGGGAAAGCAAAAAGGCGCCTAACACAGGAGGGTTCAATGGTGCTCCATTTGGGGAAAGAGCGGTTTCGATCGAGGGCAATCCAGACCTACTCAGTTAGAGTGGGTGGTGCAGTCCTCCAAGAGTGGTTATCTAGCTACACAAGGTCAGCAGCAGATGCAGAGGAAGGGCAACAGTTCCTTTCATTCTGGAAAACATCTGAGATGTTCTAATTGTGGTAGATTTCATAATGGTCGTTGTTTTGGATCAGACAGGGCTTGTTTTACTTGTGGTAAACAGGGACTTATTGCTAAATATTGTCCTAAGGGGAATTTTGGTACTAGTCAGACAATGACATAGTTGCAAGGAACTACTACAGGTACACATACTCAGGATCAACCAGCTAGGGCTGCTCAGCAGGGTGCTCGTGGACAGGGTCGGCAGGGTGCACAGGTTGTGCAGGGAGCGGGTGTACGTCGAGATTCTTTGCTATGGACAGCAAGATATTGAGGCATCCAATGTAGTAGTCACAGGTATTATTATTGTCAACTCTCATCGAGAATATGCTCTTATTGATCCTGGTTCTACGTATTCGTATGTATCTCCATCTTTTTCTATATTCTTAAAACAAAGAGTTGAGCCTCTTATTGTGCCATATGTGGTTATGACCCCAGTGGGGGAGACTTTGGCAGTGGATAAATTTTAAAGAGACTGTGTAATATCTGTTCAATACATGGACACCGTACTTGATCTACTAGAGTTACCGATTTTTGACTTTGATGTGATTATGGGTATGGATTGTCTGTCATCATGTTATTCTTTGGTTAATTGCTATGCTAAGCTTATATATTTTAATTTTCCTAGAGGGCCACCTTTACTGTGGAAAGGCATGACTCCAGTGACCCAAGGAAAGATAATATCTTATGTAAAGGCACGTCAAATGATTAATCATGGGTGTTTGGGTTTTATTACTACCGCTCATGACACTCGAGCGGAGGATGTCACTATTGATAGTGTTCCTATTACTCGAGAATTTGTTGACGTGTTTCCAGAAGAATTGCCCCAACTACCCTAAATAAGAGAAAGTGAGTTCAGCATTGATTTAGTCCCAAGGACTAATCCTTGATGGGCCCGCAAGTGTACGGGTCGTACAAGTAATATAGTGGCCCTTTTTAAGAGCCGAATGTCGAACCCACGGGGACTCAACTAATTTAGCTAATTATCAAGTTCAAGTGTGATATTAACTTTCGCAAGTGTTGATATAGACTTTTTCGATAAAGTTTAATTAAGTCTAGGGGTGGTCACCGAAATACTCTGAAATCATTCAAGGAGCAACTAGAGTTAAAGCCGGATAATCATGCGATACTACGCTTTGTAATGGTTTAAGTATGAAACTATCAATTGTCGTCTCACATAATTAACATTTCATGTTCATGGTGTTTCAAGCCTCTAAACACGACAAACTAGCCTCACAACTACATCGTTGAGCGGGGATGTGACATTCTAGTTTGTGGGAAATTTAATTATATCGATGTGGTTTACGAGGTTTATGCTCTTGATTAGGGACTTTCGTACCTCTAATCATTTAACTCAACTTAGCTTCACAACTACTTCTGCGAGTGGTGATGTGACATTTCTAAGTCAATTCATGTTATCATCCCGTTTTATCAATCAAGCAAGGCAAATTAGGTATAATTTCTTATCCTAACCGCGAATTATATCGTAAGATACAAACTTGCTCCCTACATTCTTATGTTCTTGCCTAGGTTTTCTTTCTCAAGCATTAATCTAGGTGTAACGTGTGCGTTTTCATGGTGATCAATCATAAAAAAACCATAATTGAGAATGTAGGACAAAACAATAATCAATAACTTAAAACCAAAATAAATTCACATAATCAGAATCATATCTTGTGGCTTCAACCCTAGAGGAAGGGTTCTAGCCACTCAAGTTCGTATAATTACAAGAAAACATAATTAAAGTAACATACTTACAAGAATTGGTAGAAGAGAAGATGAAATTGATGAACCCTAGGTGAGTTCTCCCACTTCTCCCTTCACTCCTTGGTAGTTTTTCAGAAATAAATCGTGACTAAATGATTTTAGGAGCTAAGGGACCTATTTATAGTAAATGAGAATTGTACAAAATTATGCCCGTCGGGAATGGCTCCGTGGCATGGAGTGTATCGCGGAGCACAGTCTCCGTGACACGGAGGAATAGTGGATGCATACTAGAATTCGCCTTAGAATGACAATAGGCCGAGGCTTGCCGCGATGGCCGGCGTGGCACGTTGCCTGTGCAGCGCGATGGCCCGCGTGACACGACGCTGGCGCGCAGGTTTCCGGGCATGGCACGGTGGTGGCCTGCTTGCTGCCTTCTTCTCGCGCCTGGCATTGGCGTGGAATGGCACTGGGCGCGGCACACGCACAGCGTGGCACGCTGCCTGGCGCGGCCAGCCTTGCCAAGGCATGGTTCTTGCCAACTTTTGTAATTTGCTTCCGATTCCATTCCTCTACTTCACCAAATCATAGATTAGTTCCTCAAATTCATTTTAAACCTACAAAAACAAGAACTAATCATGTTGGTTAGTATATATATTCACATTTACATAAGAATACATGAGAATGCATATAATTAAGTCGATAAACAAGACAAAACTAAGTTATAAAGCATCATTTGAGCATGCTATTTTGCCCGAGATCACCTACCCCACACTTAAAGCCTTGTTTGTCCTTGAACAACCCTTTTACCTCTCATGTAAATGAAGACTCACACATAACTAATTTAGCAAGACAATTCAAGCTACGGCTATAATTATTATTTAAGATAGCAAGTTAAAAATAGAGCATGCACGATTTAATCAATGAAATGATATACAACTCCGTTAAGACTTCCTATCCTCAAGAATCGACTCTCAATCTTAGCAAACTCATGCAAATCAACCGATCAATAAATCCGACATGAATGTTATCACTCATTAAACATGTGCCCTCACAACAAGAGAGTTACCCCTTTTTAGTCACAAATTTTCAAATCACGACATATATGGGTATGTGAATAGAATAACGCTCGCTCTCTCAAAGAATTCACATGCATCATGTAGTGAACCATAAGCTTGCCCTTAGTGTTTTACCCCACTAATTTAAGGATGTATGAACGTAAGATCAAGTAGGACTTAATGGGTTGTAATGTAAGCTAAGGGACGGGTAGGTACTATTCTTGCCAGTAATAGTGGCTATCTTCCCCAAGCGCTTTTAGTAACTTCAACCTTCATTAAGGACATCTCTTCTCTTACTTCACCCCCATTCTTTTCAATCTTGAATTTTGTCTCCTTATTCCATTTCTTTAAGCACACTTAGCTTATTAGTACGGAGAACTTAAACAACATTTTCATTCATTTATTTTCCTATTCCCTACCAATACTCAGGCATTTTTAAATAAGTGCACCCTTGACCTTTCCCAACTTTTACATCTTCTACTTTTCCTTCTTTTTCATGCTTCTCACTCCTTCACTCTTTCGGATTTTTCCCTTAAGCGCTTAGGGATTTGGATCAAATTCAAGGCTAATGGAAGAAAAAGGATTAAGCTTATGTTGTAGCTATCAAAGAATAGGTTTAAGGCTCAATGGGGCTAACTAGGATTAAATATTCAAGGTAGGTAAAGTGAGGGATAACATTTAGGTTCATTCAAAGAAATGCCTAAGTCATCTCCTACAGTCCACATCCTTCATTTCATTTTATATACACACCAGGAAAGTTCTAGACATTCCACAATACCACGGAATATTCGAAAAACTTACACTCACAGCACATGCTCAATTCAAGACACATTCAGCAGACTCTTACTCAGCTAATCACAAGAATTCGGAATTAAGCTTCAATCACATTGAGTCAAATTCAAGAGCCTAAGTGTCTCAAACAAAGTTATACACTTCTTACATGCTTCGACACTAACCACACTTGCATCTTACAATCATGTATAGCACATAACAAGAACATCAAGCCATCAATTAGCTACGGGTTCAAAAACCAAAACCTATTGACTAATTTTCCTCAAGACGGTCGTCATCCATCCATCGTCAGAAACAATCCCTAACTATGACTAAAAACACTATATACAAACAAAGAAAATTTTTATTCTTCAATTCAAAGACCCTCTGTCGGAAAAGAACCGAAAAGAAAAAACAACAGGTGATGAAGTCATGCTTGACTCACAAAAAAAAATTTCAAATATTTCTCACAAGCATTATATTCACAAAAATCGTTAAGCACAAAAATTTTAAAATTTTCCTCACCCCACACTTGAATCATGTTATGTCCCCATAGCATCAAATTAAAATTAAACAGGATGAGAATTACTCCCTAAGGCCTCTAGGCCTAGCTAAAAGCATGTTTTTCATCCTTTGAACAAGTGGGTATTTGACCCCACACTTTTTATCGTCCATGCTTGTTAGCTTCCTCCTCCATGGGTACTCAAACTTCCCCTCCATCTGTCCCTAACTTTCGACCAAAAACAACACAAGTTGACCATAAACAAAATCAACACAAACAACAATTACAAATTGTACCTGTGGTACCCTTGGGTTGCCTCCCAAGCAGCGCCTTATTTTACGTCGCGGCACGATGTGGACTATCCTTTTCAGGACATCCTCATACCCGGGTTCCCTTTCGAGAACCATCTTCTTGTCTTTTGATTTTTAGAGGAAACGTCCTCCACTCTATTCCTCTCTTCCTCCAACTTCTTCACACTCTCAAGCCCTTTATCAGACTCGGGCTAAACATTTATCATTACCTTTGGCCATGGACCTGTGGAATCACCTACCCCACACTCATCCTCTGACAACACACTAACCTTACAAAGGTTTCTGTAGTGTGTGGGTGGGTTCATTTCTTGGTATACTCGGAAGAGTTCTTCTTCATCCTCGACCCTCATTTTCAGGGTCCCTTCTCTTAAATCAATTATCGCTCCTCCGGTGGCCAAGAATGGTCATACCAAGATTAAGGGTACCTGGTCATCAATATTAAAATCTAAGATAATAAAATCAGCAGGTATAATAAACTTACCCACTTTGATGAGAAGGTCCTCTATTATTCCATCAGGTGTCACTCGCGACTTATCCGCCAGCTGAAGTATTAACCTTGTTGGCCTTTTTCCCAACCCCAGGGTGTTAAATAAAGACAGGGGAATTAGATTAACTGCTGCCCCTAGATCACACAAAGCTCGTAGCACCTCAGCTTTACCAATTTGTATGGGGAGGGTAAAACTCCCTGGGTCTTTGAGCTTCTCCGGAATCTTGCTTAATACCCGATGACTGCACTCCTCCATCGGTGCTACCGTCTGGACATCCACCAATCTGACTTTGTTGGCCATCACATCTTTCAAGTATTTAGCATACTTAGGCATTCCCTGCAAAACATCAATAAGAGGCAAATTTATGTGGAGTTCTTTGAAAATCTCAAAAAACTTTTTGAAGCATTCCTCCTCCTTGCTCTTTCTGAATCTCTGAGGGAATAGAGGTGGTGGTCTTTGTGCTGGCTGCAATGAAGATTTTGCATTTTATTTCACAGCACTCGGATTCTCTCCCTTGTCAGTGGATGGTCCTTGTCTACCGAACTCCGGCTGCACCTCATTTCTCTTCTCTTTAGGTACCGCATTAGTTAATTGCTTGTCGCTCCTCAGATTGATGGCATTGACCTGGCGGATGTAGGATCTATGTCACTTGGTAGTCCTCCCTGCGGTCTCATGTTTTGATCAGCTGCTATCTGACCCATTTGCTTTTCAAGATTGCTGGTGGCCAATTGCTGATTTTTCAAATCTGATGCCATCCTCGCCTGATTCTCTTCTACTTGAGTCTGGGTCTCCATAATTTTTTGCAACGTCTCCTCAATGTTGCTGCTCAAATGGCCATCATTCTGCCTATTCTGCTGATATTGTTGCTGTTGAGGTTGCTAATAGCTTTGCTTTTGATTTCCACCCCAAGAAAAATTTGGGTGGCTCTGCCAATTCTTATTGTAATTGTTCCCAAAATTCTGATTGTTCCTCTACACAATCCCAAAAAATTGACTGATTCTGTATTGGCTCCACAAGATTCTGCATTGTGCCCATTATTTCAACAAATTTCACACCAATTCAGAGCTTGTTGAATTGCATTAATCTTGCCCTGTTGTTGATTCATACTCAGTTTATTGAACTAAGTCATAATCTGATGCTGGAATGAAGCTAACTGTGCCGCCAAGGCATTCACACCATTTACCTCTATCAACCCTTCTCTCTTTCCTGCCCCTCTAGATGACTTGTTGTTCCATTCTGGATTTCCTTGAGCAATTCTATTCAACAGCGTGTACAGCTCATCATACGTCTTCTCTAAATCTTGCCCACCCGATGCAGAGTCTAGCAAAATTTTTGTGTGTGGGTCTAGACTTTCTACAAAGGTATGGGACAGCACCTCATTGGATTGCTGGTGATGGGGGAAGTCTCTCAATAATGACTTGCATCTCTCCCAAGCCAAATACAAGTTCTCATCAGGCCTCTGCTTGAAACTCAATATCTCACTTCTAAGTTTGGCAGTCTTTCCTGAAGGAAAGAATCTGATAAGGAACTTCTTTGCCAAATCATTCTAAGAAGTTATGGAGTTCAGTGGCTCAGCTTTCAACCACTTCTTTGCCTCTCCCAACAATGAAAATGGGAAGATGGTAAGTCGGACATAGTCTGTGGACACTCAAGTGGGGACGAAAGTGTCACTAATCTCAAGAAAGTCCTGTAAGTGTTGTTGTGGGTCCTCATGTGCCATCCCAGTGAATTGACCACTAGAATGTAACAGCTACACCATGTTCTGTTTCAATTCAAAGTTCCCTCCAGGCTCCAGTTTACGGATACTAGAGTTCACATTTGTCGCTTGTGGGATTGCCACTTCACGAACTGGTCTGGCTGCCATTGCTTTCGGTGAAACTTTTGCTTGTCCTGCGGGTGGTTGTTATTGTACCTTTTCTTGAAGTCTTTTCAGTTTTTGCTCAAGAGATACTCTCCTTCGCAAATGGATTTGACGTTCAGGTTCAAGCAACGGCTCCACAAGCTCTCTATTCCTAGCCAGCTCGGCAAGACAACCTGTCACCTGCAATAAGTCAGACTAAGACTAAGTTTCTCAACACTTAAGGAAATTAAAAATCACACAAAAACATAAAAATTTACTAAACTTCGCCGAGTCCCCGGCAATGGCGCCAAAAACTTGATGGGCCCGTAAGTGTACGGGTCGTACAAGTAATATAGTGGCCCTTTTTAAGAGCCGGATGTCGAACCCATAGGGACTGGACCAATTCAGCTAATTATCAAGTTCAAGTGTGATATTAACTTTTCCAAGTGTTGATATAGACTTTTTTGATAAAGTTTAATCAAGTCTAGGGGTGGTCACCGAAATACTCTGAAATCATTCAAGGAGCAACTAGAGTTAAAGACGGATAATCATGCAATACTATGCTTTATAATGGTTTATGTATGAAACTATCAATTGTCGTCTCACATAATTAACATTGCATGTTCATGGTGTTTCGAGCCTCTAAACATGACAAACTAGCCTCATAACTACATCGTTGAGCGGGGATGTGACATTCTAGTTCGTGGGCAATTTAATTACTTGGATGTGGTTTATGAGGTTTATGCTCTTGATTAGGGACTTTCATACCTCTAATCATTTAACTCAACTTAGCTTCACAACTACTTCTGCGAGTGGTGATGTGACATTTCTAAGTCAATTCATGTTATCATCCCATTTTATCAACCAAGCAAGGCAAATTAGGTATAATTTCTTATCCTAACCGCGAATTATATCGTAAGATATAAACTTTCTCCCTACATTCTTATGTTCTTGCCTAGGTTTTCTTTCTCAAGCATTAATCTAGGTGTAATGTATGTGTTTTCATGGTGATCAATCATAAAAACATCCATAATTGAGAATGTAGGACAAAACAACAATCAATAACTTAAAACCAAAACAAATTCGCATAATCACAATCATATCTTGTGGCTTCAACCATAGAGGAAGGGTTCTAGCCACTCAAGTTCGTATAATTACAAGAAAACATAATTAAAGTAACATACTTACAAGAATTGGTAGAAGAGAAGATGAAATTGATGAACCCTAGGTGAGTTCTCCGACTTCTCCCTTTACTCCTTGGTAGTTTTTCAGAACTAAATCGTGACTAAATGATTTTAGGAGCTAAGGGACCTATTTATAGTAAATGAGAATTGTACAAAATTATGCCCGTCGTGGAATGGCTCCATGGCACAGAGTGTATCGCGGAGCACTGCCTCCGTGACACGGAGGAATCACGGATGCATACTGGAATTCACCTTAGAATGACATTAGGCCGAGGCTTGCCATGATGGCCGTCGTGGCACGTTGCCTGTGTAGCGCGATGGCTCGCGTGACACGGTGCTGGCGCGCAGGTTTTCTGGCGTGGCACGGTGTTGGCGCGCAGGTGGCCTGCTTGCTGCCTTCTTCTCGCGCATGGCATTGGCGTGGCACGACGCTGGGCACGGCACACGCACCGCGTGGCACGCTGCCTGGCGCGGCCAGCCTTGCCAAGGCATGGTTCCTTGCCGACTTTTGTAATTCGCTACCGATTCCACTCCTCTACTTCACCAAATCATAGATTAGTTCCTCAAATTCATTTTAAACCTACAAAAAAAAGAACTAATCATGTTGGTTAGTATATATATTCACATTTACACAAGAATACATGAGAAAGCATATAATTAAGTCGATAAACAAGACAAAACTAAGTTATAAAGCATCATTCGGGCATGCTATTTTGCCCGAGATCAATCCTATTTCTATACCTCCATATTGTATGGCCCCAGCTTAGTTGAGAGAATTGAAGGTTCAACTCCAAGAGCTACTTGATAAAGGGTTCATCACGCCTGGTGTATCACCTTGGGGTGCACCTGTGTTACTTGTGAAAAAGAAAGATGGCACAAGAGGATGTGCATTGACTACGGACATCTAAATAAGGCTACAATCCAGAATAAATATTCGTTGTCTCGTATTGTTGATTTATTCGATCAGCTACAAGGTGCTATCACTTTTTCAAGATTGACTTGAGATCAGGTTACCACCAACTGAGAATCAAGACCGAGGATATCTCTAAGACAGCTTTTCATACCAGATATGGGCACTTTGAATTTTTGGTGATGTCTTTCGGGTTGACTAATGCACCTATAGCATTTATGGACCTCATGAATAGGGTATTCAATCCATAATTAGACCATTTTGTGATTGTGTTCATTGATGACATTCTGGTCTACTCTCGGAGTGAGGCAGAACATGAACAACTCCTGAGAGTTGTGCTACAAACACTTAGAGAACGAAAGCTTTATGCCATGTTCTCGAAATGTGAGTTCTGGTTGGGCGCAGTTTCCTTTTTGGGACACGTAGTGTCACGGATGGAATCCAAGCTGATCCAAGGAATATTGAAGCGGTTCGAGATTGACCTAGACCCAGTACTCCTACAGAGATACGCAGCTTCTTAGGACTAGCTGGATACTATAGAAGGTTTGTGGAGGGCTTCTTAGAGATAGCCGCTCTATTGACACGTTTAACTCAGAAAGGTGTAGTATTCCAATGGTCTAATGGATGTGAAGAAGGTTTTCAGAAATTAAAGACCGCATTAACTTTAGCTCCGATTTTGACGTTACCTACAGCAGAGGGTGGTTGCACTATTTATTGTGATGCTTTTTGGGTCAGATTGGGTTGTGTCTTAATGCAGAATGGTAAAGTGGTGGCATATGCGTCTCGACAACTAAAGAGTCATGAGAAGAATTATCCGACTCATGACCTAGAATTGGCTACAGTCGTATTTGCACTGAAGATCTAGCGTCACTATCTTTATGGTGAGCCATGTGAAATTTATACGGATCATAAGAGTCTACAATACATATTCAAGAAAAAAGATCTAAATCTAAGACAACGACGGTGGTTAGAGTTACTTAAAGATTATGATCTTACCATTTTGTATCACCCTGGAAAGGCGAATATGATGGCGAATGTCTTGAGTAGAAATTCTATGGGTAGTTTTTCTCGGTTCACTGTTAAAAAGCGATCTATGGTTATGGATATTCAGGAATTGACCAATCAGGGAGTTCGAGTTGATTACAGAGTGTCGTGCAAGATACTAGCAGGTATGGTGGTGCAATCGTCCTTAGTTGGACAAGTCAAGACTCGCCAATATGAAGATCCCTACCTCGCCAGACTATGAGATCGACTACAAAATGGGGGTGTTAAGTCATTCTCTATTGATGGTGAGGGCATGCTTCATCGACATAGTAGACTGTGTATTCCCATTGTGGGTGATGTGAAGCAGCTGATTCTTGAAGAGGCTCATAGCTCGCAATACTCCATTCACACAGGTGCTACAAAAATGTATCAAGACTTGCGTGGATTGTACTGGTGGAAGGGTATGAAGGTTGATGTTTTGAAGCATGTGACTAGTTGCTTAAATTGTCAACAAGTCAAGTATGAACATCAAAAACATGGGAGAGTAATGCAAAACTTGATTATCCTAGAGTGGAAGTGGGAGAGGATTACTATGGATTTCATTGTTGGGTTGCCTAGTACTTTCAAGAAACACGACTCAGTTTGGGTGATTATGGACAAACTCACAAAGTTGGCACATTTCATACCAGTTCAAGTTACTCATACCGCAAAGCAGTTAGTAGATATTTACCTTTGTGAGATAGTTCGACTTCATGGTGTGCCTATTTCAATAATATCCGATTGAGGTGCATAATTCACTGTTGAGTTTTGGAAGTCTTTTCAGAAGTCATTGAGTTCGCAAGTTGAGTTGAGTATAGCTTTTCATCCACAAACTGACGGACAGTCTGAACGGGTTATTCAGATCTTGGAGTACATTCTTAGAGCTTGTGCAATTGATTTTGGTGGCCATTGGGATGATTAGTTGCCTTTGGCGGAGTTTGCTTATAATAATAGTTACCAATCGAGTATACAGATGGCGCCGGTTGAGGCTTTATATGGTCGCAAGTTTCGTTCACCAGTTGTATGGTTTAAACCTGGTGAAGCACAATTATTAGGTCCAGATTTAGTTCAACAAGCTTTGGAGAAATTTACATTGATACAGGAACAACTTAAGACAGCACAAAGTAGACAAAAGTCTTATGCAGATAAGAAAGACCGTGATATGGAGTTCATGAAAGTTGAGAAAGTCTTTCTAAAAGTTTCCCCTATGAAAGGAGTTATGAGATTTGGCCGTAAAGGTAAGTTAAGTCCTAGATACTTTGGCCCTTATGATATTTTGGATCGGTTCGGGTTGGTGGCATATAGACTTGCTTTACCTCCGCTATTGTCCGCTTTTCATCCAATGTTTCATGTGTCCATGCTTAAACGATATGTTCATAATGATAGTTATAAGATCTAGCTAGATGATGTGGAGCTTGATGAGAATTTGATTTATGAGGAGGGTCTGATATCTATTCTTGATAGACAAGTGAGACAATTGAGGTCGAAGAAGGTTGCTTCAGTTAGAGTGTCGTGGTGAAATCATCCAACTGAGGAGGCTACTTGGGAGTCTGAGGCGGACATGGAAGATAGATATCCTCATCTATTTGACACTGCAGGCATGATTCTAGAATCGTTCGAGGACGAACATTATTTTATGAAGGGGAGAATGTAATAACCTAAATTTTCATTAAGGGTAATTTTGTAATTAAAGCCCAAAAATAAACAAAGGGACTAAGGGTCGCAAAAAAAAGAAGGGAATAAGCGGAAAAAAATAAATAAAAGGGCTGGTCTAGTTGGAAACCAGAAGCAGAACGTGGAAAATAAAAGATGAGAAGAAAAGAAAACGCAGTAGAAGAAAAGAGAAGAAAGGGAGAAAAAGAGAGGGAAAGAGTTTAGAGAAAAATAGGGATTTTCATCCCAAATCATCAAGGTGATGATCCTAATCTTTTGTTTGAGTTTATTATGCAATTATAAGAAAGTTATCAAGGTAGAAACATAGGGAAATTTTGAATAATTGAGAAAGTTTAGTCCTAGGGTTCTTCAACCCAAATCATCAATTTAAAATGGCAAACGTTATCAAAATTTGATTTTGTTTAATGTTCTGGAATCCTCTCTTCAAGGAGAATCTGTTGGTGGTCATAGTTCGGGAATTTTGCCCTATTGACCAAAGTTGAATTTTCCAGTCAAACCTTTGACCATGAATTTGACTTTCGTTAAACATTAAGAAAACATCTACCGAAGTATTTTTGACGATTCTAAACCCATTTCATATAGTTGAGTTGATCCGGAGACCTGAGAGCATAGTTCTGAGTTATTGAAAAGTGTTCTTGAGTTATGAATTCAAGGTAAGTGAGACTTTAAGCTTTGAATGCTTTCTTTTCAAATCTGTTTTACAAATGTGTTTTGTCTGCCTGGTCCATGTGTTGGGACAAGCGTATGCTTGATAGAATCGGTGGTGTTTGAGGCCAGCCGTGTATATCTTATATTTAAGAACACCAAAACTCTCTTTATTACGATTAATTCGTAGAGTGATATAGCTGTGAGCCATGAGGTTGGGGGCATCGGGTATGTTCCTAGATATCACTGGGCATTGTGTATGTTTCTTGCTAGTATTGGGCATTGTGTATGCCTCTTGAAAATACTGAGTATTGTATATGCTGTTGTGGAATAATGGTGGGGAGTAATTTGCGTAGATGTCATTCATGAAGCCCTCAGTGTAAATTGTATTGAAATATATAGTATTCTTGATAGTTAACTGTGTGAATCTTGTTGAAGGTTACACTATGATATAATTCATATGCTTGTGGTGAGTTATATATATATATTTAACACTTGTTCCAGGGGTATTTAAAGTGGCAAGTCATGGATCTTACTGAGTTATATTTAACATTTGCATGTCTATGCAGATACCATTGTGGAGCGTGAGACTAGTGGATGACGAGTCCGTTCGCGTAGATTCTGTTGCTGAGGTGAGCCTTCGCATTGATTCGTGGAGGCTATTATTTCAGGTCTATATATTTTATAGTCTATATTTTCTTTATTGGGGTTTTCATGCTCGACAGTTAGATTCATGTAACTCTATTAGATGCTCCATGGTATTTTGTGGAAGTTGGGCTAGACACTTAGTATTTGAGTGATTGAGGAATTGAAAGATTGATTTTGGATTCTATTGAATTCCCTATTTCTATTTAATAATGATTAATGTGTTTAGACTTTCACATATTTGCTCTCAGTGCTTATATAAATGAGCATGTGAAATGGATAAATTGGTTCGCCCCTGTAGGTGATGTTAGTGGGTGCCAGTCACATCTAGGGGTATTTTGAGATGTGACACATCCAGGGTATAGACTCGGTTCGTGACACTGACTCTGCCAGAAGGTTCAGAGGGGTTTGTGGTCTATTATGATGCCTCCAGAGTTAGCCTTGGTTGCATTCTGATGCAACATGGCAAAGTCATAGTTCAAGCTTCCAGACAGCTCAAAGTTCATGAGAAGAACTATCTGACTCATGATCTTAAATTGGCAGCGGTAGTGTTCACTTTAAAGATTTGGAGACACTATCTATATAGGGTTCACGTGGATATTTTCACTAATCAGAAAAGTCTACAGTATGTGTTCAGTCAAAAGGATTTGAATCTTCACAATAGAAGATGGTTAAAACTATTTAAAGATTTTGACATGAGTGAGTTGTATCACCCAGTAAGGCCAATGTAGTGGCCAACGCCCTCAGCAGATTGTCTATGGGGAGTGATGCTCATGTTGAGGATGGTAAGCAAGAGCTGGTTAGAGATGTTCACAGAATGGCTTGATTAGGGGTCCAGTTGGTTGACTCAGCAGAAGGTGGAGTTGTAGTTTGGAGTGGATCAGAATCCTCCTTGGTGGTAGAGGTTAAGTTAAAGTAGGATGAAGACCCAATTTTGCTCAAGTTAAAGGAAGTAGTTCTAAGGAAAGAGGTGGAAGCATTCTCCAAAGGGGGAGATGGTGTACATTGTTACCAAGGCAGGTTGTGTGTTCCATATGTGGACGATTTGAGGCAGCAGATACTAATGGAAGCCACAGAACCACCTAGGTGCCACCAAGATGTACCATGATCTACGAGAAGTCTATTAGTGGAATGGCATGAAGAAGGACATTGTAAAATTCGTGGCTAAGTGTCCAAATTGCCAGCAGGTCAAGGTTGAACATCAGAGACCTGGGGTATGACTCAGGATATTAGTATTCCTTCTTGGAAGTGGGAAGAAGTGAATATGGACTTTATCACAGGACTACCTCTTGCTCGCCGACAACATGACTCCATTTGGTTGGTTGTCGACCGGATGACTAAGTCGGCACATTTTCTACCAGCCAAGACCACAGGCTCAGCAGAGGATTATGGTAGACTGTACATCTAGGAGTTAGTCGCACTACATGGAGTTCCCTTGTCCATCATCTCAGATAGGGGTACTCCGTTCACCTTGCATTTCTGGAAGTCATTTCAAAAAGGACTTGGTACTCAATTCAAGCTCAACACAGCTTTTCACACACAGATAGATGGCCAAGAAGAGAGGACTATTCAGACTTTGGAGGATATGTTGAGGGGTTGTGTGATTGACTTCAAGGGCAGTTGGGATGATCACCTACCTCTCATCGAATTTGCATACAACAACAGCTACCACTCCAGTATTCAGATGGCCCTATTTGAGGCATTATATGGTAGGAGGTGCAGATCTCCTATAAGGTAGTTTGAGGTTGGTGAAGCTGCCTTGATAGGACCTAATTTAGCACATTATCCATTCTGAAGGTTCAACTTATTAGGGAACGGTTGCAAACAGCTCAAAGCCGACAGAAATTTCAACTATGAAAGGGGTGATGAGATTCAAAAAGAAAGGAAAGAACAGTCCTAGGTATATTGGCCCTTACAGAATCCTGAGACGCATTGGCAATCTGGCTTATGAATTGGAGTTGCCCACAGAGTTAGCAGTAATGCACCCATTCTTCCATGTGTCCTTGTTGAATAAATGCATCGGTGACCCGACCTCAGTAGTACCTCTAGAGAGTGTTGGTGTAAAGGGCAACCTCTCTTACGAAGGAGTTTCAATTCAGATCCAAGACCATCAGGTTCGCAAGCTGAGAAACAAGGAGGTCACTTCAGTAAAGGTCTTATGGAGGAACTAGCTAGTTGAGTGAGCTAAATGGGAAGCAGAAGTGAACATGATGGCTAAATACGCTCATTTATTCCCTTCTAGTTCAGCTTTAACATCAGGTACTAAATTCCTCCTCAGTACTCTATTCAGTTCCATGCTCATTAGTTCTATTTATGTTTAAATATACACCCTAGTTGTATAAAGTTTAGTTAGCATGCATATCTCAGTTCAGAGTCAGTCACTTCTTCAAAAATCAGTTTATAGCTTTCAGTTCGGGATTGGAGCTCTTTCCCCAGTCTTTCAGCTTACTTAACCTCCATTCGAGGATGAATGTTCCCAAGGGGAGATATTATAATACCTCAAAAGTTTCATGGACCAAAAACCCAGACTTAGCATGAAAAACTAGAAAATTTTGTCTTAGAATCGGATAACGAGTCATCAGCAACAACGACCCGTTGCCTGAGACATTGTCATCCCTACAAGTTGTCATTCAGGAACCAACGAGAACATCCCATTGTAAGGAGTAACGAGTCCTTATATCACTCATTGTTACTTAGTTTAGAAACCGGTCCAAACCTTTCCCAGAACCAACGAACACAGTGACGAGTCATTGGAGAAAACAACGACCTATCCTATTGAATATTTAGGTGAGAATCAAAAACCGATAAGAGCACAACAATAGAAGCAATGAGTGGATACAATGAGTCATTATATTGTCTAATAGACTGTTGGTACAACTCATTGTAGAGATCTAGAAACTATGCAAGTTCTTTCAGGGGAAACAACTGGGTTAGATGACCCGTTGCATCATACAATGAGTCATTCTATTAACCTATTTTGAAGCCCAGAGTCCATGCAAAACCTTTCCAATGGCCACGACAGGCTTTAACAACTCATTGTTGCATTCCACGAGTCGTCCTGTCTATCCGTTATTCAGTTCTAGTAACTAGAATTTTCAGACTCAGGACCAACAACTGGTCCCAATAGGTCATGGTCAGAACCAATGACCCGTTGAGTAACCCGTTGGATCCCGATGTATAGTTTTCCAAACTTTCTTCCTGGGGCATTTTTGTAAATTTTAATTATTTTAACTCCTAAACTATTTCATTTTGTAGTACTTTAGCAGGGGATTAAAGGGGGTTGATCGACCTTCACCCCCCCCCCCTCACTTCTCACTTTTCTATCAGACCAGTACATAAAAGTTCAAGACTTTCCTCTCAAGTCAGGGGCTAGGGAATCTTTTCCTTGTCAAATTCTCCAAGAAAAATTCTTAGGGATTCTCCAACAGGTATGTGGAAATTCAATAAAGGGATTCTTCCATCCTTGTGTCCCAAATTAATTTCACAAAACCTTTTAAATTCTAGCCCTGCAGAAAAATTGAATCTAGGGTTTTCAGTTAGATAGGAGACTCCTTAAATCTTGTTAATTCCTAACTTTACGAGATTATTTCTATCTAAAATTCATGCGATAATTCTATTTATTTAGTTTTCTTTCTTAGTATTGATCTTTAGCATGATTCTGAGTAAAACTTTCTTGATTTAGAACTCAGAAAGAAATTTTATTTTTGCTATGGTAGATTTTACATGAATTATGAATGACTAGTACAGATACTTGAATAGAAGTTAATATTTTGGCATATTCAGTCTCAGAGTCTCAGTCAACACTCAATATACCTAGTATTCTACAGAAATATCACCTGGTCAGTTTGACTATTATTAGTGAGAAATTCAATAAAGTCAGTAATATTAGTTTATCATGTTAATAGTCATCAGATAAAGCATCTCTAACAAGTCTTAGAACATAGTTTCTTTCAGGTCTTTAGACTCTCAGAACACTTTTAGATAAGTAGCTCTGACTTAAGTCTTAGGACATCAGTCTCGAGCTATCAGTACAGTTAGACATATTTAGGATTCCAGTGGGAGTAGAACTTAGTAGCGAGCGAGTCGGGGTTCAGCGCACCCAGGTTCCCAAACTATGTTGCCACCACAGGTTATTAGCCCGAATAGACTCCAGACAGTGATCACTCAATTCAGCTACTATACCCTGATGAAGTATAGTGGGCCTTCTCTGATTGGGGGTATACATCATACTCCAGGTTTAAGTCACGTGATTACGTGTCGGTTATAGTCACTCCCACAATAGTACATTTCAATCCAGTTCAGTTATGATTTTCAGTTCAGTCCAGTTTTCTTCAAATTTCAACCTATTTTATACTATTTTGTGCAGCTTACTATTACTCAGTATATGTATGTTTAGTTCCTTATCGCATGCTCAATACATTCAAAGTACTGGCTCATACTTTCTATGCTATATAATTTTATGATATAGGCTCAGGTACCCAGCCCAGCACCACAGCTAGTCACTCGGCGACTTCCAGCAGCTTCATTGGTGAGCCTTCATCTGCCAAGGGCCAGAGTTTTATTTTCAGTTATATTTTTTTCCTTATTTAGTTTGACATTAGAGTTAACTTGGGGCTTGTCCTAGCAACTCATCAGTTTATTTTATATTCTTTTATTTATTCAGTAGTAGTTATTTCCTTTATCAGCTTCTGCTCTTTTATGATTATTCTAAGCAGATCAGTTTTTAGTAGAATATACTCTACTGGGGTTTGCTTGGGGTCACTTATGACTCTAAATACCATGTCACTTCCAGAGTGCGAACTCGGATCGTGACAAATTTATAACTAAAATACAAGCATCTTTCTTACATGTACGCATTTGCTATTTAACATGATTAAGTTATACATATTCTCATTTTTATTTTTAACTATGAACATTAAATTAATTAATTCAGTGCATATATTACCTCTGTGTTTGGATGGTCATTAGGTATTTTTTTCATATATTTTATTGTGTAGTATTATATTATATTATGTTATATTGTATTATTTAATGAATATAACATTTGAATAGACCATATCATTTTTCGTCATTACATAATATCACACGTTAATTATTTGAAGGATAACCTACAATAAAAGTAGAGTACAGGGTAGAGATGCTATATAAAGGTAGGATAAAGGATAAAGTAAGATTATTAAATAATAAGTAAACACAAAATGAAAGTAAAAAATAAGGTAACGACATGATCACACCAAATCGGTCAAAGTGATACTTTTTTATCAATGTAATGATGGATTTTAATGATACGGTATAATAAAATTTGAGTAACAACTAAAATAAATATTGTATTTAAACTAACAAAACAAAATAATACAATAGGTAACAACCATCCAAACAAGCTATAAGTATCGATTAATATTTAGCTTTCCAAAATAATCGCGTTATATAGAACATGATTAATTAGTGAGAAGTATTCTCATTTTAATTTATATTCTCTTAGATATTTCTATCAATTGACAAGGGAGAAAATGATTTTCATTAGATGCCCACATATCGAATATTGTTATCAGGAGAAAATGTTTTTCATTAAAGCATATCCCACAAGTTTGTTGGAAGATCAGTGAACCCCATTAAGGATTTCACCATATCTATATAGTTGGATTCTTTCACTCAGATACATCATTATTGTGGTGTTGCTAGAGGTGTCTATCGTAAGAGAATCTCATTCTCTTTGAGTTATTTTATAAATTATTAATAAGATATTCTCCACCTCTATCAAACTCAGCATCTTGATACTTTTACCAGTCTGACTTTTAACTTTCATAAGATCTTTTGAACATCTCAAAAGAGATTCAAATTGGAATTTTATAAGATACTCAATACATCATCAATGAAGGTTATAAAGTAAGAATATCTACCTTTATCTTGAATTCTCATTAGCCCTACAAACGTCTGTATGACTTAATCCCAATAACTCAAAAGTTGTATTTCCACTTTTAGTAAATGAAGATTTGGTCATTTTTTTCTTTGAACCAAAATTCACAAATTGTGTATGATTCAAAATCATACTTGTCAAGATAACTTTCTTTACATAACGTGTTAATTTCTTCTCTCCGATATGACCTACCTTTTAATGCCAAATGGTCATCCCTTTTTCCTCTTGTGACTAGAAACATCCATAATCCGATTAGTATATGCATTAGGTAAGACATAAATACCATATAGGAGATAACCATTCACATAAAATTCATCACCAAGAAAACTAGTGAATATGCCATCATTAAGAGAAACTCCAAAACTTTGCTAGTTTAACATAGAAACTAAAATTATATATGTTCGAAATAAATTTAGGAACATAATAACAATCTTTCAATATAAGTATTTTTCTTGTAGGTGTCACAAGAATAATTAATCATACAACTAATGTTGAAACTCTTGAACCATTTTCAACTTATATATTAACTTCTCTTTTATTTAACTTTTAACTTCTTTTGAACCCCTCCATATATAGAAAATCGTCACAATTATTACGGTATCAATATCCTCAATAAACAATTAGTAATGTTTAGATAAATAAATGAAAATGTTTTTCATTAAAGCCTTGAAGAGAAGCATGTAACACTCAAATAATGTGACAAATGGGTAATAAAAACAAAAATCAAACTTGAACAACCTAGTAGAACTGTAAATACTTATCACCTTGATATTTACACCAAATTTATAACTAAAAACAAGCATTTTTCTACATGTACACATTTATTTTTTAACATGATTAAGTGATATGTATTCTCATTTTAATTTTTAACTTTGAAGATTAAATTAATTAATTCAGTGCATATATTAACACTGTGTTTGGATGGTCATTAGGTATTGTTTCATATAATGTATCATATTCTATTGTATTATATTGTGTTATATTATATCATATTGTATTATTTAATGAATACAACATTTGAATAGATCATATCATTTTTCATTATTACATAATGTCACACGTTAACTATTTGAAAGATAAACCTACAATAAAAGTAGAGTACGGGATAGAGATGCTATATAAAGGTAGGATAAGGGATAAAATAAGATTATTAAATAATAAGTAAAAAAAATGAGAGTAAAAAATAAGGTAATGACATGATCACAACAAATCGGTCAAAATGATACTTTCTCATCATGAAGTAATGATGAATTTAATGATATGATACAATAAAATTTGAGTAACAATCAAAATAAATATTGTATTTAAACTAACTACACAAAATAATACAATAGGTATCAACCATCCAAACAAGCTATAAGTATCGATTAATATTTAGCTTTCTAAAATGAACGTGTTATATAGAACGTGATTACTTAGTGAGATGTATTCTCATTTTAATTTATACCTCTCAGATATTTCTATCAATTGATAAGGGAGAAAACGTATTTCATTATATGCACATATCGAACATGGTTGTCAGAATATCTCTCTTCTGACTTATTATATAAGTAGGTTAGAGATCAAAACTTGACATATTATAATTTTTACTTGTTATGAATTTAACATAGAAACAAGTTGGGATTGGCCAATTGGGTGAGGAAAAATGGTATTTTCTATAAGTTTTTGCACAAATTTCCCTATTTCATGGTGGCCTTTAATTTTTGCACCTAAAATAGATGGTCTTTATTTTTTTCTGCTTCTCATTTAATAAAAATTTGTGGACCAAAGTATCCTTAACTATACTTAATTTCACAATTTTTGTCTTGTCCGGCATAAATTGTATAGTATCTAATCCGCAAGAGATAATAAGTTCGGCAAAAATTCTGTAAGAACTAGTTATGTCTCTTAAGGCATAACTTTGTGAGTTTTGAAACTGGCATAACTTGTGGATTATGAAATTCTTAAAGTATAACATTTTAAAACTGTACTTGTGTCTTGTAAATAACATAATGTTTTGCGAATTTTATCTTATATTTTTCTTTTTCTTGTAAGACATTACTTGTGCCTTCCAAATTTTTTTAAATATTCTTTGCAATATCAGAGTATTTTCAGCCACTCTTTTATTACTCAAAGTGTTGAAGGAAGAAAACTAAAGACCACCTCAAAATAGGGGCATTTGTGCGAATGACCCTATTTTCTAAGGATGTGTTAGTTATGAAGGAAAATATTTCTCGAAAAAAGTTGATTTCTTACTTATTTTTTAGTGTTCTGTAAGTAATAAAGAAATTATATCCCAAAAATATTTATAGATAATCTAGCAAAATATTACAGGAGCTGAATAGGATTCAAGGATAGTAGGGGATAGGGGTTGGATCGGTAGGGAAGGAGATAATGAACAACTTGGAATGTCACTTATAAAATTTATTTTTTCTTGCTTCCATATTAGAAAGTCATTTTTATCATTTTTAAGGATGTTTTTCTAGAGAAAATATTTTCAAAATTTTTTATCTAATCGAACATGAAAAAAATTAAAATGCATTTTCAAATAAATATTTTTCTCCACGGGGAACACACTCTGAACAGCAAAATATAAAAATCTAAATTTCCATAACTTTTTATGAATTCTTAAACCTATATTACTATTAAAGCCTTGGTTACAAATTTCATGAAAATGCCATGGTTTATAAAATGACAGTGGTGCTTCAAAATGCAAGAAGACAGATTAACCCCTCATAATTAACTGACAAGAATACTAAAAAAAACAACTTAAGCATATTAAGATTCGATTCAAGCAAGGAACTCATGATGTCCTCACACAAAACAACAATATTCAAATTTAGCTTTGTCTTATAATTACATTCAAAGAAAATGTGAATTGTACAATAGAAGATATTTTTATTAGAAAATAATATTAGTAAAAGGAGTAATCCAAAAGTTCAAGACCATTCATTTGCACTGCCCCTACAACTACATTGTACAATAAAAGATATTTTTATTAGAAAATAATATTAGTAAAAGGAGTAATCGAAAAGTTCAAGACCATTCATTTGCACTGCCCCTGCAGCTACATCTTCTGCACTGCTTTCTTGTGACTTCAACCTTTCTAGCTGATGCATCAACGTCCTAAAATTGATACCCAATCTGTCATGACTCATGAGGACTATAACAGAAAAACCACTTACAACAAAATTTGCAAATTTATAGATGCAAAATCTGAACAATAAAGGAAGTCAACAAACAATAGCAAACTTGGTTAAATCTATTATTTTGGTGAATTTCCTCCATACTATTGAAAAAAAATTTGTGCCATTTCAATTTCTAGGAAGGTGATATTGCAAATGCTAGTGCAAAAAGAGGACATTTGGCTTTGTTAGACTAATATACTAGTGTGAATTGGATTTTGATGATGATTTACTCAAAATATGTTTAATGGTTGAGATAATAATTAGTTTCCAAATAATGCACATAGCGATAATCTTGGATAGTTGCTACTAATTATTGGAAAGTGTTTTTGATAGATGCAAGCAACAGAGGTAGCTTTCCACCAGGAGTCTACTTGATTAGCAGAAAACTTAGGAGGACTCCTTGTCCCGCTAGAAGATCAAGACTTAGCTGATAATAGAAGAACTCCTTATCCTACTTGAAGTAGAAGACTTACATTCTGTCAGTCTATAAAAGAAAGATCCCACACTAGAGATGAGGCATTCACTCACACAATAATGTTCAGCATATCATAGCATTTGTGCATTCTATCAGCATTCAAGTTGAAGAGAGTTGACTGGTGCTAGAAACAGTTTCTTAGTTTTGTTCCATGTCTGTTGTCGTCTAGGTCTAAGAGTCAACGTGTAGGGAAGCTATGAACTAAATAGAGTCTATTTCATTTAAGTGTTTCAATCATTTGTAATTTTGTTTAAAGTTCTTTCTGTTTAAACTAAGGGTAGTTTATACAGGTTAGAAACTTTATAAGATCTTAGAGGTGAGTCCTTGGATTGTGGGGGAAATCCAAATTTGGCTCAGTGTTTTAGTGAAGTTGAAATTGAAATCCTACTAGGGAGTAGGTCATGGTTTTTACACCTTTCCGAGCCTATATGGTTTTCCACATAAAAATCCTTGACTCTCATTTTAGTTTTCGCACTTTGTTATTTCTGCTTAAGTTAAGTCAAAGTCCAAAGGAACAAGGCTCAAGTCTGTTCCTGTCGTCAAAAGAAAGTTTAAAGAAAAAATTAATTAGGCAGTAATTGTATACCAAATTCACCCCCCCCCCCCCCTTAGATCTATTTTAGAAGTCTTTTTAATAACAATTGGTATCAAAGAGGGTTGCTCAAATAAAGGTTAACCTCTTTTGAGAAAAGATCTTAAAAATGAATTTTGAAATAACTTTGCATGAGGAACAATCTAGCACTCGACCTCCTCTCTTTAATGGCCAACAGTACAGTCTTTGGAAGAATCGAATGAAAATCTACATGAAAGTTGAGGACTATCAGCTTTGATTAATTACATTAAAGGGGCCCCTGGTTCCTACTAAAATAAAACCTAATGGAACAATACTGTCAAAGACTGAAGATGAGTTTGATGCTGATGATTTTAGAATGATTAAAAAAATGCAAAGGCTACAAAGATACTCTACTTTGGACTGGGTATTAATGAATACAATCGTATATCTGGATGCTCTAGTGCAAAGGAGATTTGGGACTCTCTCACCCTTGCAAATGAAGGTACGAATCAGGTAAAAAAATCTAGGATCGACATGCTTATAAGGAAGTATGAACCTTTTTTCATGGGCAAAAAAGAGTCTGTCAAAGATATGTTTACCCGATTCATGCACATTAGAAATGAATTCAAATCTCTTGGGGAGGAATTTTCAACTAAGGAAAATGTCAAAAAGCTTATGAGGATTATGCCAGCTGCTTGGGTATCTCACTCCTATTGAAGAAGCAAAATAAATTAGTACAATGCAAATGAATTAGCTCATTGGCAATTTGTAGACTTATGAACTTAAAAGGATAGATAAGGTGGTTGAAGAACCCAAGAAGGAACGCAGTTTTAGCCTAAAAGCTAAATCAGAATATGATGACGAAGAAATAGAGATTTGTTTGAAGATTCAAAAAAATTCTACAAAAAAGAAAATTTGGGGAAAAGGAGTTCCACAATAAAGGTAAGTCCTCAGACAAGGGACAGTTCCAGGGTTGTTTCAAGTGAGGTAAAATGGATCACTTGATAAAAGATTGTCCCCTCTTAGGAAGAACAAAGAAGAAATTCAAAAAAGAAGCAACAACTGGCCTCAAAGACTTTCAAGAAGGCCATGAAACCTAATTGGAGTGAAACTTCTAATGAAGAATCAGAAGGAGAGGATGTTGAAAATGACAATCTGGCTCTTATGGCTAGAAGTGACTCAAATTCAAATGGAGAATCTTCCGAGGTAAGTTTATCTGATCTCAAAACTCAAGTTCATAATTTATCAAAAAGAAAAGTGGTTAAATTATTACTTCCTTTGATGGATGAATGTCAACAAATGAGTGTTGAAAAAATGAAATATTGAAAATTTTCTCAAACTTGAAAACTGATTACAAAATTTTAAAAGGGCAGAAAATTGAGTTTGAAATTACAAACAAAACACTCACTATTGAAATAGCAAATTAAAGGAGACTGTTTCCATTCAGAAAATTAAAATCAGTAAATTGATAGAAACAGTCTCATCTCTAAAAGCTAAACTGCTCACCATAAAGAAAGGAAAAACATTGAGCAATGAAATAATTAACAATAACCAAGGTTCTCTTGAAGTTGAACTTTCTTCCTTGAAAAAGGAACTGTGCAAAGAGAAAAAGAAAAGTTCTGATCTACAAGTAATCTTGAACTAGACTAATTATGAAATTACCATAATAAAAAAAATGGAACCAGTCATCTGAAGCTTTAACCTGGCTAAATGAGCATTACAATAAATGTCGAACTAGTCTTGGCTATAAAAGCAAACCTGTCAAATGGGATCATAAAAGAAAATATGTTGGTTTAGAAGAATATAAGTTTTGTAGCCATTGTGGATATACCATACATGTTAGATATGAATATTTAGCCAGGATAAAAGTACTTGAGAAAAATGGAAATATTGTGAAATGGATAAGAAAAGATTCAATTTCTCAAGTTATCGAAAGAAAGGGAACCAAACTGGTGTGGGTTCCCAAATCTAACCCTTAACTGTTTTTGCAGGGTGAAGTGATAGGGAGCAACAAAAAATGATATCTTGATAGCGATTGCTCCAGGAGTATGGTAGATAACAAAAGCTTTTTCTCTCACTAATAGCCTTTAATGGAGGAACTGTGTCTTTTTGAGGTGGAAAGAAAGGCACAGTTGTGGGCATAGGTAAGATTGGTAAGTCTCTCACTCATTTTATTGACAATGTTTATTTTGTAGATGGTCTGAAACTCAACTTGTTGAGCATCTCTCAACTTTGTGATCGAGGGAACACAATGTTATTCTCTTCCTTCGATTGCAAAGTAGTTAACAACAAGTCTAGGGAACTTATCATTACTGGAAAGTGACACAATAATATTTATAAAGCTTGTATTATGTCACTTTCTGAAAATGAATTAACTTGTTTGAGTGCTCTTGATGATGATGTTCTCCTTGGCACTAGAGATAGGGTCATGTTAGTCTTTCATTACTCAATAAAATTGTTTCAAAAAATCTTGTCCTTGGTCTTCCTGAAATAAAATTTAAAGATGACAAGGTATGTGATCCTTGTGCTAAATAAAAATAAATAAGATCATCTTTTAAGTCCAAAAAAGTAATAAGTACCTCCAAGCCACTTGAATTACTACACATAGATTTTTGTGGGCCCATGCAGGTAGTAAATCGTGGAGGTAAGAAATTTACTTTCGTGATTGTTGATGATTTTTTCTAACTTTACATGGACACTATTTCTATCTTCTAAGAATGAAGTATTTGATATGTTTAAAGTGTTTGCAAAAAGGATTCAATAAACTCTTGGGTTGGAAGTAATAAGTATTCGATCTGATTAAGACACGGAATTTGAAAATGCTAAGTTTACTGCTTTTTGTTACAAATATGGGTTCATCATAATTTTTCAGCTCCCAGAAATCCCTAACAAAATGAGAATGTGGAAAGAAAAAATAGAGCACTAGAAGATATGACATGAACAATGCTTATCTTTAGTGAACTTCCTAAAGGTTTTGGTCTGAAGCAGTAAATATGGCTTGTTATACAATAAATGGATGCATGATCAGATCACTTCTTGATAAAACTCCTTATGAACTTCTTAAAGGCAGAAAATCTAGTACCAAACACTTGCAAGACTTTGGTAGCAAATGTTTTATTCACAATAATGGAAAAACTATCTTAGGAAAGTTTGATGTAAGGAGTGATGAAGGAGCGTTTCATGGATACTCCTCAAATAGCAAAGCTTATAATGTGTATAACAAAAGAACAAAATATGTTGAGGAAAGCATTCAAGTGATTTTTTATGAGTCTAACATTTTTGTTGAGACAACTTTGCAAGAAATGAGGATGAATATGAAATTGGCTTCACTAAATATTCAACCTAAAGTGTAAGTGCACCATCCCTAACTAAAGGAAGGACATGGAAATAGACTCCTTGAACATTCCCTCAGCTTCTGGGCAGGAGCTGGAAAATTTAGGGGAACAAACCCTGAGACAATGGTAAGTTAAGCAAAAGAATAGAGGAAAGAACATCACCTAACTATGTTCCAAAAACAAATAATGAAAGTTCACAAGAATTAAATTTGAGGCCCTGGAAGCATCGAAGTTCTCATCTCCTTGATCTAATCATAACTGATCTTAATAAGGAAACTCAAACCAAAGCCTCCATGAAAAACTTTTATGCTTATTTAGCCTTCTTATCTTACATTGAACCTAAGAATTATCGTGAAGCCTTGCAAGATCCATATTGGATAATGGCTATGCAAGAAGAGCTCAACCAGTTCGAAAGAAACAAGGTTTGGCACCTGGAACCACCACCAATGGGCGTACTGTAATGGAAAAAAAGTGGGTGTTCTAAAATAAACTTGATGAACAGGGAATAGTCACAAGGAACAAAGCCTATATGGTTTTCCAAGGCTATAACCAAGAGGAAGGCATCGATTATGAGGAAACCTTTGCACCAGTTACAAGGATGGAGGCGACAAAGATGCTAATTGCCTTTCCTTCTCACATGGAATTCACACTCTACTAGATGGATATCAAAAGCGCGTTCCTAAATAAGGAACTAAAAGAAGAGGTATATGTTCGTCAACCTCCTGGCTTTGAAAATGCTGAATTTCCTAATTATGTGTATAAATTGAATAAGGTCTTATACGGGTTAAAACAAGCTCCTAGAGCTTGGTATGAGCATCCATCCAAATTTTTGATAGAAAATGAATTTTCTGGGGGAAAATTGACAACACCTTATTTCTAAAAAGTAAAGAAAAAGATTAATTGTTGGTTGTACAAGTGTATGTGGAAGACATTATTTTTGGTGTAACAAATGAAATCTTGTGTAAGGAATTTGCGTTGTTGATGAGTAGTAAATTCGATCGGTGAGCTTAATTTCTTTTTAGGCTTACAAATCAAATATTTTTTTAATGTAACAATGATCCATCAACAAAAATACATAAAAGAATTTCTTAAGAAATATGACATGGACTCTTCTGAACCAATTGATACACCTATTGCTACTACAACTAAGCTAGATAAAGATGAACGTGGAAATATAGTAAGTGGCAAAATCTATAGGTGTATGATTGGATCCCTTCTTTATTTAACTGCAAGCAGACCATACATTGTGTTTAGTGTTGGATTATGTGCAAGATTTAAATCTTCTCCTAGAGAATAACATATGACAACAGTTAGCGTATCTTGAGATACTTGAAGGGGACATATAATCTATGTCTGTGGTATCCAAAGGGTGAAAATATTGATCTAATAGAATATTAAGATGCAGATTATGCAGGTTCTCTAATAGACAAAAGAAGTTCATTAGGTATGCCTCATTTTCTTGATTCTTGCTTGATCTATTGGGCTACAAAGAAACAAAATTCCATTGATTTGTCCACAGCTAAAACTAAATGTGTGGCTGCTGCATCTTGTTGTGCTCAGCTGCTGTAGATAAAACAACAAGTTTGGATATGGGCACTGTGCCTATCTTTTGTGATAACACAAGTACTATAAATATTGTAAAAGATCCCTATCAGCATAAAGGACAAAACACATAGATATTAGACATAACTTCTTAAGAGATAATGTTGAAAAAGGTCTTATATCTATGTAGTTTGATAAAATCGAGAATCAAATTACTGATATTTTCACTAAAGCTCTGGGTAGAGAGCTATTTGAAAAGATTAGGGTGGAGCTTGGGTTAATCAAGGTTAACTCAACATCATGTTCATAATATTTTTTTTCTTTTGGCAAAAAAAAAAGGCTCGTCCCGCTGATGGATGGATGACGACCGTCTTGAGGGATATTTTCCGTCACTTTCATTTGTTTGTTCTTTTGGCTCAATTCATGGTACCTTGAGAGTCCACACTCACAGACCACAGTAAGTGTCTAAACTTTTCTTAAGTAATTTTAACCACTTTAAATTTTGTAGGTCATGGAGACACACGTGGCTACACAGGGAACTTGATATGGTACAGTCCCACTTGCACTGTGCTAACTAGTCAAAGTCCATCATTACCATTTAACATTTAACCCCATGTCATTTATCCCATTTAGTCACACTTCACTTCAATCCTCCACCCCTACATCACAGAGTTTTAATTGTTCTCAGGTTCTCTTCACCTAAAACCCCTAAACTTCTGCAAAAAAACCCTTCATCTCCCCCTTCCTTCTTTATATCACTTCATTTCTCTCCTCTTCTTCTCCCACACTTTTCTTCTAGATTTTATCTCTTTCCTCACAATGGCATCTCCCTCCTCTCCTCCTTATTTGACCCCTGATATCTGACTGCCTCCATAACCACAAGACAACTTAACCGAACCTGAACCTCTCTCCGTTCTCCCACATTCGTCTGAGGGGAGAAATTGGTTAGTTTGTGGCGTCACCATCTGTGGGTTCATCCATGGAAACTGCTCTGACTTCTCTCTAACCTGAGAGGGAGTCTCATAGTAGTCCAAGTCTTATTTCACTGACGTCGGATGATTTGACAACTCTAATAGCCAATATAAGAAGTAGGTACACTTCTCAGAAGGAGTCTGTTCCAAGATCCCCTCCACAGATTGGTTCTTCTCCGACTGGGTTAGACTCCATCTCTACTACTAATGATCCCACTCCGACTTCCAATTCTTCTTTCGATACTAAGTGTTCGAAGGATCTGGTCCCCTTAGTTGAACTCAAGAAAGGTGCTCGAAAGAGGATCTTGTTTTCTACCAAGACCCCAGTTTGTAAGTTAAAACTTCCTTGTGTTCTTGGATCGGTATCTCACACCCGAGCCCATCAAAATAATCATGGTGGAAATCCGGTCACTTTTGGACTCCTGATAGATTTTAAGACAAGATTCCATGTTAAGCCCTTTTCAGAGAGGAAATTGCTAAAGGGAAACGGTTTTTCCTTCCCCTTCTGACTCATGTCTTACTACCTTATGGTAAAAAATTGATGCTCAAGGATGGACTCAACTTTTCTATGACAAGAATGTAGTGGTTTCTAAGGATGCCATTGTTGATTTCTTTAACTTCTCTATTATGCGTGAGTGTATAACCAGTTGGGTGGGCCAAATTCTTGTGGTATTTGACTCCTATACTTTTAGCTCTATGTTAGATATATCATGTAATGGATTTGCAATATGCCAAAAGAACAAATGGCCTAATTTTTCACCACCATTGAAGCCACTAGACATAGTCCGGAAATTCTCTGGGAATCCTTCGAGAACCTCTGAGTCCAAAGTGTATAAGAAATCCATGTCCCTTTACCATAGTTTCCTGTTTATGTTTGTGATAAAGAATTTGGTGCCTTTCCAGGATCGAAGGGATGCAGCTCCTATCTTGACTTAATATTGATGGAATTGCTTCATCGGGAAATGCCAATCAATTTTCCCGGATTGATTGTATCCTATTTCACTAAGGTTGCTATGGATCTGAAATAGAACTTTGGGCTCCCCTATGGTTTCCTATTAACAAAGGTCTTTGTGAAATTGGGTGCAAGGTTCACTGCTTTGGAATATTATTCTTCGTATGATGCACTCAATTACTTTGAAACTAGGGGAACTCATCCAGCTAGTGATTTGGGTGGTACTTTTGATATTGCTGGCTCTTTGTAGTCTAAAGAAGCCTTGGATGTGAAAACCTTACTTCTAAAAAATGCCGGATAGCATATGTAAATTGAAAAGTTCTTAAAGATCAGCTGGCTTACAATGAGGAATCTGCAATTGCTCGCCACACTGACCTCTTGGCCCTAATTCGAAGTCTGTCACCTTGTGCAGTATCATCCCCTTCTATTTTTGGAACTTTCTCATCTCCTCTGCCTAACCCAAAACTAGACCTTATCCCTATTGATTTCCTTTTTTGTGTGCACTTTCCTAGTTTTTGGTATTATACTTGTTGGGTTGTATTGAACTGCTCTTCTTTTGTGTTCATATGGTCTCTATACTTTTATGAAGTGTTAGTCTTTATCATTTACTGGTGGTTTAAATACTTTCTGACATTATGGACTATGCAGCTATCTTTGTTGGTTATGAACTCAAGAACTTTTGAGTCCTTGACTGTTGTTGCAACCCGAGCTAGGGCCCGAATTAAGACACGGGACAAGAAACCCCGAGAGGCTCCAAGTCGACTCATGGCATGAACATAACGACTAATCTTAACATAATAAATCAAAAGTTCAACATACATAATAATGAAAGTCTGCATATAAATCAAGCTAGAATAGAATCATACATGATGAGCTGATTTCTACATAATTTCTGAAAGCCTCTAACAAATCTAATGAGTTTATGGGACGACATCCCCAACTAACTCGACAAGTCTGAAACTGAAAGAAACATAACAACTACAGATACTGAATGTCCTCGAAGGATGAGGACTCACCAATGCTAACTGGACAGGTCTGAAAGGGAAGAAGGACTAAAGATACGGCTGAGACTGATCCCTCAGACTTGTATCATGAAATGATACAGCATAGAGTATATGGTAAGTACTTGAAATGTAACGAGTATGCAGTTAAGTAAAACAGAATGTTAAAATTATATAAGAGTTCATGAGAGTAGGGCAACATGATCATAACGTAAATATCATAATGTAGACATAAGGGCTCAAGGTTTTCAAAACATTCATAAATCAGTCATAATCATAATCATAAGAGAAAGCCTTTTCTAAACATTACTTGAGCCAAGATAATATAACACAACCATGCATAAATCACGAGGACAATGGGAGATTCTTATAACCGACATGCCCCATATGAGCACACATGGAGCCCGACCTGTAAACCCCTAGTCGGGAGGGTGTTCGTACCTTGCCAAGGGTAGAACCATGAAAAGAGCCGTGATATCACTCATGATAGGCCCATTCGGCAAAAAGGGATAGTCTCAAGGGAGGTCCTATCATGGCTACATTGGCGCATAGTTTTGAGACTCGGTGTTTGCTTGGACCCTGGGTCTACTCGGTATTAAATATTACTCATAAAACATATATATAGTGCTCATATGATAATGGGGAAAAACATACATGGGATTCATGGGCTAGTTAAATCATAATAATCACAATCATGCTTGAAATATGTGAACTAGCCATGAAATAAGACCCTTGAGTCGGCCATAATCATAAATCCATAAATCATGAAATTCATGCATACTTGTAAACGTGTATATACTTGATATTTCATAAATCCATGATAAATACTTGAGAGAAATTATATCATAAGGCATAAATTATAATTGGGCTAATTTAGATCAAGACCATAATGAAATCATAACTTGACTTTTTGTAAGAAGATACATAATTGGGCATAATTTAATTAAAATTTGAAACTATAATTTAATAATAAAAATAGTTATAAATTATGCGCATAGATCATAAAACATGATTTAATACATGAAAGAGATTAACCCATCGATAGATCATAGAGAATTTCACAAGAATTGGAATAAACCTCATAGATCATGAAACTTGAATTCTAGAATTGAAATCCATGAAATTTGGGAAGAGTTTAGGGCATGAGAGTGAAAGAAACTCTCATTCACAGTATCACATACCTGGGGAAGTTGATCTTAAACTCTTATATGAATGCCCAAAGGAAATTGAAGGAGAATTGATGGTTTTTATCCTTAATCACCCGTAGGAACCTTCTAGTCTTGCATTCATGGAGAGGAGTGATTTAGAATGAGCTAAACCCCCTTAAAACAATCCTAATTAAGCATAAAACAATGTAGTTTAGGCCTGAGTAACTTAGGATTTATGGAAACCCTTAATAAATTTGCAGGGAAAAACACACTACCAGCCCCAACGAGGGACTGGATGACTCGGGGTCTGGGGGACAACTCGTCGTCTGCTTGTCATGATCAACACTGCCTTTTTTCGTCTAAGGGACACCATGACTCGTGGTGTGCCCAATGACTCATGGTGACCCACCCATTACCACCACTACCCAATTCCAATCCTCCAAGCACCCTTGACCACGGATCACTAGACGACTCGTGGTCACCTCAAATCCCAAATTTTCAACCAAGTCCTAACATTTCCCCACGAGTCACTTAATGGCTCGTGGTGTTCTTGACGGGTCATTGGACGACTGAAAACTGACGGAGTGACTGACTCCGATTTGTACTACATGGATGAACTGAATTCCTAAATCACACATACATTCATTAACATGAAAGAAACTGGGGTACATGAGTTGAACAAGAAACTGAATAGAGTACTAAAGAGGAAACTGATACCTCAAGCTAAAACTGAGCCAGAAGGGAATAGATGTGGGTATTTAGTCATCATATCTGCTTCAGCTTCACATGTAGATCCTTCAACATGTTGATTCCTCCATAAACTGTGAATGAAACTACTTCTTTGTTTCTTAGATTTTGAACCTGACGATCCAATATTTCCACCGAAACCTCCTCATAACTAAGACTGTCCTTCACACCTACGCTCTCTATTTGAAGAACCAGAGTCGGGTTACCCAAGCACATCTTTAAGAGCGATACATGGAAAACTGGATGAACTGAAGTTAGTTCTGAGGGTAACTCTTAACTCATAGGCCACCTTACCAACACGTATCACAATTCGATACGGGCCAACATAACAGGGACTGAGTTTCCCTTTCTTTCCGAATCTCATCACTCCCTTCATGGGAGACATCTTTAGAACCACCCAATCATCGACTCCAAACTCGAGTTCTCTCCTCCTCACATCCGCATAGGACTTTTGGTGACTCTGAGCTGTTTTCAACCTGTCCTTTATGAGCTGAACTTTCTCCATCACCTCATGGACTAAATATGGACCTATCAATGTAGCTTCACCGAACTCAAACCAACCAATAGGCGATCTACATCTCCACCTATAGAGAGCCTGAAACAGAGCCATTTGAATGTTGGAATGGTAGTTGTTTATATGCAAATTCTATGAGAGGCAAATGATCATCCCAACTACCCTTGAAATCAATCACACACACTCTCAACATTTCCTCAAGAGTCTGAATGGACTGCTCGGCCTGACCATCTATCTGCGGGTGAAATGTTGTGCTAAGCTTGACTTGAGTCCCGAGTCCCTTTTGAAATGGTCTCCAAAACTGGGAGGTAAACTGAGTACTTGTATTTGATATGATGGACAAGGGCACTCCATGCGACCGAACTAACTCCCAAATGCACAACTTAGCTTAATCCTCCGCTGTATCAGTAGTTTTGACCGATAGGAAATGAGCTGCCTTAGTCAACTAGTCCACAACCACCCAAATAGAGTCATACTTTCGGCGAGTGCGAGAGAACTCTGTAATAAAGTCCATATAGATCTCCTTCCACTTCCAAGTAGGGATACTAATTTATTGAAGCACACCTCCAGGCCTTTGATGCTCAACCTTCACATATTGACAATTTGGACACTTAGCCACAAATTCCGCTATGTCCTTCTTTATGCTATTCCACCAATAGATTTCCCGTAGGTCACGGTACATATTGGTGGCACCCGGATGTATAGAGTATCTGGAACCATTAGATTTATGCAACACCCGCTCCCTCAAGTCACCAACATTTGGTACACATAAATGATCCTGATATTGGAGCACACCATCTCCCCCTTGGGAGAAAGCCTCAACCTTCTGATTCTGAACTGCCTCCTTCAACTTCTCCAAAATAGGATCCTCGTCTTATCTAGCCTTAACATCAGTCGCCAAAGATGATTCTGATCCATTCTAAATAATGACTCCACTATCGGTTAAGTCAGCCAGACGAACTCCCAACCGTGCAAGCCGAGGCACATCCTTCACCATCTCCTTTCTCCCCTCATCTACATTGGACACACTCTCTATAGAAAGCCTGCTAAGAGCATCTACTACCATATTAGCCTTGCCCGGATGGTAAAGGACACTCATATCATAATCCTTGAGTAACTACGACCACCTCATTTGATGTGGATTTAGATCTTTCTGGGTAAACACATATTGTAGGCTTTTGTGGTCCGTAAACACATCTACATGTACCTCGTACAAGTAGTGTCTCTAAATCTTCAAGGCAAATACTACCGTTGCCAATTTGAGATCATGAGTCAGATAATTCTTTTCATGGACCTTCAACTGCCTGGACGCATATGTTATAACCTTACCGTGTTGCATCAATACACAATCATGGCCGATCCTCAAAGCGTCGCAATATGCCACAAACCCATCGGTAACCTCAAGTAGGGTCAACACCTGTGCTGAGGTGGGTCGAGTCTTCAACTCTTGGAAGCTCTTGTCACAAGCCTCCGGCCACTGAAACTTCACTTTATTCTGGGTCAACTTAGTCAGTGGGTTGCAATGGATGAAAATTCCTCGATAAATCTCCAATAGTAACCAGCTAAGCCCAAGAAACTCCTGATATCCGCAGGATTCACCGGTCTAGGCCAATTCTTCACCCCTTCTATCTTCTAAGAGTCTACCTATACACCCTCACTTGACACCACATGACCCAAAAATGCCACTGAGTTTAACCAAAACTCACATTTACTGAATTTAGCATACGACTGGTAATCCTTAAAAGTCTGTAGCACCACCCTCAAATGAGCGGCATGCTCCTCCTCACTCCAAGAGTATATAAGGATGTCATCTATGAACACAATCATGAACATATCCAAATATATCTTGAACACCCTATTCATCAAATCCATAAAAGCTGCAGGAGCATTTGTTAGTCCAAAAGACATAACTACAAACTCATAGTGACCATACCGAGTCCTAAAGGCTGTCTTTGGGATGTCACATTCCCAAACCTTGAGATGATGGTATTTGGACCTGAGGTATATCTTTGAAAAGCATTTAGCACCCTGAAGCTAGTCAAACAAATCATCAATCCTAGGAAGAGGATACCTATTCTTGATGGTGACCTTGTTCAATTGTCGATAATCAATGCACATACAAAGAGAACCATCCTTCTTATGGACAAAGAGAACTAGTGCACCTTATAGGGATTTGCTTGGTCTGATGAAACCTTGTCTAAAAGGTTTTTCAACTGCTCCTTCAACTCCTTTAACTCAGTTGGAGCCATTCTGTAAGGAGGAATAGATATAGGCTGTGTATTGAAAAGAAGGTCAATACCAAAATCAATCTCCCGCTTGGGAGAGATTCCCGATAGATCATTTGGAAACACCTCTGGATACTCACACACTACGGGAACTGACTGGATAGTCGGGGTTTTGGATGTAGTATCCTTAATCCTAACTAGATGGTACATGCAACCCTTAGAAATCATCTTTTTGGCATTAAGGTAGGAAATGAAGCGACCTACAGGCACAGCTGAACTACACTTCCACTCTAATACTGGTTCACCCGATAATCTGAACTCTACTGTATGGGTTCTACAATTGACTGAGGCATAACATGCAAATAACCAATCCATGCCGAGGATAACATCGAAATCGGTCATGGCTAACTCTACTAAATCTGCTGAGGTGACTTTCTGAAGGACTGTGACAGAGCAATTTCTATACACCCGTCTAGCTATAACTGAATCACCAACTGGAGTAGAGACTGAGAAGGGTTCTAATAAGATTTTGGGACTGACTCCGAAACTACTAGCAACATAGGGCGACACAAAAGACAAAGTAGCTCTTGGATCTAACAATGCATATACATAAAGGTGGAATACTCGTAACATACCAATCACCATCGGGAGAAATTTCCTACTCCTGTCATGAAGAGAGTGCATAGAAACTATTTTGGCACTGGTCGCTAGTTGAGCTAGTAAAAGCACCTTGCTAGAAGGGACGTCCTGCCGGAGCTACTGAACTAACGGCTAGGATACGGGCTCCACCATTACCTATTCTGGGTGAAGGACAATCTCTAAGTCTGTGTCTGGGTTTTCCACACCCAAAACAAGCATCTGAGCCAACTAAACACCTCCTTGGGTGATTCTTGCCACACTTCATATAAGCTGGAAAAGTGTGATCTCCCGCAATGCTTCCTTGGCCCTTCAAGCCTGACTCTACCTCTCTAATCATGTTTGAGTTTGGACGGGACACTAGCTGATGATGGTGTCGGGGCTGACGATCTTTGCTAGAACTGAGGGCGGTGACCGCCATCGAATCTCTGCTGAGTGAACCCAACACTGTCTATCCTGGCCCTCTTGGTCTCTATCTCTCTCTCAAATGCACCGCCTCCATCTGCAAGGCGTGTAAAACCATCCAACGAAAATCAATATCTTGATGAAACATGGCTATCCTAAAATCCTTGTCCACGTAGTCCGCCACTCCATGAACAAACCTGCTCACTCGAGCTCTCTGATCAGCCACTAGCTCTGGTGCATGCTTGGACAGCCGAGTGAACTCCAAAGCATACTCTTGGACTATCATGTTACCCAGCTTCAGATTCACAAACTCCGCTGCTTTAATCTCCCTCATCTCGCGATGGAAGAATCGATCCAGAAATGTGACATGAAACTCCTCCCAACCAATAGGACCTGCTCCAACTGCCATGCCATCCTTTCATTGGTTAAACCAGATGTGCACAACCCCTTTCAACTGATACGAGGCTAAGTCGGTGCACTCCTTTCTGGTCACCCCATGATCTGGGTGATCTTCAGAATCTCATCAATAAACTCATGTGGATCCTCAACCTTTGATCCAAGAAACTCTAGAGGGTTCATCTTCAGAGAATTTCTAACTGTTATCACCGCCGCACTCTCGTTATGAGGGACATGCGCTACCGCCTGCTGATTGACCTGGGCAGTCAGGGCCTAGGCTAACATCTGAATGGCTGCCTTAAACTCAGCGTGGGCAACCTGCTCGGGTACATGCTCCTCATGGGCTGGTGAGGCTTGCTGGTGCCCAACTCCATTGCCAGTATTGTGGCCATTCCCATTTCCATTTCTCCTTCCATTAACCCTATGGGGATGCATGATTCTGCAAATGCGGATAGCACGAGTTAGAAGGATAGAGAGACACTTCACCGCACAATATAGATCATGAAAGAATGGACCATTTACTAAACGTCTCGTAGCCTCTTTGTCATAAGTGTGGCACGCTTCACACCCATGAAAAACACTCTACTTAACGTGGTTTTCAGACACCCAAGGACACTTCAAAACCTAATAATCTGATACCAAGTTTTTCGCAACCCAAGCTAGGGCCCGGATCGAGACACGGGATAAGAAACTTCGAGAGGCTCCAAGTCGACCCATGGCATGAACATAGCGTCTAATCTTAACATAATAAAGCAGAAGTTCAACATATATAATAATAAAAGTCTACATATAAATCAAGCTAGAATAGAATCATACATGACGAGCTAATTTCTACATAATGTATGAAAGCCTCTAACAAATTTGATGAGTTGATGGGACAACAAACCCGACTAACTCGACAAGTCTGAAACTAAAAGTAACATAACAACTACAAATACTGAATGTCTTTGAAGGATGACGACTCACCAATGCTAGCTTGTAATGCCCCGAAAACTCTAAGACCAGACCCGGGAGTTGAAATGGAGAAAATAAAATTTTCTACACCAGATCATAAAACAAGTTATCCTTTGATCCATGGGGTAGGCCACGAGTTGTGAACTGACTCGTGGGGAAGGGTCCATACCTGATTGAAAATTTTGGAGAAAAATGGGGTGACCAAGGGTGTGACCAAGAGTCGTGGTCAACACCATGAGTCATGATGTGATCTGTGGTCAAGAGAAAATTGGAGACCAGGGAAAAGTTAGGCAGTGTACCTAACGACTAGGCACCACGAATTGTGGTCCATGGCACGATCCGTTAGGTGACCCGTGATCCAGGAGGGTTTGGGAAATAGAGACTTTGGCATTGCAGTTGACGAGTGTCACGATTCATTGGGTACACCATGATTCATGGTGACCAACAGGGGGGTTTTGGCAGTGCACTCGATGATCATGACCACGAGTCATGGTCACTAGGCACGAGTCGTTGGGTCCCTCATGGGGACTGGCAATCAATTTTCCCTGCGAGTTTATCAAGGGTGTTTTCATAATTTCCTAACCTCCTAGACTCTAAACTACATTGTTTTGAGATTATTTTAAGGGGATTTAGAGGGGTTAAATGGTTTTTCCCTCATTCCCACTCAGATTTTTTTAGAAAATAATGTAAGCTTTGCTCCCAAGAACTCTCAAGAAAGACTAGGGCTTCTCCTCTATTGCAGCGAATCATGTTTTCTTTCCCAAGGAATTCGTAACCAGGTATGTGGAAATTCAACAAGGGAATAGTTCTTTCCTTGTAGCCCCAAAATCCCTCCTAGTTTCTCTATGAATTCTAGCCCTAAGCTTTCGAATGTGAAGGGAATATATGTTAGATTTCTTGAATTCATGTAGAATGTTATCCACATTTATTATAGATATGATTCCATCATTTCAAGATCATATTGATGTTGTTCTCGTAAAGTGAATTCTATCCCTGAGTTTTTGAATGTGGATGCCATTCTGTTATAGCTTGTGGAATACGATTTAAGATGATTGTTGGATATTCTCCATTATCTAGATATCGTATAAATGCTCTTTCTCGTAAGGGTGATTTTAGCCCTAATGTTGAATGAGATCACATAGAATTTTTTGCATGTTGGGTTAGTCTTCCTTGTTGCTTGATTCTATCAATGTTGTTAGTGTGCATTGAAATCTCAGTTAGCAGCATGATAGTTCAGTTTCAGTCAGAATGTTAGCATCCTCAATGTTATTCAGAATTTGTCAGCTAACCAGTTTGACTACAGTATTTTTTTGCAAGGTATTAGTGGTGCCTCTTAGTTATCAGAACTAGACTTAGTACCATATTTTAGTTTGTTCTTTAGATGGTTACGACGCTTCCAGATAAGCAGCTCTAACCAATCTTAGAACCCAGTAACAAAATCCAGTTCGTGAAGACTCTTAATGTGCTTCTAGATAGGTATTCTTAACTAGTCTTGGGCACCAGTTTTAAGATACCAATTTAATAGTCAGTCTAGGACTATCTTCTGGGAGTAGGACTTAGCACCAAGTGGACCGGGGTTTTAGCGCACCTAGGTTCCCAAAACTACGTCGCCACCATAGGATATATTTTATTGGCCCCATGGCCCCAGACTTGTGATCACACAGTTCATGTCTCTATACCCTAGCAAGGTATATTGGGTCCTATCGATGGGGTGTATACATCGGACTCAACATTTAGCTCACGTGGTTATATGTCGGTTATAGACTCTGCCACTATTCACATTAGTTCAGTCTCAGATTAGTCAATTCAGACTAGTTTAGTACAGTATCTCAGATTTAGGGCATGTCCTTGACCATCAGACGGGGTCTTTTAGACCATCTAGTTATTCAGTTCAGCAGTTTCAATTGGTCATTGCATGTCTGTTCAGTTTAGTGTTTTTATTTCTTGTGTATGATTTCTCTCACTTACTCAATATATTCAAAGTATTGACGCATACCTTTTATGCTGTATTATTTTATGATACAGCTGTAGAATCTCAATCCCAGCCTCGTTAGCAGATTGTGCTTAGAAGACTCCAATTGCAGTATTTAGTGAGTCCTCATCTTCCGAGGACGAGGATCATTTTATTCAGTTCTATTTTCTTCTATTTGGACTTGGAGTTAGCTGGGGGCCTATCCCAGCAACTCATCAGTTATAGTTGGCTTTTAGACACAGACTTGATTTTTCAGACTTGTAGTTTTGTTTAGATGTTTTTAAACTTTATGATTCAGCTTCATTCTCATAAATGTTTTATACCATATTTTAAAGCCAAAAAGGATTAGAAATAAAAATTGTACACTCAAATTTAGGAAGAAGATTTAAAAAGATAGGAGACCAATTATATTTAATGTTAGAAAAAGAATCAGCAAAACTAGAAGATAGCTTAACAGCTATGGTAAGGATTAATAAAGAAAATGAGGAAATAGATAGGAAAAAAGAAATAGAAAAAATTAAAAAACAAGCACAAATAGAAGTTCAGCAAATTAAAGAAGAAAAAGACACGAGAATCCAAGAGCTAGAAAAAGAACTAGAGAAACTTAAACAATTATATGAAGAAAAATTAAAAGCAAAAGAAAAACAACGTGAAGAATTAAGACTTACAGAAGAAATAGAAAAATTTAAACTATTATTAGAAGAATCAGGTACAGTAGAAAATCAGCCTAAAATAGGAATAGACGATATAAGTGAGGAAAATGATGAAGAAAACCTAGATCAATATTCAGAAACATCAGAAACTTATACTAATCTAATAGAAAAGGAAAATAACATACAAATTAATGTAGAAGACATAGACGAAAAACCTAGTACATCAGGAACTAGAAGTCCAAGAAGACCAAATACTAGTCCAACCTATTATACTTACGAAAGGGAAAATAGAAGCAAAACATTATGGAATAAAAGATTAAATAAAAACTGGACACCTAGACAAAATATAGAACAATATAATTTCTTAGACTTAGATTGTGTTGCAGATACAAATAAAACAATTCAGCTATGGATAGGATATATTTCAAAACAATTAATAGATAACAAAATACTAATAGCAGATGCCCCTGGATACATAGAACGAACATTAATAGGAACAACAAAAATATGGCTACAAAATTTATCACCAGAAAGTTTAGAAACATTAAGAAATAATAAGAAAATTAATAATGAACCAGCAACAACATCTATAGATACACTGACCAAATACGAAATGGCAATAAGAAATGAATTTAGTAGTATGACTACCGAAATAGAAGAACGGCAAAAAGATAAAGAACTATACAGAAATCTAATGAATAAATTAAGCATATGTAAAATGAGTTATATGGATGAATATACATGCGCATTTAAAGAATATTATTATAAAGGATTATATACAAATGAAGAAAGCAGAGAAATAAGGAAATTATATTATACAAAATTACCAGAACCGTTTAGTTCAAAAATAACTAAAGACTGGCAAGAATCAGGACTAATAGATACACTAGGATCCAGAATAAAATTTCTACAAAAATGGTTTACAGAATTATGTGAAAAACATAAGGAAGACATGAAAATGGAAAAAATACTAGTAAAAAACTTAGCATGTTGTACAACTAGAACAGCACCACAATTTGGATGCACAAATAAATACAAGAAAAGAATTAAAAAATACAGACCATTTAGAACAAAATACAAGTATAAGAAACCAAGAAAAAGATATTATATATAAAACTACAAACAAAAAAGACCTCACAGAGCTAAGAAAAATATATCAGAATGCAAATGCTACAACTGTGGCAAATTAGGACATTTAGCTAGAGACTGTAGAGTACCTAAAAATGTAAATAAAAAACAAATTTCAAAAGTAGAAATAATAATCGAAGATGAAAAATATAAACAAATAGATTATATGGAATATAATCTAAATGATGAAGATAGTATGTACGAATTAACAGAATACGAAAAAACAGATAATGAAAATGAGATAAATGAATACGAAACAGATAATGACTGAAACAGATGTAAGAATTATAAGTAAAGAAGAATATCAAGATAGAGAAAGCTCAGAACAAAAAATAATATTTGACAACAGCATGTTCGAACAAATAAAAGGAAAAGAATTAGATTTAAGTGTAGACAAAATTTTGGAAATACCTAAATTAAGAAATTTCTTTAAAATAAGACAAGAAGAATACTACGTAGTAAGCCAAAAAGAACATATAATAGACTGCAAATACACCCAAGGAAAAGCTAAAATACCTATTATAAATAAGAAGATAATAAACAAGGAAATCCAAGAAATAAAAGCTAGAAATCCAATAAAATACGTACACCTAGGAGCAACAGAAATACTTATAAAAGCATGTTTTAGAGAAGGAATAGATACACCAATTGAGCTATATTTAGCAGATGATAGGATAATCCACCCAATAGAAAAAAGTATAATAAGCGCAGTTAGAGGAAACTTAATATACCAAAAAATTAAATTTATTATAAGTGCCAACTACTCAGTAGCATTAGATGACAGAAATATAGACAAATCTCTAGTACTATACTGGAAAATGTCAGGAATAGAACTGGCTCCAGGTAGTAAAATATTTACAGCAAGATGTAAAAACTTATATGTATTAACTACAAAGCATAAGATAACAGCTAAAAATAAAATTCAAAGAATTAAAATAGAAAACCCTTTTGATAAAATAATTAATGTTATTGATAATAATGATTATAGCTACAAAGATATGGATATTGAGGAGGATCTAGAAATAGTAAAAGAAAGATTAAGCACATCAAAAAGAATAAACTACGATACACCATCGTCATCTAGAAATAGTACTTCAAGAAGAATAGAATACGAAATACAACCCAAATTACTAGAACAAAGAATGGATGAAATACAACCTTACCAATACTATATAACAGGAATATTAAATCAACGAAAATATTTAATAAAAATAGATACAGGACAAAACGAAAGCTATGTCACAAGAGAACTAATAAAAGAAGAAGAAATCACGAGAAATGAAAATATAAATACAGAATTACCTCGAATATTAACAAATATGGAACAAAGTACAGAACAAGAATTAATTATTGGAGGAATACCAATAAAAATAAAATTCAAAATATATCAAGGAAAAGACAATATAACTTTAGGAATAAAATGGCTGGAAACAGTAAAACCTTATGATATAGACGAAAAACAACTAATAATACATTATGAAAATAAAAAGATAATCATTAAAAGGACTTTAATATGAAAGAATGACAAAAATCTATATACTAATGAAAATAATAGTGGAAGGATATTACAACAGATATTATACACCTATGGTAGATACAGGAGCAGGAGCAAATATGTGTAAACACAACTACTTACCAGAAGATAAATGGGAAAAATTAAAATCACCACTTATAGTTACTGGATTTAACAATGGAGGAAGTATGATAACACACAAAGCGAAAAATATAAAAGCACAGATATGGGATAAAATACTAATAATAGAAGAAATGTATAGTTATGAATTCACAAATAGAGATATACTATTAGGAATGCCATTTTAAGAAAAACTATACCCACATACTATAACAAAAACACATTGGTGGTTCACTACCCCGTGTAATAAGAAAATAGGAGCAAAAAGAGTAAATAACAAAATAAGAAAAAACACACCATGGATTAAAGGAAGTGAAAAAATTACTCAAAAATTAGAAAATATAACAACTAACGATCAAAAAATCGAAATGATAATATTTACAATTGATAAAGAACAAATATTACAAGATAAATTAAAATCATTATATAATGAAAATCCATTACAAGGATGGGAAAAACATAAAACAAAAGTAAAAATCGAATTAATAGATGAAAATAGTATAATAACGCAGAAACCACTAAGATATAATTTCGAAGATCAAAAAGAATTCCAAATGCATATAAGAGAATTATTAGAAAATAATTATATACGAGAAAGTAACAGTAAACATAACAGCCCGGCATTTATAGTAAACAAACATAATGAACAAAAAAGAAAGAAAAGCAGAATGGTAATAGATTACAGAAATCTAAATGCAAAAAGTAAAACATATAATTACCCAATACCAAACAAAATATTAAAAATAAGACAAATACAAGGATATAACTATTTTAGTAAATTTGACTGTAAATCAGGATTTTACCACTTAAAACTAGAAGAAGAATCAAAATAACTAACAGCATTTACTGTACCCCAAGGATTTTACGAATGGAATGTATTACCCTTTGGATATAAAAATACACCACGTAGATATCAACACTTTATGGATAATTATTTTAACCAACTAGAAAACTGTATAGTATACATAGACGACATATTACTTTATTCAAGAACAAAAGAGGAACATATAAGATTACTAGAAAAATTCATACATATAGTAGAAATTTCAGGAATAAGTTTAAGCAAAGAAAAAGCCGAAATACTAAAAAACCAAATAGAATTTTTAGGTATACAAATAGACAAAAATGGAGTAAAAATGCAAACGCACATAGTACAGAAGATAATAGATTCAGAAGAATTATTAGATACTAAGAAAAAATTACAATCCTTTTTAGGATTAGTTAACCAAGTAAGGGAATATGTACCAAAATTAGCAGAAAATCTAAAACCATTACAAAGGAAACTAAAAAAGGATATAGAATATCACTTTGATGAAAAAGACAAAAAATATATAAAAAAGATAAAAGAAATGTGTAAAGAACTACCAAAATTATATTTTCCAAATGAAAACAAAAAATTCACCTACATAGTAGAATCAGATTCTAGCAATCACAGCTATGGAGGAGTATTAAAATATAAATATGAAAATAGAACACCATTGTAGATATCATTCAGGATCATATACAGAACCACAAATTAAATGGGAGATAAACAGAAAAGAATTATTTGCATTATATAAATGTTTGCTTGCATTCGAACCATATATTGTTTATAACAAATTTATTGTTAGAACAGATAATACACAAGTAAAATGGTGGATAACTAAGAAAGTACAAGATTCTGTAACAACAAAGGAAATAAGGAGATTGGTATTAAATATATTAAACTTCTCATTTACAATTGAAGTTATCAAAACTGAAAAGAATACAATTGCAGATTACATCTCAAGATACAAAACCTGACGAAGGTAAAATGGAGCAAATACTCGGACTCCTAACTACACTTTGCAAAAAAGTGGAAAGTATGGAGGAAGATATACAGCAGCTGAAAACAAAGCTAATAGTCAGCAGCGTGACTCAAAAAACGCGGAGCTACGTCGATCGGAAGACGAAAAACTTCCAGAGCTAAAAGGAGACGTTGGGAAACTCCATAAAACCCAAGCTAACATTTCACCTAGTGCAGTTGCAGGTACTTCAGGACCTAAGGAAAGAAGAGATATTATAAGGAAACAGCTATTCGATAAACAATTCACAATGAAAAATATACCATCTATTCCACAAACCAGCACATACAAGGAAAGTCTGAACCAAACTAAACAAACCTATAACCATATAGCCAATACCTACATACAAAACATCCACAAAATACAAACCTTCCTAAACAGAAACCCACGATCTATAAATACCCAGAATCCAGAAGAAGATTATGTCACCCAATATCTACAAGGGTACAACAAGCTAATAGCACAACCAAATACCAACGTCAACCTAGTAAAAACATGTTACAACTATGGACTACTCGGAACAGTATATACCAAAACAGGAGACGAGATAGCAACCATACCAGAGCTACACAAGGCATTTATGACATATAAAAGAATAACGAAAGGAACATTTTTCTACATTAAAATATATGCAGCACCTGCTGAGATATTATTTGACGAAATAAAACCAATTATCCAAGTGGTGAAAATAGGACTAACGAGAGAAATGATTATACCGGAAAAGATAGACCAACAGGAAGAGATAAAAAGTACAGACATACCGAAATTCTACGCCAACAAAAGAATTATTGGTCTAGCTACGATACTAAGCGAACTAGCCAATAATTTCCTAAACGGAAATTCTATCTGGAGCTACTATTCAAGAGATCAAACAATGATATATGCAAACTCCAGAGAACATAAAGAAGCAGATATGGAAGAATTACGCCAGTGGATACTCAGAATGCTTAAACCAGAAGAAATACCTACAACAAGAGCTATACGAAGAAACTATATTTCTCCAGCTCTACTAACAAGATACTGCAAAACGGTAGGACAAAAATACCCAGATCACCATTGTTCCAAGTGTCATGGTGAAAATGACGACAAAATACCCGATGTACAGCTGGAATGAGATAAGAACGAAAAAAGAAAAAGCAGCGGCTTAGATAGAAGAAAATGACATACCAGAAGATCAGATAAAGAAAGCAGTAGATATGTTTTTAAAGTTTTTTGTTTTGTTATGTAAAGAGTCGTCCAAAATAATGGACAGACAAAGTTTTTTGTTTTTGTATAGAAAGTCTTAAAGTGTACAGTAGAGGGCGGCTACTTTAGCAGAAAAGTCGCAAAGTAAATAGTAAAGGTGTCGGCCAATTATTCATGAATAGTAGGGGTCATTCATGAACAGGAAGAGCCAATTATAAAAAGTCGATTGTAAATTTTGTCTATAAATAGAAACTCAGACGGAAGCCAAAGGCATCCGCATCCGCAATCCAACATATTCTCTCTCAACTCTTACTTCCGCACCCCTACCCCCAAATAGCATGATTCTATCTGGGTGATAGTAGACCGGATGACTAAGTCAGCACACTTCCTCCTAGTTAATACTACACATTCAGTTGAGGACTATGCTAGGCTTTATATCCATGAGTTAGTTAGACTTCATGGGGTGCCCTTGTCCATTATCTCAAACAGAGGTACCCAGTTCACCTCTCACTTTTGGAAGTTCTTTCAGAAGGGACTTGGTACCCAAGTCAAGCTCAGCATATCTTTTCACTCGTAGATAGATGGACAAGCTGAGCAGACTATTCAGACCCTAGAATATATGTTGAAAGCATACGTGATCGATTTCAAGGGCAGCTGGGATGATCACTTGCCTCTCATCGACTTTGCTTACAACAACAGCTACCACTCCACTATTTAGATATCCCCGTCTGAGGCATTTTATGGAAGGAGGTGTAGATCTCCTATTGGGTGATTTGAGGTTGGTAAATCTACTTTAATCGGGCCATACTCGATTCATGAAGCTATGCAGAAAGTATAGCTTATTCGACAAAGATTGAGAATAGCTCAGAGCCATCAGAAGTCTTATGCTGATGTGAGGAGAAGAGAATTGGAGTTTGCTGTGGATGATTGGGTTTATCTGAAAATTTCACCCATGAAAGGGGTAATGAGATTTAGAAAGAAAGAAAAGCTCAGTCCGAGATATATGGGACCCTACAGAATTTTGAGGTGAATTGTCAAGGTAGCCTACGAGCTGGAATTACCTTTGAAGTTGGCATCTGTGCACCCAGGCTTCCATGTGTCACTATTGAAGAAGTGCATCGGTCATCCAACTTCAGTTGTGCCCCTAGACAGTGTGGTAGTGAAAGACAGTCTCTCTTACGAAGAGGTTCCAGCTTAGATCCTTGACTATCAGGTTCATAAGCTGAGGAACAAGGAGGTAGTTTCAGTCAAAGTCTTGTGGAGAAATCAGTAGGTTGAGGGAGCTACGTGGTAAGCCGAAGCATATATGATGGCTGGATACCCACACTTATTCCCTTCCGGCTCAGTTTCAATTTAAGGTATCAATTTCCTCCCTAAAACTCCTTTTCAGTTCATGTGTTCTAGTTTCTTTTAGGTAAATGAATATGTGTATGATTAGTGAATTCAGTCCAGATTTGTAGTTCAGTTCAGAGGTAGTCATTTCGTTAGTTTTCAGCCTTCATTATCAGTATTTGAGTATAATGATTGCAATTCTCTGCTTTACTGTATGTTTTTCAACATTCGAGGATGAATGTTCCCAAGGGGGAGATATTGTAATGCCCCGAAAACTCTAACACCAGACCCGAGAGTTGAAACAAAGAAAATAGAATTTTATGCACCAGATCACTGAACGAATCGTCCTTTGATCCGTGAGGTAGGCCACGAGTCGTGAAGTGACTCATGGGGAGGGGTCCAAACTTGATTGAAAATTTTGGAAAAAAATAGGGTAACCGCGGGTGTGACCACGAGTCATGGTCAACACCATGAATCGTGATGTGATCTGTGGTCAAGAGAAAATTGGAGACCGGGGAAAATTTAGGCAGTGTACCTAACAACTAGGCACCACGAGTCATGGTCCATGCCATGATCCGTTAGGTGACCCGTCGTCCAGGAGGGCTTGGGAAATGGAGACTTTGACAATGTAGTTGATGAGTGGGTCACCACGAGTCGTGGTGTCCCTCGTGGTGACCCACAGGGGGTTTGGCACTGCATTCGACGACCATGACCACGAGTCATTGGCTCCCTCGTAGGGACTGGTGATTAGTTTTCCCTGTGAGTTTATCAAGGGTCTTTCTATAACTTTCTAACCTCCTAGACTCTAAATTACGTCGTTTTGGGATTATTTTAAGGGGATTTAGAGGGGTTAAATGATTTTTCCTTCATTCCCACTCAGATTTTTTCAAAAAATAACGTAAGCTTTCCTCCCAAGAACTCTAAAGCAAGACTAGGGCTTCTCCTCTATTGCAGTGATTCAAGTTTTCTTTCCCAAGGAATTTGTAATCAGGTATGTGAGAATTCAATAAGGGAATAATTCTTCTTTTGTGTCCCTAAAATCCCTCCTAGTTTCTCTATGAATTCTAGCCCTGAGCTTTCGAATGTGAAGGGAATATATGTCAGATTTCTTGAATTCATGTAGAATGTTATCCACATTTATTATAGATATGATTCCATCATTTCATGATCGTATTGATGGTGTTCCCGTAAAGTGAATTCTAGCCTGAGTTTTCGAATGTGGATGAATTATATGCCAGATTCCATTATAGCTTGTGGAATACGATTTAAGATGATTGTTGGATATTCTCCATTATTTAGATATCATATAAATGCTCTTTCTCATATATTTTATCCCTAATGTTGAATGAGATCACCTAGAATTTTTGCCCGTTAGGTTAGTCTTCCTTGTTGCTTGACTCTATCGATGTTGTTAGTATGCATTGAAATCTTAATTAGCTGCATGATAGTTCAGTTTCAATCAGAATGTTAGCATCCTCAATGTTATTCAGAATTTGTCAGCTGGCTAGTTTGACTACAGTATTTTTTTTTGCAAGGTGTTAGTGGTGCCTCTTAGTTATCAGAACTAGAATCAGTACCAGATTTCAGTTTGTTCTTTAGACGGTTACGATGCTTCCAAATAAGCAGTTCTAACTAGTATTAAAACCCAGTTACAGAATCCGGTCCGTTAAGACTCTCAGGATGCTTCTAGATAGGTATTCCTGACTAGTCTTGGGCTCCAGTTTCGAGCTATCAGCTTAGCAGTCAGTCTAGGACTATCCAGTGGGAGTAGGATTTAGCATCGAGCGGACCGGGGTTCCAGCGCACCAAGGTTCCCAGAACTACATTGCTACCGTAGGATATATTTTATTGGCATCATGGCCCTAGACTTGTGATCACCCAGTTCATGCCTCTATACCCTAGCAAGGTATATTGGGTCCTACTGATGGGGTGTATACATCGGACTCTACGTCTAGCTCACGAGGTTATATGTCGGTTATAGACTCTCCCACTAGTTAGATCAGTTCAGTCTCAAATTAGTCAATTCAGACCAGTTTAGTATAGTATCTCAGATTTAGGGCATGTCCTTGACCATCTCAGTTATTACGGTTATTCAGTTCAGTAGTTTTAGTTAGTCATTGCATGTCTGCTCAGTTCAGTTTTTTTATTTCTTGTGTATGGTTTCTCTCACTTACTCACTCGTCCACCATTGGAAACACCGTTTCCCGTATTTCCCCTCCGACTTGCATGTGTTAAGCATGCCTCCAGCGTTCATCCTGAGTCAGGATCAGTACATTCAAAGTACTGACGCATACCTTTTATGTTGTATCATTTTATGATACAGCTGCAGGATCTCAGTCCCACCCTCGTTAGTAGATTGTGCTCAGAAGACTCTAGCTTCACTATTTGGTGAGTCCTCATCTTTCAAGGATGAAGATCATTTTATTCAGTTCTATCTATTTGAACTTGGAGTTAGATGGGGTCTGTCCCAACAACTCATCAATTATAGTTGTCTTTCAGACACAGACTTGGTTTTCCAGACCTATAGTTTTGTTCAGATGTTTTTAAACTTTATGATTCAGCTTCATTCTCATAAATGTTTTATACCTTAGTTTAAAGCTTCCGCTATATTTATATGTTTACTCAGAGTGCTAGTGTATGATATACCAGGGGTTGACTTGAGGTTACTTGTAACTCCAAGTACCGTGTTCCGTCCAAGGTGTAGACTCGGGGCGTGGCATAGCTGGACAGATCTGAAAGGGAAGCAAAACTAAAGATGCGGCTGAGATTGATCCCTCAGACCTTTATCATGAAACGATACAGCATAGGGTATGCGGTCAGTACTTGGAATGTACCTAGTATGCAAGGTAAGTAAATAAGGCAGTTAAAAATACATAAGAGTTCATGAGAGTAGGACAACATGATCATAACATAAATATCATAATGTAAACATAAGGGTTCAAGGTTTTCAAAACATTCGTAAATCAGTCATAATTATAATCATAAGAGAAATCCTTTCTAAACATGACTTGAGCCAATATAATATAGCATAACCATGCATAAATCATGAGGAACATGGGAGATTCTTATAACCGAGATACCCCATATGAGCACACATGGACCCCGACCTATAAATCCCTACTCGGGAGGGTGTTCGTACCTTGCCAAGGGTAAAACCATGGAAAGAGGCATGATATCTCTCATGATAGGCCCATTCGGGAAAAAAGGGACAGTCTCAAGGGAGGTCCCATCATGGCTACGTTGGTGCGTAATTCTGAGACTCGGGGTATGCTTGGACCCCGGGTCTACTCGGTGTTAAGTACTACTCCCAAAAAATATATATAGTGCTCATATGATATTGGGGAAAAACATACATGATATTCATGGGCTAGTTAAATTATAATAATCATAACCATGCTTGAAATACGTGAACTAGCTATGAAATAAGGCCCGTGAGTCCGCCATAATCATAAATCCATAAATCATGAAATTCATGCATACTTGTAAAACGTGTATATACTTGATATTTCATAAATCCATGATAAGTACTTGAGAGAAATCATATCATAAGGCATAAATCACAATTGGGCTAATTTAGATCAAGACCATAATGAAATCATAACTTGACTTTTCGTAAGAAGATACATAATTGGGCATAATTTAATTAAAATTTGAAACTATAATTTAATAATCAAAATAGTTATAAATTCTTCCCGTAGATCATAAAATATGATTTAATACATGAAAGGGATTGGCCCATCGATAGATCATAGAGAATTTCACAAGAATTGAAATACACCTCATAGATCATGAAACTTGAATTCTAGAATTGAAATCCATGGAATTTGAGAAGAATTTAGGGCATGAGAGTGAAAGAAACTCTCATTCACAGCCTCACATACCTAAGGAAGTTGATCTTAAACTCTTCTTTGAATGCCCAAAGAAAATTGAAGGAGAATTGATGGATTTTAGCCTTGATCACTCCTAAGAAACTTCTAGTCTTGCATGCATGGAGAGGAGTGATTTAGAATGAGCTAAACCCCCTTAAAACAATCCTAACTAAGATTAAAACGACGTAGTTTAGGCCTTAGGAACTTAAAAATTATGGAAAAGCCCTTAATAAATTCTTCGGGAAAAATGCACTGTCAGTCCCAATGAGGGACTGGACGACTCATGGTCTGGGGAACGACTCGTCATCTGCCTGTCGTGATCAACACTGCCTTTTTTCATCTGAGGGTCACCATGAGGGACACCACGACTCGTGGTGTGCCCAACGACTCGTGATGACCCACCTGTTACCACCACTACCCAAATTTCCAATCCTCCAAGCACTCCTTGACCACGGATCACTAGACGACTCGTGGTGTTGACCACGACTCGTGGTCACACCCGTGGTCACCTCAAATCCCAAATTTTCAACCAAGTCCAAACCTTTCCCTACGAGTCACTTAACAACTCGTGGTGTTCCTGACGTGTCACTGGACGACTCGTCCTGTGACCTGGTACAGAAAATTTTATTTTCTCCGTTTCAACTATCGAGTCTGATCTTAGGGTTTTCGGGGTATTATATTTGTATCCCTTTTCACTGATGCCAAAAGGGGGAATGATCCTTGTGAACATGCTTAAATTGTTGATGTTGCTTTGATTAATCCAGAGCTTACCTATTTGGAAAAACTGTCTGATCTTGCTATAGACATTAAGTATATTTTAGTTTGTCATCATCAAAAAGGGGAAATATGTTGAGTTGGACTTTGATGATGACTTACTGATGATGACTTACTCAAAATATGCTTGACAATTGACATAATAATTAGTTTCAAAATAATGCACATAACAGATAATCTTGGATAGTTGCTACTAATTATTGGAAAGTGTTTTTGATAGATGCAGGCAACAGAGGTAACTTTCTACCAGGAGTCTACTTGATTAGACTCCTTGTCCTACTAGAAGATCAAGACTTAGCTGATAAGAGGAGAACTCCTTATCACACTTGACGTAGAAGATGTTCATTATGGCAGTCTATTAAAGGAAGATCCCACACCAGAGATGAGGCATTCACTCATACAATAATCTTCAGCATATCAAAGCATACGTGCATTCCATCAGCATTCAAGTTGAAGAGAGTTGACTGGTGCTAGAAACAGTTCCCTAGTTCTGTTCCATGTCTGTTGCAGTCTAGGTCTAAGAGTCAACAAGTGAAGCTGTGAACTTAAATAGAGTCTGTTTCATTTCAGTGTTTCAATCATTTGTAATTGTGCTTAAAGTTCTTTGTATTTTAATCTAAGGGTAGTTTATACAGGTTAGGAACTTTATAAGGGCTTGGGGGTAGGTCATTGGATTATGGGGGGTAATCCAATGGGCTCGGTATTTTAGTGAAGTTGAAGTTGATATCCTACTAGGGAGTAGCTTGTGGTTTTTACACCCATTCGAGTCCGGGTGATTTTTCACGTAAAAATCCTTGTCTCTTATTTTACTTTCCGCACTTTTTTATTTCTGCTTACATTAAGTCATTGTCCAAAGGAACAAGGTTCAAGTCTGTTTCTGTCGTCAAAAACAAAATTTAAAGAAAAATTTAATTAGGCAGCAAAAGCATTAGACCCAATTCACCCCCCTCTTAGGTCTAATTTAGAAGTCTTTTTAATAACAATTAGTCTTTATCTTTTCTTGACGAAATTATAAAAGTACTTATATGAATAAGAGATGTAACAAACTAAAGATCGTAAGAAAAATATGAGAATTTGTGAATGCAACTAACTTCATGATTATGTTGTGAGTATGGGACTTCCTGCCACAAGTACACTACTCTGCCCGCTTTCCCGTCCATCATTTGATCCAAAATGGGATTAATCCACTGTCTATTCTCTAAAATTTGGTACTGATTTACTTTGTCAGTTGTTTTTCCTCTATTCTCCAGCCCTGTCTGAGCTTTCCCCTGCTGATTTCTCTCCAATCTAATTGTCTTAGTATTAGTCTCCTTGGTAGCTTTTGTAGTAACCCTCTTATCCTGCTTTAGTGTAGGCATTGGTGTTACAGTTATTGATTATCTCAGGTTATTGGGTAGGTACACTTGCTATTGGTACTCCATTTGATCCCTGCTTATAAGTGTCCCCTATCTGTTTGAAACGAAACTCAATCACTCTTAATTGCTGTGAGGGAAGAAAACCAAAGCTAGGAGTCGCAGGCTGCAACATTGATGGAAATTTTCAAAGAAAATCAAAAGTACCATCTACGTTTGAGTGTTAGAGTATATCGTTCAAGATTTCTTCGTATTAATGTGTCAACACATGTCACGTATTTATTAGATTGATATAAGTATCAGAGTGCATGTAAATTTTATCCCTTCAAAATTGTATTTTATTTATCAACTGTATAAATATCATGAAATACATAATTGGTGGCTCCATTCTTTGTTGTTAATGCTTTTTATACAAAAGAAAGATGAACAACATAAAATTTCAACAATTTGTGGAGCTAGGATCAGATAGTTTGAGACTTGAGCAGGCATCTACAGCATCCCCAATAGTAAGGAATATCCATCCTTTTCCTAGTTTATCGAAACATTTTGCTGTCTTCATTTTGTTAATGACTCTTAACATTGGGTTAGCTATAGTTAACTGCAAAAAAGAATGGAAAGAAAAGGCATCATATAAGGGTTAGTATAAATTGGTGATTGCTCGAAATAAGTAAAATTAGTAACCTGGAAAACAAGTCAAATAACCTACTATAACTGACGATAGTATGTTAAATTAGACACTATTGATGTATAAAAGGATAGCATGGTGCATAAAGCATCCCACTGCCCGCGTTGACGAAGGCCCCCACCACTCTAAGGGGTTGTAATGTAGGTAGCCACTCAAACCTGTGACCTATAGATTACATGGAGACAACCTTATCATTGCTCCAAGGTTCCCCTTGCAGACATTTTTAGTGTATATACGGTGAACCCTTTGTATAATTCTGGCATAAATTTTAGAAAAAAAATATGAGAGACTGACCTGTATGCTTTGTAAAACCAGTTCCCTGTGCAGCTCTTCTAACATCACTATTCCGGATGTATCCATACTCATTATATCTGCAAACAATGAGATCAATATATTCTTATTAGTTATAACAAACTCATGAGGAAACAAGAATACAAGTGTTTGGAAATTCTACTAGTTATGAAACTTACTGGACACGTCTAGAACTAGAAAATGAACATTTTCCTTTGTGTTCTCCTCACTACCATTTGTGTGTGTCACCAATTTCAGCACCCTGGAACCAAGATAAGGTGACAATTAAGCAGGATTGAAGTTTATTTCTTTGATATTTCCTTAATTTCCACCTCACAAAGAGCTCGATCGAGTTAAATAAGTACCTTTCTCTTATGGAAGTAGCATTTGCAAAACAAAGTGAACCAGAGTTGATTCTGATGATCAAGATGCCTGAAGTTCTAGTGGCTCCTGGATATTGTGTAATGTCACAAAAGGTGTCTGTCGTTCCAGGAAGTCTTCCTTGTACTTCTGTACTTGCTCGAATCGTGTCCAGTATTATTCTAGCAAATGAAATGCCAACCTGCAATACACCAAATAGACATTACTAAATATTGAATACAGTATCAATCAGGCATTTGTGATTTGATATTCTATGGATGATGTTTTTACTCTTTATTTAGTTTCAAGTTACAAAGAAAAAGACAGATGACCAGAGAGTTGACATGAATCTTCTATTTTTTAAGCACAAGAGCCAAAATCCCGTTATAGCATGGAACCCACAAATGACTCAGAGGGCTATCCATTTTTTTGGCATTTCCTCTGGTTTTACTTACATGTGAGTCACAAGATGTTTGTTTGAGGGGACAAGTATATTATTTACTTTAATGCAAGTTGTGTTTTTTTTATACTTTGAGAAAATTCCTGTTTAACACAGTCTAATCCAGTAAATCCAGAGAGACAGAGACTTCAATTACCGCGACTAGAAGGCCAATTTCCACAGATACAAACAGTACTCCAAAGAAGGCACCAATGCAAACAACGAAGTCCATCTTATCCACTTTCCAGATATGATACGCTTCATTTATATTGATCAATCCAGGAAGCGCAGATAAGATAACTGATGCGAGGATAGCTAGTGGAGTGTAGTATAAAAGCTTGGTTAACAATTCCAGGGATATGAAAACAGTGATAGCCATAACTATGTTTGATACCACACTTTCACATCCTGCACTGAAATTCACAGCCGTCCTTGAAAATGAACCTGTAACAATTTTTTAGCAGAACATATTATATCAGAACTCATATGAATCATCGTAAGGATATTCAAGATTTTGAACATAATATGTGAAAGTGTAAGGAATTGTGAATTCACCGGTTGCTGTATAGCAAGAAGTTAAAGATCCCACAATGTTCATGAAACCCATGGCTACCATTTCTTTGTTCCCATCAAGATGATAGCCTTTCATCGAAGCAAAAGATCGTCCGACAGCAATGGCTTCCTGAGGAAACCAAGAACATTTCAATATTAGGAATCCTCCCAATTTAGTGATTTTTAAGATATCAAAAGGGAGAATTAAGAGTAGAGACAGACAGTTAGAGCCACGAGAGCGCAAATTAGTCCAATTTTCGCGACTTCTCCAAGGTGTGGACCATTGAACTGTAACTGATGAACTGAACTTGGATTCAGACCCCCTTTGAAGTGTTTTACAATTTTGACTCCATGTTGATCAGCCTTTGTTAAATAAACCATCGAGGTGGATACAATCACTGATACCAAAGGAGCAATAGCTGGTAGCCAGAATAGTTTCTTATTCCTTTTACCCTGCAGTATATTTCAGGTGGCCAATAGATTAACGAATGAAACGGTTTAAATTGCCAAAATGGATCGATGACAAAGGAGTACACCTTATTACTTACTATGAATCTGGTTACTAGGATGAAGATGAGGAATGAACAGCCAAGTATAAAATTCATAGGAGACAACTGAAATAAATCCAATCAAAATCAGTAAGCAGAGAATTTAATATGAAAAAGTGAAAAGCCAATCAAAAAAAAGTTCAGAAACTTACTGCCTCATCATGAAATGATCTGAAAACAGCTTTAAGCACAGACACTACATCAGTTTTGTTAGTAAAGTGAGTAATTCCAATGAGACCCTTTAATTGTTGAAGACCAATTACAATGGCTGCACCTCCCATGAATCCCACTATGGCAGCATGTGAAAGAAAATCCACAAGAAATCCCAATCTGCACATACATCAAGATTAACAGACACAATCCAAAAGGACAACCTTTTCAACATTCTAAAAGAAAATTTACCTTAATAGGCCAAATGCAGCCTGGAATGTACCGGCAAAGAAAGTGACTGTAAAAACAAGACTTGTATAAGCAATAGGATCAACTGCAGGATCTACAATATCGGTAATCATTGCGGAAAGCAGTAGCGATACAACAGCAACAGGACCAATAGCAAGCTCTCGCGAACTCCCCATAACAGCATATATCAATGGTGGAACAACACTAGTGTCTAAAACATATAAAAATGAAAAGATAAAAGCTTTTAAAAAAATCAAAAAGAGATGAACAAGAAGCAATTACAGTGGTTTTTGCAAACTTACATAAGCCATATTGAGGATCAAGGTTTGCAAGATTAGCGTATCCTATACTCTGCAAGAAGTTATCTTTTTAAATTCAGCATTTCAAAAAGTGTAAAGAACAGATATTAAACGTAACTAAGAGTAAATAAAAGTGTGTTCTCTCTAATGGCTTGAGATTACAGATCAACTGGTGACACACAATTCAAGAACTGACACCTTAACTTTATTTGCCATACCTGAGGAATGCAGAGACTGGCAAGAGTTAATCCAGACAATAAATCATGCTTGAACATATTTGCTTTATAATTCCTTCCCCAGCTAAGGATTGGGAATAAGCCTTGCAAGAATGAAAAGACCCCAGCTCTGCATTGCTTTGAGTTTGAAGAAAATAGGTTGTTTTTTTGTGGCAAAACAGTTTCAGTAACTGAGTTGATGAGTTCGTTGCAGAAACTTGGTGGCTCTGGAGAATTCATCAGCCACTGAGTTCTCTGATTCCTTCCCGTAGTATCATCTGCATCGAGCTGCAGCTGTTGCAGCTCGATGCTGATGCTCTCATTCGGATGTGAACACATTTCTTTTTTTCTTTCCCTCAAGTTTTTTTGGTTGAATCTTGAACTAAATGCTCTGGTATATCACGAGTATGAACCATGTGTTCAATATTTATACATGTCCAATACAAAAAGCCACGTGAACCTCTGTTTAGTCACTACTGGGAAAGGCATTTACCTTTTCACGTTAGTGCTAATAATATCAATTAATTAATAACATAATCATTATTAGAACTAGCAGCCTTATGGTATTCAAAGAAATGGTTTGAGCATTAAATAATACTCGTTTGTATTTTAATTTATGCGACATAACATTAAATAATACTCGTTTATATTTCAATTTATGCGACATACTTTCAAATTTCTTTTAGTGGAAATATAAAAGCAATTATTTCATTATTAATATTTCTTATTAATATTTGATTGGATCTCCGAGTTTCTTGATTCCTTCTCGGGACAATAATGAAAATTAAAAAAAAAAAGAAGAAGAAGAAGAAGAAAGAAAGAATGTCAACGCATCCAAAGAAAAAGGATTAAACTTTATCCATACATCCACTAAAGCTGTGAAGCATAGCACAGAATTAAATTGGGACCAACTATTTCATCTAACTAGCGTCAAACATATCATTACATTGGCATCAGACTGGTCTTGTGCACATCAGGTATTTGTCTACTGCAGAACAATCTGCAGGCATGCTCACGAAAGGTTTAGATCGATTACAACATATTTATTTTGTATTCAAGTTAGGAATGAAGAACAATAGAACATATTCATACTATCTAGCTTGAAGGAGGACGGAGGTATTAAGAAGTACGAAAAGAAGATTGTCAAAAGCTGAGTTGACAGTGAGCTGGCACACATTAATTAGTTTGTTAGAAGAATTTTTTTTTAACAAAAAAAAAAACCTTAATTAGCTTAGAGTCGGTTAATTATGTATAAGTAGAGGAAATTATACTTGTAAAATACTCAATTCATTCGATATACGATGTCTCACTTCCACCAGTGAGTTTCTCTCTTTGCTCAAGCTTCATCTTCTTCTGTAAAACCTTAAGATCTGATTTTGCATGTGTGTTGATTGAATGTTTATCAATAACAACAATAATAGTAGCAGTAGGAGTTGCAACACCAAGAACACTAGTAGCAAGGATCAGTGGTGGAGTCAGAAATGTGAAGAAGTAAACACACGAAAAAGTTAAAAGGGTTCAACATCTACTGTATATACATTAAAAGTAATTTTAACCGTGTGTATATAATGTAATTTTTCAATGAACCCGCTTTCGATACCCTAGCTCCGACCCCGACAAGGATAAAAACTTACTTATATCCAGTGTTTATACAAATTGAACAACTTAACCTGAAAAATTAAAAATTAAACTGAAAGTACATATCATTTTACTATAGTTAAGTGATAAATTTGTGTATCTCTTTGTCGTATTGTCCCTTAATAAGAGTAACCCCAATCTGACAGCTAACTTTGATTTGCCAATTAATAACAAGGTAAAAGTTCAAATTTGTTCTGAGTTTCATAAAATGATTTACTTTTGCTCTCTGTTAATAATTAGAATCACCTATGTTTCTGTGTTACAAAATTAGACCCAATGTGCCTTAATAAACTTACATTCAAGTATTACAAATAAATTAGTTTACAATTAGTTAGGTTAATTAATACCAATGGCGGTCATCTAAAGTTTGTCACGTGTTAAAATAATCAAAATCAAGAACAACTACCATAAGTTGACTTCATTTTATATTTCAGATTAAGCAGTCAGTACGTACCTCAGCAAAACTTAACCACAGGCCGATCCTATGTCCCATTACCTATTATTTCAATCATAATTATTCTATTCATGTTAATCTCTATCCACATTTTTTATTTTTCATTCTTGAAATTATTTTCTTTGAGTGGTTGAGCATTATAATTAACCTCACATATCAATGATATCCTAAGCAATGTATGTGACTCCTTTAATCCTATTTTCAATTGACTGTTAGTATGAATGGAATATATAATACTGTTATAAGTTATTAAGGAGAATAATTTGAACTTTAATTACTTACAATCTGTTAAAAGATGTCTTTTTCCAGAGTTTTGTCCAAATCCCATTTTGGTTCAAAGTTAGAAATATTTAATACTAAAATTAAGGAAACTTTGTGAGGGGTCAAGGGGGAGTTTCTTCTTTTTTTGGGGGGGGGGAGGGGGGGGAGGTGGGGCCGGGGTTAAAAGGTATATTTTATTTATTTAAACAACTTAAACTATTGCACCTGAAGTAATAGATACATATTCACTATTGTTACTTGTGATAACATTAAGGTTCCCAAAACTCGCTAGTTTACTGCATGTAGATATTGATACTAGCTTAGTAGATGCCTTTCTTTCCCTGTCTGCTTCCAAAATAGCTCGGGCGCATGTAGGAGGTGTTATCAAAATAGTTAGCTGCTTACATGTACCTAACTTGGAATCTTGTTGTGCCAAAACATCTGCTAACTTGTTGCCCTATCTCATGTTGGATTACTGGATTTCCCAACTTCCTCAATAATGACCTGCATGAAGTAACAATAGTATAATAAATAGGTTGTGTATGTTGGAAGAGTTTGATTACTTCTGTGGAGTCAGATTCCACTTCAATCGGGGTGATATTTTTTTCTAGAGCGGGTTAGAGACCTTGTTGTAGAGCTTATAATTTTGCCATAGTATAGTTGAACACATGGAGATATTTGTAGTAGCTAGGGGTGTACAAAGAAAACCGACAAATCACACCAACCCAATATTAATCCGAGTCAAACCGAGAAAAAACCCGACTAGTGGTTTTGTTCGATTTGGTTTGGTGTTAAAAAAAATCCACCCATAATTGGTTTGGTTTGATTTTAACTTAAGAAAAGTCAAACCAAACTGAATCAACCAGACATTATATATATGTAATTTTTATAAATGTTTTATGTAATTTATGAATACTTCTTAACTTTTTCATAGTTTTTGTCTTTTAACATGTATTATTTTAAGTTTAAACTTAGTATTTTAAATGATCCAATAAGTTTTATGGCTCATAGATATATGTTATTAACTCAAATAATGACGTCCAAACTAAAACCAAATCAATATTAATACTAATAAAATAAATGATTTTAACAGTGGAAATGATATCTATTCTATAATTTTGCAGGTTAATTTACATAGTTAAAACACATAATTTAATTTTTTTAATGTTTAGTTATGTAATTAGTACTTATTAGTCGTATTTTGTTTGACATGACTTAGTACTTTTAAGAATGTGATCATTTTCATTATGATTTATTAATTATCAATATTTTTGTATGCAATTTCATTAACTTCTTTGTTGAATATTTTAGTATAATGTCGTCACTCATCTCATATTTTGTGTTATTTTTTTAATTATGAAACACCTTAGATGGTTGCATGTTACTAGAATTAAAGAAATGTTTCAAGTAAGTTATATTTTTTGTATGGAGACTTTATCGAAAGAAAATTTCAAAAAATTCGAGGTTGAAAAACCCCACTTTTTTTATTTGATTTGATTTGTAGATTTTAAAATCGATATAATTAACTTGGTTTGATATTTAAGAAATCTGAACCAATCCAGACTATATACACCCTAGTAGTAGCTTATTGTCCAGTTTCCTTTGGAATTTCTAATAACTTCGCCGATCCTCCTCTTGATTTTTATCTAAGAAGGCGTCGTCAATTTTTAACTTATAGTAGCCCGGTGAAATGGGGGGAAACAAGTAACTCCAATATTTTTGTTAATGGTGTAACTGAAAGAGGAGTTGGTGGTGTATTCAGAGAAAAATGAGTAAAAAGTGTCATTTAAGTCTTCAATTAAAAAATGGTAAACACTGACTTAGTCAACTATCATTAATTAAAAAAGTGGATCAGATTAGTGTGATCAAAAATTTTAGAGTGTAGATTAAAATTTTGATAACTTAAAAAGAAAAAACTTCCCTCCTAAATTTTCAATTTCAAAATTTAAATTTTCCCTCTTTTATTTATCTTTTCATATCACTTTTTCTTCTTCTTTCTCTTGTCTCTCCAGATTTCTCTCTTCTTCTTCTTTCTCCTCAGTCTATGTCGAGAATCTCCGTCGCTGCCACCATCGCCACCGTGTTCGTCCTTTTTATTCTGTAATTCTTATTCTTCTCTTTTCTCCTCTTATTTTTTACGAGCTTTTTTTTTCTATACTCATGAGTTTGAGAACATATATTTTTTCAAACTATTGAAAAACTTCTGCAGAAAATCAAATAGCTATGGTAGTTTTTGCAATAATTTCAATGAAATTATTGCAACAACTACGATAGTTTTTGCTACAACTTCGACAGTTGTTTGATCTATTGAAACAACTCAAGCAATTGTTGAAATTGTTGCAACAATTATTGAAATTGTTGCAGCAATTATCAAAATTATTGCGACAACTTCAATGTAGTTGTTGCAACAACTTAAACAACTATTAACAACTTCAGCTTAGTTGTTGCATCAACTCAAATAATTATTGAAATTATTGCAGCAACTTCGACAATTGTTCGATTTTCTAGCAGAAGGTGAAGGACAGAAAGTGAGAAAAATAAAGTGGAGGAGAAGATGGTGGCGCTGACGATAGAGAAGGATGGGGTAGTCATAATCGCGAAGATGGTAGTTGTGGCAGCAGAGGAGGTGGTGATGGAGGAGGAGTAGGTGGCGGCGGTGGTGGTAGAAGAGGAGGTAGTGATGGTGGCGGTGGCGGCAATGGAGGAGTTAGTGATGATGGTGGAGAAAGTGGCAAAGGAGGAGGAAGGGGAGGCGATGACGGGGCAAGGGGAAAGGGTGAGGAAGAAGAGGGAGATGGGTTGGGATGGCGTGAGAGGAGAGAATGTGAATTGGGGTAGGGGAGATAGGGGATTTGTGTAAATAACAAAACTTGAGAGTTTTAAAATTAGTATCATTACTAATATTAACATTTTCACCTCTACTCAATAATTAAGACTTGTGTCACTTTTTTCTAGTTTTGAAACTTGGGAGAAAGGGGAGAGGAGGGAAGGGTGAGGAGGAGGAGGAGGAGGGGGTGGGGTGGGTTGGTGTGAGAGAGGAAGAGGCGAATAGGGGTAGGAAAAATAGAGGCTTTGTGTAAATAACAAAACTTGAGAGTTTTAAAATTAATGTCATTAATACTAATTTTTAAATTGTCACCTCTACTTAATAATTAACACTTGTGTCACTTTTTCCTAGTTTTGAAATTTTTTTGTTACACTTAACTCATTAAAATTTCATGGTTCTCATGATGATCAATTGGGTATTGATACTAGATGAGTTGTTTCTAAAGACATTTTGATTACGATTTAAACAAAATATGCCACGGTGCAAACGGGTAGAAATCCATCCATTGAAGGAGTTTGTTTTGTAGAGGGATGTCGAGTTCATGCATATTTTATAACCAATGTGTCTATGCATTTATAATGTGGTGCATATCCAATTGAAGGAATATTTCATACTGTTGCTAGAGCTGATGAAGTGGAGTGCAAACTTAGAGGTGAATATTTTGTAGTGTTGCTAGAGTTGATGAAGGAATTTGTGGTTACTCTAGTATATGCTAAATGCAATCGAAGTGATAGACTAGATCTATGAAAATCTTTGTATGACATGTCTACCACAATAAACATACCTTGAATAATAGAAGGAGAATTCAATGTTATCACTGCATTGAAGGAGAAACTGGAGGACTGTTAGTGACTAATCCAGAGGTAGAAGACTTTGTTCATTCTATCAATACATGCAACTTGGTGGTTCAGGGGTTTCAGGGAAGCAAGTACACAGGATAGATCTACGAAAGATCTGATGAAGAATGTACCTTTAAAATGTAGGATAGAGTATTGTGTAACTCTTCAATGCATGATTTATTTTCTATGATTAAGGCAGAAGATCTATTATGTTGTCTGACATTGGCTTGTTTAACTGCTAAACGTGAAGAGCAGGCCCATCTTTTTTATTATGTTTGTCTTCTGGTCATTCAAATTCAATAACCAACTTGAGTGTGATATTTCACTTATTTTTTGAAACATTATGAAATAGTAAGGTACTTTTGATAATTTAGGATGATGCTAGAATTACCGAGCATTGATACAAGCATTTTTGCAGTAGTTATTTGTCTCGTCTTGAAGTTGTTAAAAGTTTCTTTTTCCTCTATTCTTCTTTGGAGGCAGGATAGCTTTTTTTTTATTGCTCCAAATGACTAATGCAATATTCCATCGCGTTCATACTTTATCTCATTATAAATGCGTCTGACTATGCCTCTTTGCTATTGAGATACAGTACGAGCACAGAGAAAATAAGAAAGCTCTTTAAATTCCTTAATTCTCTGGCTTAAGGAGAAGTCTTATATGGAGTTGGTTAGACAACTTTGAAAAGTCGACTTTGAATCTACACCTTTAATATTATTTCATCATCACATCAAAAAGGTGAAGAAGGCTTTGATGCAATGGAGCAAAAAAAACCTTTGATAATATTTTTTAGGAGATTTCTACCCTGAAAGAGGTTATCCTAGTTCATAAAATGCAGTTTAAACTTATACCCTTTATTTCCCATAGAGAGAAAATTCACACACTCAAGTTGATTTGAACATACAGTTACACCTGGAAGAAGAATTTTGAAAGCAGAAAGTTGGTATGGAATGGTTCAAATATGGAGAGAGGAATACAAAATTCTTCCACACTCAGATTAAGGGAGAAGATCTAGACTGCAGGTCAATAGAATCCAAAATGAGAAAGGGGAGTAGATAGAAGAGAAGGAAGAAATTATTGAAGAAGCCATTAGTTTCTTTCAGAAATAGTTCATTAAATAAGAGGATCCATTAGATTTCAGACCTATCCAGGAAGTTCCTAATACGATCACTCAAGAGTAGAATGAGGAAATGCATAGAATGCAAGAGAAAGGAAAAGTCAAATATGCAATCATGGCACTAAATAAAAATAGTGTTGGAGGGCCTAATGGTCTTACAAGATCCCTCTGCCAAGACACATGAGAGATAATTGGCGATGATATAGTTCATATGGTGATTGCTTTCTTTTTTTGGAACAGAACTATGTAAGTACGTCACACCTACTAACCTGGTTCTAAACCTTTAGAAACTTGAAGTGAGGACAATTTCATACATGAGGCCAATATCCTTAAGCAACTTCATTAACAAGATATTCTCTAGAATGTTGCATGAAAGATTAAACATCCTTCTAACAAATCTGATATCCCCAGAATAGATAGGATTCATACAGGGAAAGAGTATCTCAAAAATGTCCTGCTAGTCTAGGAGATAGTTACAGAGATCAGAAAAAAGGAAACCAACCAATACGGTGATCAAGATGGATATGATAAAAGAATATGATAGAGTATCTTGGTTATTTTTGACTAAGGTGTTGAGGCAAATGGGATTTGGTGAAAGTTGATTGATATGGTTTTCTATAACACCCCAAAAATCCCTAGGACTAGCCTTTGGATTTAAAACTTGATCATGCAGAAAACTGGAAAAGGCCTAATTATGAGTCACAGTATGACTTGTAGAATCGAGGTATGAGCCGCACCTGGACTGGCAATAAGGGGATCAAAGAAATCAGTAAGTGTGACTGAGAGAAATCACGATTTCATGTTACGAATCATACCACCATGGCACATGTCATACTGACCAGTCATGAAGAAGTTCAGAGAAATGGTCAGAGAACTTCTGGGTACCACGAGCCATGGTACGCCTCGTGGCACGTTGATACGGATCATATAACCCAGTCATGAGTTGAGTTAGAGAAATGTTCAGGGGGAAATCACAAATCGTAGTATGACCTATAGGATCCTGGTACAGATCGTAGGAGGCTTCCATAGAAAACTTCAGAGGATGGCGTTGAGCAGGGTCCCTAACCACGAGTGAAGGTACAGATGGTATGATCCTGGTACGACTCATATATTGAGTCGTACCACTTGACTGCAAAAATTTTAAAATAGTTTTTAGGGGCATTTTTGTAAAATTCTATTATCCTAACTCCTAAACTACGTCGTATTTGGATTATTTAAAAGGGGTTTTAGATGATTAGTCAATCCTCTCCTCTCATTTTCTCCAAAAGTCACTCAGAGTTTCACGTAAGAACTCAGACAAGTTCTCAGGGCAAGGGCTAGGGCTTCTATCCTTCTCAAGATTTTTAGGTGCTTTCTCAAGAAAATTCTACTCCATGTCTGTGGTATTTCAGCAAAGGTCTCCTCTCACCTTTGTGCCCTAAGATATTCAGTAACCCTAGCCTAGAATTTAGAAATCATGACCTAGGGCTTCTCTTCGATTTTTTAAATTCCTTATCTTTACTATGTTTTAGGGTTCCCATGTACAGCAGCATGTAGATGCTATCTTTGATTTGTAAAATGTCTTTAGTCTTTTTATCCTATATATATAACTGTTGGGTTGATTACTAGCATGATTAACAGTTGATCTAGTATGATTATAATTGTTCCTGGTATTGAATAATTTAGTCTTTCCCAAAGTTGTTAGCTAATCAGTTTGACCATTATCAGTATTTTGAGAAACTTAGTAGAATCAGTTTATTAGCTTGTTAGTTGTACTTTAGACCGTTACAACGCTTTCAGATAAAGCAGCTCTGGCGAGTCTTAGAACATAGTTTCTTTCAGGTCCTTAGACTCTCAGAACACTTCCAAACAAGTAGTTCTAACTTAAGTCTTAGGATATCAACTTCGAACTATCAGCATAGTTAGATACAACTAGAATTTTCAGTGGGAATAGTACTTAATACTGAGTAGGTCGAGGTTCAGCGCACCCAGATTTCTAGAACTATGTTGCCACGTAGGTTATTAGCCCGAATGGGCTTCAGACAGTGATCACCCAGCTTAGCTACTATAGTCTGGCAAGGTATAGTGGGCCTTCTCCGATGGGGGTATACATCGGACTCAACATTTAGCTCACGTGGTTACATGTTGGTTATAGTCTCTCCCATAGTATAGCTCAGTCCAGTACAGTCATAGTCTCCAATTCAGTTCAGACCCTCCAGATTTCAGGATATGCTTATGACTTTTAGATCATCATTAGTACTTACAATATTATTATATTTTCAGATGCTTTCAATATTTATGATTTCAGTTATGGTCATTGTATGCCCTGTCCATACAGTTTATAGATTTTTCAGTATTTTTATGTTTAATTTATATCTCACTTATTTAGTACATTCAAAATACTGACGCATACTCCCTATGATGTATCATCTTATGATACAAGTACAGGTTCTCAGCCTCAGTATCGTTAGTAGTCTCCCTCCAGCGATAATCAGAAGTGTCTAGTAGTGAGTCCTCATCTTCTGAAGGCTGGAGTGATGGTTCGAGTTACTTTTATTCTCGGTGTTTTGGACTTAGAGTTAGCTGGGCGCTTGTCCCAACAACTCATCAGTTCTTTAGATAGCTTTCACACAGAGTTTGTAGTTCCGCGTCTTTGGCAACAGTTGCATATATTTCAATATCTTACCAGATATCTTACTACTTTAAAGTATTTTTTCATTTATGTATTACGAAGCTTTCGCATATAGATTTCTTATAGTATTCATAGTATCACTATCAAGCGATGCCATAGGTTGCCTTGGGGTCACTCGCGATTCTAAGTATTGTGTCCCATCTAGGGTGCAAACTCGGGTTGTTATATTTTCAGGTTGCTGTCCAACAACTGGTATTTTGTTCTCCTAAATAGGCAACCTATAGAATTTTTCAATTCTTCATGAGGGTTAAAACAAGGGGACTTTTTATGTCCTACCTTGTTATATTAGCAGCAGAGGTAATATAAAGGTCTTTTTATTCTGTATACCATATTAGGGATTTTAAGAATTTTGGTGTGCCCAGAGGAAGTCCTACAATCAATTGCATTTGAAAAAGATATGATTATATTTGTAAAGTAGATTGACACGCCCTCTTGGAACATTTTCCCCATATTTAACCTTGTTTTAAGGGCAAGAATCGTGTATATTCTTATGATTTTTTGCTTATTCTTGATGGTAAGATAATATATATACATGAATAGATGCTTGCGAGCTGAAATGCACAAGAAATTGACCCAAAGTGTTGAAAGAAGAAGAGGTGGAGTATTCTGGACTGGAAAGGGACCTATTGCGGCGATAAAATGAGGTTTGCGATGCAAGGAGAAAACTTCGATTTGAAGGCTATGTTGCACATGTAGCTAAACTACAGAGAAATGTAAAACTGGCTACCCTGCCATATGAAGGGCGCGATGCAGAGCAGCATGAAGGGCGCGACACAGAGGTTGTGCTCCGCTTTGAGCCCCGCGCCACGTAGAAGGCCAAACTTCAAATAGGCTGAAATGGGGCTCAGGTACGCAATGAACATTGAGGGGAGAGATGTGGAGTAGGTGTTCTGCAACTGACTTGTCCAAAAGCCAAATCCAAGTCCAAGAAGAAAAGAAAATTTACTTCTACTACTATAAATATAACCTTTAGGTGTCTAAGTTAGGGTTAATCACTTTTTAGCATGACATACAAGGAGAGAAGAACACATCACTCGGGTTCTTAATTTTCTACTCATTCATTTTTTGATTTTGCATGAATATTATCAATTATTGCAAATTCTTGCTTAGAACATGAATAGCTAAAAGCCCTTGTTCTGGGGTTATGGCTAGCAGCATGATTGTTTAGTAGACGATTGATTCGACAAAATTTGTTTATTATATTGGTTATTCATATGTTCTTGTGCTTACTAATTTAATGCTTTTCGTTCATTAGAATAAATCTATATTCTCAACAATTAAATAAACAAACAAGTCGATGAAATCGAATACTTTACATGATTGTGAAATAGAGTCGTAACCCTGGAATATCTCTCTAAATTATGATCACAATCATTACTTGCTTTCTTGCTTTAGTTTATTAAGCATAAAATAGTTAAAAATCAAATAACTCTCTTGATTACTAAAACATCTGTCTCACTTTTGTGGTAGTAGAATTCATTTAATATTACAGAATCAGAAGTTCTTTCTGTACGATATCCAAACTAACTAGTCTGTATTACATGAATGACCATGTACACTTGCGTGTGAGTTGGACATCGAATAAATTTTTGGCGTCGTTCCAGGGACTTAGAAATTAGCAATTTTTGTACTCAATCTATTACTGTTTTATTATTCAGGTGTTGATAACTTGATCTTAGTTGTTAATTTTATATGTACAATCTAAAATTGCAAACACGCTGGCATGTAAAGGTGAGAGAGTCGAACTTCAGGCTGAACCTGGAAGACTTTCACCAGAGGCAAAAAGAGGATGCCCTCAGGCAGTATTATCTAAAACTTCTGGAACAACAACGTGAGGTTATTTTGGTAGAAATGGTAGTTGATCGAGCACCTCCCATGGCAATACGCGATGTGGCAATGTCACTTTCAGTATTCGGACTAACTCCGGGAGGCTGATTTGAGCGTAAACAGAATATGGTGAAACTCTTGGACACTAGCGGAAAATTCATAGGTCTATCACATGAGGATCTATGCCCATTAGCCCACAAAGCTCTATCTTCAAGTAACCTGAAAGTTCAAATCCACGGTAAGAAGAAGAGTAGATAGAAGTGCCCAGATGAAAAGAACAGAAGCTTGCCGTTTAATCAGAAGAGGAGGAGGGATTTTCATATGCAAGGCGAAAGAATAGGGCAGAGAGAGCTAAGAGTGAGCTTCAGCAACTCAAACATGGAGATTCTCTAGCTGAAGACAAAATGCGAAGATGAAGGGAATAAGGTTTTCCATTTAGTTTTACATGTTCTTTCAAATTCTAGAATAGAGGAATTTTATTTTATTTCTTTTGTTTTTTGTTTTTGGGCTTGATCCGAGTTGGGCTGAATCACGTTTTTTGTAATTGAATATTTTATCAATGTTTTCTATATATAAAATCGACCCAACATGGCCATAATTTTTAATGAGAAATTTACCTTCCACAACTACTTAACATTTTAAATTACTAAACATAATAATATTTTTCCTTATTTACAAAATATAACAAATATATTACAAAACATTACATATTTTAAAAAGAAACTATTTCCCTTCTCCTCCTTGTTCTTTCTTGTTTCTTCCTTCTTCTTTATTTTTCTAATTTACTAAATTTTTCTTTGTAAACAAAAAACTCGAATTTCATCATTAATGAATTTTTTTTAAAAAAGAACTATTTTCCTCCTCCTCCTTTATTTCTCTAATTTACCAAAAAAAAATTGTAAAGTAAAATTTCGAATTCCATCATTGATAAACTTTTGAAGCTTCAAATTGAAATTTGACTTTTAAAAATTAAAATAATTTCAGATTGGGTGTGGTTTTAAAAATTTGAGAACACCTTGGGGAGTTTATATCTCAAATTTAGAATTATTTGGTGTAGATTTGAGTGGTTTTGAATAAAATTTTAGATTCAATCTCGAATTCCACCATGATGAAGCTTGAAGCTTCAAAGTTGAAACTAGGATTTGAAAAATTAAAATAATTTTAAAATAAGTGTGGTTCCAAAAATTAGAGAACACCTTGGGGAGCTTCTATCTCAAATTTATGATGATTTAATGTAGATTTGAATAAAATTATATTAAAGTTGTATAAATTTAAGGTTATATTATGGTCGTATTAAATTTATATGAAAGTTGTATATAATGTGTGTTGTTGTAGATGTATTAAATTTCAAAAAATATAATGTGAATTTTTATAAAAATCTTATATTATTAGATAAACATTTTACACCGAATTTGAGCGAATTTTTTAAGCCTTGGGCGAGATATACATATTTTATATTAATTTGATAGAGTTTTCATACTCAGAATTTTGAGTGAGATATACACATTTTATACCATTTTTATATATAAAATATTTGAGCGAAAATTTGAGGGAAATTTTTCTTAAAAGAACTGATGATATATTTTGTAAAGTGGAAAATATTTATATATTTTATAATATTGAGTACTATATATATATATATATATATATATATATATATATATATATATATATGAGATTTGCTCTGATTTAATTTTTTTTTAAAATTAATTTCTAAAGATTCTATAAATTAATACCCTACCACTCATTATAGTCTAATATAATACTTTTTACTGTTTAAATATAATATAGAATTATCTTCTTTCTCACGTTTCATCCTCAGGATCAGGGATGGGCATAAATACTGAAAAATTAAAAAACTTGATCGAACCGAATTAATTCAATTTTTTAGTTCGATTTCAGTTTTTTTTTTAATTTTGATTATTCGGTTCGATTTTCGATTTTAGAATTTCGAAATTTCGGTTTAACCAAAATGTTATATATTTTTTTAAAAAAATAAAATTATAACTTAATTTCAAAAAAATTAAAATACTACACCCAACCCAATCTCAAAGCCCATTTAGAGAATTATTTATATAATTGACACAATTACTTAAGTGTTATGAAATAATAAAGAAAGAACAAGAATATTGTAGAGAAAAAGGGAAGGAGAGAAGTTCTTATTTCTTTTGATGGGATGAAATACGATGAAGGAGAACCCCTCTATTTATAGGAATAATTCCTCCTAACTTTTCTCCAAAAGATAGACTTTCACTATAACATAAACACATGTATCCACTACAATACAAATACCTTTATAGATATTCACTATAATACAAATATGTTTATAACACTCCCCCTTGAATATCTATTTGATAGATAATGTGTCTCATTAAAATCTTACTAGAAAAACCCCAGTGAAAAAAAATCTAGTAAGGGAAAAAAAATACACATATCTAATAATACACATTCTGGCTGCCTCATTAAAATCCTTACAAGGAAAACCCAGTGGGACAAAATCTCATAAGGGAAAAAGAGTACAGCATGTATTAACTCCCTCTAATTAGAACATCCTTGAATCTTTACATCCCGATCTTGTGCACCATTTTCTTGAAAGTTGCAGTTGGTAGAGACTTGGTGAATAAATCAGCCACAATGTCACTTGAACGAATTTGTTGCATGTTAATATCATCATTCTTTTGGAGCTCATGTGTGTAGAAGAACTTTGGCAAGATGTACTTCATTCTATCTCCTTTTATGAATTCTCCCTTTTAGTTGTGCTATGCATGCTGCATTATCTTCATATAAAATTGTAGGTACTTTGTCACATTTCAAACCACATTTTTCTCTAATGAGATGTATCATGGATCTCAACCACAAACATTCTCGTCTTGCTTCATGAATAGCTATATAATCTTAGCATGATTTAAAGAAGTAGCTACGAGAGATTGTTTTGTAGATCTCTAAGATATGACAGTACCTCCACAAATGAACACGTCGCCAGTTTGAGATCTAGCTTTGTGTGGGTCAGATAAATACCCAGCATCAGCATAACTAACAAGATCGGGACTGCAATTGTTAGAATAATATAAGCTTATATCGGTAGTCCTTTTTAGATACCGAATTGTGTGTTTGATCCCATTTCAATGTCTTTTAGTAGGAGCATAACTATATCTTGCTAACAAATTAACCGAAAAGGCTATATCAGGTCTTATAGTGTTAGCAAGATACATTAGTATACCAAATGCACTAAGATATGGTACTTCAAGACCAAGAATTTCCTCATTCTTTTCTTGAGGTCCTAATGGATCCTTATTCACATGTCACACCCCACCTTGGGGGGTATGACGGGCACCTGGTGCCTGCTAGACTCTGGGCTGCTAAACGGTCCAGCCTGAGCACATCTGGTGCTTTGGCTGACTCTGGCTCTATTTCAAGAAACGAACCGGCTATATAGCGGCTGTAAATACAGCCCCCGGCCGATTAGGCCTATAGCCACCTGCAATGCACAACAGCTAACCAGAACAATGACACTATAATCCGAAGCAACTGCTATTCACATTTGTGACCGACAAGGTCACTAACTATAACCAGAAGAAGGCCCTACACGGCCAACATCAACAAATAAACACATATATACATGCACGGCCCCACACGACTGGCTCCACCATCATAGGAAAACATCAGACTGCAAGCCTCTAGGAAGTAATAATAGATTGGTCGGGATAGGGCCTCGACCTACCCAAACTATAATAAAAACGGAAATAGGAACAACCTCCGACTGTCTAGCGCCGGAGGATAGGAGCTGATAACTCTGCTGACTGGATCACGAGGGATCGACTCCTCATCTATGTGTACTTGCAGGCAAGCAATGCAGCGCCCCCACGGGCGTTAGTACCACAGGTACTGAGCATGTAAAGCAAACTGAAATATACAACTGAAATGGGTAACAACAATAACATGACATATAACCAGGAAGTAGCTGAGTCTATCTGGCTGAGGATAACTGGGGAGAGTTTACCTATTCTGTAACTAAACTGGGCGTACCTGATGACGTGTCGTCCTACTGTCTATCAGTATCTAATAGCACATATAGATATACATATAAATACACACAATACCAGATTGACCCCCATAAGCCGGAAGGTGCCAACCAACAGAACAATCTATTTACCCCTACCCGGGTCTAAACCAACCAAAAATAAGTCACTCCACTCATCTGATAACTGTGAGCTCCTCCTACCGGCCCCCTTGGGTACGTAGCTCAGGCCTTGGCCTCTGACAATGAACTGTGTCTGAGTCCGAAGACTCCTGCCTCTGGGCGCAAGCGCTCTACGGGGTAATCTGCTGTTGTATCTGTGACTGAAACTGCCCCTGGGTGCAAACACGCAACAGGGTAATTTTATAAAAAACTGTATCTGAAACTGCCCCCAGCCACAAGCGCACACAGAGTAGTCTGCCCCTGTAAACAGGGTATCTGGCTCTGCTCAGAGCAAACTGAACTACCCCTGCAAGCAGGGTAATCTGGACCGTATTATTATGGTGGTCAGCCATCATCGTCCTCTAGGCGGACGACATCACCCAGCTGGGGGCGGTATCTGAATCTGGTATCGACACAGGTATAACCCATGGGTGGCGGGGATGCTAAAGGATGCCCACATGCCATAACAAGTCTCAACATGCAAAACACATACACAGCAAGCATGCTCAAATGAGAAATACTAATCATATTCTCTTCTTTTATTTCAAGGCCAGTCCGTATTAAACAACTGATGCTATATTCTATTTTGCACTATTTCTGATTGCTGGGCTAATTGCTACCTGGCTTTTATTTGTTTATCTGATTATTGTTATTCGTGATCTGAAGCTATATCACTTTCTAGAGCCATATATGTTTCTGGAGCTATATCTGTATCTGGAGCTATATCGGTGTCTGGAGCTATTTCTATATCTGATTACTGATCTGATTATATCTGGATATAACTCAATAACATAGAAAATGCCATCTATAACTAGATATAGCTCAATAATATAAAATGTGTCATCTATTACCGGATACAGTCTTAACAAATGTAATACATACTATCTGTAATCTTGCTAATTCATTATACTGCTTTTACAACTTCCATTATGGGTATTACGTAAGAACATGCTGAGCTACTAGCGGATACCACATTACTATCTGAAATCATCTGACTATCCGTTATTCTGATTATTGCATAATACGTAATGATATACTAACATGCTTGCTGGAAATTGTACTGAAATCATTCCTGTACGCTTGGTATCCGTTAATAGCCTTTATTCTATTTATTTTCTAGACTATACTTCCTGGCTTGCCGAATGAATTGCTTTACATACCTGGTTTCTGAGTACCCGACTGACCGATGTGATTTCCGTCGGTACTTCTGTTGTTTCTCCCAACTACATTCATATACATGTCAATTAGAACTAAATACATTAATATCTGGGAGAAATTATCACTTTTGATATATATTTATCCCAAGCTTTGACTTATCGAAAAACGGTCGAAAACTCGTTATTTCTCGATAGTCCAGAAGGGATAAATGCTCACTGCAAGGCTAGGAACACACTGGTACTAATTTAAAGCAATTCTATTTACTTTACCTCGGTAGCACGATGTTTTGCCGGCCAAATTTCACGAAACCAACTCCGTAGGATTGCTCTCTACAACTTTATACTTCGGTACCCGAAGTTAATTTGAGTTTGGACTATGTTTGATGGTGTAATCAGATGAAAATTTACTTCAAACCCTTCTTTCTCTGTTTCTAGGCGTTCTCAGGAGTGCAACATCATGCACACCCTTGCTACTAAAAGAAATAGAATAGGAAATTATACTATTCTATGTGTGGACATTATATATATATATATAGGAAGTGGGTTGACTTTTTTTTATTATTATTAACTAGTAAGTGATCATTACTATGGATGGGTAATGGGATCACTTCTAAACCAACTTCTCCCCCTTCCACGTGGGTGTGTAGGTGTATGCTCAATTTGGCTTCATCCATTATATTGGGGTGGGGCCCATGACATATTATTTATTCGGATTTTGCATAGGCTAGTGGTAAAATGCGCATAACTTTTTATTCTGAACTCGAATTATGAGGGATTATAAATAAATAAAAATTTAACACATATCACAGTTGAAAAAGTTTCATAAATATGGAGGCATAAAAATTTTTTTTTTATCAAATTCAAACCTGATCTGATGTCCTCGAATGTGCGAGATGTAACATCCTTCCCCCTTTAGAAACATTCATCCTCGAATGTCATCTTCAGGCATAAAGGAGTTAACTCTTTTAACTAATATTTGAAAAAAAATGTCGACAGAGTCTCCTATGTAGTATGGAGTATCCCAAAATCCTTTGACTGTATAACTTGACTAGATCTGGAATAACTGAGGATATCTGACCTTCATATCCTCTTCTGCTTCCTAATTCATTTCCTCTCGATTCCTGTTACGCCATAATACTTTGACTGAAGCAACATCTTTCGTTCTCAGTCTATGGATCTGTCTGTCTAGTATAGCTACTGGAACCTCTTCATATGCTAACTCTTCTGTGACCTGGACATCCTGAACTGGAACAACTGTGGAAGGGTCTCCTACGAACTTCCTCAACATAGATACATGGAATACTGGGTGAACAGATGCTAACTCTGGAGGCAAGTTCAACTAGTATGCAACTCGGCCTATTCTCCGCCGAATCTGATATGGCCCAATGAACCTCGCGCTAAGCTTTCCTTTCTTGCCAAATCTCATCACCCCTTTCATCGGAGACACTTTCAAATATACCCAGTCATCCACTTCAAATTCTAGATTCCTGTGCCGCATATCTGCATAAGACTTCTGGCAGCTTCGAGCAGTCAGTAGGCGTTCTCTGATAAGCTTCACTGCCTCTTCTGACTGACGAATAATATCCGGCCTAATCAGCCTGTCTCCCCCACTTCAAACCAGCCGACGGGTGATCTACATTTCCGCCCGTATAATGCTTCAAAGGGTGCCATCTGGATAGCTGAATGATAACTGTTATTATAGGCAAATTCAATCAATGGCAGATGCTCATCCCAGCTACCCCTAAAATCTAGTACACACGCTCGTAGCATATCTTCGAGCGTTTGGATAGTTCGTTCTGCTTGCCCGTCTATCTTAGGATGAAAGGTTGTACTTAAGTTAATCTGTGTCCCCAGGACTCTCTGGAACAACTGCCAGAATCTCGCTGTAAATTGTGCTCCTCTATCTAAGATAATAGACACCGGAACACCATGCAATCTGACTATCTCTCTGATATACAGTTCAGCATAATCCTAAGCAGAGAATGTAGTTCATACTGGCAGGAAATGGGCTAATTTTGTTAATCTATCAACGATTACCCAAATAGAATCATTTCTGCGTCTGGTACGGGGTAACCCTGTTACAAAATCCATATTTATCGCTTCCAATTTCCACAAAGGCACGGCTATATCCTGCGTCAGACAGCCCGATTTCTGGTGTTCTGCTTTCACCTGCTGGCAGTTAGGACATCTAGATATAAATTCAGCTATTTCAGCTTTCATATCTGGCCACCAGTAGATGTCTCTAATGTCGTGGTACATTTTCGTTGCTCCTGGATGGAGAGAATAGCGAGCATAATGTACCTCATGCATGATCTGCTGGCGAAGCCCTGAAACATTCGGGACACATAGGCGGCCCTTACAACGTAGCACTTCATCCTCAGTCACTTGGAAATCTGGCTCCTTACCTTTATGAACTCTATCTCTGAGTTGGACTAAGTCAGGGTTCTCGTACTGCCGTTCTTTTACCTTTGTAACTAACAATGACACAGCAGAGTTCTGAATCACCGCTCTGTTATTTTCTGTTTCTACTACTTGAACGGCTAAACCAGCTAGCTGATGAATTTTCTTGGCTAACTCCTACTTCTCGGGTCGCAAATACGCTAAACTCCCCATTGACTTACGACTGAGGGCATCTGCTACTACATTAGCTCTCCCTGGGTGGTAGAGAATATTTATGTCATAATCTTTCAGCAATTCTAACTAACGACGCTGTCGTAGATTTAACTCCCTCTATGTGAAAATGTACTGCAGGCTTTTATGATCTGTAAAAATGTCTACATGAACGCCATACAGATAATGCCTCCAGATTTTCAGAGCGTGGATCACTGCGGCCAGTTCCAGGTCATGGGTCGGATAGTTCTTTTTGTGATTCCTCAGTTGTTTGGAAGCATAAGCAATTACCTTTCCATGCTGCATCAGCACACAACCCAGTCCAACGCCTGAAGCGTTGCAATACACCGCATACCCATCTATTCCCTCTGGCAATGCTAGTACTGGGGCGGAGGTCAATCTGTCTTTCAATTCTTGAAAACTCTGCTCACATGCCTCCGTCCACTGAAATTTCGCTGCTTTCTATGTCAGCTTTGTCAGAGGTGCTACTATAGTGGAGAATCCTCCAACAAATCTCCGGTAATACCCTACTAAACCAAGAAAACTGCGGACCTTGGTCTGAGTGGTAGGTCTGGGCCATGTCTTGACCGCCTCTATTTTCTGTGTGTCCACCTGTATACCAGCATCCGACATGATATGCCCCAAAAAGGCAATTGAGTTCAGCCATAACTCACACTTAGAAAACTTGGCGTACAGCTGACGGTCCTTAAGGATCTGGAGTACTGTTCGTAAATGGTTCTGGTGATTTGTCTCTGAACGAGAATATACCAGAATATCATCAATAAATACTATCACGAACAGATCCAAATACGGTCTGAATATGCTGTTCATCAGGTCCATAAACACTGCGGGAGCATTCGTCAGCCCAAAAGATATGACTAGAAATTCAAAGTGACCATATCTGGTCCTGAAAGCAGTCTTTGGAATGTCCCTCTCACGAACTCGGACCTGGTGGTATCCGGAGATCAGATCTATCTTAGAGAAACATCTGGCCCCCTGCAACTGGTCAAACAAATCATCTATTCTAGGGAGTGGGTATTTGTTTTTAACCGTTACCTTATTCAACTGCCGGTAGTCTATACACATACAGAGTGAGCCATCTTTCTTTCTTACAAATAGAACTGGCGCACCCCACGGGGAAGTACTAGGCCTGATAAAGCATTTGTCGAGAAAATCTTTTAACTGCTCTTTCAACTCTCTAAGTTCAGCTGGTGCCATGCGATACGGGGGAATGGATATAGGTTGAGTCCCTGGCAACAAGTCAATTGCAAAATCTATCTCCCTTTCGGGAGGGATACCAGGCAACTCATCTGGAAATACGTCAGGGAATTCATTGACCTCTAGAACAGACTGAAGAGTCGGAGGTTCCACCCAAACGTCCTGGACTCTAACTAGGTGGTAAATACATCCCTTTGCTATTAATTTTCTCTCCTGAAGGTAGTAAATAAACCTACCTTTTGGCATAGCTGTGCTCCCTTTCCACTCTCGCACTGCTTCCCCCGGAAAGTGAAATCGGACCATCTTGGTCCAGCATTCTAAGTTGGCATAGAATGGCACTAACCAGTACATACCCATAATGGCATCAAAGTCGACCATCTCAAGTTCTATTAAGTCTACTGTGGTCTGGCGATCGGCAACCTCTACCATACACCCTCGGTAAAATCTTTTAGCTGTAATCGAGTCACCGACCGGTGTAAGCACTGAAAAGGGCTGCTGAAGCAATTCTGGTTCGATACCCAACTTCTGGGCCACAAATAGTGTAATATATGACAAAGTAGACCCTAGATCAATCAATACATAAACATGGTATGAGCAGATAATCAATATACCTGTAACCACGTCGGGAGATGCCTCTGAATCCTGCCTCCTTGGTAATGCATAGGTACGGCTAGGGCCTGCACCTGAGCCAGAGGCTCCTGATCTACCTCGACCCCTATTTGCTGAACCTGAGGGTCTGCGCCCTGCTGAGGCTGTTGGAGCTCGTGGCCCTGCTGATGCTCTATCCAGACTATCCCGGCTACCCTGTCCTCTGGCCGGACAATCTCTCATTAAATGCCCTTCCTGTCCGCAGTATTAGCACCCTGAGAAGCCTTGCTTGCAGGCTCTAGAATGGGGTCGGTGGAATATAGGACAAGGGGTAGGTGCAACTCTACTCTGTTCTGCCCTCCGCTGCTGAGGTGATGCTACTGTCCGTAAACTGCTACCGGATTCTGACTGACTCCGACGAACAAATCTACCTCTCTGCTGCTATACCGGAGGTAAAGATCTGGGTGGCCTATCTGAAAACCGTGGTCTCGGCCCCCTAGGGATTTCCCCCTGAATCTCAGCGGGTCTGTTTCTACGGCGCTGCTCTGAAGTCGCTTGCCTGTCGCCCCGCTGCCGCTGTCTCAGGCCCTCAATTGTCTGTGCGAAGGCCTGTACCATGGCTATGTCCATGTCCTCTCTCAAAGTAGCCGTCATGCACGTCTCTATGTAATCTGAATTCAGGCCCATAATAAAGCGATGGACTCTGGACGACATGGTGTCAAAAAATGCTGGAGCATAGTGGGCTAAGGAGTCGAACTATAAAGAATACTCACGGACGCTCCTGGCCCCCTGCTCTAAGTGTAAGAACTGGTCCATCCGAGCCTGTCTAACCTCCCGCGGTAAGTAGTGGTCCAGGAAGGCCTCTGAGAAGCTGGACCAAGTAGGAGGGGCTGCATCTCTTCTCTGAGATCTCTCCCAACTTTCGTACCACAAAACAACAATATCCTCAACCAGAACACTGCTAATTCCACTAATTCTGCTGGGGTTACATGCATGAATCTAAAGATTCTCTGCATCTGGTCCAGAAAGTCCTGAGGGTCCTCCGCTGAATCTGACCCTGTAAACTGAGGGGGTCCCAATGCCAAGAATTCTCTAACTCTGGAACTACCTGGCCCACCTAGAGATTCTGCTGCTGCAGGTGGTACTGGTTGACGCTGAGTAGCTAGCATTTGGGTTAACATAACCACCGCACTACGTAGCTCCTGATCAGATGAAGTGGGTGCAGGAGCTGTGGGAGGCGGTGCTGCCTCAAATGGTGTCTGGCGAGGCGGAGACTGCTGGGAGGGTTGAGATGACACCTCCGTATCGCCCTCAGACCGGGCTGAATCTGGATGTAAGTGAGGCATCCTGCTGGTGCCTTCGCCCGCCACTGTATCCAATCTCCTGCCTGTAGCAGGGTGCCACTAATCTGCCATAGTATCTGTAGACAAAGAGGGTGGTAAGTTTCAAAAGAACCAACCCTATACTGTACTGTGCTATGGCACGACTGAGTATGAAAGAAGGGTAACTATCCTATTATGCCTCGCAGCCTCCTGCCTATAGTATGTGGTGCACAACACATCCATAGACAAGACTCTACTTAGCACGGCTTGCAGACTCCCTGGGACACGAACTGCTCTGATACCAAGTTTGTCACACCCCACCTTGGGGGTATGACGAGCACCTGGTGCCTAATAGACTCTAGGCTGCTAAACGGTCCAGCCTGAGCACATCTCAGCCTATTATGCCTCGCAGCCTCCTGCCTATAGTATGTGTGCACAACACATCCATAGACAAGACTCTACTTAGCACGGCTTGCAGACTCCCTGGGACACAAACTGCTCTGATACCAAGTTTGTCACACCCCACCTTGGGGGGTATGACGAGCACCTGGTGCCTGCTAGACTCTAGGCTGCTAAACGGTCCAGGCTGACTTTGGATGACTTTGGCTCTATTTCAAGAAACGAACCGGCTATATAGCGGCTGTAAATACAGCCCTCGACCAATTAGGCCTATAGTCACCTGCAATGCACAACAACTAACCAGAATAATGACACTATAATCTGAAGCAACTGCTATTCACATTTGTGACCGACAAGGTCACTAACTATAACCAAAAGAAGGCCCCACACGGCCAACATCAACAACTAAACACATATATACATGCAAGGCCCCACACGACCGGCTCTACCACCACAGAGAAACATCAAACTGCAAGCCTCTAGAAAGTAATAATAGATTGGTCAGGACAGGGCCCCGACCTACCCAAACTGTAATCAAAAAGGAAATAGGAACAACCTCCGACTGTCTAGCGCCGGAGGATAGGAGCTGATAACTCTGCTGACTAGATCACGAGGGACCGACTCCTCGTCTATGTGTACCTACAGGCAAGCAATGCAGCCCCCCACGGGCATCAGTACCACAGGTACTGAGCATGTAAAGAAAACTGAAATATACAACTAAAATGGGTAACAACAATAACATGACATATAAGCGGGAAGTAGCTGAGTCTATCTGGCTGAGGATAACTGGGGAGAGCTTACCTATTCTGTAACTAAATTGGGCGTACCTGACGATGTGTCATCCTACTGTCTATCAGTATCTAATAGCACATATAGATATACATATAAATACACACAATACCTGACCGACCCCCATAAGCCGAAAGGTGCCAACCAACAGAACAATCTATTTACCCCTACCCGGGTCTAAACCAACCAAAAATAAGTCACTCCACTCATCTGATAACTGTGAGCTCCTCCTACCGGCCCCCTTGGGTACATAGCTCAGGCCTTGGCCTCTGACAATGAACTGTGTCTGAGTCCGAAGACTCCTGCCTCTGGGCGCAAGCGCTCAACGGGGTAATTTGTTGCCGTATCTGTGACTGAAACTTCCCCTTGGTGCAAACACGCAACAGGATAATTTTATAAAAATCTATATCTGAAACTGCCCCCGGCCACAAGCGCACACAGAGTAGTCTGCCCCTGTAAACAGGGTAATCTGGCTCTGCTCAGAGCGAACTGAACTACCCCTACTTGACCGTATTATTATGGTGGTCAGCCATCATCGTCCTCTAGGCGGACGACATCACCCAGCTGGGAGCGATATCTGAATCTGGTATCGACACAACTATAACCCAGGGGCGGCGGGGATGCTAAAGGATGCCCACATGCCATAACAAGTCTCAACATGCAAAACACATACACAACAAGCACGCTCAAATGAGAAATACTAATCATATTCTCTTCTTTTATTTCAAGGCCAGTCCGTATTAAACAACTGATGCTATATTCTGTTTTGCACTGTTTCTGATTGCTGGGCTAATTGCTACCTGGCTTTTATTTGTTTATCTGATTATTGTTATTCGTGATCTGAAGCTATATTAGTTTCTAGAGCCATATCTGTTTCTGGAGCTATATCTGTATCTGGAGCTATATCGGTGTCTGGAGCTATTTCTGTATCTGATTACTGATCTGATTATATCTGGATATAACTCAATAACATAGAAAATGCCATCTATAACTGGATATAGCTCAATAATATAAAATGTGTCATCTATTACCGGATACAATCTCAACAAATGTAATATATACTATCTGTAATCTTGCTAATTTATTATACTGCTTTTACAACTTCCATTTTGGGTATTACGTAAGAACATGCTGAGCTACTAGCGGATACCACATTACTATCTGAAATCATCTGACTATCCGTTATTCTGATTATCGCATGATACGTAATGATATACTAGCATGCTTGCTGGAAATTATACTGAAATCGTTCTTGTACGCTGGGTATCTGTTAATAGCCTTTATTCTATTTAAATTCTAGACTGTACTTTCTGGCTTGCCGAAAGAATAGCTTTACATACCTGGTTTCTGAGTACCTGACTGGCTGATGTGATTTCCATCGGTACTTCTGCTGTTTCTCCCAACTACGTTCATATACATGTTAATTATAACTAAATACATTAATATCTGGGAGAAATTATCACTTTTGATATATATTTATCCCAAGCTTCGACTTATCGGAAAATGGTCGAAAACTCGTTATTTCTCGAAATTTCAGAAGGGATAAATGCTCACTGTAAGGCTAGGAACACATTGGTACTAATTTAAATCAATTCTATTTACTTTACCTCGATAGCACAACGTTTCGCCGGCCAAATTTCACGAAACCAACTCCGTAGGATTGCTCTCTGCAGCTTTATACTTTGGTACCCGAAGTTAATTTGAGTTTGGATTATGTTTGACGGTGTAATCAGATGAAAATTTACTTCAAACCCTTCTTTCTCTGTTTCTGGGCGTTCTCAGGAGTGCAACATCATGCACATCCTTGCTACTAAAAGAAATAGAATAGGAAATTATACTATTCTATGTGTGGACATTATTTATATATATAGGAAGTGGGTTGACTTTTTTTTATTATTATTAACTAGTAAGTGATCATTACTATGGATGGGTAATGGGATCAGTTCTGCACCAACTTCTTCCCCTTCCACGTGGGTGTGTAGGTGTATGCTCAATTTGGCTTCATCCATTATATTGGGGTGGGGCCCATGACATATTATTTATTCAGATTTTGCATAGGCTCGTGGTAAAATGCGCATAACTTTTTATTCTGAACTCAAATTATGAGGGATTATAAATAAATAAAAATTTAACACATATCACAGTTGAAAAAGTTTCTTAAATATGGAGGCATAAAATTTTTTTTTTATCAAATTCAAACCTGATCTGATGTCCTCGAATGTGCGGGGTGTAACTTCACATCAAGTGATCGAACAACCATCGGAGTACTTAATGGATGTGCTCCATCCATATAAATTCTTTTCAACACCTTTTCTGTATAGACAGATTGATGAACAAAGATATCATTTGTCAAATGCTCTATTTTCAAACCAAGACATAATTTTATCTTTCCAAGATCCTTCATCTCAAATTTTTTCTTTAGATAATCAATTGCCTTTTGAAGCTCTGCTGGAGTTTCAATGAGGTTTATGTCATTAGCATAAATAGAAAGTACAACAAACTCCGATGTTATTTTCTTATTTGATTTTTCTCATATAAGAATTATGAACAAGTTTAAAGAAACTCTTAAATGCTTCAGGCATTTTGAATCCTTCATTATTTTCATATAAAATTTATCAAGTGATAACATTCATTAGTATTTTGAATGCGTGACATCTTGTGGTGTCTGGAGTACAGGTCCAATAAGCTTTACGCTTATCAATAAGCATCATTTCACTTGATAACTATTTCTACATCAGCATGTTTTAATAGATGTAAAATTTAGATCCTCACAATTTTTTAAAATATTGCATGTTGTATTGTATCAAAGATATCGTCGACGATCATTTTGATATCAGTTCCAATGCGATATAACTTATTGAGATCTCTTCATTTTTCATCATTTTCAGGTACCTGAACCTTTTCCAAGGTTTTATAAGGTGTTATATCATGGTGCTTTCTAAAAGAACTTACCTCATCATTATGACCATCTTAATCATTTGCTCCTCTCCTTCTTCAAGGAGTTCTATATTTGGAATCATTTGGTCTCATGCTTCAGGCGTCTCATAGACCCTGTCCTTCCAAGACCTTTCACTGGAGCATTTGCAACTGAATTATAAAATAGGGTCAGCAAATACATCTGACAATTGATTTGCAATATTTTGCAAGTAAATTATCTCTTGAACTTTAAGTTCACATTTTTTTCTCTGAGGATCCAGATAATTCATCTCACACTCAATTTTCAGCTGCTAATTACTTCTCTCCCTAATGTTAGGAAAACTAATATTTACCCCCCAAGTTTATTTGGGGACCTATCTTTATGCGTTGTGGTGGAGCAATTGAATCATATACCACACATTCGGGTAGTAACACATTAGCTCTTCCGGAACTCTCAATTAATTTTTTGTACTACCATACATATCAACATTATTAATTGTCTCTCCACATAGTTTCAACTAAGAAACAATTCTAAACATTGCAGAGTTGTACTCATGAACAGACTTATAGTCTTGATTGATCCAATCATATCGTGTCTTTGGGTGGATGGCCATCTTCAGGTGGTCGTACCTTTCTTTTAGGATATTCCACAAAATAAGTTGATTCTTAATTGTGAGATATTCAATTTTCAGAATTTCGTCAATATGATGACGCAAGAATATCATAACCTCAGGACGATCTTGATTTGATGTTTTATTTTCACTTTTAATGGTGTCTCCAAGACCCATTACATCCATATGTTTCAGCATCCAATACCCGTGAAAGGTAGTTCTTACCTGATCTTTGAAGGGAAATGAAATCAAGTTTCGTAAGGTTAGCATATTAAAAAAAAGAGAAAAATAATACCTTGCCCTTCAAATTTTGAGACGGTAGAGTCATAGAGCAACAATATCACTCAAATCTTTCTAAGTGAGTGCTCAAGGCAGAGACTCGTGCTGATAACGTATTATGAAATAATAAAGAAAGAACAAGAATATTGTAGAGAAAGAGAGAAGAAGAGAAGTTCTTATTTCTTTTGATGGGATGAAATACAATGAAGGAGAACCCCTCTATTTATAGGGATAATTCCTCCTAACTTTTCTCCAAAAGATAGATTTTTACTATAATATAAACACATGTATCCACTACAATACAAATACCTGTATAGACATTCACTATAATACAAATATGTTTATAACATTAAGTTTTTTAAAAACAGAAATGGATCAAAAATTGCCCATAAACTATGCGAAATGGACCACATATACCCTCTATTACATTTTGATATCAAAAATACCCTTGCCGTCCAAGTATAAGACCACAAATACCCCTAAAGTTAATAATATTTTTTTTAACTGACGTGGCAAGCTAGGTGGGACTTTTTTCTAGACCTAAGCAAGCCAGCTAGGACTAACATTATAAGAAATATAATGTTTTGTGACAACTTTTAGTGGTGACTTGAAAAGCTTGTCACAAAAGGTAATAGTTTTAGGAGCAACATTAATAGTTGCCACTGAAAATAATATAAAAAATATTTATAATAAATAACTCTATGTATTTTTATTTATTTATACAACACTACAATATAATTATTAACATTTTTAATATATTAGAAATGAGTATTTATGTAAAAATAGTAATACTTTTAATAAAAATTATTGTTAAAAGTAAAAATAGTAAAGAAACTCTTTCATGTTGCCACTGATTATTTTGTTTTGTCTGTATGTATATTCAAATTTTATGTGTGATCTTATTAGTTATTGCTAATAAGTATTTAAGAGTACTTTGAACATATGTAATTACTATACCAATATATTAAAAGTGTTAATAATTATATTGTAATGTTGTATAAATAAATAAAAATACATAGAGTTATTTATTATATATAATAATTATTTATTAGAAATTATTGCTAATTTCATGTATTTTTTACTATTTCTAATAAAATGTGTTACTATTTTTACATGAATTAAAAGTGAAATTTTTACTATTTTTAATTTTAACAATAATTTTTATTAAAAGTGTTACTATTTTTACATAAATACTCATTTCTAATATATTAAAAGTGTTAATAATTATATCGTAGTGTTGTATAAAAAAATAAAAATACATAGAGTTATTTGTTATAAATAATTTTTTTTACATTAGTTTCAGTGGCAACTATTAATGTTGCTCCTAAAACTATCACCTTTTGTGACAAGCTTTTCAAGTCGCCACTAAATGTTGTCATAAAATATTATATTTCTTGTAGTGTTAGTCCTAGTTGGCTTGCTTAGGTGGAGAAAAAAGTCCCACATGGCTTGCCACGTCAATTTAAAAAATGTTGTTAACTTTAGGGGTATTTGTGATCTTATACTTGGACGGCGATGGTATTTTTGATACCAAAATGTAATGGAGGGTATATATGGTCCATTTCGCATAGTTCAAGGGCAATTTTGATCCTGTTCTGTTTTAAAAATAATAAGTTTTATAATAGTTTTAGCATGTTAAGAAAATTCTTGCAATTACTAATATGCTTTGAAAGAAAGATGAAATATATAATATTTATTTAACAAAAAATTAGGGACCATAGATTATTGAAGTCTTTAAAGACCCTTAATCTTTTGTTGGGTCAGTTATAAGGATATCAAGTAGATGAGGAAATTTATTATGAAATGTTATGTACGTACTACTAAATGTAAATCAACTGATCCCGCTAAGAATCTGTAAATAAAATTTTAAAATATTGTCTAACTATTTTTTTTTGCTTAAAATTAAGCTTAGTTGAATTAAACTTTTAAATTCAAAACTTAAAATAATTTATTTTGAATTTAAAAAGATAAAATAACTTATTTTTCAAAAATAGCTCATTTTGTAAGCGGAAAAATAACACATTAATTAGGTCATTGAAAAATCAAATTAAAAAAATCGAATCTAATTCAATAAATTAAATAAAAAATAAAAAATAAAAAAAATCGAATCAAATTTTTAAAAAATCGAATGCCCAACCCGGAATACCCATGACGCCGACCACTTCGATAACTAACTGACTACTGAAAATCAAAGTTATGAATTTTATCATTACAATTCCAACTGCCAAACATTCTAGATAATCTTTTATTTATAAAATTATGATCTATTGAAATTTTTTGAGAACATTTTTTCTTGAAAAGGGAGTCTAGTGTATTAATTATATATGGTTGATAAAATACTAAAAAGTAAAGATCTTTAAGTGGGCATTGTGTAATTGTGCTATTAGGTGAATTAAAATTATTAATTATTATAATTTCGTTTAAAAGTTTAAAAGTTAAAATCGAAAATTTTAAAAATGTAAATTAATTAATTTAAAATCAAATTTAAAAACTCAATTTAATTCAAAATTTGAATTGTACTTTCTTTAATTTAAAAATTAAAATTTTCATACTGTTAAGTTATATGGGTCGACCACCGTACTTCGGACCTGGTCCCTCTATCAAGTTACACAGAAACAGAGATACACACACAAGTAAATAGAACAGTAAGAAGATAACACACGATATTTACGTGGAAAACCTCCTTGCTCACAGGAGGTAAAAACCACGACCTACCTCGTAGGATTTCTCAAACTCCACTACTAGATCTGAGCAACAAAGGTTACAGACTCTAGTACTCTACTAAGAGATTAATCTCCTAATCTCCCACTTGTAACACCTCTATTACAGGACTTCAATGTCATCTACTCCAGCTAAAGCTCAACTGAAATACAAGGCTAACTCTAGCCGAAATGTCAACTAACTCTATTCGATTGAAACAAGAAAACAACCTTTGAAAAACAAGAAAACAAACTTGTACAAAATACAAAGTTTCTATCTGTTACAATGCACTTCTTCTTCCTTGATGGCAACCTCAAAACTTGAGCTCATTAACTTTGATTCTTTCTATCGAACGAGGAAACAATGGTTGCCTTTTTCAGAGAGAAGAATAAGCTTTAGGTCAAGGTGTGTTTTTCTGAATAACAGAGTTATTGGGTTTATCCATCTATTTGTTTGTCCAACTCTCTTTTTGTCCAAAGGGTAAAAGGAGAGAGTGTTGTTCATCCCAACAAGAAAACTCTCATTGGTCAAGTACATATGACCTACTTGGCCTAGGCTGCTGCTATGCTTCCCTGTTGCACTGCTGCGCCCTGCTGCTCTCACCAACTCACTGCCAAAAAGCAACCTTTCCAGCTGTAAAGGTTTTTCCCGCCCAGTTCAAATTTGAGTCACACCAGCACAAGGGGTCAGGTCCCTGTATGGGGTTGGCATCATCAAAACCAGCAATCTAACAATTTCCCCTTTTTGATGATGACAACCTTATAACACGCATCACAGTATGTCTTCCCCCTATCACCATAATTCCCCCTGTCACCATAATTCCCCGCTTCTAAGATCACCTTCCCCCTGTCTAGTATCTTCCCCCTTTGGCATCATAAAAAAGAAAAAGACAGTAAACCAAGACAGGAATGCAGAGATAAGTTAACTCATGGCCACTGGGGCAACACTAACACGAATGAAAATAAGAGAAGCCAGAGAATAGACAATAAGAACAATGCAACAGCCAAATTCATTCAGTCAGGAAAGCATTACATCATCACTTATCATAACAAAAGAGAATTTTACAAGAACTGTCAATAGTCATGGGAACAACAAGAGTAAGTTAGGTGAGGACAACAATCAGGGGTTAGAGAGGGAGAGAAGACAGAGCAGGGATATCATTTAGGGCCGGATAGTCTGGGTAAGAGGGCTAAGATACGATCATTGAAGGTTTCATGAGCAGTGAGCAGTTTCTTGGTCAAGTCCTTGACCTCAGCCTTCAGGGCTTCATTTTCCTCTTTGAAGGGTTCATTGGCAGTAAGCAGTTTCTGGGTCAGGGATTTAACCTCAGCCTTTAGTGCTTCATTCTCCTCCTTGAGGGCTGAGATTGTACCAGGTTCCTCCACCGGGTGCGCCTTCAGGCGAACTATTTCAGCCTCCTTCTGGGCAAGCAGAGCAGTAAGCCGTTCTATCTCCACATTAGACTTCTCTTGCGAGGCAATCAAGTCCGACACTATTGATTGGCTCTTTACACCTCCTCGTCGCATCACACATTCGCATTCTTCCAGCGTCGAGAGAGTAAGCATCTGCTTCTTTGTCCCTACTATCCCCATCCCGCATTCTACACCAAAAAATTCAAAGACCTTGTTCAGCAAGAATCTATAAGCCAGGCCATGCTTTCCATCCTTGACATGCATTATCTTGTGTATGTGATATATCATCATACTGGCCAGGCTTATGGGCTTAAACGTGCTGAGGGCCTCCATCAAGAATAGATTTGCAATCCCTGCCACAGTCCTCCTTTCTGCCCTTGGTAGGAGTACCTTGTTAACAAATTCAAACAACAACTGATACTCACCTTTCATTTGTTTCTTAAGGACCCTCTCCCCTGTGACTTTCTCCAGTTTGGCAGTCAAGGAAATAAAGCGCCGTTGTGCATATTCACCATCGACAGACCGGATCCCTCTATTGGGTACCTTTAGGATGGAACTGAGCACCTGCTCATTTATCATGAAGGTGACTCCACTCACCTTACTGAAGATCTTGGTACCATTGTCAGCAAATTCCAACTCTAAAACTCCCTGACCTCACCTTCATGTAAAACAGGGACTGGAGGAACAAATAAGTGTCGCCAACCTTGGAAGTTGACCATTTCCACAAGCTCAGCCATGCCCTCCATATCACAAATATCCGGGTCAAATACCCTCCCCCTTAACACCTTTTGATTTTGCATGATGAGCTGCCTGTCTTCCCTGGACAGCTCTGTGGAATCGTTTGTCCTTGCTTTGGAAGAGACACCTGCCTTCTTGGTATGAAAAGCCCTCTCTGGGGATGAAGAAGAAGAGGCTTCAGTAGGGGCCCTCACTTCATCCTCAGAGACCACTGGAGTAGGCTTCCTTTTCTTGGCTTTCTCCTTGTGAGAAGGAACAACCTTTCTTTTTGCCTTCGGCTTGGTGCTAGACAATGGTGCCTTTCCTTTCACACTGGCAGCCATCCGTATCTCATCACTTCCCTCCTGATCCACTACAACGTCGGGCTGCACACCCTCTTCATCGACTACCACATCGGGCTGCACATCCTCTTCATCAACTATCATTCTCCTTTTGAGTTTCCTTCGTTTAGCTGTCCTCACCTGGATCTCCTTTAGGGCATCAGCCATGAGCTTTTTTCCAGAGGCCCTGGTGTGAAGGGGACGAACCTGGTCCCTGGATTGGTTCAAAGGTGCACAAGAACTCATCTTTCTCACTTTCCAAACAAGTGGCTCATCATCTAAATTTTCTTCACTCTCCTGATCATCACTGAGGTTGGAGAGTATGTGAAGCTCTTGAGGAGTTCCATCCAACTTCGGGGATGAAGCAACACATGGAGGAGAGGTAGGAGGGGAAGGGGTTGAGGGAATTGTGTCTGCAGCGTTTTTAGGAGGGGAATTTTGCCCTTGGGACAGAGACACAGGTGAGGGAGAAGCAGGGGATACTAGGTCTGGAAGTACCTCAGTTCGTATAGAGCTTCACACGACAGGTTCGGAGGGAGTGGTATGGGTTCAAAAGATGGAAGGAGACACTTCATCTAATGGGGGAAGGGTTGCAAGAGGAGTGGGCGAGAGAGGGTTTTCAAGGTCTACCTCTGGTGAGGCCTCAGAGTGCCCTGACGGATCAGAGTTCATAGAGAGAGCAATGTTTAGGTCAGCAATTGGGGAGGAAAGAAGAGCAGAGGAAGTGGAGAAGGGGTTTACGAAGGGTAGTGAGGTCGGTGTAGTCTCCACAATCTCTGGTTCCTTGGGTGAAACCCCGACCTGTTTCTCTGATGGTGTCGAGGGTGAGAGGGAGTGAGACATTTTGTGAGGAGGAGAAGGGTTTCTGTCGAATGGAACTGGTGAGAAATTGATGGAGAGAAGGATTTGGAAAAGTTTCTTTGCAGAGAGCAGTTTGAGGGGGTGAGAAAAAGGTAGTAGAGGAAAGGCTTTTATGAGGGGGTTATGTCACGTCTAATTAAGGAAACATTTGAATTGGTGGGTAATAAGAGGTTACTTTATGACCGGGTACCGGAAGAAAAGAGCGGGAAGGGCAGTTCTTAGAATATTCTCACAGTTATGTTTATAAGTGAAAAAGTAATACTGACCTGATAGGACCTGGTCCCCTTATGAGGTTGAATAGGCAGTCCAAAGTTCCTGTCTTGTCTAAATCCAGCCTTCCTCACATCCACCATGCGTGTATACCTGGGGAGGTATGGAACTGAGTTAGACACATCAAACAACAAACTAGCAAGGATACCTGCATTCTGATGATAGCCAAGATGAGAATCGAAGCTTTGAAAGAGAAGAAGGAGAAATTAATTCATTTTGATTAAGCCCAGCCTTAATATGTTTTTCTCAAACTGGTCCTTGTTCAGGGCTTTGGTAAAGATGTCTGCAATCTGATCTTCTGTTCTGCAAAATTCCACACGAATATTTCCCTTCTCAACATTGTCTTTCAAAAAGTGATGTCTGATGTTAATATGCTTGGTCCGCTTGTGTTGCACTGGATTCTTAGCCATGTTCAGAGCACTGGTATTATCACACATCAAAGGCACACATTCAGTCAGGACTCCAAAGTCTTCCAGTTGCTGCCTAATCCACAGTAATTGAGCGCAACATGAATCAGCAGCCACATATTGCTTCAGCTGTCGAGAGTTCCACTGAATTTTGTTTTCTTGATCCCCAAGAGACTAGTGAAGGACCCAGAAAATGAGCCATGCCAGAGGTACTTTTCCTATTAACCAGGTACCCAGCATAGTCAGCATCAGAATAGCCAACAAGTTCAAATGAACCTCCAGATGGATAGAAGAGGACTAAATCAGAGGTCCCCTTAAGATATCTGAGAATTCTCTTAGCAGCCTTCAAATGAGATTCCTTGGGACAAGCTTGGAAGAGAGCACACATACCCGACTAAACACAATATCTGGCCTGCTAGCTATTAAGTAAAGAAGAGAACCAATGATCCCTCTATACATGGTTTCGTTCACTGGTGGACCAGGTTCATCATTGCCCAACTTTGAGGCAGTTCCTATGGGAGTGTCAATCGGTTTGGCACTTTCCATATGAAATCTAGTAAGAAGATCCCTGATGTATTTCTGCTGGCAGATTGCGGTTCCAGCTCTGTCCTGCTTGACTTGCAGACCTAAGAAAAATATGAGCTCTCCCATCATGCTCATCTCGAACTCACTTCCCATAAGCTTTGCAAAGTCCTCACACAGAGAGTCGAGTGTATCTCCAAAGATAATATCATCAACATATACTTGAACGATGAGTAGATTTCTTCCTCTTGTCTTGAGAAAAAGAGTGTTATCAATTCTTCCTCTCTTGAAACCATTGTCAAGAAGAAATTTAGATAGTCTCTCATACCAAGCTCTAGGAGCCTGCTTTAGTCCATACAGTGCTTTGTCCAGCTTGTACACATGATGAGGTTGATCAATATCTTCAATGCCTGGGGGTTGCTTCACATACACTTCTTCCTTTAAGTACCCATTTAAGAAGGCACTATTGACATCCATTTGAAACAAGTTGAATTCCATGTAGGAGGCAAAGGCAATTAGCATGCGAATAGCTTCCATTCTTGCTACAAGAGCGAAGGTTTCATCATAATCAATTCCTTCCTCCTGGTTATACCCTTGAACAACCAGTCGAGCCTTGTTCCTGATAGTAATCCCTTGCCCATTTAACTTGTTCCTGAAGACCCACCTGGTCCCAATAACAGTTCTATCAGATGGTTTTGGAACCAGGTGCCAAACTCTGTTTCTTTCAAATTGATGCAGCTCCTCCTGCATTGCATTTACCCATTCCACATCCTTTAGAGCCTCCTTGATGTTTTTAGGCTCAATCTGAGATATGAAGGCTGATGAAGCAAATGTGTTTCGAGTCTTGGATCTGGTTTGCATTCCTGATTCCAGTGGAGACATTAAGTTGTCAAGAGGATGAGAGGATTTGTGTTTCCAGTTAGATCCCCTGATAGAAGACTCTCCTGCATCCGAACCTGGTCCCTCTTCTGGGTTTCCTTCAGTACCATCTTCCTTCTGAGAATCTTCTTCGCTGGTCTGTTCTGCTGCTTTATCATGAATGACCTGATCTCCATCCTGCAAAGAGTTCTTTGTTGCCTCATGTTCTTCAGATGAATCCTGATTAACTGCTTCTCTTTGGGTCTACCAGAGTTCTTCAAGTTCATCCTCATTCATTGCTTCTGTGTTCTTTAGCTTCCCATTTTCATCAAAAATGACATGGATACTTTCCTCAACACACTGAGTCCGTTTTTTGTAGACTCAGTATGCTTTGCTATTTAACGAGTAACCCAGAAAGATTCCTTCATCACTTTTCGGATCAAATTTTCCTAGATTGTCTTTGCCATTGTTCAGCACAAAGCACTTGCATCCAAAAACTCTGAGGTAGTTCAGCATCGGCTTACTTTTGTTCAGCAGCTCATAGGGGGTTTTTCCAAGTAAGGGCCGGATAAGACACCTGTTGACCACATAACAAGTTGTGTTGACAGCTTCTGCCCAAAACGACATTGCCACACCTCCATCTATAAGCAATGTTCTGGCAATATCAGGAAGAGTTCAATTCTTCCTTTCAATAACTCCATTTTGTTGTTGAGTCCTGGGAGTAGAGAAATTATGACTAATCCCCTTGGCAGCACAAAAATTTTCAAATTTTGCATTTTCAAATTCAGTTCCATGATCGGACCTGATCCCTGCAATGTTACAGTTCAGCTTCACCTGAATTTGATTTGCAAATGATTCAAAGGTGGGGAATGTTTCATCCTTAGAGCGAAGAAACATTGCCCAGGTATACCTTGAATAATCGTCAACAATCATGAAAATGAGTTTCTTTCCTCCACGACTTGCAATTTTTATGGGTCCACACAAGTCCATGTGCAGTAGTTCCAGAGGTCTAGAGGTGCTTACTTCCTTCTTACTCTTAAATGAACACCTGGTATGTTTCCCTTGAACACAAGCATCACAAATCTGACTTTGAGCAAATTTCACATTTGGAAGTCCCCGAACCAGGTCCCTGGACACTAACTTGTTAAGAAGAACCGAGCTCACATGCCCCAGCCTTCTGTGCCACAGGGTAGCTTCATCATCTACCACACTTAAACAGTTGAGGCCATCTTCAGTAGCTGAGTCAAGATCAACCACATACATACTCTTGCATCTCTTTGCAGTCAAAATCACCTTCCCTGATCGAAGGTCTGTCACTGTGCACCGGTCTGAAAGAAATTTGACCTAATTTCCTTTGTCGCAGATCTGTGAAACACTCAGCAGACTGTACTTCAGCCCACTTACATAGAAGACATTTTCTATGGCATGAGCAAGTGTCTTCCCAATCTTTCCAACACCAAGAATGTGTCCCTTTTTGCCATCTCCAAATGATACTGAGCCTCCTTGACATGCCTTGAGTGAGAGAAAATTATCAATATCTCCGGTCATGTGTTTTGAGCAGCCACTATCCATGTACCATTTCTGACTGCCTTCTCTCACTCCTTCCTGCACAGATAAATTACAGATTAGACTTGGGAACCCATTTGAGCTTGAGTTCCCAGTACCGAGACAGAGGAAAAATCATATTTCTTTTAGACCATTCAGATAGCATGATTCGAGACACTTTGGGACCAGGTACCCTGATGTCCCAGATTTTTCTTTACTGTTCACAGTCTTCCTTAAGGCAGCTTGCCTAGAAACATAGTCAGGTCTAAGGTGGCCATTCCTTCCACAGTGTGTGCACAACAAATTATCAGGATTAGATCCATACTTACTGTGAGGATTATAAGGAGGATAGATTTTCTTATATCCAATCCCTTCACTAGAGTTAGATTTTTGCCCAGTTAATTTTTCCAAGATCTGTGAGGAAGCATTCCACTTAAGAGACCTCTCAAGCTCAGCATTAAGTTGGGTCACATCTTTCTCAAGCTCAGAATTTCTTTTCATTATTAAGGTGAGCTCATTTTGTGACCTTTTTAATTCTACCTCCAATTCACTTTGAGCATTTCTCATGTCACTAGCCCCCCCCCCCCTTTTTAATAAAAATATTCTGCTCATTAACCAACTCTTGACACTTTTCTTCTAGTTCTGCCAGATTAGTGATCAAGATTCCCTTTCTGACTCAAGTTTATCAATGCATTGATTCAAATTTTCCTTTTCTTTAGTAAGATCATAGAATGAGTCAATTAACACAAAAGCTAAAGATCTCAGTTCCTTCACATTATAATCCTTTAAATTCTTTTTAATGTCATGGAAGGTTACCTCTTCTTCTTCATCAGCATCTGAATTTGCCATGAAGGCAAACATCATGTTGAAGGGTGAATCATCGTCCTCCACAGCCATCATTGAGGCATCCTCACCAGCTTCATCCTTGTCTGATTCACCTGAAGAATTTCCCCATGCAGCCAGAGCTTGCTTTACTAGCTTGTCAGCTGCAGCTCTCCTTCTGAATTTATCTGGGACCCGGTCCTTCTTCTAGGCTTTTTCTGCACTGGTTCTCAGGTACTCCTTGTAGTCGACTTTATGCATTGGACAGTCTTTGATAAAGTGACCTGGTTTCCCGCATTTGTGACAAAGATCGTTGGAACCAGGCCCCCTATTGAAACTTGACCTCTTGGGAAAGCTGCCACTGCGCCTAATCATTTTTTGAAATATTCTTGTCAAGTAAGCCATTTCTTCATCCTCTTCATTGGAGCTAGCTTGAGCTCCTTTGAGAGCTAGACCCTTGTCCTTCTTCTGCTCACCTCTGCTTTGGTCCTGCTGCCGTTTGAGCTCATAGGTTTTTAGATTTCCTATGAGTTCATCCATTGTGAGGACTTCCAGATTCCTGGCTTCGGTTATGGCATCAACTTTGCTCTCCCAAGACTTAGGAAGAACACTGAGAACTTTCCTGACCAGCCTACTTGGTTTTATCACTTCCCCCAGACAGTAAAGCTCGTTTGTAATGGAAGTGAGTCTGGTATGCATTTCTTGAATAGATTCTCCTTCCTTCATAGAGAACATCTCATATTGGTTGGTAAGCATATCCACCTTGGACTGTTTAACTTGGCTGGTCCCTTCATGTGTCGTTCTAAGACAGTCCCATATCTCCTTGGCAGTCTCACAGGCAGAGATTCGATTATACTCATCCGTACCTATACCACAAACAAGGAGCTTCTTTGCTTTGTAGTTCTTTTCAATGAGTTTTCTGTCATTGTCATCGAACTCCTTTCTTGTTTTGGGAATCGAGATGGTTGTCTCCCCTTCCTTTACTGTTTTCATGGGGACATAAGGTCCATCTAACACCACATCCCACCGCTCACTATCCTCAGCCATGATAAAGTTGTGCATTCTTGTCTTCCACCAACCGTAATATTGACCATTAAACCTGGGGGGTCTAGTAGTAGATTGTCCCTCTTCTAGATTCGGTGGTGCTGCCATATTTCACAGGAGTCTTTCAAGGTGTTAGCTTTATTAGAAAGCACCTGCTCTGATACCAAATGTTAAGTTATATGGGTCGACCACCGTACTTCGGACCTGGTCCCTCTATCAGGTTACACAGAAACAGAGATACACACACAAGTAAATAGAACAGTAAGAAGATAACACACGATATTTATGTGGAAAACCTCCTTGCTCACAGGAGGTAAAAATCACGACCTACCTCGTAGGATTTCTCAAACTCCACTACTAGATCTGAGCAACAAAGGTTACAGACTCTAGTACTCTACTAAGAGATTAACCTCCTAATCTCCCACTTGTAACACCTCTATTACAAGACTTCAATGTCATCTACTCCAGCTAAAGCTCAACTGAAATACAAGGCTAACTCTAGCCAAAATGTCAACTAACTCTAGTCGAATGAAACAAGAAAACAACCTTTGAAAAACAAGAAAACAAACTTGTACAAAATACAAAGTTTCTATCTGTTACAATGCACTTCTTCTTCCTTGATGTCAGCCTCAAAACTTGAGCTCATTAACTTTGATTCTTGCTATTGAACGAGAAAACAATGGCTGCCTTTTTCAGAGAGAAGAATAAGTTTTAGGTCAAGGTGTGTTTTTCTGAATAGGAGAGTTATTGGGTTTATCCACCTATTTGTTTGTCCAACTCTCTTTTTGTCCAAAGGGTAAAAGGAGAGAGTGTTGTTCATCCCAACAAGAAAACTCTCTCATTGGTCAAGTACATATGACCTACTTGGCCTAGGCTGCTGCTATGCTTCCCTGCTGCACTGTTGCGCCCTGCTGCTCTCACCAACTCACTGCCAAAAAGCAACCTTTCCAGCTGTAAAGGTTTTTCTCGCCCAATTCAAATTTGAGTCACACCAGCACAAGGGGTCAGGTCCCTGTATGAGGTTGACATCATCAAAACCAGCAATCTAACACATACCCAATTCGATAGTTGAACATTCACCCAGTAACATTCACCCCTAGTCAATAAGAAAGTTGATAATTAAAATAATGAATACGTAAATATATAGTAAGACTTTGAAAACCGAAATAATTATATAAAGGTTGGAGAGGCACGTAGACCATAACCAAGTTTAGAGCAAATATAGGATATAAGTTGAAAACAAAAGCGACATGTCAATAGCATATGCTTACGGGAAGATCACGCCAATTCTTGCTACTCACCTCATGTATATTTTTTGGATGAGTTAGAGACTCGTATGTTGGGATGAGGAAGCACCACAACTAAAGTTTGATATGATAATAAATAATGAAAATACGTTGGACATAATATTTTATGTGGAAAACCCTCAAATAAATAGAGGGGAAAAACCACGGGGTAGAAGGATTTACTATATAAATATGGGAGTACACTACTCTCAATTACAAGGCGAAACACTTGTAGAAGGAATAACTCACTAAAGACACTCAAGACTGCAATATTTGTCTTGGTGTATAACTCTCTTTATGTTCTTACTCTTTTGGATTGTAATTTTTTGTGGGAATTTGTGGATCTGTGTATATAAAATAATGAAAGAAAAACGTTCTATTTATAATAGAACTAAACCGTGTAGAAGGGTGTAAAACAGAGATCAATTTGGATAAGGTTTGTCCTCTTTTTCCTTTTTCTATTTGGACAAGATTTGTCCTCTTTTTTCCTTTTTCCATTTGAACAAGGTTTGTCCTCTTTTTTCCTTTTCCTTGTCTAACTAACTTTGTTGACACCGTATTAATCACGTGTTATAAAATAAGAATAAATAAGTAATAATGCAAATATGAAAATACGTAGGCAAGAAAGGTAAAGAAACAAGAAAGGAGAGTCTTTTTTATTTTATTGAAGTGTTTCTCAAGTTTTTAAATGTTTTTAAAATGTATCATCCATCAATATTTCTATTTTATATTATTACAAGAGGATAATTATAAGGTTGTCTTGAACATGACATTGATCTTTTGAATCTTTTGAAAATATGAAAGAAATTATTGGGTCGTGAGAGATCAATGAAAAATAATAAAAATGTGGATATTACTGTACAATATGAATAGGAGATGAGAGATTATGTGTAATACTGGAGATTTATCTTTAATGCAGTGAACATCCATTTTTATTAGTTTCATAATAAAATTTAATTTTTTAATTACTTTGCATATCATCTCTAATTTTAACTTCTTCTGTTAAATGAAGAATTTAGCTAAGTTGATTCTAATACACTATGATTTTTAACTATTTCGTCACTTGATAACACGTGTGTTAAAATTAAGTTTATACGATTATTCATGTTTAAAGGTAATACAATTTTAAAAATAATATGAATATAATATATTTTCTATATGACAGGAGGAAAAATACATATTTTAATTGATAAGAGGTTAAATGTCAAAATCATATATCAATAAGGACCAAAAATTAAAATTTATGAATATTTGAAGTACCAAAAATGCTATTTTCACTTCTACATTTTAATACTATGAACATGTCACCATTGACGTTTCCCTAAATGTATTTAATTACTAGGTTTTACCGCCTTGACCTCTTAAAATAAGTATAAAATTGTCATCAATAGTATTCTTATTTTTAAATTATTGCGTATTATATTCGGTTAAGACATGGCCAAATACATACATAATTTTTTAAATGTGGCTCTATTTTTTATTTTGGCACTTTAATTCAGTCTTGTTCCATTTTAATCCTCCAACTCTATTTTTCATGCTCCTATTTAAACACAAAATACTAATTTTTATATTTTTATTATTTTTATTTATACTCTTCAATTGTAATTTTATATTTTAAAATCGACAGACATTCGTTAGTTTTTGTAAAAGTAAATAAAAAATTGACGGACATACGTTGATTTTTTTTAAATAATATATATTTTTTAGAGTTTTTGTGCATTTTTGCGAAAAAAATAATCAATGAACGTACGTCGATTTTTAATGTTTGTGAGTTTTCTTTTATTTAGAAAAAATCATTGACAACCTGACGAAGTCTGTTGAAATTAATTATTTTTTAGTAGTGTTATTAACAATAAATTAGAATTTTTTTTACTTATATTGAAGATGAGTTTTTCTCACTCGTATTGAAGTGACTTAAGAATTAGAAAATAGGATATTTGAGTTAAACTCAGATGAGTTGGATGATATAAAAAAATACGTTTCATTATTTAATTGAATATTTTGTACCTTTTTAAAAATATTTTTCAACACACGTTGAATAGTTTACACTTAATAATATTCAGTATTTACACTCAATTTTTTTAATTTATTTTTACAAAAAATAACGAATGTCCATTGGTTTTTAAAATGTAAATTACAGTTGAAGAGTATAAATAAAAATAATAAAAACATAAAAGTTAGTACTTTGTGTTTAAATAGAACATGAAAAATAGAGTTGGAGGTTAAAATAGAACAATGCTCAGTTGATGTGCCAAAATGAAAAATGAAGCCAAATTTAAAGGACTGTGTATGTATTTGACAATAATATTAATTTGATGAACTATCATATGCACGAATATAGCACTAAAGTATACTCTCTTTATCTTGAATTATTTATCGTATTTTTTAAAAATAGAATCTCAAATTATTTATTAGTTTAAAATTTTTAAAAGAAGTTAATTATTTGTCATAATAGATAATTGAAACGAAGAAAATACCGAATAATAATATATACATGAAAAATTTTAGTCTCAATTAATAAATTACCTGAACTTTTACTTTATTAATAAGATTCGATTAGCAGTCTTGTAATCTATTTCTCATGTCTCCTTCCCATACCCCTTTATAATAAAAGAAGTTTTCTTCTTCTTCTTCTTCTTTTTTTTCTTTTTTTTAAATTTTATTTTAAGGGAACAACAATGCGTGAACTTCCATATCCATAAAAATATATTCGTAGTTAGAGGACAAAATTATTCCCCTTTTCTTACTTTTTATTTGTTAGAATAAAATTTACACATTATTTAAAAAAATTAATAGAGATTGCAATAAACTAATATAATCTTATTTAATTAATAAATATATTTTAAAAATATACAATAATCATTATATTTACATTCTAAAGTATATAGTATCTATCAACAATTTTGAAGTTAGAAAATGACCCAAGCCTCTCAATTCACATATTAGCCTCATTCTCAATTAATAAGAATTAATTTATAAAAATAGCATAAATAATATTTTTAAAATGTGTTTATATAACAATATAAGAATTTAGAAAGAAAATTATGACTTTCAAATTGATAAACAATTATGTTTGAGAATTTGATCCAATCTAGTATAGATATATATGGAGAAAACACTATAAATTATCATAAAATTTATAAATTAAATATTTGCAGGTTATGAAATGAAAGATTTGTGAGCTATTGAGATTATTAAAGATTTAGGTTATGAAAATGTTATACCCCGTAAGATTTTCGGCACCTGGATGGCCTATTCGCGCGTTGGTTAAGCATATTTGAAAGCCATACGTGCTAGGGAAAGGCCCGGGAAAGGATCGGACGAGTAGCCTGTCGAACCATCGCGGAAGGAGCCCGGGCAGAGCCCCTCCGCGATGGCAACGTGTCACGGAGGTGGAGCCTCCGCGTTGGCTCCGTGACACGTTGGGCCTATCCAGGCCCAAGTATATAAAGCCCCACTTCGGTTTATTTTCATTAAAATCATTATAATTTCCAGAGAGTTCGCAGCAAACAGAGAGAGACGAAGAGGGTGAAGATATTATCATTCGATTACGCTGCCAAACGTAGTCTAAACTCAAATTAACTCCAGATACCGAAGTATTTAGCGGCAGGGAGCATTCCTACGGATTTAGTTTCGCGAGATTCGGCCGACAAATCGTCGTGCTACCGGACTAAGGTAAGTGGAATTTCTCCAAACTAGTGTCTATGTGTTCCTAGCTGTGAAGTGAATACTTCTCCCTTCTGGACTTCTGGAAAATAGCGAGTTTTCGACTGTCTTTCGATAAGCCTAAGTTTAGGCTATAATTATATCGAAAGTGATGTCGTCCTTCAAAATAAAGTTGTATTTAGTACTGATTGATGTATATATGAATGCAGTTGGGAGAAATAGCTGGAATACTGACCGAGCTACGCCGGTTAGTCGGAAAATCAGAAGCGAAGGTATGTAAAGCTAGTTTCCTCGGCAAGTTAGTAGTCTCGGTATAGTGAAATAGTTTAAAGGTCAGTAGAATGTTCAGAAGTCGTGTGTTATGTTTATTATGAATATTGGTACGAGATTGGAAGCATCATGATATGTATAGCGTGAAACTTGCTAGCACGATATAAATTCTAATACAAAGTGTTAGGAACTGTACAGCATGCCCACTATGTGATTTAGTAAAGTATGTTAGGATATTATCGTATTCAGTTGAGACTTAGTAAAGCAATATAAGTACCTGTAAGGTATCTCAGAAGTAGAATGGTAGATTAAAAGGAAGTTTAGAAAGCATGTTAGAAATAGTAAATCATGTTACTCAGTTATCCAGCATGATTTCCAGCAGAAAAACTATATCTTGTTCAACATTAGACTCAGCACAGTATGACAGAAGATTATATATATATATATATATATATACCATTATCAGTCTCAGCATATATTAAATACATACATATCACTATCACTAGTTCAACATACAGTATGTACAGATACATTATCATCACTAGCTTTAGCTTGTGGTATATGCAGATAGTATTACTAGTTGAGACCACTGTATTGTCTTGGGGTTGGATTACCTAGCATTCATGACCGCCCCAGGGTTAATAGCTGTATCGACTCGTCCGCCAGAGGGCGAGGATATGTCACTCTACGGAGTGGCATGCCGTCCCACAGGGGACAAATATGGGATGTCGGTTTCCTCATATTGTGCCTTGGTTGGCCTTTATACACCCCCCTCGAGCGGGTATGCCCGGGGTGTTGATTCAGGAGTCCTCCGGACTCAGGTACAGTTATAGTCAGGGGCTCAGCGAGCCCAAGTGCATACCCAGGGGATCGACAGGATGCTTATAGTTATTATAGGAGATGGGACGACCGGGGTAGGGTGTTGATTGTACCTCCCGGCTTATGGGGGCCGGGTAAGGTTTGTGTGTGCTATGCTATGTTATGTTGTGTTATGCTATGTTACCCTAGATACGAGTAGATTGACAATAGAGCGATACATTTCCAGGTATGCCTCCTACTCCTTCCAGCATAGTTGAGAGTAAGCATAGCTTTACATTTTCAATCAGTTTAGTCTATTCCTTTCTGTTTCAGTTCCTTCAGTTGTATTGTTGTTTTCAGATATCTTTCAGTTGTTGTTTTACATACTCCGTACCAGCGGTGCTGACGCCCATTTGGGGCGCTGCATTACTTGCCTGCAAGTACTCATAGACGAGGAGGCGATCCCTCGTAATCCTAGCCAGCGCAGAGTCATCAGCTCCTGTCATCCGGAGCTTGATATTTCAGAGGTTTATATTATTTCCTTTTGTTGTACAGTACGGGTAGGTCGGGGCCCTATCCCGACCATCTTATCAGTATTCTTAGAGGCTTGCAGTCTGTATATATTTCGCCGTGGTCAGTTGAGCCGGTCGTGTGAGGCCGTGCAATTTGTTATAGTTGTTTAGCATTTCAGTTATGTTGGCCGTGTGAGGCCTTATCCAGTCAGTAGTGGTGACCTTGCCGGTCACGTAGTTATTCAGTATCCCATTGTCGAGTTACGGATAACTAGACAGCATGGTGGCCTTGTCGGCCCGCATAGGCTTCCTTATAGTGATATGTTTCTGGTTAGCTGTTATTACAGGTACAGGTGGCTATAGGCCCAGCTGGCCGGAGGCTGTGTTTACAGCCGTTATATAGCCCTTTGTTTCCAGAAATTTGAGTTAGAGCCAGCCAGGCACTAGATGTGCTCAGGCTCAGTAGTCTAGCAGTTCAGGTCCTAGTAGGGCACCAGGTGCCAGTCATACCCCCCAAGGCGGGGCGTGACAAACTTGGTATCAGAGCAGGTCATGTCCCAGGGAGTCTGCAAGCCGTGCTAAGTAGAGTCTTGTCTATGGATGTGTTGTGCACCACATACTATAGGCAGGAGGCTGCGAGGCATAATAGGATGGTTACCCTTCTTTCATACTCAGTCGTGCCATAGCACAGTACAGTACACGGTTGGTCCTTTTAAAACTTATCATATTCTTTGAATACAGATACAAGTCAGACCAGCGAAATCCTATCCCAGGCAGAAGATCAGATATAGCAACAGGAGAGAACATCAGCCAGTTACAAGGTAACTACAGCAGCAGGAGGAGGTAACAGGGACCTCCCAATGTTATCTTTTTATTGGTACCATCCCAGTATATGTCGATAACTTCAGAATAGGAAGTCATAAGCATAACGTATAAATGAGTCGATTTATTTGTTAGATATATATATAAGACCTGATTAAGATAGTAGACAATATTAGATTATCAGATAAGTGTGAGAAAGAGAGGGAAATGTAGGATTCCCACCTCCATTCCTTCAGGTGTGGTACAGTTCCATGTCTTCATTTCGTTGCAGTAAGAAAAAGTCATTCCTACCCCTTAGTTTTGATCCCAGTGTAGCAAAGGGCATAAGGATTGAGACGATGTTGCCCAAAGCAGGCAGTAAGTGAAAGGTGGATTGGTTGATTCCAGAAAGTGTTAGAAAGAGTAAGGAGCCCTTATGATTATGTAGGTTGTGCAGACCCTCACGGTAATAAGTCAGAAGAGCAAGTAAGACTACTAGCTTACTCGAAGTGGGTGTAGGATATCCGTCAATGATGGACTCCCAGTAAGAGTCAAGTTCAAGTCAGGAAAGGGTTGAATCCGCCATGGCATGCTAACGACGGCAGGGTATGTTTTCAAGATAATAGTTATAATTTTAGCAGTGATATCAAAAGACAGGGGGATTATATGAATAAGATGGGTCCGACTGCAAGTCAGAAGAAGTATAGGTTGGAATTTGACTGGCAACCTTATTGACAGTGTAAGGCGGGTACCTTGAACTCCATAGCCCAGTTTAAGGAAGATGAAGGTGAAGAGCATGAATACTAGATTTTGAGGGGAAATCAGAATCATCTCTAGATTGATAGAACATCGTGTATTAAGGACTAAACCTTAGACGAACAGCTAAGAGACAGTAAGGTTGTAGTTTAGAATGTTGCGGTATGTCCGCCCAAGGAGAAGGTAAGAGGGTACCGAACCAGAGACTCCAATCTAGTGTGGCCCAGAGACAAGGTCCAACAGACAGTCACGGGCCTTAATATAATGCCAAGTAAGGCCACAAGGTTCGGATGTTGACCCCACATTGTAAGAGTGGCGAAATTTTAGATAGCAGATCATAACTAAAGTGCATGTGTGTGTTGCTTCCAGAATGGAATGAAAAAAAATCCCATGAAATGATACGAGAGGATATGAGATATCATTAGACCGTAGGAGCGGTATATCATGTGCAGTATGAAATTCAGTAAGGCATGTTAGAGATTATGTATCACCACAAAATTCAGTATGTATTGTGTATAGTTGTTGATATATATATATATATATATCTACAGATGATAGATATGATGTAAGTAGTTGGCAATGGGGGTTACAGTCACACAGATTTTGGTTAGCTGCTAGGAAATATATACAGATCGTACTGCAGGACCCCTCACCAAAAGAGAGGGGGGCATGTTAAGTGTTCGTACATTGTTTTCCCAGCCTTGTAGGTGAGAGTCGGCTTTAGTCAACCTAGCATGCAGAACACCCCGCAAATCAGCCGACCGTCTCAGTCAGACAAACCTGTGGGTACCCCAAGAAAGAGTCCATATCAGTAGTCAGTGACAGACTAGTACTTCAGCTAGTTCTCGTAAGGTATTCAGATACAGAGCCCTAACAGAAGGCCAGTCTTTACAGAATGGCTCATAAGACCGAGAATTTCCAAGAACAGTAATATAAATCCAAGGGGGTACGAATAAGGCGTAAGAAATTGGTAGTACTCTGCTAGCACAGTGTTTACTAAGACAAGGAGATCGGTAGGTTCCCTATGAAGATCCAGGGACGAATCGCTTGAGAGTAGGTTGGACTAAGCACAACACCACAATTGTTCAATTAGGAGGACGAAACAGTTAGCTGTCCACAACCCCGCAGTTATACATGAGCTACAGATGTTCGAGTAGGACATGTAGAGCATCATTAGACTACTGCAGAATTCGGATCATTTAACCTAGCTATTTAGTTAGTTAAGGTTATTCAGCCAGACTATTAGAGATCATGATCATTGTCAGGATCCACTGGTCAGATACTGGCACATGGTGTGCAGATAGTCGTTCATGTTATCTCAGCAACAAGTAGCCTTAGCATGCGGCCAGAAGGCCAGATAAGCTCTAGCTATACCGGTAGATTACTTGTCAGTTCCTCCGGTATAATAAACTAGTATGACCGTCAGTTATATGTCAATTTTTCTAAATGTGAATTTTGGCTGAGTTCAGTAGCCTTTATGGTCACATTGTGTCGGAGGCTGGTGTACAGGTAGATACACAGAAAATCGAAGTAGTGAAGACATAGCCCAGACCTACCACTCCGATCGAAGTATGCAATCCTTGAGGTTAGCCGGGTACTACAGAGGGTTTGTAGAAGGATTTTCCACCTTAGCAGCACCTCTGACTAAATTGACACAGAAGGCAGCAAAGTTCCAGCAGACTGAGGTGTGTGAGTAGAACTTTCAGGAGTTAAAAGACAGGTTAACATCAGCCCCAGTGTTAGTATCACCAGAAGGTGCAGAGGGTTGATGCAGCATGGTAAAGTAATAGCTTATGCTTTCAGGCAGTTGAAGAAACATGAAAAGAATTATCTTACCCATGACCTGGAGTTAGCTGCAGTAGTTTATGCCTTAAAGAGTGAATATTTTGTATCACCCAGGAAGGGCTAATGTGGTAGCAGATGCCCTTAGCCGTAAATCTATGGGGAGTTGGCATACTTGCATCCTGAACAGCGAGAATTGGCCCGAGAATTACACCAGTTAGCCGGTTTAGCCATTCACATAGCAGAAATAAAGGACAACAAAGCGGTAATACAGAATTTCGCAGTGATGAAGTAAAGGAACGACAGCATGAAGACCCTAGCCGGGTTCAACTTGAACACAAGGTTCAGCAAGGAGAGGTGACATATTTTCAGGTAACCGGGGATGAAGTGTTGCGATGTAAAGGCCACATTTGTGTTCCAGATATTTTGGGGCTTCGCCAGCAGATTATGAGCGAGGCGCATTACGCCCTCTATTCTCTCCACCCAGGCGCGACGAAAATGTACCATGATATCAAAGAAAACTACTGGTGGCTAGGTATGAAAAGAAATTGCTGAATTTGTAGCTCAGTGTCCTAACTGCCAACAGGTGAAAGCAGAACATCAGAAACCAGACAGTTTGACCCAGGACATAGTTGTGCCTCTCTGGAAATGGGAAGCAATAAACATGGACTTTGTAGTAGGATTACCCCTTACCAGGCATAGACATGATTCATTCTGGGTAATTGTTGACAGACTGACGAAATCAGCCCATTTCCTGCCAGTAAAAGCTACTTTCTCTGCCGAAGATTATGCCGAATTGTATATCAGAGAAATAGTTAGATTACACAGTGTTCCAGTATCTATTATCTCCGATAGAGGAGCATAGTTTACGGCTAGATTTTGGCAATCATTTCAGAGAGGTCTGGGGACGCAGATTAATTTGAACACAGCATTCCACCCTCAGACAGATGAACAGGCTGAGCGCACTATTCAGACGCTCGAGGACATGCTACGAGCATGTGTGCTAGATTTTGGAGGTAGCTGGGATGAGCATTTGCCGTTAATTGAATTTGCTTATAGTAACAGCTATCACTCAGCCATCCAGATGGCGCCTTTCGAGGCATTATACGGGCGAAAATGCAGATAGCCGATTGGTTGGTTTGAAATAGGAAAATCAACATTGGTTGGGCCAGACATTGTTCAGCAGTCAGAGGAAAAGGTAAAGCTTATCCGAGAACGCTTACTGACTGCACAGAGCCGCCAGAAATCATATGCAGATGTGTGGCGCAGAGACCTGGAGTTTGATGTGAATGACTGGGTATTTTTGAAAGTATCCCCAATGAAAGGGGTGATGAGATTCAACAAGAAAGGTAAGCTCAGTCCGAGATTTGTTGGGCCTTATCAGAATCATCGAAGAATAGGCCGAGTAGCATATGAGTTAAACTTGCCCCCAGAATTAGAATCCGTTCATCCAGTCTTTCATGTGTCTATGCTGAGGAAATGCATAGGAGACCCATCCAGAGCAGTCCCAGACCAGGATATCCAGGTTACGGAGGAGCTGGCCTATGAAGAGATTCCGGTAGCTATACTAGACAGACAAATTCGTAGGTTGAGAACTAAGGATATTGCGTCTGTTAGGGTATTGTGGCGTAACAGGACCCGAGAGGAGATGACATGGGAGGCTGAGGAAGATACGAAGATTAGATATACTCACTTATTCCAGGCCTAGTCAGGCAACAAGTATGTCCATATTATTACTTATCCAATACCTAGTGGTTGTGTATGTATAAATGAGAAAGATTGATATTTAGCTATCCAGTGAATATTAAAGTATTGTTTGCAGTACCTGTATTGGACTTTTCTGCGTTTCAGGTTTTCGGGATAATCCATATTACAGGGGAAACTCTGCTGAAATTTTCCTAGAAATAAGTTGAGAAGTCCTCTAGATAAAAGTTTACATTCGAGGACGAATGTTCTTAAGGGGGGGAGAATGTTATACCCCGTAAGATTTTCGGCACCTGGATGGCCTATTCGCGCATTGGTTAAGCATATTTGAAAGCCATACGTGCTAGGAAAAGGCACGGGAAAGGATCGGACGAGTAGCCTGTCGAACCATCGCGGAAGGAGCCCGGGCAGAGCCCCTCCGCGATGGCAACGTGTCACGGAGGTGGAGCCTCCGCGTTGGCTCCGTGACACGTTGGGCCTGTCCAGGCCCAAGTATATAAAGCCCCACTTCAGTTTATTTTCATTAAAATTATTATAATTTCCAGAGAGTTCGCAGCAAACAGAGAGAGACGAAGAGGGTGAAGATATTATCGTTCGATTACGCTGCCAAACGTAGTCTAAACTCAAATTAACTCCAGATACCGAAGTATTTAGCGGCAAGGAGCATTCCTACGGATTTAGTTTCACGAGATTCGGCCGACAAATCGTCATGCTACCGGACTAAGGTAAGTGGAATTGCTCCAAACTAGTGTCTATGTGTTCCTAGCTGTGAAGTGAATACTTCTCCCTTCTGGACTTCTGGAAAATAGCGAGTTTTCGACTGTCTTTCAATAAGCCTAAGTTTAGGCTATAATTATATCGAAAGTGATGTCGTCCTTCAAAATAAAGTTGTATTTAGTACTGATTGATGTATATATGAATGCAGTTGGGAGAAATAGCTGGAATACTGACCGAGCTACGCCGGTTAGTCGGGAAATCAGAAGCGAAGGTATGTAAAGCTAGTTTCCTCGGCAAGTTAGTAGTCTCGGTATAGTAAAATAGTTTAAAGGTCAGTAGAATGTTCAGAAGTCGTGTGTTATGTTTATTATGAATATTGGTACGAGATTGGAAGCATCATGATAAGTATAGCGTGAAACTTGCTAGCACGATATAAATTCTAATACAAAGTGTTAGGAACTGTACAACATGCCCAGTATGTGATTTAGTAAAGTATGTTAGGATATTATCATATTCAGTTGAGACTTAGTAAAGCAATATAAGTACCTGTAAGGTATCTCAGAAGTAGAATGGTAGATTAAAAGGAAGTTTAGAAAGCATGTTAGAAATAGTAAATCATGTTACTCAGTTATCCAGCATGATTTCCAGCAGAAAAACTATATCTTGTTCAACATTAGACTCAGCACAGTATGACAGAAGATTATATATATATATATATATATACCATTATCAGTCTCAGCATATATTAAATACATACATATCACTATCACCAGTTCAACATACAGTATGTACAGATACATTATCATCACTAGCTTTAGCTTGTGGTATATGCAGATAGTATTACTAGTTGAGACCACTGTATTGTCTTGGGGTTGGATTACCTAGCATTCATGACCGCCCCAGGGTTAATAGCTGTATCGACTCGTCCGCTAGAGGGCGAGGATACGTCACTCTACGGAGTGGCATGCCGTCCCACAGGGGACGAAGATGGGATGTCGGTTTCCCCATATTGTGCCTTGGTCGGCCTTTATACACCCCCGTCGAGCGGGTACGCCCAGGGTGTTGATTCAGGAGTCCTCCGGACTTAGGTACAGTTATAGTCAGGGGCTCAGCGAGCCCAAGTGCATACCCAGGGGATCGGCAGGATGCTTATAGTTATTATAGGAGATGGGACGACCGGGGTAGGGGTATAGATTGCGTGTTGATTGTACCTCCCGGCTTATGGGGGTCGGGTAAGGTTTGTGTGTGCTATGCTCTGTTATGTTTTGTTATGCTATGTTACCATAGATACGAGTAGATCGACAATAGAGCGATACATTTCCACGTATGCCTCCTACTCCTTCCAGCATAGTTGAGTGTAAGCATAGCTCTACATTTTCAATCAGTTTAGTCTATTCCTTTCTGTTTCAGTTCCTTCAGTTGTATTGTTGTTTTCATATATCTTTCAGTTGTTGTTTTACATACTCCGTACCAGCGGTACTGACGCCCGTTTGGGGAGCTGCATTACTTGCCTGCAGGTACTCATAGACGAGGAGGCGATCCCTCGTAATCCTAGCCAGCGCAGAGTCATCAGCTCCTGTCATTCGGAGCTTGATATTTCAGAGGTTTATATCATTTCCTTTTGTTGTACAGTACGGGTAGGTCGGGGCCCTGTCTCGACCATCTTATCAGTATTCTTAGAGGCTTGCAGTCTGTATATATTTCCCCGTGGTCAGTTGAGCCGGTCGTGTGAGGCCGTGCAGTTTGTTATAGTTGTTTAGCATTTCAGTTATGTTGGTCGTGTGAGGCCTTATCCAGTCAGTAGTGGTGACCTTGCCGGTCACGTAGTTATTCAGTATCCCATTGTCGAGTTACGGATAACTAGACAGCATGGTGGCCTTGTCGGCCCGCATAGGCTTCCTTATAGTGATATGTTTCTGGTTAGCTATTATTATAGGTACAGGTGGCTATAGGCCCAGCTGGCCGGAGACTGTGTTTATAGCTGTTATATAGCCCTTTGTTTCCAGAAATCTGAGTTAGAGCCAGCCAGGCACTAGATGTGCTCAGGCTCAGTAGTCTAGCAGTTCAGGTCCTAGTAGGGCACCAGGTGCCAGTCATACCCCCCAAGGCGGGGCGTGACAAACTTGATATCAGAGTAGGTCGTGTCCCAGGAAGTCTGCAAGCCGTGCTAAGTAAAGTCTTGTTTATGGATGTGTTGTGCACCACATACTATAGGCAGGAGGTTGCGAGGCATAATAGGATGGTTACCCTTCTTTCATACTCAGTCGTGCCATAGCACAGTACAGTACAGGGTTGGTCCTTTTAAAACTTATCATATTCTTTGAATACAGATACAAGTCAGACCAGCGAAATCCTATCCCAGGCAGAAGATCAGATATAGCAACAGGAGAGAACATCAGCCAGTTACAAGGTAACTACAGCAGCAGGAGGAGGTAACAGGGACCTCCCAATGTTATCTTTTTATTGGTACCATCCCCAGTATATGTATATATATATATATATATATATATATATATACATATTGATTTCATCCCAGGAGGTAACATGCCTCTAATTCTCCTTTATATATATATATATATATATATATATATATATATATATATATATATATATATATATATATTGATTTCATCCAAAATTATATGACACATTTTTTTATGTGTATTTTTTAAAAAGTCACATTTTTATGATTATAAAAATAATTTTTTTTTGATCTTTAATGAAATAATTTAGAGTGATGAATCAAAAATACATCTATAATATTTAAGTTTTTTTGAGTATCATATCAAAATTATTAAGTATTTAATTTTTCTGTCTGAACTATTACCAAATGTTTATAGAAGCACACCTCAATTATGAATGACTTACTTTTTCTATCTAAAATATCATCATTATTCAGATAGAAAAAGGAAATAACTAATAATTTAGGTGTGTTTGAATAAACATTTGATGATAGTTAAAATATGAAACTCACACACCTTATAGTTTATATATGAAACTCAAAAACGCGATATTTTAAATGTCTTTTTCACTTTTCAAATCACTTAATAATTTATAACTACGTAGTTAACTTGAGACCACAAATAGTTTTTTTTAAAAAGAATTCATAAACTATGTGATTAGTTAAATAATGTCACGTAAATTGAGGCGACAAGAGTGAAAATTATTGGCCCATATATATATATGTGGAAAAAGTGTGGCGTGATTTTCAGCTATACCTTTCGCATTCATTGGTTACGTCTTTATATGAATGATTAAATAGTAAAATGACCAAATTTCAATGACTGTTATCTATTTGGGATAAGTACAAGGATAATATTAATTTTACCTTTTGAAGGAGACGTAGTTCAAACTTAAATTATATTTGTTTGTTTCTCTTTCCCTCCTTACAGCAAATTATTATTTATAGGAAGAAAATTGCCTGTAGTTTTTGTTTGTAGACCTTAAACTCTAATAATACATGTCACAACGACCAACATGAGGCTTTTCAAATAATTTTGACATTACATGGACAAAATCGAAATACGTGTTATTGTGCCTAGAATTGAATAAGAAAGCACAAAATTTGCCTCTCTAAGGAAATGAATCCATAGGATTTATAAGATAATAGAATAAAAACTTCATATTTATTAATTAATTTAATTTCGTACAATAAATCATTTATTATTTATTTTAAGTTATGGATTAATGTATTGTTATTGTCCCAATGATTCTTCTACCAAATCATATGGGGAGAAGTTCCAAAACTTGAAGGGTCACTTCGTAACTTACCATTATTATACGCACCGCAAATAATAAAGGAGCAATGTGGACGCTTAGAGAAGATAGTCAAATTTGACTTCATTTTAAATTTGTATTAGTAATAACACACTTGAATTATTATGTTTTTTCAAATTTTATATTTGAATTATTGAATATTTTTATATTTGAATTATTTGATATTTTTTTTTATTTAAACTATTGTCAAATACTTATAAAAATACATCTCAATTATCAATTCTTCTTTTTTCCTACCTTAAATTTCACCATCGTTCAGGTAGGAAAATGAAACAATTGATAATTGAGGTGTATTCCAATAAACATTTGATGATAGTTCGGATAAGAAACTTGCGCACCTGATAGTTCAAGTATGAAACTTGAAAAACTAAAATACTTTTAGGTGAATTTTTAACCCTTCAGTCTTTAAATTTCTACATTTTGTTGACTTCATTTTAAATTTCAAATCAAGCAGTTAATCCAACCTTATAGTAGGGGTGACATTCTGGCAGTTCAGATTGGATACGAATATTTCAGTTTAGATTTTCAATTTTCAGATTAAAAAAATTACTCCAAATAAGTATGGATTGAATTTTTTAAGTTTAGTTTTGGATTAATCAATTTGAATATTTCGGATTTTTAATTTTGATTTTTGAGTCTTTAAAGTAGATTATAATAATTAACGACTTCAATTTTCCCAATAGGTTGTTTCTTAGAATGTATAACTTTAGTAGACTTAATATTATAATGGGTAGGACCATAGTGTACTAATTTATTAGACCTTTGGTAATTGAACTTAAAGTAGCATTGGACACATATGATATATGATATGAGTAGGCTGAATATGAGGCATAACATTTTTGAATTTTCGGATAGCAATATTCAATTCAAAAACCATAAATTTTAAAAATAAAATTCAAATCAAATATTCAAAAATTTTGAATTTTGATTTAAATTTCGAGCTGATGCAAACTATATCGGCCCCTAACTCGCAGACACTTCAAATTCTAAGCCACATTACCTTATCTTTCAAGTTTTAACCAACCGTTTCATTTGCTCTAAATTCCATCCACTAACTCTCTTGTTGGGATTTAGTATGTTTCGATGATTTACAAAATGAATGGGGTCAAAGAGAAGTTCGGCTGGATTAAATAAATAATATGAAACAAGTGTTAAACTAAATGAACTAGATACAACTGTTAACATGGAACAAGTGCTAAACTAAATAAGCCATATACAGTAGTTTTGTGTTTCATTCAAGAGTCTGACTGCTAGTAAAACTCTTTGAATAAAAGGAGTCTCAGATAAAAATAAAAGATCAGATAAATATAGGAGTCTTTGGAAAGATCTTGGATAATCTTTTCACGAAGTAGACTTCTAATTGTTGCATAAGTTCAGTTGTGTGAAGCAATGAGTTTGTCTCCGTTTCAAACACTATCGTATCAAGGAGTCCTTATCCTAAAAGTGATTGTGTTTAACCAACTTGCATTCACTTATTATTATAAATATGTAGGCCTTTTATTAAAGAGACTCACACACCTATACTGAGAGAAATAGCAGAAATTGAAGCATGAAATAAAGATTATTCTTAAGTTTCTGTCTAACTATTTAAGTGTGGAGGCTGATACAAAGGATTAGATTGAAGAACCCATTTCATGATATGTTTCATGGTGTCTTCAATTCTAGTTTTTTTGTATTAGAAATGTTATTAAATTGTACCTATTTCTTGCTTTATTAGAAGCATTGTGTCACACCCCGCCTTGGGGGGTATGACTGACACCTGGTGCCCTACTGGGACCTGAACTGCTGGACTGCTAAGCCTGGGCACATCTGGTGCCTGGCTGGCTCTAACCCATGTTTCTGGAAACAGAGGGCTATATAACGATTGTAAACGCAGCCCCCGGCCCATTGGCCTATAGCCTCATGTACCTGTACTAACAGCTGACCAAAAACATATCAACTCAGGGAAATCTATGCGGGCCGACAAGGCCACCATGCTGTCTAGTTATCTATAACTCAATCATAACGTACTAAAAAGCTACGTGACCGGCAAGGTCACCACTATTGGCAAACTATGGCCCCACACGGCCATCATAATAGAAAGAAAGAGTACTAACAGCTATACAATTGCACGGCCTCACATGACCGGCTCATCTGACCACATGGAATATATACAGACTGCAAGCCTCTAGGAATAGCAATAGAAATGATCAGGACAGGGCCCCGACCTACCCGTACTATACAACAAAAAGGAACTGAAATACACCTCTGAAATTCAGCCTCCGGATGACAGGAGATGAATACTCGACCGCTGACAGGAATCACGTAGTATCGCCTGCTCATCTATGAGTACCTGCAGGCAAGTAATGCAGCGCCCCACCGGGCGTCAGTACCGCTGGTACTGAGTATGTAAAGCAATAACTGAAAGCAAAGTCTGAAAACAACAATGTAACTGATGAACTGAAGTAGGAAGAATTAGATTAACTGCCTGGTACTGTAAGTCATACCTTTTCTCATTTATACTGAAAGGAAATAGGAGTCATACCTGGAGACATATCCCTCTACTGCTGATCTACTCGTATCTAACGTTACATGGCATAACATGAAATAGCATAACATGTCACACACAAACCTTACCCGGCCCCTATAAGCCGGGAGGTACAACCAGCACAGAATCTACACCCCTACCCCGGTCATCCCATCTCGTATAATGGCTGTAAGCATCCCGCCGGTCCCCTGGGTATTCACTTGGGCTCGCTGAGCCCCTGACTATAACTGTACCTGAGTCCGAAGGACTCCTGAATCAACACCCGGGCGTATTCGCTCGACGGGGGTGTATAAAAGCCGACCAAGGCAAAATATGGGGAAAACTGGCATCCCATCTTCGTCCCCTGGGGGACGGCATGCCACTCCGTAGAGTGACGTATCCTCGTCCTCTGGCGGACGAGTCGATACAGCTATTAACCCTGGGGCGGTCATGGATGCTAGGTAATCCAACCCCAACAATACAACGGTCTCAACTGGTAATACTGTCTGCATATCTCACATGCTGAGGCTAATAGGGGTAAAGTATCGTATACAGTACATGCTGAACTAATGATAGTAATCTGTACGTATTTAATACGTGCTGAGACTGGTAAATATATATATATATGAGTATAGTCTCCTGCCAAACTGTACTGGGGCAAATGCTATACAAGATAGTGTTTCTGCTGAAAACTATGCTGTTTACTGAGTTTCTGTATTAACATGATTTACTATTCCTAACATGCGTTCTAAACTTTATTTTAGCCTGCCATTCTATCTCTGAAGTGCTTTACGGATATTGCATCACTTTACGGGGTTTCAACTGAATACAATAATATCTTAACATTTCATATTACATCACATACTGAGCATACTGGGCAGTTTCTAACACTTGTGTTAGAATCTATGTCGTACTAGTAAGTTTCACGCAAGTTACAACTCGATGCTTCTCATATCGTATCAACATTCACAATAAACGTAACCCTCGACTTCTGAACATTCTACTGGTCTGTAAATTATTACATTGTACCGATATTACTTAACTTGCCGAGAGAACTAGCTTTACATACCTTATTCTTGAACTATTCGTCCGTCGGACGAGACTCGGTCGGTACTTCAACTATTTTCTCCCAACTGCATTCATAAATACGTCAATTAATACTAAATACAACTTTATTGTAAAGAGCAACGTTACTTTCGATATAGTTTATAGCCTAAACTTAGGCTTATCGAAAGACGGTCGAAAACTCGCTATTTTTCAGCGGTCCAGAAGGGAGAAATATTCACTTCACGGCTAGGAACACATAGACACTAATTTAGAGCAATTCCACTTACCTTAGTTCGATGGCTCGACGATTCGTCGGCCGTATTTTACGAAACTGAATCCGTAGGAATGCTCTCTGCTGCTAAATACCTCCGTATCTGGAGTTAATTTGAGTTTGGACAATGTTTAGCAGTGTAATCGGACGAAAATTATATAATTTCTTCGTCCTTCCTCTTTCTCTAATTTTTCTCTCTGTTTCCTGGAAATTTCTTAGTGTTTAAATGATTTAAACCCGAAGTGGGCTTTATATACTTGGACTTAGACAGGGCCAACGTGTCACGGAGCCAACGCGGAGGCCTCTCCTCCGTGACACGCTGCCATCGCGGAGGGGCTCTGCCTCGGCTCCTTCCGCGATGGTTCAACAGGATTCTCGTCTGATCTTTTCCCGAGCCTTTCTCCAGCACGTATGGCCTTCAAATATACTTAACCAACGTGCAAATAGGTCATTTAGGTGCCGGGAATTCTACGGGGTATAACACATTGTTTAGGTATTTTCTGAGAAAAAATTAGCTTTACGTTAAGGGTAGCTTGAAGGCGTCACAACTTTTTTCTTGATTGAACTGTAAGAGGGATTCGAGTTAGTTCCTAGGTTGCAATTGTTTGATAATCTGAATCTAGCTACAATCTGGTGATTATAGGGTCAAAGGTTTAGAGTTAGTCTTTTAGGTTGCAAGTGTTTGTAATCTGAATTTTGTTGAGGCTCACAGCTTAAGTGAAGTTTGGGGTAAATACTGTAGAGGTGTCGGTTTTTCACCCTTGTGAGCCAGGTGCTTTTCACGTAAAAATATTGTGTCATTACTATTCTATTTTCTTTATTTTGCAAACAACTCATAAGAAATAAATAAAGTAATTAGCTCCACAAAATAGGCAAAAATCTGGTATAACAGGATTCAGCCCTCTCTTGTGTTATTTGATCGTGCAAACTATAAAAGTTGGTGTCAGAGCGGGTTCTCTTTGAGAGATTAACACCTTAAGAAAAGATCAAGATGAATGTTGCATCACCTATTGGACACAGTGAGGGTTATTCCACCACTAAGCCTCCACTGATGAAAAGCTCGCATCGAGAATTTCTTGCAAACTGAAGATTACGAATTATATAATAGGATCACCGATGGATCAAAAATACTCATGAAGGAAAATGCTGAAGGACATAATGTAAGAAAAGGAAGAGCTAAATTCACTCTAGAGGATCTCATTGCACTCAATAAAAATGCTAAGGCGAAAAACATTCTTGTTTGTTGTTTAAGACCAGATGAGTACAACAGAATTTCTGAATGTACAAATGCAAAGCATATCTGGGATGCCTTGGTGAATACTCATGAAAGAACTAGCCAAGTAAGAAGGTTCAGAATTTTCATGCTTTCTATTGACTATAAAATATTTAAAATGATGTCAGAAGAATCAATTTCAAGATATTATCACAAGGTTTACATCTATTTTAATGAACTGGCTATCTAGGAAAAACATTTACCACTGAAGATCTAGTAGACAAGTTTCTGAGGACTCTTCCGAAATCTTGGGATGTGAAGGTGACTGCGATTATGGAAGCTAAAGATTTATCAACCACGATACTTAATGTATTGGTAGGCAATATTAAGACATATGGAATGAAAATGGAAAATTTTAAAATGGTTGAATAAGGTAAAAATAAGTATTTGGCCTGAAAAGCCACTAAAAGTAAAGAATCTGACTTTGATGACGAGAAGATTACTCTAATGACAAGAAAAAACAAGAGATTACTCAAGAGAGATAAGAATAATGGAAAGAGAAATTCTACTAAAAAGGGCAAATGTTTAGAGATGTCACAGATAAATGGGTGCTACAAGTGTAACAAGACTATTCATGTTGGAAATTGAGTGGAAAACAGGAGAAAGCTGAGAATGTACAAAAGAGAAAGGTTGAGATAAAAGCTTTTTCAAAAGACATGGTGGCTGCTTGAGAAACAAGTTCTGATGATGACTCATACGATGAAGATATTGATGAAATAACTTTGATGGCTATAGGAGAATCAGATTTAGAAGTTGGTGGTAACACCGATGTAAGTATTCTTGACCTAAAAGATAAGCTTAACATGCTCTCTAAGAAAAACTTAACTTCCTTAATGATAACTTCCATGAGATGACTAGGAAAAGGGACCAGTTACATAGTGCCTTCATTAGTGTAAAGTATAAATTCATTGATGCTGAAACTAGCAAGAAAAAAGTTGAGAAAGAAAACTGCTTCCTAAACGAATAGGTAAAACTACTCGTTCATCTATTTTAGCACTCAAGTCTGATGTTCTGAAACTAACTGTCACTAAGAAAGATAAAATAACAATTAGTGACCAGTAGATTAAGAGTGAATCTAACCTGAAAAATACTAAATAGAGATCTACTTTGAGAGAGAAAAATCTAGAAGAGTTAGCCTATAATTGTTCAAAGTGAAAAATATCTTGAGAGAGACAGTTGTTGGACTCAATCATCACAGATTCTCACTAAGCTTAGTAGGAGAACACATAGTGTAACAACAAGCTTAGGATTTAAAAAAGAAAATATCTAAAACCGAATTTGAGGAAGAAGAATTTTGTTTTCACTATGGTAATACAGAACATCTTAGATATAAGTCTCCACTCACCCTAATGTGAAGAGAAAGAAACTTGAATATTGTTAAGAAAATAAACGCCAATCTTAGACGAAAGCATCAAACAGGTAAATAGAACATGTTCTCCTATGTATTGCCAAGCTGGAAAAAAGAAATTTAATTCATCCTTTTGTTCAATGAAAAGGACCCAAGCTAGTTTGTCTTTTAAATCTAACCTTTAATTGTTTTTTGCAGGGTTGAGTGAAAGGAAGCAAGCAAAATCAGTAAATGAATAGTGTTTGCTCAAGGCATATGATCGGGAATGAACTAAAGTTCTTTTCACTTGAAAATATAAAGAGAGACAATGTAGCCTTTGAAAATAGTTTGAAAAGGAGGGTGTATGACATTGTAAAGATTAACAACTTTTTGATAGAGGAAACCATGGATGAAATGCGTGAAAGAATCGGGTTTAAGACATGAATCTCAATAGAGTAACTTAGGGATGATTAGGATTGCATGAGTATCCCTCAATGATTGGTTAAAATTGATGTGTTCAACATAAAATATATTTTAGTTGAAAATATTTCACTCAGTCTTGTGCAATTATATGTACGTTCTTATACTATAGTAGTTACATTGTTTCACTTAGTCTAATGATATTATCCTTATTGTCTCAGTTGAACTATCTTGTATTGAGGAAATTTTAGATGATGTTAATTCAGGTATGTGCTCCATTTCTTATAATTAATTGCGTTTAAGCCGTGTACCAAATCTAGTAACGTGTTTCTTGTCAAATAAGCCCAAAACAAAGTCACCCCATCCTCATAATTGAGAAAGAACTTTAAGCTGCTAAAATTCTTCAATGTGTAGGTTATATTTGATCTTGAAAACCACACATCAATCACCATAATTCCACTTCAAACAGAATTCTTTCTTTTTGGACTCAATTTCCTTGAAATCTGAGGATAGATTCACTCACACATTTCTCAAAAAAATGTAAAGATCAGTGAGGCTCCATAAAATGTCACAAAGCTTGAATCTGTTGAAACTCCAGTAGCCCAGAATCTCACTTCATCAAAGTGTGTCTGAAAAAATGAAAACTCCCTATAAAACTCCTATTTTTTAAACGGATCTTGAAAGTTTATGGTGATAGAGGGAAAGAACTAGTAGTGCTCATGAAAGATCAAGTGACTAGACCTAGTTCTTACGTCAAATTTGAAAAGGAATAGGATGTTGATCTCATAGGGAAGAGTTTTGAGGGTGTTTTTGAACATAAAAGTGTTGAAGAAATATGCAACAAGTGAAGGGAAAAGTTTTAGGTCTCGTGGCTGAACCTATAGTTTACCTTTTGGGTATAATCTTTGTAATAAATGACAAATATCCGAAAAGAAAAATTTATTTCGAGAAAGTAGATAGATTTCAGTTTAGTACTAATAAAGGCATGAAGCAGGTTTCACAACCTGGTTCATCGCAACGTGACAGAGAGGAGGATGTCCATATTTAGGAGTTGTGTCAAATGCTGAAAAATAAAAATCCATTTTCATGAGTCCCATAAATTTGGTCCCTCCACTTATCTATTTTCTTTAGGTTGCCACTAGTTTAGTCAATCCTTTGCAATTATTCCCTTGTTATCTTTTCGATTGTCATGACTTTGATTGTAATAAAATTGCATAGAGTGTGGCATTTCTTACACTTATTTATTACAATCTGTTTCTCTTTATATTGATGTGTTTTTTCTTGGATGGCTAATATCCTTATATGAATATTTGAGAAATTATAATAGTATTTATGATTTTATTTGTGATGACCCCAGTGGCCATGAGTATTATATTTCTAGCATTCAACTGATCTTATGAATAATGAAATAGTTTTTCGATGATGATAAAAAAGGGAAAGATATACACACTTGTAATATTTATAACTCGTTATTCTGATATTCTGACCGGATTCATCTAAGTGGTTCTTCTGGTTGTCTTTGGGCTGATTGAAATAGGATATAAAGAGGACACAAAAGACATAAGTTTGTCATCATTAAAAAAGGAGAATTTATTGGGATTTAGTATATTTTGATGATTGACAAAATGATTAGGTCTAAGAGGAGTTGGGTTGGATTAAATAAATAATATGAAATAAGTGCTAAACTAAATGAACCGGTACAACAGTTTCATGTTTCATTCAAGAGTTAGACTGCTAGTAAAACTATTTGAATGAAAGGAGCCTTGGATAAGAAAAAAGATCAGATAAATATAGGAGTCTTTGGGAAGATCTTGGGTAATCTTTTGCACGAAGTAGACCTCCTAATTGTTCTATAAATTTAGTTGTGTGAAGCAGGGAGTTTGTCTCCATCTCAAACATTATCACATCAAGGAGTCCTTATCCTAAAAGTGTTTCTGTTTAGCCAAATTTCATTCACTTATTATTATTATAAATATACAAGCCTTTTATTAAAGAGACTCACATACCTATACTAAGAGAAATAGCAGAAATTAAAGCATAAAATGAAGATTATCCTTTAGTTTCTGTCTAACCATTCAAGTGCGGAGGCTAATACAAAGGACCAGATTGAAGAACCCATTTCATTGATATGGTTTATAGTTTCTTCAATTCTATCTTTTTGTATTGAGATTGTTATTTAGCTGTACCTATTTTCAGCTTTTTTAGAAGCATTATTTAGATTTTTTTGAGGAAAACTTAGCTTCAAGTTAGGGGTAACTTGAAGACGTCACAACTTTCTTCTTGATTAAATTGTGAGAGGGATTAGAGTTAGTTTCAAGGTTGCAACTGATTGGTAATCTGAATCTAGATACAATTTTGTGATTGTAGGGCAAGGGATTAAAGTTAGTCTCTTAGGCTACAAGTACTTGTAAGCTGAATTTTATTGAGACTCATGGTTTTAGTGAAGTTTGGGGCAAATCTTGCAGGTCATAGTTTTTCGCTCTTGTGAGGCTGGTGCTTTCCACGTAAAAATATTGTGTCATTACTGTTCTATTTTCTTTATTCTTCAAACAACTCATAAGAAACAAATAAAGTAGCCTGGTCCATTGATAATGCTCAAATTCACACTTCTTTACAAAGTATGAAGCGGACGTTGTCAATAAAGAACCCAAGTAGAGATTTGGGTCAATCCCACAAGAAATATGGAAGAATGTAGAAGAACGCTTATACTTAAGCTTTTTAGTTAATTATTCCCTAAGAGGGGGAAATTTATAAAAGTAATAAATAATAATGTTGAGAAATTGTTAAGGTTGATTTCAAATTAATGCAACTAACTAGGGTAAGTGTTCCCCATGACTTCATAACCACAAGACATTTTATACTAGTGATCTATTCCGGTGCTTAGCATGCAATATTGGTAAGTTAAATTCGCCCAAATGGTTGGTCCCCTATCTAGATGATTTTCACCACGTAACTTGGTCTGTCTACGGGTGTACTTTAGTTGACCCTTACCCTTAATATCGGATTAGCTATCCCCGGACAAGTTCAAGCTATTAGATGAGGGTTGGTAGGCTCAAATCTCCGTTATTAATCCCCTTTTCCATTCACTACCTCCTTGATCTGGTAAGTAAGAATAAGGCAAGTTCTAATATTTGAAACCGTTAAAAATCAATTAAAATGAAGGAAGATACAATACATGCATAAACTCCGTTCAAAAATCACTAAGTATTTTACCTATGTGTGTTAATTTGTCATGGTTTCCACAACCCTAGTTGTGGTGGTTTTAGCCTATCATGTTTATAAGTAAATTAATAAAATTCATAAATAAAAGTAAAAATTAATACTTACAACGATGGTATAAAGAAACTCACTTGATTATTGCAACAATAAAGAAGAACAATTCAACAATCGTCTCGAAGTTCCAAACGTAAGACACCAAACTTGTATCTAAAAACTTGAGACTTATAACTTGATAACAACCTCCCTATTACATGAAAATAAAGGGGTATTTATAGTAGTAGATTTATGCTTTTCCCTTTCCTTGATGAATTTGACTTGGGATTTAAATTTTCTTTTCCAAGTTGAAGTGGGAGACCCATTTTTGCCCGTTTTGGAAGCCTTGTCGCATTGCAGCTTCTTTGGTTCCTTCATGGATTTAATTTGAGATTTTTAGCTCCTTTTTCTAATTAAAAATGGAATCCAGCTCGTCAGTGGTCATGACCTAAGTAACGAATCGTTAGGACCTCAAACAAGTCGTGATCAGTCAAGCATAGTCGTCCTCAGCATTAGGCCCAGTCGTGGCAATGGGTCACCTAACGACTCGTTAGGACTGGGCACGAGTCGTTAAGTCCCTCGTGGCCATGGATTATCACATCCTCCAGTGTACTTGACGGATGCTCACAGTGTCTGATGACGAATCGTCACTTCACACGACGACTCGTTATGTCACTCGTTACCTTCACTGGACACTTGTTCAAATTTTCTCCTCCCAGTCCTCACTTTATTTCATTTTCTTCAAATTCATTCCAATCATCAAATACACCAAAATCCATCTTTTTTAGCCCTGAAAACATCTAGTCACATGTGTTAGCTAATTTTCACAAATATATAACATAAACACATGCAAACACACATAATTTATTCTCAAAATGTAGTAAAGTACGGGCAAAATATGTCTATGAAGTGCGTGAGTACGCCCTTCATCAACACCCCACACTTAAACTATTGTTCATCCTTGAACAATCTACTACTTCCCTTTTAACAATTAAGCACAATATTATCCTATGAATAGGTCTACTTACAATTAGGATCATGAGACACATCAATGAAGCTCAAATAACTCACCGCATGCATGTAGGTTCAAGATTAAAATATCAAAGTTCGAAATCACTTAGCTTTTGAAAACTAACTCATCAAGACATATTTTGGGCCAACATGAATTATATGTAATTTAGCAATCAAGATTAAATCAAAGTCTTACCATTGTGCCCCTCACAAATTGGAGAGATGCCCGTTTTCACACAAGATATAGAATAAATTAACTTGGGCATAAATAAAATAGATATAAAATAAGATTAACTTGGGCATAAATAAAATAATTTCCTTTCTCTCTCACAAAAGAACTCAACATATATGCAAAAGACAACCCATAGGCTTGTCCTTGGTGTAATACTCCACTAATATAGAATTATGAATCAAGGATCAATTAGGACTTTAATTTGGTTGTAATGTAGGCTAAGGGACGGGTAGGAACTATTTGGCCAAGATAGTGACTAATCTCCCTAAGCAATTTAATACTTCACAACACTTTGATTTTTAGATCATTCTTCAATTTTCAAAATTTTCTCCTTATACCTCCTTATTTTTCAAATTTTTAACTTAGGTGACTAGTGGAGATTTTTCTTTTCATCATTGAGCTCATTCACACACATTTTTTTCTTCTTTCGTTCTCACCCTTTACGCACCCTACTCTAGCCACCCTCAACTTATGCATTTTTTCTTATGTTGAGGTTCACAATATCCAAGGAAGGACCAGGGCCAAAACAGGTTCATTATAAACAAATGGGTATGGTTAATCGGTAAATCATGATTTTTTTCATCTTCAATTTTTCAAAACTCTTAATTCTTTTTGTTTTACCACTAAAAATCACCCTCCTTGTTTAGAAAAATTTCACATTTTTATTTTCTTTCAATTAACCACACTTTTTAACTTTTCCCTTCACTTCTCCAATTATGCTCCTTTCCTACAAAAAAATTTCATTAAAATGCTCTAGGAGTCATTTGGATCAAATAGAAGTCAATAGAACAAAAATGGATTAACCTTGTAATATGACTATCAAAAGAATAGGCTAAGGCTCAAACATAGTTAATTAGGATAATTACAATCAAGGAAGGTAAAATAGGATAAAAATATGGTTGCCAAAGAAATGCCTATATCACTTCCTAAATCCATCATTCTTATTTTGCTTCATACACACACCGGGCAAGTTCTAGACGTCAATTTACAAGCATGGAGTATATAAAAAATTTCTTACTTCACACAATGGCATAAAATGATTTAACAATGGAAATCAAGATCACATAAACACATACATTCATATTGCATGCATAACATAATTAAGCCCATTTTTTCAAGTACAAGAGACAAGTTCTCATAATACTAAGTGTTTCTACCTTTTTCATGCATTTTTGAGTGAATTTTATAAAGTCTCAGTGATACCTAAAGTGAAGCACCTAGTATTCGTAAGGTCCAAGTTTTTGTTATTCCTAATGACTAATTTACCCTTAAGACAGTCGTCATCCATTCATCATCGGAAAAAGTCACGACCCAATGCCTAAAAAATAAAAAATATCTAGACTCTCTAATCGGTTCTAAGGGACTATCCACCGGAAAAGTACCGAAAGAAAAAATCGGAGGAATCCAAAATAAAATAAAACTAAAAAAATACTACAAACCAACAAGCATGCATGAAAAATCATAAATCCAAAAAACTAGGCCTACGATGTGCAAATTTAGTAATTAAGGTATGCATTGTACTATAGAGTTCACTCTTCCCACCCCATACTTAATTAGTCACACTGTCCCCAGTGCTAAAATAATTAAACATAAAGTAATAGAGTGAAAGAAGAACTCCCTGGCCTGTACTCATTGTTTTACATGTTTAAGCTCAAGTTTTGTTGAAAATCATGACCTATCACCTGCACACTTGAACAAACACATAAAAGCGAAAAATTTATCTTGGGTTGCCTCCAAGTAGCGCCTGATTTAACGTTGCAACACGACACATGTATCTTGATTACTCAGACTTCATCAAGATACCTATTGAGGCCATGGTCACATCTTGGCCGCTTGTTTTACCACGCCGCCCTGTGACACATCAAAAAATAAAAGAAAAACAAAAAACAGGAAATAAAGAGTAAAAGTTAAACACAAGCAATTAATCTAATCCTAAACCGTATTCCCCAGCAACGCCGCCACTTTTTGATAACACTCAAACTCACACTTCTTAACAAAGTATGAAGTGGACGTTGTCAATAAAGAACCCAACTAGAGGTTGGGGTCGATCCCACAGGGAATATGGAAGGATGTAGAAGAACGCTAGTGCTTAAGCTTTTTAGTTAATTATTTCCTAAGAGGGAAAAATTTGTAAAAAGTAATAAATAACAATGTTGAGAAATTGTTAAGGTTGATTAGAAATTAATGCAACTAACTAGGGTAAGTGTTCCCCATGACTTCATAACCACAAGACGTTTTATACTAATGATCTATTCCGGTGCTTAGCATGCAATATTGGTAAGTTAAGTTCACCTAAATGGTTGGTCCCCTATTTAGATGATTTTCACCACATTACTTGGTCCGTCTACGGGTGTACTTTAGTTGACCCTTACCCTTAATATTAGATTAGCTATACCTGGACAAGTTCAAGCTATTAGTTGAGAGTTGGTAGGCTCAAATCTCCGTTGTTAATCCCTTTTTTCATTCACTACCTCCTTGATCCGGTAAGTAAGAACAAGGAAAGTTCTAACGTTTGCAACCGTTAAAAATCAATTAAAACGAAGGAAGAAACAATACAAGCATAAACTCCGGTCAAGAATCACTAAGTATTTTACCTATGTGTGTAAATTTGTCATGGTTTCCACAACCCTAGTTGTGGTGGTTTTAGCCTATCATGTTTATAAGTAAATTAATAAAATTCATAAATAAAAGTAAAAATTAATACTTACAACGATGATAGAAAGAAACTCACTTGATTATTGCAACAATAAAGAAGAACAATTCAACAATCGTCTCGAAGTTCCAAATGTAAGACATCAAACTTGTATCTAAAAATTTTAGACTTAACACTTGATAACAACCTCCATATTACATGAAAATAAAGGGGTATTTATAGTAGTAGATTTATGCTTTTCCTTTTCCTTGATGAATTTGACTTGAGATTTAAATTTTCTTTTCCTAGTTGAAGTGGGAGACCCATTTTTGCCCGTTTTGAAAGTCTTGTCGCGTTGCAGCTTCTTTTGTTCCTTCATGTATTCAATTTGGGATTTTTAGCTCCTTTTCCTAATTAAAAATGGACTCCAGGTCATCAGTGGTCACGGCCTAAGTAACGACTTTTTGGACCTCAAACGAGTTGTGACCAGTCAAGCACAGTCGTCCTCAGCATTAGGCCCAGTCGTGGAAAAGGGTCACCTAACGACTCGTTAGAACTGGGCACGAGTCGTTAAGTCCCTCGTGGGCATGGATCATCACATCCTCTAGTGTACTTGACGGATGCTCACAATGTCTGACGACCAATCGTCACTTCACACGACGACTCGTTATGTCACTCATTACCTTCACTGGACACTTCTTCAAATTTTCTCCTCCCAGTCCTCACTTTATTCCATTTTCTTCAAATTTATTCCAAAGCATCAAATACACCAAAATTCATCCTTTTTAGCCCTGAAAACATCTAATCACATGTGTTAGCTAATTTTCACAAATATATAGCATAAACGCATGCAAACACACATAATTTATTCTCAAAATGTAGTAAAGTACGGAAAAAATATATCTATGAAGTGTGTGATAACGCCCTTCATCATCCATCAAGTAGGCAAAAATATGGTATATAACCCGATTCAGTCCCTTCTTGTGTTATTTGGTAGTGCAAACTACAACCTCTAAATTGTGTATTTTTTTCTCGTTTCTTGAACAAAGATGCGGAAAAGTAATTTTTCACTTTAAAATGAAATTAGTTTCAAATTTTATCATTAATTCGTTGTTAAATAGCTCATATTTAATAGATTTTTTTATAAGATATCGTTAATCAGTTAACAAATAGAATTAACGACTTATTTTATTTTTTAAATATAAAATTTATTCTTCATTAATCTCTATTTTTCTAATAATATTTATCCTAATCAATTCTAAATTTACATCCTATAACATTCTAAACAAATCTGTAAAACACATAAAATATGTTAGGTATATGAGAATGTTGTTTTAAGCATTAATAAAGCGCTTTGACATTGTATGGATCTACCCAAAGTGAACAATAACAATAGTAAGTTGGCATACAATATCAGAGATATTCTGCATTCTACCTTGAGCAATGGTGTATCAAACCTCAAAAAAGATGGTAAGTTCCTAATAGAGATTGAGTTCCTGTAACCCTCAAGGAAAATTTCATATAGACAAAGGAGATTTTAAGCATATAAAAAGGATTTCTAGCAATAGGTATTAAAGTCGTGTGGGTCAAGGCTGTCACGATTTATTTTTTAAACAAGTCTTTATCAGAACCCGGTACCTTTAACTTGATTCAGCAAACCTTTTTGGCTTATTTGCTCTGTTCTAGTTCTACAATGCTATGAGCGTTCTATAATAACATATAATTTCTCATCGAAAAATTAAATTCAAACCCCAAAAAAAAAGTTTCTGAAATCAATATTATTCTTCATATATGTAATACCAGGGGAGAATTGAGGATTCCAAAAAATATGAGTGCACCATCAGAAATAGAAAATTCAGGAGTTAAATTAACGTGTTCAATTTTTAGATTCTTACGAAAAAAATTTACTACTAGTCATTTTAGGAGCCTTGTCTAAAGAATGATCAAAATTACAAAGTTTTTAAAGTTTACTTGCCAAGAAGAAGTAGTAGGTTTAGTATGAAACTTGTCAAAACTGAATACTGTAAATACTCTTTAAAAATGAAATATTTTTTAAATAGGAACGCTACAAGCCGCTACCTGGTATCATTTCTAGGGTTCTTATATAGAATCCATTAATTTTTATTATTAAATTTTTTTTAGTGATTTTTTTTTTATATATATATATATAAACTCTATGTCAAAGTGTCAGGGGTTCTCTCTGAAAAATCACTCCCTCTTTCTCTAGATTTGCCTACCCAACCCTAATACTACGCCGGAATACCACCTGATATGGTCAGCGATGGCTAACTGCTGCTCCCAGGCTGGGATCCTACAACAAATTTAACACTACAAAAATCTTTTAGCAATATGCTAAAAATAGAAGCTCCGATGAATAATAAAATTCTGATAAAAGATATCAACTGCATACATGGAGAACCAATGATTCTATGGGAGGAAGAAGAAGTAAAGTCCATGATCATACAAGAAAATCTTCAATTTCCAATAATAGGAAAATTTGCTTACGGATGGCCAGAACTGGAAGAAATTCGTAAAATAGTTCCACTTCAATGTGAAATCAAGTCAGAATGCAAGATGGAGTTTCTACATGATAGACATATTTTGATTAGGTTAACTACAATAGTGAATTATGTTTATGTAATGTCAAAACCTGTTTATTTACTCAAAGACAAAGGAGGTTACTATTAGATGAGACCATTAGAGTGGGAACCTTGGTTCAACCCGGCAGAAACAACTACAACATTAGTCTGGGTTTCATTCTCGGCATTACCACCTAATTTGTTTGCCAAGGAATTGTTGATTTCAATGGCAAAAGCAATAGGAACACCGCTATAAGTTGACATGGTAACCAAGAATTAATCTAGACCTAACTATGCGAAGGTCAAAGTGGAGGTAGATCTATTAAAAGAATTTTCAAAAAGAATTTTCAAAAAGAATTAATGTAGGGATAAAGAAAGCCAGCACTTGAGAAATAATATCTTCTTGAATCAACATTAAATATGACTACATGGATAAATAATGCAAGATGTAAACTACAAGGACACAAGGAAGATGAGTGCTTTATTCTTCATCCAGAACTAAGACTTACTAAGAAAGAAGAAAATAAGAGGAGAAGAAGCAAAAACCAAAAGATAAAGATACTAAGGTCAAATAAAAATGAATAACAAACTCGAAGGGAATCAACACGAAAAATAACAACAAAAGCATTCAACCAAGATATCCAGATCACGACATGAATTATAAGGGTTTTCATGTGACTAAAGACAATTAAGTATTTAATAATACACCCGAAAGAAATAAACAGAGACAATAACTAAAGGAATACAATACAGGAAACAAAAAAGTACAACTCAATAATTTCTATGAAGTGCTAGAGAATGAGATGGAGAAGATAGATGCAAGCACACCGAAAGCAACATGTAAAGATTGGGTTGAGGCTTCCTTTGGTAAGACACAAAACCATAAGGAAAGTCAAATAGAAAAAGAAAAGAAATAAGAAATCATAGTGACAACGCAACCAAAAGAACAAGAACAAATCCAAAACAAACAGAATGAAGTAATAGATTTTAGTCAGCTAGACATGAAAGAGATGAAAGGAAACCCTGACGTACAACAACCAATAGATAATGGACAAGAGCATATAAAGACACATAGAAATGAATAAACAGAAAACAAACAAGAGGAGAAATATTCAAATACTCCCAATATAAAGTTAGGACCAGGAAGATTAGAAATTTCAATAATAAATTTAATTACCGATAATAAAAACACATGAGCAGATTAGTAGCAAAGAGACAGGGCTACACACAGTTGGAAAGAGCAAGATTTAGATGGAGAAGAATCAGGAATAGAGGGAGACAATTTTTAACCCCACCAAAAACCAACAGGGAAAATACATATTCAAATAGCATAGAAGATGAAAGGGGAGAAGAGGACATCTCTAATAATATAAAGAAAGTGACAAAGGAGGCTGGATTATCCCCAAAATAAGCTGATCAAATTAGAGGAAACAACAATAAGACAAAAGGAACAAGAGATACAAAGGAACCTATACTTTCTGTCAAACCATTATCAAAGAGGCTTGCAGTCTCAAAGAGCAATCAATCATAATGAATAGAACACTTTTTTTGAATATTAGATCAGTCAATACTCAAAAATCTCTTAAAAGAATGACTAATTTGAATAGAAGAAATCGATATTGGATAATAGGCTTGATGGAACCTTTTCAAGACTCATTAAATATAGACAACTACAAACACATTTTGGGTCATCAAACAGCCATTACAAATATCACTGGAAAAATATGGCTCTTTATCAAAAAAGAATTATAGGTTGACATAATAGAAAGAACCAATCAACATATTGCTGTTAGTATAAATCATCACAATGGAAAGAAGGAATAATAGTATATGTGATCTATGCATCCTGTAATGCAAATAGTAGGAAGGCATTATGGGAAAGTCTGGGGAACATAGCTAGACAACATAATAAGCCTTGGTTGGTAGGAGAGGATTTTAATGTTATCTTATCAAGTGAAGGGAAAAGAGGAGGCCTGCCTGTTTACTACCAAGAAACATAAGACTTTGCAAATTACTTAAGAGAATGTGAACTAAATGATATGGGATACAGTGGAAGTACTTTTTCTTGGTTGAATGGAAGAACAAATGATGCATGCATATTCAAAAGATTAGAAAGGATATTGGGCAATCAGAAACTACAGGATCAATTTCCTAATATCAGTTTCAAACATCTTATAAAAAAGGTATCTGGTCATCCCCTTTAGAAGTACAGATTGGTACAGAAGCAGAACACATTATTAGACCTTTTAAATTTCATAACTTCTAGACAAAGCATGAATCGTTCAAAGATATAGTCAAAGAATATTGAAAAATGGATATAGAAGGAAACCTCATGATAATATTACATCAAAAATAAAAGAATCTAAAGAAAGCCTTGACAAAATGGAGCAAAGAATCATATGGAGACATATATATCAGAAAGTAGACATATTGGAAGAGATAATCCAAGCACAAGAGACACAGTTTGAAAATTATCCAAATCAGGAGTACAGGGGAAAAGTTTGCAGAGCAAAAGCAGAATTAACTAGATACCTCCATCTAGAGAAAGAGTACGGGAGACCAAAATCTAGCCTAACCTAATTTGAGGATGGAGAAAGAACCACTAAATTCTTTCATTCAAATGTAAAAGAGAAAAGGAAAAGGCTACACTTATAGAATTCAAGGCCAATATGGAGAGTGGATAGAAAACAAAGAAAAATTGGTAAATGAAGTAATCAGGTTTTTTCAAAAATAGTTTACAGAGGACAATTTTTCTGAAAACTTTGATATTCTCCAATATATCCCTAGACTGATAAAAGAAAAATAGAATGAAATGTTGAAGAAAATTCCAGGAAAGGAAGAACTTAAGTTGGTAATTTTTGCCCTTAGGGGTGACAGTGCCAATGGTATTGATGGCTTCACAGGGAGTTTCTATCAATCACGTTGAAATATTGTCAAGAAAGATATGATAGCAGTAGACATGTGTTCTTTGGAGGGGAAACACTACCAAAGTTTATCAAACATACTAGTCTAGTATTACTATCAAAGGAGGACAATATCAATATTTACTCAGATGTAAGGCCAGTAAGCTAAGCAATTTTATAAACAAGGTAATTTCTAGAGTTTTGCATGAAAGGTCAGCAAAGATCTTCCTCTTTTGATTTCAAAAAACCCAATCAGGGTTCGTGTAAGGAATAAGCATAATAAAAAATGTGCTACTAGCCTAGGAAATCATTAGAGATATAAAAATTAGAACTAAAAGAGCCAATGTGGTTATCAAATTAGACATGTCATATATGACAGGCTCTCATGGCTTTTCATTACTAAAGTCATAAGAAAGTTTGAATTAGGTAAAGAGATGATAGACATGGTCTACATATTACTATCAGACAATTGGTTCTCTATTCTCATAAATGGCCAAACACAAGGCTTTTTAAAATCAACTAGAGATGTGAATAAAGGAGATCTTTTATCACCCACTCTATTTATTTTAGCATCAGAGGCTCTATCCAGAAGCCTAAATGCTATAAATGAAAGGGAGGACTTTAAAGGATTTCGGGTACTAAAATGGAGCACAATAATAAATCACTTAGCATATGTAGATGATACAATACTATTCACATTAGCAGACAAAAAATCAATGAGACTCATGATAAAAGTACTCAAGAAATATGAGCATGTACAAGACAGTTGGTCAATATAGAAAAAAGTGCATTTTATGTATATGAAAAGACTTCAGCAGGAATAATCAACCTTATTAAAAGCGTGACAAAGATCATACAGGGATCATTCCCCTTTATATACCTAGCTTGTCCTATATTTTATGGTAGTAAGATATGCCACTATGACTACATGGTTAACAAATATAGGACAGAGAATTCAAGGAAAGGCAATTATTATTATATGGAGAAGAGCAATGCTAATTAGTCATGTACTACAAGGACTGCCTATACATTTACTATCTGCTCTAAGTCCAACAGTGGGTGTTATACAAGCATATACACAAAATTCTTGCAAGATTCTTCTAGAACAACCATGTTGATTAAAAGATAAGACATTAGGAGAAATGGAAAACTTTATGTTTGCCTAAGGAAGGAGGAGTAAACTTCAGATCTCTGATAAATATATCAACTGCTCTAATGCGCAAGTTATGGTGGAGCATGAGAAGTAAGCCATCTCTTTTGAGCGCTTTTATGATCAATAAATACTATCAAAAAGTGCATCATGTAATTGCACACAGTAAGAGGGCCTCAACCATTTGGAAGAAGATGATCATAGTAAGAGAAAAGGTAGAACACTAGATTAGACAAGGAAATGATAGTTTTTTATTTGACAACTGGACAACACTTGGAGCCCTATACTATGTGGTTCCAAGGGCAAGTGATGAAGAGGTAGAAGTTAAAATTATTTAATTTTGGTACAGGATAGGATATGAAAAAACTAAGAGAACTCATTATAGAAGAGAATGTGCAACATGTACCAAAAAACCATACCAGCCCCAAATGAAAACAAACCTATAGATACAACAAATGGATGATAGAACCTACTGAAAAGTTCTCTGTTAAGAATACTTGGAGATATTAAGAGAGATGGAAGAGGAAGATGACATTGATAAATTTATTTCGACAAAGAGAGTCCCCTACAAGATTAATTTCTTTCTATGAAGGGCCTGAAAATTCAAAATTCTAGTGGATGAAGAGATACAAAGTATGGGGATTAACATGATATCTAAATATTGGTGTTGTCAATCTTCAAAACAGGAAAGCATATCACATGTTTTTCTAACCTCTCCCACAACTGCAAAAATGTATAGGTTGTTTGCTAATAAAGTAGGTATGAATATAGAGAGGTTACAATTATCACAAACCATAGCTAAATGGTGGACAACAAGATGTTGTTCAAAAGTACAACCAATTCTTAAAACTATCCCAGCTTTTATTATGTTGCATTTATGGAAGAGAAGGAATATGCTAAGAATCGAAAAAAGACCTTTTACAACAACATTGTTTTTAAAATAAACACTGATATTTGGAGACTAGTGAAGATCAATTACACCTAGATGAATATTCCTACAAGATGGACAAACATAATTAATTACCTAGAAAACCACAAACCAAGGATCTATCATATCTATCATGACCCGAGCTGGGACCTCGGATCGAGACACAAGACCTAGAACCACGAATGACTCCTAGTTAACCCATGACATAAACATAGAAACTAAAGAGCATAACTTGTAGTGAAGACTAATAAATAAAATATGTACAAACGAAAGACTGGATAACATAATGTATATCAAATGATAACATCACAATGCTAAATCTCAAACTGAACATACTAGTCTATGTCTGAAAAGCTTCTACTATTTGATGAGATGCTGGGACAAGCCCCCCAAGCTATCTCCAAAACTGAAACAAAACTAACACAACAAACAAACTGTAGTGATAAATGTCCCCAGATAATGAGGACTCACCTAAGGCAGGGCTAAACTGGACTGAGGTGGAAACAACTATCGACGAGACTAAGCTGGATCACCTGAACCTATATCATAAAATGATATAGCATAAAGTATGCGGTCAGTACTTGGAATGTACTGAGTATGCTAGGTAAGTAAAAACATGCTTAACAAAATATTAGTTGAAATCATACATATAACTTGAATAGATCATGAGAGTAAAGACTGCATGCTAAACTGTAACTGAGATAAACATCATCATAAGTTGAATAACATGACTGATCACAATGACCCAAGGTTTAAAGATAGAAATCTTATGACTTGTCATATCTGAAATCATAAGTAAAACTCATAAATTGATCATTTGTGTCAGATCTGCTATAAAACATAATATCATAAATCAGGGACATAAATATCTGAAATCATGAGGAGCAATGGGAAACTCATCATAACCGATAAATACCCGTGTATGAGCGCATGAAGATCCCACACTTGCCCATGTGGAGGAGAGCCATACTAAGCCTTGCCAGTGCAAAGAAAAAATAAGGTCTAATATCACGGTGTGGCTCGAGTGGGGGAAACACTCTTTTGAGAGGTCCCAAATAGATACCTACGTTGGCACGTAGCTCTAAGATAGGGGAACCTCGGAATCCTTGGTCTACTCGATGCTAGACACTACTCCCAAAACATGTATATTACTCATATATAATCATAATTAATCTCAAAATATAGCTTGAGTCTGAATATTGGGAGTATTGACTCCAAAATATATCATAAACTGCATTGGGAGTCTTGACTCCAAAATATATGATAAATTGATTTCATTAGCCTTGGCTAAATCATAAAACACACTTAACTTGTGTGGGTTTGCTAGATCATAAGATCATGCATATTTGAAATAGATTTCATATAGCATAATCATGAATTCATAAGTGGAGAGTTTATAAACATTGATTCAAGCTAGATATCTCATCATGCTTGAAATTATGAATCATAAGCTTGACTTTTTATAAAACTTGCATAATAGGACAATTTTTAATAACTTGAAGTTATGAATTTATAATAAAATTGTGTATAAAATACACCCATTAGACTTAAAACATACTTAGACCCATAAACATATCATAGAGAATTTCACAAAAATTGGGTTAAAACCCCTAAATATCAATGCACTTGATTTAAGACTTGGATTCTTGAACTTGAGGAGAAATTTGGACATGAGAGTGGAAGAAAACTCTCATTCATAGGCCTACATACCTAGATAAACTGATTCTCAACTAGCCTTGAAAGCCCAAGAGAATTGGGATAGGAATTGTGAGAATTCTAGCTTGATCTTGAAGAGGGATCTCAATAACTTGCATACATGAGAGTGAAATAAATTAGAATAGGATAAACCCTCTTAAAACACTCCTTTTAGGGCTTAAAACAACGTCATTAGGGAGTCAGAAGCTTAGGAATTATGAAAACACCCTTAGAGATTCGACAGGAAATTAGACACTGCCAGTCACCATCAGTGATCTAACGAGTCGTTGGGTCACTTGATGACTCATGGTCTGGATTCTTTGCCACCATTGGAATCTTCTCATTCACGAGTCGTTCTCACCCCCATGGGCGACTTAACGGATCATTAGGGACATGACGACTCGTTCCCTCAATCCATCGTGAACACTACAACAGTCAACCATAACCCACTACTGCACATTTGACGGGTCGTATTATGGTGCGTTGGGGGTCTTGATGACTCGTCACCTAACCCGTTATTACCTTCAGGAAAAATAACACCTTCTTCATCACAGGGAACATGATGGGTGTCCTAACGAATCATGGAGTGGCATGATGACTCATCACCCCATACGTTGCCACCTCCAACAAGCACAGATCATTCAACTCAGGCACTCACACAACGGGTATAACGATCCATCCAGTGACTTAATGGGTCACCTGATGAGTCGTTCTGTAACTTGGTGTAGATTTTTCTGCTTTCTCTGCTTCTAACCTCAGGTCTGATCTTAGGGACTTTTAGGGTGTTACATTATCTCCCTCTTGGGAACATTTATCCTCGAATATGGAATAAGTATATTGAAAGGCTGAGGAAAGATCTGCAATCCCAAAACTGAACAACTGAAGCTGAAAACTGACGGAGTGACTGACTTTGGACCGATATACATGAATGCACTAAATTAATAAAAAATATATACATGCTACGACATGAACGAAACTTAGAGACATGCGCTTGACATAAAACTGAATAGAGTACTAAGGAGGAAGCTGATAGCTCATGTTGAAATTGAGCCTAAAGGGAAAAGATATGGGTATCTGGCCATCATATATGCTTTGGCTTCCCCATTAGCTCCCTCAACAAGCTGATTCCTCCACAAAAACTTCAGTGAAGCTCTTCCTTGTTCCTCAATTTACGAACCTAAGGATCAAGGATCTCAATCGGTACCTCCTCATAGGTAAGGATATCCTTCACACCTATGATCTCTATCGAAACTACTTAGGTCGGGTCACCGATGCACTTCTTTAATAAAGACACATGGAAAATTGAATGTACCGAAGCTAACTTTACTGGTAGCTCCAACTCATATGCCACCTTGCCAACTCACCTCGAAATCCTATAAGGACCAATATATCGGGGACTAATCTTCCCTTTCTTCCCGAACCCCATCACTCCCCTCGTGGGAGACACCTTCAGAAATACCCAATCATCAACCTCAAACTCAAGCTCTCTCCTCCTCACATACGCACAAGATTTTTGACGACTCTGAGCTATTTTTAGCCTTTCTATGATAAGCTGAACTTTCTCCATGGCCTCATGAATAGAATCTGGCCCTATTAATATATCTTCACATATCTCGAACCATCCAATAGGTGATCTATACTTCCGCCTATAAAGAGCCACAAACAGAGCCATTTGAATGCTGGAATGATAACTGTTATTGTAAGAAAACCCAATGAGAGATAAGTGATCATCCCAATTACCCTTGAAATCTACCACACATGCTCTCAACATATCTTCAAGAATCTGAATAGTCCGCTCAGCCTGACCATCTATCTGCGGGTGAAAAGTTGTGCTAAGCTTGACTTGAGTACTAAAGACCCTTCTAAAACTATCTCCAAAACTATGAGGTAAATTAAGTACCTCTATCTAAGATGATGGACAAGGTATCTCCATGCAATCGAACTAACTCCCATATATACAATCTAGCATAATCCTCAACTAAATTGGTAGTTTTGACCAATAAGAAGTGAGTTGATTTGGTCAACCTATCTACAATCACCCATATAGAGTTATACTATCAGCGTGTACGAGGTAAACCCATAATAAAGTTCATATTAATCTCTTTCCACTTCCAAGCAGGAATACTAATATCCTGAAGCACACCCCCAGGTCTCTAATGCTCAACCTTCACTTGCTGGCAATTTCGACACTTAACCATGAACTCCTCTATGTCCTTCTTCATTCCATTCCACCGATAGACTTTCTGTAGGTCATGGTACATCTTGGTGGCACCTGGGTGGATAGAATACAGAGAGTACACCATCTCCCCCTTGGGAGAATACCTCCACCTTCTAATTTCGGATAGCTTCCTTTAGCTTTACCAAGATAGGATCCTCGTCTTGCCTAGCCTTGACCTCAGTCACCAATGAAGATTTTGAACCATTCTAAACAATGACACCACCATCCATCGAGTCAACAAGATGAACCCTTAAACGAGCAAGCCTGTGGACATCCTTTGTTAGCTCCTTCCTCCCATCCTCAACATGATACACACTCTCCATGGACAGCCTGCTAAGAGCATCCGCCATGATATTGTCCTTGCCCGAATGATAAAGGACACTCATGTCATAGTCATTGAGAAGTTCTAGCCATCTTTTTTGCCGCAAATTCAAATCCTTATGAGTAAACACATATTGAAGGCTCTTATGGTCCATGAAGACATCCACGTGCACCCCATACAAGTGGTGTCTCCAAATCTTCAAAGCAAATACCACGGCTGCCAACTCTAGGTCATGCATTGGGTAATTCTTCTCATGAGCCTTAAGCTACCTAGAGGCATATGCAATAACCTTACCATGCTGCATCAACACACAACCAAGACCAACCCTAGAGGCATCAAAATACACCACAAAACCATTCGTTCCCTCTGGTGGGGTTAATATTGGGCTGAAGTGAGTCGAGCTTTTAACTCCTGAAAACTTTCTCGCAAGCGTCCAACTACTGAAATTTTGACCTTTTTCTAGGTCAACTTAGTCAACAGTGCTGCAATGGATAAAAATCCCTCAATGAATCTCCTGTAGTAGCTAGCTAAACCCAAAAAGCTCCTAATATCCAAAGGACTAACTGGTCTAGACCAATTTTTCACCGCTTCTATCTTTTGAGAGTCCACCTACACACCCTCGCTAAACACCACATGGACCAAAAATGCTACTTTCAGCCAAAACTCACACTTGATGAATTTAGAAAACAGCTGGCGATCCTTGAGAGTCTGCAACATAATCCTCAAATCAGCAGCATGCTCCTCTGCGCTCTGAGAGTATATGAGAATATCATCTGTGAAGACAATCACGAACATGTACAGATACTGCTTGAATACCCTATTCATCAAATCTATAAAAGCTGCAGGAGCATTTGTTAGTCCAAAAGACAAAACTATGATGTCACGACCCGAGCTGGGACCTCGAATCGAGAAACGGGACTTAGAACTACAAATGGCTCCTAGTCGACCCATGACATGAACATAACAACCAAAGAGCATACATCAAACGAAATATGATAACTGAAGCATGAATAAGCGGAAGTCTAAATAATATAACAATCATAAACAAAATCAACACTCGACAAAGCTGAAAATCTATATAATAACTGATAAGCCTTTAATAATGGGATAACATCCCCAACTAGCTCGCTAAATTTTGAAATTGAATATAACATAATCAAATGATAAACTGAATGTCCTCGAAAGATGAGGACTCACCAACAATGAGGACTGAGCTAAACTGCGGGGAGTTGGACTAACGGCAAAACTTAGTCTGATCGTCCGGACCTATATAATGAAATGATACAACATAGAATATGTGGTCAGTACTTGTAATGTACTGAGTATTCAAGATAAGTAAAACATGCTGAGTAACTGTGAACTAAAATCATGCATATAAAACATAAATCATAAGATCATAAGAGTAAGGACTGCATGCTGAAATCAAAATCTGAAACATGTATATAGTTAAAAATTGAGTATCATATCTGAATAGAATGACCTAAAGCTAAAAATAGAAATTATACGACTTGTCATAGTTGAAAACATAAGTTAAAGCTCATAAACTGATCATTGGGTCAAACCTCCTACAAAACATAATATCATAAGTCATGATTATGAATAACTAAAATCATGAGGAATAACGGGAGACTCGTCATAACTGAAACCGTCACGATAGAGCTTACGTGATGCCCCAACTATCATACTCAAGTGGGCAGAGCTGTCCAAAACCTTACCAGGGCTAAGGACGCTATCATGATATCGATATCAAGCTGAAGGCCCCTTGTGGGTGGGAAAACTCTCAGGGGAGATCCCAAAATAAATATATATCTATGTTGGCGCGTAGTTCTGAGACCGGGGAACCTTGGAACCAAAGCCTACTCGGCGATAGAGACACTACTCCCAAAAATATGCATAGTGATCCCATCGTTTTTCAACGAAGTTGAAATTATAATCACATGTATATTCTGAAATCTAAACATGGGGAGTATTGACACCAAAATACATCATAAGTCGTAGTTGGGAGTCTTAACTCCAAAACATATGATAAGTTGATCTTATTAACCTAGGCTAAATCATGAAAAAAAAACATATTTAACTTGTGTGGGCTTGCCCAAATCTTAAAATCATGTATACTTGAAATAGATTTCATAAGTCAAAGTCATGGATTCATACATGGGTAATTTATAAACATTCACTCATGCTAGATATCTCATCATACTTGAAATCATGAATCATAAACTTGACTTTTCATAAAACTTGTATAATAGGGCATAATTTTCTGAAACTTAAAATCATGAATTTATAATCAATTTGTATATAAAATATGCCCATAAATCTTAAAACATGCTTTGGAACATGAGGGAATTGACCCATAGACATATCATGAACAATTTCATAAAGATTGGGGTAAAACCCTATAAGATCATATACTTGAATTGAGTCTTGAATTCATGAACTTGAGGAGAAATTTGGGCATGAGAGTGAAAGAAAACTCTCATTAATAGCCCTATATACCTAGATAAACTGATTCTCAACTTGTCTTTGAAATCTCAAGAGAATTGGGGAACAATTCCGGGAACTTCTAGATTGATATTCCAAAAGAATTCAAAGCTTTGCATGCATGGGAAAACCTAATGACTTGACATAGGCTAAACCCTCTTAAAACACTCCTTTCAGGGCTTAAAAGGACGTAGTAGAGGACTTAGAAGCTTCAAATTTATGAAAATACCCTTAATGATTTTGCAGAAAGAAATGCACTTCTAGTTACTACGACTCGTAGTTAGCTCCCTTAACTAGACATTCCAAATTTCTCCAACTCTCCGAAGATTTCCAAGATCTCCTATCCAACCCATAACACCATATTATGAATTGTACACCCACTCATATAACAACCCCTAAAAATAAAATGACTTGCTACGACTCCTGACCACGAGTCGTACCCACACACCACGACTCATAGTGGGGACTTATGGCTGGGAGGGTGAGCTTCTGGCTCTCCACCATGGGTCATTCTATGACCTGTATAACCATCTTACGACTCATACAATGAATCGTACTGAGAAAATTTTTTAGATTTTCTACTGAAACATACTTCAAATCCCAGATCTAGTCTTAGGAACTTTTGGGATATTATAATATTTCCCCCTTGAGAACATTTGTCCTCGCATGTGGATTAAGAATACTAAAAGGTTGGGAAAGGAACATGCAATCCCAAATACTAAACATCTAAAGCTGAAAACTGACGGAGTAATTCACTCCGGACTGACATGTATGACTGAACTGAATTCACGAATCATACAACATGATAAAACATGAAAGGAACTGAGAGACATGATTATGACATGAAACTAGATAGAGTACTAAGGAGGGAACTGATACCTCATGCTGGAACTGAGCCTGAAGGGAAGAGAGACGGGTATTTAGCCATCATATCTGCTTCAGCTTCCCTCGTAACACCCTCAACAAGATGATTTCTCCATAAAACCTTCACTGGGGCTACTTCTTTGTTTCTCAACCTTCGAACCTGATGATCAAGAATCTCAATCGAAACCTCCTCATAGATAGAGCTATCCTTCACAACTATGCTCTCAACAGGGACAACTAAGGTCAGGTGACCAATGCACTTCTTCAATAGAGATACTTGGAAAACTAGATGTATCGAAGCTAATTCCGCTGGTAGCTCCAACTCATACGCCACTTTGCTAACTCGCCTCAGAATCCTGTAAGGACAAACATATCGGGGACTTAGCTTCCCTTTCTTTTCGAACCTCATCACTCCCTTCATGGGAGACACCTTCAAAAACACCCAATCATCAACTTCAAACTCAAGTTCTCTCCATCTAACATTTGCATAAGATTTCAGATGACTCAGAGCTGTTTTCAGACTTTTCCTAATAAGCTGGACTTTCTCCATGGCCTCATGAACTGAATCTAGCCCTAACAGCGTAACCTCGCTTACCTCAAACAATTCGATAGCTGATTTACACCTTTACCCATAAAAAGCCTCAAATGGAGCCATCTGAATGCTGGAGTGGTAACTGTTATAGTAGGAAAACTCAATGAGAGGCAAATGATTATCCCAACTACCCTTGAAGTCAATCACACACGCTCTCAATATGTCCTCAAGAGTCTGAATGGTCCGCACGGCTTGACCATCTATCTGCTTGTGAAAAGTCATGCTAAGCTTGACCTGAGTACCAAGTCCCTTCTGGAATGATCTCCAAAACTGTGAGGTAAACTGAGTACCTCTATCTGAGATGATAGACAAGGGAACTCTGTGCAACCAAATAACTCCCAAATGTACAATCAAGCATAGTCTTCAACTGAATCGATAGTTTTGATCGAAAGGAAATGCGCTGCTTTGGTCAACCTGTCTACAACCACCCAAATAGAGTCATACTGTCGACGTGTCCGAGGCAACCCTATGATGAAGTCTATATTGATCTCTTCCCACTATTAAGTAGGGATACTAATGTCTTGTAGCATACCTCTAGGTCTCTAATGCTCAACATTCACTTGTTGATAATTTGAACACTTAGCCACAAACTTTGCTATGTCCTTCTTCATGACATTCCACCAATAGACCTCCCATAAGTCATGGTACATCTTGGTGGAACCTGGGTGGATAGAATAACTAGAGCCATGAGCCTCATGTAATATTCATTCTCTCAAGTCATCAGCACTCGGAACACATAAATGACTCTGATAACAAAGTACACTGTCTCCCCCTTGGGAGAAGGCCTCCACCTTCTGATTCTGGATAGCTACCTTTAGCTTTACCAAAATAGGATCCTCATCTTGCCTAGCCTTGACCTCGGTCACCAATGAAGATTCTAACCCATTCTGAACAATGAAACTACCATCTATTGAGTCAACAAGGCAAACCCCTAAATGAGCAAGCCTATGAAAATACTTTGCCAACTCCTTCCTCTCATCCTCAATATAAGACACACTCTCCATGGGCAGCTTACTAAGGGAATCCGCCACTACATTTCCCTTGCCTAGATGGTAAAAGACACTCATGTCATAGTCCTTGAGAAGCTTTAGCAACCTCCTCTATTGCAAGTTCAAATTCTTTTGAGTGAACACATGTTGAAGGCTCTTGTGGTCCGTGAACACATCCACATACACCCCATACAAGTAGTGCCTCCAAATCTTCAATGCAAACACCACCTCTGCCAACCCTAGGTAATGCGTCAGGTAATTCATCTCATGTGTCTAAGCTGTCTAGAGGCATACGCAATGACTTTATCATGTTGCATTAACACACAAGCAAGACCAACCGTTGAGGCATCAAAATACACCACAAATCTATCTGTGCCCTCTGGTAGGGTCAATACTGGGGCTGAAGTGAGTCAAGTCTTTAGCTCCTGAAAACTCTTCTCACAAGCATTCGATCACTGAAATTTGACCTTCTTCTGGGTCAACTTAGTCAATAGTGTTGTAATAGATGAGCATCCCTCAACAAACCACCTGTAATATCCAGCTAAATCGAAGAAGCTCCTAATATTCGAAGGGCTAACTAGCCTCTATCTTTTGAGAGTCCACTTGCACACTGTCACATGACACCACATGGACCAAAAAATGGTACTGACTTCAACTAAAACTCACACTTTTTGAATTTAGCAAACAGTTGGCAATCCTTGAGGGTCTGTAGCACAATCCTCAAATGAGCGACATGCTCCTCCTCGCTCTGAGAGTATATGAGAATATTATCTATGAAGACAATAATGAACATATCCAAATACGGCTTGAACACCCTTTTCATCAAATCCATAAAAACTGCAGGAGCATTCATTAGTTCAAAAGACATAACTACAAACTCATGTGACTATACTGAGTCCGGAAAGCTGTCTTCGGAATGTCACTCTCTCTAACTCTGAGTTGATGATAGCCGGATCTAAGGTCTATATTTGAGATACACTTAGCACCCTGAAGTTGGTCAAACAAGTCATCAATCCTAGGGAGAGGATACTTGTTCTTGATTGTGACTTTGTTCAACTGTTGATAATCAATACACATTCTAAGGGAACCATCTCTCTTTCGAACAAAGAGAACTGGAGAACTCTTTGGGGATTTACTAAGCTTGATGAAACCCTTATCTAGGAGATCTTTCAATTGCTCTTTCAACTCCTTTAGCTCAGTCGGAGCCATTCTATAAGGAGGAACGGATATAGGCTTCGTATCGGGGAGAAGATCGATACCAAAGTCAGTCTCCCACTCGGGAGGGACTCCTGGCAGATCATTGGGAAACAGCTCCAGATATTCACATACTATAGAAACTAACTGAAGAGTCGGGGTCTCGAACGTCGTATCCTTAACCCAAACTAGATGGTACTCACAACCTTTAGAGATCATCTTCCTGGCCTTGAGGTAGGAAACAAAGTGACCTATAGGCACAACTAAACTACTTTTCCATTCTAGGACTAGCTCACTAGAAATCGAAACTCTACCATATGGGTTCTACAATTTACTGATGCAGATGCATGCAACCAATCCATACCAAAAATAACATTAAAATTGATCATGTATAACTCTACTAGATCGGCTGAGGTGACTTTCTGAAGGACTATGATAAGGCAATTTCTGTATACCCGTTGAGCTATAATTGAGTCACCGACCAGAGTAGAGATTGAAAATGGTTCTGATAGGATTTCGGGACTGACTCCAAAACTAATAGAAACATAAGGAGTCACAAAAGATAAGGTATCCCTTGGATCTAACAATGCATACACATCAAGACAGAATACTCATAACATACTAGTGACCATATCTGGAGACCTCTTGTTCCTGATGTGATAAGAGGGCATAAAATCTGTTCTGACGCTGACCATCACTTGAACTAGTGGATGCACCCTGCTGAGCTGAGTGTGTTGGTGGAGCTGCTGAACTAGTGCCTAGGTCACAGCCTCTACTATGGCCCTGTCTGGCAGAAGGGCAGTCTCTGAGCAGATGTTCAGGCATTCCACATCCGTAACATGCTCCTGAACCCGCTAGGCACTCTTCAGTGTGCCTCATACCACACCTGCCATAAATTGGAATGCTGGGCTCTCCTTACCTGCTCCCTTGACCTCTGCAGCCAATGCCCACCCTTCTAATCTCGCCTAAGTCTAAACGGAACACTGGCCGATGATGGCTATGGGGATGATGACCTCTAGTGGGACTGCTGATGTCCTCCATGGAACCTCCATTGAAACTGTCTGTAACTCCTTGTCCTAGCCCTCTTGGCCTCTCTCTCCTTCTCCTTCATCTGGTTCGCCTCCATTTGCTGGGCGTATATGACTAATCATGAGAAGTCTGGATCCCTGTTTTGGTGGGACTGTTGATGTCCTCCATTAGATCTCTATTGAAACTGTCTGTAACTCCTTGTCCTGGCCCTCTTGGCCTCTCTCTCCTTCTCCTTCATCTGGTTCGCCTCTATCTGCTGGGCGTATATGACTAATCGTGAGAAGTCTAGATCACTATTCAACATAGGGGTCTCGCACACCTTGACCAACGAGTCTGATACTCTTTTTAGAAACCTACTCATATGAGCCCTCTAATTCGCAATCATCTCCAGCGCGTACTTGGATAGCCGGGTAAACTACAAGGCATACTCTTGAATAGTCTTGTGGTGCTGCTTCAGGTTGACGAACTCCACCGCCTTCGCTTCCCGCAACTCTCTAGGGAAGAACCTACCCAAGAAGGCAGTCATGAACTCATCGCAACTCACGGTAACTACTCCTACTGCTCCACCATCCTTCCACTAGCGGTACCATATGTAAACAACCTCCTTCAGCTAATAGGAGGATAAATCTGTACTCTCCTCTCCGGTCACCCCCATAATTTAGGTAATTTTCTGCACCTCTTCAATAAACTCATGTAGATCCTCATCTATTGTTGACCCCAAAAACTCAGGTGGATTCATCCTGAGAAAGTCCCAAACTCTAGTTGCTTCTGCATTCCCATTCTGGGGAACATGATCCACCGCTTGCTGATTGACCCGAGAAATCATAGCCTATGCCAACATCTGTAATGCCGATCTAAACTCGACATGAGTGACCTGCTCAGACATAGGATCTGCTGGTGTTGGTGGAGCTTGATGATGCCCGTCTCAATTGCCATTGTAATGGCCATTTCCATTGCCATTCCTTCTTCCATTCCCTCGGTGTGAAGGCATGTTTCTGCAAATTCGTATAGAATGAGCTGGAAGGAATAGGGAGATACTTCATCACACGATATAGATTATGAAAGAAGGAAAATTTCCTAAAACGTCTTGTAGCCTCTTCCCCATAAGTGTGGTGCCCCTTACACCTATGCAAAAGACTCTACTCAATGCGACTTTTAGACACCCTAGGATACTCTAAACCCTTGCTCTCATACCAAGTTTGTCACGAACAAAGTTGGGACCCTGAATTGAGACACGGGACCTAGAACCATAAGTGGCTCCAAGTCGACCCATGGCATGAACAACATACATCAAAGCGGATCCAAGTCGACCCATGGCATGAACAACATACATCAAAGCGGAATATAATAACTGAAGCATGAATAAGAGGAAGTCTGAATAACATAACAATCATAAACAGAGTCAACACTCAACAAAGCTGAAAATCTACATAATGTCTGATAAGCCTCTAACGTGTCTGATGAGCTGATAGGACAATATTCCCAACTAGCTTGCTAAAGTCTGAAACTGAATATAACATAATCAAATGCTAAACTGAATGTCCTCGGAAGATGAGGACTCACCAACTATGAGGACTGAGCTAGACTGTAGGGAGCTGGACTAACGGCAGAACTGAGTTTGATCATCCAAACCTATATCATGACATGATACAACATAGAGTATGCAATTAGTACTTAGAATTTACTGAGTATGCAATATAAGTAAAACATGCTGAGTAACTGTTAACTGAAATCATGCATACAAAAATAAATCATAAGATCATGAGAGTAAGAACTGCATGTTGAAATCTGAATTTGAAACATATATATAGTCATAAACTGAGTATCATATCTGAATAGAATGACTCAAAGCTAAATATAAAAATCATATGACTTATCGTGGCTGAAAACATAAATAAAAGCTCATAAACTGATCATTAGATCAAACCTTCTATAAAACATAATATCATAAGTCATGAACATGAATAACTGAAATTATGAGGAATAATGAGAGACTCGTCATAACCGGAACCATCACAATAGAGCTTACGTGATGCCCTAACTATCACACTCAAGTGGGCAGAGCCTTCCAAAACCTTGCTAGGGCTAAGGACGCTACCATGATATCGATATCAAGCTGAAGGCCCCTTGTTGGCGGGGAAACTCTCATAGGGGATCCCAAAATAAATATATACCTATGTTGGCACATAGCTCTGAGATCGGGGAACCTTGGAACCCCAAGTCTACTCAATGCTAGACACTACTCCCAAAAATATGCATAGTGCTCTAATTGTTTTTCTACGAAGCTGAAATTATAATCACATGCATAGTTTGAAATCTGAACATGGGGAGACTTGACTCCAAAACATATCATATGCTATAGTGGGAGTTTTGACTCTAAAATATTAAGCTGATCTTATTAGCCTTAGGTAAATCATAAAAAATACATTTAACTTGTATGGGCTTGCCCAAATCTTAAAATCATGCATATTTAAAATATACTTCATAAATCAAAATCATGGATTCATACATGGGTATTTTATAGATATTTATTCATGCTAGATATCTCGTCATACTTGAAATCATGAATCATAAACTTGACTTTTCATAAAACTTGCATAACAGGGCATAATTTTATAAAACTTGAAATCATGAATTTTATAATCAATTTGTATATAAAATCTGCCCATAAATCTTAAAACATGCTTTAGAACATGAGGGGAATTAACCCATAGACATATTATGTAGAATTTCATAAAAATTGGGTTAAAACCCTATAAGATCATATACTTGAACTTGAATTCATGAACTTGAGGAGAAATTTGGGCGTGAGAGTGAAAGAAAACTCTCATTCATAGCCCTATATACCTGGGTAAACTGATTCTGAACTTGTCTTTGATAGCCTAAGAGAATTGGTGAAGAATTCAGGGAATTCTAGATTGATCTTCCAAAAGTATTAAAAGCTTTGCATGCATGGAAAAGCCTAATAACTTGACATAGGTCAAACCCTCTTAAAACACTCTTTTTAGGGCTTAAAATAATGTAGTTTAGGACTTCGAAGCTTAGAATTTATGAAAATATCCTTAATAATTTCATAGGAAAAACAACACTACCAGTTGCTACGACTCATACCGCGAGTCATAAAATCCTCCTATGACTCGTGATTAGCTCCCATAACTAGCCATTCCAATTTTCTCCAACTCTCTGAAGATTTTCATGATCACCTATCACAACCCATAACTCCATAATACGAATCATAAAATCACTCATATAACAACACCTGAAAAATCCAATGACTTGCTACTACTCCTAACCACGAGTCGTACCCACACACCATGACTTATAGTGGGGACTAATGGTTGTGAGGGTGAACTTTTGTTGGTCCACTACCCGTCATCCTATGACCCATAAAATCATCTTACGACTCGTACAATTAGTCGTACTGAGAGAAACTTTCAGATTTCCTGCTGAAACATACTTCAAATCCCAGATCTAGTCTTAGAAACTTTTGAGGTATTACATACAAACTCATAGTGACCATACCAAGTCCTAAAAGTTGTCATGGGAATGTCACTCTCTCTAACTCTGAGATGATGGTACCCGGATCTAAGATCTATCTTTAAGAAGCACTTAGCATCCTGAAGCTGGTCAAATAAGTCATCAATCCTAGGGAGGGAATACTTAGTCTTGATAGTGACCATGCAACTGCCGATAATCAATGCACATTCTAAGGGAATCATCCTTCTTTCAAACAAAGAGAACTGGAGCACCCCATTGGGATTTGCTAGGCCTCATGAAACCCTTATCTAGGGGATTTTTCGACTGCTCTTTCAACTCCTTTAGTTCAGTTGGAGCCATAATATAAGGAGGAATGGATAGAGGCTGCGTATCAGGGAGAAGGTTAATACAAAAATCAATCTCCCACTCGGGAGGGACTCCTAGTAGATCGTCTGGAAACACCTATGGATACTCACATATTATAGGAACCGACTAAAGAATTAGGGTCTTAAACGTATCCTTAACCCCAACTAGATGGCACACACAACCGTTAGAGATCATCTTCCTGGCGTTGAGGTAGGAAATAAAGCAACGTACAGCCATAGTTGAACTACTCTTCCATTCTAGGATTGGCTCGCCTAGAAATCAAAACAGTATCGTGCAGGTTCTTCAATTTACTGAGGCATAACATGTAACCAATCCATGCCGAAGATAACATCAAAATCGTTCATGTCTAACTCTACTAGGTCGGCTGAGGTGACTTTCTGAAGGACTGTGACAGGGCAATTTCTGTATACTTGTCGAGCTATAACTGAGTCACCGGATGGAGTAGAGACTGAAAAGGGTTCTGATACGATTTCGGGATTGACTCAAAAACTAATAGCAACGTAAGGGGTCATAAAAGATAAGGTGGTCCCTGTATCTAACGATCCATACACATCAAGATGAAATACTCATAATATACTAGTAACCACATCGGGAAGGCCTCCCACTCATGATGAGAAGATAGTGCATAAAATTTATTCTGGCTGGCCACCACCTGCACTAAATGAGGCGCCCTGTTGAGATGGGCGAGCTACTAGGGCTCCTGAAGTAGTAGCTGGGGTACGTTCTCTACTGCCACCCTGTCTGGCTGAAGGACAATCTCTAAGCATATGTCTGGGCTTCCTACACCTGAAACAACCATCAATACCAACCATGCACTGGTCAGGGTGCTTTCTGCCACACTTCCTACAAGCTGAAAAAGTTTTCTCCCTTGACATGCTCCTCTGCCCCCTAGATCCTGCCACTCTGCCCTTGTGATCTCCTCTAAGTATGGATGGAACGCTGGCTGATGAGGGAGATGGGGCTGAGGACCTCTGGTGAAATGGAGGTAGATGTCCACCATCAAACCTCGGTTGGAACTGTCTATGGCTCCCTATCCTGGCCCTCTTGGCCTCTCTCTTCTTCTCTTTCATCTGCTCCACCTTTATCTATTGGGCGTATATGACCAACCAGGAGAAATCTAGGTCAATGTTCAGTATAGAGGTCCTGCACTCCTTGTCCAGCGAACTTGCTACCTCATTCACAATTTTGCTCATACGAGCCCTCTAATTCGCTACCATCTCTGACGCATACTTAGACAACCAAGTAAACTCCAATTCATACTCTTGGATGGTCCTGTTGTTCTTCTTCAAGTTGAAGAACTCTGCCGCCTTTGCCTCCCTCAACTCTCTAGGAAAGAACCTATCTAAGAGGGTAGTCACGAACTCATCCCAACTCACGGGAACTGCTCCCGCTGCTCTACTCTCCTTCCATTGGCGGAATCATATGTAATAAACCCCCTTTAGCTGATAGGAGGCTAAGTCCGCACTCTCCTCTCCAGTCACCCCCATAATCTGGGTGATCTTCTGCACCTCCTCAATAAATTCATGCGGGTCCTCCTCCACTATCCACCCTAGAAATTCGGGTGGATTCATCTTGAGAAAGTCTCGCACTCTCGTCGTTGCTGCGCTCCTATTCTGGGGAACTTGATGACCTGAATGGTCATGGATGTGCCAATATTTGAAATGCCTCTCTGAACTTGGCATGAGTGACCTGCTCGAGCAAAGGATCTGCTGGTGCGGTGGGGCTTGCTGATGCCCCTCACCATTGCCTTTATCATGGCTATTGTTGTTGCTGTTCCTTCTACCATTCACTTGGCGTGGAGGTATATTCTTGCAAACGCATATAACACGAGTTAGAGGAATAGAGAAGTACTTCATTGCACGACATAGATCATGAAAGAAAGAAAATTTTCTAAAACATTTTGTAGCCTCTTCCTCAAAAGTGTGCCGCGCTTCACACCCATGGAAAAGACTCTACTAAACGCGGCTCAGACACCCTAGGTCACACCTAAACCTTTGCTCTGATACCAAGTTTGTTACGACCTGAGTTGGGACCCCGGATTGAGGCACGGGATCTAGAACCACGAATGACTCTAAGTCGACCCATGACATGAACATAGCAACTAAAGAGCATAAATTGTAGAAGAAACTGATAACTTAAACATGAAAAAGTGGAAGTCTGGATAACATAACATATATCAGATGATAACATCACCATGCTAAATCTCAAGTTGAACATACTCGTCCATGTCTTGAAAGCCTCTACTATCTAATGAGATACTGGGACAAGCCACCCTGCACCCCCGCCCCCAGCTATCTCCAAAACTGAAATAAAACTAACACAAGAAACAAACTATACTGATAAATGTCCCCAGATAATTAGGACTCAACCAAGGCAGGGGTAAACTGGACTGAGGTGGCAATGAGTTATCGGCAAGACTAATCCGGATCACTTAAACCTATATCATGAAATGACATAACATAGAGTATGCATTCATTACTTGAAATGTACTAAGTATGCAAGGTAAGTAAAACCATGCTTAATAAAATATTAGTTAAAATCATACATACAACTTGAATAAATCATGAGAGTAAAGACTGCATGCTAAATCGTAACTGAGATAAACATCATCATAAGCTGAATAGCATGACTGATCATAATGGCCCATAATTTAAAGATAGAAATTATATGACTTGTCATATCTGAAATCGTAAGTAAAACTCATAAACTGATCATTTGGGTCAAATCTTCGGTAAAACATAATAACATAAATTAGGGACATAAATATCTGAAATCATGACGAACAATGGGAGACTCGTTATAATCGACAACCACCATGTATGAGCGCATGATGATCCCATGTCTTTCCCACATGGAGGAGAGCCATTCTAAGCCTTTCCAGGGCGAAGGACGAATAAGGTGTGATATCACGGTATGCCCTCGGGTGGGGAAAACACTCTTTGGAGAGTTCCCAAATAGATACCTACATTGGCGCGTAGTTCTGAGACCGGAGAACCTCGAAGCCCCTGTCCTACTCGGAGCTAGTCACTACTCCTAAAATATGTATATTGCTCATAATCATAATTAATCTCAAAACATAGCTTGAATATGAACATTGGGAGTCTTGACTCCAAAATATATAATAAACTGCATTGGGAGTTTTGACTCCAAAACATATGATAAACTGATCTTATTAGCCTTGGCTAAATCATAAAACACACTTAACTTGTATGGGCTTACTCAAATCATAAGATCATGCATATTTGAAATTGATTTCATAAATCATAATCATGGATTCATAAGTGTAGAGTTTATAAACATTCATTCATGCTAGATATCTCATCATAATTGAAATCATGAATCATAAGCTTGACTTTTCATAAAACTTGCATAATAGGGAATAATTTCTAATAACTTGAAATCATGAATTTATAATCAAATTGTGTATAAAATATGCCCATTAGACTTAAAACATACTTTAGATCATGATAAAATTAGACCCATAAACATATCATAGAGAATTTCACAAAAATTGAGTTAAAACCCCTAGATATCAATGCACTTGATTTAAGACTTGGATTCATGAACTTGAGGAGAAATTTAGGCATGAGAGTGGAAGAAAACTCTCATTCATAGCCTACATACCTGGGTAAACTGATTCACAACTAGCCTTGAAAGCCCAAGAGAATTGAGAAAGGAATTGTGAGAGTTCTAGCTTGATCTTGAAAAGTGATCTCAATAACTTGCATGCATGGGAGTCAAATGAATTAGAATAGGCAAAACCCTCTTAAAACACTCCTTTCAGGGATTAAAATTATGTCATTGGGGAGTTAGAAGTTTAGAAATTACTAAAACACCCTTAGAGATTCGATAGGAAATTGGACACTGCTAGTTACCACGAGTTACCCAACAAGTCGTTGGGTCACTTAATGACTCGTGGTCTAGACTCGTTCCCACCACTGGAATCTTTCTATTCACTATTCTTTCTCACCCCACGGTCAACTTAACAGGTTGCTAGGACATGACGACTCGTTCCCTCAATCCATCACGAACACTAGAACAATCAACCATAAACCACCACTGCACATTTGGCAGGTCATACAACGACTCATTGGGAGTCTTGACGACTCATTACCTGACCCATCGTTACCTCCAGGTAAAATAACACCTTCTTCATCATTGGGCACTTAACGGGTGCCTAACGAATCATGGTCTGGAATGACGGCTCGTCACCCCATCCGTTGCTACCTCCAGCAAGCACAGATCATTCAACTCAGGCACCCACACAACAGGTCACCTAACGATCCGTCAAGTGACTTAACGGGTCACTTGAAGAGTCATTTTGTAACCTGGTGCATATTTTTATGCTTTCTCTGCTTCAACCCTCGAGTATGATTTTCGGAACTTTTGGGGTGTTACAATATCACAGTCACACGACAAACACCAAAGGTAGGAATGTTGAAATGCAATGTTGATAATGCCCCTTGAGGTAACTCAGGAAGAACTTCCTATAGTTTCTGTATAAGGAATTATAAAGGGAACCTAATATATGCACAAGGAGAGGAGATATATGAAACAAAAAACATGGAAGCAGAGGCGGTAGCTATTAGAGTAGCAATATACGAGTGCATTTCAATGTATGTAACAGAAATACAGATGGAGGCAGATTCATCAGCAATGATCAAATTCCTATCAGGGGAATGAAATATACCATGGAATATAGACAACAAAATAGAGGATATCATAAACCTATCGCAAGTATGAAAGGTACAACTAGAGCACACATATAGAGAAGGAAATTCATTAGCAGACTATCTAGCAAACACATCACTTGATCAACAAGAAAAAATAAGTTTCTCAAATTTCATAGAATTATTGGTGTTGGCCAAGAAGATAGTAAACATGGATAAAGCACAAATAGCAAACCTCAGAGTCAGTACCAGACCAATAATCAAAACAAGCAGAAAGATGATACATATAATCACAGGGTATAGGGGAGTAGAACAACATATAGAAGAGGAACAAGAAAAGGAAGCAGAATAGAGGACTTGCCATAGCAGGTAAGGAGCTCAAGTAGTAAAAATACAAATTCTATTATAGCAAATCATATCAAAAGACTAAAGATGGTCTGCAGTCAAGAAAACCAAAAGTAATAAGAAACAAAATCGAGTCAACAAACTGGAAGGAAACGAAGAAAAACATACACACAACAACTAGCATAGAAGATGCCAACCTTTGAGTAAATATAGAGAAAAAACAATGGATCTACATAAACAGAAAAGGAAAAGTCAGAGTGAATATAGAGAAATGCTATAGAAAAATGGACAATCTAACAGAAATGAACACATCAAGAGAAATACCGTGAGCTCCAGGAGAGCAGTAAGATGGAGAAAAAAGGAGCGCTTCACAGTACATCGATATCTGACAAAGAATTACCAGTGGAAACCCTGGTTTCCATTCCCACTCTAGAACGGCTCAATGTAGCTGATGACCAAATGTTAGGGTCTCAGTCAAATACATATATTTCAATAGGCCGGTCACTTTTGCGCCAGCCTAGATGTTATTTAATTTATTTTATTTTGGACCTTTTAAATTATAAATAAAAATGGCCCAATGGCCATATTAAATTAACACACACACACACACAGATACACACACACACACACATATATGTATATATAAAAGTGCCAAGATTAGAACCCATTGACTATATATGACATCCTCTATTGCTACTAGATTTAGTATATACATTTAGTTTAATTATAAAAAACTTATACAATAGGGATTTTAATATGCTAGAGCTAGAGATGTGGGAATTAAAGCCCCAACCTCAATAGTAGAGGTGCATCCAACGACCATCATACCATAGGACTTTTTGAGCTTGTATGTATACACATAATTAAAATAATTTTTAAGAGATATAATATTGATATACATGATCTAAAGTGGGGAGCATGAACACACATAAATCCACAACCCTCTCCCACGGATATGTCGCTCCCTTGTGTTATATTACAAATATTATATAAAGTGGAACCAATATCCAACTCTAGTATTGTCTATGGAGCCTCTAACTTCTGAAGAACTATGAACTGCGTAAGACACAAACTTCCTGGCTGGTCATCAAATGAATAAACAAAATAAATAAATAAATAAAGTGAATATAATAAAATGGTCTCAATGACATTGAAAGTGGAGCTGATCAAATAATTTGCTGGAATGAGAGAGATTCTAGCCTACTGCACAATCGACTAAAAAATTTTGGTCTATATTTACTGCACTAATCAATGTAGGTTTTTGTTAGCCTCCTGATCTATGAGTTTATATAGAATGCGGCAGTGGCAAGGTTATGGACATATTTTCCTTGTCATTCATATAACTAGAGGTGTAATCAGCATGCAAAGACATAAGTTGGAAATAAGGTGTTGTCAAGGTTAAGGTATGCACAATGGCATCAATACATAACACCAGAGCAACAAGTAAAGACCAAGGACTTGAGTGTGGAAAGGAAGCTTGATGAAGACTTAATAAGGTGTGAAAAGACAATGGCTTAAGGGTGTGACATTGATATTCAAGACAAGACATTTGGCAAAAGGCTAGCTCAGCTAAGGGCAGCAAGGCATGGAGCATTGATCCCAAGGCAAGGCAAGGCACGATATTGCTAAGGCATATGGGGGTGGCATTTTCATTGGCATGGTTAAGGGCACTAAGAGGGAATAATGCCAGAAAGGGTACACAAATCTAGGTAGTGGGACACACATGAGCTTCAAGCTCAACAGGAAAGGTAGTGGTGATTATAAAACGCATAACATGCACATGGCAGGCGGTTAAGTCTTGTCAAAATTTGATTGTGGCTAAGTTTAGGTGCTAGATTTAAATTATTTTGAATATCTGAAGCAGTTGTGGGTCATCAACTACATAGCATAAGATAAAGCAGAATGGGCCAAGTGTTCCTATTATTGTAAGTCAAATGTCGGCAGTGGGCTGATGCAAAAAAGTTATAAGTGTGCAAAAACCTTCATTAGCAAAAAAAAAGGTTGTGTCACTTAGGGTTCGTTTGGTTGGTAAACAAGTTATTTCGGGATTTTTATCCCACCTTCAATGAGGATTAAGAAATAAATAGTCTCGAGATTAATTTTTGAATGGGTTTATCCCACGTTTAGTTAGGATAAAATCTCAAAATAAGTTCCGGGATAAGTTATCCCACATTGAGGGTGAGATAAAAACAACATTATAATCCCAAGATAACTAATTCCGGAATAAGTAATCTCGAAATTTTATCCCAATCAAACGTGGGATAAACCCATCTAAAAATTAATCACGGGACTATTTATTTCTTTTTCCTCATTGAGGATGGGATAACGATTCTGGAATAACTAAACCTGAAATTAGTTATCCTAGGATATAAACACGAAATTAGTTATCTTGTGATAACTTATTTCCCAATCTAACGACCCTTTAGAGTATTAGAAAATATTTTGAGTGCAGAATCTAAGGTCAAGGTGATCTTAGTGTCTAGTGTGGTAAGAAATTGAGTATTCTTGCATTCACTATTATAATATGAGTTGGGTTAGGTTTCCTATAAATCTGCTTTGTGTTTTCTTTGAATTATCATCTTGATTTCTTTCGTCTCTTGCTGCCTAAAAACGTTTAAATTTTGGATTTTATTATCGCTGCCTAAATTTGAGTTAAAGATCAAACAATCACAAATTTCACTAAGTGTTGAAATACGCTGAGTCAGAAAGGGTGTTGACTTCCATGTAAGGATAAACCTCTCCCTATCAAGCATTCAAAAATCATCCCTATGACAGTTCCCGCAAAGAAAACTTGACCTTGTCACTCAGTGATTATCATTGACTCCCTCACCAAAAGAGGAATGATTTATTTATATGAAGTATGACGGAAAGGAACCGTTTGGTTCTTGAACAGTTCTTTCAAAACAAGGAATTGATTGAATTATCTTGCGATTAATGAAAACATGAAAAATATCTCGAAAGTATTTACAACAGTTCTAAAAACATATGCCTAAGAGCAGTTTTGAAAATATTCTATATATAATTATTTTTTCTTGTGAAGTACCATTGATTTGATCAGTACGACTAATGATCCCAACCTTATCAAGGTTTAAGGAATTATGCTCAACTATACATATCCAAAAATGTGGGAAAATTATGCTTTCTCAAGTTTTGCTTACGGATCATAATTTTGATACATTCTACCTATTTTTATTAGACTAGCCTAAGTAAAGTTATATATAAATAGAATATATAATCTCGTGCATTAATAGGAACCTAATAGACACCAATTTTTGAAATAGAAAAGTGGTATTCCAAAATTGTAATATGTATTAGGAATGCTCACAATTTACATTTCTCAATCGTACGAGATTAGCTTGACCATAGGACAGTGATAAAATATTATCGTTAGTATTTTTATTTGTATTTATTAATATTAAAATATTAAAATGCATGATATATTAGTGGACATAAAGTGAAGAAAGTGATCCCTATTTAATTTGTAACTCATATAGCACATATTCTCCTCATTATCTCCTATTAATTATCTTATTACATCTTAAAATATTATCTACTATTTTTATATTTACTATATGGAAGAAATCTTACACCTGTATAAAGGATGTTTTCTTCCTTATGTTATATGAAAGAAAAGTATTATCTTGTACATAAAAAAAATATTATATGTTGAGTAGCCATTTTGACGGATGAGATAAATTTCATTCTTGAATTGAAAAATATCATAAAACATGTAATGAAGTTTTTCTTGATCAGTCATATTATGTTGAAAAAATAGTGAAGTACAATTTTATTGATTATATGTGTCTTGCAACTCCTCTTGATTCAGTCGTTTATTTATTTTGAATTTAAAGTGAAAATTGTGTGATAATATAAATAAAAAAGGAATATGCTAACCTAATCGGAAATATGCGATATGTGGTTGATTATATTTCGCTTGACATTGAGTTTACAGTAAAAGTACTTAGTAGGTATAAGTGAGTGATGTATATTTATTTGGTACAAAAATTTATGGATTGTTTTTAAAAGAATATTTTATTGTACTCGAAAGAATTTTTGATACAGATAGAAACACTTGATGCTACTTGTTGAAAATTAAAAAAAAAATTTATTCCTAACTCTACCACGAATGCTGAACTTATTGCTTTAGCTTCAGCTAGAGAAAAGTTAATTGATTTCGAGATTATTATGTCAAATACTTTATTTTGAGAATCAATTCCTCTAGTTTGGATTTATTATGAAAGCATCGTTATTATTGGTAGAGTATAAAATCGCTATTGTGACGATAAATTCGCGTCAATGAGAAGAAAACACAGTACTGTAAAGTCATATTTGACGAGTGGTATCATTAACGTTGATTGTATCAAATCTTGCGATAATCTTGCAAATCCACTAATAGACCTTAGTAAAAGAAAAAGTTTGAAACATATTTAAAGGGATGAGATTGAAGCCTATAAATTCATAAGTCATACAAGAAGAAATTCAACCTGAAGATCAAAAATCATATATAAAATCAGGATCAATTAGAAAAGCAAATCATATGATAATTTATTTTGAAATATACTATTATATTTATTTTATCCCCTCTCTATGAGTGTGAGTGCATTTATCATGTAAAAATTTATGAAGTTTGAGTCTATAAACGCTTAACGAAAATTTGTTACTCATTTGAATTGAATATCAGTGTTCTTGATAGATTTCATGTATATGAGTGTGAAAGTCGATCATTTTATTATTTATTTTATTTTATAAATATAATTTATTATATTTTCACCGTCATATACAGTGTCTATTACTATCCGTCGTTGAAATGTACAATATAGTTTTTAATACTTTCTAATATCAACTGGGATAGCTATAATATATGCACAAATATTAGAAAGGAAAATTATATTTTAAAATAAAAGGAGTAGTAATACATAATATTCAGAGGGTAGTTAGTATAAGATTCAGTACCAAGATTTAAGGGTCGGCCATTGGTTATCAATAATTGGTGAATTATTGCAACTAATACAAGTATTAAATTTTGTTGTCTTAATTTTTATACTTTTAGGCCGACAACTTGGTTTTCAATTTGTTTACTTATCTTAAATCTTACCATTTCACTAATTAGTGGAGTAACAAATTTGAAATTAACAATGCCACCAGTATCCTAAGTCAAAGATTAGCGTCATTCTTTTTTTTTCTTTTCCTCTCTTTTTAAACGTATTATTAATGGAAAATCACACCAAGATGAACTTGGCTTAATGATTCACAATTTTTTTCTTCTGTTGAACAATCATCGACAAATAAGTATAATAAAGAAATGAGATCTCATGCCCTTTTATAATTTGCATAAAAGAAAATAATTCTTTTAAATCTCTTATGTGTAAAAATAATGATATCTTCTGTGTGAAAATAAAATCTCTTATAAAAAATTATAAAATTAAAAAGAATTTGTAAAGAATTAAAAAATCATTCCTCCTGTGCTTTTGAACCATAAAGTATATTGTGCTAACAAAAAAGAAAAGAAAATTCTTGCACCAAAAAAAATAAAAAAATCAACAGGTTTCCCCTCCCTAATTGGAAGGAATGATAAATATTTTTATCTTTTGGAGAGAGTATGGATAATATGAGTTCCACACGCCCTATAATGTGGGCAACTATCACTTGTTTATTTTGTAAGACTTCCTATTTTCTAAGGTTTTCTAAGACTAACATGGGCTCGGCAACTTGAACATAAGTTAACGTAATTTACTTTTTATCTTTCTTTTACAACTAAAGTGAACTAGAGAAAATACAAGAGGAATAACGACTTTCTTGGTTTTTTTTACCATATAATGTTGAATACTTAGATCAAGGATAATAATATTTTTTAACTGTTTGGACCAAAATATTATCAAATTATTAAAATACAGGTAATCATAATATTAACAATCTAAAATAAAATTTGCTTGGTCTAGAGGCACGTCAAGATGTCTTCTGAAGATAGTTGGAGTCTTTCTCATTAGCAAACGAAAGAATAAATAACAACTATATCTTCGAGATTGAATGAAGCCATATAATAAGTAGCATTCAAGAATGTTAGTCCTTCTATTCTTGAATCTGCGATTTCACTTTTTGATCGATCTCTCTCATATATTTTTAAGGGAAGTATTTTTCTTTCACAAGAAAAGAACAATTTATAGGACAAAGCTTTTGAAATTATCTCACTTACTGCAAGTAAGATACATAGAAATATTTTCTGTTGTTGTCCGGCGCTCAAATATGTAAAACAAAGAAAATGAATAATATCCGAGTCTACTGAATTCACTGTGTCCTTAAGGAATTTAATCCCTTCACTGTACTCGAGGTTTTGGGTTACTTCTACTCAGGATAAAACGGATATACCTGTTAATGGAGTAGCAGTACCTCAAATACCAATAATTTCGTCGAACTCTAAGAGCAGTAACAAATCACACAACAGACTCGATTTTGTTTGTTTGAAAATATGCAGAATGTTCGAAAATTCTCTATCCAAAAATGAAGGCAAAATGTCTTTATTTATAGTCAAAGATCTGAAGTGAAGGGGTGTGAAGGCACCTGTTCAGATGGTGTCTGTTCCGAATGACTACCATTGGAAAAAAAACTTTTCAACTTTCTCTCTCCATTTCCCAATTCACACCCAACACTTAACTCCAACAATCCCGCACATGAATGGGGAATGACTATATAAAAATTTTAATGCATGAAAAACTGTGTGATTCGTAAGTAAGAACTAATTGCTTCTGAATAAATAGGTTTCCCCTTGAATTTTTCATAGTGAACATATATCGGATATACTCGGTCAATCGGTAGATTTGCTATCTTTGAACTGTCGAGCTTAGATGTATACCTAGATAACATAACTCCACAATTAATCATTTAACCGTCTTAGGTTCTCATTGTTTTATTCGTTTCAGTCATGAACACTGCCTGATTTCATAAGTGCGTAAAGAATTGGCCTTACAGAATTCTCCATGAAGCAACTTACACTTCAAACTTATATAGGTGATTCATAAATGTATTATCCTGTAGATACACCATTTGACATACCCTGTGTCAAACTTAGAAATCATTAAAAAGCTTTTAATGCTTTATCCTTGTTACTGAACATTGTCTCATCACGAGAATGGACCAAAACTTATTTTTATAATGTTGAACTGTCATCAATGACTTTGTTTGATCTCCTTGAACCTAGATCTTGGGATCTACGGTCTTCTAGGTAGAGTTACCTCCACGATGACTTGTTCTCAGCCATAGTCCCATTCCCTTCGATGATCTTTCAACCACATCTCTAGTTAAGCCTTTTGTAAGTGGATCCAACACATTATCTCTTGACTTTACATAGTCAATTGTGATAATTCCATTAGAGAGTAGTTGTCTAACAGTATTATGTCTCCGTCGTATGTGACGAGACTTCCGTTATATATTACACTTCCAGCCCTTTCAATTGCCTCTTGGCTATCACAATGTATACATATTGGTGCCAACGGTTTGGGCCAGAATGGAATGTTCTCTAGGAAATTCCTAAGCCATTCAGCTTCTTCACCAGCCTTGTCTAAAGTTATGAATTCAGACTCCATTGTAGAGCAAGAAATACATGTTTGTTTGAATGACTTCTAAGACACTGCTCCTCCACCAATGGTAAACACATATCCACTTGTGGATTTAGTTTCAGTTAATCCGGTGATCCAATTTGCATCACAATATCCTTCAACAACTGCTGGAAACTTGTTGTAATGCAAATTTTATGTATGTTTTAAATACCCCAAATCTCGTTTCATAGCCATTTAATGACACTGATTTGGATTGCTTGTATATCGGCTTAGTTTACTTATTTCACAAGCTATATCTGATTGTGTACAGTTCATGATGTACATCAAACTTTTCAATACTCTTGCATAGTCCAACTGAGACTTACTTTCACCGTTGTTCTTAGAAAGAGCAAGATTCACATCAATTGGTGTCTTTGCAATTTTGAAATTCAAATACTTAAATTTTTCAAGTATTGTTCGGATATAATGAGACTGAGACAATGCTAGACCTTCAAGAGTTTTGTGGATCTTAATGCTCAATATCAAATCAACAACTCCTAAGAGGGTGTTTTGTTTAGCTTATAAGCTAGTTTGACCAGCTTATAAGCATTTTTTTTAACTTTTTATAGTGTTTGTTTTATCAAAAAGTGCTTTAAAAAGTTGAAAAGTGCTTTAAAAAAGTCAAAAGCTAAAAGTTGGTATATACCAACTATTTATTTTTTGGCTTATAAGTCATTTAAGTTTGACCAAACTATTTACCTTTTTATCTCATAATATTTTTCTAATTTTAATAATACCCTCACTCAAATCTTTGACAAAATTTTAATTTTTTGTGCATATTAGAAAAAAATAATTAAAAATCTGAAAAAAAATCAAGGTAGTATTAATTCATTTAAATTATTATATATGATTTTATAAATAAAAAATGAAACTATACTACTAATAAAAAGTAAGGGGGAGATTTGCCTAATTTTATTTAAATTATATATTTTAAAAATTAAAAATAACATAAATAGTTAGTTTATATTAAAATAAATAAAAATATAAATTGATTTAAATTTTAATTATTTTAGAAATATAAATATCATAGTAATTCACTTTTTATAGTGTTAACAGCTTTAAGGGTATTTCAGTCATTTGACCCAAAATAAGTGCTTAACAACACTCATGTACCAAATACATCAATAACTTTTTTTTTCAGTTTCAGCACTTTTATCCAAACACATAAGTGCTTATTTGTAAAATAAGTTTCATCACTTAAAAAGTGCTTTAAGCACTTATGTTTAAAAGCCATTTTTTTTCCAGCTAAACCAAACGGGCTCTAAGTCTTTCATCTCAATTTTACTAGCAAGCATGTGCTTGGTAGCATTTATGTTAGCAATATCATTACTCATTATCAACATGTCATCAACATATAGACAAACAGTGACGACTTGATTTTGAGTGTTCTTAATGTAAACACATTTTTCGCACTCATTAATCTTGAAACCACTTGACAACATAGTTTGGTCAAATTTTGCATGCCATTGTTTGGGTGTTTGTTTTAGTCCGTACAAGGACTTTACAAGTCGGCACACTTTCTTTTCATTTTCAGGAACTACAAACCTTTTAGGTTGTTCCATGTAAATTTCTTCCTCCAGATCTCCATTTAAGAAGGTTGTTTTCACATCCATTTGATGGATTTCAAGACCGTATACAGTGTCTAATACTATTAACACACGGATGTATGTAATTCTGGTTACCGGCGAGTACGTATCAAAGTAATCAAGACCTTCTTTTTGTCTAAATCCATTGACTACAAGTCTTGCTTTGTATTTGTCATTAGCGCCATCATCTTTAACTTTCCTTTTGAAAATCCATTTAAAACCTAATGGTTTGTTTCCCGGAGGAAGGTCAACCAATTCTCATGTATGGTTATTCATTATAGATTCAGATTCACTATTAACTGCCTCTTTTCAATTTTGAGCTTCCGAAGAAGTTATAGCTTCTTGAAAAGTTCGAGTCTCATTTTCCAACAAAAATTTTAGAGAATCTAGTCCAAAGGAAGTAGAAGTCCTTTGACGTTTGCTACGTCTTGGATTCTTCTCATTAGGAACATTTTTCTTTGTCTCTTCACGAGGTTGTTTAGATCCTTCACTAGTTGACTCACAATTCTATTTATACAAATATATATTCAAAGAATTCAGCATTATCTAATTCCATTACCATATTAACATGAATGTCAGGATTTTCTGATTTATGAACCAAAAATCGATATGCTTTACTATTTGTAGCATATCCTACGAAAATACAATCGACGATTTTAGGTCCTATCTTAACCCTTTTGGGATTAGAAACTTGTACCTTAGTCAAACACCCCCATACTTTCATGTATTCAAGGTTAGGCTTTCCTCCTTTTCATTTTTCATATGGAATGGATTGTGTTTTGCTATGGGGCACTCGATTGAGTATTCTACTAGCCGTAAGGATAGCTTCCCTCACAAGTTCTGGGGTAAATCAGAACTTATTAACAGAGCATTCAATGTCTCTTTTAATATTGTATTTTTCCTTTCCGCAATCCCATTAGATTGAGGCGAGTAAGAGGCAGTTGTTTGATGAATAACGTCATATTCCAAACATATTTCTTTAAAAGGAGATTCATACTCGCCGCCTCTATCACTCCTTATCATTTTGATCCTTTTGTTAATTTGTGTTTCAACTTCATTTTTGTATTGCTTAAATGCATCAATTGCTTCATATTTACTTTTGAGTAAGTAAACATAGCAGTACCGCGTACTATTGTCAATAAAAGTTATGAAATACTTCTTTCACCACGAGATGGTATTGACTTCATATAATAAATGTCTATGTAAATTAAGTCTAAGGGACTTGAATTCCTTTCAACTAACTTATAAGGATGTTTAACATACTTAGATTTAATGCAGATTTGACATTTTGATTGATTGTGTTCAAACTTTGGCAGTAATTCCAAATTGATCATTTTACGCAAGGTTTTATAATTGACATGTCCCAAATGGGAATGTCATAAATCATTTGACTCAATCAAGTAAAAAAAACTGTAATTTTATTGCTTTCAACAATAATTACATTCAGTTTGAAAAGGCCCTCAATTAAGTAACCTTTTCCTACAAACACATCATTCTTACTTATTACAGTATGATTTGAAACAAGAACACACTTAAATTTGTTCTTTATGAAAAGACCAGCAGAAGCTAAGTTCTTCCTCATTTCTGGAACATGACAGACACTATTGAGAGTCATCACCTTACTGGATGTCATTTTCAGAATTATTTTTCTATAGCCTTCAATATTGGCTGTTGCAGAGTTTCCCGTATACATGGTCTCATTGGGTCCAGCAGGGGCATAGGAAGCAAATGCTTCTCTGACAGCACAAATATGTCGAGTGGCTCTAGAGTAAAGCCACCAGTCCTTGGGGCTTCGCACTAGGTTGCATTCAGACACCATAGCCCACAAGTCATCAATTTCCACGGTTCTTTCAACCATGTTAGCTTATCCCTTTTGGTTTTCTTTCTTTGGAGCACAACATTCAGCAGTCTTATGTCCAATCTTTTCACAGTTGTGGCAGTTTCCTTTGAATTTCTTTTTTCTAGGAAAATTCTTTACTCCAGAAGGTTTCTTTATCTTTTTGGAATTAGTTGGAGTAGTCTCAATAATATTTACCCCCATAATAGTTGAGTTTCCCCTTACCTTCCTTTCAGCAGCTTTTTTATCTTCTTTGATTCTCAATCGAATGATAAGATCTTCAAGCTTCATATCCTTGTGCTTGTGCTTTAAATGATTCTTAAAGTACCTCCATAAATGAAGCAGTTTTTCAATCATGGCTGCAACTTGAAAAGCTTCATTGATGACTGTCACGACCTAAACGGAGGCCCAAATCGTAAACACGGGACAAGGGACCCCGAGAGACCCTAAGTCGACCCATGGCATAAGCATTCAACTACCTCACTCAATAACAGGAAGGAAACATAATTATAAACTCAGCGGAAGTCAAACTTAATTTAACAACAGAATAACATTCGAAGCTGAATACACGTCTAAGTCTGATAAGCTTCTAATCTGGACGAGCTGATGGGACAACACCCCCCAACTAGCTCAACAATACTGAAACTGGAGATACATCCAAGATAACTAAAAGTCTAGTCCTCGAAAGATGAGGACTCACCAATAAAGCAAGTACTAACTCTGATAAGCGACTACGAACGGGGCTGAACCTTGAAAATGGATCCTGCATCATAAAACGATGCAACACAGAAAGTATGCGGTCAGTACGTGGAATGTACCAAGTTTGCAAGGTACGTAAAACCGCTTTAGTAATATAAATCATTTAAAGCGAACGGACCGGGCTGAACCTGGGAAACGGATCCTGCATCATGAAATGATGCAGCATAGAGAGTATGCGGTTAGTATGTGGAATGTACTGAGTATGCAAGATAAGTAAAACCGCTTTAGTAATATAAATCATTTAAAGCAAATCATGCATATCATAGGCTTTTAAGTATAAGTAGAAGGCTACATGCATTCATTTTGAAATCTTACTTTTATCATAACGTGATCATGCATAGCTTTAGAACATCATGACTGACTCGAATGACTCAAAGCTGAAATATAACATTTATATCAAAAGCTGAACGATGAGTCAAACCTTGATTTTTCAACATGAATGCATAATTAATCATCATAAGTAATGAATATGAAAATCCGAATGATATAGACAGTGAGAGACTCGTCACTTAACCGACATACCACGATAGAGCTTATGTGGTCCTAACTATCACATTCAAGTGGGTAGAGCCGTCCATAACCTTGCCAGAGAGATGGATAATACCATGATATCGATATCAAGATGAAGGGCCAATGGGGCGGGGGATAGCTCATAAGGGAGGTCCCAATAATATAATAGTATCAACCTATATTGGCGCGTAGTTCTGGGGCATAGGGTGATCGACCCTTAACCCGCTTGGTGCTAGACTCTTCTCCCAAAAATATGTAATGCTCTACATTGTATATAACGAAGCTCTACATCATCTATTAACGAAGCTCAACATCGTCTAATGATGAAGCTCAATATGAAATCATGCATAACTCAACATCGTATGAAACGAAGCTCAACATTGTCTATCGACAAAGCTTATAGTGATCATGCATAGACTCAACATCATATGAAAATGATTCTCAACATTGTCCATTGACAAAGCTCAATAATGACATACACCTCAATTATGAATTCATGCATATAGAAGGCTTAATTTCAAAACATAACACAAGCTCAATCATAGGTGGGAGTATCTAATCCAAATTATGTGGTAAGCTATATGTAGAAATAATTACTCAAAGCTTTATCATACTTGGATCTAATCAATTCATTTTGAAAACAACAGCATAATCATGGGTAATTTTAGAAACATATTTTTCATCATCAATCTCATCATCACCACATATTTATCATAAATCCCCTCTTTTATAAACTCATCATCCATGGGCGTTTTAGATCTAAATTTTGGAAAAAAACCAATTTTATAAGGAAAAACAATTTAGAATCCGCCCAAGCTTCACAAATCACCAATATAATACAATCTAATCATACCCGTGTATAGAGATTGAAGAATCATGCAATTGGGTAAAATTCCATACAAGATCATAGATAATTTATCACATTTTGATAGGGATTGGCATGGGTGTGGAAGAAGACACCCACTCATAGCCTTACATACCTGGGAGTGGTGAATTCTAACACCCTCTAATTTCCTAGCTGAGATTCCAATTGGAAACCTTGAGATTTCACCTTGAACCTCCTCTTTAAAGCTTCAAACTTGCATGCAAGAGAATAATGGCTTAAGATAGGTTTTCCCCCTGCTAAAAACCCACTAAAATGAGCTTTAAACGACGTAGTATAGGCCTCTAGAACATAAGAATTATGGAAAAGCCCTTACTAAAATCGCTGAAATTAACTGTCAGGGGGTCCCAACGGACGACCTAACGACTCGTTACCATGGCCAACGACTCGTTGGGTTGTTCGTCAAGTACACTGGATGACATGACTGTTGGGGCTCGTAACGGATCATGACTCGTGGTCACCTCCCGTCAAGTACACTGCCTTAACATCCATGAAAAACCACTTTTAATGATCACGACTCACCTCACGAGTCGTTGGGACTGACCACGACTTGTGGATTCCCATTCGTTAGGTACAGTGGACAATTCTCCTCTAAATACCCTAACTCCACCCCACGATTGACATGACTCGTCGTGGCGGCTGACCACGAGTCATTACTTCAATCATGGGGACCTCAATCCTGCATTTCCTCTAGGCCTCCCCACGAGACACTTGACGACTCGTTGGGTCTCCTCATGAGTCGCCCAATGACTCATTTTGCAACTGGAGTGCCATTTTTCAGTTTTTTCCCATTTCAACTTCCGGGTCCGATCTTTGAATTCTCGGGGTATAAAAATATCTCCCTCTTGGGAAAATTCATCCTCAAATGTTAGAAACAAGTAGAAAGAAAATCATGCAATTATCATACTCCAATACTGATTATTTCAACCGAGATTTTTTCGGAATGACTATCTCCGAAAAGAACCACATATCTGAACTGAATTCAGATCTCACATACACATTCATACACATAAAAGAAGCTTGAACACATGAACTGAACATGAATTTTAAATAGAGTCATAGGGCAGAACTGATACCTCAAACTGAAACTGAGCTGGTAGGGAACAGGTGGGGGTGTTTAGCCATCATAGCCGCTTCGGCTTCCCACGTAGCTCCCTCAACATGTTGGTTTCTCCAGAATACCTTCACTGAAGCTACCTCTTTGTTCCTCAGCCTACAAACCTGACGATCCAAGATTGCAACTAAAATTTCCTCATAACTAAGACTATCTCCCATACCAACGCTTTCCACCGGAACAACTAAAGATGGATCACCCAAGCACTTTTTCAAGAGCGACACATGAAACACGGGGCAAACTGAAGATAACTCCAATGGCAAGTCCAACTCATACACTACCTTACCAACTCTCCTCATAACTTGGTAGGGACCAATATAGCTGGGACTGAGTTTTCCTTTCTTTCCAAACCGCATGACTCCCTTCATGGGAGATACCTTTAGAAAATACCAAATCATCAACCTCAAACTCCAAATCTCTTCTTCTCACATCCGCATATGACTTTTGACGACTCCGAGTAGTTTTCAACCTGTCCCTTATCAATCAAACTTTCACCATAGCTTCGTGAACCGAGTCCGTCCCTATAATAGCTGCCTCACCAACCTCAAACCATCGATGGGCGATCTACACCTCCGCCCATAGAGAGCCTCAAACGGTTCCATTTGGACACTGGAGTGATAACTGTTATTGTAAGAAAACTCGATCAAGGACAGGTGATCATCCCAACTACCTTTAAAATCCATCACACATGCCCTCAACATATCCTCAAGGGTCTGAATTGTTCGTTCCGCCTAGCCATTTGTTTGCGGATGAAAGGCTGTATTGAGCTTAACTTGAGTCCCAAGCCCTCTTTAGAAAGACCTCCAAAACTGAGAAGTAAACTGAGTACCTCGGTCTGAAATAATAGACAAGGGACTCCATGAAGTTGAACCAACTCTCAAATATACAATTTGGCATAATCATCCGTTGAATTTGTGGTTTTGACCGGTAGGAAGTGTTCAGCCTTGGTTAACCTGTCTACTACTACCCAAATGGAATCATGATGTCGGTGAGTATGAGGTAGGCCTGTAATGAAATCCATGTTAATCTCTTCCCACTTCCAAGTGGGAATACTGATATCCTGAAGTACGCCTCCCAGCCTTTGATGCTTAACTTTCACTTACTGACAATTCTGGCACTTAGCTACGAATTCTACAATATCCCTCTTCATGCCGTTCCACCAGTATATTTCTCGCAAGTCATGATACATCTTGGTGGCACCCAGATGGATAGAATACTTGGATCCATATGCCTCATGCAATATCCGTTTCCTCAAATCATCAACATCTGGAACACATAGATGACCTTGATACCACATAACCCATCTCCCCCTTGGGAGAAAACCTCTATCTTCTAACTTCCAACGGCTTCCTTCAGCTTTACTAGAATTGGATCCTCACCTTGCCTGGCCTTCACATCCGTCACCAAGGATGATTATGATCCATTTTGCACAACAACGCCGCCATTGGTCGACTCGACTAATCTAACTCCCAACCTCGCAAGTCGATGGACATCTTTCACCAACTCTTCATTTCCCTCATCCACGTGGGACACACTCTCCATAAAGAGTCTACTAAGTGCATCTGCTACCACATTAGCCTTACCTGAGTGGTAAAGGACACTCATGTCATAGTCTTTTGGTAAATTCAACCACCTCCTTTGCTGAAGATTGAGATCTTTCTGCATGAACACATATCGCAAGATCTTTTGGTCCATGAATACATCCACGTGGACCCCATACAAGTAATGCCGCCATATCTTCAACTTAAATACCACCGCGGCCAATTCAAGATCATGAGTTGGGTAGTTCTTTTCATGAACTTACAACTGTCTCAAGGCATATGCTATCACTTTCCCATGTTGCATCAACTCACAACCGAGTCCAACTCACGAAGCATCACAATACACTACAAAACCATCCGTACCTAGGGTAGAGTCAATACTGGTGCTGAAGTGAGTCGGGTCTTCAACTCTTGAAAGCTTTTCTCACAAGCCTCCGATCATTGAAACTTCACCTTCTTCTGAGTCAACTTAGTCAATAGTGCAGAATAGATGAAAAACCTTCCACAAATCTTCGATAGTAACCCGCTAAGCCCAAAAAGCTCCTGTTATCTGATGGGTTCACTTGTCTAGGCCAATTCTTTACCGCCTCGATCTTCTGAGAGTCTACTTTTATGCACTCATTTGATACCACATGGCCTAAAAATGCCACCGAATCCAACCAAAACTCACATTTGCTGAACTTTGCATATAACTGATGATCCTTGAGGGTCTGAAGCACTATTATCAAGTGGGCAGCATACTCCTCCTCGCTTCGAGAGTATATAAGGATGTCATCAATGAAAACAATTATGAACATGTCCAAATATGCCTTGAACACCCTATTCATTAGATCCATAAAAGTTGTAGGGGAATTGTTAGTCCAAAAGACATAACAATAAATTCGTAGTGACCATACTGAGTCCTGAAAACGGTCTTCGGGATGTCACTCTCCTGAACCCTAAGCTAGTGATAACTAGACCTGAGATCAATCTTGGAGAAACACTCGGCACCCTGAAGCTGGTCAAACAAATCTTCGATCCTGGGTAAGGGGTACCTGTTCTTGACGGTAACCTTGTTCAATTGCCGATAGTCAATACACATGCGAAGGGAACCATCCTTCTTTCGAACAAATAATACTAGTGCACCCCATGGAGACTTACTCGGCCTAATAAATCCCTTAGCTAACAGGTCCTTCAACTGATCCTTCAAATCTTTTAGCTCGGCTGGAGCCATTCTGTAAGGTGGAATAGATATAGGCTGCGTGTCGGAAAGATGATCTGTACCGAAATCAATCTCCCACTTGGGACGGACACCTGGCAAATTATCAGGAAAGACCTTTGGATACTCACGTACTACTGGAACTGAATGAATGGTCAGGGCCTCGGACTCCATGTCCTTAACCCAAACTAGATGGTACATGCAACCCTTAAAAATCATCTTTCTTGCCTTAAGGTAGGAAATAAATCGACCCAGAAGCACAGCTAAACTACCCTCCCATTCTAAGACTGGATCACCCAGAAATTTGAACTCTACTGACCAGGTCATACAATTAACTGAGGCATAGTATGCGAATAGCCAATCCATGATGATAATAACATCAAAATATGGCATGGCTAACTCTATCAAATCTGCTGAGGTGACCTTATGAAGAACTGAGACCGCACAATCTTTATACACCCGTCTAGCTATAACTGAGTCACCTACTAGGGTAGAAATTGGGAAGGGCTCTGACAAGACATCGGGACTGAATCCGAAGCTACTGGCTATATATGGTGTCACAAAAGATAGGGTAGCCCCAGATCTAGCAATGCATATACATCAATATGAAAGACTCTCAACATACCGGTGACTACATCTGGTGAAGCCTCCTACTCTTGACAAGTGGGTAAGGCATAGAATCTATTCTGGCGCGGCCCGCCAGCTGTGCTAGTAGATGGCCCCTAATGTGTTGTGCGTAAGGGTGGGGCTGCTAAACTAGAAGCTGGGCCTTGGCCCCAAACCTGATCTTGTCTCGCCGCGGGACAATCTTTGAGCATATGTCCAGGATGTCCACATCTAAAACACGCTCCTGACCCTGCCAAACACTGGCCTGTGTGCCCTCGGCCGCACCTACGACAAGTTGGAATACTGGAGTCTGCGGGCCTACTGGTATGACCCCTCGAGCCTAACGCTCTCCCTCTCTGATCATGTCTGGCATAGATGGCACACTCAGCACTAAAGATGCTGGGGCTGAGGATCTCTGGTGGGTCTGCTGTCGATGCCCACCACCGGACCTCTGTTGAGAGAACCTGTGGTCCTCGGTCCTGGCCCTCTTGGCCTCCCTCTCCCTCGAATGTACCACCTCCATATGCTGAGCGTACAACACAATGTGAGGGAAGTTCATGTCGTAGATGGAGCATAGCTGTCCTGCAGTCCTTGTCCAAATATCCTGCTATAACATGTACAAATCTGCTCACCCGCGCCTTCTGGTCGGCCACTAACTCCGGGGCATACTTAGATATGCGGGTGAACTTAAGGGCATACTCCTGAATAGTCATCCTCCCTTGCTTTAAGTTCACGAACTCGGCTTCTTTCAACTCCGTCATCTCTCGAGGGAAGAACCGATCTATGAATGCAACCTGAAACTCCTCCCATGGGATCGGACCTTCTCCTGCGACCCTGCTGTCCTTCCACTGGAGGAACCAAATATGTGCAACCCCCTTCAATTGATAAGAGGCCAACTCTTCGTGATCAACACTACTCACCCCCATAACCTGGGTGATCTTGACAATCTCATCAATGAAATCATGCGGGTCCTTACCTACCTTGGACCCCAGAAACTCTAGCGGGTTCATCCTCAAGAAGTCCCTGACTTGAGCCACCGTTGCATTGCCATTTTGCGAAACATGCGCAACGGCCTACTGATTGACCTGAGCGGTCAAGGCCTGCGCAAGCATCTGAATGGCAGCTTGGAACTCAGCATGAGCGGCTGGCTGCGGTGCTTGAGGCTCCTGAATTGGTGGGGCTGGTTGATGCTCATGATCGTTTCCCTCATTGTGGCCTTCACCACCTCCATTCCTCCTTCCATTCATCCTTCTAGGAGTCATGTTTCTACAATCGCGAATAGCACAAATTAGGAGGATAGAAAGGCTTTTCATCGCACGACATAGATCATGATAGAAGGGAAAATTTCCTAAAACGTCTAGTAGCCTCTTCGTCATAGGTGTGGCACGCTTCACACTCATGAAAAATGGAGGACCGGATTGAAGACACGGGAAAAAGGACCCCGAGAGACCCCAAGTCAACCCATGGCATAAACATTCAGCTACCTTATTCAATAACAGGAAGGAGACATAATTATAAACTTAGTGGAAGTTGAACTTAATTTAACAACAGAATAACATCTGAAGCTAAATACACATCTAAGTCTAATAAGCCTCTAATCTGGACGAGCTGATGGAACAACACCCCTAATTAGCTCAACAATATTGAAACTGAAAATACATCCAAGATAACTGAAAGTCTACTCCTCGAAAGATGAGGAATCACCAATCAAGCAGGTACTAACTCTGATAAGCGAACGGACCGGGTTGAACCTGGGAAACGGATCCTGCATCATGAAATGATGCAGCATAGAGAGTATGCGGTTAGTATGTGGAATGTACTGAGTATGCAAGATAAGTAAAACCGCTTTAGTAATATAAATCATTTAAAGCAAATCATGCATATCATAGGCTTTTAAGTATAAGTAGAAGGCTACATGCATTCATTCTGAAATCGTACTTTTATCATAACGTGATCATGTATAGATCTAGAACATTATGACTGACTCAAATGACTCAAAGCTAAAACATAACATTTATATCAAAAGTTGAACGATAAGTCAAACCTTGTATTTTGAACATGCATGCATAGGTAATCATCATAAGTAATGAATATGCAAATCCGAATGATATAGACAGTGGGATACTCGTCACTTAACCGATATACCACGATAGAGCTTACGTGGTCCCAACTATTACACTCAAGTGGGTAGAGTCGTCCTTAACCTTTCCAGGGTGATGGATTATACCATGATATCGCTATCAAGCTGAAGGGCCAATCAGGCTAGGGATAGCTCACAAGGGAGGTCCCAATAATATAATAGTATCAACCTACATTGGCGCGTAGTTCTGGGCATACGGTGATCGACCCTTAACCCACTCGGTGCTAGACTCTTCTCCCAAAAATATGCAATGCTCTACATCGTATATAATGAAGTTCAACATCGTATATTGATGAAGCTCAACATCGTCTAAATGATGAAACTCAATACGAAATCATGCGTAATTCAACATCGTATGAAACGAAGCTCAACATTGTCTATCGACAAAGCTCATAGTGAAATCATGCATAGACTCGACATCATATGAAAATGAAGCTCAACATTGTCCTTTGACAAAACTCAATAATGACATACATCTCAATTATGAATTCATGCATATAGAAGGCTTAATTTCAAAACATAACACAAGCTCAATCATATGTGGGAGTATCTACTCCAAATCATGTGGTAAGCTACAGGTAGAAATAATTATTCAACATACCACAAGCTGGAATTTATAACAAAAATTGGAAAATTTCATTTCAAACAATGTGGTAAGCTTATGCCGGGAAATTCGACACTTTAAATCAACATGTGGGCATACCCAAAGCTTTATCATACTTGGATCTAATCAATTCATTTTGAAAACAACAGCATAATCATGGGTAATTTTAAAAGCATGTTTTTCATCATCAATCTCATCATCACCACATATTTATCATAAATCCCTTCTTTTATAAACTCATCATCCATGGGCGTTTTAGATTTAAATTTTGGAAAAAAAAACCAATTTTATAAGAAAAATAATTTAGAATCCGCCCAAGCTTCACAAATCACCAATATAATACAATCTAATCATGCCCATGCATAGAGATTGAAGAATCATGCAATTGGGTAAAACCCCATACTAGATCATAGATAATTTATCACATTTTGATAGGGATTGGGCATGGGTGTGGAAGAAGACACCCACTCATAGACTTACATACCTAGGAATGGTGAATTCTAACACCCTTTAATTGCCCAACTTAGATTCCAATTGAAAACCTTGAGATTTCACTTTGAACCTCCTCTTCAAAGCTTCAAACTTGCATGCATGAGAATAATGGATTAGGATAGGTGTTTCCCTGCTAAAAACCCACTAAAACGAGCTTTAAACGACGTAGTATAGGCCTCCAGAACTTAGGAATTACGGAAAAGTCCTTACTAAAATCACTAAAATTAACTGTCAAGGGGTCCCAACGGACGACCTGACGACTCGTTACCATGGCTAACGACTCGTTAGGTTGCTCGCCAAGTACACCGGATGACATGACTGTTGGGGCACGTAACGGATGACTTAGCGACTCGTCCCACGTGAATACGACTTGGGGTCACCTCCCGTCAAGTACACTGCCTTAACATTCATGTAAAACCACTTTGCTTGATCACGACTCACCTCATGAGTCGTTGGGACTAACCACGACTCGTGGTGTCCCATCCATTAGGTACGACAATTCTCCTATAAATACCCCAAATCCACCCCACGATTGACATGACGCCTCATGGTGGCTGACCACGAGTCATTACTTCACTCGTGGGGACCTCAATCCTGCATTTCCTCCAGGCCTCCCCACGAGCCACCTGACAACTCATGGGGTCTCCTCACGAGTCGTTCAATGACTCGTTCTGCAACTGGAGTGCCATTTTCTAGATTTTTCCCCATTTTAACTTTTGGGTTCTATCTTTGAATTCTCGTGGTATAACAATGACCTAACCTTTAGCAAGGAAATTGTGAATTATCAGTTACAGCTCTTGGACTTGTGTGATAACAGACTTGTTGTCTATCCTTTTGTAGTCCAGAAACTTGGTTGCAACAAATTTCTTTAAACTGGTATCTTTCTTTTTGTACTTCTTCTCTAGAGCATCCCAGAGTTCTTTAGAAGTCTCCACATTTTTGTATACGTTATACAGATCATCCTCCAATCCACTGAGGATATCGTTCTTGCACAAACAATCTGAGTGCTTTCAAGCCTCAATCACCAAAAACCGTTTATTTTCAGGAGTTGATTCTGGTAGAACCGGAGTATCATCCTTAATGAACTTCTACAGACATAACGTGGTTAGGTAGAAGAACATCTTCTGGTGGCAACGTTTGAAGTCAATGCCAGAAAATTTTTCGGGCTTTTCTGCCAGAGTCGGTGCTTGCATAGCACCGGTGGAGGAGATTCCATTGCTTGTAGAGGAAAGCATGGGGTCAGTTGTTCCTATCATATCTGTTAAACAATAACAGCAAAAGTTAGCAATCGATGAAGATTATATTTCTTCAAATCGAAAAGTTTTTGACAGAACTAAACTAAATAATCAATGAAGTTTCTATATCTTCAACTCGAATTATCAACAATCAGATTTACTTGGTGAAGTTTTTAAACCTTCAAATTAGCAATCACAGTAAGTAAAAAATTACAAAGATCTTAATATCAACGCGAGTAGAAAATCAAAGATTTTAATCTCCAACAATGGAGTTGAAAACCAGAAAGGTTTTAGTCTCCAAAATCATAAAATAGATGAACACAGAAAAAAAAGTTAGATTCCTTAAGCTTGTTGTCGTCCTGTGTTCAAATATATAAAACAAAGAAAATGAATAATATCCGAGTCCACAGAATTCACTATATCTCCTTAAGAAATTTAATCCCCTCAATGTACTCGAGGTTTTGGATTACTTCCTCCCAGGATAAAACAGATATACCTGTTAATGGTGTAGCAATACCTCAAACACCAATAACTTCATCGAACTCTAAGAGCAGTGATAAATCACACAACAGACTCGATTTTATTTATTTAAAAATATGCAGAATGTTCAAAAATTTTCTATCCAAAAATGAAGGCAAAAAGCCTTTATTTATAGCCAAATATCTGAAGTGGAAAGGTGTAAAGACACATGTTCAGATGGTGTCTGTTCGGAATGGCTACCATTGGGAAAGAAACTTTTCAACTTTCTCTTCCCTCCAATTTATTTCTCTCCATTTTCTAATTCACACCTAGAACTTAACTCCAATATGTTCGGCCTTTCCACAAATAATAATTAATTCACATTTATCACGAAAATAGATTTAAAAATCACATGATTTAGACGTTGATGCTTCTTCAAAATTAAGAAACTCCACAATAAAAGGGGAAGTATATTTAGTTTATCACAATCTCAAAATAATATTTAAACTTTTAGACATATATATTATCGATTAAAATAACTTGCTTCATATCCTTTCACGAACTTGAAAGCCTACACATTGCAATTTTATACATGTAACATATATGTATGTGCAAGTTAATTTGCATGTTTTTCAAAATAATCATATATTATCTCTAATCATGTGAACATTCAAGATTGTCATAAAATGGTCATTTACCTAGCATTAGATTTCATGAAAAATCACCATAGGTAGAGAATATTGAGACAAGAGAATTTAGAAGATAGAACTCGATTTTATTGATAATTTTTCTTTTGATTATGACTTTGATATTGTCTAATTGGTCATCTTCTTAATCAAAGTCAGCAAATTACTCTAAAATTTTGAAACTGATTTCTACAACACTTGACCACAAGTATTTTACTTCTATTTAATATAAATTGTTATGCTATGTTTGGTATGTTCCCTTCAATAGGAATCACATTCCAAAATTTCAAGGTCATAATGACACCTACTCGAGTCCACTGATAGGTAAGTCAATTCCCCAAATAAAAAAAATAAAGTACATATACAAAAGTAAACAATTATAGCGAAAGAAAATTCTCAAAACTCAAACTTTTCATGAATAGAATTAAATTGCGAAACTAAAATTTCACACAAAACCCAGTGTTGCCTTCAATAGTGTTTAAGACTAGATTCCAGAATTTACAAGTTTGTCTGAAATAAAAATAAAATAGATAAATAAAATGGAAGAAGTTGGATTTTTTTCGGATATCAACTAGCTTACCACATCTTCTATATGACACTGCCTGAGACAGTAGGATCAGCTATACTTGCTAGTGTTAGGATCTGCATCAAAGGATGCGGCAAGAATTGTATGAGTATAATAACACATGTACTCATTAGACATCTTAGGCAGACTGAGCAACAGTTAGACAACTATATTGTAAAAAGTATGAAATGTTATTAAATAGGTCATATATCTCATTTTATTATACCAAAAAAAATGAGGACTGGACAACTAACTAGAATCATCAGATAAATAAATATATAACACCAGGTTATAATGACAAGGAAAGTACAAGGCCAGCGAAATAATAATATGCAATGCCATGGCCAATAATTCTACTAGTATATACTCGATCCACAGTTGCATGTTGTGATTCAAAAAATCTGGGGACTCGCGAGATCCATTTACTCACTCGAAACTATTTTTATCAGGCATGTAAATCAAAATTTTAACTCTGACATTATATAGTATGAAGCATGACTTAATAAAATCTACCGAAACTATTCCCCTCAACATGCATAAGTTTCAAAATAACTTTCAATGCATATAAATTTCAATAAATCAATCAACGACCAATTTAACCAATACAATATCATGCTTCAAGAGAAGGGTATAATGTATATGAACAACAATACTCTGTGCCAAAAATATATATGTACCTGTCTTAGTCATCATCACCTATCCAGATTAATTCTCTACGAGTTTCATCATAATCATGGTGACTTATTCGTGATCCATAACTAATGAATGAGTACTCATGCATGATCACAACAATAAAGGATATTCATATGCAATAGAAAGTAAGTGTTTCCCCTTTTCAATAATAGTATCTTTAGGCCAATAACTCTTAAATAATAACCAGATTGTTTTTAGTATAATCTAACACGTGAAACAAAATGATGCAACAATGAATAAGCAAATTAAGTCATATAATCTCTATCAGCTAGCTCCCAACCTAGATCACACAAAGATAAGTCATTCTTTCCGATTATCAAATCCACCTATACACCCAACCCATAAAACACTTTATAGGATAAACTATCACTCAAGCAAAATTTGATAGAGTAAGCCATAACCTACCTCGAAAGTTGAGTAAATGTGTCATGAACCTGCACAGAATGCCTTTTCTTTCTGAATGATCTTAGAATTCTCTCAATCTATCAAAATTATACTATACATGAGTATAGGAGTCTATTGACACCCCATATTGTCATATAAAATTTGGGGTAAAAAATTTAATCAAAAAGTCAACCCTGAGCCTCGAGGTCAAAATAAAAAATTGACTTAAAAATCGGTCTAGCCATTAAGTAGAAAGATTATGAGACAAAAATCAACTAACTTTAATCACATATCGAAACTCAAATGGAAAAATTTCACCAAAATCTCCTTTAGCTCAAAACCCCAATTTCCCAAATTCGAATCTAAATCATGAAATAAATGATAAATTAGTGAGAGAATATCAAATATGGAGTTAAATTCTTATCCTCGCGATGAAATCTCAAAATACCTTCAAAAATCACCTTAAACGGGGCTAATAATCTCCTAAATTGAAATATAAAGTCTAAGTTTGAATTAAGAATTAAAATACTATTTATGCCTAGGTACCCTCGCCAAAGCAGAAAATGCCTCATGTCGAAGCGGAAACCTGATTAAAGAAATGGAATCCATTGCCTCATCCCAACCCCACGGGTGTGATACCTGATCGCACATGCGACATCGTGGAAGAAAGATAATCTTTACAGAAGCAGAAACCTCCACCCTGACCAAGGCGTAAAGAAGCGGACACACCTCCTCAGGAGCGAGATCGCAGAAGCGAGCCTCCACCATACCTGTGACTCCACAAAAGTAGGAAAAGTCCCGCAGGCACTGCTGCACTAGCATCAACTGAAACCAACAAGGATCAATTCTCAATCAAATTTGGAATTGATCCTCAAAAATAATTCAAAGCCAGCTGAAACCAATAAGGATCAATTCTCAATCAAACTTGGAATCAATCCTCAAAAATAACTCAAAGCCTCCTGAAGACAAATCAATAGTGCAAATTGATTATAAAATATGTTCTGGATCTGTTTGGAATGATCAAATCAGCAATTTGAGATCGTCTTGATCAAATATTGACCGTAATCAACTCTACACTCAGTGGTCCAAATCACTCTCGAGTGCCACGAGATCTATGCAAACCACCCAACTAAGTAATAAATCACTCTCTGGATCTAACAGAGCTGTCAAAATTCAAATCCAACCTCATTAATTTAAAATATTTACTTTGATCAAACTTTCTAAAAAATCAAAATTTTAAAACTAAAAATCTTCTCCGAAACACATCTGATCACCTCAGAAATATGCCACTCATTTTCTCAAGTTATAAACAACTAAAGAAATCTGTTGGGAGGGACAAATAAAGAAAAAGAAGCCAAGATCATAAAACGACTATGAAAGTTGTTAAAATAAGGCAACAAGACCTCAAAGAATCTTCAAGATTCTACTATAGAAAAAATTAAATGACTTTAATGGAGCTTACATCTTCAAGATCTAATATAGTCCTTGATTTTTTTCTCTCCACTTTTTTCTTGTGATAGTTAGAGTACACAGACACTACCGAATCCCCCACAATTTTTTTAAATTTTTTTTTAAAGGATTTCATATCACTTGATGTGCGACAAGTTTTATCCTAATGTATTCAACATATCAATTAAATTCTCTATATCTATATGTATTATGATATTTGGATTTTTTTCTTAACACGTAGAGACAGTAATCTTCAAATTGTTAGAACAGGGATAAACTATCTTTCAACTACTCGAACTGAAATATCATCAAATTATTAAAATACAGATAAATATAATATTATCAATCCAATTAAAATTTTGCTTGACTTAGAGACACATCAAGACGTTTTCTAAAGATAGTTGGAGTCTTTCCTATTAACAAAAAAAAAGAATAAATAACAGTTGTATCTTCGAGTTTTAATGAAGCCACACAACAAGTAACATTCAAGAATGTTTCTCTTCTATTCTTGAATATGTGATTTCACCTTTTTTATCAATGTCTCTCAAATATTTTCAAGAAAAAATATTTTGGAAGTGATTTTCTTTTGCAAGAAAAGAAGAACTATTTATTGGACAAAAGTTCTTGTAAGATGAGAGTTTTCATCAAATAATGATTATTAATAGAATCATGAATTTTGTAAGATAAATGTGTTATACCCCGTAGAATTTCCGGCACCTAGATGACTTATTCGCACGTTGGTTAAGTATATTTGAAGGCCATACGTGCTAGAGAAAGGCCCGGGAAAAGATCGGACGAGAAACCTGTCGAACCATTGCGGAAGGAGCCGAGACAGAGCCCCTCCGCGATGGCAGCGTGTCACGGAGGTGGAGCCTCCGCGTTGGCTCCGTGACACGTCGGCCTTGTCCAGGACCAAGTATATAAAGCCCCACTTCGGTTTTAAATGATTAAAACACTTATAAATTTCCAGAAAATAGAGCAAACCAGCAGAGAAGGAAAAAGGAACGAAGTAGTAATATAATTTTCGTCCGATTACGCTGTTAAACGTTGGCCAAACTCAAATTAACCTCAGATACTGAGGTATTTAGCAGCAGAGAGCATTCCTACGGATTTAGTTTCGTGAAATACGGCCGACGAATCGTCGAGCTACCGAGCTAAGGTAAGTGGAATTGCTCTAAATTAGTGTCTATGTGTTCCTAGCTGTGAAGTGAATATTTCTCCCTTCTGGACCTCTGAAAAATAGCGAGTTTTCGACCGTCTTTCGATAAGCCTAAGTTTAGGCTATAAACTATATCGAAAGTGACGTTGCTCTTTACAATAAAGCTGTATTTAGTATTGATTGACATATTTATAAATGCAGTTGGAAGAAAATAGTTGAAGTACTGGCCGAGCCTCGTCTGACAGACGGATAGTTCGAGGATAAGGTATGTAAAGCTACTTCCCTCGGCAAGTTAGTAATCTTGGTACAGTACAGTAATTTAAAGTCTAGTAGAATATTCAGAAGCCATGTATGATGTTTACTACGAATGATGGTACTGTTATACCCCGTAGAATTTCCGAAACCTAAATGACCTATTCGCACATCGGTTAAGCATATTTGAAAGCCATACGTGCTAAGGAAAGGCCCGGGAAAAGATCAGAAGAGAAACCTGTCGAACCATCGCGGAAGGAGCCGAGGCAGAACCCCTCCGCGATGGCAGCGTGTCACGGAGGTGAAGCCTCCGCGTTGGCTCTGTGACACGTTGGCCTTGTCCAGGCCCAAGTATATAAAGCCCCACTTCGGTTTTAAATCATTTATACACTTATAAATTTCCAGAAAACAGAGAGCAATCAGCAGAGAGAAGATAAGAGCAAAGGAGGTATTATAATTTTCATCCGATTACGCTGCTAAACGTTGTCCAAACTCAAATTAACCTCAGATACCGAGGTATTTATCAGTAGAGAGCATTCCTACGGATTTAGTTTCGTGAAATACGACCGACGAATCGTCGAGCCACCGGGCTAAGGTAAGTGGAATTGCTCTAAATTAGTGTCAATGTGTTCCTAGCTGTGAAGTGAATATTTCTCCCTTCTGGACCGCTGAAAAATAGCAAGTTTTCGACCGTCTTTCGATAAGCCTAAGTTTAGGCTATAAACTATATCGAAAGTGACGTTGTTCTTTACAATAAAGCTGTATTTAGTATTAATTGACATATTTATGAATGCAGTTGGGAAGAAATAGTTGAAGTACTGGTCGAGCCTCGTCCGACAGCCGGATAGTTCGAGAATAAGGTATGTAAAGTTAGTTTCCTCGGCAAGTTAAGTAATCTCGGTACAGTACAGTAATTTAAAGGCCAATAGAATGTTCAGAAGTCACGTGTTATGTTTATTACGAATGCTGGTACGATATTAGAAGCATCGAGTTATAACTTGCATGAAACTTGCTAGTACGATATAGATTCTAATATAAGTATTAGGAATTCCACAGCATGCTCAGTATGTGATCTGACACAGAATGTTAGTATATCATTGTATTCAGTTGAAACCCAGTAGAGCAATGTAGTATCTGTAAGACATCTCAGAAATAGAATGATAAGTTAAAATGAAGTTGGAAAACATGTTAGGAATAGTAAATCATGTTACTATAGAAACTCAGTATACAACATAGTTTTCAGCTGAAATACTATATCATGTTCAGTATTAGACTCAATACAGTATGGAAGAAGATTATATCTATATATATATATACTATTATCAGTCTCAGCATGTATTAAATACGTACGTATTACTATCACTAGTTCAGCATGCAGTATGTACAAACACCTTATTATCATTAGCTTTAGTATGTGGTATATGCAGATAGTATTACTAGTTGAGACTGTTGTATTGTTTGGGGTTGGATTACCTAGCATCCATGACCGCCCCAGGGTTAATAGCTGTATCGACTCGTCCGCCAGAGGACGAGGATACGTCGCTCTACGGAGTGGCATGCCGTCCCACAGGGGACGAAGATGGGATGCCAGTTTTCCCCATATTGTGCCTTGGTCGACCCTTACACACCCCCGTCGAGCGGATACGCCCGGGGTGTTGATTCAGGAGTCCTCCAAACTCAGATGCAGTTATAGTCAGGGACTCAGCGAGCCCAAGTGCATACCCAGGGGACCGGCAGGATGCTTTTAGTGTTTATAGGAGATGGGATGACCGGGGTAGGGGTATAGATTCTGTGCTGGTTGTACCTCCCGGCTTATGGGGGCCGGGTAAGGTTTGTGTGTGCTTTGTATGTTATGATGTGTTATGCCATGTTACGTTAGATACGAGTAGATCAGCAGTAGAACGATACGTCTCCAGGTATGACTCCTACTCCTTCCAGTATAATTGAGAGAAGGTATGACTTACACTATCAGATAGTTAATCTATTCTCCCTACTTCAGTTTCATCAGTTATATTGTTGTTTTCAGATATTTCTTTCAGTTATTGCTTTACATACTTAGTCCCAGTGGTACTAACGCCCGGTGGGGGCGCTGCATTACTTGCCTGCAGGTACTCATGGACGAGCAGGCGATACCACGTGATTCCTGTCAGCGATCGAGTATTCAGCTCCTGTCATCCGGAGACTGAATTCCAGAGGTGTATTTCTTTTTCTTTTGTTGTATAGCACGGGTAGGTCTGGGCCCTGTCCCGATCATTTCTATTGCCATTCCTAGAGGATTGCAGTCTGTATATATTTCCCTATGGTCATATGAGCCAGTCGTGTGAGGCCGTGCAGTTGTATAGCTGTTAGTACTTGTGTTTCCTTTATGTTGGCCGTGTGGGGCCATAGTTCGACAGTAGTGGTGACCTTGCTGGTCACGTAGCTATCCAGTACTTCATGATTAAGTTATAGATAACTAGACAGCATGGTGGCCTTGTCGGCCCGCATAGGTTTCCCTATATTGATATGTTTCTGGTCAGCTGTTAGTATAGGTACAGGAGGCTATAGGCCAATGCGCCGGGGGCTGTGTTTACAGCCGTTATATAGCCCTTTGTTTCAAGAAATGTGAGTTGCCCAGGCTTAGCAGTCCAGCAGTTCAGGTCCTAGTAGGGCACCAGGTGCCAGTCATACCCCCCAAGGCGGGGTGTGACAAACTTGGTATCAGAGCAGGTCGTATCCCAGGGAGTCTGCAAGCTGTGCTAAGTAGAGTCCTGTCCATGGATGTGTTGTGCACCACATAGTATGGGTAGGAGGCTGCAAGGCATGATAGGATGATTGTCTTTTATTCTTATTCAGTCGTGTTGTAGAGCGGTACAATATAGGGTTGAGTCCCTAAAAGCTTACTATATTCTTTGGTTACAGATAATGTCAGACCAGCGACATCCTATCACAGGTCGGAGCCTAGATGTTGCAGCAGGGTAAGGCACCAGCAGGATGCCTCACCCTCGTTTAGAAATAGCCAGATCAGAGGGCACTACGGAGGCATCGTCCCAGCCTTCTCAGCAGTCTCCACCACATCAGGAGCCGCTTGGGGCGACACTACCTTCAGCAGTCCCTATACCGACACCTTCCGACCAGGAGGTTAGGAGTGCTGTAGTTATGTTAGCACAGATGATGGCTGCTCAGCGTCAGCCGATGCCGTCTGCAGTTGCGGAGTCATCAGGAGGGCCCGGTAGTTCGAGGGTCCGAGAGTTCTTGGCTTTGAATCCCCCACAGTTTACAGGTACGGACCGGACAGAGGACCCTCAGGATTTTCTGGATCAAATGTAGAGAATCTTCAGGGTTATGCATGCCACGCCTACAGAATCAGTTGAATTGGCAGCATTTCGGTTACGGGATATCGTCGTGTTATGGTATGAAAGCTGGCAAAGATCCCAAGGGAGAGACGTTTCCCCTCCAACCTGGTCGAGCTTTTCAGGAGCTTTTCTGGATCATTATCTGCCGCGGGAGATTCGACAGGCCCGGGTAGACCAGTTCCTACATCTGGAGCAGGGGGCCATGAGTGTTCGGGAATATTCCTTGCGGTTTGATTCTTTGGCCCGGTATGCACCGGCCTTTGTTGATACCATGGCATCCAGAGTGCACCGTTTTATTATGGGGTTGAATCCAGAATATGTTGAGACTTGTATTACGGCCACACTGTGAGAGGACATGGACATTGCTCGAATTCAGGCATTTGCCCAGAATATTGAGGGCATCATACAGCGACATCGGGAGATCAGAAGGGTCAATCAGGAACAGCGTCGCCGGGACAGGCCAGTTGAGTTACAGAGGGAGGCCCGGGGAGGACCCAGGCCACGATTGTTAGACAGGCCGCCCAGGCCCCCGCCTCCGCCACAGTCGCAGGGGGGTAGATTCAACCGCAGGGGGCAGTCAGAGACTGGTAGAGGCTAGCAGATGGCAGATTCACCATTACAGAGGAGGGCGGAGCAGAGTGGGTATACCCTACCACTTTGCCCTATATGCAGTCAACGCCATCTTGGAGCATGCAGGTATGGTTCCACCGCATGTTATATTTGTGGCCAAGAAGGCCATTTGATGAGAGATTGCCCAGCCAGAGGCCGAGAGGACCGAGATAGACAGGATAGGGCATCTGCAGGGTCACGAGCCACAGCATCCTCGACTGGGCGCAGGCCCTCAGTTTCAGCAGGCAGGGGTCGGGGCAGATCAGGGGCCTCCAGTACAGGTGCGGGTCCAAGCCGCACATATGCTTTACCAGGGAGGCAAGATTCAGAAGCGTCACCTGATGTTGTGACAGGTATGCTAACTATCTGCTCACACCCTGCTTATGTGTTGATTGATCCAGGGTCTACTTTGTCCTACATTACTCCATTTGTGGCACGAAAGTTTAGTATTGTACCAGAATTATTGCAGCAGCCCTTTTTAGTATCCACGCCCGTCGGTGACTCAATCACAGCTAATCGAATCTACCGCGGGTGTACAGTAGAGGTTGCTGACCATCAGACCACAGTAGATCTGGTCGAGTTAGAAATGATAGACTTCGATGCCATAATGGGTATGGACTGGTTAGTACCGTGTTTTTCCAACGTTGAATGTTGGACCAAGATGGTCCGATTCCACTTCCCGGGAGAAGCAGTGCGGGAGTGGAAGGGCAGAACCGCTACGCCAAAGGGTAGGTTTATTTCCTACCTTCAGGCGAGGAAGTTGATATCTAAGGGATGTATTTACCATCTGGTCAGAGTTCAGGATGTCCGAGAAGAATCTCCGACACTCCAGTCTGTTCCGGTAGTGAACAAATTCCCTGATGTGTTCCCAGATGAGTTACCCGGTATTCCCCCAGAAAGGGAAATAGACTTTGCTATTGACTTGTTACCAGGCACGTAGCCGATATAGATTCCTCCTTACCGCATGGCTCCTGCAGAACTCAGAGAATTAAAGGAGCAGTTGAAAGATTTATTGGATAAAGGTTTCATCAGGCCGAGTACTTCACCGTGGGGTGCGCCAGTTTTATTTGTGAGGAAGAAAGATGGCTCGCTCCGAATGTGCCTAGATTATCGGCAATTAAACAAAGTTACAGTAAAGAACAAGTACCCGCTCCCCAGAATTGACGACTTATTTGATCAGTTGCAGGGAGCCAGATACTTTTCTAAGATTGACTTGCGGTCCGGATATCACCAAGTCCGAGTACGTGAGAGAGATATTCCTAAGACAGCGTTCAGGACCCGATACGGACATTTTGAATTCCTAGTCATGTCCTTCGGGTTAACGAATGCCCCGGCAGTCTTCATGGACCTGATGAACAGTATTTTCAGACCTTTCCTGGACTTGTTCGTGATAGTGTTTATTGATGACATTCTGGTGTATTCTCGCTCTGAAGCAGATCACCGGACTCATCTGCGGACAGTGCTCCAGATTCTCAGGGACCGCCAGTTGTATGCTAAATTTTCTAAGTGTGAATTTTGGCTTAGCTCAGTGGCCTTTTTAGGGCATATCGTGTCGGATACTGGTATACAGGTAGATAAGCAGAAAATAGAAGCAGTTAAGTCATGGACTAGGCCTACCACTCCGACTGAAGTTCGTAGCTTTCTGGGGTTGGCAGGATATTATAGGAGGTTCGTTGAAGGGTTCTCGACTATTGCGGCACCCCTAACTAAATTGACACAGAAAGCAGTAAAGTTTCAATGGACAGAGGCATGTGAGCAGAGCTTCCAGGAACTGAAAGACAGATTAACCTCCGCCCCAGTATTAGCATTGCCGGAAGGCACAGAAGGTTATTCAGTCTATTGCGACGCGTCAGGCGCCGGATTAGGTTGTGTGTTGATGCAGCATGGTAGAGTAATTGCATATGCTTCCAGACAGCTAAGTAAACACGAAAAGAATTACCCTACCCACGACCTGGAATTGGCCGCAGTAATCCACGCCTTAAAATGGAGGCATTACCTGTACGACGTCCATGTTGATATTTACATAGATCATAAGAGCCTACAGTACATCTTCACTCAGAGGGAGTTGAATCTACGGCAACGCCGCTGGTTAGAGCTGTTAAAAGGTTATGATGTGAATATTCGGTATCACCCGGGAAGAGCTAATGTTGTAGCAGATGCCCTGAGCCGTAAGTCAATGGGGAGTTTGGCGTATTTGCGGCCTGAGAAGCGAGAGCTAGCCAAAGAAATTCATCAGTTAGCTGGGTTAGCCGTTCAAGTAATGGAAACAGAAAATAATAGAGCGGTAATTCAGAATTCTGCTGTGTCATCATTAGTTACAGAGGTAAAAGAACGACAGTACGAGGACCCTGATTTAGTCCAGCTCAGAGATAGAATTCAGAAGGGTAAGGAGTCAGATTTCCAAATGACTGAGGATGATGTGCTACGTAGTAAGGGCCGCCTCTGTGTCCCAAATGTTTCAGGGCTTCGCGGGCGGATCATGCATGAGGTACATTACGCTCGCTATTCCCTTCATCCAGGAGCGACGAAAATGTACCACGACATCAGAGACATTTACTGGTGGCCAGGTATGAAAGCTGAGATAGCTGAATTTGTATCTAGATGTTCTAATTGTCAGCAGGTGAAAGCAGAGCACCAGAAACCGGGCGGTTTGACGCAAGATATAACGGTGCCTATGTAGAGGTGGGAAGCAATAAATATGGATTTTGTAACAGGATTACCCCGTACCAGACGCAGAAATGATTTCATTTGGGTAATAGTTGACAGGCTGACAAAATCAGCTCATTTCCTGCCAGTGAAGGCTACCTTCTCAGCTGAGGATTATGCTGAATTATATATCAGAGAAATAGTCAGATTACATGGAGTACCGGTATCCATCATTTCAGATAGGGGAGCACAGTTTAGAGCTAGATTCTGGCAGTCGTTCCAGAGGGGTTTGGGAACGCAGATTAATTTGAGCACAGCATTCCACCCCCAGACAGATGGGCAAGCGGAGCGGACTATCCAAACGCTCGAAGATATGCTACGAGCGTGTGTGCTAGATTTTGGGGGTAGTTGGGATGAGCATCTTTCATTGATTGAATTTGCTTATAATAACAGTTATCATTCAGCTATCCATATGGCGCCCTTTGAAGCATTATATGGGCGAAAATGTAGATCGCCGGTGGGCTGGTTTGAAATAGGAGAATCAGCATTGGTTGGCCCAGACATTGTTCGGCAGTCAGAGGAAAAGATAAAGCTTATCCGAGAACGTTTACTGACTGCTCAGAGCCGCCAGAAGTCTTATGCAGATATGCGGCGCAGAAATCTAGAATTTGTGGTAAATGACTGGGTATATCTGAAAGTGTCTCCGATGAAAGGGGTAATGAGATTTGGCAAGAAAGGCAAGCTTAGCCCGAGATATATTGGGTCATATCAGATTCGGCGAATAATAGGCCGAGTTGCATACGAATTGAACTTGCCTCCAGAGTTAGCATCTGTTCACCCAGTATTCCATGTCTCTATGTTGAGAAAGTTCGTAAGGGACCCTTCTACAGAAGTTCCAGTTCAGGATGTCCAGGTCACAGAAGAGTTAGCATATGAAGAGGTTCCCGTAGCTATCTTAGACAGACAAATTCGCAGGTTGAGGACTAAAGATGTTGCGTCTATCAAAGTATTGTGGCATAACAGGAACCGTGAGGAAATGACGTGGGAAGTTGAAGAAGATATGAAAGTCAGATACCCTCACCTATTTCAGGCCTAGTCAGGCGACAGGTATGTCCGTATTATTACTTATGCAGTACCTTATAGTTGTATGTGTGTGAATGAGAAGGATTGATACTTAGTTATCCAGTGGATCTTAAAATATTACGTGCAGTGCCTGTGTTGGACTTTTCTGCATTTCAGGTTTTTGCTATAGTCCATATTACAGGGGGAACTCTGCCGAAATTTTCCTAGAAAGTAAGTTAAGTAGTCCTCTAGATAGCAGTATACATTCGAGGACGAATGTTCTTAAGGGGGGGAGAATGTTATACCCCGTAGAATTCCCGGCACCTAGATGACTTATTCGCATGTTGGTTAAGTATATTTCAAGGCCATACGTTCTAGAGAAAGGCCTGAGAAAAGATCGGACGAGAAACCTGTTGAACCATCGCGGAAGGAGCCGAGGCAGAGCCCCTCCGCGATGGCAGCGTGTCACGGAGGTGGAGCCTCAGCGTTGGCTCCATGACACGTTGGCCTTGTCCAGGCCCAAGTATATAAAGCCCCATTTCGGTTTTAAATGATTAAAACACTTATAAATTTCCACTAAACAAAGCAAACCAGCAGAGAAGGAAAAAGGAACGAAGTAGTAATATAAATTTCGTCCGATTACGCTGCTAAACGTTGTCCAAACTCAAATTAACCTTAGATACCGAGGTATTTAGCAGCAGAGACCATTCCTACGGATTTAGTTTCGTGAAATACGACCGACGAATCGTTGAGCTACCGAGCTAAGGTAAGTGGAATTGCTCTAAATTAGTGTCTATGTGTTCCTAGCTGTGAAGTGAATATTTCTCTCTTCTGGACCTCTGAAAAATAGCGAGTTTTCAACCGTCTTTCGATAAGCCTAAGCTTAGGCTATAAACTATATCGAAAGTGACGTTGCTCTTTACAATAAAGTTGTATTTAGTATTGATTGAAATATTTATAAATGCAGTTGGGAGAAAATAGTTGAAGTACCGGCCGAGCCTCGTCCGACAGACGGATAGTTCGAGGATAAGGTATGTAAAGCTAGTTCCCTCGGCAAGTTAGTAATCTTGGTACAGTACAGTAATTTAAAGGCCAGTAGAATATTCAGAAGCCATGTATGATGTTTACTACGAATGATGGTACGATATTAGAAACATCATGTTATGATCAGTGCGAGACTTGCTAGCACGATATAGATTCTAATATAAGTGTTAGGAACTGCACAGCATGCTCAGTATGTGATGTGACACAGAATGTTAGGATATCATTGTATTCAGTTGAAATCCAGTAAAGCAATGTAATATCTGTAAGACATCTCTGAAATAGAACGATAAGTTAAAGTGAAGTTAGAAGGCATCTTAGGACTAGTAAATCATGTTACTATAGAAACTCAATATACAACATAGTTTCAGCAGAAAGACTATATCTTGTTCAGCATTAGCCCCAGTACAGTCTGGCAGAAGACTATATTTATTCATATATATACTATTACCAGCCTCAGCATGCATTAAGTACGTACATATTACTATCGCTAGCTCAGTATATAGTATATACAAATACTTTACCACTATTAGCTTCAGTATGTGGGACAAGCAGATAGTATTACTAGTTGAGACTGTTGTATTGTTTGGGGTTGGACTACCTAGCATCCATGACCGCCCCAGGGTTGATAGCTGTATCGACTCGTCCACCAGAGGACGAGGATACGTCGCTCTACGGAGTGGCATGCCATCCCACAGGGGACGAAGATGGGATGCCAGTTTTCCCCATATTGTGCCTTGATCGGCCCTTACACACCCTGTCGAGTGGATACGCCCGGGTGTTGATTCAGGAGTCCTCCGGACTCAGATGCAGTTATAGTCAGGGGCTCAGCGAGCCCAAGTGCATACCCAGGTGACCGGCAGGATGCTTATAGCGATTATAGGAGATGGGATGACCGGGGTAGGGGTATAGATTCTGTGTTGGTTGTACCTCCCAGCTTATGGGGGTCGGGTAAGGTTTGTGTGTGCTATGTTATGTTATGTTATGTTATGCCATGTTATGTTAGATACGAGTAGATCAACAGTAGAACGATAAGTCTCCAGGTATGACTCCTACTCCTTCCAGTATAATTGAGAGAAGGTATGACTTACATTATCAGACAGTTAATCTATTCTCTCTACTTCAGTTTCATCAGTTATATTATTGTTTTCAGATATTTCTTTCAGTTATTCCTTTACATACTCAGTACCGGCGGTACTGACGCCCGGTGGGGTGCTGCATTACTTGCCTGCAGGTACTCATAGACGAGCAGGCGATACCACGTGATTCCTGTCAGCGATCGAGTATTCAGCTCCTGTCATCCGGAGACTGAATTCCAGAGGTGTATTTCATTTTCTTTTGTTGTATAGTACGGGTAGGTCGGGGCCCTGTCCCGATTATTTCTATTGTTATTCCTAGAGGCTTGCAGTCTGTATATATTTTCCTGTGGTCAGATGAGCCGGTCGTGTGAGGCCGCGCAGTTGTATAGCTGTTAGTACTTGTGTTTCCTTTATGTTGGTCGTGTGGGACCCTAGGTCGACAGTAGTGGTGACCTTGCCGGTCACGTAGCTATCCAGTACTACATGATTGAGTTTTAGATAACTAGACAGCATGGTGGCCTTGTCGGCCCGCATAGGTTTCCCTATATTGATATGTTTCTGGTCAGCTGTTAGTACAGGTACAGGAGGCTATAGGCCAATGGGCCGGGGGCTGTGTTTACAGCCGTCATATAGCCCTTTGTTTCCAGAAATGTGAGTTAGAGCCAGCCAGGCACCAGATGTGCCCAGGCTTAGCAGTCCAGTAGTTCGGTCCTAGTAGGGCACCAGGTGTCAGTCATACCCCCCAAGGCAGGGTGTGACAAAATGCATCTTCGAAAAGAACTTAAAACATATAACCTAAATGAAGTGAAACTTATGAATTCACATTCATTCAATCTAAAAATCATAACTCTTATCAAATATTTTGTTTAAAATTAATTAAAACATTGTCCAACAGAATCACCATTAGTTTTAGTTAACATATTTTCGTTTTTTCCATTTTTTTCTCTCGTAACTACATTTTTAGCAAGAACTAATTACGTAAAAAGATGTGACTTTAGAACTTATTATTTGTTATTTAATTAACATAATTGTTGTACACAAGCGATTCTCATCGTGTAGGGCACTTAGAATTTTGGAGGGGAGTTCTAGACAGAAATTAAACTTCTGACAGTTCATGCCATCAATATAAAATCATAGGTAAATTCATGATTTAAAATTTATAGACTTTTAATAATTTCAAATTTATTAAAAACAGAGAGAATAGGCTTGCGTGATTTTTTGTATAACAAAAGCAAAATATAAGTTAATTATAGTATTCAAGGGATTCGAACCCCTTGTAAGGCGGGTGCAACAAAGCTTAATTGGGTTTCACCTTTGCTACTGAACCAATAGACAACTTGTATACTAGGTTCTCGACTAGAAATTTTGTTATATGTTTAATGGATTCTGAATATAAATATAAAATCCAAGCAAATGTTAATTGGGTTCTGGAAAATCCCTTCTGAATACACTATATCCGCTCCAATATAATCGTACTTAGTTATTTTTATCAAAGGAACATAGAAAAACAATAACGCTCCGATATAATTTCACAACATTTAAAAGAGGGTTGTGCATATGTAGTCGTAACCCTATCAATAGTGAAGAAGCCATGTCAAAAGTTACTAGAAAAAATAATAGTTGTACCAACAAATAATACAATAACCGAAGCAAAGGAAACAACAGGTAATAATAAAGTCGACAAACAAAATAGCAGGAGAGTAATATTAATAATAGTTATTAGGTAAACTAGACAACACTTGACTACCTGCTAAAATTCTACCTTAATCCTCGACCTCCATATCCTTCTAATCTAGGGTCATGCCCTCAGTAAGCTTCAAGTGTATCATATCCTGTCTAATGATCACCTCTCCCAATAATTCTTCGGCCTACCTCTACCTCTCCTTAAATCCACTATATCCAACCTCTCACACCTCCTTATTGGGGCATTTATTCATCTCCTCTTTATATATCTTAACCATCTCAATCTCGTCTCTCTTATCACGGACACCACGGAGGTTGCTCCTACCTTGTCCTAAATATCTTCATTCCTCATCATTTTATTTTTTTGTATATGTCCACACATGCATCTCTATATCCTCATTTTCGCTACTTTCATCTTCTTGACGTGCGACTTATTGAATAATCAACACTCCTCCTATATAATATTTTAGATGAGACCATCTATATTGATGAAATATTCTTATTACACTATATATCGAATGTGCACCACCATTTCATCCATACCAACTCCAATATAATGTGTAACATCATGTCAATTTTTCTATTTTCTTACTCAAGATACTTGAAAATTTCTCTCTTGGAGATGACTTGTGTATCAATACTCACTTCCACATCTGCCTCGTAAGTTAGATCACTAAACGTTTACTCCAATACTCTATAATTGTTCTTCTCAACCTGGACTCTTTAGACTCCACGGTCTATCTCCAATCCTCCAGCCTATTATTAACTCCATTAGGTGTCTCGTCAATCAATACTGTGTCATATGAAAACGGCATATACCATGATATCTCCCCTTGAAAATGTCGTGTTAATTCATCCATCACCAAGGTAAATAAAAATAAGCTAAGAGTTGGTCCTTGGTGTAACCCAATCATGATTGGAAAGTGTTCTGAGTCTCCTTCCATTATCCTCATTCAGGTCTTGTCTCCGTCATCCATGTACTTGATCTCCCTAATATAAACTATGGGTACACATCTAGCCCCTCCTAGGGACTTGTTGTATGTTTTTTCTAGGTCAACGAACATCATATGTAAGTCTCTTCCTCTCCCTATACTGCTTTAGCAATATCCTCATGAGATGAATGGATTTTGTAGTTGAATACCCCAACATAAATTCAAATTGGTTCTCGATAATAGACACAACTATCTTCACCTCATCTCTCCCCCCCTCCCCCCCCCCTCAAACATTCATAGTATGTCTTAACAGTTTGATACTCCTATAGTTGTTAAAATTCTAAATATCACCCTTATCTTTTACAACAGGCTTATTATACTCCACCTCCATTCTCAAAAATTTATGACATCCTAAAAGTGACGTTAAACAAACCCGTTAGCCGCTTTATACATGTTTTACCTGCGCTATTTCAAAATTCTACCAGAATCTCGTTTGATCCGATTGTCCTCCCTCTTCTCGTCTTATGAATAGCCATCTTAACCTCCTCAAATAATTATACCCCTATGATAGCTAAAATCTCGGTGATTCTCAGAGTGTTCTAAGTAGTCTAACACAATTTTGTCAAAGCATGCAACATAGCATTGGTAAAGTTTTTAGTTACTACGAGCTAAAAAGGTCCATGACGTACTCTCTCTTGATGCCTCTATTGGCGCATCAAGAGCAATCTCCTGATCCTCCAGGGGTTCGATAAGACTCCATGAAAATACCCCTCCTAAAAGATATTTTTCTTTTTTTTTGCTTTGTTAGCTAAATGAAGTCCGCAACCATTATTTCTTTTGTTTACATTTTTATATTTAAATTTTGTTATCTATTTCACAAACACAATTTTTATTAATATTTGTGTGTTATTTTAAAAAGAAATTTAAATAAAACTCTTGAATTTCACAAAAGTATATGTTGATGAATTTTGACATAAAAAATTTTAACCGTGATCTTTTCATGCATTCATGATTTGTTTTGATGGAAAATTCACTATCTTTGAGAAGATTGTTTTGTCGAGTATTGTCGATTGTTCCAAAATTTACAACTATAAATGTTCTTAATGCAAGTTTGGTGAAATCGGATATGATATATTGTTGGGTAGTTTTCTATATGTAAGGAAAATGTGGTTCTCCCAGATTGTGGCGACTGACAACCACCTTGTGGCCTTTTAAATCCTTGTCCATTTTTAGCATTTTATATGAAATATTTTAATTATTATATGTGCAAATCTTTATAATATATATAATTATATCAATATTAAAAGTTTAAACACTTGGACTCTGGACTTCGGTAGCGTTGAAAATTAAATTAATTATTTTATTTTTATAACAGAAATAAGTTTATTTGAATTTAAATTTGAATAGACAGACTGAAATAAAGTCATTTCGGAACATGTCGTATAAATTATGGTGAGTTCTCTATTATCAAAAGTTTCATAACTTTAATCTATTTTTGAAAATAGAGTTTTCATCTGATTTTAAGAAAATTAAAAAACTCTTTTTTAAGAAAGTATTTAGAAAAATCTTCATTTAAAATATTTTGGTTAACTTAAAAAAAAAAAGGGTGAAAATCGTTTTCGGATCCTCAACTTTACTTTAAAAATCAAACTCCCCCCTTAATTTTGAACAATAGATATTCTCCACTTTTTACTCTAATTACTTTTTAAAATATTTGTTTTACCCTTATTATTTTCTATCCTCCATTTATGTAATACATTTTTATATTATATATAATATTTATTTGTTAACCTAGATATTTATAGTTTCTTATTTAAATTCACTAGTATTGTATGTAGAAAAATACTTCCATGAATTTATCGCAAAATCTAATGTTATTTAATTTTTTTATTATTGTTATTAAAAATATGATATGCATTAAATGTGTATATATGTATGTGCATGCATATGTGCATATTTATGTTTCTCCTCTTTTTTATCCTCTATCATCTATATAAATAAATAAAATTTGATTGTTGTTAATAGAATATTTCGTAAATTATTAATTTAAAATTAATTACACTATAAATAAATATTTTAAAATTTGTTCTTATTTTTTTAAATATTTCATGCATTTAAATATATTTATAAAATCATTACCTTTTATTTTCACTTGTATAAATAAATATTAGAGTTTTGATTATTATTAATAAAATTATATTTTTATTCTGCTAATTTACTTCATGACAGAATGTCATTAACTTATATACTCAATTAGTAGTTTTTTATTTATTTTATCCCAAAAGTTAATATTTATTTTTTAATTAAAAAAATTATTACATAGATTGTTAAAAAATAAAATTTAAAGAAGTAAAAAGAAGAAGCCAAAGTTGATAATATAAGGGCAAAATAGATATTTTAAAAAGTCAATTAAGATAAAGAAGAAAATATTTATTATTCAAAATTGATCGAGAATATAACTTTCAAGCAAAGTTGGGGTGAAACGATTTTCACCAAAAAAAAAATATCATTAAAAGATATATGAACTTAAACTTTTTAGGAAGTAAAATCTTATATGATCATTTGATCATTTTTCTTATTCCAAATGATGAAATAATTCAAATTCTTAAATTTTAAATAAATTTTGACTTTAAATATTTATCCAAGTAAAAACCTTAAATTAAATGATTAATTCAATTTCTAAATATGAATTCAATTTAAGTAACTATTAAAGAATTTAACAAATTCTCAAGTTATACTCGTAAAATAAATAAATAGAGCATAAAGAGAACAACATATCCATTGAAATCTCATAAAGTGAGGTTCAGAAAGGATAGTGTCTTACACCTACCTCTTGAAGGTAGAGAGGCTATTTACAAAAGACCCTCAATTCAAGTGAAACAAATCCAAGTAGTGATGGAAAAGAAAATGGCAATAGAGAAAACATGACAACTAAATAGGAAAGCAATGCAGAACATACATGCAAGGAACCGTAACATCAATAGCATAGTGCCACAACAACAAATGATAACAGATACCAAAATAATAAACATAATAAACAACAAACAATAACAGATACCAAAATCCTGAAACTACATGAATATGGCTAAACTACGACAGACACGATGCTCTAGACTATTCACCAAGCCATATCCATTGAAAAGCAAGACAACATCCACCTACTTACTAACATTCTACCCTTATCTACGACCTCCATACCTTTCTATCTAAGGTTATATCCTCGGTAAGCTGAAGATGTGTCATATCTTATCTAATCACCTTTCCACAATAATTCTTCAGCCTACCTTTGCCTCTCCTCGTTCCCACAATATCCAACCTCTCAGACCTCCTCATTGGGGCATCTACACATGTCCAAACCATCTCATCACATCATTTTTTCCACCATAGAGGCCACTTCTACTTGTTCCAAATATCCTTATTCCTAATCCTATCTCTCCTAGTTATACTTATACATCTATCTCAACATCCTTATTCCTCCCCTTGCATCTTCTGAATGTAAGAGTTCTTTACTAGATAACACTCTGTCCCATACAACATAGTCGGTCTAACTACTACTAAGTAGAACTTACTTTTTTATCATATAAAACTCCGGATGCAAGCCTCTATTTCATCCATGTCGCACTAATATGATGCATTACATCATCGTCGATCTCCCCATTTCATTGGATTAAAGACCCAAGATACTTAAAGCTTTCTCTCCTGTAGACAACTTATGTATCAAGTCTCACTTTCACGCCTACCTCAGCATCACGTCATTGAATTTACTCTTCAAATACTTTATTATGGTCCTACTTAACTTGAACCCTTTAGACTCCAAAATATGTCTCCACACTTTCAACCCAACATTAACTTCATTGCGAGTCTCCTCAATCAAAACAATGTCCTTTGCAAATAATATACACCATGGCACCTCACTCTGAATATGTTGTGTCAATCCATCCATCACCAAGGCAAATAAAAATGGGCTAAGCATTGATCCCTGCTGCAATCTCATCTTGACTGGGAAGTGTTCCGTGTCTCCTTTCACTGTTCTTACCCGGGTCTTGGCTCCATCATACATGTCTTTTACGAACCTAATGTAACTCAATGGAATACCTTTAACCTTTAGGAATCTCCATAAGACTTCTCTCTGGACTTTGTCGTAGGTCTTTTCTAAATCAGTAAACACTATATGTAAGTCCCTTCTTGTTTTCCTATATTTCTCGACCAATCTCCTCACAAGATGAATAGCTCCAGTAATTGACTGCCCCGACATGAATTCAGACTGATTCTCGAGAATGAACACACCCCTCCTCACTCTTATTTCCATCACTCTCTCTCAAATTTTCATAGTAAGAAACTTATTAATAAATGGGATCATTTTTAGGTTAATACATCCACAAATTAAGCATGTTGAAGTTCGTATTCGAAAAAAAAACCATTTCTAAGAGTGGGAAGAGAATCTTCAACTTGTTCAGGACCAACTAAACATAGTCATCATTGGACTGCACATAAGCAACTTATGTTTAAACAACTAGCCTGAATTTTAAAATATGTTTAGACTCACACTTTTATTGGGAAGCAGCATTAGGTTGCTCAAATTTATAGATAACATATGAAGAAAAAGCTTAATCATAAATTATGAAAGAAATTTTGAGCTTGAGGTTTTAAAGGCGGAACTGGCCATCTTTAGGAAGTAAATTGGTTAAAATAGAGTGGGTGCAGGTCTTGGAAACACTTGAAATTAAAGCACAAGTTGATACCTAGTCCTAACTTGTTAAATTCTTATCAAGAGGTGACCATTGTTAGGCCATATCTTTAAATAAGATTTCAGAACAGCAGAATTTTATGGGAAGAACCTATCAGCTAACTTAAAATTTTAAGTAGCTTCAAAAATAAATAAACTAACCAAAGCATAATTTTCTTGAAACTGAAATCAAAAAAAATATAAGTTCTCGTTTTTAAACTGGACAATCAAAAGATAAACAGAACAGGGACTAAAGTTGAAAACATCATCATATCGTAGACAATAAAATCTCGCGCCGAGAAAATAATAATCAAGACAGAAAAAATATTGCAACAATCGTAGTATTTATTATGAATATGAGTGTTATAATCTCTATTAATCCTCTGATTCTTCTTTTCAAATATAAATTTAAGGGCTTTTGAGCTTGATCTTGAACTTGATGAATTTGATCTTGACTTGTACTTGAATTCAAGGGCTTTTGAGTTTGATCTTGAATCTGGTGGTCTCGATCTTGACTCGTTTTTTAAATTCAAGAGCTTGAAGCTTGTTCTTGAATCTTCTTCTTGATCTCTGAAACTTGTAGAGAAAAAAACTGAAGTATTTGAATGTTTATACCTTGTAGAGAAATCTGTAGCGTTTGATCCACGAGCTCTCTCTGGCTTGTTGTTGGAATTTCGATCCTTTTTTCTGAATTATGAGACCCCTATTTATAGTTGTAGGATGGAAGAGTTGCGATAAGAATGAACTTCTTTCAACCAATCAGATTTAAGTTGACACGTCGATATTTGATTGGCCGGAACATGTCATTTATACATGTGGTGCATTTTCATTGGCCTTTGATTTGAATAGGCATGCTGTGTCATTTTGACATGTGGCATGATTATATTGGCTCTTTCATTTGAATTGGATGACACGTCATTTGACACGTGACACCTATGTGGGCCTCGGAAGATGACATCTTGGGCTCATCATTTGTAGCCCAATTTGATGGACTAACATAAAAAAATTGGACCATTACTCAAATTCATATTTAGTGGACTCAAATGATTAATCCAATTATATTAATTCGTAATATTTATTTGGACTAGTATATCTTAAATTTAATACAATTCAATTTTTTTGAATTTAATAATATTTCATTATCTACAAAATGCTCCCCTACTTCAAGACTTTTCGGGATATGATATCATCGAAATCTCTAAGACTAGGCTTGAAGTACCGTAGATTGTGACAGAGGATATCATCTATTTTCACATTGAACAAAGTTCATTATATAACTTTTCTCAATGCAGAAATTAATCCTATAAATTGGAATTCTTGTCCCATTTGGCCCACCATGATACCACGTCAATTAGCAAAGGCAAAATCCAAGACTAATAGGGACTCCTTTTCTTTCTCCCTGGGCAATAATTTTTTTTAGTGGAACTAGGATGCCAAGAAGAATAGGAGTAGAACTAGGATTCCACGATGTCGGTGCTAGCCTAATTCCCTTCCCTATTCTTAGCATTATACGCATGTAGCGTTATTTTAATCGGCGTAGGGCAACAATTTTCTTTCCTTCTTGAATTGTGACACTAAAACAATGTCAAATTAGGAGCGAAGAACTGCCATTAGCCATCTATAAATAGGAGCTGCCTCTTCATTAATTTATCATCAATCGCAAAGTTGCAAGTCATGATGTGGAGTACGATACGAGGTAATTCCCACTCCCTTTTCTTTTGATTTTCATCACTTTCTTCACAGCTCTGTATGTTTGTAGTACAAATTTCATATCTTATTGTAGGAATATCAAAATCATGATTCGTTTGATTTTTCAAAAACTTGACTTCTATATCTACATTATAGCTACATTTTATATTTAAACTCCTTCAATATTATTCTGCATAATTTTTTGAAGTTGGCTTAAAATTCTGTCATGCCCGAATCTTCACTTTTTTTTACAGCTCAGCATGTTTGTAGTAGAAAATTCATATCTTATTGTAGCAATATCAAAATCATGATCTGTTTGATTTTTCAAAAACTAGACTTCTATATCTACAATATAGCTAAATTTCAGAATTAAACTCCTTCGTCCAAACTCAAGTACCTTATTATTGAGAGTAGTGAACGGCCTGTGATGCAAACAAGATTGTTGGTTCAAACTCTTTTAACTGGATAGTATGCAGGTCCCTGGCCACTTCTTAGGAACATAATCCATATGAAAAATTGGACTTTCGAATGCAAATCTACTTCAACTCGATCTTCTCAGATGTGGTCTCCTCAGGCGCCGCTCCATCGTTATACAAATATAGAAAGTGCTCTTCCTAGCCTTACTCATTGCATAGTCCGAGAAGAAATATGCTGGGGCGAGACAGTAGTGTTCGAGGGTGAGTATTGTCAATCCCAGGATATTGGGAGTGGGCTGAGGATATACTCGCTAGAAATCAATAAGCTTTAATTGTTGCAGATATTTATGACGTTGTTTACGCCTCGCTTTCACCTATGATCGAAATTTAGACGTTCTATAGGAATTTTGTGAGGCGTGGTGTCCAAAGACAAATACAGTTCTTACATCTGTTGGTGAACTATCTATTCCTTTGAGGGACTTATATATCCTTGGAGGCTTGCCAATCGGAGGCTCCTTATATGAGGAGGTTATCCCCGAGGCTACGGAACTCACATGTACTGATATGAAAGATCAAAGATACACTCCTCAAGTTTGTGAGTACTTGTTCGCAGCTTTCCATTATTTACAAGAGAGCCAGAGTGATGACTCAAGAGTCTCTTTGAGCAAGTGGATAGGATTTTGGTATAAGAAACCTCTAAAGTACGAGCCTTCGTGAACTTCTTGAAGAGAAGGCTCATAAAGCTTTTCCAGCAATGAGGAAGACAATGTTGATAGACTTTCATTCTTCACCTCTTCGTCGGTATTAAATCATGATGCCTTGATGTTATTTTGAGAAATCTTCATGTAGAACCCACTTGGTAGGAATTCCTCCAAAGTCACAGGACGTCGTGGTTTCTAGTGGTAACACACCTCCACCTTTGGTTTCTTTGACTGCTCAACATGTTTATGATTCCTTGGTCTTCTCACTATCTTCTTTCTTTTTTGTTATTTAGACGATTCCTTCTGTGGGCGTGCTCTGGAGTGTCTCTGTCTAGTCACCAGAATCCAACCCTCATCATCATCATTGCATGCATCAAAATTCTTTTCAGTAGTTGAGACCCCTAAATTTGGCTTCTTCAACTTTTTTCTCTGTAGCTGCTAAGAGGATCTATAGATCCTTCTCTTTTCTATGCAGCTTCTCTATCTTCTCTTTCACCTTGCTTAGAGATTGATATATGGAGGAAACTTTCTCAATCTTCTCGTGTTCTTCAAGCATGGCATTTGAAAAACGTTCCCCAGCTATTATGGACAACTCTTTTCTTGCAGCTTCCATATCCTTATCATGTAGGGTCGATCGTGCCTGGTCATATATAGCAGCAAGCTCAAAAAAGGACTTCAATAATTTCATCAAAGGGGAAACATCCACATCCTTGCTGTCTATCTCATCGAGAGACACTTAGACTTCTTCTTTAAGAGAGGAAGCACAATCTACATCGCTTACAGAAAGCTTACCCCGAATCACAGTCCAAAGTTTAGAAATAAATATATTTCTGTAGCTTAGGACAACCTTCTTTCCATCAAACACGGACACTGCAGCTGTTGGATGCTTTTGCAAATAGAACTCAATCTGGATCTCACTCTATCACGAGGAGCAGAAGCTGCCTCTTTTTTGGTTTTTCCTATAGAAGGTGACTTTTTTGGGTTCGAACCAGAAACAGACTCACCACTTTTCTGCGATCTTTCTCATGGTAATGCTCCGCCACCATTTGACTGTAGAGGCAAAACAAGAAATTAATAAACGTTATTGCAGAAATATTGGGTAAACTAAAAGTTGTAAGCATACCTATTTAATAAGCACGGTCAAAGTCCTCGAAGGACTATCAACACTATCATGAATCTCGACCACTGCTAAATCTGCATCCCTGATTTGTCTGAACGTGGTCTTACCTTCTTCCAACAACAATCCTCATTACTGTTATTACTTTCACCTTGAGACGATCTCTTTTTAAAAACATGAGCAGTTATACTTAAAGGAAAGGAGCCTTTGCCACCCTGACAATCTTGGTTATACACTTGTTTAGTTGAAGTATTTTTAAGTAATTGAGGTACTTTGCCTTTGCATTGCTCCGATGACATGACCAATGGAGTAAAGGAATTTCTAGTATGTGGGACTGCATTGCTACATTCTTGATATGCAACCTCCGGAATCTTGGTAGAAATTGGCCCAGCTGCATCCACCAAAGTTTGTAAGTAGCCATCAAGAAAATTCCCGTGCGTTTTCGACCACCAAGTCTTATAATAATTCGTGAAGAGTTTCTTCAAGTTAGGAGTAACCGGGGGAAAAGTCGCACGTGACATCAATTTATCTAACATGAAAATCCGCCAATATCTAAGCCCTTCAGCCAACGAAGCACTATGATTATCATTTTCTATAGCGCATAGGGGTTCTTTGGTAAAATCCAAATTGACGGCTAAATCGATATGGACTATATGGCTCGATGATAGTTGAGTTTCCATTTCTTAAGGAGAGATATCCAAAACTAATTCTCATGAAATAATTTGACTCTAATGCTTGTGCCTTGTCATTTTCAATATAGTTATAAGGCTCGGAATTATTTAACATTGTAGAAATCCAAGCTATGCTATCTCCTAGATGGATGCGTTTCCTTTCTTCCTGTTTTGTCAAAGTATCATGCAGCGCCCTTTTCATAAAATGCCACCATAAGTGGATTTGATGGTACATTTGCAAATGCATAATGAGTCTTGAAATAGTAAGCAAGCCAACCATAAACATAATGGATCGAAAAGCGAATACTGATTAGATAAAGTTGTGGCAAACTAGAAATCTCATTAAGACCATTATAGATACTTGTTAAAATGGACACCACAAGACTGATCTTCCGTTTGATAGCCATCATAGTCTCCATCTTAAAAGTCCCTAGTCGAATAAAGTCACCCTCTCTAGAAGGAAGCACAAAGGTGCATAACCAACACGATAAAAATGCTGCAAGGTATGTTTCATCTTTCTTTACAAGCCTCACCCCAAGCTTATGAAATACACCTTCCTCATCTCTTGACCATTTAGATGTCTCAGGTATGATCCCGGAAGGGTTATGTGCATATTTTAAACGTGCAGTCTTCTTCTCCCTTCACAGCGAAGCATGCTCATACTTTAGAGGTTTCTTATACCAAAATCCTATCCACTTGCTCAAAGAGACTCTTGAGTCGTCACTCTGGCTCTCTTGTAAATAATGGAAAGCTGTGAACAAGTACTCACAAACTCGAGGAGTATATCTTTGATCTTTCGCATAAGTACATATGAGTTCCATAGCCTCAGGGATAACCTCCTCATATAAGGAGCCTCCGATTGGCAAGCCTCCAAGGATATATAAGTCCCATAAATAAATAGATAGTTCACCAACGGATGAAAGAACTATATTCGTCTTCGGGCACCACGCCTCACAAAATGCCTGTAGTACGTCTGAATTTTGATCATAGGTGAAACACGAGGCGTAAATAGTGTTGTAAATATCTGCAGCAATTAAAGCTTCTTGACTTCTAGAGAGTGTATCCTCAGCCCACTCCCAATATCCTGGGATATGACAATATTCACCTAGAACACTACTGTCTCGCCCCAGTGTATTTCTTCTCGGACTATGCGACGAGCCAGGCTAGGAAGAGCACTTGCTATATTTGTATAATGATGGAGCGGCGCCTGAAGAGACCACATATGAGAAGATTGAGTTGAAGTAGATTTGCATTCGGATGTCCAATTTTTCATATGGAGTGTGTTCCCAAGAAGTGGCCAGGGATCTGCATACCATCCAGTTAAAGGAGTTTGAACCAACAATCTTGTTTGCATCGCAGGCCGTTCACTACTCTCGATAATAAGGTACTTGAGTTTGGACGAAGGAGAGGTATAGTCTTTAAAGTTCACCATTTGGTTAAGCTATAATAACAAAAAAATCACCATCTAGCTCAAAGGAACAAGGATGAATATAGAGATCATGACAGATAAGAATAACCAAAGTCCTAACGTGTAGATGAAATTCATCCTGTACTAAGCCTTAGGCCGGTTTCTCCAAAAGAATAACCAAAGTCCTAAAGCGTGGATGAAATTCATCCTGTACTACGACTTAGGCCGGTCTCTTAAAAAAAATAACCAAAGTCCTAAAGAGCGGAAGAAATTCATCTTGTACTACGCCTTAGGTCTGTTTTCTTCAAAAGAATAACCAAAGTCCAAAAGCGTGGATGAAATTCATCATGTACTACGCCTTAGGACGATTTCTTCAAAAGAATAACCAAATTCCTAAAGCGCGGATGAAATTCATCCTGTACTACGCCTTAGGCCGGTTTCTTTAAAAGAATAACCAAAGTCTTAAAGCGCGGATGAAACTCATCCTGTACTACGCCTTAAGCCTGGTCTCTCTGAAGGGAAAATATGAAACTCCATCAGTAATGGATATTGCATCAATATTAATCCTCATTGAGCTAGAACATGTCCTTCTGATCCATAAAAAAAAGAGAGAGAAGAAAAAGAAAAAAAAGGAGAAAACGCAACAAAAAAAATTAAAATAAATAATACCTCGCACCTTGATGTTTGCAAACTAGATTCGAAGCTTCTGTTTAAAAGGCTCACAAATTGGTGTTAGGAGAATAGGAGGCACGGTCCTATGATCCTATTTATAGATGAGGAAGGGGCGATTGTTCACTCAAAATTCGATGTGGTTTCAGTGTTTTAATTCAAGAAGGAAAAGGGAAAAGAAAACGTTGTCCTAGTATGACTAAATAAAATCGCTTCCTTGCAGGTATAAGGAAAGGAATTCTTTTGGGAGTGAATGATATCTTTTGGAGCTAAAAAGGGAAAAAAGGAAAACCTGGAAGAAGATTGTTCTTGATGATGATAAGGGAAGTTCTAATCAAATATCTATCACCTTTGTCTCTCTTGATCCGGTACAAATATGCAAATATGAAGAGCGTAAAGAAGGACCATTAAAGCAAGGTAAAACCCAAGTTGATGAAGATGATGATAAGGGTTGGAGTCTGGTGACTAGATGGAGCCGCTCCATAGCACGCCCACAGAAGGAATCGTCTAAACAACTAACAAGAAAGAAGATAGTGAGAAGACCAAGGAATCAAAAACATGTTGAGCAGTCAAAGAAACCCAAGGTGGAGGTGCGGTACCAACAGAAACCACGACGTCCTGTGACTTTGGAGGAATTCCTGCCAAGTGGGTTCTACATGAAGATTGCTCAAAACAACATCAAGGCATCATGCATTAATACCGACGAAGAGGTGAAGAATTAAAGTCTGTCAACATTATCTTCATCATCGCCGGAAAATCTTTCTGAGCCTTCTCTTCAAGAAGTTCATGCATATGATACAAAAATCACATTTACAGATGACGATCTTCTACTTGGAAAAATACTTCACAATAGTCCTTTATATATGGTGGGTCATATGCTTGAGAAGAGGATAAATAGAATCTTGATAGATGATGGATCTGGAGTTAACATTCTTCCTATTCGCACCATGAAGGAACTCGGTATCTCACCTGAGGAACTTTCTGAGAGTCGATTGATGATTCAAGGATTCAATCAAGAGGGGGGGAGGGGGGCAAAGGGCCATAGGTGTTATCAAGCTAGAGATCAGTATTGAAGATTTGCGAACGAGCGCATGGATGCATGTAATCGACGCAAAGAGTTCATATAATATGTTGCTTGGAAGGCCTTGGATACACGAGAATAAAATAGTTTCGTCCTCCTACTATCAATGTTTGAAGTATCTCGAAGGTGGAGTCGAGAAGAAGATAGTTGCTGATGATAAGCCATTTGTAGAAGCTGAATCACACTTCGCCTGTTACACCCTGTAAATGTTAATGATAAGTAAGCATACGCGTGGATTCGTGACGAATAAGAAGATCTTGACGCGTGTGGAAAAATCCTCGGAAGAGGGGTCGGACGGGGCCAGCGCGTATAGGGCCAGTGCGATGCGCCAGCTAGTAATGCATTGGACAGCGCGGCGCGCCAGGCCTGCTGGTGCCCTGAGGGGCGCGACGCGGCACTAGGTTTCCACGATGGCTGGCGGGAGGAGCCCCCATCCCACCCCCTAGGCAAGTATATATAGCCCCTTAGTTCAATTGTGATTCATTTCCAAATTATTTCCTCGGCCAGAAGTGAGAAGATACGAAGATTTCAATTGATTTTCATCTGATTACGCTACCAAACGCCGTCCGATTTCAAATTAACTTCGGGTAACGAGTTCTAGACTCGCGGGGAGCATTACTACGGAGTTAGTTTCTTGAAATACGCCCGGCGAATTGGAACTCCGCCGAGTAGAAGTTATCAAAATGCTCCAAATTGATTCCTAAATAGTCACAGGAATCAAGTAAGCATTTCTCCCTTCTGAACTTTTGGGAAATTATAGGTTCTTTGCCGTATTCTGCGAAGCTAAAGTATTATGGTAATTAGTATCAAAAGTTATCCTTTTAAGTCGAATTTGGTATTGAAATTAGTCTCTTTCTCCCAGTATTACGATTATAGTTGGAAAGAGCTGTTGAATATGAATTGAAACTCGGCATATAATCGGGAATCAGCAGCTAAGGTAAATTAAGGCGAATTACTTCAGCAAGTTAGTTTTTATAGCATTATAATTGTTATACCCCATAGAATTTCCGGCACCTAAATGACCTATTCGCACGTTGGTTAAGCATATTTGAAGGACATACGTGCTAGAGAAAGGCCCGGGAAAAAGATCGGACGAGAAACCTGTCGAACCATCGCGGAAGGAGCCGAGGCAGAACCCCTCCGCGATGGCAGCGTGTCACGGAGGCGAGGCCTCCGCGTTGACTCCGTGACACGTTGGTCTTGTCCAGGCCCAAGTATATAAAGCCCCACTTCGGTTTAATCTCATTAAAATCTCTTAAAATTTCCAGAAACACAGGAGAACAGGGAGAGAACGAAGAAGTAATATAATTTTCATCCGATTACGCTGTTAAACGTTGTCCAAACTCAAATTAACCTCAGATACTGAGGTATTTAGCAGCAGAGAGCATTCCTACGGATTTAGTTTCGTGAAATACGGACGACGAATCGTCGAGCTACCGAGCTAAGGTAAGTGGAATTGCTCTACACTAGTGTCTATGTGTTCCTAGCTGTGAAGTGAATATTTCTCCCTTCTGGACCTCTGAAAAATAGCGAGTTTCCGACCGTCTTTCGATAAGCCTAAGTTTAGGCTATAAACTATATCGAAAGTGACATTGCTCTTTAAAATAAAGCTGTATTTAGTATTAATTGACATATTTATGAATGCAGTTGGGAGAAAATAGTTGAAGTACCGGCCGAGCCTCGTCCGACAGACGGATAGTTCAAGGATAAGGTATGTAAAGCTAGTTTCCTCGGCAAGTTAGAAATCTCGGTACAGTACAGTAATTTAAAGGCCAGTAGAATGTTCAGAAGGCATGTGTTATGTTTATTACGAATGTTGGTACGTTATTAGAAGCATCAAGTTATAACTTGCGTGAAACTTGCTAGCACGATATAGATTCTAATACAAGTGTTAGAAACTTCACAGCATGCTCAGTATGTGATGTAGTACAGAATGTTAGGATATCATCGTACTCAGTTGAAACTAGTAAAGCAATGTAATATCTGTAAGACATTTCAGAAATAGAATGATAGGTTAAAATGAAGTTTAGAAAGCATGTTAGGAATAGTAAATCATGTTAATACAGAAACTCAGTATACAGCATAGTTTCAGCAGAAACACTATATCTTGTTCAGCATTAGCCCCAGTACAGTCTGGCAGAAGACTATATTTATACATATATATACTATTACCAGCCTCAGCATGTATTAAGTATGTACATATTACTATCACTAGCTCAGCATATAGTATATACAAATACGTTACCACTATTAGCTTCAGTATATGGGACATGCAGATAGTATTACTAGTTGAGATCATTGTATTGTTTGGGGTTGGACTACCTAGCATCCATGACCGCCCCAGGGTTGATAGCTGTATCTACTCGTCCGCCAGAGGACGAGGATACGTTGCTCTACGGAGTGGCATGCCGTCCCACAGGGGACGAAGATGGGATGCCAGTTTTCTCCATATTGCGCCTTGATCGGCCCTTACACACCCCTGTCGAGCGGATATGCCCGGGTGTTGATTCAGGAGTCCTCCGGACTCAGATGCAGTTATAGTCAGGGGCTCAGCGTGCCCAAGTGCATACCCAGTGGACCGGCGGGATGCTTATAGCTATTATAGGAGATGGGATGACCGGGGTAGGGGTATAGATTCTGTGCTGGTTGTACCCCCCAGCTTATGGGGGCCGGGTAAGGTTTGTGTGTGCTATGTTATGTTATGATATGTTATGCCGTGTTACAGTAGATACGAGTAGATCGACAGTAGGACGATAAATCCTCAGGTATGACTCCTACTCCTTCCAGTATAATTAAGAGAAGGTATGAGTTACATTATCAGACAGTTAATCCATTCCTTTCTACTTCAGCTTCATCAGTTGTATTGTTGTTTTCAGATATTTCCCTCAGTTATTGCTTTACATACTCAGTACCAGTGGTACTGACGCCCGGTGGGGCGCTGCATTACTTGCCTGCAGGTACTCATAGACGAGCAGGTGATACCACGTGATTCCTGTCAGCGATCGAGTATTCAGCTCCTGTCATCCGGAGACTGAATCCCAGAGGTGTATTTCTTTTTCTGTGTTGTACAGTACGGGTAGGTGGGGGCCTTGTCCCGATCATTTCTATTGCTATTCCTAGAGGCTTGCAGTCTGTATATATTTTCCCTGTGGTCAGATGAGCCAGTCGTGTGAGGCCGTGCAGTTGTACAGTTGTTAGTACTTTTATTTCTTTTATGTTGGCCGTGTGGGGCCATAGTTTGACAGTAGTGGTGACCTTGCCGGTCACGTAGCTTTCCAGTACCTCATTGTTGAGTTACAGATAACTAGACAGCATGGTGGCCATGTCGGCCCGCTTAGGTTTTCCTATAGTTGCATGTTTCTGGTTAGCTGTCATTACAGGTATAGGAGGCTATAGGCCAATGGGTCGGGGCTGTGTTTACAGCCGTTGTATAGCCCTTTGTTTCCAGGAATGTGAGTTAGAGTCAGGCAGGCACCAGACGTGCCCAGGCTTAGCAGTCTAGCAGTCCAGGTCCTAGTAGGGCACCAGGTGCCAGTCATACCCCCCAAGGCGGGGTGTGACAAACTTGGTATCAGAGCAGGTCATGTCCCAGGGAGTCTGCAAGTCGTGCTAAGTAGAGTCTTGTCTATGGATGTGTTGTGCACCACATACTATAGGCAGGAGGTTGCGAGGCATGATAGGATGGTTACCCTTCCTTCTCAGTCAGTCGTGCTTTAAAGCGGTACAGTATAGGGTTGAGTCCCTAAAAACTTACCGTATTCTTTGATTACAGATACAAAGGCAGATCAACATTACCCTACTACAGGCAGAAGATCAGATATAACAACAGAAGAGGGCATCAACCAGTTACATGATAACTACAGCAGCAGGAGGAGGTACCTGAAACCTCCCAGCATGATACCTTTATCGGTACTATCCCCAGTATACGTTGATAATGTCAAAATAGGAAGTCAGGAATGTAATGTACATACGAGTTGATTTATTTATTAGCTATATAAGATCTGATTAAGATTACAGATAAGGTCAGACCACCAGGGAAGTATAAGAAAGAGGGGTAAATGCAGGAATCCCAAACACATCTTTTCAGATGTGGTACAGTTATATGTTTCTATCTGTTGCAACAAGAAAAGGGCTATTCCTACCTCTTGACCTTGATTCCAGTACAGTAAAGGGGCATAAGAATTGAGGTGAGGCTGCCCAAAACAAGCAGTAAGTGAAGATAGATTGATTAATTCCAGTAAGTGTTAGTGAGCGTAAAGAGAAAGTAAGACTGTTAGCTTACCCGAAGTAGGGGTAAAAGACCTGCTAGTGATGAATGCCTAGTAATAGTCAAGTTCGAGTCAGAAAAAAGGCCAAGTCCGCCATATATGCTAACAAATAGCAAGACATACCTGTAAGATTATAGTTATGATCCAGTTGTGACATCGAAAGATAGAGAGGTCATGTGAATCAGATGGGCCTGAATATAAGCCAGAAGAAGTATAGGCCGAGGCTTGATTAGTAATCTCATTAACAACGAAAGGCAGGTACCTTGAACCCCAGAGTTCAGCTTAAACAAGATGAGGGGAAGAAGCAGGAATGTCTGATGTTATGGGGAAATTAGGATTACCCCCGGATTAATAGAATATCGTATTAAGGATTAAGCCTCGGGCTGACAGTAAGATTGCGGTCCAGAATACTACAGTATGTTCGCTTATGGGGAGGTTGAGAAATTGCCGATACAGCGAATTTAATCTAGTGTGGCCTGGAGATAAGGCCCAGCAAACAGTCATGGGCTCTCAATATATGCCTAGTAAGGCCACAAGATTCGAACGTTGACCCCACATCGCAAGAGTGGCGGAATTTCAAACAGCAGACAATAACTAAAGTGTTTATGTTTGTTACTTTCAGAATGGGGTGACAATACAATGAAATGATAAGTCAGGGCAGGAGATATTATTAGGTCGTAGAAGCGGTGTATCATGTACGATAATAGATATGCTGTGAGTAGTTGCCCATAAGGGGTACAATCACAGATGCTGATTAGTAATAGAAAGCATGTACAAATTGTATTGCAGGACCCCCCCCTCCCCCCCCCCCCCCCCGCCAAAAAAAAAGGAGAAGAAAGAAAGAAAAGGAGAGAAGAAAGGAGAAAGGGAAAGGAGAAGTGAAAGGGCAGATTAAGTGTGAATTACGCATGAAGTCATAGAAACTATCTCAATTCTCAGTTATTAAGTTAATAGACTTATGTGTTGTTGCCAGATCTAGGCTTTAGGAGCTTACCAGAGTTAATGGCCTAAACCAGATGGCTAAATGATAAGGGTGCAGTTAGACGATCTACCGACCAGCTGGCGCCTGCATTAGCAGGGAAGTATCCCTGAAGATCGGTAACAGTAGTGCATATGCTAGAACCAGGATTAGAGGCCGAATAGGCAAATTTTAGAGGTTAGCAATACCAAAATTATTCTAGTATGTTAAGTGGTCGTACATCGTTTTCCCAGCCTTGTAGGTGGGAGTCGGCCTTAGTCGACCTAGCAGTTATTATGTGGAACATCCCATAAGTCAGCCGGTCGTCCCAGTCAGAATACTCGTGGGTACCCCAAGGAAGGGTCCACATCGGTAGTCAGTGACAGACTAGTGCTTCAGCTGGTTCTCGTAAGATATTAGATGCGGAGCCCTAGCAGAAGGCCAGTATTTACAGAATAGCTCATAAGACCGAGAATTCCCCAGAATAGCAGTATAAATCCAAGTGGATACACACAAGGCATAAGAAATTGATAGTACCCTGCTAGCACAGTGTTTATTAAAACCAGGAGATCAGCAGACTCCCCGTGAAGATCCAGAGATTAATCGCCTGGGAGTAAGTTTGATTAAGCCCAGCCTTATAGTGGTTCAAGCAGAATAACAAAGCAATTAGATGCCCACAAGTCTACAGTATGCATGAACTATAAGTACTCAAGTAGAACAGTTAGAGCATTGTTAGACTACTGCCACATTCGGGCCATTTAACCCGACTATTCAGTTATTTAAGGTTATGCAGCCAGATCGTTAGAGGTCATGGTCAATATCAGGATCCTCTGATCAGATAAAGGCACAAGGTGCGCAGACGGTCGTTCAGGTTATTCCAGCAACAAGTAGCCTTAGCATGTGGCTGGAGGGCCAGATAAGCTCTAGCTACGCCCGTAACTACCTGTCGATCTCTTCGGCAAGACAAGTCAGTATGACCGTCAATTATACGCCGAGCTCTCTTAAGTATGAAAATGTTATATCAGCCAAGAAGAGGTAATGGAGCAACAACCGCTCTTAGCTATAGATCTGTTAGGAGTGTGGTGTATGGGCAACCCGAGCAACGGGAGTTGGTCAGAGAGATACATCAATTGGTCAATTTAGCCGTTCGTGTAATAGAAATGAAGGGCAGCAGAGCGGTAATCTAGAACACCGCTGTGTCGTCATCAGTTGTGAAAATAAAAAGAACGGTAGCATAAGAATCCTGACCTGGTTAGCAGGGGAAAACGCCAGATTTCTAGGTAATAGAGGATGGAGTGCTGCGTTGTAAAGGCCGTCTATATGTTTCAGATGTTTCAAGACTCTGCCAGCAGATTATGAACAAGGTACATTACGCCCATTATTCTCTACACCCCGGGTGCGACAAAAATGTACCATGATATCAAGGAAAACTACTAGTGGCCAGGTATGAAAAGGGAAATTGCTGAGTTTGTAGCCCAGTGTCCTAACTGCCAACAGGTAAAGGCGGAAAACCAGGAATCGAGCGGGTTAACTCAGGACATAGTTGTGCCTCTCTGGAAATGGAAAGCAGTGAATATGGATTTTGTGGCAGGATTACCCCGTACCCGACACAGACATGATTCTATATGGGCAATAGTTGACAGATTGACTAAATCAGCTCATTACCTGCCAGTAAGGACTACTTTCTTGGCCGAAGATTATGTGGAGTTGTATATCCGAGAGATAGTCAAATTACACGGAGTGCCAGTATCCATTATTTCAGATAGAGGAGTGTAGTTCACGGCTAGATTTTGGCAATCATTCTAGAAGGGACTGGGAACGCAGATTAATCTGAGCACTACATTCCATCCTCAGACAGATAGGCAGGCTGAGCGCACAATTCAGGCGCTCGAAGACATGTTGCAAGCGTGTGTACTAGATTTCGGTGGTAGCCGAAATGAGCATTTGCCGTTAATTTAATCTGCCTACAATAATAGCTATCATTCGGCCATTCTGATGGCGCCTTTTGAGGCATTATACAGGCGAAAATGCAGATCACCAAATGGTTGGTCTGAAATAGGAGAGTCAGCGTTGGTTATCCTAGACATTGTTCAACAGTCGAAGGAAAAGGTAAAGCTTATCTGAGAACGCTTACTGACTGCACAGAGCCGCCAGAAATCATATGCAGATGTGCGGCGCAGAAATTTGGAGTTTGATGTGAATGACTGGGTATTTTTGAAGTATCCTCGATGAAAGAGGTAATGAGATTTGGAAAGAAAGGTAAGCTCAGCCCGAGGTTTGTTGGGCCATATCACATTCGGCGAAGAATAGGCCGAGTTGCATACGAATTGAACTTGCCTCCAGAGTTAGCATCTGTTCACCCAGTATTCCATGTATCCATGTTGAGGAAGTTCGTAGGAGACCCTTCCACGGTTGTTCCAGCCCAGGATGTCCAGGTCACAGAAGAGTTAGCATATGAAGAGGTTCCAGTAGCTATCCTAGACAGACAGATTCGCAGGGTGAGGACTAAAGATATTGCGTCTGTCAAAGTATTGTGGCGTTACAGGAACCGTGAGGAGATGACGTGGGAAGCTGAAGGAGATATGAAAGCTAGATACCCTCACCTATTTCAGGCCTAGTCAGGCGACAGGTATGTCCGTATTATTACTTATGCAGTACCTTATAGTTGTATGTGTGTGAATGAGAAAGATTGATACTTAGTTATCCAGTGGATCTTAAAATATTGCATGCAGTACCTGTGTTGGACTTTTCTGCATTTCAAGTTTTTGCTATAGTCCATATTACAGGGAAAACTCTGCCGAAATTTTTCTAGAAGGTAAGTTAAGTAGTCCTCTAGATAGCAGTGTACATTCGAGGACGAATGTTCTTAAAGAAGGGAGAATGTTATACCCCGTAGAATTTCTGGCACCTAAATGACCTATTCGCACGTTGGTTAAGCATATTTGAAGGCCATACGTGCTAGAGAAAGGCCCGGGAAAAAGATCGGACGAGAAACCTGTCGAACCATCGCGGAAGGAGCTGAGGCAGAACCCCTCCGCGATGGCAGCGTGTCACGGAGGCGAGGCCTCCGCGTTGGCTCCGTGACATGTTGGCCTTGTCCAGGCCCAAGTATATAAAGCCCCACTTCAGTTTAATCTCATTAAAATCTCTTAAAATTTCCAGAAACGCAGGAGAACAGGGAGAGAATGAAGAAGTAATATAATTTTCATCCGATTACGCTGTTAAACGTTGTCCAAACTCAAATTGACCTCAGATACTGAGGTATTTAGCAGCAGAGAGCATTCCTACGGATTTAGTTTTGTGAAATACGGCCAACGAATCATCGAGCTACCGAGCTAAGGTAAGTGTAATTGCTCTAAACTAGTGTCTATGTGTTCCTAGCTGTGAAGTGAATATTTCTCCCTTCTGGACCTCTGAAAAATAGAGAGTTTCCGACCGTCTTTCGATAAGCCTAAGTTTAGGCTATAAACTATATCGAAAGTGATATTGCTCTTTAAAATAAAGTTGTATTTAGTATTAATTGACATATTTATGAATGCAGTTGGGAGAAAATAGTTGAATTACCGACCGAGCCTCGTCCGACAGACGGATAGTTCGAGGATAAGGTATGTAAAGCTAGTTTCCTCGGCAAGTTAGAAATCTCGGTACAGTACAGTAATTTAAAGGCCAGTAGAATGTTCAGAAGGCATGTGTTATGTTTATTACAAATGGTGGTACGTTATTAGAAGCATCAAGTTATAACTTGCGTGAAACTTGCTAGCACGATATAGATTCTAATACAAGTGTTAGAAACTGCACAGCATGCTTAGTATGTGATGTAGTACAGAATGTTAGGATATCATCGTACTCAGTTGAAACTAGTAAAGCAATGTAATATCTGTAAGGCATTTCAGAAATAGAATGATATGTTAAAATGAAGTTTAGAAAGCATGTTAGGAATAGTAAATCGTGTTAATACAGAAACTCAGTATACAACATAGTTTCAGCAGAAACACTATATCTTGTTCAGCATTAGCCCCAGTACAGTCTGGCAGAAGACTATATTTTTACATATATATACTATTACCAGCCTCAGCATGTATTAAGTACGTACATATTACTATCACTAGCTCAGCATATAGTATATACAAATACTTTACCACTATTAGCTTCAGTATGTGGGACATGCGGATAGTATTACTAGTTGAGATCATTGTATTGTTTGGGGTTGGACTACCTAGCATCCATGACCGCCCCAGGGTTGATAGCTGTATCGACCCATCCGCCAGAGGACGAGGATACGTCGCTCTACGGAGTGGCATGCCGTCCCACAGGGGACGAAGATGGGATGCCAGTTTTCCCCATATTGCGCCTTGATCGGACCTTACACACCCCTGTCAAGCGGATACGCCTGGGTGTTGATTCAGGAGTCCTCCGGACTCAGATGCAGTTATAGTCAGGGGCTCAGCGAGCCCAAGTGCATACCCAGGGGACCGGCGGGATGCTTATAGCTATTATAGGAGATGGGATGACCGGGGTAGGGGTATAGATTCTGTGCTGGTTGTACCCCCGGACTTATGGGGGCCGGGTAAGGTTTGTGTGTGCTATGTTATGTTATGATATGTTATGCCGTGTTACAGTAGATACGAGTAGATCGACAGTAGGAAGATAAATCCTCAGGTATGACTCCTACTCCTTCCAGTATAATTAAGAGAAGGTATGATTTACATTATCAGACAGTTAATCCATTCCTTTCTACTTTAGCTTCATCAGTTGTATTGTTGTTTTCAGATATTTCCCTCAATTATTGCTTTACATACTCAGTATCAGCGGTGCTGACGCCCGATGGGGCGCTGCATTACTTGCCTGCAGGTACTCATAGATGAGCAGGCGATACCACGTGATTTCTGTCAGCGATCGAGTATTCAGCTCCTGTCATCCGGAGGCTGAATCCCAGAGGTGTATTTCTTTTTCTGTGTTGTATAGTACGGGTAGGTCGGGGCCCCTGTCCCGATCATTTCTGTTGCTATTCCTAGAGGCTTGCAGTCTGTATATATTTTCCCTGTGGTCAGATGAGTTGGTCGTGTAAGGCCGTGCAGTTGTACAGCTATTAGTACTTTTGTTTCTTTTATGTTGGCCGTGTAGGGCCATAGTTTGACAGTAGTGGTGACCTTGCCGGTCACGTAGCTTTCCAGTACTTCATTGTTGAGTTACAGATAACTAGACAGCATGGTGGCCATGTCGGCCCGCTTAGGGTTCCCTATAGTTGCATGTTTTTGGTTAGTTGTCATTACAGGTACAGGAGGCTATAGGCCAATGGGCCGGGGGCTGTGTTTACAGCCATTGTATAGCCCTTTGTTTCCAGGAATGTGAGTTAGAGCCAGGCAGGCACCAGACGTGCCCAGGCTTAGCAGTCTAGCAGTCCAGGTCCTAGTAGGGCACCAGGTGCCAGTCATACCCCCCAAGGCGGGGTGTGACAATAATATAGTTTGAATCCCAGTAAAGGAGCCACAAGTATTGTTATTGTGATTAGCTATTGCTGTTAACTGAGACCAGTACTCTATGTTTAGTTTGGGATTGACTTTGCACTCTATAGCCTTCCATGACCAATCCAAGGGTTACTAGCTGTATCGTTGCCCAGGACTATATGACGTCGCTCGAGCGATATGCCATCCCAAGGGACGATGATGAGGCCCAAGAGCCTTATACAGTCTATTCCATGGCTCAATTACCAGTTCTATACCGTATCGGCATCACACCCTGTCGATTCGGGTGCCCAGGGTGCAGTTATTAGGAGTCAACTGGACTCAGACACAGCTACGGTTCAGGGGTCGGGTGGGCTCAGTTGCAAACCCAGGGGACCGATAAGTTGGCTATAGTTACTAGTTGACTCATTTTGACCTTGTTAGGGATATATAGATTGAAGTGTGCTCGCCAGGGATTATGGGAGCCCCGAGTGGGTTATTCTGTACTGTTTTTACCTTCCGGCTTATAGGGACCAGGTAAGGTTTTTGTTTGCAATATTTACTGATAGATTACACAACAAGAAGTTAAGTTATTTAGGTTATATCCCTATCCCTTCTATCCAGTTACTTTCAGTTTCATTCCAAGTTTATTCAGTTATTTCCGTTACTGCCTTACATATTCGGTACATATTGTACTGACGCCCATTCTTGGAGCGCTGCATTACTTTCCTACAGGTGCGGATAGAAGCAGACCAGGATCTTCCTAGCATCCAGCCAGAATTAGCAGTATAGTTGACTCCCTTCCTCCGGAGTAATAGTTAGAAGGTTTACTCTTTTTTATTATACAATATATGGGTAGGTCGGGGCCCTGTCTCGATCATTATTCCACTCCTAGAGGCTTGCAGATTTATAGATTCCCTGTGGTTAGTTTGTTGATGGTCATGTAGAGCCTTATTTAGTTGTTAGATAGTGGCTTTGTCGGCTATAGTATAGTTATAGTTGCCTGATTTTCATTTCAGTTATAACTAGACAGCGTGGTGGTCTTGTCAGCCCGCATAGGATTCCCTTTTATTGCTTATTGTTGGTTAGTTATTTTCATTTACAGGTGGCTATATGGCCTTGTCGGTCGGAGGCTGTATTTTCAGCTGAGATATAGCTCGTTATTTTCTTAAATTGAGTTGCAGGCAAGCACCAGATGTGCATAAGCCTAGCCAGGTCAGCCAGATTCCAGTGTGGTGCTAGGTGCCCGTCATGCCTCCCAAGGTGGGGTGTGACAAACTTGGTATCAGAGCAGGTCGTGTCTCAGGGAGTCTGCAAGTCGTGTCAAGTAAAGTATTGTTTATGGATGTGTTGTGCACCACATTCTATAGACAGGAGGCTGTGAGGCATGTTAGGGTGGTTACTCTTCTTTCTCTTCCAGTCATGCCATAGAGTTGTGTTGTATAGAATTGAGTCCCTAAGCTTACTATATTCTGCTTGTCTACAGAGAAATGTCGAACACGCGATAGACCATGACTGGCAGGAAGTTGGACGTTGCAGCAAGAGAAGGCACTAGCAGGGTGCCCCAGTCAGAGCTAGCCCAATCTAAGGGCGACAGAGAAACTTCATCTCGGTCTCCCCAGCACTCTCCGCCACGCCAGGAGCTGTCCAGAGCGACAGATGTGTCGGCACAACCTCCATCACTTCCTATACTGACACCATCAGATCAGGAGGTTAGGAGCGTTGTCTTCATGTTAGCTCAGATAATGGCTGCACAGCGTCAGCTAGTGGCACCCGTGGTTGCAGAATCTTCGGGAGGACCTGATAGTTCGAGGGTCCGAGAGTTCCTCGCTCTGAGTCCCCCGCTGTTCACAGGGACAGACCGAGATGAGGGTCCTCAAGACTTCTCAAATCAGCTGCAGCGGATCTTCAGGGTCATGCATGCCACACCTATGGAGTCGATTGAGTTAGCGGTTCAGCTGCGGGACATGGCAGTGTTATGGTATGAGAGTTGGGAGAGGTCCCGAGGTAGAGATGTTCCCCTTCTAACTTGGTCTAGCTTTTTGGAGGCCTTCTTGGACCACTATTTGCTGCGAGAAATCCGACAGGCCTGGGTAGATCAGTTTCTGTATCTGGAGCAGGGTTCGATGAGTGTTCGGAGTATGTTATGAGATTTGACTCCTTGGCCCGATATGCACCAGCTTTCTTAGACACTATGCCAACCAGGGTGCACCGGTTCATTATGGGGATGCTTCTAGAGTACGTGGAGACTTGTGTTACAGCTACACTGCGGGAGGACATGGATATCGCCCGTATTCAAGCATTTTCTCAGTTTATTGAGGGGATCAGGCAGCGGCAACAGGAGATAGAGAGGGCAAATCAGGAGCAGCGCTGCAGGGCTAGGCCTAGTGACATTCAGGCAGAGTTTCAGGGTGGACCTAGGCCACAACTATCAGGAAGACCACCTAGACCCCCACCTCCATAGCAGCAGCAGGGTGGTAGACCAGGCCATTAGGGACTGTCAGGACCCAGAGAGAGCTCACAGCTATCGGATTCGCAGCAGTAGAGAGGGTCAGAGCAGAGTAGATTCACTGTGCCACCTTACCCTATCTGCAGTCGACGTCATCTTGGGGCATGCAGGTATGGTTCTACTGCGTGTTACACCTGTGGACAAGGGTGTCACATGATGAGAGACTGTCCAGCTAGGGATTAGAGTGATCAGGACCGACAGGACAGATCTTCAGCAGGGTCACGTGCCCCAACATCTCCAGAAGGGTGTAGGCCCTCAGCTCCAACCAGCAAAGGCCGAGGCAGGTAAGGGGCATCGAGTTCAGGCACCGGTCAGGATTGCACCTATGCTTTACCCAGGCGAAAGGAGTCAGAGTCTTTTCCGAATGTTATGACAGGTATGTTGGACATTTGTTCTCATTCCATGTATGTTTTGATAAACCCAGGTTCCACTTTACTTTATGTTACACCATTAGTGGCTCGAAAGTTCCGTATAATGCCAGAATCGCTTCAGCGACCCTTTTCAGTATCCATGCCCATCGGTGATTCTATTATAGCTAAAAGGATCTACTGGGGTTGCACAGTAGAGGTTGTTGGTCGCCAAACTTCGGCAGATTTAGTGGAACTAGAAATGATTGATTTTGATGCAATTATGGGTATGGATTGGCTAGAACCATGTTACGCCAATATAGAAGTTGGACCAAGACTGTCCGATTTCACTTTCCAGGGGAGGTAGTGCGAGAGTGAAAAGGCAATGCAGCTATGCAAAAAGATAGGTTTATATCCTATCTTCGGGAGAGAAAGTTGATAGCAAAGGGTTGCATTTATCATATTTCTAGGGTTCAGGATGTCCAAGACAAATCCCCAACTCTCCAGTCTATTCCTGTGGTTAATGAATTTTCAGACGTGTTTCCAGATGAACTCCCTGGCATCCCCCCAGAGAGGGAAATCGATTTTTCTATAGACTTGCTGCCAAGCACCCAGCGTATATCCATCCCTCCATACCGAATGGCTCCTACTGAGCTCAGATAGTTGAAAGAACAATTGAAAGATCTGTTAGATAAGGGCTTTATCAGGCTGAGTACTTCACCGTGGGGTGTGCCAGTTCTGTTTGTAATAAAGAAAGATGGCTCCCTCTGCATGTGTATAGATTACCGACAGTTAAATAAAGTTACTATCAAGAATAAATACCCGCTTCCCAGGATAGATGGCTTGTTTGATCAGCTACAAGAGGCGAAGTATTTCTCTAAGATTGACTTAAGGTTTGGGTATCATCAGGTGCGTGTTCGAGAAAGAGATATCTCAAAAACGGCTTTCAGGACTGGGTATGGCCATTTTGAGTTCCTAGTCATGTCCTTCGGGTTGACGAATGCTCTGATAATGCTCAAACCGCACCTCCTTATGAAGTATGAAGCGGACGTTGTCAATAAAGAACCCAACTATAGGTTAGGATCGATCCCACAGAGAATACGGAGGGATGAAGAAGAATGCTAGTGCTTAAGCTTTTTAGTTAATTATTTCCTAAGAGGGGGAAATTCGTAAAAGTAATAAATAATTATTTTGAGAAATTGACTGTTGTATCCAAATTAATGCAACTTACTAGGGTAAGTGTTCCCTATGACTTCATAACCACAAGGCGTTTTATACTAGTGATCTATTCCGGTGCTTAGCATGCAATATTGGTAAGTTAATTTCACCTAAATGGTTAGTACCCTATTTAGATGATTATCACCATGCAACTTGGTCCGTCTACGGGTGTATGCTTTACTAACCCTTACCCTTAATATCGAATTAGCTATTCCTGGACAATGTCAAGCTATTAGATGAGGGTTGATAGCCTTAAATCTCCATTGTCAATCCCTTTTCCCATTCACTACCTCCTTGGTCCGGTAAGTAAGAATAAGGCAAGTTCTAATGTTTGTAACCATTAAAAATCAATTAAAACGAAGGAAGAAACAATCCATGCATAAACTCCATTCAAGAATCATGAAGTATTTTACCTATATGTGTTAAGTTGTCATGGTTCCCACAACCCTAGTTGTGGTAGTTTTAGCCTATCATGTTTATAAGTAAATTAATAGAATTCATAAATAAAAGCAAAAATTAATAGTTACAACGATGATAGGAAGAACCTTTACTTGATTAATGCAAAATTTGAAAGAACAACTTTACAATTGTCTCAAAATATGTCTTCTCAAATTTATTGTAAACTAAGAACTCCAAGACTAAAAACTTCTCTAAAAACCTCCTACTTGAAGACTTGGATACTTGAAGACATAAAACAACATGCCTATTACATGAAAATAAAAGGGGTATTTATAGTTGTAGATTTATGCTTTTCCTTTTCCTTGATAAATTTGACTTGGGATTTAAATTTTCTTTTCCTAGTTGAAGTGGGAAATCTATTTTTGGGCCTTTTGGAGCCTTGCTGTGTTGCACCTTCGTTTGTTCCTTAATGGATTTAATTTTGGGATTTTTAGCTCCTTTTCCTAATTAAAAACGGACTCCAGGTCGTCAGTGGTCACGGACTAAGTAACGACTCGTGAGGGCCTTAAACGAGTCATGATTAGTCAAGCACAGTCGTCCTCAGCATTAGGCCTAGTCGTGGCAACGGGTCACCTAACGACTTTGTTAGGACTGCGCATGAGTCGTTAGGTCCCTCGTGGCCATGGATCATCACATCCTCCAATTTACTTGATGGATGCTCACAGTGTCTGACGATGAGTCGTCACTTCACACGACGACTTGTTATGTCACTCGTTACCTTCACTGGACACTTCTTTAGATTTTCTCCTCCCAGTCCTCACTTTATTCCATTTTCTTAAAATTCATTACAAAGCATTAAATACACCAAAATCCATCGCTTTTAGACCTGAAAACATCTAATCACGTGTGTTAGCCATTTTCACAAATATATAACATAAACACATAAAAGCACACATAATTTGTTCTCAAAACATAGTAAAGTACGGGCAAAAATACGTCTATGAAGTGCGTGAGTACACTCTTCATCAATACCCCACACTTAAACTATTGTTCGTCCTCGAACAATCTACTACTTCCCTTGTAAAAATTAAGCACAAAATTCATCTTAAAATAGGTCTACTTACACTTAGGATTATGAGACACATCTATGAAGCTCAAACAATTCACTCGCATGCATAAAGGTTCAACATTAAGATGTCAAAGTTCAAAATCACTTAGCTTTTGAAAACTAACTCATCAAGACATATTTTGGGCCAACATGAATTATATGTAATTTATCAATCAAGATAAAACCAAAGTCTTACCATTGTGCCCCTCTCAATTTGGCCTTGGGAGGCATGAGTGGCACCTGTGACCTACTAAGACCTGGGATGCTGGACTAGCTGAGCCTAAGCACTTATGGTGCCAGGCTGGCTCTAACTCTGGATTCAAGAAAACGATGGGCTATATAACGACTTTAATACAGCCTTCGGCCGACTAGGCCTATAGCCACCTGTAAGAAACAGCAGCTACCCAGAACAACTGAATCAATAGGGAACCTATGCGGGCCGACAAGGCCACCATGCTGTCTAGTTATTTCTGAATTAAGAAAACAAGTGCTAAACTGCTACGTGACCAACAAGATCACCACTACCAACTGAATAAGGCCTCACACGGCCATCACAAACAAACTAAAACATACACACGGCCTCACACGACCGGTACAGCTAACCACAGGGAATATACAATCTGCAAGCCTCTAAGAATACTGATAAGATGGTCGGGAAAGGGCCCCGACCTACCCATACTGTACAAACAAAAGAAAAGTAATAAACCTCTAGCTGTCTAGCTCCGGATGATAGGAGCTGATGACTCTGTGTGCTGGCCGGAATTATGAGGGATCGGCTCCTCGTTTATGAGTACCTGCAGGCAAGTAATGTAGCGCCCCCAAACGGGCGTCAGTACCACTGGTACCGAGTATGCCAAGCAAACTGAATATAAGTGAAAGTAAACTGGTAGTTACTGAAATGACAGAGGATAACTAAAACTATCTGGAATAGCAAAATCTGTACCGAGCTTCACTGCACTGGAAAGAAGATAAGAATCATACATGTTGATGCGGCGTCCTGCTATTTATCAACTTAATAAGTAACATATATATATATATATATATATATATATAGCATATAAGAACCTATACCATCCCCCATAAGCCAGAAGGTGCCAATCATCACGCAATCTATATACCTCTACCCGGGTCAACCATCCAAAAATAAATTCACTCCGCTCACCTAATAACTACGAGCACTCTGTCGGCCCCCTAGGTATGTAGCTTGGGCTCTCTGGGCCCCTGACTATAACTGTATTTGAGTTCGGAGGACTCCTGTAACTGTAATCTGAGATCTGTATCTTTAATCTGTAATCTGTGCCCTTGGCGCAAGTGCTCGACAGGGTATACTGTAATGCTGATCAGCCTGATATGGGGAATACTGCATCCCATCTTCATTCAACTGCGGACGGCATGCCACTCCTTGGAGTGACGTATCCTCACCCTCTAGCGGGCGAGTCGACACAGCTATTAACCCTGGGGTGGCAAGGAAGCTCTAAGGGTGCCCACATATCACAAACAAGTCTCAACAAACAACAGTAATCACATATAACATGTATATTAAATCTGAAAATACTATCCATGTTCTGATATTCTATTTTGAATCTCTGGCTGAATTGAACTGAGTCTGGGCTAAGATCTTGCTGTCTGATGCTGATTTACTGATGTTTATTCTGGATATGACATAATAATACAAACATACGTAATACTCGGCTTCTGGAATTTCCTTCTGGAATTTATTCTATTTTACTATACTAGAATTACTAACTTGCCAAAAAAACTGGCTTTACATACCTCAGTGGTCGGCTTTCCGGCTAACTAGCGTAACTTGGCCAATATTCAGCTATTTCTTCCAACTGTATTCACATTCATAGCAATTAGAACTAAATTCATCAATATTCTAGAAGAAAATACTACTTTGAATATATATATAGCCCAAACTTTAACTTATCGAAAAACAGCCGAAAACTCGCTATTTCTCGGAAGTCCAAAAGGGAGAAATACTCACTTTAGGGCTATGAGTATATTGACACTAATTTGGAGCAATTCCACTTACCTTAGCTCGGTAGGGCGACGATTCGCCGGCCGAATTTCACGAAACTAACTCCGCAAGAATGCTCTTGGCAGCTTAATACTTCACTACCCAAGATTAATTCTAGTTTGGACCGCGTTTAATAGAGTAAATGGATGAAATTTTATTGAATCCTCTCGTGCCCTCTGTTCTCTATTCGTTTTTGGAAATTAAATGGAAGTAAATGATTAAAACCGAAGTGGGAGGCATTTTTATACTTGGGACCTTTAAGTCGCATTCGTCGAATGTGATGTATAAGTCGCATTTGCCTTGCGACGCGCCGACTTGGCGCTTGTCCGGTCTCTCCCCGAGCCCTTTTCTCGCACGTATGGCATTCTAAAACTCTTAACCAACATGCAAATAGGCCATCTACACGTCAAGAATTTACGGGGTGTAACAAGAGAGATTCCCGTTCTTACAAAAAATATAGAATAAGATTAACTTGGGCATAAATAAAATAATCTCCGCTCACTCTCCCAAAGAACTCAACATACGTGCAAAAGATGGCCCATAGGTTTTCCTTTAGTGTAATACTCCGCTAATATAGAATTATGAATCAAGGATCAATTAGGACTTTAATTTGGTTGTAATGTAGGCTAAGTGATGGGTAGGAACTATTTGGCCAAGATATTGACTAATCTCCCTAAAAACTTTAATACTTCACAACACTTTGATTTTTATCTCATTCTTCAATTTCCAAAATTTTCTCCTTATACCTCCTTATTTTTAATTTTTCAGCTTAGGTGACTAGTGGGGATTTTTTTTCATCATTGAGCTCATTCACACATATTTTTTTCTTCTTCCGTTCCTACCCTTTACGCACCCCTACTCTAGCCACCCTCAACTTAAGCATTTTTTTTATGTTGAGGTTCACAATATGCAAGGAAGGACCGGGGCCAAAACAGGTTCATTATAAACAAATGGATACGGTTAATCGGTAAATCATCATTTTTTTCATCTTCAATTTTTCAAAGATCTTTCTTCTTTTTGTTTTCCCACTAAAAATCACCCTCCTTGTTTAGCAAAATTTCACCTTCTTCTTTTCTTTCAATTCACCACACTTTTTAGCTTTTCCCTTCACTTCTCCAATTATGCTCCTTTCCTACAAAAAGTTTTCATTAAAGTTCTCTAGGAATCATTTGGATCAAATAGAAGTAAATAGAACAAAAAGGGATTAAGCTTGTAATATGGCTATCAAAAGAATAGGCTAAGGCTCAAACATAGATAACTAGGATAATTACAATCAAGGTAGGTAAAATAGGATAAAAATATGGTTGCCAAAGAAATGTCTAGATCACTTCCTAAATCCATCATTCTTATTTCGCTTTGCACACACACCGGGCAAGTTCTAGACATCAATTTACAAGCATGGAGTATATCAAAAATTCCTTACTCACACAATGGCGCAAAATGGTTTAAAATGGAAATTAAGATCACATAAAAATAAATATTCATATTGCATGCATAACATAATTAAGCCCATTTTTTCAAGTACAAGAGTCAAGTCCCAAAAGACTAAGTGTTTCTACCTTTTTCATGCATTTTTGAGTGAATTTAATAAAGTCTCAATGATACCTAAAGTGAAACACCTAGAATTCATAGGATCCAAGTTCCTGTTCTTTCTAATGACTAATTTACCATTAAGACGATCGTCATTCATCCATCATCGGGCAAAGTCATGACTCAATGACTAAAAAAAAATAGACTCTCTAATAGGTTCTAAGGGACTATCCACCGAAAAAGTACCGAAAATAAAAACCGGAGGAACACAAAATAAAATAAAACTAAAAATACTACAAACAAACAAGTATGCAAGATAAGTCATAAATTCCAAAAAAACTAGTCCTATCATGTACAAATTTAGCAATTAAGGAATGCATGGTAATATGAAGTTCACTTCTCCCACCCCACACGAAATTGGTTACACCGTCCCCAGTGCTAAAATAAATAAGCATAAAGTAATAGAGTGAAAGAAGAACTCCCTGGGCCTCTACTCTTCATCGTCTGTGGGGGTAAGAACAGCTTCCCCTATCTATGTATTTCATGCTCAAATTATTTTGTTGAAAATTATGAGTTATCACCTGCACACTTGAACAAACACATAAAAGAGAAAATTTATCTTGGGTTGCCTCCCAAGTAGCGCCTGATTTAACTTCGCGGCACGACACAAGTATCTTGATTACTCAAACTTCATCAAGATACCTGTTGAGATCGTGGTCACATCTTGGCCGCTTATTTTACCACGCCTCTGTGACACGTCAGAAAATAAAAGAAAAAAAATAGGAAATAAAAATTAAAAGTTAAACACAAGCAATTAATCTAATCCTAAACCGTATTCCCCGGCAACGGCGCCACTTTTTTTGATAACGCTCAAACCACACCTACTTACGAAGTATGAAGCGGACTTTGTTTCAATAAAGAACCCAACTAGAGGTTGGGGTCGATCCCACAGAGAATACGGAAGGATGTAGAAGAACGCTAGTGCTTAAGCTTTTTAGTTAATTATTTTCTAAGAGAGGGGAATTTGTAAAAGTAATAAATAATTATTTTGAGAAATTGAATGTTGTATCCAAATTAATGCAACTAACTAGGATAAGTGTTCCCCATGACTTCATAACCACAAGGCGTTTTATACTAGTGATCTATTCCGGTGCTTAGCATGCAATATCGGTAAGTTAATTTCACCTAAATGGTTGGTCCCCTATTTAGATGATTATCACCATGCAACTTGGTCCGTCTACGGGTGTATGCTTTACTAACCCTTACCCTTAATATCGAATTAGCTATTCCTGAACAAGGTCAAGCTATTAGAAGAGGGTTGATAGCCTTAAATCTCCATTGTCAATCCCTTTTCCCATTCACTACCTCCTTGGTCCGGTAAGTAAGAATAAGGCAAGTTCTAATGTTTGTAACCATTAAAAATCAATTAAAACGAAGGAAGAAACAATCCATGCATAAACTCCATTCAAGAATCACGAAGTATTTTACCTATATGTGTTAAGTTGTCATGGTTCCCACAACCCTAGTTGTGGTAGTTTTAGCCTATCATGTTTATAAGTAAATTAATAGAATTCATAAATAAAAGCAAAAATTAATAGTTACAACGATGATAGGAAGAACCTTCACTTGATTAATGCAAAATTTGAAAGAACAACTTTACAATTGTCTCAAAATATGTCTTCTCAAATTTATTGTAAACTAAGAACTCTAAGACTAAAAACTTCTCTAAAAACCTCCTGCTTGAAGACTTGGCTACTTGAAGACATAAAAACAACATGCTTATTACATAAAAATAAAAGGGATATTTATAGTAGTAGATTTATGCTTTTCCTTTTCCTTGATGATTTGACTTGGGATTTAAATTTCTTTTTCCTAGTTGAAGTGGGAAATCCATTTTTGGGCCGTTTGGAGCCTTGCCACATTGCACCTTCTTTTGTTCCTTAATGGATTTAATTTGGAATTTTTAGCTCCTTTTCCTAATTAAAAATGGACTCCAGGTCGTCAGTGGTCACGGACTAAGTAACGACTCGTAAGGGCCTCAAATAAGTCGTGATCAGTCAAGCACAGTCGTCCTCAGCATTAGGTCTAGTCGTGGCAACGGGCCACCTAACGATTTGTTAGGACTGGACACGAGTCGTTAGGTCCCTCGTGGCCATGGATCATCACATCCTCCAGTGTACTTGACGGATGCTCACAGTGTCTGACGATGAGTCGTCACTTCACACGATGACTTGTTATGTCACTCGTTACCTTCACTGGACACTTCTTCAGATTTTCTCCTCCCAGACCTCACTTTATTCCATTTTCTTCAAATTCATTCCAAATCATCAAATACACCAAAATCCATCGCTTTTAGACCTGAAAACATCTAATCACATGTGTTAGCCATTTTCACAAATATATAACATAGACACATGAAAACACACATAATTTTCTCTCAAAACATAGCAAAGTACGAGCAAAAATACATCTATAAAGTGCGTGAGTACGCCCTTCATCATACTCCTGCAGTGTTCATGGATCTGATGAACAACATCTTCAAGCCATATGTGGATTTATTTGTGATAGTATTCGTTGATGACATTCTAGTGTATTCCCGCTCAGAAGCAGACCACTAAGATCATTTGCGAACAGTGAACCAGATTCTCAGGGATTGCCAGTTGTATGCAGAATTTTCTAAATGTGAGTTCTGGCTAAATTCAGTAGCCTTTTTGAGTCAGATTGTGTCAGATGTTGGTATTCAGGTAGATTCACAGAAGATTGAGGCAGTAAATACATGGCCTAGGCCTACAACTCCAACCGAGGTACACAATTTCTTGGGTTAGCAGGATATTACAAAAGATTTGTAGAGGGATTTTCTACTCTATCAGCGCCTTTGACCAAGTTAACTCAGAAGGCAGTTAAATTTCACTGGACAGAATCTTGTGAACAGAGTTTTCTAAAGTTGAAGAACAGGTTGACATCAGCGCCAATGTTAGCTTTGCCAAAAGTTTCAGAGGGTTATGCAGTGTACTATGATGCTTCAGGCGTCGGGTTAGGGTATGTTCTGATGCAACATGGTAAGGTAATTGTTTATGCATTAAGGCAGTCGAGGAAGCATGAAATGAACTATCCTACTCACGACCTAGAGTTAGCTGTAGTAGTTCACGCCTTAAAAATTTGGGACATTACCTGTATGGGGTGTACGTGGACATTTTTACTAATCATAAGAGCCTCCAATATATCTTTACTCAGAAAGAGTTGAATTTACGGCAGCGTCGCTGGTTAGAACTGTTGAAGGACTATGACGTGAATATTTTATATCATCCAGGGAAGGTTAATATCATAACAGATGCCCTTAGTCATAGATCAATGGGTAGTTTGGCACATTTGAGGCCCGAATAGCGGGAGCTGGCTCAAGAATTGCACCAGTTAGCCATTTTAGCCGTCCGAATAATAGACTCGAGAGACGAAGTGATTCAGAATACCGCCATATCATCCCTAGTTGTAGAGATAAAAGAACGACAGTATAAAGATCCTAACCTGGTACAGCTCAGAGATAAAGTTTAGGGAGGTGAAGTATCAGCGTTTGAGGTAACAAAGACGGGGTTTTGAGACTTAAGGGTCGCCTCTGCGTTCCAGATGTGGAAGGACTTCGCCAGCAGATCATAGCAAAGGTACATTATTTCCGTTATTCTCTTCACCCAGGATCAACAAAGATGTATCATGACATAAAAGAGATTTACTAGTGGTCGGGAATGAAAAAAGGTGTAGCAGAATTTGTAGCATAATGCCCTAATGTCAGCAAGTGAAAGCGGAACATCAAAAACCCGACGGATTGACACAAGAGATAGCGGTACCTATGTGGAAATGGGAAGCAATCAACATGGACTTTGTGACAAGGTTACCCCATACCAGGCGTAGATTTGATTCTATCTGGATAATTGTTGACAGATTAATGAAATCAGCTCATTTTCTGCCAGTCAGGACCACCTTCAGCTGAGGACTATGTTGAATTGTATATCAGAGAGATAGTTTGATTACATGGTGTCCCGACATCTATCATTTCTGATAGGGGGGACAATTCACAGCTAGATTCTGACCGTCATTTCAAAAAGGCTTGGGAACACAGGTTAATCTGAGTACAGCCTTCCATCCTCAAATAGACGGGTAGGCAGAACGTATAATTCAGATGCTCGAGGATATGTTGCGGACATTTTTGTTAGACTTTGGGGGCAGTTGGGATGAGAATTTACTCCTTATTGAATTTTCTTACAACAATAGTTACCATTCGGTAATTCAGATGGTGTCGTATGAGGCCTTATATGGGTGGAAATGCAGGTCCCCAGTTGGTTGGTACGAAGTTGGAGAATCAGAGTTAATTGGACCAGATATAATCCACCAATCAGAGGAGAAAGTAAATCTTATCAGAGAGCGCTTGCTGACAGCTCAAAGTCGCCAGAAATCCTACTCTGATGTGCGGCGTAAAGACCTGGAATTCAATGTTGGATACTAGGTATTTCTGAAAATTTCGCCAATGAAGGACATGATGAAGTTTGGTAAGAAGGGAAAGCCTAGCCCTAGATTTATTGGCCCATATCAGATCCTCCAGAAAATAGGCCAAGTGGTTTATGAGTTAGACTTACCTCCAGAGTTAGAATCTGTTCACTTTGTCTTTCACGTTTCAATGCTGCGGAAGTGTATACGGGACCCATCCTGAGTTGTTCCAGTTGAGGACGTTCAGGTTACTGAGGAGTTAGCCTATGAAGAGGTTCCAATAGCCATATTAGATCGGCAGGTTTGTAGGTTGAGAACAAAAGATATCGCCTCTGTTAAAGTATTATGGAGGAACAGGAATAAAGAAGAGATGACCTGGGAAGCTAAGGATGATATGAAATCTAGATATCCTCACCTGTTTCAGGATTGATCCAGATTATGCAATTAAGATAAGGTTGTTGTTCAGTTGTTATTTTACTACTTATGCCATCTGGTTTGTGCGTAGCTACCCCCTTTTTATTGTGTAATGGTTGTTATAGCGTCCTGCAAGGCACCAATGTTGGACTTTTCTGCGTTTCAGGTATTCGAATAGTCCATATTACAGAGGAGACTCTGCTGAAATTTTTCTAAATTTTGGTTAAGAGAGTAAACTCCTTTAAGTTTGGGAATGACATTCGAGGACGAATATTCCTGGGGGGGGGGGGGGGGAGGGAGGATGTTTCACCTCGTAAATGTTAACAATTAGTAAGCGTATGCGTGGATTCATGACGAATAATAAGAGCTTGACGCGTGTGTAAAAAGCCTCGGAAGCGGGGTCAGATGGGGCCAGCGCACTAGCCAGCGTGGCATGCCAGGCCTGTTGGCACCTTGAGGGGCGTGGCGCGGCACTGGGTTGCCGCGATGGCTGGTGCAAGGCACCCCCAGCCCACTGCCTAGGCAGAATATATAGACCCTTAGTTCAATTGTGATTCATTTCCAAATTATTTCCTCGGTCATAAGTGAGAAGATAGGAAGATTTCAATTGATTTTTGTCCGATTACGCTACCAAATGCTATCCAATTTCAAATTAACTTTGGATAATGAGTTCTAGGATCACGGGGAGCATTATTATGGAGTTAGTTTCTCAAAATACGCCTAGAAAATCAGAACTCCGCCGAGTAAAAGTTATCAGAATTGCTCCAAATTAATTCCTAAACAGTCACACGCATCAAGTAAGCATTTCTCCCTTCTAATTTTCGGGAAATTATATGTTTTTGGCCGTATTTTGCGAAGCTGAAGTATTACGGTTATTAGTATCAAAACTTAACATTTTAAACCGAATTTGGTATTGAAATTAGTCTCTTTCTCCCAGTATTATAGTTACAGTTGGAAAGAGCTGTTGAATACGAATTGAAACTAGTCAGATAATCGGGAATCAGCCGCTAAGGTATGTTAAGGCGAATTCCTTTGGCAAGTTAGTTTCTATAGCATTATAATACAGTTTGAATCCCAGTAAAGGAGCCAGAAGTATTGTTATTATGATTAGTTGTTGTTGTTAGCTGAGACCAGTACTCTATGTTTAGTTTGGGATTAACTTTGCTTTGTATAGCCTTCCATGACCAACCCCAGGGTTACTAGCTATGTCGTTTCCCGCCAAGGGCTATATGACATCGCTCCAAGGAGCGATATTCTCTCCCAAGGGATGATGATGAGGCCCAAGGGCCTTATACAGTCCATTCCATGGCTGGACTACCAGTTCTATGTCGTATCGGTATCATACCCCCGTCGAGCCTGGTGCCCGGGGTGCAGTTATCAGGAGTCCACTAGACTCAAACACAGTTATAGTTCAGGGGCCGAGTAGGCTCAATTGCAGACCCATGAGACCATTAGGTTGGCTATTGTTACTATGTGACTCATTTTGACCTTGTTAGGAGTATATAGATTGAAATGTACTCGCCAAGGCTTGTGAAGGCCCCCAGTGGGTTATTCTGTGTTGTTTGTACCTTTCGGCTTATGGGGGCTAGGTAAGGTTCTTGTTTGCACTATTTACTGATAGATTAGACAGCCGGAAGTTAACTTATTCAGGTTATATCTCTATCCCTTCTACTTAGTTACTTTCAATTTCATTTCAAGTTTATTCAGTTATTTTCCATTACTGCCTTACATATTTGGTACATATTGTGTTGACGCCCATCCTTGGGGTGCTGCATTACTTGCCTGCAGATGCGGATAGACGCAGACCAGGACCTTCCTAGCATCTAGCCAGAATTAGCAGTACAATCGGCCCCCTTCCTCCGGAGCTAATAGATAGAAGGTTTACTCTTTTTGATTATACAGTATATGGGTAGGTTGGAGCCCTATCTTGACCATTATTCCACTCCTAGAGCTTGCATATTTACAAATTCCCTGTGGTTAGTTTGTTGATGGCCGTGTGGGGCCTTGTTTAGCTATTAGATAGTGGCCTTGTCGGCTATATTATAGTTATAGTTGCCTGATTTTCATTTTAGTTATAACTAGATAGCATGGTTGTCTTGTCGGCCCGTATAGGATTACCTTTTATTGCTTGTTGTTGGTTAGCTGTTTTCGTTTACAAGTGGCTATATGGCCTTGTCAGCCAGAGGCTGTATTTATAGTCGAGAGATATAGCTTGTTATTTTCTTGAATTGAGTTGCAGGCATACACCAGATGTGTATAAGCCTAGCCAGGTTAGCCAGATTCCAGCGTGGCACTACGTGTCAATCATGCCTCCCAAGGTGGGGCGTGACATCAAGAAAGTTCCCGTGCTTTTTCGACCACCAAGTCTTATAATCATCTGCGAAGAGTTTCTTCACGTTAGGAGTAATGGGGGGGAAAGTCGCACGTGAAATAAATTTATCTAACACGTAAATCCGCCAATATCTAAGTCCTTCAGCCAGCAAAGCACTACGATTATCATTTGCTAAAGGGCCTCGGATTCTTTGATAAAATCCAAATTGACGGCTAAATCGATATGGACTATATGGCTCGATGATAGTTGAGTTTCCATATCTTAAGGAGAGATATCCAAAATGGATGCTCATGAAATAATTTGACCCTAATGCTTGTGCCTCTTCATTGTCAATATAGTTATAAGGCTCGGAATTATTTAACATAGTAGAAGTCCAAGCTATGTTATCTCCTAGATGGATGCGTTTCCTTGCTTCCTTTTTGTCAAAGTATCGTGTTGCACCCTCTCCAGAAAATGCCACCCTAAGTAGATTTGACGGTACATTTGCAAGCGCATAATGAGTCTTGAAAGAGTAAGCAAGCCAACCATAAACATAATGGATCGAAAAATGGAACTTGATTAGATCATGTTGTGGAAAACTAGAAATCTTATTAAGACCATTATAGATACTTGATAAAACGGGCACCGCAAGACTGATCTTTCGTTTGATAGCCATCATAGTCGCCATCTTAAAAGTCACTGGTTGAATAAAGTCACCCTCTCTAGAAGGAAGCACGAAGGCGCATAACCAACACGATTAAAATGCTACAAGGTATGTTTCATCTTTCTTTACAGGCCTCACCCCATGCTTATGAAATACACCTTCCTCATCTCTTGACCATTGAGATGTCTCAGGTATGGTCTCAAAAGGGTTATGCGTAGATTTTAAACGTGCAATCTTCTTCTTCTTGGAGGAGAAGGCTCGTACTTTAGAGGTTCTTATACCAAAATCCTATCCACTTGCTCAAAGAGACTCTTGAGTCGTCACTCTGGCTCTCTTGTAAATAATGGAAAGCTGCGAACAAGTACTCACAAACTCGAGGAGTGTATATTTGATCTTTCGCATCAGTACCTGTGAGCTCTGTAGCCTCGGGGATAACCTCCTCATATAAGGAGCCTCCAATTGGCAAGCCTCCAAGGATATATAAGTCCCATCGGGTGTGCCAATTTGTAGACAGTAAAATTTTGCGCCGAGAAAATAATAATCAAGACAGAAAAATATCGCAACAATCATAGTATTTATTATGAATATGAGTGTTATAATCTCTATTAATCCTCTGATTCTTTTTTTCGAATATAAATTTATGGACTTTTGAGCTTGATCTTGATGATGGATTTGATCTTGACTTATACTTGAATTCAAGGACTTTTGAGCTTGATCTTGAATCTTGTGGTCTCAATCTTGATTAGTGTTTAAATTCAATAGCTTGAAGATTGTTTTTGAATCTTCTTCTTGATATCTGAAACTTGTAGAGAAAAAAACTAGAGTACTTGAATGCTTATAGCTTGTAGAAAAATCTGCAGCGTTTGATCCACGAGCTCTCTCTGGCTTGTTGTTGGAATTCCGGTCCGTTTTCTGAATTATGAGACCCCTATTTATAGTTGTAGGATGGAAGAGTTGTGATAAGGACGAACTTCTTTCAACCAATCATATTTAAGTTGACATGTCGATATTTGATTGGTCTAAACATGTAATTTATACACATGGCACATTTTCATTGGCCTCTTATTTGAGTAGGCATGTTGTGTCATTTGGACATGTGGCATGATTATATTGGCTCTTTCATTTGACTTGGCGTGGCACGTCATTTGACACGTGACACCTATTTTGATCTCTAGGAAGATGACATCTTGGGCTCATCATGTGTAGCCCAATTTGATGGACTAACCCAAAGAAATTGGACCATTACTCAAATTCATATTTAGTGGACTCAAATGATTAATCCAATTATATTCATCCATAATATTTATTTGGACCAATATATCTTAAATTTAATACAATTCAAATTTTTTGAATTTAATAATATTTCATTATCTACACATATACTTAACATTTAAAGATCAATCTAGGAAAATAAATTAACTAGACAAGAAAAGTTAAACTTCTAAGTCACATTTGATACCTTAACTCAGAAGTGGGGCATTGTGAGAACCCAACATACAAATAAAGATGTTGACATACAATTAGAATAAAATCTTTTTAAAGGAGAGATTTGAACTGGAATAAACTCTCATTATTCCAATCAAGCTTTAAAGATTTCTAACAGGACAAGCTTAAATACAGGAAAAAACAACCTTTGGTGTTGCAACTTCAAATGTTCAAGTGTTGACTTATAAATTTATCAAATGACTGGAGGAACACATGCTCGCTTAAACTTGAAAACTGAAACTGAAACAAAACTTAATCTTAAACTCTTAATAAGACACAACCGCAATTCTGCGACAAAGACCATTAGAAATAAATAGGTGAAGAATAGATAAGCTATTGCCAAGCAATAAAGAGAAATCATTTTTTCCTACTTATACAAATTTTTGGATCAAAACTTAGACGAACTCTGGCAATGAATTGAACTCACATTTCTTTCTAAAAACAAGGTAAACCAAAATTAGAATCTGTTAACTTTTTAAAGACAAGAAATCCCAAATCATGAACCAGTTGTTGACTTCAAATCCTGAAGGGGAAATAAAGCACTTTGTTTATGACCTCCTAACAAGATAGCATGGATACGATCTCTAACTGTGAAGCAGGAGGTTTTCACCGACAGAGCGTAATTAGACCACAACTGAAAGAGAAGGACTTTCCATGGTTATTTTGTATAGATCTTTCACCCTTAGGAGATGAGTTATCTAGAGGCTCAAGAATAAATACAGAGTGATTGCATCAATCAGTAAACATACACAAAATAAGCAGAGATGACATTCATGATGCCAATTTCATACTACTGTGAAACAGGGCTTAAAATAAACTCTAATATAACCTCAAAGCACAAGAATAAAGTCATGATTTGTTAACTAATGTATAAGAAGCGCGGAACAGTCACTTCAAGAAGTTAGTTAATTCTGTTAGATTAGTTCAAAAAAGTAGTTATTAGTTAGTTAAGCTATAAAGTGATTAGTTGGTTAATCACGTTAGTTATGCTTATCAGTGGTCTATATAAAGATCACTCAATGTATCCAATGAAGTTAAGTTGAATATGATACATTTTGTAAATCTCATTCTCTATAGAGAACAATCATTGATCAATACAATTACTCTCTTCATTCTTTCTTATTCATCTTCTTCTTTTTTACTCATCTTTTGATTCTTATCTTTCTATTTATTAATGCTCTTTCTCTGTTTATAATTCTTCATTAACAACATGGTATCAGAGCCAGATCAGAGATGGTTTCATTGAACTCAATCCAAGAAGCTATAGTTATGACTCAAAGGAAAATTTTATGATTCAAGATCTTTGTAGTCTGATCAATTCAAGATTCTACATTCTTGCTATAGAATTCTAGAATAACTGCACTTGAAAAACTACAACAATGGCTAGCAATGAAGAAATCCAATCTGGAGGAGGATCCAACTCAGTGACAATTGATTACAATCATCCACTATTTCTTCATCCCTCGAATGTCAGTGGAATTAAGATAACCTCATTCCAGTTGACAGGTATTTAAAATTTTGTTATTTGGTTTCGATCTATGAGGATAGCTTCGTTAAGAAGAAATAAGCTAGGTTTGGTTGATGGCTCTTGCTGTAGAGAAAAAATTCCAGAAAGTGTTTGGGGTCATTGGGAAAGGGTGAATGTCGTAGTTCTTTCTTGGATCATGCACTCAGTTTTTAAACATTTGTTAGGGGGCATTATGTATGATTCTAATTCTCAAATGGTATGGAAAAGACTTGCAAGAAAGGTTTAACAAGATAGACGGGTCTAGGACTTTCAATCTGCATAAAGAAATTGCCACTTTGACTCAAGGAACAAGTTCCGTATCTGTGTAATTTTCAAAGCTTAAAGATTTGTGGGAAGAATTTGATGTTTTGGTACCTACTCCTGGGTGTGAGTGTGAAAAATCAAGAGAATTTATATTGCATTTACAAAAACTGAAGCTATTTCAGTTTCTTATGGAGCTGAATGACTCATATGGACAAGCTAGAAGTCAAATTTTGCTTATGAGTCCACTGTTTTCTGTGAATCAAGCCTATGCCATGGTGATCAGTGATGAAGGGTAGAAGTCTGTGTGTGTTGCATCTTCTAGCATTATAGGGGCTGGTCCTAGTTCAGGATCTCAAAGATATAAGACTGCAATGTACTCTAGAGGTCCTGTAAATCAGAAGTTCAAAAGAAACTTCAACTTATTCTGTGATTACTGCAAGATGAAGGGACATACTAAGAGGTGTGCTACAAGTTAGTAAGGTATCCAGCATATAGCAAGTTCAAAAGAAAGAGTCAGACTAGAGAAAATGGAAGTGCTGCATATAATGTCTCAACTAAAGATACCATAAACTCTCTTCAAAAGAGTGGTTTTGAATATGGACAGAATACTAACTTTTGGTGCTGGTACATCTAGTCAAGAAACAAGTGCACAGATGCACAACCAGCAAGCACAAGTAATGATGAGTAATCCCTTCACAAAGGACCAATATGAACAGATAGTCCAGTTGCTGAATCAAAGACAAGATACTCAGGCTACAACTCAAATGTTGAGTCACAATCAAAACAGTCATGCTACCTCATCTAAACTTCCTTCTGTTAACATGGCAGGTATGGATGTTTCAAAAAGGAATATGGTTATGCTAATCTGTAATGGTCCTAAGTAGATAGTGGACACAGGAGCCACAAATCACATGGCTTCTAATCTTAGCATGTTAAATGAAACATCTATTGAAAAGACTGTCAAGCCAAAAAAAGTTCACTTACCTAAGGTGATGTGTCACTAGTGACTCATACAGGATCAAGCACCATATCTGAAAGAAGCATTATATCTAATGTTTTTTATGTTCCTCAATTTGAGTACAATCTACTATATGTGTCTAAACTGACCAAAGAATGTTGTGCTTCATTTTTCCCCGATTTTTGTGTTTTGCAGGATCTCTCCACTAGGAGGGTGAAGGAGATTGGTAAAGAAGACAATGGCGTATACCTACTGATGAATCAAAAAGGAAGACATATCAGCTTAGCTGTTGTACAACATGAAGATTTACTTACTTCTAAAGAAGATATAGTTTTATGGCATAAAAGACTTGGCCACACATCTTTTGTAGTTCTTATGCTACACCTTAGTATTGTCACGACCCGAGAGTACACCCGGATAGTAGACACAGGACAAGGAGTCCCGAGAGACTCCAAGTCAACCCATGGCGTGAGGATAACACTAATTCATTCATATACAGCGGAAAACTTAACTTATCAATCATAAACTAACTAAAAATTGTATCATGAATTTGTAGGGAACAACAAACCAAAATACAATCATCACTGACAAAGTACTACACGTAAGTATGAAAGCCTCTAATCGTAAAAGACGGGTTGAAGGGAAAAGACCCCAACTAACCCAACAGTCTGAAAACATAAGATAAACAATTTCTGAACATGAAGCTCTCGGATCATGAGGACTCACCACTGGAGATTTAGCGAAACCGAGCACAAATTAGGGACGATGATTAGCATGCGAATGAGATCCTGAAAATATATGGGTCAGTACTCGAAAAGTACTAAGTATGTAAGGTATTAAAAACAATACTTAAAAACATAAAAGTTATAGGAGTGGGGACATCGTGATCATAAAATTGAAATCGTAAGTATATTGTAAGGCTCAATATTTCCAAAAATATTCATAAACCCATCAAAGTCATAACATGTAGAGAAAAACATTTCATAAATCATAACTTGAGCTAAAAGAACATAACCATGCATAATTCAAAACCATGAGGAACAATGGGATATTTCTATAACCGACATACTTCACATGAGCACATATGAAGTCCGACTTGTACCCCTAGTCGGGAGGTTGTTCATACCTTTCCAAGGGTATGAACCATGAAAGGCGTGATATCGCTCATGAAGGCCCCGTATGGCATAGGGGACAGTCACTGAGGAGGTCCTAGACATAATCCTATGGTAGCACGTAGTTCTGAGATTCGAGGCGTAACCTAGGCTGCGAACCTACTTGGTGTTAAGTACTACTCCCAAAATATTCAACATGCTCATAATATTCATAACATGACATGCCTGGCTAGTGAAAACATGGGAATCATGACATACTTGAGAATTCGTATTACTAGCCATAGAATTGGGCCCGTGAGTCAGCCAAATTGTAATATAATTCATAAGCGACATGTGGGCATTGCCCATAGTTTCAAAAACACTTGACATGTTTAAAATATTAAGAAAATGATCATGCTAACATGGGAAATTAAAACTTGAAGACATGCTTTAAAATGTAAGAGAAACTTGTTCATGTTTTCGGAATCATCTGGACCATGAAATTCACTAAAAATTTCTCCATGATTGGGCATCCATACTTTTAGAGATTTAATCATGAAATATAAAATATACAAGCAATATCAGCCCAAATACTTCAAAATCCATAATTTAGACATACTACCACACTTTCATGTAAAATTGTGGGAAATCATGCAATTGGGTTAAGACTCACAAGAATTTGGTAACTTAATCATAGGAAATGAGAAGAAAAGGGCATGTGTAGGGTCTAATATACCCATTTAAAACCCCACACACCTAGAAATTTCGTGATTTCCTACTCCCTTGAAGAACCCTAAGTGAAAACTTGAAGAACTTGAAGAAAATGGCTTGAAACCCTTCCTACTCCCTTATCTAACACTTGAAATTGCTAAAATGAAATTAATAGGAGTTTTCATCCCTTAAATACCTTGTTTCGACCTCAAAACGACGTGGTTTAGGGCCCAAAAGCAAAGAAAAGTCGAAATTGCCCTTACTGAAATTTCTCTGAAAAGCAGTTCTGGCCCCGACCACGAGTCGTACCATCAAGTCACGACTCGTGGTTACCTCTCGTGGTCACTTCACCCTTTTCCCCAACTTTTTGAATTTGGCCACGACTGGTAACCCACGACTCGTACCACCATCCTACGGGTCGTACTGTCAACCATGGTACCATCCATCCAAACCACTACAACTTAACCACAACTCCTCACCACGACTCGTTTCTTCATCCTACGAGTCATACCATAACCCGTGACGACTCATTCTGGCACCACTGAGATATTCACCGCGACTCCTAACCACGAGTTGTACCATCTCACCACGGTTCATAGGACTACCCATGACACAACCTCAGGCTCCCGGTCTCCTCACGACTAGTGTCACGAGTCGTAGGTCCTCACCACAACTTGTACCTCGAGTCATACTGGTGCAAAATTTTAGGTTTTTTGTAGTTTTTGACTTAAACTCCCGGGTCTATTCATAGGCCCTTCCGGGGTGTTAGAAGTATTCAGGACATTAAAGAAAAAATAACACGTTGTGTAGTCTGTCCGCATGCCAAACATACCAGACTGCCTTTCCTACATAGCAGTATTAAAAGTTCCTGTGTATTTGATCTCATTCATGTTGACCTCTGGGGTCCTTATAAGATAGCTACATTTGATGGCAATAAATACTTTCTCACAATTTTTGATGACTTTACAAGTTTTACTTGGTTATTCCTACTTAAACAAAAATCTTATGCATGTATAGATTTACAACATTTCATGGCTTATACAAGGATTCAATTTAATAAAACTGTTAAGATAGTAAGAACTGATAATGGTACTGGATTTGTGAATACAGTTTGTCACAATATGTTCAATCAGTTAGGCCTTCTATATCAAACAACTTGAGTATATACTCCACAACAGAATGGAGTGGCTGGAAGAAAGCATAGGCATATCCTAAAAGTCACTAGAGATTTGAGGTTTCAAGCTCATATTCCTCAAATTTTGGGGTCGTTGTGTTCTAGCTGTTGTGTACTTAATTAATAGACTGCCTAGTTCTGTGTTACATAATATGTCACCCTATGAGAGGTTGTATCATAAGAAACCTTAGCTATTACACTTAAGAACAATAGGGTGTCTTTGTTATGCTGAAGAACCAAATCAACAGGATAAGCTCATGTATAGAACAAGAGTAGTTATATTCATAGGATATTTTGAACTGCATAAAGGTTATATCCTGTTTGATCAAACTAATCAGTCATTTTTTATCAACAGGAATGTGGTGTTCAACGAAGAACTGTTCCCTTTTCAAAGTATGGGTAGACCTCCAATACTTATATTTTTTTATGATTCAGAGATAGCAATGAGTAATGGTTCTGCTGAGAACTATAATCAATCTCACACTGAAGTATATGTTGATCAAGAAGTAGTGTCTACTTCTAGATCAAACCTACAAAATTCAGGTGAGGCTACAACTTCACATCAATTACCTAGTTCAGAAGTTGTACCTGTGACAATAGTTGGTCCAGTACATCAGAACTTATCTCTGAAAAGATCTGCTAGAGGAACTCAACCACCAATTTAGATGAAGGACTTTGTATCCTTAAACATACATCATGATGTCCCATATAGTCTTGATAGGTATGTTGGTTATGCTAATCTTTCCAACAAATATCAAGCTTATGTGGCTAATTTCTTTAGTATTAGAAAACCTACTAAGTACTTTGAAGCAGTAAAGGATCCAAGATGGGTTCAGGCAATGAAAGAAGAGATCACCGCATTAGAACAAAATAACACTTGGCAAATTGTTAGCCCAAAGGCAAGACTACTAGAGGTTACAAATGGATTTATAAAGTTAAGTATAAAGAAAGTGGTGATGTAGAGAGATTCAAAGCTAGGTTGGTGGCGAAAGGATATAGCCAAAGAGAAGGTATTGATTATAAAGTAACTTTCTCTCCAACTGTGAAAATGGTGACAGTAAGATCAGTCTTGTCACAGGCTGCATCTAAAAAGTGGCATATACATCAAATGGATGTATATAATGTCTTTCTACATGGAGATTTATATGATGACATATATAATGGACCTTCCACAAGGATTTGTCAGTAAGGGGGAGAAAGTATGCAAACTGACCAAATCCTTGTATGGACTGAAACAAGCTCCTAGGAAATGGAATACAAAGCTATTTGAGACTCTTACCAGCTTTAGCTTCAAGCAGAGTCAGCATGATCACTCATTATTCTTCAAAGAAACACATCAAGAAACCATCATAATGTTAGTCATTGTGGATGATATGTTACTAACTGGAAGCAACTTACAGTTGATTGAAGAAACTAAGACTCTACTGGAAAAGGCTTTCAAAATGAAGGATTTGGGAGAACTAAGATATTTTCTAGGCATTGAGTTTGCAAGATCAAAACAAGACATCCTAATGCATCAAAGGAAATATGCATTGGAACTTATCTCAGAAACTAGTCTAGCAGCAACTAAACCTATATCAACTCTATAGATAATAACATCAAGCTTACATCAGTCAAATATAATGAACACTTCAAAGATGCATCCAAAGAGACTAATCCACCAACTGATAAAGAAGCTTATCAAAGATTGATTGGGAAGTTGTTGTACTTGACTGTGACTAGACCTAATATAGCTTTTGGAGTTCAAACTCTTAGCCAGTTCCTTCAACAACCAAAACAGTCACATATGAAGGTTGTTCAAAGAATAGTAAGATACATTAAAAAACAGCCAGGCCAAGGTGTACTTCTATCAAGAAAATCAAATGAGACAGTCACTGTCTTCTGTGATGTTGACTGGGCAACATGTCCCGTTATTAGGAAATTAGTGACTGAATTTTTTATTATGATAGGGAACTCTCTAGTGTCTTGGAAGTATAAAAAGCAAACAACAGTCTCTAGAAGCTCTACAGAAGCTGAATATAGGAGTTTAGCCACCACTGTTGCTAAGCTAGTTTGGCTGACTGGTCTGTTAAAGGAAATAGGAATCAATCTCACAACCAATTACTATATTTAGTGATAGTAAAGTAGTTCTACAAATAGCTACTAATCCATCTATCATGAGAGGACTAAACATATAAAGACAGACTGTCATTTCATAAGAGAAAAAGTTCAACAAGGGCAAGTTGCAACACAGTATATCTCAACCAAAGAGCAATCTGCAGACATGCTTACAGAGGGTTTGATCAAGATCCAGCATGAGTACCTAAAGACCAAGCTAGGATTGATTAATATATTTACTCCTCCTAGCTTGAGGGGGAGTGTTAACTAATGTATAAGAAGGGCAGAACAGTCAGTTCAAGAAGTTAGTTAATTCTGTTAGATTAGTTCAACAAAGTAGTTATTAGTTAGTTAAGCTATAAAGTGATTAGTTAGTTAATCACGTTAGTTATGCTTATCAGTGGTCTACATAAAGATCACTCAATGTATCCAATGAAGTTAAGTTGAATATGATACATTTTGTAAATCTCATTATCTATAGAGAACAATCACTGATCAATATAATTAATCTCTTCACTCTTTCTCATTCATCTTCTTCTTCTTTGCTCATCTTCTGATTCTTATCTTTCTGCTTATTAATGCTCTTTCTCTGTTTCTAATTCTTGAACAACATGATTATACAAAGTCTAAATAGTACACTGATGTTGTTCAAGAAAGAACCATTGACGGGAGCCCAAATGAACACAAAAAAACTCAAACAGAAAGAGAGAAAATGAAAAGGAAAAAAGAAAAGGTCATACTGAACATGGGTGAAAAATATAAAATCAAACTTCATATTTACATACCAAACATGAATTAAAAAGGGAACATAAAATCTTAAACAACTTATGCTTTTAATTACAGAAAATGCCCAAAAAAACAAGGAAACTAATACCTATTCTATCGAGAATCTAACCATCTAAAAAGTCAAATAGAAAAGGAAAGACGGAGAATTACCCCTTGCAGCGCAGCGATTGAGACCAAAAAAAGAGCTAAAATCCGCGTTTGAAGAGGAAATTGAGGTAGGTTTTTGTGAAAAATTTCAATGTGGGATTGATTATTGAATGTGAAATTTGTTTGAAAATCCACTGATTTTTGAGATGAGAGAAGAGATTTAAGGCCTTGTACGAATTCGTACTTGAAAAAGAAAAGTAAGAAAGAGGAATATTACCATTGAAAATTGTCCTTCCCATGGCGAAGAATACAAAACTTCTTCAATGCTTGCACAAAATAGACTAACAACGTCTAGGATCTACAAATGTTCACGGGCTTTTTGCTCCTAAAGAAATTCAAGTTTTTGCACGGACTTCTCTTATTTTGAGGTGATTTTTTATATTTGTCCTTAAATTAATGGTCTTTAATTTTTATTCTAGTTTATTTAATAAAAATTTTATGTCTAAAATATCCTTAATTTCACTAGGCAAATCTTTTTAAGAAATATTTGTCTGAAGATATAAATTAAGTGTTATTTAATTTGCAAAGCATACCTTTATTCTTAATATTTTCTTGAAAAAAAAAATCATCAGGCATAGTTTAGCCCTAGAAGGCACAATTTAATGTTGAACTTATGTCCAAAGCACAAATATAATTCATGTTGTTGAATTTATGCCTCATATAAAAATTTATGTCTCAGGCACAAATTCATGCTACTGAACTTATATCATGATTCTAAACTCATGCCATGATGCATAAATTGTGTGAATTTATGTCATGAGACATGACTTGTACCAAAATTTATGCCCTGTGTGGGATATTTTTATCACTTTTTTTATCACTTAAAATGTCGAAGAATAAAATTTAAAGATCATAAATTTAAAGGGTAAAAATTAAAAATCACTCAAAATAAGAGCATTCGTACGAATGACCCGAAACTTTTACGAAATACAACGAAAACAAAGAGGACAAATAATGAATTGGGTCGAGTTGTCTCTGTCCAACAAAATGAATGAGAGAGGCCCAAACTCAGTGAAGCCCAAACATTTCTTGATATACTCAACCGACCCATTTATTTTAGAGACCAAAATGACTAGTGAATTCGGCTGCCTTGTGTTGTCTTCTCTGTGGATCTCTGTTGTTCTTCATCACAGTTATCAACATCAGTTCCAACAAACATTTACTGATTAATTAATTTAATATTTAATAATTAATTGTGTTATTTAACAATAAATAGAGATTATATTTTAATTAATTGTGTTATTTAACAATAAATAGAGATTATTGTTTATTAATAAAGATAAAATGGTTCATTAATTTTTAATGAATATTATGATAATTCAACTTTCCATTTAAAAAATTTCTCATATAATATAGCATATGATATAGATAGATATAAATAGATTGATAGATAAATATAGATTCTGCCTTAATTGTGAACTTCAAGTACTGTTAATATGGTAACATATATATTTAAAGAAATTATACATTAATTCAAATGAATGTTACGTAATTTAGAATACGCAATTATTATAATAAATACTAATGTAAAGTCTTAATATTTTAACAAATGAATTAAGATATTCATTTTCTGGTAGCCCTCGTATTTTTCTGGTTATAATAATTAATAATGAGTTGGTAAAGGTTTTTAATTCGTCAAATATCAAAGTCAGCTTACAATTTGTTGACATTGAAGTTGCGGTCTGATTGTCCCAACTACTCCCTCCATCCATTTTTTCTATTTTTACTTGTGCCATATAGTATTTTTTTTAAAAATAAAATAAAAATAATAAAAAATATAATAAATTTAATGCATTGAGAGAGAATTATAATTAATAGTAAGAGTAAATTAAAAATTAAATGATAAATTATATTTCATTTTTTAAATTAAACAAATAAAAATAAATATCTATTTTTAATATAATGAACAAATAAAAATAGATAAAGAGAGTACAAGTTGCAACACTTAAAGTCGCGATATCTACTCCCTCCTATCTATAATAAGTGACTTTTTTGATTTTTGACACACCTTTAGAAAAATATTAATTTCTGAAAAAATTATGTCTTTTGGCTAATTTATTCTTAGATAAATAATATTTTATGCTTTGATTTTTTTCATTTACTATACTAAAATGGATGTTGACTTTTACTTATCCACTTTAAAAAAATCAAGGACAATTTATTATTTTATCTTTATTTTACTCTTATTACTTTCTCCATTCACTTTTAGCTGTCCAGTTTAGACTTTGTCCTCACCTTGAGAAATAATGATTGAGTATTTTATCTCAATATCAATATTAATTGATGTTTAGTCTTAGATTTTGAAAATTGATTTGGAGATTAACAAATTTTATGTTGAGATTAAAATATGAAAAGAAAAATCTCTTAATATGCTAAAAGTAAAAGGAAAAGTCTATTGACCATAGTAATTTTGGCCACAATGACCACAATTATACATTCAACACTATAAACTGATTTTTTCTTTTACACTTTTAACCTTCCAATTCAAATTTAATTTCCTCATTAATTTAAGAGTAATTAGAATTAATGGCAATCACTCTTTGATAATTATAATAATAATATACATAATTTTTAGGAATTTATAAAAGGAAGCATCCAAGTTTGTTTGCTACCAAGAGATATTTTTATTTTTGATGTAATTCATATGTATTGGTACTTTTTCTGCTTCAAATTATCTGTCGTGATTTTTAAAAATAGTTATCTCAAATTATTTTTCATTTTAGAAGTTCAAGACAAATTTTTTTAAAAAAAATCATTTTATCTTTATAGTAATTATTCTTAAAAACTAATGTTTTATAAGAAGAGATTATATCTTACGAGATAAATAAGGGTAAACTAGTAATAAGAAAAATCTCACAATTAATACTTTTTTAGTGGGTGTGTAAAAAAGAAACACGCAAGATAATTTGAGACGAAGAGAGCAATTCTTTTTTAAAAAATTATACTGTGTTGAACATACTTTAGCAAGTTATTGCCCTATTTTCTGACTTATTAATTTCATATTTATCGTAGACTATTATTTTTCCCATCTAATTTTTTAATTTTTTCTAAAATAAGAAACCAATAAGGTAGTATTAATTTATTTATTTTTAAAATTACTCTTGTCTAAAAGATGTTGAACAAATGACTAAAAAATCTTTTAAAACTTCTTTACATTTTTCTACGTATATATTAAAAATATATTTTACTAAAATAATTTATTTAATTAAAGCAATTAAGTTATTTTTTAAGGGCGTGTTAAATTTTTAAAAATTACTTAAAATATAAGAAAAATAATTACATATAATTATTTTTTAAACAGTATAATACTGTGTACACACTCTCATATAGTGTGATTGATATAGAGGAAAGTAGTTTCTGAAAGGTTTTTAAATTTTTTTCATATTTGGTTGGATAAAATATTTTAGAAAGTATTTTCTTTAAAAAAAATTATTAAAATGAAAAAGAAACTTTTCTAATGAAAGTATGAAATATAAGTTTTGTAGGGGATATTTCAAGTTCATTGTCTCCTCCTGTTCGTACAATAACCCCACCTGCCACCCCCGAATCTCGACTTCCTTTTTCATCTTATCCCACTCTCATATTATTTTGCTAAAATTTTTTTTATCACAATGACCTAATATTTAATGTTATTGCATATTCCCACTATAAATAAGTTTTTTTGACATTTTTACCCTTCTCTTTCAAATCCAAATTTCTTGATCAATTTATATTTATTAGTTATTATTCAATACATGAGAAACTTTCATCATACACGGAGAATGAATAAATTTATAGAAGAATCTATATCTTCAAAGACGGTTGTAGAATATCCCAATATCCATTATATGCACATTTTTCTTATTCTATAAATATATTCTCATGTATTTTTTTTTTTTTTGCATATTTTCATACATACACAAATTTATAACAGATCTCACATCTACAGATATAGCTATAGAATATTTTTCGACATTCTTGTATGTATTTTTTTAAAATTTTTTTGTATTCCTATGTTATGCTGATTTGATAAACTGTGAATCATTACTTATATTTATTATTAAAATGACCTCTATTAAGTAATTTTATTAATTATTATGTTTAAATAAATTTAAACTACATGCTTAAATAATTCTTTAAATATAGCTTGAAATATTTTGATAACGACAATCATAAGTCAAAACGCTTTAACCATAGTAACACATTATAAAAATTATAAAAGTCATATAGTTCATAAGTGTCGACCCTAGTTAACAACAACCTAAGAGAGTCACACATTAATTTTATAGTATTTTGCTCTTATATTATGCTGATTTAATAACTTGTGAATCATATCTTATATCTATTATTAAATAGACCTTTAATTAAATAATTTTATTAATTATTATGTTTAAATAGATTTAAACGACATATTAAATACTTTTTAAAATATAATTTAAAATTATTTCATGATAGCCAAAACTCAAAGTAGACATGATAGACATCATCATATTATAAAAAAATCATATAATTTATGAGTAAGGATCCTAGTTAGCAGTAACTTAAGAGTCATGTATTAATATTGTAGTCTTGCGGCCCTATCTATAAATTTTATTATGTGCAAGACATGACAAGTCTTAAAAATCTGTTTAGTATAGTAGACAAGTAAAAATGAATGGAGGGATTATTAAATACTATTCCCTCGATTTCAAAATAATATCACTTTACCAAAAATAAGTTATTCTAAAATAAGTGTCAATTTTTGAATTCAAGACAAAATTTGTGTGTTTTCCAACTATACCTTAAACTCTATCTTTTTAATAGTGTTCAATTTTCAAAAAATTATTTACTAATAGGGGTAGTTTAGTAAACTACATATTATATTTATTGATTTCTTAATGAGCGTGATTTTTGCTAAAGTAACAACATATTTTGGGACAGAGGAAATATTTATTTTTCAACCTTAGATGACTTATAATAAATAAGGTAATATAGTAAAATTATTATTTTATTTATTATTTAATAAAGGGTATGTCAAGTCAAATAAAACAAGTAAAGATGGACAAAAATAAGGGTATACATAGTCTGGGTTGGTTGGGATTTTTTAAATAGAAAATCAAATCAATTGTATCGGATTTTTAGTCTATAAAACAATAAAAATCAGGTTTTTCAACCTCAAATTTTTTGAGTTTTTTCGAGTTCTTTTTCCGATAAAATTTTCATACAAAATATATAACTTATTCTTGAAATATTTCCTTAACGCTAGTAACATAAAACTAAGGTGCTTTATAATTAAGAAAATAACACAAAATATGACATGAGTGATGAGATTATACTAAAATATTTTACGAAAAAGATAATAAAATCGCATAAAATAAATATTATTAATTAATAAATCATAATAAAAATGATCATACTCTAAGCGTACTAAGTCATGCAAAATAAAATATGAATAATAAAGTATTAATTACATAATTAAATATTAAAAAAGTTAATTTATAGATTTAATTTTCACTATGTAAATTAACCTGCAAAATTAAAGAATAGATATCTAATATCATTGTCATTCCTAATATTAAAATTATTTCTTTTGTTAGTATTGTTTGAGTTAATAACATGTATTTGTGAGCTATAAAACTTATTGGTGATTCAAAATTCTAAGTTCAAACTTGAAATAATACATGTTAAAAGATAGTAATTATGAAAAAGTTTAAAATGTACTTATAAATTATATTAAATACTTACAAAAGTTATATACATATAATATCGAATTTGTTTGGCTTGGTTTGACATTTTTTAGTTAAAATCAAACCAAACCAATTATGATCGGATTTCTTTTAATACTAAATCAAATCAAATCAAATCACTATTTGAATTTTTTTCTCGATTTGACTTGAATTATTGAGTCGATGTGGTTTGTCAGTATTGTTTGCACATCCCTAGATGAAGGGAGTACATATTTAATATAATTCCTTGATTATATAATAATCTAAATAAGGATAAATTTCTTTAAAATAATTAATATTTTTTTAATAATATAAAAGAATATTTATTTTAAACTACAATTTAAGAAAAAAAAACTAAAAATTCACTTATTATGAACGGGAAGGAGGATCATATAACGACTATTTTCCACTATTTTATATTATAGTCCTCCACTATTCATATACTTACCCCACATAAAATATTTCTTTTTAGCAGAAATAGAAGCTTGCTTTTTTCTCCCACAAGAGGGAGTCAACTGGTTTTGTTTTCAGAAGTGGGACAAAAGTAGAGAAAATACATATTAGTAGGTAAGTTGTGCATATATTAAATTAATAGGTCATTCCTATAAATATTGTTAATTTAAAATAGTTTTAAATTTATTTTTTTTTAACTTATGATTTTTAAAATTTTGATTTTTGGTATTTTAAATAATAAAAAAGTGATTAAAATGTTCTTAACAGTCTCCCCCCCCCCCCTCCCCCCCAAAAAAAAGTTACGAGGCAAGAATAAAGTTCGCAACACATAAATTTTTATCTAATTTATGTTGTGAGGCATAAATTCACACAGGTTATGCCTCAAGACATAAGTTAAGTAGCATGAACTTGTATCTTATTATAAGTTCAGTAGCATGACTTGTGCCTTAGGGTAGAAGTTCAATTGCATGAACTTCTGCCCAGACACAAGTTCAATGACATGAATTTATGCCTTGGGGCACAAGTACAGTGGGCAAATATTTAGTATGAAACTTGTGCCTAGGGGCGCTCTATTAACTTGTACCTTGGGGTAGAATTCAGTAGCATGAATTTTTGCCTTCTAGAATTAACCTATATCTTACAATTTTTTTTTATCTTTTGATTTTTTTAAAAGGAAAAAAGCTCAAATATGTCATTTAACTTTAGGAAAAGGCTCATATATGCCATCCATTACAAGTTGGGCTCATTTATGTCATTGTCGTTACTCAAATGGCTCATCTATGCCATTATTTTTAACAGATCCAATATCTGATTTTTCAAAATCAGATTGGACACATGTCCTAATTTTTATTGGGCCACATCAATTAAAAAAACACCTAATAAAATATTCATCCAACCTACCCATGACCCACTCCCTCATTAACCCGAACCATGTCGCATTCCCTATTAATTAAACCTGTTAATTCTCTCTGCCTGCACAAACTAAATCAGAAAGTTCATTTCATCCTTAGTTTCTTTTTGCTCAATGATTTAATTTTTTCACTACTAGACATCTATTATTTTCATGAATCATTTAAGGCAAAAAAATAACATCTTTTAGCACAACGGAAAAACGTTACCTTGATGGAAATTTACACCCATTATGACCTGAAAAAAGATAATAACAACAGAAATTAGCAGCAACAAAAAAAAAAGAATGATATAAATCACAATCCAATTTATGAAATTACTACTATAAACAGATGAAAGTTTCAAAGTGAAAGTGCTCACTGGGATTTATGAAAATGAGAGCAGCGGTGTTATCGAAATTACAAGCATCCTTAGTCATACCATGCTTGAGAAAGTAATCATTAAAGACAAACGATGTCGTTTTCTGGATATCTTTAGTGTCATAGCAGGGTCCACCGGGCTGTAAGGCCCACAATTAGCACCTCCAGGCCCACAAGCCCAATCGATCGCCGATTGAAGCGCAATATCTTCTACATTGTTCTTTGCCACGCACCACAACCCAACATTCGCCCCTCCGCCTCTGCCTCCGCTTCTAACAGGAGCAGCACCAGCGCCACCTGGAGTAGAGTCAGCAACTCCGGGAGCAGAGACAGCGTCGCCTGAAGCAGAGTCAGCGCCTCCAGGAGCAGAGCCAGAACCGCCGGGAGCAGAGCCAGTGCCGCCGTATTGGGCGATACAGAGGGTGGAGATTATAGAGAATAGGAGAGAAAATGACCCAAATTAGGGAATGGGTCATGGGTCAGGTTAATGAGGGAGTGGGTCATGGGTAGGTTGGATGGGTATTTTATTAGGTGGTTTTTTTAATTGACGTGATCCAATAAAAATATGACACATGTCCAATCTGGTTTTGAAAAATCAGATATTAGATCTGTTAAAAATAATGGCATAGATGAGTCATTTGAGTAACGACAGTGGCATAAATGAGTCCAACTTTTAAAGGATGACATGGATGAGTCTTTTTCTAAAGTTCGATGACATATTTGAGCTTTTTCCCTTTTTAAAAAAACATTAAGGGAATTTTGTCCTATTTTTATTACTTGAAATATTAAAGGGTAAAATTAAAGACTACCAATTTAAGGGGAAAAAAATTAAAGACTGTCCTAAAATAAGGACGATAGGCATAAAAACCTTGTCAATTAATTACACGTTTATGGCATCTTTCTTTTATATTAGACTTATCATTAAATATAATTAATTGATCTTGGGAAAAAACTCAGATATGCCATTGAACTTTAGGAAAAAGATCATCTATGTCATCCGTTAATAGTTAGGCTCATTTATGCCAGTGCCGTTACTCAAAGGGGTCATTCATGCCATTATTTTTTAACGGACCTAATACCTGATTTTGATGTACACGTGGAAATATTTAAGTGGGCCACATCACTTAAAAAGCTCACCTATTAAACAACCTAAAACTACTTGATCCAAACCCAAAAAACCCAACCATTTTTTAACCTTACCCATTGTTATTAAATTTAACCTTTTAATACTCGATAAAATTCCCCCATCCATCTTCTACCCGATAACTTCCCCCATCCAGCCTAGAATCATATCAACCAAAAGGCAAGGAGAAGGCAAAAAAGAAGAAATCAAAGTAACAAGTGAAGTGAAAATATTCGAGAAGCAAAGAGAAGCTGAGGTAGTTGAGGCGAGTGCCCAGTTGGCTAAGAAGAAAGCGGTGCGGTCTCAGATTGCCACACTGACCAAGGTGGAAGCCGAGAAGGCAGTGGCCATAAGAGAAGCAGAGCTACAAATGAAGAAGATGGATAGGGGAATTTTATGGGGTAGTAAAAGGTTTAGTTTAATAATAATGGATCGGGTTAAAAAGTGAGTGGGTTTTTTTGGGTATGGGTCAAGTAGTTTTAGGTTGTTTAATAGGTGGGTTTTTCTAAGTGACGTGTCCTTAAATATTGCCACGTGTATGATCAAAATTAGGTATTGGGTCTGTTAAAAAATAATGGCATGAATGACCTTTTTGAGTAACGACAGTGACATAAATGAGTCTAACTATTAACGGATGACATAAATGAACCTTTTCCTGAAGTTTGATGGCGTATATGAACTTTTTCCCATTGATATATAGTATTTATTTTTATTTATTTTTATATGTCTTAATTTAATTAAACATAAAATTTAAAAATGTAAAGAAGATATTTAAATCTTATAATTTTAAGTTAAATGTGCGTTAACATATAAAAAATATTCTTTTGTGTTTTATAGTCTTAGAATATGTTACCTCATCCTTTTAATATAAGTAAGTGATAATTAGGATAAAATAAGAATATTAAAATTAAATACTTACTAAATAGAAAAATATGACATTTTAAAAACAAAAAGTAAGAAAATAAAATTGGGCAAGAATTATTTTTATTTTCCAACTTTGCTTTTAACAATCAAACTCCCCCTCAACTTTACACAATAGACATTCTCCCTCTTTATCCTAATTGACTTTTTAAAATAGGTGTTTTACCCTTGTTATTTTCAACTCTCCATTTATGTAATATCTTTTTATATTATATATAATATTTATTTTTCAACCTATATATTTATAATTTCTTATTTAAATTCACTAATATTATAAGTAGAACAATAATTCCATGAATTTGTCACAAAATCTAATGTTATTTAGTATTTTTTATCATTGTTATTAAAATATTATATGCATTAAATGTGTATATATAAATGTGCATGCATATGTGTATATATTGATGTTTCACCTCTTTTTTATCCTCCATTGTCTATATAAATAAATAAAAGTTGATTGTTATTAATATAATATTTCATAAATTATAATTTAAAATTAATTTATATTATAAACAAATAATCTTTAAATTTGTATTTATTTTATTAATTTTTTTATATTTCATGCATTGAAATATATTTATAAATTTATTATTACATTTTATTTTCACTTGTATAAATAAATATTAGAGTTATTATTAATAAAAATTATTTTATTATTCTGCTAATTTACTTCATTAGTGAATGTTATTAACTTATATACTTAATTAATATTTCTTTATTTTATTTTATTCCAAGTTAATATTTATTTATTTTATTAAAAAATTATTATATAGATTAAAAAAGATATTATGATCCTAAAGAAGTAAAAAGAAGAAGATAAAGTTGATAATGTACGGGTAAAATAGATATTTTAAAAAGACAATTAGGACAAAGGAGGGAGAATACTATTGTTCAAAGTTGAGGGGGGAATTCGATTTTTAAAGAAAAGTTGAAGGGTGAAAATGCTTTTCACAAGAAGTTCTTTCCCCATGATACCTGCGCACGTTAGTTAACGTGCCCTAGCCTGTCATCCATGGCAAAAGGGCGAGAAAGAGCTCCGACGAAGACTCAAGGACAATTACGTGGCAGAGACAGGCCCAGAAAAATACCATTGACTATGTTTGGTAGCTCTGTAGGAGCTAAAGTGAACTTGGAGAGCACCCCAGCTCAAGTAGACCCAGTTGTAAGCTTGTAACACCAAATCTGACTACTTCCCCTACTATGGAAGTATATGCCTCAGCAACGGGGCAACCTGGTGTGTCAAAAAAGCTAATGTTGATCCCTAAAAATTCGATTGAAGATGTCAATCAAAACCCTATTGAACCAACCAATGGAATAGTGTAGCCTTAGGATGTGGAAACGATACTAGAGCACAAGCAAGATGAATCAGTGATTAAGGTAAATGATGAGGAACAATTTACTAATACTTGGACTGATCTATTTAAGAACAATCCTATTGTGGCTAACGGTATGAGTCTATCCTATATCCCTCCCATTCTAGTTGATGGAGAAACTATGGTCCAATTAGCAAAAGCAGATGTGAGAACTGAAGCTGATAAATGGAAATATGCTCTTATTGCTTACTTTTTCAGAGATTGCCCTGGATATAATGCCATGCACCGCTATATAACTCAAAAGTGGACATTTGTTGTTGTACCAGATTTATATCTACATGATGATGGCTACTACATCATCAATTAAGTCTAGGGAAGATTTACAGAAAATTCTATTAGCAGGGCCTTATACCATTAGAAAGAGACCTATGGTTTTGAAAAATCGGTCTGCTACCTTTGGTCTTAGCATAGAGGTTGTTGCTGAGATACCTCTTTAGGTTCAATTTCCAAAGATTCCACTAAATTGTTGGGGTTGTGGATCACTTAGCAGAATTGTAAGTGCCATAGGTGTTCTTCTCTTTGCGGATGAGTGCACAACAAAGCAGACCAGGATTTCTAATGCTCGTATGCTTATTGAAGTGAATGTTACAAAGCCTCTAACCATTGATATCATAATAATGGACCTAAGTGGGCACCAATTTAAACAAGCTATATCGTATAAATTGAAGCCTGAGTTCTGTCCTAAATGCCAATATATATGACATATTTGCAAAGAGCCTGTTATTCAATCACTGAACCAACTGATGTAGAGGCGCCATAACAAACAAGTGACACAAGAATGGAGAACTAAAGGTGTTATAGCACCAGTGGTAAAGGAGAATTCTAACGTACACTATGAGCATCCCGTTATTCAGCCTAATATATGTGAGACTATTCAGCTACACAGCAGGCTAGTAGTTCCTCACACACCCAGACTATTCCTAAGCAATTTCCCCAAGTGCATTCTGTGAGAAGTCCTGAGTTTAATCTCACTAATTTCCTCTTGCTTTCATCCATTCCAATCAAGAATGCTTTTGAATCCTTGTCTAAGAGTGTTGTTGTTGATTCTAATGCACTACCTAGAGACAGAGGTAGAGCATCCTTTACTAACTAATGACCCAGTTATTTTGGAACATTAGGGGCATTAATAAAAGGTATAAGCAAAAAGAGCTTAAACAATATCTGAAGAATAAGAGGATTAGGCTAACAGATATCTTGGAAACTAGAGTTAAGGAACACAACATGCAAAAAAGACTTGATTGTATTGCTCCAGAATGGGATATATTGGCAAATTACCAGGAGGCTGTTAATAGAAGAATTTAGTTTATATGGGACCCTAATTGGTTTGAGGTGATCCTCCAGCATAATACTTCTTAGCTTATTCATTGCTTGGTTAGGGATAGAGCTTCTGATAGAAAATTTCTTATCACAACCATTTATACATTTAATAAAATTGAGCAAAGGAAGGATTTATGGAAAGATTTGATGACGCTCAGGGTATTACTCTGCCATGGTTATTGAGTGGTGACTTTAATGCAGTACTTCTCCCCAATGATAGAATGTTTGGCAATCTAGTCTCTTTAGCTAAAATACAAGACTTTTTTGATTGTATACAAGGTATTTTTGTTCATCAACTCCCCTGCCATGGTGATTATTATACTTGGTCCAATAAGAAACAAGGAGCAGACAAGATTACTTTAACACTCCGAAAGTTCCTTAGACCAAACCCAGATTTAGAATATAAAATCAGAAAAGGCACCAGAACTTTTTTGCCTCAGAATGACTCAATCAATGATCGTTATCAGTAATGATGACCCATTTTGTAAGTCATTGTCAGCCTCTGCAGATTTCTTTCCTAGATTCAATAAGTAATACAATGACCCACTGCTTCATGTAATGAGCCGTTGTTTTGATCAGTTGATAACAGTCTAGAATTTTGTCAATTCAGTCCTCCAAGAAACGAGCCAGACAATGAATCATTGTTCGGTATAACGACTCATTGTAGGGAGCCATTGGAGGAAAGTTAAAAATCTCTTTCAATGACAACGAATAGCAACAACGTCCCGTTGTCCAATCCAATGAGTCTTTGTTCCCGTTAGTCGGTCCAGTTCAGGAATCAATCAAAATCTACAGCAGTGATAACAAGCAGTGACAACAACATGTTGTGTCAACCAACAAGTCATTGTGTCGTCCATTGGAAAAAGTTCAGAAGTTGTTCAAAATCCTTCCCGTGACTACGACCGAAAACAATGAGCCATTGTTATATTCAACGAGTCGTCCTGTCCGTACGTTGGTTGAGTTTAGAAATAAAATTTTTAAGGACCAGGACCAATGATTGGTCCCAACAAGTCGTGGTCACAACTGACGTGCCCTTATTTGCGCGTCCGCAAGTGTACGGGTCGTGCAAGTAATATAGTGGCTCTTTGTAAGAACCGGAATGTCGAACCTACAGGGACTGGACCCATTCCTCTAACTATCCATTTCAAGTGTGATCTTAACTTTCACAAGTGTCGGTTATAGAAGTTTTCGAGGGAGATTTAATTAAGTCTAGTTTTGGTCAACAAAATATTCTGAAGTCACTCTAGGAGCAACATAGGGTTAAAGCCATATAATCATGCAATACTACGATTTGCAATGGGTTAAGCATGGAACTATCAATTGTTGTTTCACATAATTATAATTGCATGTTCATGGTCTTTTGAGCCTCTAAACAAGGAAAACTAGCCTCACTGCATCATTGTGAGCGAGGATGCTAATTTCTAGTTCGCGGGCAATTAATTATGTTGTGGTTTACAGGGAAACGATTAGGGACTTTCGTGCGTCTAACCATTTAACTCAACTTAGCCTCACAACTACTTTTTCGAGTGGTGATGTGATAATCCTAAGTTGGTATTTAATAACCCCCGTTTATCAACCAAGCAAGGTGTTAGGTATATTTCTATCCTAACACAAAATTATATCGTGAGATACAAACATGCTCCTTACATTCTCATGTCCTGACCTAGGTAATTCTTTCTCAAGCAATTGCCCAAGCTAACGTATATGTTTTCATGGTGATCAATCATAAAAACAACCAACAATCCAGAATGCAAGATGAAAACAACAATCAATAACTTAATTCCAAAACAATCTCATAAATCACAATCATAATTCATGGCTTCAACCCTAGAGGAAGGGTTCTTGCCATTCATATTCGTAAAAATACACTAACTACTACTAAACTAACATACTTACATGAATTTGGTAGATGAGAAGGGAATTTTCCAAACCCTAGATGAGTTCTCCCACTTCTCCCTTCACTCCTAGGTAGTTTTCCAGAATAAAATCGTGACCAAATGAAATTAGGAGCTAAGGGACCTATTTATAATAAATGAGAAACGTGCATAATTTAGCCTATCGTGGAATGGTTCCGTGTCACGGAGTGCATCGTGGAGCACTGCCTCCGTGGCACGGAGGTAACGCTGAGGCACACTGGAAATCAACAAATATCAACTCTAGGCAACCTTCTTGCCGCGTTGGCAGTGTGTCACGTTGCTTGGGCAGCGCGATGGCATGCTGCTGGCGCGCAGCTGGCCTGGCGTGGCACGGCGCTGGCGCGGGGCTGACCTGCCGTGGCACGTTGCCGCCGCATCTGCTCGCTTGCCATGCCTACTCCTTGCCGACTTCCGCCGATTGCTTCCGACTCCATTCCTTTCCATCACCAACTTATAAATTAGTTCCTCCAAATCACTGAAACCTACAAAATAAGGACTAATCATGTTGGTTAGCACATATATTCACATTTATATAAAATTACATGCAAATGTATAAAATACATTAGATAAACAAGACTACATTAAGGTATAAAGCATCACTCGGGCATGCTATTTTAGCCCGCGATCAACAACCAATGACTCATTGTGACCCGTTAGATCCTAATGGACAGTTTTCTCTTCCAGGGGTATTTTTATAACTTTTCATTATTTTAATGCCAAAACTACATCATTTGGCGTGCGGCTAGAATGGAATTTAGGGAGTTAATCGACTTTTTCCTCTCATTCTCTCCCAGAACTCACAAAATAGTATGTGAAAAACTCAAACAAGCTAGTTACAAGCAAAAGCTAGGGCATCCATCTTCTATCAGATTCTCCAAGCAAAGTTCTCAGAGTTTCTCCTTCAGGTATATGAGACTTCAACAAAGATTTTCTTTTCCCCTTGTGTCTCAATTTAATTTCAGAAAAAACTTTCTACATTCTAGACCTGCAGAAGATTTGAAGCTAAGGTTTTCAGTTAGTTAAGAAACTTCTTAAATCTTATTAATTCCCTAAATTTACATGATTGTTCCTAGCTAAAATTCATGCCCTAGTTTTATTTAAATTGTTTTCTTTCTTAGTCTTGATCTTTTGCATGATTTCGAGTAAAACTTGCATGATTCCGAACTTAGATATAGATGCTATATGTATGATATGTTTGCTCGAATTATGAATGTTAGGACAGATGCATGCATAGAAAGTTAATATTTTAGTATGTTTAGTCTCAGAATTTCAGTTAGTACTCAATATTCTCTAGAAATATCAGCTGATCATTTTGATTTCTTGTCAGTCTTTTGAGGAATTTAGTAACCTCAGTAATATCAATCTATCAGTTTATTATATATTCTTTAGACTGGTATGATTCTTGTCGCGCCCATTTTCCTCGCGAAAAAGTGGAACTCGACATGTGACAACTCTTTTAGGATTTAAAAGAGTGAAGAGTCGCCACCTAATGATTTGAGGTGCGTCAGGGCACCGTACTAACCTAAGGGTCTGTTTTACTAGCCTAGGTCACCAGAGTCGGGAAAAGGTTCAAATTACCTCGAAAGCCATCTTTCGAGGTCCACAAATATGGTTTCCGGCTGGATTCGTTAATTATATGGGGGTATTTACTAAGTGATCAAATAAGATTGATTTTAATCTTTTTATGTAAAATAAAATAAATAAACTAAGTAATTAAAATATTCAAATAACCTTTTAATTTAAGCAAAAAAAAAAAGAAAATTAAGACATTGTAATGATAAGAATATAATAAGACTAGCAGTTTAAGTAAATAATAATTGACGAATAAAAGCAAACAAAAATAACAAATAAACGATAAAAATGGAAAGAAACAAATAACAAAAAAGATAAATAGAAAATTTAAAAGTTGGATCGAACCTCAAAGAGGCGCCTACGTATCTCCGAGGGGAATCAGGTCAAACGTAGTTCTGCTTCAAAAGAAGGGGGGAATTTTAACCTAAAGGGATCACCCCGTGCAACTAAAATAATACTTCGCAACCGTTGAGGTTGCTCATATTATTCAGCGAGCACAGACTATCATGTCCCACTACCCACCTAATTAATTAATTATTATTCTTAAATCGTTCTAAACAAGTGGAAGATACTAACGTCTTAGCATGTGCCTACCCGTCCGAATCCTAATGTCCAAGAGGCAATGAACCACTAATTTGAATTTTTGGATCTAAGAAATACTTAAGGTTGTTAAAGATAAAAGTGTCAAAACAAAGCAACTAATAATAAACAATTAGCACAAAAGGCTTCATATAAGCCTCGATATTAATTAAAGTGTATTTATCCTATGGAGAATCCTATGGACATAATTTTTATATGGTGGACAGTGCGATTTATAAAAGATAAGATTAAGATGACATATTTAAAATGATATAATAAACATGATTTAAATGCAGAAGAAGTAGCAATTAACATATAAAAGGCTTCAAATAAACTTATAATTGGGTCCTTGTAAACATGATTTCAGCAATACACGTATATATGTCAGGAGGTGGAAGCAGTATCCTGGACTTGTTCTAATTTAAATCACACTACAAGTCCTCGATGCATGAGTTAATATTAAATAAACAGATTAAAATGTTATTAATTGCAAACAGGTTAAAGCTTGAGGGCAGATAAAATCCAGTAGCATGTTTGTTTGAAATTTTTAGGCAGGATCTCTGCAAACAGATGAAGATTTGAACAGATCCAAAGTAGTAGCAGTGGCAGTAGGTGCACTTTGACATATCAAAGAGGTGCAAAATTCTTTTAGCATGAGTCTGCCTTATAAGTCTGAATTAGTATATAGATTCCTATGAGCATATTATCCATTATCGAATGATCATGCCGAAATTTATTCCATATGAGCATGGTTTCTAAAATTAAAGATGCTTAAATTAAATACCTATAGGCATGATTTCTACTATGTTCAAATCAAGTTATTTAAATTCCTAAGGACATAATTTCTAGCAGAAATGATTAAACTTGTTGATCCTATAAGCATGGTTTCTAATGAAATAATTAAGGCGATAAAGACATACATACCTCCGGTCCCATGACCCTTTTCCACTATCATGAGCGTTTATTACAATTATTACAACTAAATTGAAATAAAATAAAATAAATACATCACATAAATAAAACAAATAATATTAGACTAATTTCCATAGTCCCTCTTTCACCATAACGACTCTCCGAAGGATTCCGAAATAAAATGATACCTGCTTAAAAGTTAGTATCATAATGGACATGAAACAATAATCTCATAGTCTTAACCACGAATTTGACTAAACCAGTAAAATCATGTTAAAGCATATTAAATATATAATAATGATAAGAGAAAGAGCAATCAAAGAGAATAAACGACAATATAAATGTCATCTTATAAAGATAAAAAAAAAAACTAACCAGCAAATGCCAAAATCGAAAAGAAATTAACGAATTAATGATGTAACAAATTGCCTTGACTGATACCCGGTCCTCAACACATCAAGATCACAAGAATCTTAAAGATTTTGAGCAGTGCTTGTGTTGAGGAGGAATAAAGGAGTTGTAGGGAATGAGAGCAAAGTTCTTGATAAGAATAGATGATGTTTAAAGAAAAGGTAGAGTTAAAGCTGGATTCTCAAAACCAGTGAGGGTCTGAGTCCCTCTTTAAGATAAGAGAAGATATCCTTATATACTTATTAGTAAAGGGACAAAGGGAAGAAAATATTCAGCAATCAATCAAGAATTCTTTACCATCAACTAACGCAATTAAATCAAAATTTACCATTTTAAACAAATATAGAATCAGTTTTAAAGAAGGTGAAAAAAATCAGTCACAGTATCTCAACATACTAAATTGAGGCGAGCAAATAAAGGTGAGTAAATCATGAACACAAAATAAATGAGCATGCAAACAGTCATATGTGCCATAAATAATCATATTGAAATTGTTCAAATATTTTAAAGGATAGAGAGGGTATTCGGGAATGTTATTTGAGGGAAAACTTTCCTTATTAGAATAGCCGACTCAAATTAATATGAAATGGGTCAAAGTTTACCATACATAAACAAATAATGAAGCTGCTCAAGCGGTAAAGAAATCAATTTAGTAAAATCAGTCCAAGTCTTACCAAAGAATAAAATAAAATAACATGGTTGGGGTTGTCACAATCGAGGGAAATGCAAAGGAGGGAATAAACCTCATCGAAGATCTTCTTAAGTTCTAATTAGCTTAACTTTACAAAAATAGAGTAATATAAGATTGTCATATATCATACCAGGTAAGAATAATTAAATTACCAATTAAGCGGAAAATGGTCTCGGATTCATATACAATAAGAAAATATATGATTTACATAGTGATCACACAAAGGCTGTCAAAAGTTAATTAAAAGAGGAACAAAACATCATACTAGATTAATCAGAATGTTTCACAATAGATAAGCATAAATTAAGGAACAACATAGCTCAGAATTCATATATTAATAATCGAGGCTATATGCATACAATTTCAAGTATGTAGAATATGAAATATAAAATCCTTGAGAAAAAGCTACCAAACAAATATAGATTTATATATATGGAGGAGCAATAATCAACCCAAATCAATACTAAATAGGCATAAATCAACATTTAAATCTTATTATGAGCAAGAAATGGAGATAATAATATGTGACAGAGATCGAACCCAAACAAGGGTCCATCATAACACTCAAATCCCTCGAAGAGGGGGTGATGAGATCGATTCAGGACTAATGGCGTGACCGGTGTTTTATCAGAAAATGGAGAAAACAAAGGGAGACGGGAAGGGGTTGGTTCAGTGGTGCTCGAAGAAGACGGTGATAATTTTGTTTCCAGTTGTTGGTCGGAGCGATTCTTAAGAAAAAGGAAGAGGTTTCAGGGGGAATGTTTGGTAGAAGATCGTAGGGAGAAGGAGAGGGGAAATGGAGCCACTAGCCGCTGATGAGGCAGATGACGAGGGAGAAGGGAGATCGGGTGGTGCTGGTTGTTTGCGGGGAAGACAGCGGCGAGAGAGGGAGGAAGAGTTGAGGGGAGAAAAAGAACGGTAGTGTAGCGCTGCCGTCGCTGGTGGTGCTGGTGGTGCGTGGCATTTCGGCGGAGTAAGGAGAAGAGAAGACGAGAGGAGAGGGGAAATATGGTGGTGTTTGTTGTTTTCTCAATGGCCGGTGGTCAGCGGCGATGAGGAAAAGTGAAGAGTGAGACAGTGGTGGTGGGAGGAAGGAAAGAAAGAGAAGGAGGATGCGGCTGCTGATTTTAGGTTAGGAAAGTGAGAAGTGAAAGTAGGGTTTGGGGTATTGATGTATTGAAAAGGAAAGGAAATATGTAATTAATCTACACCATTGGATTAATCGGGATGAATGGTGAGATTTGATTATGTATTTGGGTCAGGTTTTTCGGATTATGATATGGGTCGCGGATAACTGAAAGGATTGAGTTAATTGAGGTTGATTTTGAATTTAAATAATATCCAGAATTGATCAAAAGTGGCTAAAATTTGCACAAATTGAATAGAAGTTGGCTGAATTTTAAATAAATTGGAGAAAAATTGAATTAGCTACTATGTAATTAATAAAAACTCTACACTTGTAAATAATTTAATAAAATAGGTAACACAATAGCTTAATTTACGTTAAAATTATATAAATATTATTATTATGAAGTCAAATGTAAATAATTTATAAAACTAAGTAAACTATATTTTATAAATAAACCATGTTTAATTGAAAATATGTATGTATGTATATCATTATGCAATATATTATATAGGATGTAACTATATATAATATTATAAATTAATGTAATAAAATATTTTAGAAGTATAATTTAAAGTAATTATGCAAAATTCAAATATGTGTGTCAATTAATGCTAGAATATTACGAATGTGAATTTAAATAATTTCGTTAAAAAGGTAATTTTAAAATATGTATGTATATATATATATATATATTGAAACGTAGCTTAGACGGGGCATAGGGAGGTCAAAATTGGGTGTCAACAACTTCCCCTTCTTTGCTCGGTAATGAAGGATGAATTGTCGGGCAAAGAACGTTGACTTAGTAGCCAATTTTGTCCGACCGAAGAAAAAATTTTAGGCGGGGCCAGATGAAAGAAAATGGAGTTATGAAGGTATCGCAGCCGAGACTTCAGTTTCAAGTCTCCTACATATCTCGGGTTTCACGAGAATCAGGCCATGTGTAGTTCTAGATTCAGGGACGAGCGAGATCTCTAAAGAAAATTTATAATATGGGCTTTGAATAAGGAACGAAGTATCAAATGATAAGATTAGAGAGATGAAAGAGATAGCTGACATTGTTACTTTTGTGTCAAAATGCGAAAATGTTAGAATGAAATTTAATTTGAAAGGTGAAGGATTGAAAGGTGAGATAAAATGAAAATTGCCTCTATGTGATATGCGATGAAAAGCGATAGAACTTAAAGTGAACAACTAAATAAATAATGACGGGCAGAGGTAATTACCATAACGTATAGATTTCAAAATAAAGCGTAGCTCAAATAATTTTGGGAGGGTAGTGCTTAACCCAAATGACGTTAAGAACCGTAGAACCATGCTTAGCCATTAAAATTTTAGAGGGTAATGCTTGATCTATCCAAAAATCACAAGAATGGTGAGAGTAACATGGTGATAATACGTTAAAAGTAGCAATTAGTGACTTTGAGATTGAGAGTGACATAAGAATAGCAAAAAGCATGGGAACTTGAAAATAGCATGATAGTAGCTTGATTCAAATCACGAGAGTAACTTGAAATAACATAATAGTAGCCTACAAACTTTTAAAAATACTGAATAAACTGAATAGTCAATAAGCAATAATATTTGCGAAATTAATGATTAGCTCGAATAAGTTTGAAAGAATAGTGCTTAACCCAATTAAAATTTAAAAGGCAGTGCTTAACCTTGAAAGAATGGAGGGTCGTGCTTACCTCATAGGGCGGTGCTTAGCCCTTAAGATTGGGGGTAATGCTTAACCCATAGGACAATGCTTAGCCCTTAAAGAAGCATTTAGGGTAGTGCTTAACCCATAGAATAATGCTTAGCCCTTAAAGAAACGTTTAGGGTAGTGCTTAACCCACAGGTCAATGCTTAGCCCTTAAAGAAACGTTTAGTGTAGTGCTTAACCCATAGAGCAATTGTTAGCCCATAAAAACTTAGGGTAGTGCTTAACCCGTAGGACAATGCTTAGCCCTTAACATATTGGAGGGTAGTGCTTGACCCATAGGATAATGCTTAGCCCTTAAAGAAATATTTAGGGTAGTGCTTAACCCATAGGGCAATACTTAACCCACAAAAATTTAGGGTAGTGCTTAACCCATAGGACAATGCTTAGCTCTTAAATAAAAATTTAGGTAGTGATTAACCCACAAGTCAATTCTTAGCCCTTAAAGAAATATTTAGGGTAGTGCTCAATTCATAGGGCAATACTTAGCCCACAATAATTTAGGGTAGTACTTAAACCATAGGACAATGCTTAGCCCTTAACATATTGGAGGATAGTGCTTAACCCATTAAGAAATCAAAGTATTAATACTTAGCTTTAAATAAATAGCATTAAATTTTGAGTAACTTACTAAGGGGGTAGTGCTTAACCCTGTTCATAATTCGCAAGGCATTGATGAGCTTCAAGCGGTTTAGTTTTACCATTGATAACGGATACCTTCGTTGATCCTGATGATATGCGGAATAAATTTGGTACCTGTCGCTCCTATGCTCAAAGAAAAATTATAAGTTTAAAAGGGAAAAGGTTGATTTGTGCCTCTATTCGTCTGTTGCTATTCTGATTTCGCGAGATTCGAACTTATGATCAGCCTGGATGTCACGCCCTTCCATAGACGTCCTTTTGGAGAATCAATTCCTTGGGTTGACTGCGTCTTGTTGAAATTTTGAGATCCTTCTCAAAATTTCTGCCCCAGTGTAGAACATGACATAGACTTCTTTCGCAAATAACGTAAAGTTGTGAATTTTTGAGATATCCTCAAAAATTCTGCCCCAGTTATGTAGAGACGCTCGATCTATTGAATTTTTGAGATCCTCTCAAAAATTCTGCCCCAGTTAGCAGCTCGTTAACCGAATCACCACAGAAAACTTGATAAAATTGTCGAGACCCTCTCAACAAAGGCGAGAAGGAGATTTTATTAAGATATAGACCGAGTCCCACAGGGACGCCTACGTATCCCTATTAAAAGGGAATCAGGTCTAACGTAGTTCAGAGTACAAGGAAAAAGGCTTTCAAACAAAGGAGCAAATCAAACTGAGAGTAGCAGGCATCAACTTTCATTTAGGGTGGATCACCTTGGCATCAATCAGTTCTTGAATCTTGTCTTTTAAAGCTCGACACTCTTCTGCGGTGTGCCCTCTCATCCCTGAATGATAGTCACAAATATTATCATGATAGAGCCATTTCGTATGTGTATCCATCACTATTACGGGAATTGGAGTGATATAGTCGGCAACCTTTAATCTCTTATACAATTGGGTTATAGGCTCACCCAAAGGAGTATACCATTTGGATGAATTCGCTCAGGATCTTGCAGGCTGGCGAGGTTGTTGATTCGGTGGATTTTGATAAATTGGGGGCCTTTAGAGTGCATTGCAAAGTTTTGTTGGCTGCTTGTAATGCTCCCCAATCAATAATGGTACCATTCTTGATACCGTCTTCAATATTTTCACTTAATTTAATGAGCTCGACGAAATTCTTCTCACTAAGTATCATGCCCCGAGCCTACACCCTGGACGTAACACGGTAGTTAAAGCCACAAGTGACTCCAAGTCAACCCCTGGTCTATCATACACTAGCATTCTGAGTAAACATGCACAGTGGGACTTTTAAATAACATATTTATCAGTTTTAAGAAAATGTAAAGACTAAAAGTAGAAAAAAAAGTAATATATCATAAATACAATTTTGAAAGACAAGTCTGGTCTGAAAGCCAACTACTGAGGAGTTGCTGGGACAGGCCCCCAGCTAACTCTAAGTCTATACAAAACCATATCCAGCTGAAGTAAATAAACAAGGCTCTCGAATTATGAGGACTCACACTCTGATCTGCTGAAGTGGAATGCTCTGAAACGGAAGCAACTATCTGTGCTAAATCTAAGAACCTGCAGCTGCATCATAAAACGATACAACATGGAAAGCATGCGTCAGTACTTTCTGATTAAGTGGGAGAAACATACTGAATATAAAGTTTGAACTGAAATGGCATGCCATGACTAACAGGTAAAATGAACTGAACTACTTATATAATCTGAAATGGTCAATGCAGCCCTGTCTGATGGTCAAGGACATGTCTTAAGTCTGCAACACTAAATCTGAGATACTGTACTGAACTGAGCTGCTTCTTTTTGTACTAGACTGAACTGATTAGTGGGAGAGTCTATAACCGACATATAACCACGTGTGCTAGATGTGGAGTCCGATGTATACACCCCACCGGTAGGACCCAATATACCTTGCCAGGGTATAAAGGCATGAACTGGGTGATCACAAAAATATTTGGGGCCAAACAAGCCAAGTAATACTGTAACCTAAGCTGGCAACGTAGTTCTGGGAACCTGGGTTTGCTGGAACCCCGACCCGCTCGGTGCTAAGTTCTACTCCCACTAGAAAATCTAAACTGAACTACTAAGCTGATAGCTCGAAATTGGGGCCCAAGACTAGTCAGGGACGAATAACTGCATGTCTGAGAGCCTTATTGAACCAGATTCTGAAACTGAGTTCTAAGACTGGTCAAAGCTGCTTATCTGGAAGCGTTGTAACCGTCTACAGAACAACTAATAATTGAACTGGGGTCCTGGGGCTGGTCAGAGCTATAACTGTGTGTCAAGACCGCCTAATGGACCAAATAACTGAAATTTGAGTCTGAGTCTGAAAACTGGGAGGCACCACTGACACCTCAAAATAAACTGGAGTCAAACTGATCAGTTGACATTTTCAAGACAACACTGAGGTTGCTAAAATTTGATAGAAGCTAGACTGATATGATTCTGACTGATACTAGACTGATAGATTTCTGTGTTATAACTGACTAAATTACTAAGCAGCTAATAGAGAGTTTCATTCAACATACTAAAGTCATTCTGATTCATGGGATATTTACCCAACACATATGAAAAGCAAGACAATTCTAGGAATTCAACCCAAAGCATTTTCATTCACTAGAGGGGATTTAACAAGTAAAATCATTACTCAAAAGTTAAGGCTTAAATTTACTTTTGTAATAATACTGACAATTTGATGAGGAATTGATGAAGATTATATTAACAATACGTATAAACATCGTTCTAAGTGAAATCAACGAAAATAAACATGAATGCTTCTCATACTCGAAAGCTCAGGGCTTAAAACCAATAGAAGAAATTGAGGAGGACTTTGGGGACGCAAGGGAAGGACAATCCCCTTGCTAAAACCCCACATACCTAATGAAGAACCCACAAAAATCTTGAGAAATTGAGGAGAAGAAAGCTGCCCTAGTTCTTGCTCTAAGAATTCCTGAGAGAACTTACGGTTTATTTTCTGAGTGCTTGAGTGGGGAATGAGGAAAAGAACCTATTACCCCCACTAAAATGTCTAAAATCGAAGTCAAAACGACGTGATTTAATGCTTTGGAGAATAGAAAATTACTAAATAGCCCTTAGAAATTCGCAGGGAAAATCTGTCAGGTGCCCCTAACGGGTGACCTAACGAGTCGTGGCGTCTGAAAATGACTCGTGGTCATGCCCATCAAGTACATTTCCTGGAATCTTCAGTGGGTGACCACGAGTGACTTAACGAGTCGTGGTCACTAGACACAACTCATGTTCACCAGCCGTCGACCACGCTGTCTCACTCCCTGGGAAAATAATACAAAGCTAGTAACGAGTCACTCAATGAGTCGTTCTTACGGACGATGCCTCGTGGTGACCACCTGTCATGTACACTGCCAACTTCTCAAGTTTCTAGATTGTGGCCTAGCAACAAGTGACTCAACGGGTCGTGGGGCCTGACCACAACTCATGAAGTTGCCCGTTGGGAACACTAACTCATCATCTTGGCATCCTTCTCACGGTTGACCTGACGAGTCGTTGGGTCCTTTAACGACTCATTAGGTTGGTCGTTCTGCAACTTTTCTACAGTTTTTCAGATTTTATGATTTATGTCCCGAATATTGATTTTGAGCTTCTGGGGAATTACAATATCTCCCCCTTGGAAATATTCATCCTCGAATATTAGAAAACTCATAGAAACCAGAAAAATAACAATCAAGGTATTCAAATACTACTCATACAACTTCAAAATGACCGAAATGACTACCTCTATTTCAGAGAATATAACTGAACTGAACTTTTCTTTTCATAAGCACAACCAAAGTCAGAAAGAAAATTTATTTACATGAACTGATTCCAACAACTAGTTCGGGTCTTAAAACAAAATTCACATATCAAGATACAGTAGAGTCGGTAGGGAACAAGTGTGGGTATTTGGCCCTAGGATCTGCTTCGGCCTCCCACATAGCTCCTTCAACTTGCTAATTCCTCCACAAAACCTTGACTGAATCTATTTCCTTATTCCTCAATCTACGAACCTGACAGTCTAGGATTTGGACTGGTACCTCCTCATAGGTGAGGCTATCTTTGACTACCACACTATCCAATGGCACCACAGAGGTTGGATCTCCGATACACTTTTTCAAAAGTGACACATGGAAAACTGGATGTACAACTGCTAGTTCTGAAGGCAACTCTAGCTCATAGGCCACCTTGCCGATACGCCATAAAATTCTATAGGGTCCCACATACCTAGGATTGAGTTTCCCCTTCTTTCCATACCTCATCACACCTTTCATGGGCAAAATTTTAGGTATACCCATTCATAAACTGAAAACTCCATCTCTCTTCTTCGCACATCGACATAGGATTTCTGACGGCTCTGGGATGTTTTCAATCTCTCTTGGATGAGCTGAACTTTCTGCATTGCCTCGTGAACTGAGTCTGACCCTATCAAAGTAGCTTCATCGACTTCAGACCAACCTACAGGAGATCTACACCTCTTACCATACAATTCCTCATACGGGGCCATTTGAATGTTGGAATGGTAGCTGTTATTGTACGCAAATTCTATAAGAGGCAAATGGTCATCCCAATTACCCTTAAAATCAATCACGCACGCTCTTAGCATATCCTCCAAGGTTTGTATGGTCCGCTCAGCTTGTCCATCAGTCTGCATATGAAAAGTAGTACTGAGTTTGACCTGAGTGTCAAGTCCCTTCTGAAAAGACTTTCAGAAATGGGAGGTGAATTGAGCTCCCCTGTCTGAAATGATTGATAAGGGAACGCCATGAAGTATGACTAACTCCTGTATATAAAGTTTGGCATAGTTCTCTGTCGATTCTGTGGTTTTGACTGGGAGAAAGTGAGATGACTTGGTCATCCGATCTACTACCACCCAGATTGAGTCATGCTGCCGGCGAGTCCGCGATAGATCTGTAATAAAGTCCATATTTACATCTCCTCACTTCCACGTGGGTATATTGATATCTTGAGTCATGTCCCCTGGCCTTTGACGTTCCACCTTGACTTGTTGTCAGTTCGGGCACTTATCTACAAATTTGGCAATGTCTCTTTTCATGCCATTCCACCAATAAATGTCCCTCAAGTCACGGTACATTTTAGTAGCACCAGGGTGAATGGTGTATCTCGAGCTGTGTGCCTCTGCCAGTATCTGCTGTCTCAACTCACCAACATCCGGCACGCACAATCTGCTCTGGTAGCGAAGCACCCCATCTCCCCCTTGGGAGAAAGCCTCAACCTCCTTTCTGAGGACTGCTTTTTTAAGTTTAAGTAGAACTGAATCTTCATCTTGTCTGGACTTAACTTCTACTACCAAGGATGAACCCGACCCGCTTTGCATTACCACGCCACCTTCAGCTGAATCCATCAACTGCACCCCTAACCGGGCTAGCATGTGAACTTCTTTCGCTAGCTCCCTCTTGCCTTTCTCAATGTGAGCTACACTTCCCATAGACCGCCTGCTTAGGGTGTCAGCCACCATATTGGCCTTACCTGGGTGATACAACACACTCATGTCATAATCCTTTAGCAGTTCCAACCACCGTCTCTGACGCAGGTTTAAGTCCTTCTGGCTGAACACATACTGAAGGCTCTTGTGATCTGGAACACATCCATGTGAGCCCCGTACAAGTAGTGTCTCCACATTTTTAACACGAATACCACCGCTGCCAACTCCAAGTCATGAGTTGGATAATTCTTCTCATGAACTTTGAGCTGTCTGGAAGCATAGGCTATCACTTTGCCACGCTACATCAGAACGCAATCAAGTCCAACTCTACAAGCATCACAATACATAACAAACCCGTCGATTCCTTCTGGCAGGGTCAAAACTTGAGCGGTAGTGAGTCGAGTCTTCAACTCCTGAAAACTCTTCTCACACTGGTCCAACCACTAGAATTTCACCTTCTTCTATGTTAAGTTGGTCAAAGGGGATGCTATGGAGGAAAAACCGTCAACGAACCAATGGTAATAACCCGCTAAGCCCAAGAAACTCCTGATCTCGGTAGGAGAGGTAGGTCTGGGCCAATCCTTTACTGTTGAAATTTTGTGAGGATCTACTTATATCCCTTCACCTGATACATACATGACCCAAGAATGACATAGACTTCAACCAGAATTCACACTTGCTGAATTTGGCGAATAGCTGGTGATCTCTAAGGGTCTAGAATGCCGGCCTTAGATGATTGGCATGCTCTTCCTAATTTTTGGAGTACACCAGAATGTCGTTGATAAATATGATGACAAACATATCTAGGTACCGCTTGAAAACCCTATTCATTAGGTCCATGAAGGCTTCTGGGGCGTTTGTTAATCCAAAGGGCATCACCACAAACTCGTAGTGACCATACCGAGTTCTGAATGTTGTTTTCGGTATATCACTCTCTCTAACCCTTAACTGATGGTACCCTGACCTGAGGTCAATCTTTGAGAAACAACTGGCTCCCTAAAGTTGGTCGAATAAGTCGTCAATTCTGGGCAAAGAGTACCTATTACTTACTATGACCTTGTTTAGTTGACGGTAATCTATGCACATTCTAAGGGTACCATCTTTTTTACGCACAAATAGTACTGGAGCACCCCAGGGAGAGATGTTGCATCTAATGAAACCCTTATCAAGAAGGTCCTTTAACTTCTCCTTCAGCTCCTTAGCTCAGCTAGAGCCATTCTATAAGGAGGTATGGAGATGGGCTGAGTGTTTGGAAGGAGATCTATTTCGAAGTATATTTCCCGCTCAGGGGGAACTCCAGGAAGATCTTCAGGAATACATCTGGGAACTCGCTAACAATTGGAACTGACTAAATGGTTGGGGTCTCAGAGTTGGAATCTTTGACTCTAACCAGATGATATAAACATCCCTTGGAAATGAGTTTCTAGTCCTTAAGGAAGGAAATAAACCTACCCTTAGGTGCTGAACTGCTGCCCGACCATTCTAATACGGGCTCATCTAGAAACTGAAACTTGACAACTCTAGTCCAGCAGTCAACTGAGGCATAGCAAGAGTGTAACCAATCCATGCCTAGAATAAGGTCAAAGTCAACCATGTCTAGCTCTACAAGATCAGCTGGAATGATTTTATTCAAGACTGAGACTGGGCAGCTTCTATACACCCGGCTGGCTCTAACTGACTCGCCAACTGGGGTGGAAACTGAGAAGGGTTCTAATCGGACCTCTGGACTGATGCTGAACTGAACTGCTACATATGGAGTTACAAATGAATGAGTAGCTTCTGGAACTAGGAGGGCATACACGTTTAAGTGAAAGAGACGTAACATACCAGTAACTACGTCAGATGAACTTTCTTGATCCTGACGAGAAGAGAAAGCATAAAAGCGATTCTGGCGTTGACCACCATCTGTACCTGATGGGTTGGCCTGCTGGAGCTAATGAGGTAGTGGATTGTGATCCCCCTCTCCCTACTGATGGTCACTCCCTAAGACTATGTCCAATTTGTCCTAGGTGATTCTTTCCATAGTTGGGACAAGCTGGATACTTGTTTCCTGTACTATGGGTCTGAGACTGAGTGCCATAAGACCCACCCCTCCGATCCTGGCAAGACCGAAAGGTTGGGGCGCTGGCTGAGCTAGGTGTTGGGGCCCTCTGTGTTGCTGTTGTGGGTGGCTACCACCGCCAGATCTCTAGTGGCCAAAATCTGTATGACCAGTTCTTGCCCGCTTGTTCTTACATTCCATATCTTTCAGCTTCTCCGCCTCAATCTACTGGGCATACACAATTAAACTAGAAAGGTCCATGTCCTTGATTAGCATTGTCGTCCTACACTCTTTGAGGACCAAATTAGATACTCTATTTACGAACTTCAGCATGCGATCCCTTGGCTCGGCCACCATCTCTAAGGCATACTTTGATAGTCTAGTAAACTCCAGAGCATACTCCTCCACTGTCCAATTTCCCTGCCGTAGATTCATAAACTCTGCCATCTTAGCCTCCCTCAGCTCCCGGGGAAAGAACCTATCCAGAAAAGCTGTATGGAACTTCTCCCACTCAACTGGTCCTTCTTATGTTGACCGCTCCTCCTTCCACTGCTCGTACCAAACCTGGGCTACCCCTTTTAGCTGGTAGGAAGCCAGGTCATCACTCTCGGAGGAGCTGACACCTATTATCCGGTTGATCTTTCTGATCTCATCTACAAAGCCTTGCGGGTTCTCTCCCACCTTTGTTCCGTGAAAGTCTGGAGGGTTCATCCGGGTGAAATCCCTCACCCAGGCAGCAGCTGCCAACCCATTTGTGGCTACTAAAACCACCTGCTGGTTCACTTGATTGGTGACGGTCTGAGCAAGCGACTGGATGGCCACCCTGAATTCGGCGAAAGACACAGAGTCGTCCTAAGAAACTGCCGAAGCTAGTGGAGTGGTTCTGTTGGATTTTCTAGCTCTTCATCCATTTCCACATCGAAGAGACATTGTTCACTGAAAGGAAATAGGACACGATTTAGAAAGACGCCTTGGAATTGGACTTTAACTCACGATAAAGAGAATGAACAAAAAAGGGGAATTTTCCTAATAACATCTCGTAGCCTCCTCTTCATAAGTGTGGCGCGCTTCACACCCATGAAAAGGACTCTGCTCTATGCGACTTTAAGACTTTCCAAGGATACTCTAAACCTAGTGCTCTGATACTAAGTTTGTCACGCCCTGATCCTACACCCTGTACGTAACATGGTACTTGAAGCCACAAGTGACCCCAAGTCAACCCCTGGTCTATCATACACTAGCATTCTTAATAAACATGCACAGCGGAACTTTTAAATAACAAATTTATCAGTTTTAAGAAAATGTAAATACTAAAAGTAGAAAAAGAAAAGTACTATATCTGAAATACAATTCTGAAAGACAAGTCTGGTCTGAAAGACAACTACTAAGGAGTTGCTGGGACAGGCCCCCAGCTGACTCTAAGTCTATACAAAACCATATCCAACTGAAGTAAATAAACAAGGCCCTCGAATGATGAGGACTCACACTCTGATCTGCTGAAGTGGAATGCTCTGAAACTGAAGCAACTATCTGTGTTGAATCTAAGAACCTGCAGCTGTATCATAAAACAATACAGCATGGAAGGAGAGCGTCAGTACTTTGAATGTACTAATTAAGTGGGAGAAACATACTGAATATAAAGTCTGAACTGAAATGACATGCCATGACTAATAAGTAAACTAAACTGAACTACTTGTATAATCTGAAATGATCAATGCGACCCTGTCTGATGGTCAAGGACATGCCCTAAGTCTGAAAAACTGAATCTGAGATATTGTACTAAACTGAGCTGCTTCTTTTGATACTAGACTGAATTGACTAGTGGGAGAGTCTATAACCGACATATAACCACGTGAGCTAGACATGGAGTCCGATGTATACACCCCACCGTTAGGACCCAATATACCTTGCTAGGGTATAAAGGCATGAACTGGGTGATCACAAAAATATTTGGGGCCAAACAGTCCAAGTAATACTGTAACCTACATTGGCAACGTAGTTCTGGGAACCTGGGTGCGCTGGAACCCCGGCTCGCTCGGTGCTAAGTTCTACTCCCACTAGAAAACCTAAACTAAACTACTAAGTCGATAGCTCGAAATAAGGGCCCAAGACTAGTCAGGGACGAATAACTGCATGTACCCTAAGAGCCTTATTGGACTAGATTCTAAAACTGGGTTCTAAGACTGGTCAGAGCTGCTTATCTGGAAGCATCGTAACCGTCTACAGAACAACTAATAACTGAACTGGAGTCCTGGGGTTGGTCAGAGCTATTACTGAGTGTCATGACCACCTAATGGACCAAATAACTGAAATTTGAGTCTGAATCTGAAAACTGGGAGGCACCACTGACACCTCAAAAATAAACTGGAGTCAAACTGATCAATTGACATTCTCAGGACAACACTGAGGCTGCTAAAATCTGACAGAAGCTAAACTGATATGATTCTGACTGAGACTAGAATGATAGAGTTCTGTGTTCTAATTGACTAAATTACTAAGTAGCTAATAGAGAATTTCATTCAATTTACTAAAGTCATTTTGATTTATGGGATATTTACCCAACACATATGGAAAGCAAGACAATTCTAGGAATTCAACCCAAAGCATTCTTCATTCACTAGAGGGGATCTAACAAGTAAAATCATTATTCGAAAGTTAGGGATTAAATTCACTTTTATAATAATATTGACAATTTGATGAGGAACCGATGAAGATTATATTAACAATACGTATAAACATCGTTCTGAGTGAAATCAATGAAAATAAACATGAATGTTTCTCATACTCGAAAGCTCAGGGCTTAAAACTCATATAATAAATTGAAGAGGACTTTGAGGATGCAAGGGAAGGACAATCCCCTTGCTAAAATCCCATATACCTAATGAAGAACCCACGAAAATCTTAAGAAATTAAGGAGAAAAAGGTTTCCCTAGTTCTTGCTATGAGAATTCCTGAGAGAACTTACGGTCTATTTTCTGAGTGCTTGAGTGGGGAATGAGGAAAAGGACACATTACCCCCACTAAAATATCTAAAACCGAAGTCAAAATGACGCGGTTTAATGCTTGGGAGAATAAGAAATTACTAAATAGCCCTTAAAAATTTGTAGGGAAAAACTGTCAGGTGCCCCTAACGGGTGACCTAACGAGTCGTGGCATCTGAAAATGACTTGTGGTCATGCCCGTCAGGTACACTGCCTGGATTCTTCAATGGGTGACCACGAGTGACTTAACGAGTTGTGGTCACTGGACACGACTCGTGGTCGCCAGTCGTTGACCACACTATTCACCCCCTATGAAAATAATACAAAGTTGGTAACGAGTCACTCAATGATTCGTTCTTACGGATGACGCCTTGTGGTGACCACCCGTCAAGTACACTGCCAACTTCTCAAGTTTTTAGTTTCTGTCCTGACAATGAGTGACTCAATGGGTCGTTGGGCCTGACCATGACTCGTGAAGTTGCCAATTGGGAACACTAACTCATCATCTTGGCATCCTTCTCACGGTTGACCTAACGAGTCGTTGGGTCCTTTAACGACCCGTCAGGTCGGTCGTTCTGCAACTTTTCTGCAGTTTTTCAGATTTTCTGATTTATGTCCCGGATATTGATTTTAAGCTTCCGAGGCATTACACTAACCAACATCAGCCTATCATGTACTTGCGGGTCCAGACTCCGCATGAAGATATCTTTCATTTGAACTTCCTCCATCGGAGGTCGCACTTTGGCGGCTTCGGACCTCCAACGAGTAGCATATTCCCTGAATGTCTCTGTAGGCTTTCTTTTCAAGTTCTGAATAAGTGCAAATCCGGTGCATTCTCTGTATTGAAACTGAATCGCCCTACGAAAGTTGTAGCCATATCAGTCCAATTAAACCATTTTCTTGAATTTTGCTCTACATACCAATTGAGAGCATCTCCATTCAAACTTCTCATGAAAAGCTTCATTATGATTTTTTTCATCTCTCCCTACTCCAATCAACTTGTCGCAATACATCCTTAAGTGCGCTTTCGAATCACATGTGTCGTTGAACATTTCAAACTTCGGAGGTTTGTATCCCACCGGTAGCTCGATGTGAGAATGTATGCATAGGTCTTCATAATTTAGGCCTTCTACCCCCTTGTCCCCTTCAATATTTTGCAATCGGTTGTTCATCTTCTTGAGCTCTTCAGCCATAGTCTGTATCAACCTATCCTTCTCAGAGAATCCAGATTCTCCTAGGTGATGAGTAATCGGAGCAGTCTCAATGTAAATGGGGCTCAAGGTATGATTTCCCAGATCATGGGCGTAAGACCTGTTGGAGGTGGATAGAGGAGGTAGGTAATGAGATATAGTGGGTGGACCTTGTGAAGTGGCTTGATTTAAAGGAGTTGTGTAAGCATTATGCGGATGTTTTATATGATTTTGATGAAGCGAGTAAGCATGACTAGGATTGTTTTGAGGATATGAGGCTTGATGGGATGACAGAGGAAGACTTGTAAAAGTAACGTGAGGCTTGGTAGGGGCATGGACCTCGGTTTGTCGTTCCACCGAAGTTTCCAACGGGACCGATAGGTTGGTTTCATTACGAACTTGGGATAATTCTCCCTGGAGTTCTAAAATCCTTTGTTCCATCCTTAGTATAAGGTCATTATACTCAGGTGGATATCTCCTCTCTGAACTCTCTGTAGAATCCCTTGGAGCAGTCGTATCAATTCTGACTGTTGAACTGTTACTGTCATTCATTGTGTTCTTACTTCGGTGACCCGACTAGGAGAAAGGTGTAGCGGACGGTTAAGCACAAATCAACCTTAGGAGGGGGATAATCAAGATAAATAATAAACAGAAAAAAAATCAGTAAAAAAAAACTCGAGCATAACATGTAGATAAAAGATTAAAGGAAATAAACACATTAATACACTTCATATTATAGATGAAAGATTAAACAAATTAATACGCTTTCCTAATTTGGGGGCCTCTTTTGTGCCAGAGGTACGCCTAGTGCATTTTCAGAGTCGAATATGTCATAATGTATCATTTCATTTGCTCCACTAAAATTCCAACATACATAAAGAAATTATTTCTTTATTTTACATAAATGAAATATTACAAGAAATGAAAATTACAAAAAGATGTAGACCAAAGGGAAATGCTCTTCCTTCTTTTGGCTTCTTCTTAGCTTATACGACGTAAATTTGTACTCAACACCTGCATTATAAAATTTTAGTTTACCCTTCCTACCTAAGGAGAAAATAGTCTACATTTTAGGCAAATTGACCTCTCAAATAAAAATGCAAATAGATATGATAATGTTCTTTTTGAGATTGCAAATCTCTTTGGACTTTTGGGCAAAGTTAAACTAATGGCCTCAATACACCATGGGTATCGAGTCTTTCTAGGGGCTAATGCATGCATGACTTAGCATAAATTTCTAAGAGTCGGGTGAACACGGACTGAAAAGTTTTCTTATGCGAGAAGGCACGTGGTCCCATGGTAGTAAAACTATCCATTTACCCCACGTATATGCCAACTCTCTAGATGGGTGTTTGAAAGAGATTCGAAGAAGTGCAAAGCACAACTCGCTTGTATGGTGTGTGATAATGAGAGATTCCCAAGTGGGGAAGTATGAATAGAATGAAAGTTATAAAAATAATAACAATTAGAAAGCAATGAAAAATAATCCACAATGAAAAATATTAAATAATAGGGAATAAGGGAGTGAGAACTATATATTAAGACAAAGAAATTCATTAGTATTTGCAATAAGGAAAGGAATCAAGAAAAATAATTTAAATATAACAACAACTAAGGGGAATAAGTAAAAGGATTAAGCATGTAAGGGAAAATTAATCTAAATATGTCAGAAAATATGAGAAATAAAATAAGTACACAACAAATAAATAGGTATGAATAGGGAGTTTAAACAACACGTTTCCCTCAAGCGGACAACTTGAGAGTGGAAAAGCTCATGGCTGTCGATGCACCGCTGATCGATCAATCCACAAGAAGTTTTTCAACATCGGTGTTTTAGAAATGAACGTCCGTATGACCATGCAACTGTTCCAAAAGAAAAGAAAGGATGTTTCAAATGGAGGAGGATTTGAGCGGAATGATTGTTACGATAACAATTAGCAAGCCAAAAAAAATGATACACAGTTAAAACATCAAATAGAAATGAATAAGGCAGTGAGAACTAAAATATTAAATAAGACAGAAATTCGTTAGCATTTGCAATAAGAAGAGAAATCAAGCAAAATAATTTAAATATGAAACCAAATAAGGGAAATAAGGAAAGGGGATCAATCATGCAAGGATAAATAATCTAGATATGTTAGGAAATAACGAGAATAAGGAAAAATACAAGACAAACAAATAGATAGGATAAGGGGGTTAATAGACTCGGTTCCTTCAAGCAGACGACTTGAGAGTGAGGAATATCGTGACCATCGGCGCACCGCTGATCGACCAAATCACGAGAATTCCTCGAAAGGTTTTAATAGTGAACGGTCGTGAAATCACGCAACCGTTGTCGTGTGTGTGAGTGAGAGGGTTAGAGAAACAAATAACATGCAGATATATACAAAAAATAATGTACTAATACCTAATTCTAAAAGTTGTTAGTCATGTATTTAAAAACAATATTAAGAAATAAAAACAACTCTTTTAGGATTTAAAAGAGTGAAGAGTCGCCACCTAATGATTTGAGGTGCGTTAGGACACCGTATTAATCTAAGGGTCTGTTTTACTAGCCTAGGTCACCAAAATCAGAAAAAAGTTCAAATTACCTCAAAAGAAAGGTGTTAGGCATCTTTTGAGGTCCACAAATGTGATTCCTGATCGGATTCGTTAATTATGTGAGGGTATTTACTAAGCGATCAAATAAGATAGATTTTAATCTTTTTATGTAAAACAAAATAAATAAACTAAGTAATTAAAATATTCAAATAGCCTTTTAATTTAAGCAAGAAAAAGAAAATTAAGACATTTTAATGATAAGAATATAATAAGTCTAGCAATTTAAGCAAATAATAATTGACGAATAAAAGCAAACAAAAATAACAAATAAATGATAAAAATGGAAAGAAACAATAAAAAATAGATAAATAGAAAATTTAAAAGTTGGACCGAACCTCAAAAAGGAGCCTACATATCCCCGAAGGGATTAGGTCAAAAGTAGTTCTGCCTCAAAAGAAGGGGGGAATTTTAACCTAAAGGGATCACCCCGTGAAACTAAAATAATACTTCGCAACCGTTGAGGTTGCTCATATTATTCAGCGAGCACAGACTATCATGTCCCACTATCCACCTAATTAATTAATTATTAGTCTTAAATCATTCTAAATAAGTGGAAGATACTAACACCCTAGCATGTGTCTGCCCGTCCCAATCCTAATGTCCAAGAGGCAATGGACTACTAATTTGGATTTTTGGATCTAAGACATACTTAAGGTTGTTAAAAATAAAAGCGTCAAAACAAAGCAACTAATAATAAACAATTAGCACAAAAAGGTTTCATATAAGCCTCGATATTGATTAAAGTGTATTTATCCTATGGAGAATCCTATGGATAGAATTTCTATATGGTGGACAATGTGATTTATAAAAGATCAGATTAAGATGACATATTTAAAATGATACAATAAACATGATTTAAATGCAGAAGAAGTGCAATTAACATATAAAAGGCTTCAAATAAACCTATAATTGGGTCCTTGTAAACATGATTTCAGCAATAAACGTATATATGTCAGGAGGTGGAAGCAGTATCCTGGACTTGTTCTAATTTAAATCACACTACAAGTCCTCAATGCATGATTTAATATTAATTAAACAGATTAAAATGTTATTAATTGCAAACAGGTTAAACCTTGAGGGCAGATAAAATCCAGTAGCATGTTTGTTTGAAATTTTTAGGCAGGATCTCTGCAAACATGTGAAGATTTAAACATATTCAAAGTAGTACCAGTGGCAGTAGGCTCACTTTGACGTATCAAACAGGTGCAAGATTCTTTTAGCATGAGTCTGCCTTATAAGTCTGAATTAGTATATAGATTCGTATGAGCATATTATCCAATTGTCGAATGATCATGCCGAAATTTATTCCATATGAGCATGGTTTCTAAAATTAAAGATGCGTAAATTAAATCCCTATAGGCATGATTTCTACTATGTTTCAAAAAATGTTATTTAAATTCCTATGGGCATAATTTCTAGCAGAAATGATTAAACTTGTTGATCCTATAAGCGTAGTTTCTAATGAAATAATTAAGGCGATAAAGACATACATACCCCCGCACCCATGACCCTTTTCCACTATCATGAGCGTTTATTACAATTATTACAACTAAAGTGAAATAAAATAAAATAAAATAAATATAGCATATAAATAAAATAAATAATGTTAGACTAATTCCCATGATCCCCTCTTTTGCCATGGAAACTCTCTGAAGGATCCCGAAATAAAATGATATCTGCTTAAAAGTTAGTATCACAATAGACACGAAACAATAATCTCATAGTCTTAACCATGAATTTGGCTAAAATCAGTAAAATCATGTTAAAGCATATTAAACATATGATTATGATAAGAGAAAGAGCAATCAAAGAGAATAAATGACAATGCAAATGTCATCTTATAAAGATAAATAAACTAACCAGCAAATGCCAAAATCGAAAAGAAATTAATGAATTAATGATGTAACAAATTGCCTTGACTGATACCCGGTCCTCAACACATCAAGATCACAAGAATCTTAAAGATTCTGAGAAGTGCTTGTGTTGAGGAGGGATAAAGGAGTTGTAGGGAATGAGAGCAAAATTCTTGATACGAATAGATGATGTTTAAAGAAAAGGTAGAGTTAAAGTTGAATTCTCAAAACCAATGAGGGTCCGAGTCCCTCTTTAAGATAAGAGAAGATATCCTTATATACTAATTAGTAAAGGGACAAAGGGAAGAAAATATTCAGCAAATCAATCAAGAATTCTTTACCTCAATTAACGCAATTAAATCAAACTTTGTCATTTTAAACAAATATAGCATCAGTTTTAAAGAAGGTGAAAGAAAATCAATCATAATATCTCAACATACTGAAATTGCAGCAAGCAAATAAAGGTGAGTAAATCATGAACACAAAATAAATGAGGGTGAAAACTATCATATGTGCCATAAATAATCATATTGAAATTGTTCAAATATTTTAAAAGATAGAGAGGGTATCCGGGAATGTTATTTGAGGGAAAACTTTCCTTATCAGAATAGCCGACTCAAATTAATATGAAACGGGTCAAAGTTTACCATACATAAACAAATAATGAAGCTACTCAAGTGGTAAAGGAATCAATTTAGTAAAATCAGTCCAAGTCTTACCAAAGAATAAAATAAAATAACGTGGCTGAGGTTGTCTTGATCGAGGGAAATGCAAAGGAGGGAATAAACCTCATAGAAGATCCTCTTAAGTTCTAATTAAACATACCCCTTAGTTCTTAAGAGCCGTTCTTAACTTTACAAAAATAGAGTAATTTAAGATTGTCATATATCATACTAGGAAGAATAATTAAATTACCAAACTTAATTAAGCGGAAAATCATCTCGGATTCATATACAATAAGAAAATATATGATTTACATGGTTATCACACAAAGGCTGTCAAAAGTTAAGTAAAAGAGGAACAAAACATCATACTAGATTAATCAGAATGCTTCACAATAGATGAGCATAAATTGAGGAACAGCATAGCTCAGAATTCATATGACTAATAGTCGAGGCTATATGCATACAATTTCAAGTATGTAGAATATGAAATATAAAATCCTTGATACAAAGCTACCAAACAAATATAGATTTATATACATGGAGGAGAAATAATCAACCCAAATCAATACTAAATAGGCATAAATCAACATTTAAATCTTATTATGAGCAAGAAATGGAGATAATAATATGTGACAAAGACTGAACCCAAACAAGGGTCCATCGTAACACTCAAGAACCTCGAAGAGGCGGTGATGACATCGATTCGGGACTAATGGCGTGAGCGGTGTCTTATCGGGAAACGAAGAAAATAGAGGGATACCAGATGGGGTCTGTTCGGTGGTGTTGCTCGAAGAAGACGGTGGTAATTTTGTTTCGAGTTGTTGGTCGGAGCGGAAGAATAAAGAAGAAAAAGGAAGAGGGTTCGGGGAGGTGTTTGGTAGAAGATCGTAGGGAGAAGGAGAGGGGAAATGGTGCCACTGGTCGGAGATGAGGCAGACGACGAGGGAGAAGGGAGATCGGGTGGTGCTGGTCATTTGCGGGGAAGATAGCAATGGAGAGGGAGTTGGGGGGGAAAGGGAACGGGAGTGCAGCGCCGCCGTCGTTGTTGCTAGTGGTGGTGCACAACGTTTCGGCGAAGTGGGGAGAAGAGAAGACGAGAGGAGAGGGGAAAGATGGTGGTGTTTGTTGTTTTCGCGATGGTCGATGGTCAGCGGCGATGAGGAAGAGTGAAGAGCGAGACAGTGGTGGTGGGAGGAAGGAGAGATAGAGAGGGAGGCGGCGACTGCTGATTTTAGGTTAGGAAAGTGAGAAGTGAAAGTAGGGTTTGGGGTATTGATGTATTGAAAAGGAAAGGAAATATGTAATTAATCTACACCGTTGGATTAATCTGGATGAATGAGTGAGATTTGATTATGTATTTGGGTTAGGTTTTTCGGATTATGATATGGGTCGCGGGTAACTAAAAGGATTGAGTTAATCGAGGTTGATTTTAAATTTAAACAATAGCCATAATTGATCAAAAGTGGCTAAAATTGGCATAAATTGAATAGAAAGTGGCTGAATTTTAAATAAATTGGAGGAAAATTGAATTAGCTACTATGTAATTAATAAATACTCTACACTTGTAAATAATTTAATAAAATAGGTAACATAATAGTTTAATTTACGATAAAATTATATAAATATTATTATTATGAAGTCAAATGTAAATAATTTAAAAAATTAAGTAAACTATATTTTGTAAATAAATCATGTTTAACATAAAATATGTATGTATGTATATCATTATGCAATAAATTACATAGGACGTAATTATATATAATATTTTAAATTAATGTAATAAAATATTTTAGAAGTATAATTTAAAATAATTATGCAAAATTTAAATATGTGCGTCAATTAATGTTGGAATATTACGAATGCGAATTTAGATAATTTCATTAAAAAGGTAATTTTAAAATATGTGTATATATATATATATATATATTGATATACAGCTTAGACGGGGCATAGGGAGGTCAAAATTGGGTGTCAACAATGTTTTCAAATAAAGCAGCTCTGACAAGTCTTAGAACATAGTTTCTTTCAGGTCCTTAGACTCTTAAAACACTTTTAGATAAGTAGTTCTGACTTAAGTCTTAGGACATCAGTTTTGAGCTATCAACACAGTTAAACACATTTAGGATTTCCAGTAGGAGTAGAACTTAGCACCGAGAGGGCTAAGGTTCAGCTCACTCAGGTTTCCAGAACTACGTTGCCACCGTAGGTTATTAGCCCGAATGGGCTCTAGACAGTGATCACTCAATTCAGTCACTATACCCTGGCAAGGTATAGTGGGCCTTCTCCAATGAGGGGTATGCATCGAACTCCATGTTTAGCTCACGTGGTTACATGTCGGTTATAGTTTCTCCCATAGAACAGTACCATTCAGTCTAGTTCAATTACGATTTTTAGTCCAGTCCTATTCAATTGTGATTCTCAGTTCAGTCCAGTCCTTCAAATTTCAGTCTATTTTACAGTATTACAGTGCAGCTTACTGTTACTCAGTATATGTATGTTTTAGTTCCTTCTCTAATAATTAGTACATTCAAAATACTGACGTATACTTTCTATGCTATATCATTTTATGATATAATCTTAGGTACCCAGCCTCAACATCGTAGCTAGTCACTCGACGATTTCCAGCAGCTTCAGTGGTGAGTCCTCATCTGCCGAGGACCAGAGTTCCATTTTCAGTTGTATTTTCTTATTTAGTTCCAAAAATTAGAGTTAGTTGGGGGCTCGTCCCAGCAACTCATCAGTTCATGTTAGAAGGCTTTCAGACAATAATTATAGTTTCAGCTTGGATTTTAGATTTTGTTCAGATTTTGTCGTTATTCCATATCAATTCATTTCTTTTGCCAGCTTCCACTTTGCTGTGACTATTTTTAGCAGATCAGTCTTAATAGAAATATGCATTGCCTGGGTTTGCTTGAGGTCACTTGTGGTCCTAAGTACCGTGTCACGTCTAGGGTGTGAACTCGGGTCATGACAAACTTGTTATTAGAGCATCAAGTTTAGAGTATCCTAGGATGTTTGAATATCGCGTCAAGTAGAATCCTTTTAATGGGTGTGAAGCACGCCACACTTATGAGGGAGAGGCTATGAGGAGTTTTAATTCCTTTCTTTATGATTCTAATCGTGCGTAGAGTTTGATATCTAAAATTATCCTCCTAACTCGTGCTTTACTCTTTTCAGTTAACAATGCCTCCAAAAAGGGAAAATGGAAGGAGGATCAAAAATACAAACCGGCCAGCCCCACCAGCTCCTGTAGCCTCTTAGGACAACCAGGTATCCCATGTAGAATTCTAGGTTGCTATTCAGATGCTGACCCAAGCAATGATTAACCAGGTTAATCAGCAGGTTTTTGTACCAGTTAATACAAATAGGTCTGTAGCTGCTGCCAAAGTATGATATTTCACTCGAATGAATCCCCAAACATTTCATGGGTCTAAAGTAGATGAGGACCCGCAGGAATTCATTGATGAGATTCAGAAGATCACCTAAATCATGGGTGTTACCTCTACAGAAAGTGCTTATCTGGCTGCCTATCAGTTGAAAGGGGTGGCTCAGATTTGGTGCAAGCAATGGAAGGAGGGAAGGCAAAATGGTGCAAGTCCGGTGGAATGGAATGAGTTCGTTACGACATTCCTGGACAGGTTATTTTTTGGAGAGTTAAGGGAAGATAAGGTTGCGGATCTTATGAACTTGAGGATGAACAACATGAAAATATAGGAGTATGTACTGAAGTTCACTCAACTGTCGAGATATGCCCCAGAAATGGTTGCTGAGCCGAGGGCTTGCATGCTCAAGTTAGTCAATGGAGTCTCAGACCTGGTGGTCAAGGAATGTAGGACCGTCATGCTCATCAAAGACATAGACCTCTCCAATCTCATCATTCATGCACAACAGATAGAGGCAGAGAAGTTGAAGGAGATAGAAAGGGAATTAAACGGGCCAGAACAAGCCAATTTGAGTATTTCCAGCAGAGGCCAGATAGTGGTAGTCGCCCCTAGCAGTAAAAACAGAGGACTCCAACACCTTCTTCAGCCAGTGCTCTGTCTACCAGGCCCCGTAAGGATAGGAGGGATGGGACATCAGGCTCCTAGTCCCAGATCCATGTCTCCAGCAACTACACTTTATCAGCATGTCCTAGGTCTAGGAAGAACCATCCAGGGGAGTGTCGTTTGGGCAAGGATGGTTGTTTTGGGTGTTGCTAGCTAGGTCACGGATTGAGGGATTGCCCATCAGCAGGACAGGGAAGGCCCAATACACCACGTCGGTAGCTCTTCCAGGTCGTCCAGCTAGTAGGGTACTACCTCAGGTACAGGTGGCAGTCAGCGCCAAAACCGCTTCTATGCTTTATCCTCTCGTCAGGACTAGGAGAACTCACCTGACGTAGTGACTGGTATTTTACGTCTCTTTCAAATAGATATGTATGCTTTACTAGATCTGGGAGCCACACTTTCCATCGTGACTACTTATATTGTTGTCCAGTTTGATATAAGTCCAGAAATTCTCTCAAATCCATTTCAGTATCTACTTCGGTTGGTGAATCAATTAGAGCTAGCCAATGTATAGGGATTATCCGGTCATTGTATTGCATAAAGTCACCTCAGTTGTCCGAGTAGATCTCGACATGATCAACTTCGACCTAATTTTGGGCATGGACTGGCTACATTCTTGTTATGCTGAAGTTGACTACAGAACTAAGGTCATTAGGTTTCAATTTCCTAACGAACTAGTCCTAGAGTGGAAGGGTAGTACTTCAGCACCTAACGGTTGTTTCATTTAATACCTTAAGGATAGGAAGATGATCGTTAAGGGGTACATCTACCACCTGGTTAGGGTCAAAGATTCTAGTTTCGAGACCCCGACACTTCAGCTAGTTCCATTTGTTGACACCCAATTTTGACCTCCCTACGCCTTAATATGTTGCTTATATATATATATATATATATATATATATATATATATATATATATATATATATATATATTTTACGCAAATATTCGACTTACTTTTATATTTATAAAATAATTTATTATCATATATTGTGAAAATTATTTCAAGTTACATAAATATGACTCATATTAATTTTAATTTTTTGATACTGAATAATTATGTCGCATATAATATATTTCGTATTAATATGCGCCCTTATTTTGAAATATATTCTTTACTTAATAAACTATTTACCTAATTTTACTAAATTTTACAAATTTATTTGACTAATAATGTTACTCGAATTTATAAATTATTTATGTTAATAATATGATTTTTATAATATTTGATAACTTAATTTTATTTTCTAGTCATGAAATTATTTATAAATATAATAATTTAATTAAATGATATTTACATAAGTATACTTAAATTTAGGATTTATTTATTAATAATAATATTTATATGATTTTCCTATAATTTAAACTATTTTATTATCTATTTATTAAATTATCTACAAGTGTAGTATATTTATTAATTTAATAGCAGTTTAATTCAATTTCATTCAATTTATTTAACATTTAGCCACTTTCTATTCAATTTAATACCAATTTTAGCCCCATTTATGTCAATTTCAGCCTTTTTTATCAAATCTGACCATTTTTTGAATTCAATTCAATTTTGAATTAATTCTACCCGTTTACCCTATCTGCGACCTTCCAGAAGACCCGCGACCCGACCCATCCTTACAACTTTTAATTCTAGCCGTTCATCCAATCTAATCGTACGGCTAAAATTAACCCTAACCTATTTCCATATTTTAATTACTTACCCCCCAAAACCCTACTCATTTTTCATTCTTCTTCCTCTCCCTAACCCTAGTCGTCTCTCCCTCTTTCATCTTCCTCTTCTCCGGTGAACGTCATCGTCGCACCAGCCGTTGGCGAGACCACCTTCCCTCTCCCTCTCCCATTTTTTCCGGCGACATCAGAAGCGCCGCACTTCTCTTCTCTTCCTCTCGACTTTCACACAACCTACGCACCTTCTCCTCCTCTTCTCCTCTCCACAGATCCCTACGAAGACTCATTACCATCGGCGCAACCAAACCCCTCACCCGAACAACACCCACACCCGCCTCTTCTTCTTCATTTTCTCCGACCAAATATCGTCTCCGGCAACCACCCGTCGGACCTCACCAGTTGCCCCTCCGTTTTCCCCCCTCTTCGACCGCAGGTAAAACCCCGAACTACCACGAACAGCAGCCCTTGACCCAGCCGTCGTTCATCCTCTCTTCTCCCTCACCGTTTCCACCATTATTTCCGGCCATAATGTCCGGAGAACACCAAAACTAACTCCAATCTTCCTCCCTTTTATTTTTCTCTCCACTCCAACACCACCGAACAACCAGAAACCACCAGCCCTTCGTCTTCCCTATTCCCAAACCATCGCCAAACGGAAAACAACCAAAACAACTGCCAAACACCACATCAGCCACCCGACTTCCTCCCGTTTCTCCCTTCTTTTTCCAGCGCAACTCCGCCTCCGCTGAACAACCGATTTCGTTTCTCTTGCTCTCCTTTTTTATTTTTTCTGCTATTTTCTCCTCTCTGTCTCACAGGTTGTCTCTCTATGATTAATTATTTCCCCATTTATTCACAATATCTTTATGATAGATTTTCCAGATCTAGCATCTGTGTGAAATTACCGTTTACTTTCTCTGCTAAATATTGTTTCTTACTAGTTCAAGTTCATATGTGTGCAAAAGCCCTAATGTGTTGTTCTGATTGAAAACTCTTAGGAAAATCATATAGTTGATTTCTTTTCCTTAATACGAACATTAATAGATCTAAATGACTTCAATTTTGATTTTTTGCATTTTACATAAGCCTAATGGTCTCTAAAGATTTTGATATTCTTGCTTTGATGTTTTAATAATATCTACAACTACTTCACTGGTATTGCTTAGCCTTGTTCGTGGATTGTTTTGATAGACTTGGACATATAGCACCTTGATTCGATATGTTTTTCTTCCTTATCAAATGTATGTTCACCGATTATATAAGTTCGAACAATGGCATGATGTAAACATGAAGTTTTCTCTCTGTGCTTCTTTAAAAACCTCTGGTGTTTGCCTATTCATGGTAAGCTTGATTTTGGGAATAGCTGTAGCATGTATCTGTTATAGGATTTTTGATTTTTAAGTTGATAAGGAAATGATTTACTTTATTCCTTTCTCATATGGTAACTCCATATTTTACATATTCTTATAATATTGGTGTTAAAACATATGTGATAATTTGAGAATTTATTTGTTGGACACGAAATAAGTTTAGCATGCACTATTATATGCCAATCGTATTTTTTTCTTAATTAGAGAATGGTTTGACTGATTATCTTACTCCCATTAAGTGTATCAGTCTTATGCTTGATTGATTATTATGATTTAAGAAAATATTGTGATTGATTTTCTTTTCTTAAAATAACCCAACATGTATTTGTAATTTATTTACTTTCTCTGGTTAAGAAAACCAGCTTGATTGATTATTCGCTTTCCTTAATTGACTATTAATTATAGTGTAGTCTAGTTGGTCTCCTTCCTTAATTAATGAAAGAAAATTCTTTTGATTGATTCCGCTGAATGTTCTTCCTCCACCTCTCATTGGGGGGGGGGGGGGGGGGGACTGTCATAGAAAGAAATAATTTATTTTCAAAAATATTATTCTGCTCCTTCAAAATTTCTTAGTTCTTCTGCCCCGCCCCAATACAAGCACTGCTCGGGATCCACGAGGTCCTTGTGATCTTGACGTGTTGGGGCATGGGTCTCAATTATTGGAAAAAACCTTTCTGAAATTATTGGTTTGCTTTATTCCGGTTAGTTTATCTCTTTATAATACACGCTCGTATCATGTTATAATGAATCTGAACTCTTCAAATAATTTTATGGTACCAAAGTGTGTCTATGTGAGTATCTTGTGAAAAGTCAAATAACTTGTAGCTTATCAAATCCCAAATATATGTTTGTACGTGCGTATTTGCTGTGTTACTTCTTTTAAAACAGGTTACTCTAAGTTGTAAGGAAGAGCCGCTCGGGTCGAGAAGAATTTTACATTTTTTAAATCAGTATTGCATGTATATTTTGTTGTATTAATTCGTTATTCTGTTTTTGTCTTTTATTTTCTTTATTTTGTAATAACTGTAAAAATGCTGATAATAGTGGAAGGGGTTTATGGGGGCGGGGATTGTTGTTTACTTTGTGTTTTTATCATCTGATAATTAGGTACCTCATTTAGATATCATGCATATAAGACGTAAAAACGTAGAAAGAATACCTATAGGACTTTATATCTAAAAGGTGAGATCGTCATAAATTATGAGCTTTCAAACAACTTGCCATTACTTAGTTGTAATAAGTATATTAGTTCGGGGAGCATGTGAATCTGATTGGTGCCTTGTTATGGAATATGTCGGTAGATAATATTTCTTGACAAAGATAGTTAAATATTAAAATTTTAGGTTTTGCATTATAAAACTATTCACTATCAATTAGATATAATGATTAAATATTTCTTTTCATATCTGGCCGCTAATTTAGCGTAAAAACAGTTCAAGTTCCTTGAAAGGTGTCTACTGTCTGTTTATTTGATGAACAATTCGTCCTTGAGTAATATGAATATGTTATGTGTATTTAAATTTAGTGTCATGCTTAGTAATCATGTTTATAAGGTAGAGGCATATTTGAAAAACATATTTGCTAGTTGTTTTAATTATTATCTGCTTGTTTGACATTTAATCGCCTTTAATAAAGCCTTAAGATCTTAGAATCAAAAATCCAAAATAGTTGTCCAACGCCTCTTGGACGTTAAGTTTGGGACGGGTAGGCAAATTCTCATCTAGATTGATTTGGGATTTAAAAATTAATTAAATAGGTGGGTAGACGAAAAATGATAATTTGTGCTCGCTGAATAATACGAGCAATCTAAACGATTGCAAATATTATTTAAGTTGCATAGGGTGATCCCATTAGGTTAAAACAACCCCCTCTTTTGGGTAGAACTACGTTTGGCCTAATTCCCTTAAGGGATACATAGGCGCCTCACTGAGGCTCGGCCCCATAATTAAATAAATGTTTATTTGTGGATTTTAATAAATTGTTCTATTTTTGTTATTTATGTTTTACTTTATTTGCCATAACTTTTGTATTTATTGTTAAAAAATAAAATAAGATAAATTCACTTTTAAGTTTCATTTTTCCTAAATCTCTCTCTTCTCGCTTGTCTAAACTTAATTATTTATCCCTTTATCAATTTACTTCAAGTACATATAAATTAAAATCAACTTTATTTGTTCATTTAGCTAATTCCCCCCCCCCCCATTAATGAATTCGGCCGGGAACCATATTTGTGGACCTCGAAAGGTGCCTAACACCTTCCTTTCGAGGTAATTTAAGCCCTTGCCCAACTCTGGTGACCTAGGTAATAAAACAGGCCTTTGGCTTAGAATGGTGCCCTAACGCACCTTAATTTGTTAGGTGGCGACTCTTCTTTAATAAACCCTTAAGAGTTGTCACATGTTGTATCCCGCTTTCTGCGAGGAAAAATGGGGCGCGACACCATTTGTAAGTGAGTTTCCTAATATGTTTCCCGAAGATCTTTCCCGACCCTCCCCAGCGGGAAATGGACTTCAGAATAGACCTTCTTCTAGATACACAACCTATCTCTATCCCTCCTTATAGAATGGACCCAGATGAGCTTAAGGAGTTGAAGGATCAACTGAAAGACCTTTTAGATAAGGGTTTCATCATACCCAATATCTCTCCATAGGGTGCCCTAGTCCTATTCGTGCAAAAGAAAGACGGTACACTCAGAATGTGCATCGACTACCATCACCTGAACAAAGTCATAGTCAAGAAGAGGTATCCTGTACCAAGGATGGATGACTTGTTTGACAAAATTTAGGGAGCTAGTTATTTTTTCAAGATAGACCTCAGATCAAGATATCACCAGCTCAGGGTCAGAGAATGTGATATTCCGAAAATAGCCTACAGAACTGGGTATGGTCATTACAAATTCGTAGTTATATATTTTTGACTAACCAATACTCCTGTAGCTTTTATGGATCTAATGAGCAGGGTATTAAAGTCGTACCTAGACATGTTCGTTATTGTCGTTATAGATGATATTTTGTTTTACTCCAAAAAAGAGGAGGAGCATGCAGATCATCTGAGGATAGTGTTGCAGACTCTCAGAGACCACTGATTGTTCGCCAAATTTAGCAAGTGTGAATTCTGGCTGAAATCAGTTGCCTTCCTTGGACATGTGGTCTCCAGCGGAGGTAGCGGCAGTCAAGGACTGTCCCGGACCCACTTCTCCATCAGACATTAAAAGTTTCTTGGGTCTAAACAGTTATTACAAATGGTTCGTTGAAGGGTTCTCCTCTATTGTCTTCCCTTTGACAAACTAACTCAGAAGAAGGTGATGTTCCAGTGGTCTGATGCATATGAGAAGAGCTTTCAAGAGTTTAAGACTTGAGTCACTACAACACCAGTCCTGACTCTGCCAGAAGGTTCAGACGGGTTTGTGATCTATTGTGATGCCTCCACAGTTAGCCTCGGTTGTGTTCTGATGTAGCATGGCAAAGTCATAGATTATGCTTCTAGACAACTCATAGTTCACGAGAATAGTTATCCGACTCATGATCTTGAATTGGCAGCGGTAGTGTTCGCTTTGAAGATTTGAAGAAACAATCTCTATGGGGTTCATGTGAATGTTTTTACTGATTACAAGAGTTTATAGTATGTGTTCAGCCAGAAGGACCTGAATCTGTGTCAGTGATGGTGGTTAGAGTTGTTGAAAGACTACGACATGAGCATTTTGTATCACCTGGGTAAGGCTAACGTAGTGGCTGATGCCGTCAGCAGATTGTCTATGGGGAGTGTTGCTCATGTTGAGGATGGTAAGAAAGAGCTGGTTAGAGATGTTCACAAACTAGCTCGATTAGGGGTCCAGTTGGTTGACTCAGCAGAAGGTGGAGTTGTAGTCCAGAGTAGGTCAGAATCCTTCCTGGTGGTGGAGGTTAACTCAAAGCAGGATGAAGACCAAATTTTTCTCAAGCTGAAGGAAGAAGTACTAAGGAAAGAGATGGAAGCATTCTCCAAAGGGGGAGATGGTGTGCTCTGTTATCAGGGCAGGTTGTGTGTTCCAGATGTAGATGATTTGAGGCATCGGATACTAATGGAAGCTCACAGCACCAGGTACTCCATCCACCCAAGTTCCACCAAGATGTACAATGATCTACGGGAAGTCTACTATTGGAATGGCATGAAGAAAGACACTGCAAAATTCGTGGTTAAGTATCCAAATTGCCAGTAGGTCAAGGTTGAACATCAGAGACCTGACTCAGGATATTAGCGTTCCTACTTGGAAGTGGTAAAAAGTGAATATGGACTTCATCACAGGCTTACCTCGTACTCGCCTACAGCATGACTCAATTTGGATGGCTATAGATTGGATGACTAAGTCGGCACATTTCCTACCAGTTAAGACCACAGACTTAATAGAGGATTATGCTAGACTATACATCAGGGAGTTAGTCAGGCTACCCGGGGTTCCCTTGTCCATAATGTCAGATAGGGGTACTCAATTCACCATACACTTCTAGAAGTATTTTCAAAAAGGACGTGGTACTCAGGTCAAGCTCAACATGGATTTTCACCCACAGACAGATGGCCAGGGTGAGTGGATGATTCATAGTTTGGAGGATATGTTGAGAGCTTGTGTGATCGATTTCAAGGGCAATTGGGATGATCACCTACCTCTTATCAAGTTTGCATACAATAATAGCTGCCACTCCAGTATTCAAATAGCTCAGTTCGAGGCATTATATGGTAGGAGGTTGATGAAGGGCGTACTTACGCACTTCATAGACATATTTTTCCCATACTTTACTATGTTTTAAGAATAAATTATGTATGTTTGCATGTGTTTATGTTATATATTTGTGAAAATGGCTAACACACATGATTAGATTCTTTTAGGGCTAAAAGTGATGGATTTGGGTGTGTTTGAGATATTTGGAATAAAGTTGAAGAAGATGGAATGAAAAATGCAAGATCAAGAAGAAACAAGTAGTGCATTACCACGCATTCGCGACCAGCAGCGCGAGGCGCTAGCACCTCAGCTCAACCAACCGCGTGACACGGTAGCACATTGACACACTGCCATGCACTAGGCACCAGGCCATCAGCGCAACAGCGTGCACGACACAACAACAGATCCGATGCTACAGCAAGCGCGAGGCGCCTTGCCTACCTGCATGTTGGCATGTGCGAAGCAACCTTCTCCCAGCGTGATGGCAGGGGCGACACAAGCCAAGATTGGCATGTTGGAATAGGCGACGCAGAAAGCATGTCACACGGCCAATAAAGTCATCTCCTACTTCAACTAGGAAAAGCAACTTCAAATCCTAAAATCAAATTCGTCAAGGAACAAGAAAAGCATAAATCTACTACTATAAATACCCTTTTATTTTTATGTAATAGGGAAGTTTTTTTAGATCAATTTTTGGGAGGTTTTTAAGCGAAGTTGGAGAGAAGTTTTAGAAAAGTCTCTTAGTTTGCGAAATACGATTGTAAGATTTTCTTATCACAAAACGGTTTGAGATACTTGTTGATTGAATTGTTCTTCCTTATTTTTGCAATAATCAAGGGAGTTTCTTCCTAGCATCGTTATAAGTATTAATCTATACTTTTGTCTATGAATATTATGAATTTACTTATAATTGTGAGAGGCTAAAACCTCCACAACTAGGGTTGTGGAAACCATGACGAATTAACACGCATAGGTAAAATACTTAGTGATTCTTGAATGGAGTTTATGCGTGTATTATTTTTCCCTTCAATTTAATTATTTCTTAATGGTTGCAAACGTTGGAAGTTGCCTTATTCTTACTCACCGGATCAAGGGAGTAATGAATGGGAAAAGGGATTAAAAATGGAAATTTGAGGCTATCAACCCTCATCTAATAGCTTGACCTTATCCGGGAATAGCTAATCCAATATCAAGGGTAAGGGTCAATTAAGTATACATCAGCATATAGACCAAGTTGCGTGGTGATAATCATCTAAATAGGGGACCAACCATTTAGGTGAAGCTAACTTATCGATATTGCATGCGAAGCACCAGAATATATCACTAATATAAAACACCTTGTGGTTATGAAGTCATGGGGAACACACACTCTAGTTAGTTGTATTAATTTGAAATCAACCTTCACTTTCTCTCAACGACATTGTTTGTTACTTTTATAAATTCCCCCCCCCCCCCCCAAGAGACAATCGACTTAAAAGCTTAAATACTAGCGTTCTTCTATATCCCTCCATATTCCCTGTGGGATTGACCCCAACCTTGATTGGGTTCTATATTTGACAATGACTGCGTTATATCCAATTACAAGGTGTAATTTGAGTGACATCAAATTTTGGCAGATCTCATATAGGGTGGTTTGAAGTTGGTGAAGCTACTTTGATAGGACCTAATTCAATACATGAGGCCATGCAGAAGGTTCAACTTATTAGGGAACGACTAAAAACAGCTCAAAGCCGATAGAAATCGTATGAAGATGTAAGAAGAAGGAAGTTGGAGTTTGTTGTGGATGATTGGGTATACCTGAAAATTTCACCTATAAAAGGAGTGATGAGATTCGGGAAGAAATAAAAGCTCAGTCTTAGATATATTGGCCCTAATAGAATCCTGAGACGCATTAGCAATGTGGCTTATGAGCTGCAGTTGCCTGCAGAGTTAGCACCAATGCACCCAGTCTTTCATGTATCCTTGCTGAGAAAATGCAACAGTGACCCGATCTCAGTGGTGCCTCAAGAGAATGTTGGGATAAAAGGCAGACTCTCTTACAAAGATGTTCCAGTTTAGATCTTAGACCGTCAAGTTCATAAGTTGAGAAACAAGGAGGTCACTTCAGTAAAGGGTTTATGGAGGAACCAGCTAGTTTAGAGAGCTACACCCCAAGCAGAAGTAGACATGATGGCTAAATACACTCACCTATTTCCTTCCAGCTCAGCTTCAGCATCAGGTACTAAATTTCTCCTCAGTACTTTATTCAGTTCCATACTCATAAGCCCTATTCATGCTTAAATATTCATCCTAGTTGCATAAGTTCAATTAATGTGTCTATCTCGTATGGAGTCAATCACTCCTTTAGAAATCAGTTTATAGCTTTCAGTTCGGGATTGCAGCTCTTTCCCTAGTCTTTTAGCTTATTTAGCCTTCATTCGAGGATGAATGATCCCAAGGGGGAGATATTGTGAAACCCAAAAGTTTCTTAGACCAAACCCAGACTTGGAATGAAAAACTAGAAAATTTTTGCCTCAAAACTACTCAACCAATGAGTCATTGTCAGTAACGATGACCTATTGCGTGAGTCGTTGTCAATCCTCAAATTCAATGAGCAATAGAATGACCTTTTGCTTCATGTAACAAGCTGTTATTTTGATCCATTGATAGCAATTCAGAATCTTGTCAAATCAGTACAAGTCATACGATGAGTCAGTGTCGGGTATAACGACTCATCATAGGGAGCCGTTGGAGGAAAGTTAAAAATCTATTTCAATGAAAATGAGTAGCAACAATGACCCATTGTGCCATCCAAAAATTCGTTGTTCCCATCTGTCAGTCTAGTTCAGGAATCAATCAGAATCTCCAATAGTGACGACGAGCAGTGACAACCAATGAGTCATTGTGTCGTCCGTTGGAAAAAGTTCAGAAGTTGTTCAAAATTCTTTCTGTGACTATGACTGGATACAATGACCCATTGTTATATTTAATGAGTCATCCTGTCCGTCTGTTGGTTGAGTCTAGAAATAAAATTTTCAAGGTCCAGGAGTAACGACTAGTCCCAACGTATCTTGGTCACAACCAACAACTCATTGTGTGACCGTTGGATCCCGACGGGCAGTTTTATAGACTTTCTTTCAGGGGCATTTTTACAACTTTTTGTTATTTTAATGCCTAAACTACATTGTTCGGGTGCGGTTAGAAGGGAATTTAGGGGGTTGATCGACTTCTTTATCTCATTCTCTCCCAAAACTCACAGAAACAGTACGTGAAAAACTCAGATAGCTAGTTCCTACCAAAAGCTAGGGAATCCATATTCTCTCAGATTCTCCAAGAAAAGTTCTCAGAGTTTCTCCTTCAGGTATGTGAGACTTCAACAAGGGTTTCCTTTCCCCCTTGTGTCCCAATTTAATTTTAGAAAAACTTTCTAAATTCTAGCCCTACAGAAAATTTGAAGCTGGGGTCTGCAATTAGTTAAGAAACTCCTTAAATCTTGTTAATTCCCTAAATTTACATGATTATTCCTACCTGAAATTCATTCCCTAGTTTTATTTATACGGTTTTGTTTCTTCGTCTTGATCTTTAGCATGATTTGAGTAAAACTTGCATGATTTCGAACTCAGATATGGAAGCTATATTGTATGTTATGTTTACTCAAATTATGAGTGTTAGAACAAATGCATTTATAGAAAGTTAATGTTTTAGTATGTTCAGTCTTAGAATTTCAGTCAGTACTTAGTATATTCAGTATTCTCCAGAAATGTCAGCTGATTTATTTGACTTCTTCTCAGTCTTTTGAGGAATTCAGTAACCTCAGTAATATCAGTTTATTAGTTTATTTTATGTTCTTTAGACTGTTATGACGCTTTCAGATAAAGAAGCTATGATAAGTCTTAGAACATAGTTTCTTTTAGGTCCTTAAACTCTCAGAACACTTCCAGATAAGTAGTATCGACACAGTTAGACACATTTAGGATTTTCAGTGGGAGTAGAACTTTGCACCAAGCGGGTTGGGGTTCAGCGCACCCAGGTTCCCAGAACTACGTTGCCACTGTAGGTTATTAGCCCGAATTGGCTTCACACAGTGATCACTCAGTTCAGCCACTATACTCTAGCAAGGTACAATGGACCTTCTCCGATGGGGGGTATACATCGGACAACAGTTTAGCCCACGTGGTTATATGTTAGTTATAGTTTCTCCCAAAACACAATATCGTTCAGTCCCATTCAGTTATGATTTTCAGGTCAGTCATGATTCTCAGTTTAGTCTAGTCCTTCATATTCCAGTGTATTTTATAGTATTATAGTACAACTTACTATTACTCAGTATATGTATGTTTTAGTTCCTTCTTGCATACTCAGTATATTCAAAGTACTGACGTATACTTTCTATGCTATATCGTTTTATGATATAGTCTCTGGTACCCAGCCTCAGCACCTCAGCTAGTCACTCGACGATTTCCAGCAGCTTCAGTGGTGAGTCCTCATCTATCGAGGACCAGAGTTCCATTATCAGTTGTAATTCCTTATTTAATTCCAAACATTAGAGTTAGCTGGGGGCTTATCCCAGCAACTCAATCAGTTTATTTTAGAAGGTTTTCATATAGTAATTATAGTTTCAGCGGGTTTTAGATTTTTTTCAGATTTTTTTCAGATTTTGTCATTATTCAGTATTAGCTTATTTCTTTTGTCAGCTTCCACTTTGCAATGACTATTTTTAGTAGATCTGTCTTAGTAGAAGTATGTTTTACTATGGGTTTGCTTGGGTTCACTTGTGGTCCTAAGTACGGTGTCGCATTAAGAGTGTAAACTTGAGTCGTCACAATTACTAGCAGGATTGATAGAACTTTTGAAAACTCTAAATGGATGTTGAATTGGGGTCAAGTCCACACAGAATATGGTCTGCCTTATATCTCTGACCATGCTCTAATGTTGATTCATCTTTAGAATTTGCATAGGCCTTCAAAGGTGCCTTTTAAATTTTTTAATGTTTGGGCTAACCATCCTAGTTTCCTTCAACTAGTGACTGATGTATGGAGACAGAAGAGGGATCAAAACAGCATGCAAGATGTCTGGATGAAATTGAAGGCTCTGAAAGTAGTGTGAGACAGTTGAACAATAGAGAATTTAAATACACTAGACTAAGAATTGATAAGGCTGGGAGTGATCTTGAAAATCTTCAGGAGAAGCTTAGCAGGGCTGCCACTGATGATCTCCTTCAACAAGCAAAAGAAACACTCTTTAACTTGGAGAAATGATCATTAATACAGGAGAATGCATTCTAGCAAAAGTCCAGGACAAAGTGGATTAAGCTTGGGGATTCAAATAGTAAATACTTCTCAGTTGTGTACAAAGAGAGATGCCACAGGAAATAAATCACTGAAATCACATCATTAAATGGGATCAAGCTTTATGATCCTAAGATAATCAGGGAGGAATTTTGTAGCTTCTATAAAGGATTTTGGGGTCTTCTTCAACAAATCTACCAACTGTGAATAAGCAAATCATGAGTAAAGTACCAACTCTTACACAGCAACAGAAACTGGTTCTATGCAGTAAAGTGACAGAGGTGGAAATCTTCAATGCTCTACAAGCTATTCAGGATGATAAAGCTCATGGTATTGATGGATACAATGCTCTATTTTATAAAGGCTTACATCATTGTTGTTATTAAAGATTTCTTTCACACATCTACATTATACAAACCAGTAAACTGTACCATATTGTCTCTCACTCCTAAAACCAAGTATCCTGTGATTGTTAAAGAGTTCAAACCTATTGACTGTTGTTCCACCCTCTACAAGATCATATCTAAGATACTAACTGGTATACTGAGGAAAGTCATTGGTTCTATTAGGCTCAGGCTGTTTTCGTACCAGGAAGGAAAATAGCTAATAATGTTCTCTTATCTCATAAACTGGTTAACGCTTATAGTAGGAAGCATATCTCTACAAGGTGCATGATAAAAATTAATTTGTAGAAAGCCTATGATTCTGTGGAATAGGCTTTTTTGGAGGAAGTGATGGTTGAACTAGGATTTCCCCACATTTTCACTGCTTGGGTATTAACTTGTATTAGGATAGTTAGTTACTCTATCATTCTTAATGGGGATTCTTCTCCACCATTTGAAGCTACTAGGGGATTGAGACAGGGAGATCTCATATCTCCCTTTCTATTTGTTATTGCCATTTGAGTAGGATTTTAAATGCATTGAAAGATGATAGGGCTTACAGACCACCCTCAATGTGCAAAATTGGGGATAACTCAACTGTCCTTTGATGATGATTTGTTGTTGTTCTCTAAAGGAGATTTGAATTCTGTCAAAGATATGCAACAATTCTTTCAACACTTTTCAGCAACCTCAATACTTCTTGTCAACCTTGGCAAGAGTTCTATCTACTTTGGAGGTGTCCCACAAGACATGAGATCTCTGATAGTTCAACAACTAGGAACTCAATAGGGGAGCTTCCTTTTAAGTACCTTGGTGTACCACTATCTTCTAAGAAACTCACTATATTGCAGTGGTATCCCCTTGTTAAGAAGATCACTACTAAGATAAACACTTGGACTGCAAAGAAGCTGTCATATGCTGGAAGAATTCAACTAGTACAGACTGTTCTCTTTGGAGTTCAATCTTATTGGTCTCAATTATTCATCATTCTAGATAGAATTAAAAAATTAATAGTTGGCTACTGCAGGAGCTATATATGATTGGGGACTGGGACTATCACTAAGAAAGCTCTAGTATCATGGGAAAGAATGTGCTGCCCTAAATCAGCTGGAGGATTAAATTTGATACATCTAAAATTTTGGAATAAGGCAGTGGTAACTAAACTTTACTGGGACCTTGCACATAAAGGGGATAGATTATGGATAAAATGGATAAACACTTACTATATTAAGAGTAGCAGCTTAGCAGAATGTCCTATTCGTAAGCAAGCCAGTTGGATGATAAGGAAAATTATGGCTTCTAAAGATTTTATAATGAAACTTCAACCTCCTCATTCTCCAGGACAAAACTTGATAAGAAGATACGATTTCCATCTCTTGGGAAGACTCCCTAGAGTACAATGGAAATGCCTTATGTTTGGTAATTTTACTAGGCCTAAAGCTTTTTTCACCATGCAACTTGGACTGCATCAAAGGTTGTTGACTGCTGATAGGATGATTAAATGGGGCCTTACTACCACACAAACTTGTGTATTGTGCAATCTAGAACCAGAGATTCCTAAGCATTTATGTGTCCAAGGCCCAGTTTCTATTTCACTTTGAGATAGAATCCAAAAATGGACCAAGTATTCATATATGAGAGCTACCAATTGGGGTAATTTCTTACTGTGGATTTGTAAACAAGCTAAGGGAGAAACCAATTTGTACACCTCTTCAAAATGTTGATTACTGAGTACATGTATACAATATGGATTGAGAGGAATCAGAGATTCTTTGAAAAGAATAGCAGAACAATGGAAGAATTAGCCAAGGACCTGGCCTACATTTGCTTAGTTCGAGCCTCTTCTGGAATCCAAGGTCTTATGTATAGTTTAAATTTCTAAAGTAGTTAAATGTATGCCTCTTCCTAGATAGTTTTCTTGAGTTGTACTGATTGGAGTTAGCAAACTGTGATGATTGCTAACAGTTTTGTAATGTTGCTACAGGTAATTAATAAAAAAATTTAGTTACCAAGAAAAAAAGAAATCAATTTTTACCCTTTAAGAGCTTTGTTAAAGTTTATTTTTTGTTTGTTGTCTTCTTACTAAGGATGGCAATAGAGAAATCTTGTAAATCATAATCGCTAAAGCAAAGAATACTATGTTATATCTTACAAATACTTTGTGATGCAATTCTTATATTCATTTTGTTTTTGTCTGCTTAATTTTAATATTGATAAAATCCCCAAAGGAATAAAGGGGAAGAGAAAGGGTGGTGTGGCAATGGTGGCCAGGAAGTCGGGTGGTGCCAGCGGTGTTGAGAGAGATATAAAAGGAGAAAGAAAATCAAAAAAAAATAAAATAAAAGAGTTGTTGTAAAACTTTGATAAAATATGATAGTACTATTATTATTTGAAGAGTTAAATAAACTTTTTTTATTAGAGTTTCAAATAAATTTTTAATATTTTAAATTATTAATTATTGTAACTTATAATATTTTTTATATAATATGTAAATTTAATTTTAAAAAACTTAAAGAATCTATATTCAAATTCTTACACAAAAAATAAATTAGTTTAACTTTCATATTTTGAATTGTATCACATGGAATGAAATGAAGAGAATCCAAGCATGTGACTAATTAGTAATTAGGTGAGATGAAAATCATGAGGTTTCGGATTTAAATTTCAACGAGATAACATATTACTCCTTCAATTTATTTTTATTTGGTAGAATAAGCTTTACACATCCTTTAAGAAAGTTAATAAGAATTGTAATTTGACTAATATAACATAATTAATTAATAGGCGCTTTCTTAAAACATACAATAATCGTTCTTTTCATATTCTAGAGTGAGTTAAATACTAAGGATAGTGTTGAAAAAAATTGGTCAATTATTTTCTTGAATTTTTAAATTGATAAATATTTTGAAATAAATATTTTTAGCATACCTACCAAGAAAAAGGAATAGAGGTAATCACTCGATTGAAAAATATTGTGTACTTATCTTTCATAGTACGACAAGATAATTTTCACGACTACGAGAGAAAAGTCAGTTCCAAGATGTCCAACTGGTTTATAAATGCCAAAAAAAAAAAAGAACAAGAAGCCTGATTGGCTTCTTCCTTATCTTTACAAGACCCTTCAGACATATTGGAATCTCCAAAATTTCTGACAAAGTTTGAACAGGTGAAGAAGGACAGAAGGAAAAGAAAATGTGACTCGTTGCATACTAGAGGTGCAAAAATCTAAGGGACAATAGCTAGAGAATTGGTGAGTAACTTATATATACTTATATAAATTTGATTAAATTTTATATATTGACTACCTTTGATTATATTTTGTTTGCAGTCCAAAATTTTGGGCCGCAATCCGATTTAGGAGAAGCTCTATTGGGCTACCCACGTAAAGAAAAATAAGAATGAGTTGGATTCAGAGATATCGGTAGAGCAAAGGTGTCACACCCCGAGTCTACACCCTAAATGAGATATGGTGCTTAGAGCCACAAGTGACCCCAAGTTAACCCATGGCATGGCATAACACTACTATGATCTAAATTTCTAAATAAACTAAGTGGAAGCTGACTGAAATTATAGAGCAACTATTTCTAAGTAATGAAATAATCTGAGTTAAGTAAATAGACATGGAATCTGACATTAAAACATAAAGTTGACATACTAACTGGCTATCTGTGTAAAAGCCTCTATTAACTGATGAGTTGTTGGGACAAGTATTCAGCTAACTCTAAATGTTTGAAACTGAAAATAAGACTGAGGACATATGAAATAAACACAACTTCAGCCCTTGAATGATGAGGACTCACCAACTGTTAGCTGATCAAGATCTGGAACGTGCCTAACCGCGAGGCTGAGTCTGAGTACCTAAACCTATATTACAAAATGATATAGCACAAGAAGTATGCGGTCAGTACTTTAAATGTACTGAGTATATGAGATATGCAACTGAAATATAAAACATGCTAATAATCTAAATTATTGAAATGCATAACTGAACTGAAGTACCATGACCCTTACTAAGATACACAAATATTGATATGAAATAGTAGTTTGAAAATACATAATAAAAGTACAAGTAGAACTAATTTAAGAGTCATGTACATGTATTAAAAATTAAGTCTGTAATTGTGACTGAGACTGTAACTGTACTGAGTGATAGAAGAGCCTATTAATCGACATATAATCACATAAGTTAAACATGGAGTTCAATGTATACATCCCATCAATAGGACCCAGTATACCTTGCCAGGGTAAAAAGGCATGGCTGGTGTGATCACTAAAACTGATGCCTATTTGGGCTAATAACCTACGGTAGCACGTAGTTCTGAGACCTGAGTGCGTTAAACCCCAGTCCATCCTGGTGATAAGAACTACTCCCAATTGATAAATTTATAGATAATCTGATAGCTCAAAAACTAGTATTCTTAAGACTAAGTCAGAAAATACTTTATCTGAAAGTATTCTGAGAGCTTAAAGATTCTAAAAATACTGATTATGCTGTCAACATCTGTATACTAAAATCATGATAGAATCATAATGACTGAAATATGAATTCATGTTAAACTCAATGCCATATAGATACGATATATATATATACATACATACATATAACTGAACTTGAACCATGCTAAAATCTGACATGAAAGTATCATATGTAACTGAATTGTAAAACCATGAACACCATATACTAGGAATCACATGATACTTTAGAACATTGAAATAATAAGGGAACTCATAAACGGAACAAAAACTCTAAGACGTGATTTTTCTATAGGATTGAGATGTCAACATTTTTTGAAAGATTTTTGCGACACAAGGGTGAAAGGAGAACCCTTGTTGAAATCACACATACCTTATCCTTAGCCTCATAAATATCAACACGACGACACAATCCTTTTATAACGTCAATTTGCAATAATTATATGGATAGGAACTATTTAATGACGAAATCCAAGTCATAGAGGCAATTCATCGAACACCCAGAGGTCATATGAAATCTAAGTCTCTTATGAGTGGGGTGACCTACCACCCACCTCTTTCTACAACCCCTTAGCAACAAGCATAACCACTATGAGTCCAACCAAACAACCACATCTATCCTCAACACCAAAATAGTCCCATAAATCCTAACCCTAGGTCATTGAACTCATGGATTCCTAGCACCATCCCATGAGTCCTGACCTTAGAACATCCCTAAGGAGTAGAAAATAATACTCATGTAAGGTTTTAGGAGAGCTACTTACCTTGGAGGAAGGAGGGGTACTTAAGATTTCAAGTCTTGGAACTCAAAGGTTGTTCTTGAGCTTGAGTGGTGGAATGTTCTCAATGATTCCTAGGGTTTTGCATTAAGAATCTCCTTAGAACACATATCTTTGGATTAGAAAATCGCTATTTTAACCTTAGGAATGAAAGACAAGACTTACCTTGGAGGAACTTATGATTGGAGATGTTTGGAGAGCTTAATTCCTCTTCAAAATCATGAAATTTAGGGAGAATATAAGGTTTGGACATTTGGCTTGTCATTTGGGTAATGCTCTGATTTCAAACTTAAAACATAAGATATATATAGAAGTGAGGTCGATACAGGTCCTGGCGCATCGCGCTAGCTATAGCACTAGCCTGATTCTTCTGAAATTCGGCTTCTGGCGCGCTGCGACTATCATAGTGCCACTCTGATGAATTTTTTTCGTCTGAAGTTTGGTACCAGGTGCGGTGTGCCTCCCAATGCACCAATCCTGATAAAAATTTTCTCTGAAGATTAGGGTCGGGCGCAATGCGCCTACCTTGATAGTGCCTTAGTAAAATGCCAATAACATTTTGCTCCGAACTTCAATTGACGAACAGTTGGATGCATTCAAAAGAAGACTCAAAGGACTTTGATTTAAAGGGTTGAATCACTCAAAAATACTTCGTAAATTGGGAGTTATGATCGTTTAAAGTTGACCCTTGTAAGAATTTACATGAAAACTCAATCAGTAGGAAAGCTCTCAACTCAACTCTATACTAGAGGTTTCTTATGAGCTTAATTCATATCCAATGCACTTCCTATACTTCGGAATTGATCTTAACACCTAGTTTCCATAAAAATTTTGTCAGTTTTGGGTCTATCTACACACTTTTGTGATTTTAAACTTAACTTAAAAGTCTGAGGTGTTACAAAAGGGCTGAACGAGCCTATGTAAGTCCCTACAAGTAACATATAAATAGTAATATGTGAAGTTTGAACAAGCATGTACTCACTTTTCTTTTTAATTATGCATATGAATTATCAACGACTCTTATCTAAGTATAGTTAGACTCAGCAAGCGCAAGGGGGCTGATCCAGCCTCCACCAGATGTTGTTATTCAGATCTGGACTAAGAAAGTGGTCAGCAGGAGACAAAAAGAGAGAATCTACGGCCTTGGATCTAGGAACCCAGTTCAATAGATCCAGACAGGACTGAAAGGTATTGGCTCTTCTAGCCACGCCGAGGTAGTTGATGGTGTTCAGATCGCTGCTATGTCACAGAAGATTGAACACCTTACACGTGCCTTGGCAGATGTCAAAGCAAGACACATTTATGAGAATAAGAGCATGTGTCATACCGTTGAGGCTCTCAAGGCACAGGGGAATTGCCTCCTTGCTAGTGGAGTGCATAGACATACCCGTTCTCTTCCCACCTCAGTTGAAGACGAGAGTTCGAGTGATTATGAGGATGAGTGTGTCGAACAGACATCGAGTTGTTAGGATTTATATTGTTGAACATTGAAAAAAAGTTAAAATTTTGTAAATATTGAAGTTTTTAAATTTTGTTTAACTTTGTAGATCATGTTGGAGGATATTTTAAAAAAATTTATGTTTTTATTCGATAATTACTATGTTATTGAATTAGAATTGATTTGACAGCAATTAATGTTGGATTTTTAGCTGATATTGAATTGAATTTTAATTTGGTAGGTGAAAAATGTAGAAATTGCAGGTTTCTGCTTTTGGGCTTTTTGCAGAAAATCGACGGACAACGTAGGTTAGTCCATCGATTTTCTGCAAAAAAAAAACACGAAGAACAATCTAGAAAATTGATATTGTCCGTGTGTTTGCTCTTGGATATGAAGAACACACTGAGAGACAGAGTCAGATTTTTTTAAAAAATTAATAATTTAGTAATTAATTAAAATAAACCTAGGGTGTCCATTAATAGACTATCTTTTCATGTCGTGTGACATTTAAAAGAACCCACCAAGTCGAATTTTAAGAAACAGACGGACGTCCTTAGGTATTAACCGATACTGTCTATCGATTTATTCTTTTCAAATGAGCCAAATTTTGAGGCATATCAGTCCATTGGTTAGCCATCGATTTTGCCCAAAAAAACTACGCAGTCCGTCGGTATTAGCCCTCATTTTCTGGATAATTTTTTGTAGTGTTTCACGTTCAAATTTCAACAAGATAAAATATTACTTCCTCAATTTCTTTTTATTTAGTAGAATAAACTTTACACATCCTTTAAGAAATAATTACTAAGAATTGTAACTTGACCAATTAATAATAACCTTGTAGAGTGACTTAAATACTAAGAATGGTATCGAGAAAAATTGATCAATTATATCTTGAATTTTTAAATTAACAACTATCTTGAAATAAATATTTTTAGCATACCTACCAAGTAAAAGAATAGAAATAGATAATTTCTTCTTATTTAATTAAATTTTAATAAATAAAATTATTTGATACCCCATAAAATTAATTAAAATTTATGCAAATTAATTAAAACACCATAATTATTATTAAAAAATTAAATGAAGTAAGTAATTATTTTGTACATTCATTAGCAATTTTTATTCTACGACTTATGCCTCTTACATTGTCGAGACGCTAAGGACCCGTTTGGTAGGCCGCACTAATTAGAATAATTTTTGAATTAAAATTTAGTCCAATTAATATATTATTTGGTTACTCAACTCAATTTAATATATGGATTACTTATACATCATAGAATATATTATCTTATACCAAGGAAACAAATGGATAACTAATCCCGGGATAAGACCCCTAAATGACTACCCCTCAATCCCTTTTTTTAAATTTCTTTATACAAAAATTCAAAGGTGTAATTGTAAATAAATTTTTATAGAGTTTTAAACCAAACACAATACATAATATATCTAGTTTTTAACACAATGAACCAAACACTTAATAACAATAATTCAAGCATTGTAATTCTTATATCAATAATTTCTACATTATTAATCTATATATTACTAATTCCTGAATTACTTATCTTTATACCAAACGAGCTCTAAAGTCCATATCACCCTCCATAGACTTTTCAAACTGAAAGACTTTTCTTCAAACAAGAACAAGGTTGTCCTTTTACCCCTTTTAGAACCTGGACCACACTATGTCAGTATCAGACGACCTCCATACCCTACATTATGTGCAAGCTTAAAACCTCAAACCAACCGACGACTGACTTCTGCTGTATCCGCATCAATTTATTGGGCATCTAATATAATTTTTATTTTTCTTTTGAAAAAGCTTTAAAATTTTATAATTTAAAATAAATTTAAATATTTATATAATTATAAATTATTTTATTAATAATAATAATAACTACAAAAATTAATAAAAATAATATATATATATATATATGTCATGGACGGAGGGAGTAATTAATTCGTGGAGCTCACTTTTCTTTTTTTCCTCATATATACACGTGAAACTCGAAACGGAAAAAATAATAAACCATAATTGTTTTCCCCTTTTTGTACAAACATATACTAATAAAATCTTGAGATATCATCGTAATATAATACTCAAATTAACCAGTAGTCTCTCATTGTGCCTTTTTTTTTTTTCATTACTCCACTTTCTCAACATGCACAATTCATCTAGGTATCTTCTCTGAACCCTTCTTTTTGCCCAAATACAGATGATAGCAAGTTTGAGGCTTTCCTTTGAGGCATCTGTCTGTTATGATTAGAGAGGGAAAGAAAAGTTCTCTACGAATAAAGTGCTGTCAGATTCATTGAACCTGGATGGTATTTTGTTTCTTGCATCCCGTTCCACTTGAAAGGTTGGTTCTCTTTTTCTTTTTCTTCAGAATAACTGAATATTTTTTAATCTCCTAAGTATGAGGACCATCGAGTGTGCATATCTTGCTTGTGATTTCATTTCCAAAAATACTGTATGTCTCAACATTTCTACATTTTACTTTCGGAAGAACGCCGATTCACGATTTTAAGTTAATGAATAGTAGTACTACTTGTGCGCTTGCTTTCATTTGTCCCGGTGCTTTGGCTCAGGTGTTAGAATGCAACACGTGATGTGTGTGTGTGAAGTATAATTGTGGGTTCGAGTCTTGCTCCGGATAAAAAATTTATTACTTAAGTGGAGAAGGATAAGGATAGAAGAAGGGTACATTATTCACCCAGTTTTGAACCATGCACTTCTATTAGTCTTTAGGGATTTCTTGATTATAAAAAAGATTGCTTGCCTCCATTTAATTTGTGACAATGTGTGTGATTTAATAATATTTTTGTCCCAATTTATATGATTCATATTTTTTTTTAGTTGATTTCGAAAATGGAAAATACTTTTTTATTTTTTATTTTTTATTTTATTTTATTCTCAATGAAATATTTATACCCACACAAATATTCTGTCTTATTTTAAAAACATTTCTTTAATACTCTTGTCCACAAAATGTATCGTATAAATTAGAAAAGAAATATAAACATATGCCTCTTAAAAGTGGAAACTAATTGATCAGACCTCACTGTCCCAGAAAAGTGGATATTATCCTTCTAATGAATTATCATGAGCTTTTAAAAAATTTTCTAGTCTTGATGTTATACATTAAAAAAAAAAAAAAAAAAAAAAAGACAAAAGTTATGAGATACATAACTACACTTTTACCCTTTTTGAAGTTCTTCAAGTAGAATTATTATATGGGACACCTAAGGTTAATTTTCTTTTTCTTTATTTTATAGGGTATTAATTTGGTCCACTATCAATGGTTTCTAAATAAGGCGTATGGGAGTTGGCTTTATTCTAGCAATTGCATATTTGTTCTGCTAAAATTGGAATAACAAACTTACTTTTTTCTATATTACTTAGTTAATTCCAAATATCTTGATCTGGACTTCAATTTTTTAGTCAGTTGATCACCTGTTTTGTTTAAATTAGAAAATTAAAGTAAAAGGAGGGTGGCATTCTGCTTTATAGCTACAATGCTTAATATTCCTTATTATTATTAAACAACTTAATAGTAGAACTATTTTCATACTACGAATCATGTATCAAAGAAACGTTCAATTTCCAATGTTTGAATAAATGTTGGGAAAGAGTAATTCTTAAATCTTTTTAGTATTGGCTTATCATTCTTTTTTAGCTAATAGAATAAGTGCAAGGCAAAAAAAAATGAACATGACCTTGGAATTACACCATAGAATATAGCTAACGAGATATTTTACGCGATCTTTAGTATATGCCTACATTAGAAGAGGCATCAATAAATTCCTCAAACAGAATAGATTCAAGCATCATATATGAACTTAAAGCCTCTTTTCACTTGTCATATGTTGAACAAAGTATCATGTTCTCTTTGTACCATGTTAGGAGAATGACATGCCTAAATCTGAAAAATGAAAAACGTACCAAACTGTATGTGGCTTTGGTTGTCAATTGTTCAGTCTTATCATACCAGATTTATTCAAATTATACTGGTCATTAACAATTCTTTAAATCAATGGTTATCGATGATCCATCTGTCTTTTGAAGAGAATAAAAAATTTGTTCTGTTGCTTCTAATACCAGTGTGTGCCAAGCAAAAGCTTGCTTTTAGCACACCACTAATACTCTTCCAGAGTGAAAACTTTAACCTGTGTAATGTCCTAGTTATCTATATAAGGGACTAGCAAGAACTTCCTAATGTAGTACAAAGTTCAATAAGATTTAGAACTTTATTAGCTTTAAACGTCTCCAAAAGGGTTGGTGTAACTTCTTATTTTATCACATGGTTTAACATCTATTAGATGTTAAACCAATATCTTTGATTTGGCTGCAATAACTAGCTTGAATGAAAATTTAGTATTTCATAGTATGATATAACTCAATTGTAGTTCCTCTGCATTACAGGTGAATTAGCTGTTCTTTTTCGAGCATGGGCAATTCTAATGCTGAGGCAGAATTAGAAAAAGAGATGGACATAAGGAGTTTTTCATCTTCACGTCGCAACCAAACACCCTATATTCACAAGGTTGGAGTCCCTCCGAAACAGGATATTTTCAAAGAGTTTAAGACTACTGTGAAGGAGACGTTCTTCGCAGATGATCCACTGCGCTGTTTCAAGGATCAACCGAGGTCTAGGAAGCTTGTACTTGGTTTACAGGCCATATTTCCGATACTAGATTGGGGTAGAAGCTATAACTTTAGAAACTTCAGAGGTGATCTTATCTCTGGTCTCACCATTGCAAGTCTTTGCATTCCTCAGGTAAAGAGTATGCCTGGACTATGTTTGCTCGGATCCTCCAAAAATGCATAACGTTTAGAGGATCCGACATGCACCTCATGACATTTTTGAAGGATCTGAGCAACATAGTGCCTGGAGGATTTGTGTTAATGAAATCGAGATTGTTAGGATCTTTACGAATTTCTTATCAAAAACTTTCAACTGGTATGACAGGACATTGGCTACTCAAAGCTTGCAAATTTAGCTCCTCAGTATGGATTATGTAAATGTCCACTTTCCAGTTCCTTATAAACTTTATCTTTGTTAATAATCTGTGGAAAGTTCTTTTTTATTCTTCTCTTTGTTTAAAATTCCAGACTCCAGCTTTGTTCCACCTCTAGTTTATGCCTTCATGGGAAGTTCAAGAGATATAGCCATAGGGCCTGTGGCTGTTGTGTCACTCTTGATAGGGACTCTGCTCCGGAATGAAATTGATCCGATCACACATCCAACTGAGTATCTTAGGCTTGCTTTCACAGCAACCTTTTTTGCTGGCATTACTCAGGCTACTCTTGGGATCCTTAGGTGATAAAAACATTTGAGTACCAAGTTGGATGTATTTGTTCTTTGCTTCCTTCTCTTTCTGACTTGCCCATGGAATTTTGTTTTGTTTTCTTGGCAGATTGGGCTTCTTAATAGACTTTCTATCTCATGCTGCTGTTGTTGGATTCATGGGTGGTGCTGCCATCACAATTGCCCTTCAGCAGCTTAAAGGTTTTTTGGGCATTAAGAAGTTCACCAAGAAAACAGATATCATTTCTGTGATGAAGTCAGTGTTTCATTCGGTCGACCATGGAGTAAGTTTTCTTGCCACTTGACAGCATCCTACCTAAGATGTTTTCTTAAGGATAGCTTGACATTTATACCTTGTTGTTTTATTTTTCAACAACTTGCAGTGGAACTGGCAGACAATTCTCATCGGAGCAACATTTTTAACTTTCCTTTTGTTCGCAAAGTACATTGTAATAGTCCTGAGCTCTATCAACTAAAGTTGTGGAAGAATTTGGTAGCATATATTTGACTCTTAAAATATTTTGGCAACCAGGGAAAGAAGAATAAAAGGCTGTTTTGGGTACCTGCAATTGCTCCTTTGATTTCTGTCATTCTTTCAACCTTCTTTGTCTACATTACACATGCTGAAAAGAAGGGAGTTGCCATTGTAAGTTCTTGTTTTAGATTCTTCTAACTTTCACTTGACTTTTCATCATTTGGAGTAAAATGATCTCTTTCTAATCTAACTTCTGTGACTACCTTACCAGGTAGGACACATTGAGAAAGGAATAAATCCTTCTTCTATCAAAAAATTATATTTCACTGGTGACTATCTCTTGAAAGGGCTTAGGACTGGTATTGTAGCTGGCATGATTGCATTGACGGTAAGCAAAATATTGAATGAAATGTTGAAGCAGGAACATTTTCACATTTCTTGTACTAAATGTCCCATTTTTTACCTTCTCTTTCACAGGAAGCTGTTGCAATTGGGAGAACCTTTGCGTCAATGAAGGACTACCAGTTGGACGGAAACAAAGAGATGGTGGCACTAGGAGTTATGAATATCGCTGGCTCGATGACATCCTGCTATGTAGCAACAGGTAAGACAAATCAACAACCAAACGGAGTATGACTAAAGGTATAAAGTGTTTTTAACTCTCAACGCATTGATTTCATGTTTAAGAAACCAAAAGCATCAATGTCAAATGATCTAGTTATCTTTCTTCTTGCACACTGACAAATGGTGTGACAAGAATTCATTGATAATACAAGTATTATTCAGTCATTTTTGTTGTCGTGTATAACGGTTTGTCTAACTAGTCAATGGATTCACCTCTTGCAGGTTCCTTTTCTCGATCAGCAGTAAATTACATGGCTGGCTGCCAAACTGCAGTTTCCAACATTGTCATGTCTGTTGTTGTGTTCCTAACTTTAGAGTTCATAACCCCTCTTTTTAAGTATACTCCGAATGCAATCCTTTCAGCCATCATCATCTCAGCTGTACTCGGCTTAATTGACTATGAAGCAGCAATTTTGATTTGGAAGATTGACAAATTTGATTTTGTTGCTTGCATTGGGGCATTTTTTGGCGTGGTTTTTGACTCTGTTGAGATTGGTCTTTTGATCGCGGTAGGGGCATACAGAAACTTAAACAATCTTATCAACGAAATTTATCATTCAATAATAAGATCTGATAGTTTCTTTCATTTACAAAGGTCACAATATCATTTGCTAAGATTCTCCTCCAAGTCACAAGGCCACGAACAGCTACTCTTGGTAGGGTACCCCGGACAAATGTATATAGGAACATTCAACAATACCCCGAGGCAACCAAAGTTCCTGGTGTATTGATAGTTAGAGTTGATTCTGCTATATACTTTTCAAACTCTAACTATATAAAGGAAAGGTAGAACTTCTCTTCCTCTTTCTCCCTTCTTTTATATCTTTATACACTACTTGTAAAGTTAAATTTCACCTCATACTATGAAAAAAGGGACTAAACAAACTAATTAACTTGTTTTTCAGGATATTGAGATGGCTAATGGATGAGGAGGAACAGTTAAAAGCAGCTGGCCTTCCTAAAATTCAATTCTTGATCGTTGACATGTCGCGTAAGTAGAGATTACCTCTGTCCCTGAAACTAAAAGCGTGTTATCTTACTCTGAGATGACACATTGATCGATCCACCCCCGTGTTTCTTCTTCTCTTTCTCCTTGCAGCTGTTACTGACATTGACACCAGTGGCATCCATGCCATGGAAGAGTTGCACAGAAGCCTAAAAAAGAGAAATGTTCAGGTAATCATCTTAATCAACTTCATAAATACAGGCTATATACTTAAAAAGACTGATGGAGCCCGGTTCAATCCAACCCAATTTTTTCAACACGGAGCATAAATACGTGTGAAAAAATTACTAAAATTTCAACAAACACTAAATTTTGAGCCCATAGCACGTCAAGTTTAAATTCTGAATTTGCATTTGTACGACATATGGTATTGCTACACATCATATATTCATATGTGCCCTGTAAGAGCTTACCTTACCTTCTTTATTTATTTTCTTCTTGCACAGCTTGTTCTGTCGAACCCCGGAAGAGTGGTGATTGACAAGCTACATGCATCCAATTTCCCAAGTCAAATTGGTGAGGACAAGATATTTCTCACAGTTGCTGATGCTGTGCTAACCTGTTCATTGAAATTGCCTGAAGAAGTTTAACATTGTAAACAAAAACTATGCTACAAGAAGGCAAGGGGGGAAAAGTTATCAACCAGAGGGACCAAAACTGAATAGGTAAATAAAAAAGGAGTTGGATTCTAGTTTTAGTGACTTGTGGGATCCTCAGAAAAAGTGATTGGACACTTATCCAGAACAAATAGTGGCCCACTGGTCCTACCCAAATTGCCATAAGGAGTTCTTGTTTGGTTAAACATAGTATAGTTTAAAACATGATAGCTATGATTTTAACTTTTATGGTTACAAATATAGTCTTCATTAAGACTTTCCCTTATCTTTTCTTCTTCTTGCTAGAGCCAATTATGTACTAAACAGGACCTCTGTCAATCATATTCTGTATTATATTTAACATGGTTTGCTGACAATGTTAACAAAGACTAGAGTGTTAAATTAGTTTTTATAATTTTTTTTTTCCCTATCCTCATGCGATAGATTATCAGCATTGGATACACCTGCTGCCATCAAGAACTAGGAAAAAATTATGAAGTTCTTTCGTCTCTGTTTCGAGATGGTCTTTAATTTTTATCTGTGTTTCTCATTTTGTAAATATTTATGGGTCAAAATACCCTTAACTAAGACCTAATTTCGCAAGATAAAATTTTAACATAAGTTACCTTGTCCGACATAAGTTGTGTAGGAATAAGTTATGGCTCGTAAGACAAAACTTTTGTCTTGCGAATTTTTTGCCTTGTGAAATTCTTGCAAAAGTTTAGAGAACCTTTGTATTATCTGGCAAAGATTTAGAGAACTTAATATAAGTTCATATTAATAAGGCATAATTTGTGTCATGCGAAAAACTTTTTGCTTTGCAAATTTTGTTTGCCCTTGCGAAATTTTTTTTATTTTTTTAATATTAGAGATGTTTTTGACCACATTTTTATTACTTAAAATGCTAAATGACAACAATTAAAGATCACAAATATACTTATGAAAATATGCATATCATGATTATACATTCTTATTTATTTTTTTGTTGTTATTATTTAGATGTGTGTTTGGCATTTTGACCATGAATGTAGTAGTTTTGGATCATTTATGGTAACGCCAAAATTTACTCATATGTAATAGTGCGAAATCAAAATATGAATAATTTTAGTCCCACTGGGTTGTTTGTTTCTATTTGGGGTAAAATTTACAAATAACTATATTTTGGGCACGACCATGGAGTATTGTCACAGATTTTTACCTGTGAAATTTAAAACTCGTCACTATTTATACTTCTGTCTTGACATAACCTCCCTCATCTACTAGCCCTTTTAGCCAAAAGAACAAGCAAGCTACTTGTAGTCATTGATTAATATGAGGATTACCAACGCTCTGAAAAATATTGAAGATATGACTCTTTCTTCAATCTTCACTCAATTGTCTTTTAACCTCATGCACCAAAACAGAGATAAAAATCTTAAAGGCCTTGACCAAAGTTATGTTTGGACTTGGCACTCTTGCTACAAGCTAATAATATCAGTGAAGAACACTAAGTGTGGCAATTCCAAAGGAAAGCAAGAGAAAAGCAACTAAATAGGAGCATAAATTACAGCTCATGTTTTATTTGGACATTTAATATATAAATTCCAAGGCTAACCAATTGTTAGACAGACTATAATATAACAATGCTAATATACATAAAAGGGTGATCAGGCCTGCAGGAATTTCAATAAAGGAGCCTGCTAACCCGCGATTCTTTCTGCTCAAACAAATGAAGACTACACCCTGCACCATTCTCAAGATGCTAATATTTACACCTCGCGAGACATTTAAACCAGCGGTTTTGCTGAGTTTCTCCTATATATTATCGATGGTGAAGAGAGAACAATCATCCTGGTACAGATATAGAGCTAACCACGCTGCTTCTCCTAAGAGGCGGATGCACTGGTTGGCAGGAAACTGTCCGAGAAGCAGGAGAAAATGCAGGACAATAACTGCTGACAGGTTATGAGCTGCTTAATCAGTTAAGCACCTTTTTTAGATCACTGATCAATTGCTCTCGTGTTGCTGGCTCGACCTGCACATGGAAACATGAAGCTTTTATCAGGCACCTTAAGCAGGTAAAGGTAAAATGGAGAGGGGCCAAAATTTAGAAAATGTCAATGCTACGGAAGAGAATCTGATTGCTAACCTTCTGTAGGAGGGAAAGAAGACCTTGTGGTAAGGCATGTAAATCCAATGTCGAATCACCAATCTTTGATAGCTGAAGTAGTACCTTTTGCACCCGTAATTCTTGTAGTCGTTCCTCATAGTTCTTGGGGTCATTCTTCCATGAGAAGAAGGCTTCATCATCTATCCAAGCATCTACTTTGCCTTGTTTTGAATCCAAAAACCAGCTTTTCACCATATCCATAGCAGACTTGTAAGAAAGCTGGTCACCCGCAGCATTCCTCACAGTTTTGACCAACATCTCCTCCTCAACTCTTCGAAGCAGACGTCTGTAAAAGAATGAACGAGAAGTTTCCCAATTTACTACTTCCCGGATCACCCCCTTCGCTGCCATTCTTAACGAAGTATCATGCAACTCTGCAAACTTTGTAGCTATCTGTGTGTATACCGGCAAAAGCTGTGTCTCACGGGTTTTAATTTGCTTCACTAAGGCCTCAACATTAGCGCATACCCCTGCGCTCTTGGCTTCCTGAAGCTTTGACTTGAGATTGATAAGCTGTTGGTCTATCCTACCCATGCATTCCAGCAGTTCTTTTGTTCTGAATTTAATTTCAATCATACCTTCTGGCTCAAGGACATTTCCCCTGGCTGTCCGTTCTGCATACATTTCAATGTGGTCTGAATTGATTTTACTGTCCACAACCACCCATGCCCCACCACGGAGTTCACCCATCATAGGGATGTAAACAAAAACAGGCTGCTTGTATGTTCTGAGGTTCTCGACGATGGTTGATCCTGCCTGGAGGATACCTTCAAAGAGATCCCTCTGTCCACCTGAAAATCCCCTCCAGTTGGCAAGAATGAAAAGAGGCAGTTCCTCCCTATTGAAGTCCATCAATGCTTGAGCTGTTTTAGTTGCGGAGTCAGGAAACCATACTTGCCCTGCTTGAGGGACAACCCTTTCATGAGAATCAAGCTGTCCAGGATCCGCAGGGATAACTTGCTTCATAGTTTGGGTCTCAACAGCAACTATTCCTACAGGGATACCTCCAAGTTTTGCCCTGCCTGTCACTACAGTCCTTGCCCAGCCTTCCAGTGTCTCAATGAAGCTATCCTTGTCAAAAATGCCACCCAACCACTTTCCACTTGCATCTGTGAGGCCGGAGATGGCTGCGCGTGGATCACATGTGGTATCTGGGAAGTACTCAACAGGTCTCTCCGGAGGATCCAAGGGAGTTGAAATAGGAAGTGGGCCACCAGAATATGGTGGAACAAAGCTCAACCAATTTAAAATCTCTGATACCCCCTCAAGGTCATCAGAGACAGTTAGATGAACAACACCATTAGTTGCCATAATTTTTGGTCCACCAAGTTGCATGTGGGAGCTATAAACTTCCCGACCCAAAAGTTTGTTAAGTGCAGAATAACCTGTAAGAATAATTGGCTGATCAAGCCTCTGTATACACCGCATACCAAGGCGAGCAAGATAAGCACCTATGCCGACAGTTCTCCCGGTTACATATGTCAAGGTAAATGTTTCATGATATGCCCGAGAATAAGCACTTGCAATGGCTCCACTACCGCTTAGGTTCTCAACACCTAGACCATCCTCCTTTCCAATAATAGTATCTATCACCCATCGAATTTCTCCATTTGACAACTTCAATTCATGTGCCAGGACAGAAGATTTGATACGTTCATGATCCTCAGGAGTCAAGTATACATACTGAAAACCACGCTCGGGGTTCGATTCATCAGACCATCCAACTTTAAAGCAAGACTTTACCTCCTCAGCTGCGCCAATACGAGCTCCTGAATTTGCTGCCAAATAAATAAGTGGCATTTTCTGTTCACAAGCAACATCAGTCACTGCTTGGAAAAATGCATCCTCACTTGGGCCAAAAGATCCATTTCTGAAGGTGACATCATTTGCCACAACAAGAATTTTCCTTCCCATAGGAAACTCAGGAGTAGACATTTCCATAATCCATGCCACCATGCCAACATCATTGAATCCTGGCTGGCGCTCCACAGAGACAAGAGGAGTACCCCAGATGCCTTTTTTGTCGGCAAAACTTAACTCTGTGACTTTCAGGAGGACCTTGTCCTTAGGCTTTTCTGTTCGAGGATTATGACTTGCCCAAGACTTCTCCAGTGCTGCTTCAAATGCCTGCACAAGGGAATTTTTATAGGATATTGATATTGATCCAGATTGTAATAACCAGCATAATCTCTACTTTTATTCAGATGTTTACCAGAGGAAAATCATAGCAATAAGTGGTGTTGCTCTTACGAGCCAAAAGCCGTTTCTGGTCAAGCACAGCCAAAGGTGGATAAGGTGCTGTAACTGGCATGCCATTCAAAGGACCATCGCCAATGGCTGAATGATACACTACTCTTTGTTCACCTGTATCTTCCACTTCTCGATAAATCTGAGAGATCAATTTCCAATAGCATGATATCAATGTTAATAATCTTCTATGACAAAACCAATACATGAAGTTGGAATGAATAGTCATGAGGCTTTAGTGTGTATGCTGGAATGCAGGTTCAGCGAATGGTTTAAGCCAATAAAGCAGAACAGCATATGCACCATTTCTATAATAAGCTTGATTAACTTTAAACTCTCAACCAGAAAAGATAATAGAAGAGAGAAAAAAGAAAGTGACCATTTGTGGTCCAAGCCCTAGTGGCTGGCTGATATCGGCTCTCCAACACAACACAACCCAGTTTCAGATCAGATTAATCATTAAAAAATTTCGGTACATTCTAAATTCCACTTACATGCACAATGCAGGTGTGACCTGTCACATTCGCAACCAAAATCCTCCAAGCACCAGTTGCGTCTCCTGCAGATGATATCCAAAGTTTCACTTCCCACTCACAAACGCCTAACCTATGCATCCTCACACCAACAGATGCATTAATTTCATGAGCCAGCTCTTCTAAGATTTTCTGAACTTCCGCTTCTTTGTGCTCATTATTTAGGTCTATCCTCCTGCAAAAAGTCATGAAGTGAGCCATCTGCCAACTTTGTCCTTAATAGCAAAGCATAAAGACAAACAAGTTACTGACTTGTGGTACGGTAACAGATCAGCTATCTCTTGCTCTCGTAAAATATACAAGTACATATGAGCATGGTCAGCTTTGAGAGTCGTATTATGGAGATTAAGTTCAAGCTCTTCCAGTGCAGATATTAAGGATCTCAAAATGCTTCTTGAAGTAAAAGACAAAGCCAAAGGGGACGGAGTTGCTCCCTGATGTAATCCTTGACACGCTAGTAAACTGTCATCTGATGTTGATTGTCTTACAAGTGTTCTGAGAAACATCCTCTGGATTGGACGCCGCCTGTCTACAACAGTATAGAGGTGCCACTGACGGTCTCGGGATGGAGTATACTTTATATTATCATAGACCTTAAGCTTTTCCTGTTTTTCAAGGGAATTATGAACCTAAGATCAGCCCATGGTCCAGAAAAAAGAAAACACCAATAGTGATATAGGATACAGAAAACAGGAGGCGATGAATTTAAACAAAATACAAACCAATTCAAGGTAAATGGATAGAGGAGGCTCTAGATGACGCAGTAAAGGCTCCTCCTCATAATACATCTTCTCTGCTGACCAGTGAAAGGAGTGCCTCATAGGCACTCTCCCTTCATCTCTCTGTATGATGCAACTGATAACCTCTACACCTGAACTTTTAAGGCTGGAGCTCACATCTTTCTCTCTCAAAATTTTGGCTAATTTGTTAATTCTCTCTTGAGCCTGATCTTCATCACCACTGCAAAGAATGGTATTCCAATGATAAGCAGGGGAAAGGCATGATATAGGTCAGTTTCTCGCTAATCATTGGACCAGATAAACATGTAAAAGATTCAGTCATGCCAGATAAAGAAGGTCTACCCTATTACTTCTTGTTAATGGGTATCTACCTGTATACCTCATGCTTTATCTATATATCTAATTTAAACGGTACTTGAGCAGTAGAAAGTGAACTGTGAGCTCAACAATAACGTTGAAAACTGTAATACCTATCCTGAAGTAAACTCATTTGGTTGTTGATGCCCACCAATGCAATATGCAGCATGTTACCATGACTGACTGGTGGAGTGGATCCATTTGACATCTCTGCATGCAAGTCATGCGCTGTCTCCCTCAATGCAGCAGTTAATACTGTTGGCAAGAGTTGGAGAGATTTGATAATCACCATGGCTCCCCATTTTCTTTCACTGTGTTTCTCAACTAACGGTTTTACCATCACACCCTCTCCAGACCCACTCTTTCTCTCCACATGCTCTTCCAAAAACTGCCATGTAGCTATTAGTCCAGATCTGTGCCACTGCATCCTGACACTCCCTTGAACGAGGTAAGGCTGGAGTAAATATCAAAAGTCAGATAAAGAAACTATACATATTTCTAAAATGCAGATGCGCCAAAACAAGTAAAACTAAGGCTTTGAATACAATACCTGATAGAGTCTACGAACATAGGTCTCCACAACCCGCCTCTGAAGGGTGTGATCACTGTGATCAAAAAGGCCTACAAGTGCATCTTCGACTGCTAAGGGAGCACTCACTAGAGCTTCCATTCTTTCATTGATGGCACTTTTCCGCTTAGGAGTATCCATAGTGTCACCTTCTTCAGTGAACATCTCTAACTCAGAAAGACTTCTGGCAATACTTGAACGTAATTCACTCAGTTTAGTTTGTTCAAGGAGTTGACTGGCCTTCAATGCCAACTGTAAAATCAAACAAAGACAGAAATTCTGTTAAGTGGTTTCAATGCTACCGACTTAACAAGACAGAAACTGTTAATGATGAGAGTCAAACAATCTTGTCAAATAATCATCATATGATGATCATCTAGAATGATATCTAATGATGAGCCATTAATGAGTAATCAAAAGAAGATAAGGGATCTTTAGCTTCTTCTTTTTTTGAGATAGAATGAGAGGACGTAGAAGGATCTGACGGAGGATTTGGACTAGATGTTCCCAAGGGAGAGCAAGCGTCCATGCTAAGAATCTTAAAGACTGAACCCATTAAGTTTAAATCTTGGATCTGCTAATGTTAATTCTCACTATCCATTGTGCTCCACTTAAACAATGATAAATGGCTGGCATTACAAAAATTTCTAGCAACTTAAAAAGTCCTCACGATATCAGGGACCAAGGACAAAATGACAAGAGCAGTTGCTTCTAGTGTTGATCTTCGAGAACTTCCACGAAGTTCTGGCTTAATATCAAGATTGTATGTCAAAGATATGAATCCGAACAATATGGTTTCTCAAATTTCCACAAGCACAGGACAAGCATAAGTACGGAGTACCAATCTCTTTATTGAAGAACATATGCACTACCAACCTCGGAATAATTTGTATGGTTGAGTGCTGAGAAACGTATAAGTTTTTCCCTGTATGCTGCAGGATTGGGATATACCAGTTGCTCCATCAGACTAAGTATAAGCTTATTTTTACGTTTAACACCCTGTAAAATAACACATTATTGGTACTGGATATGTCCAGCTTAAACAACATTAGAATAAAGGAAAGTGAACACATGAATAATTAATTAGCTTATACCTGATGAGAAAGCACTATGTCGACAACCTTGAGGAGATCTTTCTTATATTGAAGCCGGAGTCGTTCAATCACATCAGCCTGAAAAAGGAAGACATCAGAACGGAATGCCACAGGGGCGGCTAAATAAGATTGGGGGCTTAAAACTAAACTTCAATGAGAGGCTTGAAATTCTTTTTAAGAAAATATAGTTCATTTCAATTTCCTTTTGAACCGAGGGTCTTTCAGAAATAGTCACCTTACCATACAAAGGTATGCGTACACCTTATCCTCCCCAAGCCTCACTTGTGGGATGATTACACTACATATGTTATTGTTGTTGTAGTAATTTTTATTAAAAGTCTACTTTTCTAACTTTTGAGAACTAACTCTGTAGCATCTACATCGAGAATTCAAGTATTGTGTACGTCACTAGTCAGATCCTTTGTAGGAACTACCCATAATAATTAACTTGCAAAATGGATCTGTTTATCATAAAGAGATTCGTCATTCCTGACCCATCTTCACCTAAATTATTATTTTATTTGAACAAGTAAAAGTTTTGTCTTGATCCGAGTGGGAATAGCATTTATCTTCTGCATATCCATGGAGTTTTGAAAAATCCAAATATCTCAGAGATAGATAGAAAATACGTCGAAATTCATTGCCCAAGGATAGAGAAAAATTGTTTCAACATCAAAAACTAGATCTCAGTTTTTTACACTAAATAGGAAACCAACAAGGCAACAATATTTTCATACACTTCAAAATGTATATTTGTCTCAAGCGCAATTTCCTAATTAGCATAAATCATATCAGTTACAAATCATTCTTCTCCATATTATTGAAAAAGAAACAAGACCTCTTAGCGATCTATGGCTACATCAATATATGTATATTTTGATTGTAAACTTTTGCTAATCCTCAATAAAGATTCTCTTATTTTATTTGTGGAGTTTGAAATCTTATTACTTTTAATAAGACTTTCCCAACGTGTTTGTGACAAAGATTTAAGAGTTGGATTTTGGAACTCTATCTTTTAAAAGCTTCCATCTTATAGAAAAATGATAATAATGAATATATAAGTTGTATCACTCCAAAAAGTGTTGCAGCTTTTGTACAAGAATCAGCCATGTCATCACAAAGTACCAAATTTAGAAAATATTGGGGGGGGGGGGGGGGGGGGGGAGGGGGGGGGAGGAGGAGGGAATGAGAATTTTTGAGACTTAAAGCACTTGCTTTAGGCTTCAGCCGGCCCTAGAATGACATAACAACGAAGAATCAAACATCAGTTGAATTAATGTGGTCTTCCAACTCCCTCCCTTTTTTTGTGGTAGATTACTGAATATTTCAATGAGTAACAAAAAAGGAAGAGCAAGGTTACTGACATAACAGAGATGATACATCACCCAGAAATCATGATATGATATCACAAATTATGCATGTTACATACTGACAGCATCGTAAGACGGAATACATGCAATAAAAAAAGGCAGCCCTATGCACTAAAGCTCCCGCTACGTGCCCGGGGCCTTCTTTATACATAAAAAAACAATAGCTGCTTATGGTAGATAATATAAATAATATGAGAATGCATAAGATGATCTACAACGTATATAATTTTATAAAAAACATGGTCTGTGAATAATAAGGGACCGCTTTGTTAGAAACAACTTAGGGAATGCTTGCCATACTAATAATAAGAAAATTGTAATTAAGAGTGAATAAGTCAAGGAATCACAGTTTTTATTAATTTACATTTCTAGTATCTCACTATGAGTACATCCCCATATAACATAATGGTTAAAATATATATATACTTTTATTTAAGTGCAGATGCTGAAGTATATTCCAAATTATATAGGTGCTCAAACTTAGATATCTGGCCGTGCAGAGGATGATTATCACAAAATAATTGTTTGAAAGACAACTAACCTGGAGATTGTCACTAAACAATTCCTCCACAGATAGATACCCCTCAAAAAGGGAATGGACGATACCACGGGCATGACTTTCTCTTCCACCCTCATAAGACTTGACTAGACTCATCAAAGGTTCAACTAGTCTTTCCTGAGCTCCTTTTTCTTTTTCTGAGCAGGTTCTTAGGTGCGCCTAAAGCAAAGCAGAGAATGACAGACAAATAAATCGATGTAAGAAAAAGTACTTGAACTATTAAAAGAAATAACAACAAATATTAGCGTGAAAGAAGAAAATGTGGTAAAAGACTCACCTCAAGAACGCCTCTCAGAACTCTGGCAGGGAAGTCAACAGTTTGCAAGCTGGAAATTCCCTCATATTCCTTATATTTTGCTTCCAACTGCAACAAGAACACGTAATGCAAAATATTCATTGAACTAGAGAATTACGACTTTCCAATAACAGAGGGAAAAAATCATTATCCAAAATTTACCTCATATCTGAGGTCCTTCGGAAGTCGTGTTGCCAGCACGGATATGCATTCCTGCCACTGTAGAAATGGAAGCTCAGGACTGTCCAAGCAACTTAGCAAGTTATGAACCACCTGGATTGGAAGATTAAGTTAGTGGTCATCAGAGACTTGTTAAATCACGTATTGGGTAAAATGTTTTTTTACATTACTATTCAGAAGAAAAGATATTCCACAAGCAATTATGCTATCTTTATATGAAATTACTTACATCATCAACATTATGATCATATCCCGCAAGAATCATCCTTGCTGCATTCAGACTTGCAGCACATCTCTGATGGACTTTTCCAGATATGGCAGTTGGAGGTCCCAAAATAGGAAAGCTTCCACGAAAAGGCTCAGCTTTTCTTACAGCAGAAGGGTCATCTAAATCAAGTGATGCTATGAGCTCACCAGCCTACACACAATCTTATGTTTAAGTTGCTGCAGACAAAAGAAATATATGCTTTGTTTGCAAACACGATACCTGCATTGCTTGACCTTCAGACATCTTGAAATGGATAACTCCGGAAGCAGGTGAAAGAAGGGGCATGCACATCTTCATCACCTCAACCTCTGCGTAAGGTGTGTCAGCATCAACATGACTACCATCAGACATCAAATATCTCAGAAGTTTGCAGGGTGTCTCGGCAACTAACTTCGATGGATCATGATCATTCTGGAACCAACGAATATTATATGATAAGAAGGTGCCAGTTCCCAACAACAACAACAACCCAGTATAATCCCACCAGGTGGGGTCTGGGGGTGCCAGTTCCTAAATAAATAAAATATATTGGGAACTGAACAATTATTGATACCTGTAGCAAGCACGTTCTTCCATCAATTAGAAGGCGAGTTCCAGCTGCTTCCTCCTCTGCATATATAACATGACTGTTCCCGTCCAACTGCAGTGATCAATGGAACTTAGATATATATATATATATATATAAGTTTCGAATGTGAAAGGAATCAATCAATCTTTTCTGCACATCATTTTTACAAATTATACACAACATAAAACATTATGGCTACTATAGAAAATAGTGCAGTTTCTGATAAAGGGGTACATAGAGAAGTTGCAGAGTGATTGATTATTGCCTGCATCAGCAGTCCTCCATCACGCAGAGTATGTATTTCTGCTTCAATCTCTGACTCGTTCATCCTCAACCTGTAGCTTCCTGGTCCGCCCCTCACCATATTAATCTAAGAGACAAAACCAACAAACTACTGAGTTGCAAACAGTCCATGAAACAGAATCAAGAAAGAAGATCTGGAAACAACTTTCTTAATCTTTCTTGCAGAGCTAGCAGGATGGAATTAGCTAACTTTTCCCTTCACTACTGATACCACCAAAACCCAGACACAACAAAATGTAGAATGAAGTGAGTACAGCATCCTACTTACTGTGTACTTGCTCCCTTCAATGTTTAGTGAGACTTGAGAGTTGACAAGGGATATATGCTGCACATAGATGGATGACATTTTAGTCCAATAAAGAGATGGAGAAAATGTAAGATTTGTACCTGGACAAACATTCTGAGACTGATTACCTTGGGTGGGATTTGTCCCTTTTCAAGATAACCAATATATTCAGAAACCACGGCTGCACCACTTGCAGAAGCTTTCTGAGTTTGACAAATGACAACATGGTGTATTGGTATTAATTTTGCAAGTAAATTCCCAAGATAAAACCTTTACGAACCTAACATCTATCATGAAATGGGTAACTTACATAAAGAGCTCCTCCAACTACAGAAAGATACCAAGGAGGTCTTTCTGCTCTAACCCTCATGGCAATTCTACTGTCCAACCAGCCAGTGTGTATCTTATTTTCTCTATAATCTGAAGCCTGCAGAAAATGCCCAACTTAATGCAGAGAAATAACACTGGAATGAGTTGGGCATGAATTTTTTTTTTTTTTGAGACCCTTACATGCAATAGATCAATCGTGTAATCAACATTAGTACGAATCTCTCCTCGGATCTGGATTTCCTTCAGTCCAAGAACCATGTTTGCAATGGCCAGGGGTCTGGACTCTCCAAATGCAAAAACATGTCCTGAGTTGAGATATAGAAGTCCATAAATTCAATAGGTTAGATCACAACCACTAGAATTTTCTTTGCCAGGCATTTGTATTTTGAAACACAAAGGTATGATATCTGAATCTGATAGCATATGTGGAAACATTTTCCATAAGAAATTATAAAAAATTTCCAGCCAATGTAAAAATTTATAGGAAGAACCAGAATAGAAGTTGGCATAAAAAAATGAAGCAAAGCCAGGAATAAGCTATCACCATAATCACCATTGAAAATCTCCTAAATGCACGCTCACACATACACAGGAAAGTTGAGATTACCAGAAATTTGATGCAAATCTGCATGGGCTGACACAAACCCAAATACCTACGTCTGATGTTTCAAATTAGTTTGGTGTTAGAAAGCAGTTTCCTTTTGTTAACATTATTTTAGCAAGATGAGCTTATCAGCTATTCTTTGATTTGTACTCAAATTAAAATGTAAATTGATGTATGCATGCTTTACTGGTGATTGTTCTTCAGTGTAAGTGAAACTAATTAAACCCGGTTGATAGTGTTTTAACTTATAGAGGGAGGGTAGCGGCATCACACAGCTAGAGATGCTAAGGAACTTTACCATTCAGTCATACAGGAACCCTTTTGTCCTAATGTATACTTCTGAGGTATGCTTTCATCCATGAATAGAATGAGGCTAGTTTCCCAATGAAAAAAAGGAGTTAAAAGATTTTTCTTTTCAGCTATGAGGAGACAACAAGTTGTAATCTTTTCCAAAGTTGAGTCATACCCCTGGTGGACCGAAAACAAGAAGCAACTGCCTAACTGAAGCTGAATATTCTAGGTTGATATTTAAAAAAATTACTTAAACTTTTCAGCAGAAAATTCAAGATAAGTCGAAAAGAGAAATAGTGCTTACCAAACTGAGAGTCTGAAAATTCATGAATGCCACCACCAGACTGCAAGGAAAGAGAATTATTACGCTTTGCAACAATTCAAACACACCAATATTTTATTTCCATCTAATTTATATGTACCTTGACAGAGAAGTATGCCCACACATTCGGTTTGCTCTTAAAACTCAGCTCCTACATTATGAAATGTAAATTAACAACCATTCAACCTAAAAGCACTGGATTAGAAAAGGAAAGTGAAACTTTTCAGAAGATACTTCACCTGTACTTTACCACTGGTAGGCTTAAAACCATCATCAGGATCCTCACTTGTTACACGCACAGCCACACAATGACCTTTTGGCCTTGTTGACTCAGCCTTGTCAAAATCAAATGGTGTTGCAACAATAGATGTTTTCCTCCAAGCATCATATCCCGCACCATGTTCCATTCCATAGAACCGCCTTATTTCTAAAAGAATCAAAGAAGAAAGATTAAAAAAGAAGGGAAGGAGAAACCTGAACATCTTAATCCGGGAAAAGTGACATCTTGTACGATACCTGGAATTTGCCACAAAGGAATCCCCATTCCAACAGCAACTTGAGCTGCTGGCAGGTTTATTTCTGCTATCCATTCAGTTACAGGGTGTTCAACCTAATAGAATGAGAAAGATGTAACTTAAATTAAAAGGTTCCAGGTCATAATGGAGGTGATCACGATCAGAAAAATGTTTTACAGTGAGAATCAACATCAACTTAATTCTTGACTATCAATGCTTTGGCTTTAAACACACATGAGACAATTATGACCTAAATGAGGAAAAAAAACAATTTTGATCAGTGTCTTCCTCCATGTGGTGAACAAAAAAATGGACTCAGGTGCATGCTCAAGCAGATGGCAGTATCACTAACCTGTAACCGAGGGTTGAGTTCCAAGAAATAGTACTCTCCAGAGTCCATACTGTAAAGATACTCAACAGTGGCAGCTCCAACGTAATTGACACATTTGGCCAGTCTTCTAGCAGCCTGCTCAAGTTTTTTCACTGTGTCTAGTGGAGCTACTGTAATTGGCCCCTCTTCAATTATCTATGTTTCAAGAAAATTAGACACATTAGTGATGACGTTTCACTGACGTCTACAACATTGAAAACAGAAGAAGACAAGCATTGTTTTTATAATTCATCTAAACAATAAGCAAAAGTTAAAATACAAACTAACCTTTTGGTGTCGCCTTTGAACACTACAATCACGGCTGTGCAAAGCTGCAACATTGCCATATTGATCACATAGTAACTGGACTTCTAGATGCCGACTCTAGTTATTTAAAAAGATAAAAAAGATTCTATTGTTAAAAAATATTCTCTCCAAAGATGTGTTGAGCACTAAGGTCAGACAAGAAAGAAGATGGCTGAACCTGAGAAGCAACTTTCATTATAAATATCGGAGAGCCAGGAACTTCACCCTGAACTTGCTTGAATAGTGCCCTAACTTCGTCATCATTATGTACCTGGAATGATCAAGTAACAAGAGCCATGGAGTTAAGTTGAATCAATACCTTGTGTATTCTGTTAGTCTTTTTATTTCTTTCATTCTAGTTTTTTTTTTGGGCAAGGATATATTAAATTAACGTTGTTATTTACACTACTCGCTGTGCTAGTATACTAAAAGGCAGACCTTTCTTATGCCTTTACCACCACCGCCCCAGGATGCCTTGATCATTGCCGGGTAACCTACTACTTGACAACTAGCAATTGCTTCTTCCGTCGTGTAAACACATGCTTTAGCATATATTTCATCTGGGATAGAAATCAAAGAGCTTTCAGGAGGAACTTTGACCTGTGAGATTGACGAATTGTCCATTAGATGCAGACTGACCACTATGGGACTAACAGAGAAGAATGACAACAAAGACTTACATGGGAGCCACTCCACGGAAGGGTGGGTACTTCTGCAGCTTGAGCAATCAAAGAAGAACCAATCTTGTCTCCTAGTGCTGCCATTGATGTAGCTGGTGGCCCAAGAAATATGATCCCCTTTGCGTCCAATGCATCTGGCAGTTCAGGGTTTTCTGATGCATGACCCCAACCAGGCCAAACTGCATCGACATGAGTCATCTCTGCCATCTACACAAAAGAAAGTACACTGTGTATAACTATTTGCTTTTTCCTTTTCGCATCGAGTCCCTGGTCCCTTTACAATAAGGTTTTAAAATGTAAACAGGTACAACCAGATGAACATGCAAGAACAAGTTATCCGGAGACAAATTGTTCTCATCAGCTTGATTGCCAGTCTAATACAAACTTTCATCTTGTTTAACGAGGTACTATATTCATTAGAATGCATCCCGAAAAAATATTTACAAACCTCCACAATGAGCTGCACATTGGCATAGTTGTTGTTATTTGTCCCACCGGGAACTTCTACAAACTGATCAGCTATTCGAATGTGCTCTGCATTTATCCTCATGTCCTCAGGCGTAGCCATTGCAACCAACAAAATTGCCTTCTCTGAACCAAATGTCTCATACGCCCACGTCCTAATACTACGTATAAACTTCACAGCTGCCATCCCGTTGTTTGCAATTAAGATGCTATTAACAGGCCGCTTTCCGCCAAGGGCATGACAGAACTCAGCAACTTCAGCTCTAGAAATTGGAGATCTCAATGGAAGTGCACCATTGATGTACCCGTTTCCACTCTTGATCCCAATCGCTGCTGGCCTCCTCTGAGATTCCGACATGTTGTTACTGCCTGAAACCAAGAGGAAATGTAACATTTCAAAAGGGGCTGTTTTTTCGGCTGCAATAAAAACATAATTGAGGGACAAGCGACCGACTACTACTTTTTGATCTATTATTGCATAGTCAACTTTTCAAGTGACAAAAATAGGTAACTTGAGCCTTATCAAGAAAAAAAACAGGTTACTTAAGTTCACAGAAAGTCAAATGGATTATAGCAACCTCACCAAGTAAGCAATTTTATTATAATACCAGAAATATGTGAACTAGATTATGATCATAGGGTTCATAGTAAATAGCAAAAAGAAAAACCACAAAAGTGATCCTTCTCTATTGCAAGAGGAGAACTAAGGCGAAGGTTTAATAACACCTTCCAAGAAGAACAGGTTTTGCTATGTCAACTAATCACATATCAAATCAAACTGAAAATATATACACTTAACAACAACAGAAAAACTGCAAAACAGAAGAAAATAAAAAGTTTAAATTGATCAGAGAGTGCTCGGCGCCTATGACGGCTTTGCAGTAAATTTAAACATTCCCAGTTTGATTGAGCGCAAAATATTACATACCCGTATGGCAAAAATAAGTAATTCACACAGAAATAGTGGAGAAACGCCCAAATTGCGGAGAGATATGAAGTGGGTGTCCAAAAAATTACAGAAAAGCTCCAATCTTTTACAGAAAGATGAAAGAATGTTTTTTTTTTTTTTATTCAATCAGATTGGACAGTGTGAAGCATTATGGTTCAAGAATTGGAAGGGGAAAACAGTAGAGACCACAATGTGAAGGTCCGAATCTGAAGTACAAAAAGGTTGTTTTTATTAGCTCAATCTACTTCACACCGAGAAGAAGAAGAAGAAGAAGAAGAAGAAAATGGGGGTAGAAAAAATGCAATTAAATTTTGGTTCATTGTTTGGTTTGGATTAGTTGGGAGTTCTTTAAATATGAAATCATCTTTCATGACTAGTAGCACGTGGTGCCTGCCTGCCTTTGCCCCTACCTTCAAATAAATATAAATATTAACAAACTAACTAAATAAATAAATATAAACCTCACCTCTATTTTTACGTGATAGAGAAGAAAACAAATAGACTTAAAAGGGTATCAAGCACCTTTAATAAGTTAATCTATATGAATAATATCTTTTTTCACTTACACTATTGTTAAGTTACATATTTAATTGATCAATTAAATATAATTTATTTATCAGCTATATATTAAAATATATAGATTATTTTGTACCGAGCACTTTCAACATTTAAAGTTTGGAGTGAAAAATAACATTGCATTGCACCTATTACTTTCTTTTATGACTGAGAATAGGGCATGAACTTAAAGTAGCATTGTTAAAGAGTTTGACTTTAATTTGTGTAATTTATTTGTATTAAGTGTTTATCATGATTAAATAATTTAATGAATGTAGAAATATATGTTTATTGATTATAATTAAGTAAAAGAACTTTATATTCAAATACTACATAACATGCATATATTAGCTTAATGTAAACATCTATCATGGGTAAGTTTTTATTCTTAATTTTTCACGTATTGCATAAAGAATAACATTATTATGTGTGTAATAACATACATCATTATTGTAAATATTTTTTATATTATCGGGTCATTTTTACCTTATATAAATACTTGTATGTATCATTCAAATGACCTGATAGTTTTCATATTTATGACCACAAATTATAAGAACACCTTTTATATGTGTCAAATATTTTATTATTTCTTAAATACAATTAGATAAACATCATCATATTAAATAAGATGGAGAATATATAAATTTTTTTATCGAAATAGTAATGATTGAGGGATAAATTTAATAAATGAATTGGCCAGATTTTTCATAATCATCAAAATGGCGAAAACGCGGGTGGTGGAGCATCTTCAATGTGTAATTTTCGCGTCAGAAAATAAACGGCCTGTTAAATATATTTATACTGAAGGTGCTCTAGTATTCATAAGCTTCCGTGAATATTTTAAATTTTCGAGAAAGACTCATAGTCTCTAAAGCACCTTCAATTTTATTTTTAACATTCAGAGAATCTGCAAAAATTATCTTTTTCTGCACTGACGCAACGATTGGAGACAATTTTTTTAGACCCTAAAATCTCATGCATGTTAAGCCACCTTTAGTCAAATTATAAAGACACTCTTGCATTAGGTGTCTTCTCCATAAATGATCCTTACGTGTCTTTAACATTATTTTTCCGTTCTCATATATATACACACATGTTATACATTGCCATATATGTATATATATATCACTAAGTTCACAAAAATTAGTGAACTTTGTTCTTGAATACATCCTTAAATTTGAATTAGAGAAAAAAAGATTAGTGACCTTTTTATAGTATATTGCTCTCCCTATTTAATAAATAATTTATTGATAATCAAGATTCTTTTTACAGGTCTAAAAATTTCGAATGAACATCATATTAGGATTTCATTGTATTAGGGCGATGTAATATATGAATGATACAGTTAGATATAGTTGTGGTGCTCGCACAGTTGTTAAACATCCATTAAATATTGGATACGATTGGTTAGCTAGAAAGTTGCATATTATAATGAAAACTAATTTGAATGAGTTAAGGCTTGTTAATTCAAGGTAGATGGTCATTTTTCACCTTCAGGGTAATGCTCATCATTCTGAAATTCCAATACTTGACAATGAGTTTTTGCAGGATTTTATGGTGGCAACTGATGTGATGTTTATATGATGAATTTTCATGTGTTGGAGATGTATATTAAAACAGACTAATATTTAGACACGTGCGTTGCATGTGTATTTCAAGATATATAAATCTAATTCTATTATATAATATTTGAAAGTCAGTTTAGATACTTAATTTTTGCCATCTAGAAATAAGAGAAGCATTCAGCATGTGGTCCTATCACATGATATTTGTATTAAAATTTCATATAATTTATAACTTTGCTGCTAAAACTAAATAGAAGAGGAAGTAAAGAAGTAACGTCCACAATCAGCTTGGTAATTAGTCTAATGTTGAAATTTATTTTTTTAAGTACAACAATATAGAAATAACAAGACAACATTATATCCTACTCAAAATCAGTAAGTACTATATCATAGATGAAATTAATGTAACTAAATTTAGTTATATGATAATAATTATGAGAATATACATAGAAAAGAAAAAACTATAAACATAGAGTATATTAAACAAAAGTAACAATAATAAGAATAAGTTATTGCTCCGACAATCTTTTCCGAGTCAATTTTTAACAGTTTTCTTCATACAGTATGAGACATCTAACTTTGACACTCAACAATCAGCTAAATCTTATATGAAGAAAGATGTTTTTATTGAGAATGATTTTTGACAAAATCTAACTGATTTCATGTCTATTTTTGTAAGTGAAAGAAAGAAAATGAAAAGGTTGAAATAAATGAATCAACAATAATTGTTTGTAGGAAGTTAAAAGGAATAAACATTGAATATAAAGATTGAGATAATATGCATGTTACTAAAGTGTCCAAAAATGTAAGCAATATCAAGAATTTGAATAAGCTGCAATAAGTGATATGTATTAATTATTTTTTGGAAGATAAAATATTTTTAAGTACTAAAATATTATAAAAATAGTGTTTGTTAATGAGTAAAATAGTCATCCAATTTTTAATGAATATTTTGATAATTCAATTTTAACTTTAGGGGCTTTCTACTTATATAGTAATATGATGTGTTGGATGTTGATGAGCCCGCACTAATCTAAATTCTCCTTCGTTGAACTTGTTGCATTCTCTTTGAGTCTTAATGAGCTCCTTCCTGATTTTTGCGAACCATCTAAAGATAAGAATTATTTATGGCAAAGACTTTCTAATGCAAGGATGTCTTGGTAAGTTGGTTAAAGGTGTCTTGGCACACATGAACCTTTAATATGTGAAAAAATTATCCCCAGTCGTCATATCAATCGTAGAGAAGGATAACTTTTTCAAACTTTCTGAATTTTAAAATAACATTAAAGGTGTAGTAAAGGGTATGAACCTTTTTTGAAAAATTAAAATATCCATTGAAGGTTCATGGATAATAGAGCATCTTCAACGTAAATATTTTTAACAGACCATTTAATTTCAAACGTGAAAGTTGCACACTAAAGGTGCTCTACCACTTATGCGTTCTTGTCATTTTAGTTATGAAAAACCTGACAAACTCATTTGTTGATTTTGTCTCTCAACCATCATTATTTCGATAAAAAAATCTGCATGGTTTTGTTGACATACATAGTTAAATGAGCGGTAAAAGCTTAGATGATCACTTAATTAAGGATAGCTCCCTTAGAAAGTTACTTCCATTTTATTTTATAATTCAAAAGTTATCAACAATTGATATTTCACCTAAAACGCCATTCAACTAATTTAAATTATTTTTTTATTAAATTTTATTGAAGTGAAATTTTTATTTTAAGCTAAAAATTTAATAGAGTAAAAGTATGTATCTACATTGTACAATTAAATATTAAATTATTTAAAACGTGAATAACGGGGGATGGTCACGGAGTTGTTGAGTGTTGTCAGATGACGGTGTTATAAAAACAAAAGCATACTCGATTTGTTTATACTAAAATACGACATAAACTTCTCATTTTATTATTGTTTGCCAATTGAAATTCATTTATTTCTGTGTTTTTCTTAGCTAATTGACCACATTCTGGCACAACCTTTTGCTTGGCCTATTAGACATTTTATTTATGCCATAAAATGAAAATATGAGACTTTTCAATTTTCACATATAATGGGAAGAAAAAAAAAAGAAAATTGAGTACTACTCTTTGGTCTTTTTTCTTTTTTTCAACATAAAAGGGTGGTGGGAAATAGCGAAATAGGTGAATTTTGACTAAAATTTAGGTGGTGTAGTCGACCGACCCTTCTTCTGCCAATAATGAATATTGCCCGCCCCCCCTCCCCCCCCCCAAACAAAAAAAATTAATACTCCCTCAGTATTAAAATAAATAATATTTTAATTATTTTATTTTATTTTAAAATAAATGATGTTTCATATTATCAAGAAAATATTAATGATGTTCTTTTAATTTTATCTTATTTAAATAAAGAGAGTTTTATAAACTACTAAAAAGTTATATCGTTTTAAAAATATTTGTTAAAAATAAATTATTAAAAATATATTTTACTTTTTAAAAAATAAGTAATTTTTTAAAAAGTGTATTTAAATTAAAAATATTATTTATTTTAAAATAAAAAAATAAATAAAGGAAGTAGAAAGTTGTTTTAAGCAAATCTCCACCTATTTCTTTTTATGGTATCATCCATTAAAGCAAAATTTTGGTTCCCCTTTGTGGATATGTGAGCAAAGTTGTTGGATATTGGTAACTCTGTTCATTAACACGAGGACACATCACACATGAAAGACATTTTGTTAGTGTTTTTCTATTTTTAGTGAAATTTGAATATGAGATCTTTTAATATTAATTATTAAATTTTTTTTTATGTGTATATTTTTATTGTTTTAATTATAAATTATATCAGAGAAAATTTTATAAAGAGATATAATTTAGAGCGCAATCATGGAACATAGATATAGTTAATATATTTGGCAGAATAGTTATATCAGGTGTATTGATAAAAGAATTATATTCAGATATAGGTATTAACTATATTAGATGGGTATAAACTATATCAGATGAGTATTAGTTGTATCAATATATATTGTATCAGTTAAAAAACATGCGAAAGAGTTGTATTAACGCGCGTGTGTATTACGTATTTATTAAAGAATTCAAGTGTAGCTATATTTCGTAAATTTTTAAAATTGTGGCTATGTTCATAAATATAGTTTATAATATTTTATACATATATTTTACGGAGTTAATATCTCAAAATGCCGCACAATTATGACAATTTATGTTATAAAATTATTAAGCTTTAGTTTGTATTAATAAAATCACTCAATGTATAGTTTTTCTTACAAAATCATTAAACTAAATATATCATAAAATAAAATCTTACATGATACAATAATTTAATTTTTTTATATCATGTAAACAAGAAGTCCACAAATAAATAAAATAAAATAAAATTCATTTCTTAAACCCAATACATTCAATCGCACATTAATTTGGATTTCGTCTAAAATCTTTTCATAAGTATTATATATGTTATTATTAAAACATAAAACGATGTGATGTTTGATGGAATTCGCTCGTAGAAAATCTAAAGATAATAATGATACTACCAACACAGATAATTCTTATATTTAGGCTTGATTTATTTACATACATACATACATATATATATATATTGTGTTGCTTTAGTTCTTTATATTTATTAAAATTGAGTATTGTGTATGTTATTATTAAAACATAAGACAACGTAACTTTTTATGGAATTGACTAATAAAATATGTGAAATTCTTAAACTGAGTAAGCCACCGAAACAAACTTCTGCATATTCATTTTACCTAATTCGCACAAGAAATATTTAAATACTTCTTTCGGCCCTTAATTATAAAAAACAGTGAATGAGTAAATGTTTACATTTCATTCAAACTTTCAGAAACAATTATTATTATTATTAGAATCATGTAATTAATGACTTTTATATGGTATAATTTGGATAAAAGTATTGAAAACAAAACCTTATCTCGACTTATTTTTTCAATTTAAATAATATGCATGCATATTTTTTATGAGCTAACTAATTTCATCAAAGATATATAACTATTACTTTGTCATAGATATAATATAAATAAAAAATAGCTAAGTTGAATGATTTTAGATAAAACTAATTTTTAATGTGTGGGGGCGGGTGGGGTATAAGAAATAAATTTTTTTATGAAAGAAAATTATATGGGGTCCATGTTTATATGACATAAAAAATTAAGTTATTTTGTCATGTCAGATTTTCTTATATGATATATTTAGTTGAGTGATTTGTGAAATTTTTTTATAAATTGAGTGATTTTATTGCTACATTCAAAGTAATGACTTTGCAACATAAATTCTCGTAGTTGAGTAAGCTTTTGAGATATTAACTCCATATTTACGTTATTAAATTATTAATCATGATAAATTAAAGCAATTTAATGTATTTTATATAAATATCAGATGGAGGTAAGTATATACCAAATCATGCTGAGCTATACAAAAGTTCTCTAAACCTATGTTGAGAGATACTTTGGCACACAACTTTCATTAAACTAGTTTATATGTATGTGCCTCGCGCGTGTCCCTCAATTAATAAGAATAAATTTATAAAAATGACATAAATAATATTTAAAAAATATGTTTATGTAATAATATAAGAATCTGATAAATATTGTGATGAATAATTAGTTTGTTTAATCAATAATTGATTGATATATAAGTTAATAAATAATTGATTGATATATAAGTTAATAGAATTGTAATTAATTTTAAAGTTTTAAATGTTAGGATTTTAAATACAGATCAAATAAGAAACAATTTAAGAAGTAAAATTTTAGTCAACTTTAAAATACTAAATATTAGGAGTTTTACCTTTTACAAATTAGTAAAGATCTATAATAATTAAGTAACAACTAATTGAGAAAAAATAGTAAATGATAATTTATCTATTGTAGAATATTTTAATAAAGGGCAAGAAGTTCAATCAATATTTTTAAGGATCTTCATGCTTATATCTACAAAGAATATTTTATTAAGTAAATAGGAGTAAAATATTATGTATATATTGAATGTTAGATTAGTTGATGAAATCTAAAGAAATTACCAAAGATTGTTCTATCAGAAGATCGTATTGCATCTTCAGACGAAATAAAATTACTTGAAAAAGTAACAGTAGAAAAGCGATTGTTGCATTCCTAAACTATAGTGTTGTCATTGAATCCAAAATCAATCTTCTTGTTTACTGATTCAAAACTAGGATTAACATTATTAATGGTTCTGTTTATGATGTAATAGATTTTGTCTTTTTGTAAATATCTTTTCCACTTTTCAATATAATTAGTGAAAAGTATAGCATGAATTTTTGTACACTGCAAAAAATTAAACTTTAATGGTAAAAAAAACACATATATATAAATAAAATATAATAAAAATATATAAGAACTCAAACATATATATAAAATATAATACAAAAAAGAATTATAATATGAACAACTTGAACTAATATAGAATCCAAATCATAAAATAAAATTCATAACATGAAAAGAAGAAGAAGAAGAAGAAGAAGATAGATAAACACGAAAACATACCAGATTGAAGATTTAAATTAAATTCTGTAATCATAAATCTTTTTATAGAAATAGAAGAATTTATAATTAAAAAAAATTAAAAATATTAGAATATAAAGATGAAAAAAAGCAAAAAAGAGTATAAAAAAAAATAAAAAAATTCGTGTATGTAAAAGGAAACAAAAAGATCAAAAAAAAAATATTCGTACCATCAAAAAGGAAAAGTAAATATTCCAAATCAAAAAGAAAAATATTTTTTTTAAAATTATTATTATTATTATTATTATTATTATTATTATTATTATTATTATTATTATTATTTACACTATAAAATAGAGTTATGTCACAAATAGAAAATCTAATATAATAAAATAAGATAGAAAAAATTCGTGACTATCAAAGAAAAAAACTCGATGTAATTTTTATTTATTTTTTAGGTTTACACCATAAATAGAATTTATGCCACAAATAGAAAATCTAATATGACAAAATAAGGTGATAAAAATAATTTTAAATAATAATTATGTAAAAATAATAAATGACTATTTTGTCTTGCAACGTCTTTTAATAAATGGCAAAAAATTCAATCAACATTTTAAAGTGACTTCACACTTTTAATATATAGACTAGTCTATGCGTACGCGCCTTACGCGTGTCCCTCGTATTACTAACAATAAATTTATAAAAATAACATAAATAATTTTTAAAAGATGTGTTTGTGTAATAATATAATAATTTAGAAAGAAAATTATGAATTTCAAATTGATAAATGATTATGTTTAAGAGTTTGATCTAATCTAATAATTCTTTCTTCAATTTGTTCTAATAATTGTTTCAATGAAACACAAAGGTCATAGAAATAACATTTGATTGAAAGGTAAAAAAAAATCATTCGCTTTTACATGAGCACTTAAATGCATGCATTAAATGTATATATAATATTAATTTTTTCAATATATTCCAAATAAGGAAGAATTTAATACACAAAATTTGATTAATTTTAAAATTCTAAATATTAGAAAAATAATTAAACTACTATTTTGTCAAGTGTTGAACTCTATTTTAAAAGGGTAAAAAGATGAATAATATTTTGCTATGAGGCTTCGTATTTTAAATGTTTAGTAATAACTTAATTTTAAACTTTTCATTTTAGCCTTTATGAGATGATTTCAGCTTAATTTTTTTTCTCTTTCTCTTAATCTATATGTTTAGTCAAACACTTCACATAAATTTGAAATAGAAAAAATAGTGTAGGTTTAACTAAAGAGAGTGAATAACAAAGCACCCGATTTTATTGAAGTAACCCAACTTAAAGTATGTTGTGTTCCTATATTTTTTTTTTCAAATTATGCATTTTTTTTAAAAGAAGAAGAAGGAGGGAGAGGAATTCACGTATTAATACATAATAAAATTACACTCTTTAGTTTATTTTTTTGCATATTGAAAGTGATGGATAATTGGTTAGTTTAATAAATAATGGATTGATAAATAAGTTAACAAAATTGTAATTGATTTTAAAATTTTAAATGTTAGGACTTCAAATAAGAAGCAAAATTTTAGTTAATTTTAAAATACTAAATATTATGAGTTTTACCTTTTACAAATTAATAAGGATCTATAATAATTAAATAACAACTAATTATGAAAAATTGTAAATGACAATTTTATCTATTGTAGAATCTTTTAATGAAGGGCAAAAAGTCCAGTCAACATTTCTAAAGACTTTTGTGCTTATATCTACATTGAATATTTTGTTAAGTAAATAGGAGTAAAATATTATGCATATATTAAATGTTAGATTAGTTGATGAAATATAAAGAAATTATCAAAGATTGTTCCATCAAAAAATTGTATTGCATCTTCAAACGAAACAAAATTGTTTGAAAAAGTAACAATAGAAAAATGATTGTTACATTCCTGAATTATAGTGTTGTCACTGAATCCAACTTTAATCTCCTTGTTTACTGATACAAAATTAGGATTAACACTATTAATGCGTCCGTTTATGATGTAACAAATTTTGTCTTGTTGTAAATATTTTTTTTTCACTTTTGCTATAATGAAAATTATAGCATGAACTTTTAGGTCCTGCAAAAAGTTAAGCTTTAATGGTCAAAACTACACACACACACAGACACACACACATGCGCGCACGCACACACACAAAAAATACAATAAAAATAGATAAGAACTCAAACATATATGTAAAAATATAAAATATAAATATAGAATATAATACAAAAAAGAATTATTACCTCTTCGTCAATTAATACTTTAGTCATTTGTGTGCATTCCTTTGTTGCCTTTTTATACTCTTTTACTAATCCAGCTCCAATTACGAAGATTTTTATTATCGAATAAGAATCATATTGCCTGAAGTTGTTAATTGGTACAATTTTGTTCACTAAATCCTTTTCAGATTCCATTACAAGATTAATCTAAGATAAATTATGCACAAGAATTATAATTATAATAATCTTTAATTTTATCAAAAAAAAAATATTTTATGAGATGAAGAGATTACTCTACCTAAATAGATGAAACTTGTGAATGTACGAGTAGATGAAGAATGTCATTTACAAGTAACACAAAATTAGGTCACATGATTCAATATAAGACTCAATTAAAGGAGAAAACATATTAATATTAGACTCAACTAAACGGAAAAATCTAAATAAATTACTTTGAATATAAACAACTCGAGCTCACATAACAATTACTATTGTCTTTTTTAAATCCACAACATAAAAAAATTCATAACATGAAGAAAAAAAGAAGAAGATAGATTAACATGAAAATATACAAGGTTAGAGATTGAATCAGAGGTGTTGATGTAGAAGAATTGATGAATTAAATTATATAATTATAAATATTTTTATAGAAGTGAAAGAATTTATAAATCAAAAAGAATTTGAAAGTATAAAAATGGTAAGATATTATTATTAAAAAAAAGTATCAAAAAGAAAAAAAATCCTAACTATGAAAAAATTAAAGGAAAAAAAAGGAACAAAACTTCCTACCCTAAAATAAAAAGAAGGTTTTCTAAAGAAAAAGGAAGTAATACTTTCGTGGAGGTTGTTAGCATTATTTATTTATTGTTATTTATTTATTATTTTTTTAAAGATTTATATTATAATAGAGTTATGTCACGAGTATAAAATCTAATATAATAAAATAAGGTAAAAAAAAATCGTGATTATCAAAAAGAAAAAAGATGGAAACTTTTTATTTTTTTAAATTTACACCACAAATAGAAAATCTAATATGATAAAATAAGGTGATAAAAATAATTAAAAATAATAATTCTGTAAAAATGATAAAATGACGACTTTATAATTGTATAAAAATAGTAAATGATGATTTTGTCTACTGCGATATCTTTTGATGAAGAGCAAAAAGTTCAACCAACATTTAATATAATATAGATAAATGAGTTGCAGGGAAAAAATAAATAAAAATTATCATATTTGATGGAAAAATTAAAGATCATTTCAAAATAGGGGCAATTCATACAAAAACTTCAATGTTCTCTTAATAGATTAATTTTTTGTTGTTCTAAGGACTCAAAATCAAAATATTTTAATTAAGGGTTAAGAAACCTCAACCAATTTTATCAATAAGAGGAAAAAAAAAAGAAATTGATATACTAGACGTAAGACACCCATCAAAATATTATCTAGCAAAGATATTTTTTTGTATATATAGTAATGTATAATAAACATAAAATATACATTAAAATATATATGTGTAAGTATTTGATGCACTAAAATATACATTTTTAATATAAAATAAATGTATTTTTTGGCAAGCGGATATAATTATTTTTGGCTAATCGGTCACAGTCGAAAAGAATAAGGATTCTCTCCGCCTCATTTAATTTTTTCTCACGCCCATTAAGAAAATAACTAATACAAATTATAGTTTAGGACAAACTATATTTGATAAAGACAAATAGATTTTTTTCTATTAAATATTATACATATTTATGTAATAATAAAGATATAATTCAAAATAGTTATCAGCTTTAAATTAAAATCACTATTATCTTATATAAGTATCTTGCACCTAATTCAAATTGACGGCTCTAAGCAAGGAGAGGATTGTATATAAATGGATGAAAGTGATTAATGAGCGGGCACAAGATATAGGTGCATTGGGGATGGTTGTTTGGTTGTGGTTGGGGGTTAGGTATATATGAATATCCCATGCATTCATCAATTAAATTCATGGTCAAATACAGAGACAATATATTTTAATTTATTTTTATCTTCTATTTTGGTATTTAATTTTAATTCTTTATGTATTATTTATTAATACATGTAGAATAGTTTATACCAGATAATTTTTTTTATATTTAAAAAATAAAATTGAAGAGTTAAAATGAAGCAAATATCCACCTGAAATGTCAAAATAAAATACAAGGATAAATTAAAGAAGTTTGGCCTAAACTACTATTAGCATTTCTTTTTATATTTTAACATCTTCCATGGCGTCATCATATGTTCGTCTCTTATTGAGGATTATTTTTTAACAAATAAGGCAAAGAGGGTATTTTTCTTTTCCTAATGAAGTCCTTACGTTTGTCCAAGTGTTCATTTGTGAAATTGTTAATTGATTTTTTATGGTTTTTAATATCATGTAAAGATTAAGAGATATAGTTGTTAGTTACTTGCGGGGGTCTACAAGCTACCTACTCATTAAATAACCTTATTTTAACAACTATATATTAATAGTACATAATTGAGTGTGTTTAGTATGAAAAAAAAATATTTTCTTTAAAGAAAGGTTGGTATCTTATTTATTTTTTAGTATTTGGTAAAAAAATAAAAAAAATTATTATTTTAAAAAAATTTATATGTAATCTAACAAAACATTACGGGGTGTGGGATGGAGTGGGGAGTAGAGGTGAAGGATGGGATGGTCAAGCAGTGAGGGTTAGGAGCGTTGGGTGGATGAAGATAGAGGAAATAATGAACTTAGATTGTATAGAACTTATTTTTTTCTTTAAAAAAAATTATTTTTCTTATTTTTAAAAAATTTATTTTGATAAACGTATATATTTTCTAAAAAGTATTTTACCCTATATCAAACACACCCTAAAGAAAAAATGCATAAATATGTGAAAGACATATCTTGAACATATTTATTAAGTTGATGTAAGCCCTCGATACAAATAAATATTTAACATTTAATATTATTGGTATTATTACTCGTACCAATCTTTGCTAGACATTTATATTGGATATATCAAAGAGTAGTACACTACAACTCATATTCAATTACTTTTTATTGAGCTAAAGTTCAATCAATAAATATTTTTTTATAATGACTTTGTGATAGAATATTATACTTTGTTATGAACTTTTACTTAATTTGATAAGATTATATAATAATCAAAGAAATTTTGATAGTTTTCACAACTTTCAGGATTTTTATGTTCATGAGAAGACAATACAACTTAAGAATTCCAAATTACATGTCCAAACAAAACTTCAACTTCATCACATATGATTTCATATCTTGATTTCATTTCGCGCGGACAGATGAGCCCCAAGTGATCATATGAGAAACCAAACACCTCAAATATTTTTAAAAAACTTACATAGATGCCATAAAAAGTAAAGTATTTACGTGAGAATACCCCTTTACTTTGTTGTCCCCCAAAATAATTTACCCTATCTCAGTAGTTTCTTTCTCGTGCTGACATCATGGTGATGTCAGCATTCATATAGAAAATTAATTAATTTGACTACAGCAAAAAATAATTTACGAAAAATACTAAAATCACTAGCTTATTTATTGAAACCAAAATTAACTAAAAACATATTTTATAAATTTTTGTTCATCTATTTTTTTAAAATCATTATTCTTTATCTTTTTCACCATAATCTGATTTCATGCTCAATTTTGGCTCATTTCTTTTCTTGATCTTTAAATTTTTTTTTTTCTCCTTGTTCATTTTTATTATTTTGTACTTTTTTTCTCATTTTTTCTCTTTATTTTTTATTCAAACTTCTTTTTTCGTTCATTTATTTTTTCTCAAATCACGTTATTCTTTATTTTTTAATTATAATCTAATTTCGTACTCAATTTTTGCTTCTTTATAAAAAAAATCTGTTTTCTTTTCCCTTTTTATTTTATTTATTGTTTGTTTTTTCTAATTTCATTTAATTTTTTTTCTCCATAATTGCTTTCATTCATTATTTTTTTCTCTTTTCATTTCCTTTTGTTTTTAAATTTTTGATGATTTTCATTGAGGTCTGTTTCAACTTTCAATAAGACATTCCTCAATCTTCCATGATACTACAACAATATATCTATACACTAGAATGATATCATTAAGACCCGTTTTAGTCTTTTAGTGAAAAACTTCTCAGTCTTAAGTGATATCATCACAATATATCTATATACTATCATGGTATCATTGCGGTTTGTTTTAATCCTTTAATGAGGCACTCCTCAGTCCTTTATGATACAATCATAGTATATTTATATACTAGATGGTATCATTGAGGTTTGCTTCAATCCTTCAGTGAGACTCCTCAGTCCTCCATAATACCATCACAGTATATCTATATATTGTCATGCTATCATTGAGGTCTCCTTCAGTTCTTCGATGAGACATTCCTCAGTCCCAATGATACCATCATAGTATATTTATATACTAGCATGATATCATTAAGATCTGCTTCAGTCTTTTAGTGAGAAACTTCTCAGTTTTCAATGATACCATCACAGTATGTTTATATACTGAATGGTATCATTGAGGTTTGCTAAGGTCCTTCAGTGAGACACTCTTCAATACTATATGATACCATCAAAGTATATTTATATACTGGATGGTATCATTGAGGTCTGCTTCAATCCTCCATGATATCTATATACTGTTAGGCATCATTGAGGTCTCCTTCAATTCTTCAGTGAGACATCCATCAGTTCAAATAATGCCATTATAGTATATTTATATACTAGCAAATATCATTAAGGTCTGCTTCGGTCTTTTAGTGAGAAACTTCTGAGTGTTTAATGATACCATCACAATATATCTATACACTATCTTAGTATATTGAGGTTTGCTTCAGTCCTTAATAAGACACTCCTCAACCCTCTATGATACCATCATATTATATTTATACATGGTATGGTATCATTGATGTTTGCTTCAGTACTTCATGACACCATCACAATATATTTATATATATACCACCGTGGTATCATTGAGGTCTCCTTCAGTTCTTAAGTGAGATACTCATCAATCCTCCATGATACCATCACAATGTATCAATGTAGTGTTGTGGTATCATTGAGGTATACTTTAGTTCTTAAATGAGACACTCCTCAGTCCTCCATGATACCATCACAGTATATTTATATACTGTCGTGGTATCATTGAGGTTTGCTTCAATTCTTCAGTTAGACACTCCCGAGTTCTCCATGATCCAATTATAGTATATTTATATACTGTCATGGTATCACTGGACCCTGCTTCAATGAGACACTTTTCAGCCCTCTATGATACCCACATGATATATATCATATACTGACATACTATCATAAAAATAAATAATTAAAAAAAAATAAAACAAAATAAAAAAGAAGATAACAAGAGAAAAAAAAGGAGTCAACAGGAGAAAAATAAAGTAAAAGAAAAGAGAAAAAAGAACAAAAGGAGAATATGAAACGTAAAAAAAAAAGAGAAACAAAAAGAGAATAACATTAATTGTTGGGAAGAAAGAAACTAAAATAGTTTTTTTGTTAGTTCATTAATTGCTACTACTATGAGGGTGCATTAGTTGCTACTATAAAAAAAAATAAAGACAATAAAAAGAAAATAAGTCATGGCCTAATTATTTAATTTTTTATATTTTATTCATGTAAAAATTATTAATTAATATCTTTATCTTAAAAATCGAGAAACAAAAAAATAAAAATATATAAATTAACCATAAAAAAGGAGAATTATGACCAAAAAACGAAAAAAAAGAAAACAAATAATAATAAAGTTAGCAAGTAACATCTATAATGCAGAATAAAAGGAGACAAAATAATGAAAATAATCAATGAGAAAAATACAAGACAAAAAAATAAGAAGAAAGAGGATAAAAAAATAAAAATAATAAATGAGAAAAAGATAAAAGTAATTAATGAAAGAACAAAACTAATAAATGAAAGAACAAACAAAAAGAAAAAGAATAGAAATAATGCCACGTGGTAAAAAAAAAAAAGGAGATATTTTAGATAAATAATTTAACAAAAATAGATATTTAATGAAATTAGTTAGAAAAAGAACAAATCAAGATAGGCATTTTATATAGTTTTCCCAATATTTTATCATTCATCAAGGAAGTGATTGTGTTGCAGGTTGAATTGAATTAATTTCCAGCAAATATGAAATCCTATCGGTGACTGATTTTCCACCACTAGCATGATTGTTATAATAAAATAATGACAATTATTTCAAATGAATTGTGTGAGGACAAATAAATGTTTTATCTAAAAAAGAAACATTCAAATCGAAAGGTGACATGAAAACCTCTGAATAATTGATTTTTCTTTTTCCAGAATTAGTAGGATTATTATGACTCTTGAAATTAATGATGATGAATATAGGAGGACAATTGACACAATTCATCATGATAAATTTCACAACGTATTTCTTTACTATTGTGAACCTTTTTTTCTTAAAAACAAAGTAAGGTACTTATATTCATTCACTCATTCCATCTATAATATATTTGACCTTAGCAAAGAGGAAAACGACAACAATTTCCAACCACATGGACAATCTAAACAAGAATTGCGAATTTGAAGTGAGGCACAAAATATCATAAAGTTGCATATTTTGTGCTTTAAATAAGATAAATCTTCTAATTTTTATATTTTATTAAGTATAAATTCTTCAAAAACTATAATTTTATTTAAACACAACGTGCGAATATCATAAATACAAGAATATAAATTTATGTTCCTCTAAAAAAAATAGAAAAAAATTACATAATTAAGCAAATCTTACTACATATTTACAATATATAACTAGACTTTTAAAAAATTATAAAAAATAGCAAGATAATTTTACATATTTACTATTTTTTTCTGTAATTAATTTCAAGGATAGTGCTGTTTCTTTTAAAAAATAACATAAATTAAAATATCAATACAAAATAGGATAAAAGTGCAATTGACCCATAGAAAAGTATTTAAAAAAAATAAAAATCATGACGAAATAGAGAGTGAAGTGTAAATGACTTAAATTTTGTGTAAATGTAGAAGAAATTATCCATGTCATTGTCTGTGTCCTTTATTGTTGTTGCCATATTCCCCTTATATTAGTAGATTGTATATGCGGTGCCCACTTTTGAATCGTGCACGACTTATTCACCTCTTACCCAACCTAACTCACCTACTTTTATAGTTTAAATATAAAATTCATGACTCGTTTTTATTTATTTGAAATTGGTTATTAAGATTTATTTTTAAAAAACTTATTCATTACGGTCAAATCAATGTTTACACACGTTTATGGGCATCTACTTATCATTAATGATCATATTTGTTAATTAATCAATCATAATAAAGTTTGATTTGTTTGGTGAATTTTTCTTTTTTTATCTTTATTATGTCAGAATATGTAATTTTCGATATAGATTTAGATCTCGATTTCTCAGTTGTTTTTAAACACAATGTGCATATACAAAAGCTATAATATAAAAAAACCTAATCTGAACCACATTTTTAAAATAGATCCAAATAATTTTTTAAATTTCAATTGCAGCACTCCACATCCATAGGCCCTTTTTGTTTGTTGGCTGATAACTACTGCAGTTGACAGTGTCAGTGTGGGCGGGCTAAAAACTTATTTACGTCATGTGTTTATAGCAAATCGTATTAATTTAATTATGATTTAAGTAATAAATAAAAATTAATTATAGTTTTGTGATAATGATATTTATAAAGATGTGTATTATGTATTTATTAAATTAATATAAATTATCAGATGTGATTATTTATCGTGAATATAGATTTTATGTGTAAAATGAGAATATCAAATAAGCAATATTAGTATACCTAATAAAATTTTTAAAAAATAATATATGTTTATTCTTATAAAGTAAAGATATTATTTTCGATCATGGAGGAAAAAAAAATATAGATAGTAAAGATTTTGGCAGTATTTCTTGAGTCTGACAGGTTGGTGTGGGTTTTCATATTTTGGCAGGCCTGATTATATAATTTCACATACGGTGGTGGTTAATATTTTATTAGTCCATATCTTTGAGTATTTTTTGATATCTTATGTTTGTTAGAAATCATTTTAAAATCATATCCGCGCTAAATGCCTTATTAATCTATTCTATATTAAAAGCATAAATGTCGTTACAAATATTAATTAAATTTTTTATTTTTTATTAAAACACTTTATAATGAATAAAATTATTATTTATTATTTTTTTAAAATAATTTTTATTCTAATATTTAAGATTTTAAAATTAATTAAGTTATAGATATTAAAACTTTATTTATTTGTAAATGGTAAGAACTTCTAATATTTAATATTTTAAAATTGCAAAAATTTTGCATCTTAAATCTTTTAATACGTTGAATTCTTTCTTTTGTTCTTAAAAATTATACACACACATACACACAATATATTTTAAGTTTTTTCAATTAATCGAGTGCTTTTGTAATTCTCTTTAGTTAAATCTACACTGTTTATTCTACTTCAAATTTACAAGAAGGTGTTTAATTAAACACATAGATTAAGAGAGAGGAAAACTTGAGTTAAAATCATCTCATAAAAGGTAAAATGAAAAGTTTAAAATTAAGTTATTACTAAATATTTAAAGTATGAAGCCTTATATCAAGATATCATTCATCCTTTTACCTTTTAAAAATAGCGTTGACACTTGACAAAATAGTTATTAATTATGTTTAAAATATTCAGAATTTTAAAATTAACAAAATTTTATCTATTAAATCTTTCCTTGTTTGAAATATATAGAAAATATTAATATTAATACATAATTACATGTTGAATAAAACTGTACTTATAATGCAAATCAATCTTATATTTAGGGTTTTTAAAATACAATTTAGAAAAAGGGCCACCCGATGCATAAAGCATCCTGCATTAATAAGGTCCGGAGAAGAATCGCACCCAAAAAGTGTGATATAAACAGTTTACTCTAATCACAAGCAACTGTTTCCATTAATTTTGATGAGTCTTTCTTAATTAGTTTGGACAACTAATTACAAATAAATAAATACGTTATTAATATGATATGAATTTATTAGTGTCAAAATAAATCAGTAATAACTCATAATACAATTTTGTAAGTGCTAATTGTTTAAACTAATAATTTATACTATATGTTCTATTCTACTATACAACTTTGTATTACAATACGTCTTCGTAATGCTAATATTTATATTAAATTTTAATTTGTGAATAGTGAAGTAACACAGATTTTGTAATAATTAACATGAAATATATACATATAATGCATGCATTTAAATGCTCACATAAAAATGAATGACTTTTTACCTTTCAACCAAACACTATTTTTACGACGTATTTGTTATTGAAATAAATTTAGAACAAACTGAAGAAAGAACTACTTGATTTGATCAAACTCTTAAATATAATCATTTATCAATTTAAAATTCATAACTTTCTTCTAACTTCTTATATTGGTAAACAAACACATCCTTTAAATATTATTGATATTTTTTAAAAAACTATTCTTATTAATATCAGAGATACGCACGAAACGCGTATGCTAAGACTAGTCCCTTTATTAAAAGGTGTCACTGGAAAAAGAAAAATTACGACTGACAACTTTTGTAATTAAATAGCAAAAAATAATCGATAATTCTATTTAATGATAGATTATTTAACTACATTTTTAATTTTTAGTTATTTAATGATAAGTTAGTGACAAATTATGTAAACTAACTTTTATATATATATATATATATATATATAATGAATTAATTTGATAATTCACTTTTAGTTAAAATATAATAATCATTTACAAATATTTAATATGTTTAATTAATATGTGCTGGTGGTGGAAACATCTCAATTTTTTACCGTAAATTTTAGGTATTTTTATTTTTAAAAATTAAGTAAAGCCGAAAAAAGGGCATACAAAGATTTTACATAAATTAGAATAAAAATATTATTTTCAATAAAATTTCTCATATTACTGACAAGAATTTAAATTATATCGATCCATTGTGTTTTGAATTTTGATTTCTTAGAAACGAATAACATTTGACATCACTTTTTGAACTCAATATTTACTAGGTTTGTGGAGATTATATAAGGTTAAAATTCTTTTGATCAATCTACAGGAATTCTCAATTCAATCTAAATAAATCATAATTTTAAACGACTAGCCACCATTGTGTCTACCATGGTTAAGTAGGGGTGAACTTGCTACTATGTGGGCAATTTTGATTCGATAATTTTAATTTTTAAAAAATATTATATTAAATTAATTTAATATTTTAAAGTTTGATTTTGATATTTTGTGGTACAATAAAATGGTAATCATAGTTTGTTTAACTCCGGCTTTTATGTACTCATATAATGAAAAATTATGACTTTAACTTTTCAAGAAATGACTCAATTATATTATATTAACACCTTACACATGTAAAAATATTTCAAAACATATAAGCAATTCCCTTGGTTAATCAATTACACAAAATAAATATTTTAATCAAGATAGACTAACCAAAATTTCCACGTCAAAATAATTACTTTTGCATTAATAATATTTTATATATTTATTTATATCATAATAATATATATGAATCTATTCCTCCTGCAACAAATGGATCAAAACCTTTCATGCCCAATACTGGATTTACAGGTTGTACTTTTTCCGTTAGTCCATAAGGACCGAACACCATATTCCCGGACTATACAAGCCTGTGACAATAATCCATAACAGGAACAAAAATTGTGTACCTGTTAACAACAACGAAAGTTTCACAGAACCTTTGTTGAAGAATTACTCCAAGCCGAACTTTGCAACATTAGAAAATAAAGTGATGATCTTCACCAACTAAATGCCTTAATTTTGTGTATTAAAGATCTGTTTTATGTTGAAGAATTTTTGTTCTCAGATAGAAGCAGAAAGGAAAAAGTGTCTGCTTATTTTTCTCTTGTTGCTTCTTTATACAGAGTAGGAGTAAGTTACTTAACATAACTCCCATTTACTTTTCACGTTCAGTTTTGGAGGAGTTTTAGGAATGTGGTAACTCCTTCCAAACTTGTACATCCTATCTCTCCTAACCGTAACTTTTTACATTTAATTTTTGGAGGAGTTTTAATAATGTGGTAACTCCTTCCAAATCTATACATCCTACTTCTCCTAATTGAGTTGGATCAGCCCGTATGGAGCGACCCACGACCCAAAATTCAACATCTCCCACTTCTCTCGTGATGGGCTAGATCCACAACACATGAAATTCATACATGGAAGTAGTCAGTGCGACCTGCGAGCATCAGGAGCTATACTTATTAAGATTTTTAAAAGAGCTCTACGTAGGAATTCAATCACATGCGGAAAGAATTCAATATTAACATGAGGATCTTATTACTTGCAATACATCAAACATCATTCGCTACTCCAGTAGCTTACTTATCCGATCCCTCATCCTCTAAAGAAGTAAACTCAAGTTCATGTTTAACTTTATATCCGCAATTACACTTGACACCTTTATGGTAAGTGTAATGGTTGGCCAGTGTATACAAGTTAAATTATTATTTTTAATTGTCTTTCCTTTCTACTCGAATCTATCAGTTTCAGATCAACTGCTTTCCTAGACATGCATTGCATTGTCGTATCGCTAATAGTTATTAGTGACACGCTAAAGTAACAACATTGATTGAAACTTTAAGAAATAGCCAAAGGTCGAAGAGTATTCCAACAAAAAATTCATACAACTTTTCGGGGTCTCACACAATGAAGGAGCAGGGATTTATTCTTCCATTAACCCATTGATCGCTTAGCACACGTGGTATGAAACACATGCTACGGTTTTCTCGCCTTATATTGGTATATGTGTCTCATTTATTTTATTTATTTAACACCCTACAAATCTTGATCTAGAAACCTCTAGATGTCTAATATGAGTTTCTCTCTTTAGTGATCCTCAAATTTTTTTTTAGAGAGACTCACATCTGACTTATAAAACAAGTCATACATAGTTGTGTAACTCATCTCTTTACGTTAAGACGTTAGAGGTAATTGCTCGTATGAGAGAGCTAATCTCGCGGCTTGTTCGATACATTTTATCAGTAAAATATAGCATCACATGCATATGAGATGTTAATATAAATTATAAGAGTCAAATATTTATGAAAAAATTATAACAACTAATTCATTTTATAATACACAATATTATCATATCCTACACAAACCTAGAGCATAACATGTTTCTCGAACAAGTCTCTAGATATTGCCTTTATAAAAGGATCAGCTATCATTTCTCGTGTAGGAATATATTGCAAATTTATTTCTCCACTTGCTACTATGTCTCTTACAAAGTTATACTTGAAGTCAATGTGTTTGGTCTTGCTATGATACTTAGGATCCTTCGTGTATGCGATAGCCGCTTGACTGTCACAATATAAACTCATGGGACCCTGAGAATTCTTCGTAATATTTTAATGCTCAAAGAATCTCTTTAACCAAACAACTTCTTGTACTGCAAATGCACAAGCCACAAATTCAACTTCCGTAGTTGAAAGGGTTGTGCAAGTTTGTTTCTTACTTTTTCATGAAATAGCACCACCATTAAGTAAGAAAGCATAGCCGGAGGTTGATTTGCTATCATTCCGGTCTCCAGTCCAATCAGCATCTGTATAACCTCTTATGAGTAAATTAGATCCACTATAGCATAGTAAATAATCTGTAGTTCCTTTCAGGTATCTTAAAATCCTCTTCACTGCTTTCCAATGATCTCTTCCGGAATTGGATTGATACTTGCTAATTAGACCCACGGTATAACAAATGTCTGGGCGAGTACACATCATAGCATATATCAGACTCCCGACAACACTAGAATATGAAACTCGAGATATATCTTTCTTTTCTTTTCCAGTCGTTGAACACATTTCAAGGCTTAAAATTTCACCTCTTGCTATTGGAGTATCCATGGGTTTGCAACTATCCATACGAAAGCGTTCTAATTTTTTTTATATATGTTTCTTGAGATATACTTAAAAACTTCTTGGAACGATCTCTTTGGATTTTAACACCTAATATATAATATGTTTCACCTATGTATTTCATGTCAAATGACTTTGAAAGCCATGAGTTGATGATTTTCATATACTCTATGTTATTTCCGACTAATAAAATATCATCCATGTAAAGAGAAATAATTGCAAATATTCCATTGAACTTCTTCATACAGATGCGATGGTCTTCATCTATCATGGTGAAATCAAATAAAATTACCTTCTTGTGAAATCTCTGGTACCACTGCCTTGAAGACTGCTTCAGGCATAAATTGATCTTTTCAATTTACAAAGTTTTTTTCTTGGCCTTTAACAGAAAATCCTACAGGTTATTCCATGTACATTTCCTCGTTTGATTCTCCAATGAGAAAAGCGGTCTTCACATCTATTTGGTGCAATTCTAGATCTAAACGTGCAACAATAGTCAAAAGTAATCGAATAGAGGTAAACTTCATAACTGGTGAAAAAGTTTCCTCATAATCTATTCCAGCTTCTTGAGTAAAACTTTTGCCACCAATCGCGCCTTGTACCTTTCTATTGATCCATCTGATTTGCATTTAACTTTGAGAATCCATTTGTTCCCAATAGCTCTACGCCCAAGAGGAAGGACAACAAGATCCCAGACTTTGTTGATTTTCATAGACTCTAATTTTTCTTTTATCGCTTTCATCTACTCATCTTTTCTAAGACTCTTTAAAGCTTTAGTCACAGTATTAAGCTTATCCAATTATGTGGGAGATACAAGAAAACATAATCCTCAATCTCATAAGATTATGTGGGTACATCTTTTCTTGAACTCTTACGTAATTGAAGTTTAGATTCCTCCATAGGATTTTGGGATTCAAAACTCCCATTTGGATCAGGAACCAATTCTTGATTTATTGAATTATCAAGCAAGTCTGAAAACATTGTCTGATCATCTGAATTCATCATTTCATAAAGAGACTCACTCTACTTTATTTCACTTTTTTTGGGAAAATCATTTTCTAGAAATTTGATATCTCGTGATTTAATTTCAGTAGTATTACCATCCTCCAATTCACCAATGAGCACATATCTTTTGGAGTGTTCTGAGTATCTTATAAAGATATATTTCTTTTCTTTTGGACTCAATTTACCAAACTTACCAAAACGATCTTTTACATATGCAGTACAACCCCAAAGTCGTAGATCATTAAGGTTTGATTTATGACTACTCCAGAGTTCATAAGGAGTGGAAGGTACTGATTTAGAAGGCACTTTATTTAATATGTAGGCTGCAGTCAATAATGCATCTCCCCAAAATGAGATAAGTAAATTATCTTGTACCATCATGGACCTTGTCATGTCCAATAGTGTTCTGTTCCTTCTTTCAGCTGCACCATTTTATTGAGGTGTATAAGGAATAGTTAACTGTCTGGTAATGCCTTTTTCAGTACATAATTCTTCAAACTTTTTTGACAAATATTCACGGACTCTATCGGTTCTTAAAGTCTTGATACTTTTATCAAATTGATTAATTCATTCATATATTTTTAAAGCATTCAAGTGCTTCCTACTTATGAGAAATCAACTAAACATAATCAAAGCACGTGAAATCATCAATAAATGTAATGAAATATACAACACCAGACCTTGCCCTCACATTCATTGGACCACATATATCAGAATGGAACCTTGCCCTCACATTCATTGGACCACGTATATCAGAATGGATTAATTGCAGTGGGAACTTAGCTCTTTTAGCTTTCCCAAATGGTTTACGTGTAATCTTTTCAGTAAGACAGTTTTCACATACTGGCATATCAGTTTTAGAGAAAGAACCAAAATATCCGTCCTTTGCCAACCTGTTCATTCGGTCTTATCCTATGTGACCCAATATCGCATGTCATGTCATAATATCTACATCATTGTTACTAGCATAACATGTCATTACACAATAGTCAACATAATAAAATAAGTTGAAGGATTACAATCTAAAACAATAAAACAATCATAACGATGTCCAAAATCATAAAAATAACATTGTCTAGAGTAATTCTAACATCTTTACATCTAAAATTTAAATTGAAACCAACATATGAAAGAACATACACATACTAAGTTTCGTTGAATCTCTAGAGTATATAGAACGTCATGCAATATCAAAGATCAACCACCATGCAAGTCCACTTTGCAAGTGCCTATTTCTTTGACTCAAGTCTTGCCATATATCCGCCTTGATCTAGGTTAGACTCGATGGAACTCCACAAACGCTTCCCAATCACGACTCACATGGTCGGTGGCTCTTGAGTCTACAATCCACATAGGATAAGATTTAGTTAGTAAAGCAGTGGTAGAAACATATGTAGCACTTAGAGATGTGTTTAGAAATGCTACCTTTTTCGACTTGGTACAAATCACGAGCAAAATGCCCTGGAACATGAAATTTATATCACTTCATCTTACTTTTGTCTTTCTTCTTGAAAAACTGTTTTTCCTTTTTGGAATTTGGCTTATTCCTTTTCTTAGAGGGTCCTTCTCCGGTCTCGTTACCCTTCCTATTCTTTTTTTAATTCTTCTTACGCTTAAATCTTGAAGACTTCGTACCACTTGATTCTGCCACAAAGATATTAGAAGCAGCTCTAGCAACACCAAGTCGCTCATCTTCAAGTTCAATATGACGGGCAACATCAGAAAAACTTTTGATGCTATTATTGTGGGTTAAGTTAACCTTCAAGTGTTCCTAATTATTGGAAAGAGACCGGACCACTGCCTGAACCTGTTGCTCATCAGATAGAACATGACCAACACTTTTGAGTTGAACAATCATGTTTGACATCACCTTAAGGTGTTGTTTGATGTGCTGATCATGACGCTTCTTATAAGTATCAAACTTGATAGTCAGCTATCTAAGGCGGGTCACAGATGTACCCCAGTGGTGAAATTAGAAATTTCATTAAGGGTGTTCAAAATTTAATATATATGTATGAAAAATAATTTTTGATCTATATGCTTCACATAATTTTCTATACACATAGTATAATTTTTTGATGAAGGGTGTTCGGTTGGCCACCCTGTGATATATGTGGCTACGCAACTGATGTACCCCCATATATTCCTCGCGGGTGTGCCCACATGGCATGAGCAGTAGGAAATTCCTCACATTCATGAATGAGGTTGTGAACAATAGAACTTATAATAATTCCATGTGTGGTGGAATCTATCTTTTTTCCAAGCTTTGTAAGCTTTAAAATCTCTTTAGTGTTGTGCAGTGTTACCCTCTTCTGGTTGACTTAAAACATGGTTTATACCTTTACCATATTTTACGACCCCAAATGTCGTAATTGTCACCATTCAGTTTCTCACCTTTGTTCAAGTCAGCAATTATGCTTTTTAATGCCATGTCTTTTAATAAGAGACAATTTATGCAAGCTATTCTCATCAATATTTACTTTGATCAATATATGCATGGGATATTCATATACTCACATAAGCAAATTAATTTTCACAATGACTTCATATTTAGCATAGTATAGAAACAGTCACTAAGTTTTCAATCATCATCCACAATCTAAATATTTAATTAAAAGTGAAAAATATTTCTTAGTGAGTTTTTAGTAATGACTCCCAATTAAGTCTCAATACATTTAAAGAAAATAAATAAAAATTTGTAAAGAGAGACAAATAACTTAGAACAAATATTTGAAATAAATAAACAACTTCAAGTTACAAGTCAACTAAAGATAAAATCCTCTCACATGACTTTAAGACAATGTATATACATCCTAAAACATTGACTTGGCTAAATTTCGTGATAAACATTAATTAATCTATCACCCCAAGGTTCTCGGAGAGAGTTCGCTAAAATAGGTAAAACTTCCCAATCCGACATTTCAACACAATTTTTCAGTTCAACATGTTGCAATTCAAAAAGATGAATAAAATCAGCGACTGAAATACTAGGAGACATCTTAAAAGACTTGGACGCTCTAAGTTTTTTCTCCCTTTCCCTTCATATAGTCCATTGATTACTCAACAGATTTTGTGTTGCCCTTGAGATAGCATCCCTTATGATTTCATGCCCTCGAAAATATGTCCTACAGCGAGACATCTTCTACATTGTCCTTTTGCTCGACTTTCAAAACTCCCACTTGGAGTAATTCGAGTTTGTTCTTGTTCAGACATGTCTGAAATAGGAACAAGAAAACAATCAGAATGGCTATACGATTCAATGTAATTACTTATGTCACATCAATTTGTAGAAGACAAAATTTGTTTAAGGTACATAAGGACTAAACAAATAATCAAGACAAAAAAGAATTACAACAATTGTTTTTTTAAAAAAAAAATTATAAACAGTCAAATACCATTTAATGTGACAGCTTATGTCACATCAATTTGTAGAAGACAAAATCTGTTTAAGGAACATAAGAGCTAAACAAATAATCTAGACAAAAAAATTGCAGCAGCTGATTTTTTTAAAAAAATTATAAACAGATAAAAAATAATAAAAATTCGGCCAACTTCAAAAATTCATATCTCACTCATTTTTAATCCGTTTTAAACGTGTGATATATCAATGGAAAGTTCTAAACGAGTAGATCATGATAAAATAAATTTTAAGCTGAAAATATAAACTATTGATTTTCAAAAAATACATTACAAAAGCTGTTTTTTACAAATCTGTCAAAAAATTTCAGCCAACTTTAAAAAATCATATCTCACTCATTTTTAATCTGTTTTAAACATGTAATATATCAATGGAAAGTTCTAAACAAGTAGATCATGATAAAATAAATTTCTTTCTCAAAATGTAAACTACTGATTTTCGAAAAATATATTACAGTAGCAATTTTTTTCACAAAATTGTAAAAATATTTCAGCCAACTTTACAAAATCATATCTCACTCATTTTTAATCCATTTTAAACATGTCATAAATCAACAAAAAGCTCTAAACAAGTAGATCATGATAAAATAAATTTCATGCCGAAAATATAAACTACTGATTTTCAGAAAAGATATTACAGTAGCAATTTTTTTCACAAAATTATCAAAAAAAATTCAGCCAACTTTAAAAAATCATCTCACTCATTTTAAATACGTTTTAAACATGTAATATATCAACAAAAACCCCTAAATAAGTAGATCATGATAAAATAAATTTTATGTCGAAAATATAAACTACCAATTTTCAAAAAAGACTGTTACGCCCCGTAAGTTTTTAACATTTAATCGGCCTATTCGTATGTTGGTTAAGTGTTTTAGAGTGCCATACGTACGAGGAAAGGACCGGAGAAAAGGTCGAACAAGTGCAAAGTTGGGATTTCGGGGGAGGAAGCCGAACCAAGCTGCCCAGAGGGGCAAAGTGGCATGGAGCTACTCCTCCGCGTTAGCCAACGTGGCACAGAGTAGAATCAACACGTTGGGCAGTGCGCCACGTTGCCTTGTCTGCTGCCTCAAGTATATAAGGGTCTCACACTTATAAATGAGATCATAATTCATATAATCACGACCAGCAGAGGTGAGAACGAAGGGAAACATTTAATTTTCATCTGATTACGCCGCTAAACGCCGTCCAAATCCAAATTAACTTCGGGTATCGAAGTATAAGGCTGCAGGGAGCATTTCAACGGAGTTAGTTTCGTGAAATTCGCCCGGCAAATCGTCGTCCTGTCGAGCCAAATTTGTTGGAATTGCTCCAAAGTAGTATCAATATGATCCCAGGCTTAAAGTAAGCATTTCTCCCTTCTAGACTTTTGAGAAATAATGAGGTTTCGACTGTGTTCCGTTAAGTTGGAATATAGTCAATATTTATATATAAACTTTTCCTTTTTGCCGAATTTAGTGTTAAAACTAATCCTATCTTTCCAGTAACACGATTTCAGTTGGGAAGAGCTATTGAATACCAATTGGAACTCGCCAGTTAATCGGTAAACAGCAAACGAGGTATGTTAAGGCATTTTCTTTCGACAAGTTAGTTTCTTCAGCATAGTAGTCCAGTATGAATCCCAGTAAAGCGTGTCAGGAGTATGTTATCATGTTTAGTTGTTGTTTTCAGTTGATACTCGTAAATTGTATTGTTTTGGGATCAATTATACCTGTATAGCTTCCGTGACCACCCCATGGTTAATAGTTGTGTCGCTGCCCGCCAGGGGCGAGGATACGTCGCTTTACGGAGCGGCATGCCGTCCGCAAGAGACGAAGATGGGGATCCAGATCCTCATATTGTCGTGGTTGGCCTTATACACACCTCCGCCGAGCGTTACACCTGGGGTGTAGATATCAGGAGTCCTCCGGACTCAGACACAGCTACAGTTAGGGGCTGAGCGGGCCCAGTTGCAGACCCAGGGGATCGGTAGGACTCTTATAGTTAGTAGTTGACTCAGTATGACCTGGATAGGGGTATATAGATTAAGGTATACTCACTAGGGCTAATGGGGGCCCAGGTGGGTTATTCTGTGTTGATTGTATCTTCCGGCTTATGGGGGCCAGGTAAGGTTTATGCTTGTTTTAGCAACTGATAGTTAGACAGTAAGACGCCTCATTTGCCAGGTATGAACCCTACGTTCCTTATTACAGTTATGTTTAGTCCTGATTTCACTACCGCATTCAGCTTCAGTCCATTTTCTTTACTTCAGTTATTATCAGTTCTATTTCTTACTTTCAGTCATTTAAAGTTATCACTTTACATACTCAATACCTGTGGTACTGACGCCCTCTTCTGGGGCGTTGCATTACTTGCCTGCAGGTACATATAGATGAGGAGAAGGTTCCTCGTAGTTCCAGTCAGCCATACAGAACCGTCAGCTCCCTTCTTTCGGAGCTTGAGTAATAAAGGTTTATTTCTTTTGTTTGTAGAGTATGGGTAGACCGAGGCCCTATCCCGATCATCTTATTACTCCTAGAGGCTTGTAGATTGTATTACTTCCCTGTGGTTAGATGATATCAGCCGTGTCGGGCCCATATGTAGTTTAGACTATGTGTGCTAGCCATGTGGGGCCTGTTTAGCTATTGATTGGTGGCCTTGTCGGTCATAGCTCAGTTTAGTATCTGATTTCTCTTTCTAGTTATAACTAGATATCATGGTGGCCTTGTCGGCCCGCATAGGACTCCCTATATTTGTTTGTCTTTGGTTAGCTGTTTATTTTCACAGGTGGCTATAGGCCTTGTCGGCCGGGGGATGTATTTACAGCTGCTATATAGCCCGTTGTTTTCTTATTCCAGAGTTAGAGTCGGCCCTGCACCAGAGGTGCTTAAGCTCAATCAGCTCAGTAGTTCAGGTCCTAAACGGGCACCAGGTTCTAGTCATGCCTACCAAGGTGGGGCGTGTATCAGAGTAGGTCGTATCCCAGGGAGTCTGCAAGCGGTGCTAAGTAGAGTCTTGTCTATGGATGTGTTGTGCACCACATACTATAGGCAGGAGGCAGCAAGGCATGATAGGATGGTTACTCTTTCTTCTTATTCAGTCGTGCTATAAAGCGGTACAGTATAGGGTTGAGTCCCTAAGCTCATTATACTCTTTTGTTTACAGAGAAATGTCGGACCAGCGACACCCCACGACAGGCAGGAGGTTAGATATAGCAGCAGGAGAGTGCACCAGCAGGGTGCCTCAGCCTCGGTCAAAATCGGCCCGATCTGAGGACGATACGGAGGTATCATCTCGACCTCCCCAGCAGTCTCTACCACATCAGGAGCCGCTTGGGATGGCCGATGTGATGGCACCGCCTCCGGCAGTTTCTATACCCGTACTATCCGACCAAGAGGTCAGGAGCGCAGTGGTTATGCTAGCCCAAATGATGGCCGCTCAGCGCCAGCCAGTGCCACCTACAGTTGCAGAATCCGTAGGAGGGCCTGGTAGCTCAAGGTTCCGAGAGTTCCTAGCACTAAGTCCCCCGCAGTTCACAGGGACAGATCGGACCGAGGACCCTCAGGACTTCTTAGACCATATGCAGAGGATTTTCAGGGTGATGCATGCTACACCCACAAAGTCAGTTGAGTTGGCGGTATTCCGGCTACGGGACATCGCTGTACTGTGGTATGAGAGTTGGGAGAGGTCCCGAGGGAGAGATGTTTTCCCTCCGACCTGGCCCAGCTTCTCAAAGGCTTTCTTGTATCATTACCTACCGCGGGAGATTCGACAGGCCCAGGTTGATCAGTTCCTACACTTGGAGCAGGGGTCGATGAGTGTTTGGGAATATGCCATGCGGTTTGATTCCTTGGCTCGATATGCACCAGCCTTTGTGGACACAATGCCGGCCAGGGTACACCGCTTTATTATGGGGTTGAACCCAGAATATGTTGAGACCTGCATCACAGCCACACTGCGAGAGGATATGGATATCGCCCGTGTGCAGGCTTTTGCTCAGAATATTGAGGGTATCAGACACGACAACGGGAGATTAGGAGGACAAGTCAGGAGCAGCGTCGCAGGGACAGACCGGGTGAATTACAGGAGGAGTCCCGGGGAGGACCTAGGCCATGGTTATCAGATAGGCCTCCTAGACCCCTGCCTCCACCACAGCGGCAGAGGAGCAGGTCTTGTCGCCGAGGGCAGCCAGGGCCCTGCGAAGGTTCGCGAGCAGTAGGTTCACAGCAGCAGAGGGGAGTGGAGCAGAGTGGGTTTATAATACCACTTTACCCTATTTGCAGTTAACACCACTCTGGAGCATGCAGGTATGGTTCCACAGCATGTTATATTTGTGGACAGGAGGGTCGACAGATGAGGAATTATCTAGCTAGGGGTCAGGGTGATCGGGATCGACAGGATAGGTCCTTGGCAGGATCACGAGCTCCAGCATCCCCGGCAGAGCGTAGGCCCTCAGTTTCAACCGGCAGAGGCCGAGGCAGATCAGGGGCCTCCAGTTCAGGTGCCGGCCTAGACCGTCTTATGCACTACCGGGGCAACAGGAGTCAGTGTCGTCACTAGATGTTGTGACAGGTATGCTGAACATTTGTTCTCAGCCTGCTTATGTGTTGATAGATCCAGGATCCACCTTGTCCTATGTTGCACCGTTAGTGGCTCGGAAGTTTAGTATTATGCCGGAGTTACTTCGGCAACCTTTCTTAGTATCTACACCCATTGGTGACTCTATTATAGCCAGAAGGGTCTATCGGGGGTGTACAGTAGAGGTTTCCAGTCGTCAGACTACGACAGACTTGATAGAACTAGAAATGGTTGATTTTGATGCTATTATGGGTATGGAATGGCTAGCTCCATGCTATGCCAATGACGAATGTTGGACCAAGATTATCCGATTCCCCTTTCCAGAGGAGGCAGTACGTGAGTGGAAAGGTAGTATAGCCATGCCAAAAGGTAGGTTTATTTCCTATCTTCAAGCGAGAAAATTGATAGCAAAAGGGTGCATTTATGATATTGTTAGAGTTTAGGATGTTCGGGCAGAGCCTCCGACCCTTCAGTCTATCCCAATGGTTAGTGAATTTCCCAACGTATTACCAGATGAGCTTCCTGGTATTTCCCCAGAAAGAGAAATTGATTTTGCAATCGATCTATTACCAGGCACTTAGCCTATATCTATTCCTCCATATCGAATGGCTCCTGCTGAACTTAGGGAACTAAAGGAACAATTGAAGGATTTTCTAGACAAGGGCTTTATCAGGCCGAGTACCTCACCATGGGGTGCGCCAGTTCTGTTTGTGAGGAAGAAGGACGGCTCCCTCCGTATGTGTGTAGATTAACGGCATCTGAATAAAGTCACTATCAAGAATAAGCACCCACTTCCCAGAATAGATGACCTGTTTGATCAGCTACAGGAAGCGAGGTATTTTTCAAAGATTGACTTAAGATCAGGATATCATCAGGTTCGGGTTCGTGAAAGAGATATTCCAAAGATTGCCTTCAGGACCAGATACGAGCACTTTGAATTTCTAGTCATGTCCTTCGGACTGACAAATGCCCCAGCAGTATTCATGGACCTGATGAACAATGTTTTCAGACCATTCTTGGACTTGTTCGTGATAGTATTTATCGATGATATTCTGATGTATTCCCATTCAGAGGCAGATCACTGGGATCATCTACGGACAGTGCTCCAAATTCTCAGAGATCGCCAGCTATATGCAAAATTTTCTAAATGTGAATTTTGGCTGAATTTAGTAGCCTTCTTGGGCCATATTGTGTCAGATGCTGGTATACAGGTAGATATGCAGAAGATAGAGGCAATGAAAACGTGGCCTAGACCTACCATCTGACCGAGGTACGTAGTTTCCTGGGGTTAGCCGGGTATTACAGAAGGTTCGTGGAAGGATTTTCCACTTTAGCAGCACCTTTAACCAAATTAACGCAGAAGGCAGCAAAATTCCGTTGGACTGAGGCATGTGAGTAGAGCTTTCAGGAACTGAAAGACAGATTGACACCGGCACCGGTTCTAGCATTGCCAGAAGGAACGGAGGGTTATGCAGTCTATTGTGACTCTTCGGATGTTGGGTTAGGATTTTTTTAGATGCAGCATGGTAAGGTGATTGCCTATGCTTCCAGGCAGCTGAGAAAGCATGAGAAGAACTACCCTACCCATGACCTGGAGTTAGCCGCGGTGATTCATGCCTTGAAAATATGGAGACACTACCTATATGGCGTCCATGTAGATATTTTCACTGATCACAAAAGCCTGCAGTATATTTTCACCCAGAAAGAGTTGAATTTGCGGCAGCGTCGCTGGTTGGAGCTGTTAAAGGATTATGATGTGAATATTTTATATCACCTAGGAAGGGCCAATGCTGTAGCAGATGCCCTTAGCTGCAAATCCATGGGAAGCCTGGCATATTTACAGCCCGAGCAGCAGGAATTGGCCCGAGAATTGCATCAGCTAGCCAGTTTAGCCGTTCGTATAGTAGAATCAAGAGACCATGGAGCGGTAATCCAGAATGCTGCAGTGTCATCATTGGTTGTGGAAGTGAAAGAACGGCAGTATGAAGATCCTAGCCTGGTTCATCTCAGAAATAGGGTCCAGCAAGGGGAAGTGACAGATTTCCAGGTAACCGAGGACGGAGTTTTGAGATATAGGGATCGCCTCTGCATTACAGACGTGGCAGGGCTTCGCAAGCAAATTATGGGCGAGGTACACTATGCCCGTTACTCTCTCCATCTAGGTTCGACAAAAATGTACCATGACGTAAAAGAGATTTACAGGTGGCGGGGAATGAAAAAGGGGATAACAGAATTCGTAGCTCAATGTCCCAATTGCCAACAGGTGAAAGCTGAACATCAGAAACCAGACGGACTGACACAAGATATAGCCGTGCCTTTATGGAAATGGGAGGCAGTTAATATGGATTTCATAGTAGGGATACCTCGTACTAGGCGTAAAGATGATTCTATCTGGTTAATTATTGACAGGTTGACAAAATCAGCTCACTTTCTGCCAGTAAGGGCTATCTTTTCAGCAGAAGATTATGCTGAGCTGTATATTAGAGAAATAGTCCGATTGCATGGTGTTCCGCTGTCAATTATCTCTGACAGAGGGGCGCAGTTTACAGCTAAGTTTTGGCAATCTTTTCAGAGGGGCCTGGTGACGCAGGTTAACTTGAGCACAGACTCCCATCCTCAGACAGATGGGTAGGTAGAACGTACCATACAGACGCTCGAGGATATGTTATGGGTGTGTGTGTTAGATTTTGGAGGCAGCTGGAATGAACATCTACCGCTTATGGAATTTGCCTATAATAACAGTTATCATTCAGCAATTCAGATGGCGTCTTATGAAGCATTATATGGGCGGAAGTGTAGGTCTCCAGCTGGTTGGTTTGAGGTAGGAGAATCAGTATTGATTGGGCCAGATATTATTCATCAGTCAGAAGAGAAAGTAAAACTTATTAGGGAATGTCTGCTGACAGCTCAGAGCCGCCAGAAATCTTATGCTGATATGCGGTGAAGAAACCTAGAATTTAATATGGGTGACTGGGTATTCCCGAAGGTTTCATCGATGAAGGGTGTGATGAGATTTGGTAAGAAAGGCAAGGTCAGCTCGAGATTTATTAGGCCTTATCAGATTCGCCGAAGGATAGGCAAGGTGGCTTATGAATTGAATTTACCCCCAGAATTAGAATCCGTTCACCGAGTTTTTCACGTATCAATGCTGAGGAAGTGTATAGGAGATCCCTCCCGGATTGTCCTAGTTAAAGACGTCCAAATCACTGAGGAGTTAGTTTATAAAGAAGCTCTAATAGCCATATTAGATCGACAGATTCGTAGACTGAGAACTAAAGATGTTGCTTCCGTTAAGGTGTTATGGCAAAATAACAACCGTGAGGAGATGACCTCGGAGGGAGAAGATGATATGAAAACCATATATCCTCAGTTATTTCAGACTTAGTCAGATTGTGCAGCTAGAGGTATGTTGTTGTTGTTTCATAAGTTGCATTACATACATGTATATGTGAGATAATTGACTTCAGTCTATTGTGAAATGAATGTCATAGTATTGTGTGGAGTACCTGTATTGGACTTTTCTGGGTTTTAGGGTTTTTGGATAGTCCATATTATAGGGGAGACTCTACCGAAATTTTTTTCAGAGTAAGTAATTGCAAGGTTAAGGTTCTTGCAAGTAGGAGTTAACATTCGAGGACGAATGTTCTTAAGGGGGGGGGGAGGATGTTACACCCCGTAGTTCTTAACGTTTAATAGGCTATTCGTATATTGGTTAAGTGTTTTAGAGTGCCATACGTACGAGGAAAGGGCCGGGGGAAAGGCCAAACGAGTGCAAAGTTGGGATTTCGCGGGAGGAGGCCGAACCAAGCTGCCCAGAGGGGCAAAGTGGCACGGAGCTGCTCTTCCGCGTTAGCCAACGTGGCACGGAGCAGAATCAGCGCGTTGGGCAGCGTGCCACATTGCCTTGTCTGCTGCCTCAAGTATATAAGAGTCTCACACTTAGAACTGAGATCATAATTCATATAATCACGACCAGCAGAGGTGAGAACAAAGGGAAATATTTAATTTTCATTCGATTACGCCGTTAAACACCGTCCAAATCCAAATTAACTTCGGGTATCGAAGTATAAGGCTGCAGGGAGCATTTCTACGGAGTTAGTTTCGTGAAATTCGCCCGGCGAATCGTCGTCCCGCCAAGCCAAAGTGTTGGAATTGCTCCAAACTAGTGTCAATACGATCCTAGGCTTAAAGTAAGCATTTCTCCCTTCTAGACTTTCGAGAAATAACGAGGTTTCGACCGTGTTCCGTTAAGTTGGAATATAGTTAATATTTATATATAAGGTTTTCCTTTTTGCCGAATTTAGTGTTAAAACTAGTCCTATATTTCCAGTAACACGATTTCAGTTGGTAAGAGCTATTGAATACCAATTGGAACTCGCCAGTTGATCGGTAAACTGCGAACGAGGTATGTTAAGGCATTTTCTTTCGGAAAGTTAGTTTCTTCAGCATAGTAGTTCAGTATGAATCCCATTAAAGCATTCAGGAGTATGTTATCATGTTTAGTTGTTGTTTTCAGTTGAGACTCGTAAATTTTATTGTTTTGGGCTAGATTATACCTGTATAGCTTCCGTGACCACCCCAGGGTTAATAGCTGTGTCGCCGCCCGCCAGGGGCGAGGATACGTCGCTCTACGGAGCGACATGCCTTCCGCAAGGGACGAAGATGGGGATCCAAATCCTCATATTGCCATGGTTGGCCTTATACACACCCCCGCCGAGCATTTACTCCCGGGGTGTAGATATCAGGAGTCCTCCGGACTCAGACACAACTACAGTCAGGGGCTGAGCGGGCCCAGTTGCAGACCCAGGGGATCGGTAGGATGCTTATAGCTGGTAGTTGACTCAGTATGACCTGGATATGGGTATATAGATTGAGGTATACTCACTAGGGCTAATGGGGGCTTAGGTGGGTTATTCTGTGCTGATTGTACCTTCTGGCTTCTGGGGGCCAGGTAAGGGTTATACTTGTTTTAGCTACTGATAGTTAGACAGTAAGACGCCTCATTTGCCAGGTATGAACCCTACCTTCCTTATTACAGTTATGTTTAGTCCTGATTTCACTACCGCAGTCAGCTTCAGTCCGTTTTCTTTACTTCAGTTATTGTCAGTTCTATTTCTTACTTTCAGTCATTTAAAGTTATTGCTTTACATACTCAGTATCTGTGGTGCTGACACCCTCTTCTGGGGCGCTGCATTACTTGCCTGCAGGTACACATAGACGAGGAATAGGTCCCTCGCAGTTCCAGTCAAGCGTACAGAACCGTCAGCTCCCTTCTTTCGGAGCTTGAGTGATAGAGGTTTATTTCTTTTGTTTGTACAGTATGGGTAGGCCGGGGCCCTGTCCCGACCATCTTATTACTCCTAGAGGCTTGCAGATTGCATTACTTCCCTGTGGTTAAATGATAACGACCGTGTGGGGCCCATATGTGTTTTAGACTATGTGTGTTGGCCATGTGGGGCCTGTTTAGCTGTTGATTGGTGGCCTTGTCGGTCATAACGCAGTTTAGTATCTGATTTCGCTTTCCAGTTATAACTAGATATCATGGTGGCCTTGTCGGCCTGCATAGGACTCCCTATGTTTGTTTGTCTCTGGTTAGCTGTTTATTTTCACAGGTGGCTATAGGCCTTGTCGGCCGGGGGTTGTATTTACAGCCGCTATATAGCCCGTTATTTTCTTGATTCCAGAGTTAGAGTCAGCCCTGCACCAGAGGTGCTTAGGCTCAATCAGCTCAGTAGTTCAGGTCCTAGATGGACACCAGGTGCCAGTCATGCCTCTCAAGGTGGGGCGTGACAAAGATATTACAGTGGCAGTTCTTTTTTAATTATAAAATTATCAAACAATTCAAGAATTCTCAAAAAAATTCACACGTTGTTTCCTGCTAGTGCATTTAGAGGGCCATTATTACAGATTGTACTAATAGTATATGGTGGGCTGCCACTTTATTTGATTTAAGATCAAACATTGAGCATTAGTGCTTTATAAAAAAATAGTTGATGGATACACAACCTTTTATCTGTTTATACAAAAAACATAACGCATATACAACCTGGTTCTGATACCACTTGTTACGAGCAACCGCTTATCATCAAGACAAAAGCTATAGCTGATAGCAATGGTGCATGTAACTTTATTTCTTAACTAAGTCCACCAAGCAAGCGTCATGTTCCATCATGACTCCAACCTAGAACCCCCAACCCCCTCTAGGGCCTTACCATAGGCAGGATATTGGCCTGAATAATCCCCCTCCCAACACCTGCCTCATGCAGCATGTTGCTCTTGAGAATCGAACCCATGACCTTGACTCTAATACCATTGATAATAATCTATAACAGGAACAAGAATTGTGTACCTGTTAACAGCAACAGAAACTTCACATAACCTTTGTTGAAGAATTGCTCCAAGCGAAACTTTGTATCACTAGAAAACAAAATGATGATTTTCACCAATTAAATGCCTTAATTTTGTATATTACGGATCTGTTTTGTGTTGAAGGATTTTTGTTCTTAGATAGAAGCAGAAAGGAAAAAGTGCCCGCTTATTTTTCTCTTGTTGCTTCTTTATACAGAGTAGTAGGAAGTTACTTAACATAACTCCCATTTAATTTTCACGTTCAGTTTTGGAGGAGTTTTAGGGATGTGGTAACTCCTTCAAACCTATACATCCTATCTCTCTTAACCGTAACTTTTTACATTCAATTTTTGAAGGAGTTTTAATGATGTGGTAATTCCTTTCAAACCTGTACATCCTATTTCTCCTAATCAGGTAGGGTCCCAAAATCCAACAGACTGTTACATGAAATGCATTAATACACAAAAATCAAAGCAGGCTACCCCTAATAAAAATAAATAAATTCCAAAGATCTTTGGTAAATCCAGAGAGGATTTTTCTGTGCGTACACCATAGGGTATATATAATTATATTTTTTGATATAATATTTGATATCTTGATTTGTTTTTTATAAATATCAAAAGATTTAAAATGAACGCCAAAATTATGATATAAAGATTTTCAGATATAATATTCGGTATTTATCGTATCATGCCCGCCTCTAAAATTTAGGTCCAAATTTATAAAAAATTTCAGACATAATATTCAATATCTATCGTATCATATCCGCCTCTAAAATTTAGGTCCAAATTATGATATAAAAAATTTCATAGATAATATTCAATATCTATTTAGGTTAATAAGAAGATACTTATCGATCCAAAAATATAAGAAATTCATGCCATTTTAGGATATCAAACGCTAGGGCGGCGGAACTTTTTTATTTGAGAGGCAATGTCAGAAGAAGGCAACAAAATATAAAAGAAAGTTTTAGCAGTAGTAGATGACAAAAATAGATTGACTTAATAAAATATAGCATCATGCGGAAATAATTAAGGGAAAGGGACAAGCAAAGTTGGTGTCATTTTCTAAAGGAGATGATTTATTATTTACTTCTAATACTATCGTTATTATTAAATAATTATATAAATTATTAATAATTAAATTTATATTTTATAATTAATTAACAAAATTAATTTAATAAAATAAATTTTTAATAAATATTTATTTTTAAAAAATATCAAGTTAATATAGGTAAAATAAAATAAAATGAAAGGCTACACTCTTTTCATTCAATTACAAGTTAATATATTATTACTTGATCATTACCCTCATTATGATATAATCTCAAAAATAAATTGGTTATTTGCTATCATAAATAAAAATGATCTAATAAGATAATTTTTTAAAATATTATCAATATGTATAACTAATGATAGCTCTAGATTTGACCTCATTATCTACTATTTAAAATTTTGATAAGGTAATTATGAATAGTAAGATATAAAATGATACATAAGTTAATTGATGATTTTAGTAAGTAATAAGAGAATCCAAAACACTTTAAAAGGTGTGTCCTTTTAGAAAGTTTCTTCCATTTTTTTTAAAAAAATTTTACTAGGCTTCTTTTTTGGAAAAATCTTCTTTGATAAGAAAATAGCATAATGTGCTAAATTACTTCTTAAATTAGTATAAAATAGTTCACTTTTAATTAATTGACATATAATAATCTTTTTATAATTATTGAGCTAAAATTATGGCCTTTAATATTCTAAAAAATTGAGTAAAAAGTGAACCAATTTTATTTAAAAAATCAAATTCTTTTTTTTTTTGGCTTTTTATTGAAAATTGACAATTGTTTTTAATATTGCACTAGCAACTTTTTTGATAGTAAAATATAATTACCTGAAAAAGTGGACTAAAAGTAGGAATATATTTAGGTTGTTATGAAATAATAAAACAAGAGGAAGAATATTATAGAGAAAGAGAGAAGAGACAATAATTCTTATTTCTCTTAGGGGATTCTCCTGAGGGGTTAAAGGGATGAATTACAACGGTAACCCCTCTATTTATAGGGGAAGATTAGCACTAACTTAGACATTCACTATAATACAAATACACATTAAGAGCTTATCCGATTGCAAGCTCATCCAATCGTAAGTTTATCCAGTTGCAGGCTTATCCAATGAATATCCACTTAATATAATATATTTATATCCCCCTTGGATGTTCATAATAGATAATGTGTCTCGTTAAAACCTTAATAGAAAAAATTCAGTGGGAAAAATCTAGTGAAGGAAAAAAAGTACACATATCTAATAATACGCATTTTGGCTGCCTCATTAAAACCCTTACAAGGAAAACCCAAAGGGACAAAATCTCGTACGGGAGAAAGAGTACAACGCGTATTAACTCCCCATAATGACAACATCCTTAAATCTTTGCATCCCGATCTTGTGCAACATCTTCTTGAAAGTTGCAGTTGGTAGAGATTTAGTGAATAAATCAGTCACATTGCCACTTGAATGAATCTGTTGAACGTTGATATCACCATTCTTTTGGAGCTCGTATGTGTAGAGAAGTTTTGGCGAGATGTGCTTCGTTCTATCTCCCTTTATGAATCCTCCTTTTATTTGTGTTATGCGTGTCACATTATCTTCACATAAAATTAAATAATTTTTCTGCATTACATTACCAACAATTCTTTGACAATATTGGTTAGAAATAATCAGTATTTTTATTCACTTGTATCTCTACTAATAAAAGTGAAATTATTTTTTCTGCACATTATAAAAATATTATCTCATGGATAGTAATAGCAGGATATATAAGTACATCAATTGTACTAAAATAATGTACTTTCTAACCATTTTCATGAGATCAAAATTGATCTTTATTTATGTTAAATGATCTCACAGCCATTGGGGTGTTCAGTAGAACCGCTTTAAAACTTTTTAAATCCTTCAAGGATTTTCATATATCCTTCACTGTCTATCTAGACATGAAAATAATTTCATTATAAGCATATCAAGTTTTTCATGTATTATCAGACTTATGAGCAATCTCAAAATAATTACATCCACCATATGAGGACCTCTCAATAATGTCATGATTTGCGAAAATCTTATGCTACAAGGTACAATTCGTACTATTTTATAATTTTATTTACTTCACCTTTCGCACAAGAATTTATTTATACTCCACTGGCATTATACTTGAATTGCATAATTTCATTTGGTCAATTATCTATCTGTCCACACTTTTTGACATATTTGAATTCAAGATTCTCGTCAATATTTATAATATTGAGCGCTATATTATATCAAAGGTATCGTCGACAATCATTTTGATATCAATCCAATACAACATAACTTATCAAGATCTCTTCATTTTTCGTCATTTCAGGTACCTGAACCTTTACCAAGGTTTTATGAAGTATTATGTCGTGCTGCTCCTTTTAAAACACTTGCCTCATTATTCTGACCATCTTGATCATTTTCTCTCCTCCTTTTTCAAGGAGTTTTTATTTCCAGAATCTATCACACTTCAGGCGTGTCATAGACTTGTCCTTCAAGGACTCTAATTTTCATTAGAACATTTGCAGTTGAATTATAAAATAAGGTTAACAAATATATCTAACAATTGATTTGCAAAATTTTGCAAGTGAATTATCTCTTGAACTTTAAGTTCACATTTTTTTTCGAGGATCTAGACAATTCACCCCACACACAATTTTCAACTGCTAATCATTTCTCCCCCCTAATGTTAGAAAAAATAGAATTTTACCCCCAACCTCATTTGAGACCCATCTTTGTGCGTTGTAGTGGAGCAATTGAATCACATGCCACACATTCAAATTTTTAGATGGAATTATTTGGTTCCTGACCCGGAACCAATTGTGATAGGGGAACCTTGTTAACTTGATGGATCCAAATGTTGCTACATGTTAAATAAAAATATCTCATACCAAATTTTATTTGTGGATTTTGTTCTCAAAATCAATGGTTTAGCTATAATTGGAGGCATACAATTTATGCTAAACCAACTTAGATATGAATCTACATTATCAATATAATTTTGTAATTTGAAACAGTGCTCTTAATTTAACAATTCGAGCAAACAATCTTGCAAAAACCAATTGCAAGTTGATATCAAAGCACACGTGACCATATCATAGATACATCTATTAAAATTATATAATAACAAATGGTTTAGATGACAAGTGAACAGACCCATATTCACCTTCTTTATAAGTTCCAAAATTCCAGAAAATGTAATCCAATCTTAGCTGATATAATGATTCATTATATCACGATAACAAGCAACACAAGAGAATTCTTGAAGAATCTTTTATTTCTTCAACATATAACCACGTGAATTTTCAATTATTTTTGCATCACATTTGAACCGGGATGGCCAACCGGTTATGCCAACTTATCTTTATTTCAGTAAACTTCTAGTTTATTTTCGCATGTGATTTCATCATCATGCCCATATTTGTGTACTATAAACAAAAGAAAACGACGGAGAATCTTTTACATAAATATTTATAGCCGCTTTAATTATAGTAAAATGAAGATATTAGATCTTCCCGTAATTTATAGTCTCAATTTTTTTTCAATGTGTTTAAAACTTATAGTTTTTCTTTTGAGACTTACTACAATATCAATACTATGAATAATTTCATTCATCTGGCTATTAACACATTAGCTCTTTCGGGACTCTCAATTTATTTTGTATACTACCACATATTCCATCATATCAACATCATTAATAGTCTCTCCACATAGTTTTAACTGAGAAATAATTCTGAATATTGCAGAGTTGTATTTATGAACAGACTTATAGTCTTGAAACCTCAGATGCATCCAATCATATCGTGTCTTTGGATAAATGACCATCTTCAGGTGGTCATACCTTTCTTTCATACTATTCCACAAAATAAATGGGTCCTTAACCATGAGTATTCAATTTTCATAATTTCGTCAAGATGATGACGCAAGAATATTATAGCCTTAGCACGATTTTGGTTTGATGCTCTATTTTTATTTTTAATAGTGTCTCCAAGACCCATTGCATCCAAATGGATTTCTACATCCAACACCCATGAAAGGTAGTTCTTGCCTGAAATTTGAAGGACAACGAACTCAAGTTCGTAAGTTTACTCATATTAAAAGGAAGAGGAAAAAAATATAATACCTTAGCCTTCAAATTTTGCGACGGTAGAGTCGTAGAAAAACAATATCACCAAAGGAATATCATTTCTGTGGTTAAGTAATACATCTTTCAAAAAGAAATTTTAATTTTTCTTACCTCAGTTCTTCTCAAAGTGAGTGCTAAAGATTATGACTAATTGTATTATGGCTCATGGCAGTGCATAATCTTATGGATTAGTAAATATCATTACTTTTGAATAAGAAAAATAAAAGTAAACATGAGATTTTAATAATCAACCGGATCACTGTAAGGATCAGCCTCCCAAGCATGACTTACCATGTAATATGAGGTATTAATTAAACAAGCCAATATCTGCATCCACATGATATAGTTTCCTAAAACTACAAACCAAAAAAAGAACTGTAAACATACCTCTGTAAGAATATGTTAATAAGATTTGAAGGATAGAAAGTTCACGTCCATGACAAACATAGCATCACTTTGATTTCTTATTATCGAAAAATATCTTTGAAATATTTATTCGAGATGAAAGAGTGTCATGCTAATAACATATTATGAAATAATAAAGTAAGAGGAAAAATATTATGGAGAAAGAAATGAGAGAGACTAATCCTTATTTCTCTTGAGGGAAGGGATGAATTTCAATGAATGTAAAATCTCTTTATTTATAGGGGAAGATTAACCATAACTTAGACATACACTATAATAAAAACAAACATTAAGTGTTTATCCAGTTGCAAGCTCATTCAATCGTAAGCTCATCTAGTTGCAGGCTTATCCAATGAATATCCACCTAATATAATATATTTGTAACATAGGTGTCTTTATTCCATAATTATTTTTTCATTCTCTCTCCTTCTTCTCTCTCTTAGAAATATTTTCTTTCATTCTTCTTCTCTAGAATATCTCAATTAGAACTCTAATAGAACTCTGAGACTTCATTTTAGATAAATTCGCAGTAATTTTTATGTATACTAAAAATATATATACACAACACATATTATGTATACATACCCTAACACAAAAATAATGTATATTTAGAATCAAATTATAATAATATATATCATATAAATACATATATTAGTTATATGTACATTTTTATCATGTATACATACGTAAATTTTTATGTATATATATGGTTAAAATTTCTTATGTATACGATTTAAATTAAGGATTGAAATCTCAAATCCTAAATTATCACCTAAGAAAAAGCTGTAATATACAGTAATTTTTATGTATACTAAAAATATATGATTGTATTATTGATCAATGTATACATATTACAAACTTATGAGCATGTACAAAATATCAGAATATATAAGCAGTAATTTTTATGTATACTAAAAATATATATACACAACACACGTTATGTATAAGTTCCCTAACATAAATAATGTATATTTAAGATCAAATTATAACAATATACATCATCTAAATATAAATATAAATTATATGTGCATTTTTCTTAATGTATACATATGTATTTATACAAGTTTTTTGCAATTTCAATTAAAGTTAAAAATATAGAGAAATTATTTTTGTGGTATTAAACACAACTCTTTTTTTTTTTTTGAAAGGAGTTAAAAAGATTATGGTTAAAATGCTTATGTATACAATTTAAATTAGGGATTCAAATCTTAAATCCTAAATTATTGCCTACGAAAAAACTGTAATACAACTTTTTACTATTGAAGTGTCTTTTTACTATTTTTTGGCTATAACTTGCCAATAGTTATAGATTAGACCTTTGCTAATATTTATTAGGTTATAAAAATGCCAATTATATTTAAGACTTATATGTGTGTGTGTGTGTGTGTATATATATATATATATATATATATATATATATATATATATATATATCAATTCTTCCTTTTGATAACTCTCATAAGTGCAAGAGAGTTGTTGGGCCTTAATTAAGATGTCCATCATATAAATATCAGATTGTTTGGTTAGAGATTTTCAGGCCCATATACCTGGTGTTGACTAATTAAGCTATGGATGAAATAGTATAGTCTTCGTAGATTCCATTCATCGATAAAATGAGATTTCTTAGTTGTTTATAAATGAAATAGAAAAAAAGATTTTTTTAGATTTATTACGTAGAAAAATATAGATATCTGATGTGTAAAAATGCAGATCTCTTATTAAGAAGCCGTAAAACTTAAAAATATTATAAGTAACCTACAAAATCAATTCTCCATCTTCATTTTTACACATAAGAGATCTGAAAAGGTTGAGAAATCTTATTTACTCTACAGATTTCATGGATAAATTATGTATCCAAAATATGTATATAACTGTACAAATTTTATATAAAGTACATGTTGGTTTCTAAAAAAAGAAGAAGATATATACTAGGAATAATTACACAAGTATATACTTTAATTTTGTAGCTAAGTTTTAAAGTTTTCAGTCGCATAGCCCATTAATTTTCTTAAAACAGTGATTAAAAAATTTGATATACAATATTATACATTGATATACAATATAAACTTCATATATTTTTTTACAACATTGTCTAAAAACTCGATATCCAATATTATACACCGGTATAGAAATATTATACAAAATTATAAGAAGTGTTTATGCAATCATATACACTATTATATAATATTATACACTAATATATACAAAAACTGACACCATCTTTTTTCTCGATTTCAAGCACTAGATACATCCTAAATACCTCAAAAACCACACCAAATCACCATAAATTTCATATTTAGGCTCCTCACTACGTACCCGATATTTTACAATAGTATTCACTCGAAATGGAGCTTATTTATGAAAATTTAATTTTCAAACTTTGAAGTTTCGAACTTCAACAATGGACCCCTATGGAGTTTCTAGTTACAAAAATACCAACAAAAAAGAAAGGGAAGGAAAAAAACGAGAATATAGAGAAGAAAAATAAGAATGAAGGAAGAGATCGATATTTATGAGTTGTTGGGCTACGGAATGAAAAGCAAGTTTTAATTTATATAGACATTGGGCTAAATTAAGTAAGAAGTTAAAACATGGGCTAAATTTGATCATATTATTGCCTTACATGATATACAATATAAATATTTCGATAAATTATGTATGAAATATCTATGTACCTATATAAATTTTATTTCAAAACGTATATAAAATATGATAAAGTATGTGTAAAATCTTTTTTAAAATTGTATTCTTGAAATATCTACGACACCGTACATCTTAAAAATAAATTTCACTTAACTAATTATACAGTGTACAACTTATTTACACTTTGCACATAAATTTAATACAACAAAAAACTTATATAAACTTAAAATTCAATTGTCATACAACTTAACATTCAATTATAATATGGCTTTAATATAGTTTTAATACAATTCAACTGTAACTTTAAACTTCAACAAACTAAGACTGAAATTCAGTCTGAAACTAGCTAAACTCTTACGTAAATAGCTTCAAGTTTTAGATTCAAACTCCCGTCGATCTTTCAGTTCTTATCATATATCACTCACGTAAAACAAAATTCGTCTGCGGCAAATTAAATTTTCAAACTTGAATTTTGAGAGTCTTTAATGACTGACAATGGAGTTGAAACAATGGTTGGATCACTCATTGATTTTGTTCTCCTTACAAAATTATGTACAAGAATTTAAATGATGATTAGTTAATTTGTTAGAAACAAGAAAAGCGTGAAGGAGAAGGGAACTTGTTTTTTTTTTTTTTTTTAATATGCTACAAAATATAAAACTTTGTTAAACCGTGTGGGTGGGGGGGGGGGGGGGGGGAGGGGAATTCATTTTTAAACTTTGTTTTCCAAGTTTTCATCGTTTGCAACTTAGATTTAAATCATTTAATATTGCAGAGGGCCGGTAGATGGCTGTTTTGGGCCCGTCTTGGTTGGGCTGAGACAGTAATTAGTATTTAGGGCCCGCCTTGGTTGGGCTGAATTAGTAATTTGTTTTGGGTCATTCACATAAATGTCTTTATTTTAGCGTGATTTTTAATTTTTGCCCCTTAAATTGTGGTCTTTAATTTTTATCCTTCAGCATAAGTGAATAAAAAGTGGTCAAAATACCCTTAACAACAAAAACAAAAAAATAAATTCGCAGAGCATTAGTTTTGCTCAAGTTATGCTTGAGGCATAAATTCTACTACTTAATTTATGCCTATGTTTAAGATCTTTTGCCTTTTCTACACATAACTACATGCATTTTACACTTATGCCTTATGCTGGGATATAATCTCATTTTTTTCATCTAATAAATTTTTTACAATTATACCTTCTGTCATGACTTATGCCTTTTTGAGACATAATTTTTTTTCATCTAATAAATTTTTTACAGTTATACCTTTTGTCATGACTTATGCCTTTTTGAGACATAATTTTTTTTCATCTAATAAATTTTTTACACTTATGTCTTATGTCATAACTTGTGTCTTTTGGAGCATAATTTCATTTTTTTTTTCATATAATAAACTTTTTACACTTATGACTTGTGTCTTTTGGGGTATAATTTCATTTTTTTTTCATCTAATAAATTTTTTACACTTATGTCTTATGCCATGAATTGTACCTTTGGGGCATAAATTTTTTCCTAACCAATAAATGTCCAAAAATTGACTATGAACCCTATACGAATAATTATAAAATTAAAAAAAATATTACACAATTTATGCCTGAAAGGAAAAAATTATCAAAAGAAATTATGCCTCAAGAAAAAAAATTATGCCTTAAGGAAAAAGAAATTATGCCTCAAGAAAAAAGAAATTTATGCCTCAAGAAAAAAAATATGCTTCAAGAGAAAAAGAAATTATGCCTCAACAAAAAAAAAATTATGCCTCAAAAAAAAAATTATGTCTCAAGAAAAAAGAAATTATGTCTCAAGAAAAAAAAATTATGTATCAAGAAAAAAAATTATGTCTCAAGAAAAAAAAATTATGTATCAAGAAAAAAAATTATGTCTCAAGAAAAAAAAATTATGTCTCAAGGAAAAAGAAATTATGCCTCAAGAAAAAAAGAATTATGCCTCAAGAAAAGAGAAATTAAGTCTCAAGGAAAAAAATTATGTCTAAAAAAAAAAAGAAATTACATCTCAAGAAAAATAAATTATGCCTCAAGGCACAATTTTTTCATTGAGAAGAATGAACTGAATTAAAAAGATTAGAAAATTAATGAGAAGATAAGGATAATATTATTCATAAATTATTATTTAATGAATACAAATGACAAAAGTTAAAGACTACATGTATAAAGGGTAAAATTAAAGGCCACTGCATTTCAGTGGTATTCCACGCAAAAACTTGATTTGTTTGGTCAGATGAAATTAGAAAAATTTATTGGGCTTTGGGTTGACTGATTTTTGGTGGGATCATCCGTAGGGATGCTCCTATTTTGGATGGTCTTTAATTTTTGTCTTTCAAGTTTGTAATCTTTAATTTTTATATTTCAATACTTTAAATAATAACAACGTGCAAAAAATACATTTAATACTTCTTTTAAAAAATTCGCAAGGTAAAATTTTTTTTCTAGACAATGGTTGTAACTTATAAGACATAAGTTATATTTTCGAATATTATGTCTTAAGAAGTTCATACACTGAACGTATGCCTCAAGCACAAATTATGTCTTTCAAAACATAAACTCAGTTTTAGAAGTTCATACTACTGATTTATGCCGCAAGACACAAGTTATGTCTTTCAACGCATAAGTTCAGTTTTAGAACTTTATGCCTTAAGAAGTTCATACGATTGAACTTGTGCATCAAAAACACAACTCACGCCTACTGAACTTATGTTCCAGATAAAATTTTTTAAAAAATTTGCGTTGCGAATTAGATAGTACTGAACTTATGCCCTATGGCAAACATAAAAAGGTTGCCTTTCAAAATTAAGTCATAATCAAGGGTACTTTAGCCATAAATTTTTATTAAATGAGCAATAAGGATAAATCTAAAAAACTACCAATTTAAGGGATAAATACTAAAAATTACTCCAAAATAGAGACAATCCGTGCAAAAATCTAATTTTGATACGTATATATTTTGGTTTAACTCTGAAACAAGAAAAATGAGTGTTTTTACCACTAAACTTAGCTTGAATAAAATGAGTGTATTTGTCATGAAAATTAGGTGAAAAAATTAAAATCACTAAAGTAGATTGAAAAGAAATAGGTAAATATCAGGGCTGACCAGTTGGGCCGGGACAACCAATCCCGCCCGACCCACCTCATTTCAAGTTTTTGCGTGAAATGCCACTGAAATGCAATGGTCTTTAATTTTACCCTTTATACGTGTAGTCCTTAATTTTTGCCATTAGTATTCATTAAATAATAATTTATGAATAATATTATCCTTTTCTCATTAATTTTCTAATTCTTTTTAATTCAGTTTATTCTTCTCATGAAAAAATTGTGCCCTGAGGCATAATTTTTTTTTGGGGTATAATTTCTTTATTCTTGACACATAATTTCTTTTTTTTTTGACGCATAATTTTTTTTTACCTTGAGGCATAGTTTCTTTTACCTTGAGGCATAATTCTTTTTTTTTTGAGGCATAATTTCTTTATCCTTGAGAGCTAATTTTTTTATGAGGCATAATTTTTTTTCTTGAGGCTTAATTTTTTTTCTTGAGACTTAATTTTTTTTCCTTGAGGCATAATTTTTTTTCTTGAGGCATAATTTCTTTTTCCTTGAGACATAATTTCTTTTTTTCTTGAGGCATAATTTTCTTTTTCCTGAGGCATAATTTCTATTTCCTTGAGACATAATTTTTTTCTTGAGGCATAACCCGAGGCATAATTTCTATTTTCTTGAGACAAATTTTTTTTTCTTGAGGCATAATTTTTTTTCTTGTGGCATAATTTTTTTCTTGAGGCATAATTTCTTTTTTCTTGATAATTTTTGCCCTTCAGGCATACGTTGTGTCATATTTCTATAATTTTAAAATTATTCGTATAGGATTCATAGTCAATTTTTTAACGTTTATTAGATGAAAAATATAAAATTATCCCCAAAGACACAAGTCATGACATAAGGTATAAGTGCAAAAAGTTAATTGAATGAAAAAAAAAATTATGTCCCAAAAGCACAAGTCATGGCATAAGTGTAAGAAGTTTATTAGATGGAAAAAAATAAAATTATTCTCCAAAAGGCACAAGTCATGACATAAAGCATCAATGTAAGAAGTTTATTAGATGAAAAAAAAAATGAAATTATGCCCCAAAAAGGCACAAGTCATGGCATAGGGCCTAAGTGTAAAAAGTTTATTAGATAAAAAAAAAAATTATCCCCCAAAAGGCACAAGTCATGGCATAAGACATAAGTGTAAGAAGTTTATTAGATAAAAAAAAAATTATGCCCCAAAAGGCACAAATCATGGCATAACACATAAGTTAAAGATGCAGGTAGTTATGTATAGAAAAGACAGAAGATCTTAAGCATATGCACAATTTAAGTAGCAAATTTATGCCTTAGGCATAACTTGGACAAAACTCATGCCCTGCGATTTTGCTGTTAAGGATATTTTTGATCACTTTTTATTCACTTAAAGTGTTGAAGGATAAAAATTAAAGATCATAAATTTAAGAGGTAAAAATTAAAGCCCATACTAAAATAAGGGTATTTATGTGAATGATCCATCTCATTTTGCAAGAAAAATAGGGAAATGGGGATTGCAATTAGTTGGGCTTGAAATCGGGATAGAACCAGTGCCTGTCCCGATCCCATGAGACCTAGTTTAATTTAAACCCGCCCCGTCCTTGGTCTTATAGTAAATATTTTCTCCCCTTCAAAATTTTCTTATGCAGACCTGAATAAAATAATCAGAAAATTAATTAAAACTATTTTAGTGTACGTGTATTGCACGTATTCCTCGCGTCAATATATTTAATTTAACATATACAAGATGATTTCAGTTTAATTTTTTTTTTATCTATGTATCTAGTCAAATACCTTCACATAAATTGACATAAAAGAAATAATGTAGATTTATATAAAGAGAGTGAATAACAAAAACACTTGGTTAATTGAAAAAATTAAAATTATATTGTGTTTTTATATTAAAAAAAAATAAGATGGAGGAATTCAACGTATTAATGCAAGATGAAGTTATATTTTTTAATTTATTTACTCGTGTCGTTGAGTTGAAAAATTATGATGAATAATTTGTTAATTTAATAAAGAAATAATTGATATAAGTTAATAAAATTATACTCCTTCTGCCTCAATTTATGTGACACACTTTTTTTTAGTCAGTTCAAAAAAGAAAGATACATTTCTATATTTATTAACAATTCTATATTAAAATATTTATTTCTTTAGTGAGATGATTTATAGTCACACAAATATCTATGACTTATTTTAGACTACAAGTTTCAAAAATCTTTCCATATTTTCTTAAATTCCGTGTTCGGTCAAAATACATCACATAAATCGGGAAGGAGAAAATAATTAATTATAAAATCTTAAATGTTAGAACTTGTAATGTAATTCAAATAAGATAATATTTAAGAAAAAAATTTTTAGTCAATTTTAAAATACAAATATTAATAGCTATAATTTAATTAATTTCATTATTTTAAATATTAGGATAATAATTAAATAATAATTATTTGACAGAAATAGTAGATGATAATTTTGTCTATTGTACGTGTGTATCGTGTCAATTAGTAAAAGTATACACAAAAATAAAAGATTATTAAAAAAATAATAGTTGACTTTGTTAAGTGAACTATTATTTGAAGAGAATTGTGAATTTTGTTTAGTGTATTATAACTCCTAATACTTATTAAATATTATATATAACTCCTAATTATATATTTATCTTAAATCAATATGTTAATTATATTTAATTTGATCAATATAATTGGTAAATCTCAATTCTTTTAACTTTAATAATATTTTTATTAAAAATTAATTAAATATTATTTTGAAGATAAGTAATTTGTGCTAACACAAGAGCTACACCATTCTATAAGAATTTAGCACTTAAAATATCAAATGAAAATTATAAAAATTATAATTTAATTAATTTCATTATTTTAAATATTAGAATAATAATTAAATAATAATTATTTGAGAAAAATAGTAGATGATAATTTTATCTATTGTACGTGTGTATCGTCTCAATTAGTAAAAAATATACACAAAAATAAAAGATTATTAAAAAAATTAGTTGACTTTGTTAAGTGAACTATTATTTGAAGTGAATTGTGAATTTTGTTTAGTGTATTATAACTTCTAATACTTATTAAATATTATATATAACTCCTAATTACATATTTATCTTAAATCAATATATTAATTATATTTAATTAGATCAATATAATTGGTAAATCTCAACTTTTTCAATTTTAATATATTAAAATATTATTTTGAAGATAAGTAACTCGCGCTAACATAGGAGCTATACCATTCTATAAGAATTTAGCGCTTAAAATATAAATTGAAAATTATAATTTTATAAAAATATTATTTTATGAGATGAGAAGATTCTTTACTTGAATAGATGAAACTTGTGAATATATGAGTAGATGAAGAATATCAGTTATAAATAAAATAAATTTAGACTCAATTAAAGGAGATAATATAATATTAATGTTAGATTCAACTAAATGAGACAATCTAATTTGAATTATTTTGAAGATACGCAACTTCAATTGATGTAACAATTACCATTATCTTCTAAATTTACAACATGAAACAAAAAAGATAGATTATTATCTTTTTCAAATTCACAACATGAAAAAAAAAGATTAATGACTTTTTCAAATCCACAATATGAAATAGATAGATTATTGTCTTCTTCAAATTCACAATATCAAACAAAAAAGATAAATCATTGTCTTCTTCGAATTCACAATATGAAACAAAAAAAATAAATTAGACATTGAGATGAAGTTGTTGATGAAGAAGACTTAAATGAATAAGATTATGCAATTATAAATTTTTCTATAAAAGTTGAATGACTCATAAATCAAAAAGAATTTGAAAGTATGAGAATCTTAGAACATCATTATTATAAATAAGAAGATTTTGAAAGTGTAAAAAAATTAGAACACTATTATTAAAAAACAATCCTCAATTTAATGCACGCAAGAAAAATTGGAGAATCCACATCTAAAATTTTTTTTGCAGGAACTTTTTTTTTTAGGGTTACTGATGATGGAAAGTTTTTTTTTGAGGGAAATCTTTTTAGGATTTATTCATAATTGAAATTTATGTCATTTAAAAATATTATAAATAATAATTTTAAACAATACCAAATGACAGTTTTATTTACTGTGAAATTTTTTAATAAAGGATAAAAAATTTAATCAATATTTTTAAGGGACTTTACATTTTTAATATAATATAAATAGATTAAATAAAATGTCTAACTCCTTTTTTTGGATCAACTAAACTTTCTTTCTTAGAATTTTTGGTAGCAAACTAGAAGGGGTTCAATAAAGGAAAAATTACATAATATAACATAATTATGAAATTATTTATATATAAAAGTTAAAGTTTTAAAAAATTACAACTTTATTTCATTTAATGTGCCATTTTTTCTTTTTTATTTTGTATTTATTTTTTTTACTGTGCCCATATTCAATGCCTAAAAATCCTCGATAACTGCCCAACCCCCCCTTCCATCTTCTCTCTCTCCCTCATTCTTCATCATCAACCTGATTTCTCCTCCTATCAAACCCACGATTCTCGTCATTCTCTATCTTTTGTCTCTAAAATCCATTCAAATCAAGTAAGTTTCATTCATGATTTTCATTTATTTTTAATTTAAAATATGTATTTTTAATGTTGTAGATAAAATTCTTTAACCGTGTAAATCATTATTTCATTTGTAATCAAATCTTTATGATATTTTGGAATCTCAAATAGATTTTAGAAAATTCCGTTAATTGGGGTAAGTTATTTTCTGATTTTAAAAATCATATTCGTGTATGTTTATAGTTTATGTATTATATGTATTTGATACATTCAAATACATAATCCTTTATATCATCTTCAGAATTTTACATATGCAGAAACATACAAATATATGTTTTTGGTTTGAATGGTTATATGTTCACCAGTAAACAACATTTATTTTAATACTTGTATATGTGTTTTGTTGAATAGCTATGTATTTATCAGTGAAAATTATTTATTTTTACAAAAATAAAATTTTAGTATTTTTTTATACATTCAAATACATAATTCTGTATGCAATTTTTTAGAATTTTACATTGACATATATATATATATATATACATGTATAAATATTTTTTCTGTATTTTATGATACAAACTATTCATTTATTATTTCTTTATTCTGATTTACCATTAGGTAACAGGAAATAAAATATTTCCGTACCTTTTTTCTGTTTTTATTTTGTAAGTTGTTATGGTAAATAACAATTCTATCCATTATTAAAATTCTTTTATTTAAAAAACGCAATAATTATCAGTTGAGTAAAAAAAGGTAACTGATTATTTATGTGAAACATAATCTCTAAATACAAATACAAATTTTTATTTGTATTTTGATACGTTTTACCAATGGTAAATATAAAACATGTCACATAAAATATTGTCATTTTATGTAAATAAATAAATGTTGCTACTTAAACCTTTTTTTTTATTTAGAAATTATTGTCATTTCTATAATTTTTTATTAAAAAAAATTAAAAAAAGGAGTTTTCTTTGAGAAACAATATATGATTTCAAATAAAAAAAATTATGTGATCTAACCTGGTACACCTTGAAATTAAATATTAGGTAAGTAGATAACGATTCCGCTAAATAAAATAAAAACTCCTTTGAATTTACCAATTTGGCGAATTCATTTTAAAACACCCTTCGCATTTTTTCAAATATTGTATTATATTTTTTTCATTCATTTTCACTTGTTCATATACTTTTTACGAAGTAATTAATAAAATGATAAATTTACTATATATCATTCTTTAAATATAATAAATTCAATATTTCGAAAAATGTATTAGAAAATGAATAGTACTTAATAATAGGAGTAAAATAGATATAACCGGATAAATTATTTTTTAATTTTTTATACTGAATAATTAAAAATGCACGTCTATTTTTAATTTAGTTAACGTAAAAAATGAATAGAGGAAGTATGGTGACTTTTCTTTTAATGTTAGAATTAATTGCCACAATATCACAACCAAACAAACGCTTAAAATTCTCAAGAGATGCTTAATATAGTTGGTATGAGGAAAAATGTTTTCCATGAAGTATAACTATAGTTTTGATAAGTATTAAAAATATTTTTGTATAATCAATATAAATATTATGTAAATTTTTGGGAATGAAAGGTAGGATGGGAGTGGTAGGGATGGGGCCTGTGAGGTGGGTGGTGGTGGTGGTTAAGAAACTTATTTTTTTAAAAGTTCTGATCAATCCAACATGAAAAAATGGGAAAGATATTTCACTACTAGAAATAGAGATTTTCTCTACCACAAATTAATGAGAAATTTGTGTTATAAAACATGATTAAAAACATAATTTTCTACCCATTTCCCGCCGAACCAGTTCACTTGGAAAAATGCATGATGGAAAAAAGTTCTTATTGAAATAGCGGGAAGCTTCAAAATTTTTTCATGCGAATACACTATTATTTTTTTTCCAGAGATTCAATTAAAATATCAATAAGAATAACCACATAATATTTATCAATAAAAAATTTTAACGAGAAAATAGTAATTTTTTAGTATTGTTTTTCCTCCTTGCCAAAAGACTCTAAGTTCACTTCAATTAGATTCATAGTCTTGAATTTAAATGTTCTAAATTTTAATGAAAGTATGTGAAATGAAATCAGAAATATGGAAACAATCAATTCAAATGGAGAAGCATAGTAATTCATTCCTTATTGAATTGAAAATATAAATAAATAGAAGTTGATCATATTACAAAATATTGAAACAAATAGCCTGTTTGGCCAAGCTTCTGGGAGTCAGAAGTGCTTATTTTTTCTGAAAAGTGCTTATTTTTAAAAAATGAGGTGTTTGGCCAAGCATCTGGAAGAAAATAAGTGCTTTTAGGAAGTAACAAAAACTGTTTTTCAGAAGCTAAAGAAAGTAGCTTCTCACCAAAAACACTTATTTGAAAAACACTTTTCTGAAAAATACACTTAGAAACAGTTTTCAAAAGCTTGGTCAAACACTAATTGCTACTTAAAAGTGCTTTTTAAATTTATTGGCCAAACATAAACTGCTTCTCAAAAAAAATACTTTTTTGATAAGCACTATTAAAAAAAATACTTTTCAAAATAAGTTAATTTAAAAAATTTGGCCAAACGAGCTAAAAGTATAATAAAATAGAATGATCATTCATTATGCACACAGTATATTTTAGGGGTCTAAAGGTCACACTATCTATTCAAAAGAGTATAGGTCTCAACCAATACAATTGGATAGAGTAAGTAATAATTTAATTACATCAATAGAAGGAAAGTGAAATACAAGAAATAATAAATATGTGTTGCTAAATCTCTAAAAATTTGAAAGGCCACCAAATGTATGGCAAAAACAATCCAAACCAACAGGAAGTTGACAACTACTTATAAGCAAACTGCAATGTAATATTTTTCTTGCCTATCTATGTGATGTATTCTGATTTAACACAAAGTTTTTTAAAAAAATTATTTAAAATTTATGATCTAAAATAAGTGAAAGATATTTATTTGATAATAAATAATTTTATTAGAAGTATTAAAAAACTTAAAATTAAATTATTTTAAGTGCAAAAATATATTATTTTCTTAAAACACACAAAGAAAAAAAGAAAAAGGAAAATTGAGGCGGAGGGAATATCTGTAAAACTTCTGCTGAATACCTTTCAAATTGAGAATCTTGCCATTAGATAGAAAGTATTTACATCCCTAAAAGATGTGTCATTCTTATTCCTAAAGATTAGCCATTCTATCCCTCAAAATTTGTTATTCTATTCCCTCAAATGTGCTACAATATTGCAATATATATTCTCTTTGATTACTACATCAGATCTCTATAATTACACACTTATACGTAACACTATATCGTATATACAATTATTCTCTACTAATTCATGATCTGTGAGCTGTCCATCTTGCTAACATCCCCCTCAAATTGAAGCTGGTGGATCAAGAAGCATCAATTCGCCAATTAGAAATTGATCACATTGTCGTGCCATAAATTTTGTAAATGCATTAGCTATTTGAAGATCACTAGACCTATGTGGAAGAGTATAACTCCTTTATCTACAATTTCTCGTATATAACGATAGTCTACCTCGATGTGTTTAGTCCTCTTATTAGGCTCCACACTTATTGCCGAAAGCACCTGATGAACACTTGATAAACCTGGTCGCAAAGACAACTTATAAGCCACCTCGCTAATATATTGTAAGACGTCAATAGATCAATAAACCTAAGGTTGAGCTTTTGATTCTTTTTAAACCTCATGACACCTTCATAGGTGATACTTTTAGCAAACCCATTGTACTTTGTTGAAGATGATAGAAACATATTAATTCTTAATTATATGTAGAAATCGTAACCTTGCTCTTATACCAATTGTTGCAGAAAGATCGTGGGTTGACTAGCACACAATCACACACAAAATAAATAGAGAAGAAAAATAACACAAGAATTTAACGAGGTTCGACTAAGCCTAATCTAAGCAGAAGCAGAGAGAGTTTTTCCCTATGAAAGAGAAGAAGTGTACCATGCTTATGAATCCCCGATTACAATTGGATCAGGAAGAAGATCACCTTCCTCACGATGATACTTTATATTCAATTCCAATGGAGTATTTACAGAGGAGGAATCTCGAAGACCAACCAAAATAATTAGATCCTGATTAGTTTATTTGTCCTGATCTAGAAACACACTTAAAGAATCACAATAAACTTTCAATCCCAAAAGATATGTAAGAGTACCAAGATCTTTCATACGAAAATAATCCTTAAGTTGTTGTTAGAGACTAGTATGTCATCTACATATATCAAAAGAAGAACACAACCTATTGATATTGCTCTCCTCGAAAGAGAATTGTAGCAAAATAGATTGAAACTTGTCAAATTAAGCTCTGAAAGTTTGTTTTAATCCATACAAAGATCGTTGCAACTTGCATACATCTAATGTAGGTAATGAGAATAAACCTAGTGAAAATTTCATATAAATATCTTTTTTGAGATCACTATGGAGAAAAATATTTTTGATATCCATTTGAAGAAGAGGCCAATTTTGTGAAGCAACAATGAAAATAATAGTTTGCACCATACACATTTTTGCTATTGGTGTAAAAGTCTCCTCATAGTCCACGTCATACTCCTGTTTATTACCAAGAATAACGAATCGAGCTTTGTATTGATCTAGAGTTTCACTAGAATGGAGTTTAATTGAATAGACCCATTTACATTTAATTGGGCGGACATCTGAAAGACAAAACAATGTTATATATATTATTTTCTTTAAGAGCCAAAAGTTCATGTTTAAAAACTTGTGAGTAGCAAGTTGAAACAGAAATGATGGATAAAGTAGAGGAAAACCATACCAGTTAAGAGTATGAGATACTTTGGTAGATCGCTGAGTAGGATCAAGATGATAAAACCTTGAAGAATTCTCATATTCTAATTGTGAAGCAGTCTCAGCGGCGGATCAATTTTGAAATGGGCTAAAGTTGTTGATATTGTTCATACACAAATTCAAGTTTGAACCGCTTAGAAGAAGATGAAAAATCCTCAAAAGTAAAAAGAAGAGGAGAAATAAAAGATGACTCAACATGAGTAGGAAAGAAATACTAATTTTCAAAGAAAATAATATTTCTAGAGACACAAAATTTGTTACTACATGAATCATAGAAAATAAAATTTTGAAGTACTATAACCCATACAAACATATTTAGTAGACTGCACAAAAAGTTTACTACGTTGAGAAAGAGACAAATGCGCAATACAAGCACAACTAAATGAAGTAAAGTTATGATAGCTAGAATTTAGGTGATAAAGACAATAATATGGACTCAATATTTAACATTTATGTATTATTTAACATTAACAAAACTTTCACCCAATATTTAGATGGGACAGAAGACTCAAATAATAAGTATGGGTGACATATAAGAAATGACAATTTTATACTTTGCAACCTCATTTTGTTGTAGCGCATATTGGCAAGAGCGTAGTGAGATGATTTCTTTCTCAAGTAAGAAATTATAAAATTCATGAGACATATATTCTTTACCAGAATTAGATCTTAATAATTTGATGCAAATAGAAAGTTGAGTCTCAATGTAAGCTAAAAAAATCTAGAATATGAAAAATACCTCAAGCATAGAATAAAGAAACTACACCCATATAAATCGACTATAATCATCTATGAATGCCACAAAATACTTGAAATGAGCATGAAAAATAATTGGTGAATACCCCAAACATCACTATGAATGACATTAAAACTCTTTGCGGCATGATTATCAAAATTAGAAAAAGAAAAAGTTTAACTTTTGCCTAATTTACAAGTAGAACAATCAAAGAAAATAGCTAAAAATTAATTTTTATTCTTCAATAAATCAGAATTTGATAAATGAGACAACACAATGAAATTTGAATATCCTAAACGCTTATGTCAAACTTCAATTTTATTAGTTGTAGAAGTACAAGCAAAAGATAGAACATGCAGAATGAATAAGTATATAGAAAATAATCTTTCAACTTTAGGCCCCTTAGAGATTGCTGTTCCCGACACCTGATCCTACACGAGACAGTCATTACAAGAAAAATTTACATCAATTGTTATTTACCAATTGTCTAATCAAAATAAGTCTAGTTGAGCGCTTTGGTGAAACAAAAGTATTCTTGAAAGTTGAAGTGATATCCCTAACCATGATAATGGGTAAATTGCTACCATTGGCAATCTGTATTTTTAATGGACCATGATACTCACAAATATTTTTTAATATACTTGTTGAGTTGTTCATATGAATGAAAACACCAAAATCAATAATCTAAAAATTAAATGTAACATCATATTTTGTAATTCCAAAGCTGAAGAGGCTTACATGATCATTTATTATACCATTTCAGAAGTAAGAACTTACCCTAGAAATGAATTATCAGTAGTGAAATCATTTATTCCAACTTTAAAAGTATTGACTCTGCGATTTTGATGGTGTGTGGGACACTCCTTGGTAAATATGTCTTTGTTGTTTACAATAATTATAGAACTTCTTGCCATAATTGCTGTCAATATGATCATATTACTTGCAACTGTAGCATTGAGTTCTAGTTATATTTCTACATTATTCTTTACCTTGAGCAACAAATGTAATAGTGACATCATTTTCTTGATTGGGACCGTTTTGTGTGACAAGACATTCCTCATCGCAAAGTAATTTTCTAAAACAAACATCAAGAAGAGAGATAGGCCACGGTCCATCAAGTTAGAGCGAACACTCTCAAACTCAGTGATCTCACGCATATTTATACACCCGCTTGTCATATTATACCCATATTTTATTGTGTTCCAAGAAAACTATCCTTATGAAATTTAATAGTTTGATGAAAGTGTTGTTAAAAAGAGATAACGAATGTGTTTAGATGATGTTTGCAGGAAACAAATAAAAAATACCCAAAAAAAGAGCAACCAAGGAAAGCTCAAGCTGCAAGGTATGACGAAAACAATTCAGAGAAAATCGGCCTGATAAGATGGCTAGCGTGATGCGTCAGACCGTGAACTTTAAAGGAATTATGCACAAAGTAGTAAGATGCCTGGCACACTAGAAAAGAAAAGTGGCTGAATTTTCTCTAACGCCTAGGCGGCAGTGGCTTCAGAAAAGTGTTTTAGTTACTTGGTGAAATGGGAGGTGTGACGCACCATCTCATGAAATTTAGAGAATTTTGTTCAACACTGGCAAGATGAGAGGCATGGCACGCCAAGATACTTAATAAATCCATTAGACAAGTAGAAGTCCAAGCACAAGTTGGTGCTATGCCTGGCGCGGCGCGCCAAGTCTGTTTTGAGAGAGACTTTTCTAAGTTCAAAGGCTGAGTTATTTAGGGAAAAAATAAATTTTTTTCTTATCATTATAAATATATCACTAGGGCATCTGTAAATGATATCGACGGTTTTTGGCAAGAATACAGAGGCAAGAGTTCTATCTTTTAGGTTTTCTTCTTTTCTTTACTTCACTATTTCTTGTATGAGAATGATGATTATTTTGGTTTTCGCTTGAACATGAGTGGCTAAAAATCTTAATCTAGGGTTTTGTCCACAAGCATGATGGTTGTAGTTTAAAGTTTATTTATGCTAGACATTTAAATCTCCCTTTAAGATTGTTTATACTTTCTTTCTTTAATGATTTTTCATTGGCCTGATTACCTTTTGAATAATACCTATTGACTCATGTGTTGAACTTGAAAGAGGAAACAATGAGGGTAAAAAGAAGAATATAGTAGGTTTTGATTCCTTGTCAATAAAAAAGGAATTAGATTCATTGTTGTGGATAGGGATATATCCTGCAACCCTACTTAGTTGAATCAGGTAGCTATAATCGAAGTTTCACTTTTTTCCTGCAACCATAGGAATATGGGTGCTAGGATTAGTGAGATAGTTCTGATGTATTCGAAAGAATATGTTGAGAAATGAATTCATAACCTGAAACTAACAATCTTGGAGACTAAATTTGGAGTTATCGAACTCAATAACTCAACCTGAAAGCGAAAGTTCCAAGACCCTGAATTTTAAGTATCATTTGAAATACAATCTTCCTGAAAACGAGTTTTCAGAATATTTAACTTATATTGTAAATTTAGTAGAATATACTTTAACTCTTTCAAATAAATTTTCTTTCTCCTGTGAATAGTGAAATAAAGATTCAAACAGAGACAATTAATCTGAAAAGTCTTTGGGTGACGATATCTGAGTTTTTATCCTATATTACTTGACGACCACGTACACTTGCGTGTGCGCTTGGCCGCATCAGTCAGATCATAATTTTATCAAAAAATGTCCTTGCTTGTGTTGCTCATGAACTACCCAAATTATAGAGAGAGATTTAAAATGTATTTTAGCATAACAATATCAGCAAATCAGCCCATAAATTTTGAATTTCAGAAAAATATTTCTGAACAGAGAGACCTCCTTGAGAGTAATTAATTTCATACTCTAACTAGAAACGTCTTGCGTTATTATCTTGATTGTCAAATTTTTATAAATAATTTCACACCGTCTTGACCTTCTTGTTTGGTTGAGATTAAGAACGATAAGAGGATCAATTGACCCTAAAATTCATGTCATCACCTGAGCATCTTTAACCTTCCACTCACTTAACTTTGTAGGATCAGTAAGAACAAAATCACTTTCATTTATATGACTCCCATAATTCTTTTTGGTGATAGTTGAAATTGAAATTTTCAGGCAATAATTTTTTTTACTAAAGGATTCAGATTGATGTAAAATGATGCTCTTGAATAACTAAAAAAAACCATAAATACTAATGATTCAAGAAAGCAATCAAAATGACGAAGATACAAAGTCCTAGATGTTTAGAATTGATTGTTAATGAATAGTCAACAAAATCAAAATTTTCATTTTATTTTAAAGAAAACATAGATGGACTTTACGAAACAAAACAATCAACAGTAAGTCTCTAATACCATGCCAAATTGATGTCGAATGCAGTCTTGCCACTAAATAGAAATAATTCAAATTTACATTCTTAAATATCTGTCATTCCTATCCCTAAAGATCAACTAGTCTATCCCTCAAAATCTGTTATAAATATTATAATATTTATTCTCTTTAATTATTATATCAAATCTCTATAATTACATAAATACATACAATTCTTCTTTATTAATTCACGGTTCATGAACTGCAACCAAAATAGCAAGTGGTTGACATTGACGAAACAAACATATCAATGGGACCCCAAGTGAACTATTATATTTCTTTAGTTCTTGTCCAATCAGAAAATAGATACTTTCCCATTAAAAGGAATAAATCACGAATAATTGGGTAGAGGGCTACAAATCATGTGTTCTATACACATACTGGGTTTGTGCTTGGTAGAGAGGAAATATAATTTTAAAAAAATAAGTTTCAGTGAAAGTAAGAAAAATAAGTTACACAAGGTATTTTTTATTAATAATGTTCTATTCATTTGTCAATGCATATTATCTTCACCTTCACTCTCATAGTCTCCATCCCGATCACCCCACTGTTGGATTTTGAGTTTTTTTCCTTTTCTATGTGGATAAATAAAAGTTCAATTTAGACCTGCCCACATGTGCCCATAAGCCCACTATCAGGGTGTATATAAGGCCTCTTTAGGTCTTATTTTAGTGATACAAGAGAAAATTACAGCAAGCCAAAATTAGAGAGAAGTGCAGATTTTTGCATAGAATTTTTAGCCATAACAGCCTACTTGAAATTGCGATTCCCGCTTTTTTTCTTGTCCGATTGATATAATTTTTTAATATGTTATTTCAATCATCTTAATCTTTGATTAAAAACTGGTAGAAGTAGATTTGGAGTCCTATAGCTCCAGATTTTGGTCTGTAAGGAGTAGCTACATTTTTGGGTAATTTTGCTCCTTTTCTTCTCTAGTTTTTGGTGCTACCTCTTTATATATTGTTGTTAGCTGTTTGGAACTTATTTGGTGACCAGTTTGGAGAACATTCTTGTAACTCTTGTTGATTAGTGGAGTTTTTGGTCCCGTTATTTTTTACTCTTCATACCAAAGAAGTTTTTCCATGTAAATTTGGTGTTTTTTATGGTTGGTTTATTTTGTCTTGCGATATTCATATTTGTTGATAATTATTTGTTGCCTAGACCTACTTAAAATTACATTTGAGGTCTCATGTTGATTCAAATAGATTGAAAAAATTTAGACTTGGATATTCTTCCGCTGCTACCCTGTCGTGCACTTTTATTTGTGCTTTATTTTTTTTCAATAAAGTGGTATTAGAGCTTGTGCTTATTGTTGGTTATCTATTTGACTGATGGAGACAAATATGAGTAAGATGGTATGTTTGAATGGTAGCAATTATCATATTTGAAAAGGTAAGATGAAAGATCTTCTATTTGTCAAGAAAATGCATTTACCTATGTTTGCTTCTAACAGATCTGAATCTATGAATGATGAGAATAAAAAATTTGAGCACCTGCGTATTTGTGGCTATATTAGAGAATGGGTTGAAGATAATGTTAGAAATCATGTTGTGAATGAGACACATGCTACAAGTTTATGGAATAAACTCGAGGCACTTTATGATTCAAAGACTGAAATAAAAAGTTATTCCTGCTGAAACAATTGATGGATATCAGATATAAAGAGGAAATCCTATTTCTGATCATATAAATAATTTTCAGGGTGTTCTTGACCAACTGTCTGGAATGGGTGTAAAGTTTCATGAAAAAATACAGGAAATTGGATTCTTAATACTCTGCCAGACTCTTGGGAAACCCTTCCAGATTCTTTGGCTAATTCTGCTCCCAGTGATGTTATAACTATGGAATATGTCAAGAATGGTGTCTTAAATGAAGAGATGAGAAGAAGATCTCAGGCCTCATCTTCTTTAGTGTCACACTCTGATTTTTGGTTACTGAAGATAAGGGAGAAGCAAGTTCAAGGCTCAGAATGACAGAGATAAAAGTTGAAGCAAGTCAAAGTCTAAGTACAAAAACTTTATATGTGATTATTACAACAAGAAAGGGCATATCAAAAAATATTTTTACAAGCACAAGAGAGATATGACAAAAAAATAAAGATGATGATAATGAAAATCGTGTAGCTATTGTTGCTAAAGATGATCTTCTTGTTGCATGTGGCGAAAATGTTATTAATATTGTTTGTGGTGAGTCTAGTTAGTTTGTGGATTCTGATGCTACTTCTTATGTCACCTCAAAGAAGAAATTATTTTCTGCTTATACTCCAGGTAATTTTGAAATGTTGAAAATGGGAAATAATGATGAGGTTGAGGACTTGGCATGGTACATTTTATTTGAAAAGTAAAAACAGTTTCATATTAGTTCTTAACAATGTCAAGCATGCTCTAGATGTTTTCCTAAATTTAATTTCTATAGGAAATCTTGATGATGAGAACCCTTAGTGGTGGCCAGTGTAAGCTTACTAAAGGTTCAATTGTGGTGGCTTTAGAGGTACAAGTTGTCTAACTTGTATGTATTTTAGGACTTCATTTCTAGAGGCTCAGTAAATTTGATGGAGAATGATACTTCATCAGAGTTATGGCATAAGAGGCTGAGCCATATGAGTGAAAAGGGGATTGATAGTTTGTCTAAGAAAAATTTGCTTTATGGAGTGAAACAAGCAAAGTTGAAGAAGTGTGTTTATTGCTTAGCTGGTAAACAGAAAAGAGTTTCTTTTCAGAGTCATCCGCTTTCAAGAAAGCTTGATTTGCTGGAGTTGGTACATTCTGATTTGTGTGATCCTTTTAAGGTAAAGTCTCATGGTGGTGCACTTTACTTTGTGACTTTTATTGATGATGATTCTCGCAAACTTTGAATATTTCCTTTGAAGTTCAAGGATCAAGTACTTGGTGTGTTCAAGAATATTCAAGCCTTGATTGAGAGACAAATAGGGAACAAACTAAAATGCATCTGCTCAGATAATGGTGGTGAATATATTGGTCTTTTTGATAACTATTATAGAGAGCAAGGTATTCGACATCAGAAAACTCCTCTAAAGACTCCTCAATTAAATGATTTAGCAGAGAGGATGAACAAAACTTTAGTTGAGAGGGTTAGATGTTTGCTTTCTGATGCTAAGTTGCCATATTCCTTTTAGGCAGAAGCACTTAATACTGCTGCTTGTGTTATTAATTTATCTCCTAATGTTGCTTTGAATGGTGATGTCCCTGATAAAATTTGGTTTGGTGAGAATATCTCTTATGATCACTTGAGAGTCTTTGGGTATAAAGACTTTGTGCATGTTTCGAAGAATGAAAGGTCAAAACTGGATGTTAAAACTAAGCAGTATATCTTCATTGGTTATGGTCAATATGAATTTGGCTATTGTTTCTACGATCCAGTTGAGAAGAAACTTATTGAAAGCCGTGATGTTGTGTTGTTTGAAGATTAGATAATTGAAGATTTTGACAATGTTGAGAAGGTTGATTCTCAAAGCAGTGAAAGCTTAGGTGTGTTGATCCAGTTCCTGCAACTATTGCACCTGAAGAAGATTTTTAAAATCAAGTTGATAATAAAGATGGTGATTATGTTCAGAATGACCAGCACGATATTGTTGATGCTCCAGTGCAAAATAATGTAGTTGGCCAACAACTAGCTGTTATTGATGCTCCAATGCAAGATGATATAGTTGGCCAACAACCAGCTACTATTGATGCTATAGAGAATTCCCTCAGAAGATCAACTAGAGAGAAAATTCCTTTATCTCATTATTCTCCCAGCGAATATGTATTCTTGACTGACGGGGGAGAACCTGAGAGTATTGATGAGGCCATGGATAGTGAAGAAAAAGAAAGGTGGTTTGATGTTGTGGAAGTTGAGATTAAATCCTTATATGATAATCATACTTTTGATTTGGTTAAGCTACCTAAAGACAGAAAAGCTTTAAAAAATAGGTGGGTTGTTAGGGTGAAACATGAATATGGAAACCTTGTTCCACGTTACAAGGTTAGATTAGTTGTAAAGGGATTTAACCAGAAAAAAGAAATTGATTTTGATGAGATATTCTCTCAAGTTATGAAGATGTCATCCATTCACGTGGTTCTAGGCTTAGCTGCAAGTCTAGATTTAGAAGTTGAGCAAATGGATGTTAAAACTACTTTTCTCCATGGTGACTTAGATGAAGAAATTTATATAGAACAACCAGAAGGTTTTGAAGTCAATAGAAAAGAGAATTATGTTTGCAAATTGAAGAAGAGTTTGTATGGTTTGAAATAAGCTTTTAGATAGTGGTACAGGAAATCTGATTCTTTTATGAGTCAGCAGGGCTTCAAGAAGACTTCTTCAGACCATTATGTTTTTGTGCAAATATTCTCTGATAGTGACTTTATTATTTTATTGCTTTTATATTGATGACATGCTTATTGTTGGTCAAAATGCTTGCAGGATTCAAAAGTTGAAGCAAAAGTTGAATAAGTCCTTTGTTATGAAAGACTTAGGATCAGCAAAGCAGATTCTTGCCTTGCAGATTGTCCGTGACAGAGAGGCCAAAAAGTTGTGGTTATCACAAGAGAAGTACATTCAAAAAGTACTTCATAGATTCAACCTGAATAAGGCTAAGATTGTCAGTGCACCTTTTGCTATGCACTTCAAATTAAGCATGAAGCAGTGTCCTTCCGGTGATGATGAGAAGGAATTTATATGAAGGAAGTTCCTTATGCTTTCGTTGTTGGTAGTTTGATATATGCAATGATTTGTACAAGATTAGACATTGCTCATGCCGCTAGTATTGTTAGCCCTTTTCTTTCTAATCCAGGAAGAGAGCATTGGAATGCAGTGAAGTGGATAATGAGATATCTTTGTAGTACTTCTAGTTTGATTTTGTGTTTTGGGACAGGGAAACCTATTCTCTGTGGTTGTACTGATTCAGATATGGCAGGTGATATTGATACTCATAAATCTATTTCAGGCTATTTTGTTACTTTTGCGGCAATCTAAATTGCAAAAATGTGTTGCTCTATCTACTACAAAAGCCGAGCTTATTGGTACTGTTCAAGCTTGTAAAGAGTTGATTTGGATGAAGAGATTCTTGGGGGAACTTGATTGTCCTCAAGAGAGGTATGTATTTTATTGCAATAGTCAAAGTGCTATTCATCTTGGCAAGAATTCTCATTTCGTGGTTGGTCTAAACATATTAATGTGAGATATCATTGGATTTGAGATGTGTTGGATTCTAAGTTTCTTGAATTTGAGAAGGTTCATAGGAATGATAATGGTACTGACATGATGACTAAATCTTTGCAAGGGGAAAGTTTGAAGAGTGTTGCATGATTTCCGAGATAGCGGTCTCCTCCACATAGTCGAGAGGGGGAGAATTATTGAATTTTAGATTTTTTTCCTTCCTATGTGGATAAATAAGAGCCCAATTTGGACCAGCCCACTTTTGCCAATAAGATCACTATCATGATGCATATATAAGGCCTCTTTAGGTCTTATTTTAGTGATACAACAGAAAATTACAGCAGCCAAAAATAGAGAGAAGTGCAGATTTTCGCACATAATTTTTTAGTCATAGCAGCTTGCTTCAAAATGCAATTTCCGCTTTGTTTCTTGTCTGATTGAGCTGATTTTTGGATATGTTATTCCTATACATCTTAACCTTTGATGAGAACTGATAGAAGTGGATTTGGACTCTTGTAGCTTCAGATTTTGGTCTGTGAATAATAGCTGCATTTTTGAGTGATTTTGCTTCTTTTCTTCTCTAATTTTTGGTGCTATCTCTTTATATATTTGTTATACCCCGTAGAATTTCCGGCACCTAGACGACCTATTCGCACGTTGGTTAAGCATATTTAGAAGGCCATACATGCTAGAGAAAGGCCGGAAAAAAAGATCGGACGAGAAACCCGTCGAACCATCGCGGGAGGAGCTGAGGCAGAGCCCCTCCGCGATGGCAGCGTGTCACGGAGGTGAGGCCTCCGCGATGGCTCCGTGACACGTTGCCCAGGTTCAGGCCCAAGTATATAAAGCCCCACTTCGGTTTTAATTGAGTAAAATCTTTAAAATTTCCAGAGAACAGAGGGCAAACGTAGAGAAAGAGAAAGGAACGAAGGAAATTATATATTTTCGTCCGATTACGCTGCCAAACGCTGCCCAAACTCAAATTAATCCCAGATACCGAAGTATTTAGCAGCAGAGAGCATTCCTACGGATTCAGTTTCGTAAAATACGGCCGACGAATCGTCGAGCCACCGAGCTAAGGTAAGTGGAATTGCTCTAAATTAGTGTCTATGTGTTCCTAGCTGAGAAGTGAATATTTCTCCCTTCTGGGCCGCTGAAAAATAACGAGTTTTCGACCGTTTTTCTAAAGGTTAAAGTTGGGATAAATATATATATCTAAAGTGACAATTTCTCCCGAATATTAATGTATTTAGTTCTAATTGACGTGTATATGAATGTAGTTGGGAGAAACAGCAGAAGTACCGACGGAAATCACACCGGTCAGTCGGATACTCAGAAACCAGGTATGTAAAGTTATTCTTTCGGCAAGCCAGGAAGTACAGCTTAGAAAGTAAATAGAATAAAGGCTATTAACCGATACCCAGCGTACAGGAACAATTTTAGTATAATTTCCAGCAAGCATGCTAGTATATTAATTACGTATCATGCGATAATCAGAATAGTAGATAATCAGGCAATACGTATTACATCTGTTGAGGTTGTATCCAGTAGTAGGTGGTACATTTTATGTTATTGAGCTATATCCAGATATAATCAGATAGACAGATAAAGGCCAGGTAGCAGTTAGTCCAGCAACCAGGAATAGTGTAAAACAGAATATAGTTTCAGTTATTTAATACAAACTGACCTTGAGATACAAAAAGAGAATATGGTTAGTATTTTGCATTGAGCATGCTTTCTGTGTATGTGTTTTGTATGTTGAGACTTGTTGTGGCATGTGGGCACTCTTTAGCATCCCCACCGCCCCTGGGTTATAGCTGTGTCGATACTAGATCCAGATACCGCCACTAGCTGGGCGATGCCGTCCGACTAAAGGACGATGATGGCCGACCACCATGATAATACGGTCCAGACCACCCTGCTTGCAGGGGTAGTTCATTTTACTCTGCGCAGAGCTAGCACACCCTGTTTACAGGGGCAGACCACTCTGTGTGCACACCTGTGCCCAGAGGCAGGAGTCTTCGAACTCAGACACAGTTTATTGTCAGAGGCCAAGGCCTGAGCTACGTACCCAAGGGGGCCGGTAGGAGGAGCTCACAGTTATCAGATGAGTGGAGTGACTTGCTTTTGGTTGGTTTAGACCCGGGTAGGGGTAAATAGATTGCTTGCTTGGATGGCACCTTCCGGCTTATGGGGGTCGGTCAGGTATTGTATGTATTATTATGTATATTGATATGTGCTAGTAGATACTGATAGACAGAAGGACGACACGTCTTCAGGTACGCTCAGTTAGTTACAGAATGTATAAACTCTCCCCAGTTATCCTCAGCTAGATAGACTCAGCTACTTCTTGCTTAAATGTCATGTTATTGTGCTATTCGTTTCAGTTGCATATTTCAGTTTGCTTTACATGCTCAGTACCTGTGGTACTGACGCCCAGCGGGGCGCTGTATTGCTTGCCTATAGGTACTCACGGATGAGGAGCCGATCCCTCGTGATTCCAGCCAGCCAGTGAGTCATCAGCTCCTGTCATCCGGAGTCTGATTCCCAGAGGTGTAGCTCCTTTTCTTTTGTTGTGCAGTATGGGTAGGTCGGGGCCCTGTCCCGATCATTTCTATTAGTTCCTTACAGTATTCGTAGAGGCCTGCAGTCTGTATATATTCCCTGTGGTCATTTGAGCCGGTCGTGTGGGGCCGTGCAGTCTGTTGTAGCTGTTTTGTATTCCAGTTTATGTTGGCCTTGTGGGGCCTTAGTTTGACAGTAGTGGTGACCTTGCCGGTCACGTAGTTTTATAGCAGCCTTGTGTTGAGTTACAGATAACTAGACAGCATGGTGGCCTTGTCAGCCCGCATAGGTTCCTTGTTACAAGAGTGTTTCTGGTTAGCTGTTGTTACAGGTACAGATGGCTACAGGCCAGTTGGCCGGAGGCTGTAGTTACAGCCGTTATATAGCCGATTTGTTTCTTGAAATAGAGTCAAAGCCAGCCAAAGCACCAGATGTGCTCAGGTTGGACCAGTTAGCAGTCCAGAGTCTAGCAGGCACCAAGTGTCGTCATACCCCCAAGGTGGGGTGTGACAAACTTGGTATCAGAGCAGGTCGTATCCCAGGGAGTCTGCAAGCCGTGCTAAGTAGAGTCTTGTCTATGGATGTGTTGTGCACCACATACTATAGGCAGGAGGCTGCGAGGCATGTTAGGATTGTCACTCTTCTTTCTTATTCAATCGTGCTATAGAGCGGTACAGTATAGAGTTGACTTTTGAAACTCACCACCCTCTTTGCTCACAGATATTATGGCAGACCAGTGGCACCCAGCTACAGGTAGGAGATTGGATACAGCAGCGGGCGAAGGCACCAGTAGGATGCCTCAGTTACAGCCAGATTCCGCCCGGTCTGAGAGTAATACGGAGGCGTCATCTCGGCCCTCCCAGCAGTCTCCGCCTCGCCAGACACTATTTGAGGCAGCACCGCCTCCCACAACTCCTGCACCCATTTCATCTGATCAGGAGCTACGTAGTGCGGTGGTTATGTTGACTCAGATGCTAGCTGCTCAGCGTCAGCCAGCACCACCTACAGCAGCAGAATCCCTAGGGGGGCCAGGTAGTTCCAGGGTTAGAGAATTCTTGGCGTTGGGACCCCCTCAGTTTACTGGATCGGATTCAGCGGAGGATCCTCAGGACTTTTTGGACCAGATGCAGAGGATCTTTAGAGTCATGCACGTAACCCCAGCAGAATCAGTTGAGTTAGCAGTGTTTCGGTTATGGGATATTGCTGTTTTGTGGTACGAAAGTTGGGAGAGGTCTCGGGGAAGAGATGCAGCCCCTCCTACTTGGTCCAGCTTTTCAGAGGCCTTCCTGGACCACTACTTACCCCGGGAGGTCAGACAGGCTCGGGTGGACCAGTTCTTACATTTAGAGCAGGGGGCTAGGAGCGTCCGTGAATATTCCTTGCAATTCGACTCCTTAGCCCGCTATGCTCCAACATTTGTGGACACCATGTCGTCCAGAGTCCACCGCTTTATTATGGGCCTGAATCCAGAATACATAGAGACGTGCATGACAGCTACTCTGAGAGAGGACATGGACATAGCCAGGGTGCAGGCCTTCGCACAGACAATTGAGGGCCTGAGGCAGCGACAACGGGGTGACAGACAGGAGACTTCAGAGCAGCGCCGTAGGAGCAGACCCGCTGAGATTCAGAGGGAAATTCCTAGGGGGCCGAGACCACGGTTTTCAGATAGGCCACCCAGATCTCTACCACCGGTACAGCAGCAGAGGGGCAGGTTCATTCGCTTGAGTCAGTCGGAGTCCGGTAGCAGTTCACGGACAGTAGCCTCACCTCAGCAGCGGAGGGTAGAACATAGTAGATTTACATCCACCCCTTGTCCTATATGTCACCGACTACATTCTGGAGCCTGCAGGCAGGGCTTCCCAGGGTGTTATTACTGCGGACGGGAAGGGCATTTAATGAGAGATTGTCTAGCCAGGGGACAGGGTAGTCAGGATGATCTGGATAGAGCGTCAGCAGGGCCACGAGTTCCAGCAGCCTCAACAGGGCGCAGACCCCAGGTTTAGGAAATAGGAGCCGAGGTAGACTAAGAGCCTCTGGCTCAGGTGCAGGCCCCAGCCGTACCTATGCATTATCGGGGAGGCAGGATTCAGAGGCATCTCCCGACGTGGTCACAGGTACATTGACTATCTGTTCATATCCTGTTTATGTATTGATTGATCCAGGGTCTACATTGTCATATATCACACCATTTGTGGCCCGAAAGTTGGGTATCAAACCAGAATTGCTTCAGCAGCCCTTTTCAGTGCTTACACTGGTCGGTGGCTCGATTACAGCTAAAAGAGTTTACCGAGGGTGTACGGTAGAGGTTGCTGATCGCCAGACCACAGTAGACTTAATAGAACTTGAGATGGTCGACTTCGATGCCATTATGGGTATGGATTGGCTAGTGCCATGCTACGCTGACTTAGAATGCTGGACCAAGACAGTCCGATTCCACTTTCCGGGGGAAGCAGTGCGAGAGTGGAAAGGGAGTACACCTACGCCGAAAGGTAGGTTTATTTCCTACCTTAAGGCAAGAAAATTAATAGCAAAGGGATCTATTTGCCACCTAGTTAGAGTCCAGGACGTTCGGATGGAACCTCCGACTCTTCAGTCTGTTCCAGTGGTCAATGAATTCCCTGACGTATTCCCGGATGAGTTGCCTGGTGTCCCTCCCGAAAGGGAGATAGATTTTGCGATTGACTTGTTACCAGGTACTCAGCCGATATCGATTCCTCCTTATCGTATGGCTCTTGCAGAACTCAGAGAATTAAAGGAGCAGTTGAAAGATTTGTTAGATAAAGGTTTTATCCGGCCGAGTACTTCACCGTGGGGTGCGCCAGTTTTATTCGTGAGAAAGAAAGATGGCTCGCTCCGAATGTGCATAGATTATCGGCAACTAAATAAAGTTACAGTGAAGAACAAATACCCGCTCCCGAGAATAGATGATTTGTTTGACCAGTTGCAGGGGGCCAAATGTTTCTCTAAGATAGATCTGAGGTCCAGATACCACCAGGTCCGGGTTCGTGAGAGAGACATTCCAAAGACTGCTTTCAGGACCAGGTATGGTCACTTTGAATTCTTAGTTATGTCTTTCGGGCTGACGAATGCTCCTGCAGTGTTTATGGACCTGATGAACAGCATATTCAGACCGTATTTGGATCTGTTCGTGATAGTATTTATCGATGATATTCTGGTATATTCTCGTTCAGAGACAGATCACCAGAACCATTTACGAACAGTACTCCAGATCCTTAGAGAACGTCAGCTGTACGCCAAGTTTTCTAAGTGTGAGTTCTGGCTGAACTCATTTGCCTTTTTGGGGCACATCGTGTCGGATGCTGGTATACAGGTAGACACACAGAAAATAGAGACGGTCAAGACATGGCCCAGACCTACCACTCCGACCGAGGTCCGCAGTTTCTTGGGTTTAGCAGGATATTATCGGAGATTTGTTGAAGGATTCTCCACTATAGCAGCACCTCTGACAAAGCTGACACAGAAAGCAGCAAAATTTCAGTGGACGAAGGCATGTGAGCAGAGTTTTCAAGAGTTGAAAGACCGATTGACCTCTGCCCCAGTACTAGCATTGCCAGAGGGAACAGATGGGTATGCGGTGTATTGCGACGCTTCAGGTTTGGGACTGGGTTGTGTGTTGATGCAGCATGGTAAGGTGATTGCTTATGCTTCCAGACAGCTGAGGAAACACGAAAAGAACTATCCGACCCATGACCTGGAACTGGCCGCAGTGATCCACGCTCTGAAAATTTGGAGGCATTATCTGTATGGCATCCATGTAGACATTTTCACAGATCATAAAAGTCTGCAATACATTTTCACACAGAGGGAGTTAAATCTGCGGCAACGTCGCTGGTTAGAATTGTTGAAACACTACGATGTAAATATTCTCTATCACCCAGGAAAAGCTAATGTAGTAGCAGATGCCCTGAGCCGTAAGTCAATAGGGAGTTTGGCGTATTTGCGGCCCGAAAAGCGGGAATTAGCCAAGGAAATTCGTCAACTAGCTGGGTTAGCCGTTCGAGTAGTGGAGACAGAAAATAACAGAGCGGTGATTCAGAATTCTGCCGAGTCATCACTAGTTACAGAGGTAAAAGAACGGCAGTACGAGGACCCTGACTTAGTCCAGCTCAGAGATAGAATTCAGAAAGGTAAAGAGTCAGATTTCCAAGTGACTGAAAATGAAGTACTACGTTGTGGGGGCCGTTTATGTGTCCCGAATGTTTCAGGGCTTCGCCAGCAGATCATGCATGAGGTACATTACGCTTGTTATTCCCTCCATCCAGGAGCAACGAAAATGTACCACGATATCAGAGACATCTACTGGTGGCCAGGTATGAAATCTGAAATAGCTGAATTTGTATCAAGATGTCCTAACTGCTAGCAGGTGAAAGCGGAGCACCAGAAACCGGGCGGTCTGACGCAGGATATAGCTGTGCCTATGTGGAAATGGGAAGCGATAAATATGGATTTTGTAACAGGATTACCCCGTACCAGACGCAGAAATGATTCCATTTGGGTAATAGTAGACAGGCTAACAAAATCAGCTCATTTCCTACCAGTGAAGGCTACCTTCTCAGTTGAGGATTATGCCGAATTATATATCAGAGAAATAGTTAGATTACATGGAGTGCCGGTATCTATTATTTCAGACAGGGGAGCACAATTCACAGCTAGATTTTGGCAGTCATTCCAGAGGGGTCTGGGAACGCAGATCAATTTGAGCACAGCATTCCACCCTCAGACAGATGGGCAGGCTGAATGTACAATTCAGACGCTCGAAGATATGCTACGAGCGTGTGTGTTAGATTTTGGGGGTAGCTGGGATGAACATCTTTCGTTAAGTGAATTTGCTTATAATAACAGCTACCATTCAACTATTCAGATGGCGCCTTTCGAGGCATTATACGGGCGAAAATGTAGATCGCCGGTGGGCTGGTTTGAAATAGGAGAATCAGCATTAGTTGGCCCAGACATTGTTCGGCAGTCCGAGGAAAAGATAAAGCTAATCCGAGAACGTTTACTGACTGCTCAGAGCCGCCAGAAGTCGTATGCCGATATGCGGCGTAGAAATCTAGAATTTGCGGTAAGTGACTGGGTATACCTGAAGGTGTCCCCGATGAAAGGGGTAATGAGATTTGGCAAGAAAGGCAAGCTTAGCCCAAGATTCATTGGGCCATATCAGATTTGGCGAAGAATAGGCCGAGTGGCATACGAGTTGAACTTGCCCCCAGAGTTAGCATCTGTTCACCCAGTGTTCCATGTTTCTATGTTAAGGAAGTTCGTAGGGGACCCTTCTACAGTAGTTCCGGTTCAAGATGTCCAGGTCACAGAAGAATTAGCATATGAAGAAGTTCCCGTAGCTATCTTAGACAAACAGATTCGCAGGTTGAGAACTAAAGATATTGCATCTGTCAAAGTATTGTGGCGTAACAGGAATCGTGAGGAAATGACTTGGGAAGCAGAAGAAGATATGAAAGTCAGATACCCTCACCTATTTCAGGCCTAGTCAGGTGACAAGTATGTCCGTATTATTACTTATGCAATACCTTATGGTTGTATGTCTGTGAATGATAAAGAGTGATATTTAGTTATCTAGTGGATCCTAGAATATTATGTGCAGTGCCTGTGTTGGACTTTTCTGTATTTCAGGTTTTTGTTATAGTCCATATTACAGGGGAAACTCTGCCGAAATTTTTCTAGAAAATAAAGTAAGTAGTCCTATAGATAACAGTGTACATTCGGGGACGAATGTTCTTAAGGGGGGGAGAATGTTATACCCTGTAGAATTCCCGGCACCTAGACGACCTATTCACACGTTGGTTAAGCATATTAGAAGGCCATACGTGCTAGAGAAAGGCCGGAAAAAAAAGATCGGACGAGAAACCCGTCGAACCATCGCGGGAGGAGCTGAGGCAGAGCCCCTCCGCGATGGCAGCGTGTCACGGAGGTGAGGCCTCCGCGATGGCTCCGTGACACGTTGCCCAGGTTCAGGCTCAAGTATATAAAGCCCCACTTCGGTTTTAATTGAGTAAAATCTTTAAAATTTCCAGAGAACAAAGGGAAAACGTAGAGAAAGAGAAAGGAACGAAGGAAATTATATATTTTCGTCCGATTACGCTGCCAAACGCTGCCCAAACTCAAATTAATCCCAGATACCAAAGTATTTAGCAGCAGAGAGCATTCCTACGGATTCAGTTTCGTAAAATACGGCCGACGAATCGTCGAGCCACCGAGCTAAGGTAAGTGGAATTGCTCTAAATTAGTGTCTATGTGTTCCTAGCTGAGAAGTGAATATTTCTCCCTTCTGGGCCGCTGAAAAATAACGAGTTTTCGACCATTTTTCTAAAGGTTAAAGTTGGGATAAATATATATATCTAAAGTGACAATTTCTCCCGAATATTAATGTATTTAGTTCTAATTGACGTGTATATGAATGTAGTTGGGAGAAACAGCAGAAGTACCGACGGAAATCACACCGGTCAGTCGGATACTCAGAAACCAGGTATGTAAAGTTATTCTTTCGGCAAGCCAGGAAGTACAGCTTAGAAAGTAAATAGAATAAAGGCTATTAACCGATACCCAGCGTACAGGAACGATTTTAGTATAATTTCCAGCAAGCATGCTAGTATATTAATTACGTATCATGCGATAATCAGAATAGTAGATAATCAGGCAATACGTATTACATCTGTTTAGGTTGTATCCAGTAGTAGGTGGTACATTTTATGTTATTGAGCTATATCCAGATATAATCAGATAGACAGATAAAGGCCAGGTAGCAGTTAGTCCAGCAACCAGGAATAGTGTAAAACAGAATATAGTTTCAGTTATTTAATACAAACTGGGCTTGAGATACAAGAAGAGAATATGGTTAGTATTTTGCATTGAGCATGCTTTCTGTGTATGTGTTTTGTATGTTGAGACTTGTTGTGGCATGTGGGCACCCTTTAGCATCCCCACCGCCCCTGGGTTATAGCTGTGTCGATACTAGATTCAGATATCGCCACTAGCTGGGCGATGCCGTCCGACTAAAGGACGATGATGGCCGACCACCATGATAATACAGTCCAGACCACCCTGCTTGCAGGGGTAGTTCAGTTTACTCTGCGCAGAGCTAGCACACCCTGTTTACAGGGGCAGACCACTCTGTGTGCACACCTGTGCCCAGAGGCAGGAGTCTTCGGACTCAGACACAGTTTATTGTCAGAGGTCAAGGCCTGAGCTACGTACCCAAGGGGGCCGGTAGGAGGAGCTCACAGTTATCAAATGAGTGGAGTGACTTGCTTTTGGTTGGTTTAGACCCGGGTAGGGGTAAATAGATTGCTTGCTTGGTTGGCACCTTCCGGCTTATGAGGGTCGGTCAGGTATTGTATGTATTATTATGTATATTGATATGTGCTAGTAGATACTGATAGACAGAAGGACGACACGTCTTCAGGTACGCTCAGTTAGTTACAGAATGTATAAACTCTCCCCAGTTATCCTCAGCTAGATAGACTCAAATGTCATGTTATTGTGCTATTCGTTTCAGTTGCATATTTCAGTTTGCTTTACATGCTCAGTACCTGTGGTACTGACGCCCAGCGGGGCGCTGTATTGCTTGCCTACAGGTACTCACGGACGAGGAGCCGATCCCTCGTGATTCCAGCCAGCCAGTGAGTCATCAGCTCCTGTCATCCGGAGTCTGATTCCTAGAGGTGTAGCTCCTTTTCTTTTGTTGTGCAGTATGGGTAGGTCGGGGCCCTGTCCCGATCATTTCTATTAGTTCCTTACAGTATTCGTAGAGGCTTGCAGTCTGTATATATTCCCTGTGGTCATTTGAGCCGGTCGTGTGGGGCCGTGCAGTCTGCTGTAGCTGTTTTGTATTCCAGTTTATGTTGGTCGTGTGGGGCCTTAGTTTGACAGTAGTGGTGACCTTGCCGGTCACGTAGTTTTATAGCAGCCTTGTGTTGAGTTACAGATAACTAGACAGCATGGTGGCCTTGTAGGCCCGCATAGGTTCCTTGTTACAAGTCTGTTTCTGGTTAGCTGTTGTTACAGGTACAGATGGCTACAGGTCAGTTGGCCGGAGGCTGTAGTTACAGCCGTTATATAGCCGATTTGTTTCTTGAAATAGAGCCAAAGCCAGCCAAAGCACCAGATGTGCTCAGGTTGGACCAGTTAGCAGTCCAGAGTCTAGCAGGCACCAAGTGCCGTCATACCCCCAAGGTGGGGTGTGACAATATTATTGCTAGCTGACACTTATTTGGTGGTCATTTTGGAGAATATTCTTATAACTTTTGTTGATTATAGTGGAGTTTTTGGTCATGTGACTTTTTACTCTTCACACCGAAGAGGTTTAAATTTGTTGTCTTGTGTGGTTGGTTTATTTTATCTTGCGATATTCCTATTTTTTGATAATTCGTTGTTGTCTAGACCTATTTAAAATTATATTGAGGTCTCCTCTTGATTTAAATAGATTAGAAAATTTAGACTTGGGTATTCTTCCGCTGCTATCTTGTCGTGCACATTTGTTTGTGCTTTGTTTTTACCAACACTCACACCCTTATCCCAACTCCACCTCTGATAATATTTATCTAGATCATATGCAAATGCTTTTAGAATAATATTTTTTTACTTACAACATAATACAAAAAAAAATTAAAAAAAATTACTTATTTTTCTAAAAAAATATTTTCATTTTATCCTCACATAAACCATTTAAAAGGTCTAAAATTTTTATGAAATATGATAATTTGCATATTTCTTCAACAAACTAACCTGTTTTTGGAAAGTATAAGCACCGACAGAATATTAGTAAATCAAATTTGATATAAAGCACTATCAATTAATTTAAAACATTGCTTTTCTAGCCATGGATGACGTAAGCTTTTACCTGAATTATTATTATTTTTTCTTTGATAACTCTATCCATTTTATTAACTAATCTACGTGTACGCGCCTCGCGCGTGTTCCTTATATTAATAACAATAAATTTATAAAAAATAACATAAATAATATTTAAAAGATGTGTTTGTGTAACAATATAAGAATTTAGAAAGAAAATTATGAATTTCAAATTGATAAATGATTATGTTTAAGAATTTGATCATGTCTAATAGTTCTTTCCTCAGTTTGTTCTAATACTTGTTTCAATGAACAAAAATATCATAGAAATAACATTTGATTGAAAGGTAAAAAAATTATTCGCTTTTACACGAGCATTTAAATGCATGCATTATATGTATATTAAATATTAATATTTTTTATATATTTCAAATAAGGAAGAATTTATACATAAAATTTAGTTAATTTTAAATTTCTAAATATTAAAAAATATTTATATAACTATTTTGTCAAGTGTGAACTGTATTTTTAAAAGGGTAACAAGGTGAATTATATTTTGCTACGAGGCTTCGTACTTTAAATATTTAATAATAACTTAATTTTAAACTTTTCATTTTACCCTTCATGAGATGATTTCAGCTCAATTTTTTTCTCTTTCTCTTAATCTATGTGTTTAATCAAACACTTCACATAAATTAAAATAAAAAATAATAATGTAGATTTAACTAAAGAGAGTGAATAACAAGAGTATTCGATTAGTTGAAACAACTTAAAGTATGTTATGTTTCTGTTGAAAAAATTAATTATACAAATATTTTCAAAGGAAGAAGAATGAATTCATGTATTAATACATAATAAAATTACATTCTTTTAATTTATTTTCTTCGTATTGAAATATTGTGATGGATAATTAGTTAGATTAATAAATAATGTATTGATATATAAGTTAATAGAATTGTAATTGAAAGTCTTAAATGCTATGGCTTTTAATATAGTTCAAATAAGGAAAGATTTAAGAAGCAAAATTTTAGTCAATTTTAAAATACTAAATATTAGAAATTTTACCTTTTATAAATTAGTAAAGATCTATAATAATTAATAATAACTAATTGAGGAAAATAGTAAATCACGATTTTATCTATTAAGATATTTTAATGAAGGCAAAAAGTTCAATCAACATTTATAATGGCCTTCGTGTTTATATCTATAAAGAATATTTTGTTAAGTAAATAGAACTAAAATATTATGCATATATTGAGTATTAGATTAATTGATGAAATATAAAGAAATTACTAAAGATTGTTCCATCGGAAGATTGTATTGCATCTTCAAACGAAATAAAATTATTTGAAAAAGTAATTGTAGAAAAGCGATTGTTGCATTTCTGAACTATAATGTTTTCATTGAACTCAAAATCAATCTCCTTGTTTACTACTACAAAATTAGGAGTAACACTATTAATGCTTCATTTATGAAGTACCCGATCTTGTCTTGTTGTAAATATTTTTTTTCACTTCTCAATATATAATTATTGAAAAGTATAGCATGAACTTTTGTGCGCTGAAAAAAATTAAACTTTAATATCAATATATATATATATATATATATATATATATATATATATATATATATAATATAAAATATAATAAAAATAGATAAGAACTCAAACATATATGTAAAAATATAAAATATAAAAATAAAATATAATACGAAAAAGAATTATTACCTCTTTATCAACTAATGTTATAGTCATTCTGTGCCTTTCTTTGTTTCCTTTTTATATTCTTTTACTAATCCAACTCTAATTTCTAAGACTTTTATTATCTAATGAGAATCATATCACCTTAAGTTTTAATAGGCACAATTTTGTTCACAAAATCTTTTTCAGATTCCATTGCAATATTATCTAAAATAAATTGTGTTCAAGAGTTATAATTTATAATTTTATTAAAAAAACTATTTTATGAGATGAATAGATTACTTTACCTGAATAAATGAAACTTGTGAATATATGAATAGATAAAGAATGTCAGTTATGAATAATACAAAATCTAAATCACATAGTATCAATAAGACTCAATTAAAGGAGATAATATAGTATCAATATTAGACTCAACTAAAGGTGACAATCTAACTTAAATTATTTTGAATACAAACAACTTAAGCTAGCATAGCAATTACAATAGTGTTTATCAAATCCACAACATAAAAAAATTCATAACATGAAAAAAAAAAGATTGATTAACACGAAAATATATAAGATTGGAGATTGAATCAAATGTGTTGATGTAATGGAGTTGATGAATTAAATTATGCAATTATAAGCTCTTTTATAAAGGTGGAAGGTTTTATAAATAAAAAAAAATAAAATTATAAGAATATTAGGACAGTACTATTAAAAAGGAAAAAAATTATCAAAAAGATACTTTTATAAAAATTCCCTATCATCAAAAAGGGAAAAAAAATTAAAAACATCCAAATTAAAAAGGGAAAAAGTTTCACTCCAAATAAGAAAAACTTTTGTGGACTTTCTCTAATTTAATTTAATTTTATTTTTTTATGTTATAAATAGAATTATGTCACAAGTAGAAAACCTAATATAATAAGATAAGGTAAAAAAAATTGTGACTATCAAAAAAAAAAATTGGTGAAACTGTTTTTCTAAAATAATTTTTTATAAATTTACACTACAAATAGAGTTATGCCATAAATAAAAAACCTAATATGATAAAATAATTAAAAATAATAATTATATAATAATTGTAAATGATAATTTTGTCTGTTGCAATATCTTTTAATGAAGGCAAAAAGTTCAAACAACATTTTTAAGGACCTTCACACTTTTAATATAGTACTAGTCTAAATATATGCGCCTCACACGTGTACCTTATATTAATAAGAATAAATTTATAAAAATGACATAAATAATATTTAAAAGATGTGTTTAGAGTACATATTTTTCACGTGCATCGTGTCAATTAGTAAAAAGATTTATTAAAAAATAGTAATTGACTTTATTAAGTGAACTACTATTTGAAGTGAATTGTGAATTTTATTTAGTGTATCATAATTCCTAATACTTATTAAGTATTATAACTCCTAATTACATATTTATCTTGACCAATATGTTAATCATATTTATCTAGACCAATATAAGTAGTAAATCTCAACTCTTTCAACTTTAATAATATTTTTATTAAAAACTAATTAAAATTATTTTAAAGATTAGCAATTTGAGCCAGTGTAGCAATTACTATTATCTTCTTCAAAACCACAATATGAAATAAAAAAGATAGATTTTTAAGATAAAGAAACCTGAAAACATACTAAGTTGGAGATTGAATCAAAGTTACAATAAAGTTGAAGAAGACTTTGAGACAAAGCTGAGACAAAGCTGAGACAAAGCTGAGACAAAGCTGAGACAAAGTCGAGGAATAGGAATTAAGTGCATTTTGCACTTAATTCTTCACCTAATGAAGTCTATACTTAAAAGTATTCTACACTTAAAATATGAAAGAAAATTAAATTATATTAACCCAATGAAAATTTGCAGCAGTAAACCCAATCATTATATTCGTGTGAAAATTTTCACACAAATTCTACAATGATTCTGCACTTAAAATATAAAAGAAAAATTATATTACATTAATCGAACAAAATAAAATTATTTGAAAAAGTAACAGTAGAAAAGAGATTGTTGCATTCTTAAACTATACTGTTGTCATTGAATCCAACCTAATCTCCTTGTTTATTGATAGAAAATTAAGATTAACATCATTAACGTATCCGTTTGTGATAATAATATGATATTAATTAGTCTTTGTCCTTTCTTAAAAGACTCCGGACACTCCTTATCCTAAGCCCTAGGAATTCAATGCACTAACTCCTGAAAGCTCCATTCATGCTAGGGTAGTTAAGGAGGGTTATATTCGGTGATCGTATCTGAACTTGAAAGATTTCCGCGAAATCAGAATCAGATTGGATTAAAGGTAAGGACAGCGAAGCTGGAACGTTTTCTAGAAACAAATCTTGTCTTGTTGTAAATATTTTTTCACTTTTCAATATAATTATTGAAAAATATAGCATGAACGTTGTTCCCTATAAAAAATTAAAGTTTAATGGTTAAAAGCGTGCACGCGCGTATGTGTATATATATATATATATATATAGAGAGAGAGAGAGAGAGAGAGAGAATATAGAATATAGTATATAAAACGAAAAAGAATTATTACCTCTTTGTCTTTTTGTAAACATTTCCTACTATCAAAAAGGAAAAAAAACATCTAAAACAAATTGTGCACAAGAGTAATAATTATAACAAAATATAATTTCATAAATAAATTATTTTATGAGACGAGATGATTACTTACTTGAATAGATGGACTTATTACTGTATGAATAGATGAACAATGTCAGTTACAAATAACATAAATTTTAAATCAGATAATATCAATATTAGACTCAACTAAATGAGACAATTTAAATTAAATTATTTTGAACACAAGCAACTGAGCTAGCATAGCAATTGCTATTATTTTCTTCAAATCCACGACATGAAACAAAAAAGATAAATTATTGCGTTCTTAAAAAAAATTCACAACATGAAACAAAAGAGATAGACTTTAAGATGAAGAAACTTGAAAACATAAAAGTTGGAGATTGAATCAAAGTTACCATAATTGATGAAGAAGACTTGGATGAATAAAATTATACAATTATAAATTATGTTATAAAAGTGGAAGATTCATGAACCAAAAAGAATTTAAAAGTATAAGAATATTAGAATAACAATGTAATAAATAAATAAAAAAATTGAAAGAATGAAAATATTAGGACATTATTTTTAAAATATGAAATAGAAAACCTAATTTAATGCATAGGAAAAAACAAATTTTTTTCGGCAAATTTTTTGGGATGCACGTAGATTTTTTATTTTATTTTAAGAGAAAGCCAAAAAAAAAAAAAGAGAGAGAGAGAGGCAAATAGTGTAGGTAAACCGGAAAGATTTTTTAGGTTATTATATGGATTTTTGTATATAAGAAAAATATATGGAAAAAAAATAGAAGACATGAAAACTTTATGGAAATTTTTGGTATGGAATTTTTTTTTAACTTTATGGAAATTTTCAGTAAAAAAATAGTAGGCGTGGCAATTGTATGAAAATTTTTGGTATGGAATTTTTCTTTTTAACTTTATGGAAATTTTTGGAATAACAATTAAGAATAATAATTTTAAAAAAAATAGCAAATGCTGTATCTTTTAATAAAGGATAAAAAGTTTAATTAATATTTTTAAAGGTGTTTACACTTTTAATATAGATAGATATATTATTAAGTAAATTTCGGTTGAATAATGTTCAGATTTTTTTGACAAATCAAAGATTAAGTGACGTTAATCGGAGACTAATAGGAATTTTTCAAAGTCTGTGACATGTACTCACCTGACTTTTAATTAGTAACTTTTTAATAATAACGGAGCAGTTGTGCTACTAATTAAATAAATATTAAAAAAAAACACTAATAAACTTTATATTAGAATGTGGTTAATTTAACACTAGATGTAGACAGATGCCCACTTGCACAAGTTGATGCCAGCTGGATTTCTCTTTACTTTAGTTTGTATCATCATTTTATAGTTGAGAGTTCAGTAACATATACTCTACTCTCTCCGTTAATTTTTACCTATTTGAGTTATATTAAAAATAAAATAATATATATATATATATATATATATATATATATATATATATATATATATATATATATATATATTTTTTTTTTTTTTTTAATTTTAACATATTAAAAATAAAATAATTTTCTTTTTCTGCTTTATTCTTTATCATTAAATTTCTAAGTTCATTAAAATTATATATATACAGTTTTCCTTCAATTCTGTTTTTACCTCTTAAAATAAATATTTTTTTGTGAGGTATAAATTTATATTGTGCATCATAATATCCTATAAGTTATATTCCGCTAGACATAAGTTTAATTTCTAAGCACAAAAATTAAAGATCTATTCACTTAAAGGATAGAAACTAAAAAATAAATTTATTTAAAGGACAAATCGGATAATTAAATAATTAATATATGTGTCATGATAAAATATATACTTTACTTATTATTTTTAAAAAAAGTATAAAATTAATTATGAATGGTGGAAATATAAAGCTACTTTAACATGAGCTTTATTTTGCTTATTTGTTCCCTCAGTTACGGCAAAAAGCAAGAGTCCAACTTACATAGATACCCCTAATATTTTACTTTATTTACCAGCTAGGTGTAGCTAAAATTGAGATTTATTTACACAATTTAATATATTATTAAAAAAAAAATACTTATTCATATCTAATGTTTAAAGAAAACTAAATACTTAATTATAACAACTATAAGTTAAAGTGAGAACATATGTATTGCCCTTATTGTATTGATATAAATATTCAACGCAAGTCAATATTTTTGTTTTCACCAATAAACAGTCTAACAAGTGAGAATGATTACTAAGTATTTTTTTTCACTATGTTTGATTGGTTATAAAATTTATAAAAGAAATTAAAAATTTTTAAAACTTATAATTTAAGATAAGTATAAATATTTATATAAATATAAACTGTTTTATTGAGAATAAATTTTAAAAATATTAATTAAATTATATTTAAATATAAAAAAGCATTTTTACAAGAACTACAAGTGCCAACTTTTTGGAGAGTTGACCATGACTTGTAATTAAGGCCACTTAATACACTTCTAATATTAAAATATATAAATGCTTGTAAGGATGACTGCATGTAGGATATTTTGACTAATATTATTGTTATTACTCCTTTAGCCCATTTTTATTTATGCAATATTAATTTGATATATTTTTTAAAAAATAAAATAAAAATTTTAATATATTATTCATTAAATATAATAAATATAATATTTTTAAAAATATATTAAAAAATAATTATAAAAATAAATTAAAAATTAAATAATAAATTATGTCTTAAATTTTTAAACTGAACATGTAAAAGTGGACTACTATCTTCGATCCATTTTATTTGTCTTCTTTAAAAATATATCAAAAATACGATTAATTATTAATTTTCACTTTTACTCTTACTAAATAAATGCAAAAAAAGATTAATATGATTTAAAAAAAATATTAAATTGAGACTCAACAATAAATAGGGATAATTAATTAGTCAAGTCACTCTTACAATTAATTTTTTTAATAGAGATCAAAAAACACACACAAGTAAAATGAACAGAAAAAAGAATATTATTAATGATCAGATAAATAATATCGACTAATAAATTAATAATTTATATGAGCCATATACCATGGGTTATATATTTCTTGAACAAATTTTGATGAGAATCGATCCAACTAACGAACGAACTTTTTGAACAAATGGAAACATAGGTGAATAATAAAAGAAGATTAATTTTAAAAAAAGAAGAAAGTAAAAGTAATAATTACATCGATTTTTTAGAAGAGTACTATTAAAACGGAATGATAAAATAATTAAAACTATATCTCTTCATTTTTAGTACAAAATTTATTTAAAATAAAAAATTATTTTGATAGAAATCCCCTTATCCTTTTAATAGGCTTAAATAATATAAATCAAATACTAAATATCAAAAGCAAAAGATTAGCTTTTTTAAAAGAAGGTTCATGTCCTTGAGCATCAAAAAACTAATTTTATGTACAGAAACTTTATGTCTAAGTGGGAAGGAACATGCCATACACAAAATTCTATACTTACACAAAAATAAGAACACTTCGCATATGCTTTCTTTAAAATAAATAATATTTTTATATTTTTATTTTATTTGAAAAGATTAGTGATATTTCATATAATCAAAAAAAATATTAATCAGTTTTCTCCTTATTTATTCAAAAAAAAAAAAATTTACATAACCAAAAAGAGAAAAGGATCAAACTTGTCTTTTATTTTTGAGTTAAAAATTAAAGTAATACTTATCTTCTAACACAGTGCACTAATAGTGGTTCGTGTTTGATGAATTGGTGCACTTTTAGGAATCTTACAGACATCGGTTTCTTTGCACATGAGAAAGTTGCCAAACACTTATTTGCTAACCAGATATATTCCCCTTCATCTTTCTCCCTCAAATAGTATCCACTCTCTGATTTCCTTATTAGACAAATGGAACCAAAGTAGACTGATAACTGGAGAAGTAAGACTCATTCAGTTGCATCTGTTTCTTTTCCTTTTCGTTTATCTCCATTCAATGCAAAGCAGTCTCTATCGTCATCGACCCTTCTTTCATGTCCTCTGGGATAGACTGTTTAAACTCGAGGAGAAAAGGCTAGAAATTCTAATAATCATTGGGTGTGCTCTCGCTGTTGATAAGAAACTGGTAACTACAATTCCCAATTAAATTAAATTAAATTAAATTAAATTGGGAGGGTACTACACATGTTGGTGTCATGTCCATCTGCAGACAAGTTTCTTGCACACAAGGTGGTCGACCAATTGTCCAACTGATCATTTAGCCTCATAGTCCATGATGCTTGCCCCAATTATGATACAAACATTCTACATATTAGTAAGCTCGAAGAAACTTGGAGGCATGGGAGAATCTAGAGAAGCCTAGAATTCGAAGAAAAAAAGATTTGGACGAATTCAAGATTCTATCTTGCGGAAGTTTATCAAATGTCCTTTTAAAATTCAATCACAGGTTGTTGTCGTAGTATAGGAAAATGTATCTTTTATTTTTGCCATATAATGGATTTTTATATGAATGAATATGTAATGTATGTCAAGTTGGCTTTAAAGTTTTAATATTGTATGTATGGAAGGTGCAAATATGTTATACATTTTAAAAATACAGTACTTTATATTGCTTGAAAAGTTGGCTTTAAAATTTTAATATTGTATGTGTTGATGGTGCAAATATGTTATATATACTAAAGATGAAGTACTACACATTGAGCAATATAATCTGAAGATGAAATATACATTTCTTCATTACGATATAAATAGAAATAAAGTTAGTTCGAACAAAATATATTTCATGATAAGTATTTCAATTCACAAAAAGTCAAGTTTCTTGAATCTTCCGAAAAAAACTATCGCATTCACCAGCACCAAAAAGAATTAAAATAACATCAGATTTGCACTAAAACAACACTAGAATCGCAACAAAACTACACCAAAATAGCACCAAAGCAACACCGGAGTTGCACCAAAAACAGCTGCACTGGATTCACACTAAAACATCACTAGAGTTTCACTAAAACAGCAACAAAAAAGCACTAAAACTACACGAAAACAACACCAAAATTGTAGCAGAAAAGCATCAAAACAATACCGGAATTACACCAAAACAGCAGCACCAGATTTCCTATAAAACAGCACCAAAATGCTCCAAAACTGCATCAAAATTGTACCAGAAAAGTACCAAAATAGACTCCGAAATTGCACCAAAATGGCAGCACCAGATTCGCACTAAAGCAGCATTAGAATGCTCCAAAAACTACAGCAGAAAAGTATGAAAACTGCACCAAAATTGCACCAGAAAAGCATCAAAATAGACCCCGAATGCACCAAAACGGGCAGCACCAGATTTGCATTAAAACAACACTAGAATTGCATAAAAAACATCACCAGATTTCCACAAACGCTACAAAAAAAAAAAAGCTGAAAAACAATAGCAAAATATAGTTTAAACTTGAAAAGCACATGGTGATCTATTCCTTTTACCAAAAAAAAGACTGTTCTATTTTTAAAATGTAACTCCACTTTGTTGGATTTGTTGTGAATTTTCCCAATAAGGATTCATTTCTTCTTCTTGTCGTACTTCTCCTTGTTCCATATTTTCTTGTCGAACTCCCCGTCTAACCTGAAAGAACAATACACATACTTTATGTTAGTTTAAGATAATTAAATAATGAAACCACTCAAAAATGATGTTAAAGATAATACGTGTAGCTTATGACGAACTGAAGAAGTAGTCTCAGGCTGCACATCCTTATATTTGCAAGTCCTTTTGTAGTGATCAGGTTTGTGACAAGTACTACAATCTAGAGATTTTTGCTTTTTTTTTCATTGTTGTTCAACTTGCTCCTACTTCATCAACTTCTTTTTTTCTGTTTTTCTGCTTTCTTCCTCTCTTAGTATTCATCAAATTTCTTGGAGGCAATGGAGGAAGTTTATTAGATTTTGGCCACATTTGTGGGCCATTCATCTGAAAAATTGCATTTTCATATATTTTTCGATACGTTTCTACCTTGTAGTAATCATGAACATAATCAAGAGTGTCTTCCCGATTAGCCCAAATGGCTGCAATTGCATGCTTGCGGGGGATTCCAGTGAGACTCCATCTTCTACGACTACATATTCTCTTCTCCAAGTCCATTGTCCAATTATCCACAATACTAGCTCCTATAATTTTAAAGTTCCATCGATTTGACTTTCTAGGAATATATTCTCCGTCTGCTTTCTGATTTTTTAGCAACATATCTTTAATCTTGGGACAAACATCACCTAAATTCCATTGTTGTGCTTTCTCCTTATTAGCTAGCATTCTAGCCATGAGCAAATGTCTCAATTTCTCCAGAAGTGTCAAAATTGGCCTGTCTCTAGCATCAAGTATCATGCTATTTTACACTTCATACACGTTATTCAATAACATGTCAGATTTAGCATCTGAAGAGAAATAAAACTTTGTCCATGTTGTTGTCCTGTGCTCAAATCTACAAAGCAAAGAAAAAGAATAATATCCGAGTCCACAGAATTCACTGTGTGTCCTTAATAAATTTAATCCTCTCACTGTACTCGAGGATTTTGGATTACTTCCTCCCAGAATAAAATGGATTAACCTGTTAATGGTGTAGCAATACCTCAAACACCCATAACTTCGTTGAACTCGAAGAACAGTAACGAATCACACAATAGACTCGAATTTTGATTTTTCAAAATATGCAGAATGATCTTTAAATTTGCTAGCAAAAGTCTCAAAAAAGTATTTCAAAAATGAAGGCACAAGGCCTTTATTTATAGCCAAACATCTGAAGTTAACTGGTGTGTAAACACCTGTTCAGATGGTGTCTGTTCGAAATTATTACCGTTTGAAAAAGCCGCCAGTGCAACGCCGGTCTGTCACATAATCTCTTAGAAAATTCTGCGCTAGCATCGGTGTTTCGCAGGTGAAGACCCACGGTTCGCCGGTCCAAGGCAGACACTTCCAGTTGCGCGAAACAGTTAATTTGGATTTTTTAAATAAATTTGGTCTAAAAAATATATCAACAGATCATAAATCCAAATCCAAAGCCGAGCCGAGCGACGACGACGACGCGAGGGGAGACCTTCTTCTCAACTCTTTAATAGCTAGAAGATATGCTTCTCAATATAAGCATTCACATTTCCTTTTTCTCTACCAATGTGGGATAAAGTTTCTTTTACAAAAGGAACTTAAAGGAAATTTCAAAATTCTCTTTCCTCTAATTTATTTCCCTCCATTTTCCAATTCACACCCATCACTTAACTCCAACAGTCCATTGACTAGGTTATTTTTCATTACACCAAGAAGCAACATTTGGATCTAACTCAAACATATGATTCATGCATCTATTAAATTGTTGCATAGTAGTAGCCTTTGCAGCAGCCCAAAGTGCCTTTTTTAATGAGAAGTTGTCAAAACCTATTTTTTTGAAGTTGTTACGAAGGTGTCTCACACAAAATCTATGATTAAGATATGTTAAAATATCATCAAAAGCTTCAATTGTTTGTCGTACATAAAGGTCCAACCAGCCTTCTCTCATGTATATCTAAATCATCAGCCAAATAAGTTAAGAATCAAGTCCATGTCTCTTTGTTTTCTTTCTCAACAATGGCATAGGATATGGAAAATATATTATTATTACCATCAATTCCAACTGCAGATAACAATTGGGTTCCTTACATTGGACCTTTCAACCAACAACCATCCACGCCTATTATTTTTCTACAACCAGCCTTGAAGCCAAACTTGCAAGCAATAAAACAAATGTATATTCTCTGAAATCTATATGGCTTGCCAGTAGAGCTGTCAAAATGGGCTGGCCCAACCCAACCCAACCCAACCCCAGCGGGCCAATAAGTTAAACGAGTTAGGACGGGCTGACCCTTTTAACAAAAGGGCCTTAAAGATGACATCCCAACCCAACCCTAAGCGGGCCACGAGTTAGGATGGGTTGACCCTTTAATAAAATTTAAACGTAATCTAAAACATGATAAATAAAAAGTGTGATTACTTAAAAATCACCAACCATTATCAGTCTTCATTATAATAACAGGTGCATAAGATAATAACTAAGATGAACCAAAATAAGAAAAAATATAATTAATTAGTCACTCACTAAAAATGAAGAGATCAAAAATTCACAGAGGCTGTGACTGCTCAAGAAGAAAAGCTGCGCAGGAGCCAAAACAGTGAGAAGAAAAGCCTAGAATTTAGAAGACTTAAACCTAATTTTATTTTTTAGAAGTCTTTATCTTATTATTAATTTATTATATAAAATATAATCCTATTAAATATTAATAGTTCTAGACTTCTAGTAGTTTAGTTGTAGTACTATGAACTGCTGTTGTACAAATGTACAATGTACATCTTTTTATTCTTTTTAGTTTATCTTATATTTTTTTTTAATTTTCTTAATTAGTTAATATATCATATATTTAATAATTAGTTATTTTTTAAATTTCGCGGGCTAGGCCTCTGAGGCTGACGGGTCAAATGAGGTTGGGCTTTTAGGCCTCATTTCTAAATGGGCTGTAAAAAAATTGTTCCAACCCAACTTAATTAAAGGGTTGGGTTGGATCGGCTTCATGGGCCAAGCCCATCTTGACAGCTCTACTTGCCAGGAACCTCGTTATCAGTGAACTTCATACGAATAGTGCTTCCCGGATTTGTCCTATCCATTTCATTGCAATAGTCCCACATCATTTTGAATTGATCTTTGATATCACCATCGAGAATTGCAAGAGCCTTCATTTTTGCTCTTTTAACTTTTGATAAAGTCACTTTAGCCCTTAGATCAATACTCACTCTATCTCTCAATCAGCCATGTTGTTATTCCTATTTGATCCAATTTCTTTTAGGTACTTTCTCGTGATGAAGGAGGACATGCTTGTTCTATTTTCATGATGCCAGTCTTTGCAAGTATGGATAGGATCGTATGATTTAATCTGAAAAGATTTGTCCCGTTGCATTTTGGATGCCATAATTTTTCATTTGCACTCTTTATGTATACACTTTACCCTGATTCTTTCTTTGTCATTTTTGTTTCACTTGATATACTTTCCGTTTTTTATCTCATCTGTTGCTATAACTTGCTTGAACTCTCGTCTACTTCCAAAAGTCAACTCTAGAGCTAATATTGGATTGTCTCCATCAATCTGTGGATTGGTTTGAGGATACTTATAACTCTTAGTTTCAGAATCACTATACAAACTCCTTGTGTCACTAGAATCACAACAATCAGAATCCCCCTCTACAACTGTCATCTTTCTCTTTACTTCAACACTAAGAAGCTCACTTTCACCCATAATACTTTGGTTTGCCTTTGCATGGTTATTGACTAACTCATCATCAGCTAAATCAGCCTCCAAGTCACTAAAATCATCATTAGATGAATTTTCATGTGCATGTTGTTCTTTGTCATTATCTTCTATGGTTGCTTGACTTGGCATATCCCCGTTGTTCATTTTAAAATAAGAGTCCAAGTGTTCAAAGTAAATCTCATTCACATCGTCTTTTTGGATATTTTTTCTGATTGCAAAGGCTTCAAAATCAGTAGAAATCAATCTCCATCTTTTACCAGACTTTCCACTCCTATGCCAAAAAGTTATTGAATCAGATGCATATCCACAAATCTCCGCCATCTTTTTAAACTCCTGAAGATTCAATGTGTCGATATTAATGTAATCAATATAGTCTATGCTGCCATTAATGTAATGCTTGTCTGGAATATGTTTCATGACACCCCCATGATATATTTTCATGCTAACAAATAAATCCTTGAATATAGGTTCATAATTTTTTTTTAAAAAAACAAGTATATAGAACTTAAGGTATTGTAATTGATAAAAATATAAACATAGTAAGACAATGAAAAATGCTTCAACCTAATAATCAAATACAATATTGTTGCAGTCAAATAAAGAAATTTAATACTCGGAATCATATAAACTATTCAGAAAGTAGTGCATCGAATAAAAAATTTTAGGAATGTCAATTTTAATTTTTAAAAAAAATAATATTTGATAAAATTGAATAGGTGAACTTAATATAACTCAGATGTAAGTAAGAAATTTTGAAATTCTTATATTTAAAACAAACATTCTAGACATATACATTGGCACAAGCTAAATGATCTAACAAATAACAAGTGACAACTTGAAGATATAGTAGAAACATGCGATATCAAGACATGTTTGACGGACGCATAATTATACATAAAAATATAAAGGCTTCTGACCCAAGACACTTGTTCAAGTGAGGTCGTGCTCTTAAACTTAGAAGATTTAGAAATTAGCACTAAATGAATCTCACATTGAGTTGAACACAATTCAAGAGAATTAATGTAATTACATGTATGATTTGTTTTCGAATCTTGTCGATGTCGATAGAGTCTAGTTCTAGGTTGTTACCCTCATTTTTTCTCTCTACTTTTTCTTCTGTCACTTTTCTTCTCTAATAGATATAAGATACATATGTGTGTGTGCTATAAATATATATATATATATATATATATATATATATATATATATATATATATATATATGTGTGTGTGTGTGTGTGTGTGTGTGTGTGTGTGTGTGTGTTTCATATGTAAAGAATAAATAAATTCTCAAAAATAATAACAATGATCAAGCAACAAAAAAAAGTTCTCACCATAAGTAGGAGATGATTCTTTGCCATTGTTGTGCCTCAATAACATAGTTGCTTTCGAAAATCAATCAAGTTTCTAATAAATTTAGAGTAAAATTTTGATTACAGGATTTGTTTTGTAAAAAAAAGGGAAGAGACAAATCAAAAGTCTGATTTGATAAGGAATGTGAAGGGACAAGAAAAATTGAATTTTGGAGGAAAATTTTATCACGTGCAAAGAAAAGTTCCGTTAAAAAATAAACAGATGTTTGTAAGAGTCCTAAAAGTGCACCAATTCATGAAACATGAAGGACTATTAGTACACCATATTAAAATACAAGGATTACTTTGATTCTTAACTCAAGGGTAAAGGAAAATTTTGATCCTTTTCTCTAACCAAAAAAACTACTAAAGAACTATAGTTTTTTTCAAAATATTTATTAAGGATAAGTTAGTAAAGTTACTATAGTTTTCTTAAGGGATATGTCCAAGTTAAAAATATCACTTATTTTGAAATAGACGGAGTACATAAAGTATTAGTAGTCAAATTTAGATTTTCAAATAATAATTAATAAGGTTAATTTAGTAAAATAAACCTCTAATAAATAATTCATCCGCCCCAAAATAAGTATTTGTTTTAGTCACTTCACGTCCATTAAGAAAAATAAAATGTTGTTATGAAATAATAAAGAAAAAACAAGAATATTATAGAGAAAGAGAGAAGGAGAGAAGTTCTTATTTCTCTTGATGGGATCCTCTTGAGGAGTTAAAGGGATGTTTTACAATGAATGGAGAACCCCTTTATTTATAGGGGAAAACTAACTTGGTCCCAAAGTTACAAACCCTAACTTTTCTTCTAAGAAATAGACATTCACCATAAATAGAAAATATATTTATAACACTCCCCCTTGGATGTCTATTTGGTAGGTAATGTGTCTCGTTAAAACCTTACTAGAAAAAATCCAGTGGGAAAAAATATAGTGAAGGAAAAAGAGTACACATATCTAATAATACGCATTTTGACTGCCTCATTAAAAATCTTACAAGGAAAACCCAGTGGGACAAAACCTCGCAAGGAAAAAAGAGTACAACGCGTATTAACTCCCCCTAATGAGAACATCCTTGAATCTTTGCATCCCGATCTTCTGCACCATCTTCTTGAAAGTTGCAGCTGGTAGAGAGTTGGTGAATAAATCAGCCACATTGTCACTTGAACGAATCTGTTGCACATTGATATCACCATTCTTTTGGAGCTCATGTGTGTAGAAAAACTTTGGCGAGATGTGCTTCGTTCTATCTCCTTTTATGAATCCTCCCTTTAGTTGTGTTATGCATGCAACATTATCTTCATACAAAATTATGGGTACTTTATCACAATTCAAACCACATTTTTCTCTAATGAGATGTATCATGGACTTTAACCACACACATTCTCGGCTTGCTTCATGAATAGCTATTATCTCAGCATGATTTGATGAAGTAGCTACGAGAGATTGCTTTGTAGATCTCCAAGATATGACAGTACCTCCACATATGAACACGTAGCCAGTTTGAGATCGAGCTTTGTGTGGGTCAGATAAATACCCTGCATCGGCATAACCAACAAGATCGGGACTGTAATTATTAGAATAAAATAAGCCCATATCGGTAGTCCCTTTTAGATACCGCATTATGTGTTTTATCCCATTACAATGCCTCCTAGTAGGAGCAGAACTATACCTTGCTAACAAATTAGCCGAAAAGGCTATATCAGGTCTTGTAGTGTTAGCAAGATACATTAGTGCACCAATTGCACTAACATATGGTACTTCAGGACCAAGAATTTCCTCATTCCTTTCTTGAGGTCGGAATGGATCCTTATTCACATCAAGTGATCGAACAACCATCGGAGTACTTAATGGATGTGCACCATCCATATAAAATCTTTTCAGCACTTTTTCTGTATAGGCAGATTGATGAATAAAGATACCATTTTTCAAATGCTCAATTTGCAAACCAAGACATAATTTTGTCTTTCCAAGGTCTTTCATCTCAAATTCCTTCTTTAAACAATCAATTGCCTTTTGAAGCTCTATTAGGGTTCCAATAAGGTTTATGTCATCTACATTAAACGACAAGTATGACAAACTCCGATGTTGTTTTCTTTATAAAAACACATGGGCAAATTTCATCATTTATATAACCTTCCTTAGATAAATATTCACTAAGACGGTTATACCACATGCATCCAGATTGCTTCAAACCATACAATGATCTTTGCAATCTAATTGAATACATTTTCCCAGACTTTGAATGATATGCTTCAGGTATTTTAAATCCTTCGGGAATTTTCATGTATATCTCATTATCAAGTGATCCATAAAGATAAGTTGTAACTACATCCATCAAATGCATTTCAAGCCTCTCATGGACAGTGAAACTAATAAGATAACACAATTTTATTGCATCCATAGCTGGTGAGTATGTCTTTTCATAGTCGACACCAAGCCTTTGTGAAAATCCTTGTGCAACAAGGCGTGCTTTGTACCTTTATACTTAATTTTTCTCATTTCTTTTTTGCACAAAGACCCATTTATAGCCAACATGCTTAATACCATTAGGTGTTTGAGCTATAGGTCCAAAAACTTCACGCTTGACAAGTGAACTCAATTCTGATTGAATTGCTTCTTGCCATTTTGGCCAATCATTTCTTTGTCGATATTCTGTGACAGATTGAGGTTCAAGATCCTCACTATCTTGCATGATTTTTGTTGTAACATTATATGCAAAGACATAATCCATCACTATTTTTGTTCGATTAATTCCAGCATCACTTGAATTTATGGATAGTTCCTCATTTTCTTGAGTCTCAGGCTCATTGATTTCTTCATGGATATCAAAATTGCTCAAGTCTTGAACTTCCATATGTGGTTCTTTAGTAGTGTCATCTTGATCATTTATTTTTCTTTTTCTAGGATTTCGATCCTTAGAACCCAACGGTCTACCACACTTTAGGCGTGCTTTGGACTTATTGGCTATGACACTATTAGATGGTCCTTCAGGGATATCAATTCGAATTGGGACATTCTCTGCAGGAATATGTGATTTAGTAATTCTTTTAAAATCTGTAAATGCGTCTGGCATTTGATTTGCAATTTTCTGCAGATGAATAATCTTTTGTACTTCTTGCTCACAAATAGAAGCACGTGGATCAAGATGAGTCAGTGATGAATTTTTCCACAAAATTTCTCTTTTGATTTCACAATTTTCTCCCCCTAATTTTGGAAAAATTATCTCATCAAACCGACAATATGCAAATCGAGCAGTAAACATATCTCCAGTTAATGGTTCAAGGTAGCGAATAATGGAGGGCGATTCAAACCCAACATAAATTCCTAACCTTCTTTGGGGACCCATCTTTGTGCGATGTGGTGGTGCTACAGGCACATATACAGCACATCCAAAAATTCTCAGATGAGAAATATTAGGTTCTTGACCCAAAACCAATTGTAACAAAGAAAAAATATGATTATTTGTCGGTTTGAGACGAACAAGTGTTGCAGCATGCAGAATCGCATGACCCCAAATAGAAGTGACCAGCCTAGTTTTCATGAGCAATGGTCTTGCTATCAATTGCAGACGTTTAATTAGTGACTCGGCAAGGCCATTTTGAGTGTGAACATGAGCTAAAGAATGTTCTACTTTTATCCCAATTGATAAGCAATAATCATTAAATGCTTGGGATGAAAACTCTGCAGCATTATCAAGGCGAATGGACTTAATTTGATTATCAGGAAATTGTGCCCGTTGTCGCGCCCCATTTTCCTCGCGGAAAGCGGGATACAACATGTGACAACTCTTTAAGGGTTTATTTAATTGAAGAGTCGCCACCTAATGGATTAAGGTGCGTTAGAGAACCGTTCTAAGCTAAAGATCTATTTTAATACCTAAGTCACCAGAGTCGGGCAAGGGCTTAAATAACCTCGAAAGGAAGGTGTTAGGCACCTTTCGAGGTCCACAAAGGTGGTTCCCGGCCGGATTCATTAATGTGGGGGATTAACTAAGCGATCAAATAAGACTAATTTTAACTTATATTATTTGTATTTGAAATGATTGATAAAAGAAATAAACAATGAAGAATTAAACTTTGTTTAGACAAGCGAGAAGAAAGAATTGGACAAAATGAAATTTAAAGGCAACTTATCTTATTTTATCTTTTCTTAACAATAAATACAAAAGTTGTGGCAAATAAAGTAAGTAACAACATAAATAACAAAAACAGAATAATTTATTAAAATCCACATTACAAACAAACAAATAAATATTTATTTAATTATGAGGCCGAACCTCGTAGAGGCGCCTACGTATCCCTTAATGGAATCAGGCCGCATGTAGTTCTACACAAAAGAGGAGGTTGTTTGACCTAATGGGATCACCCCGTGCAACTTAAATAATACTTCGCAACCCTTTGGATTGCTCGTATTATTCAGCGAGCACAGACTATCATTTCCCATCTACCCACCTAGTTGATTAATTATTACTTAAAATATTCTATGTGACAAACTAACGTCCTAGTATTTGCCTACCCGCCCCAATCTTAAAGTCCAAGAGGCATTGGACAGCTATTTTGAATTTTGGTTCTAAAATCTTAAGGCATTATTAAAAGCGATTAATGCCAAATAATCAAACAAGCAGGTAATAATTAAACAGATAGCAAATATGGGTTTCAAATACGCCTTAACCTTATAAACATGATTTCTAAATATGAGCATAAGTCCATCAAACATGATTTATAACATGACATTAGATCTAAATGCACATAACATAGTCATATTACTCCATGACGATTCTAAATAAACAGACGGCAGACACCCTTTAAGGAACTTTAACTAATTTTACTAAATTAGTGGCCAGATATGGAAAGAGAAATTTAAGCACTACATTTGATTAATGGCGAGCAATTTTATAATGTAAAACCTACAAATCTTAATTTATGACTATCTTTATCATTAAATATTATCTACCGATAGATTCTATAACAAAGGCGCCAATCAGATTCACATGCTCCCCGAATTAATGTGCTTATTACAACTGAGTAATGGCAAGCTGTTTGAAAACTCAAAATTTATGACAATCTTACTTTTTTAGATATAAAGTACTATAGGCATATTTTCTAGCGTCATATAAATCAAATTGCTACGAGCATAATTTCTATTGTTTGTGTGTAAATCCTATATGCATATTTTCTAAGTGGTATCGACATATGAGAAAACAGTAAATGAAAAAATAAAAAAAAATAAATTGGCTAAACTATAACCCCTCCGATCCCGGCGAACTCTTTCTTCCAAATTGAAAGGGTGTAACTTGTTGATCAAGCTTATATGTCAAATTTACACACATATTTTATTTTGAATAAGTAGATACATATATTAAGGCACATAAAATTCATATTATTATGACATGATGCAAACAATGAGTTCGAGTAATGCAATATTAAAATAAATAAGTGGACTAACCGGTTGATTAGAAAGAATAAAACGACAAACCAGGGATTTCAAAATAGCCTTTTCAATAATTGAAAACCCGAACTCAACAAGTCAAGATCACAAGGATCTCGTGGATCCCGAGCAGTGCTCGTGTTGAGGCGGGGAAGGGAAAGAATATGAACTTAGAAGTAATAAAGCAATAATGGAAAAATATTTTTCACAGTGTTTGAATAAATGATCTTTAAAAGAAAGAGTAGTGCTCCTTAAATAGTTGGAGAAAAAGGAATTAAAAGAAAATAAAACAATCAGCCTAATTAATGAAAGAAATCTTTTTCTTAAACAAAATCAGTCCAGAATAAATAAAATTTTTCATAAATGGACAAATATTAAATCTATTAAGGAGAAGAATCATCAATTAAATATTTCCTTAATTAGAAAAACTGAAACTATAAATAAATAATCAAATAACGGGCAAATTGAATCAGAATTTACACTAATTCAATTAAGGGAGGAAAACAATCCGTAAGCATAATTTAGGAAATTATTTTCCTTAATTGAAGAAAATCAGAAATAAAGACCTATCAATAAATCTCTATTTACCATAATCAATAAATTCAAAAAATAAATGAATCAGATCTCATATGAATACAATTGAATAAAATATTTCATTACAATATGCATACAACACAGTCGGTAGTCGTACTAGCAAATCAAGATCCAAAATAAATTTATTTGCCTAATTTAGAGACAGAAATTGAATCAAAAGAGCTTTCTCTCAAATCACTGAATATTAAATTATTTTATTACCATATTCCTTTCTTAATTAGAATCTGACTAGGTAATCAAACAACAAAGTTATTAACTAATTACGAAATTTTACAGGAGATAGATTAATTAATAAATAGATATATAAATGAAACAAAAGGAAGAACACACACACACACACACACATATATATATATATATATACACACACACACACACACACATCTATTATACATATATTATTATATATAAATGAAATAGAAAAGAAAAAAACAGTATATATACTTATATATATATATATTATATATATTTATATACATAACTATTATATATATTATTATATATACATAACCAATATATCTATATATCTATATTTAGTATATATTATTATATATAAATGAAACAGAAAGGGAAAAAAAGAGAGTATATTATACATATATATATATTATTTATATATATATATATATATATATATATATATATATTATTTATAAATATGTTTATTATACACATATATTTATTATATACTTATTACATAAATAATAAATAAATAAATAAATAAAATAAAGGAATTTACGGACAGATCTTCGTAGATCTGTCTGGATCCAATCGGCTGGGAGGTGTTTTTTTTCCGGTGGCTGAAGATGGAGACGAAGAGGGAAGCGACGAGAACAAGGGGCTGGGTTTTGGTGTGAGGGAGAGAGGAGAGGGAGATCCGGTGGTGGCGAGGCAGTGAGAGGGGGAATGGGGTACTGGGGTGCAGCTGGGAGGAGATGTCGCCGGGCAGTGGTGGTATGCGATGCTGGGTTTGCGGTGGTGGGAGGAATCATGGGCGTGGTGGTTTTGCCAAAGATGGTGGACAACGCTGTAGTTTTCTGGTAAGAGGAAGAAGGGAGAACGATTGTTTTGGATGTTGTGGTTTCGCCGGCGTTAATGGAGGTTGGTGGCTGGTGTGAAGGGGAAGGAAGAGGTAGAGGCGGCTGCCGATGTTGCCGCCTCCGGCGAAGAGAGGGAGAGAGGGGTGAGAGAGGAAAGAGGGGCGGCGGCTGAGTGTGTGGGAGAGGGAGAGGGAGAGGGAGAAAAATGAATAGGTTAATTTGGGTTTGGGGGAAGATGGAATATTAAAGGAAATAGGTAGGTTTTTTATTTTAGCTGTAGGATCGGAATGAATAGACTGATGAGATTAACTTTAAAGGAAGATGAGCAGTTTATGGGTCGGGTTTGATAGTACACGGGTTATCCGGATTGTTAAATTGGGTTATTAATTAATTTAGGCTGAAATAGAATTTAAATAATAGCCAAAATTGATCAAAAGTGGCTAAAATTGGCATAAATTGAATAGAAAGTGGCCAGATTTGAAATAAATTGAATGAAATTGGATTTTAGCTGCTATTAAATTAATAAATATACTACACTTTAAATAATTTAATAAATAGATAATAAAGTAATTTAAATTATGAAAAAAATCACATAAAACATTATTATTAATATAAATAAATCCTAAATTTAAGTATACTTATGTAAATTATTATAATTAAATTATTATATTTATAAATAACTGACTAGAAAATAAAATTAAGTTTTCAAATATTATAAAAATCATATTATTAACATAAATAATTTATAAATTCGAGTAATATTGTTAGTCAAATAAATTTATAAAATTTAGTAAAATTATGTAAATAGTTTATTAAATAAATATATATTTCAAAAAATAAGGATGCATACTAATACGACATGTATTATATACGACATAATTATTTAATATCAAAAATTAAAATTAATACAAATCATATGTACATATAGATGTAGTTTAAAATAATTTTTGCAATATTATGATAATTAATTATTTTATAAATATAAACGCAAGTTGAATATTTACGTAAAAAAGGTAAATAAATAAATATATATATATATATATATATATATATATGTAAGCAGCATATACGGGCGTAGGGAGGTCAAAATTGGGTGTCAACACCCGTAATCGTATTATTTGTGTCAATAGTTTTACAAACGCCAGGTTGCTAGATGACAATAGGCACACATGAGACCATCTAGAGGAAGCATCTATTAGGACCATGAAGTATCTAAACGACCCACTAGGTGGGTGGATAGGTCCACAAATATCCCCATGTATGCGTTTCAAGAATGCAGGGACTCAATCTCTACCTTTGTTGGTGATGGTCTCACAATTAACTTGCCTTGATAACAAGCACTACAAGAAAATTCACCATTTGAAAGAATCTTCAAGTTCTTTAATGGATGCCCATTTGAATTTTCTATAATTCGTCTCATCATTATAGATCCAGGATGTCCCAGACGATCATGCCAAAGCACAAAAGTATTGGAATTAGTGAACTTCTGGTTTACTATTGAATGTGCTTCAATTGCACTAATCTTTGTCCAATACAAGCCAGAAGATAAAGCAGGAAACTTTTCTATAACACATGTCTGCCCAGAGACATTCTTGGTGATACCAAGATATTCAAGATTCATCTCATCCATTGTGTTGATATGATAACCATTTTCACGGATATCTTTAAAACTCAACAAATTTCTCCGAGACTTAGGAGAAAACATGACATTATTTAGGATGAGTTTAGTTCCCTTAGGCAAGATTATAATGGCTTTCCCAAAGCCTTCAATCAAATTGGTACTACCAGATATCGTAGTAACATTTATCTTGCCCATATTTAAGTGAGAAAAATATTTCTCATCTTTGAATATCATATGTGTAGTAACAGAATCAATCAAACAAATGTCTTCATAATTGGACAACTTGCTTTGAGAATTATCCATATCTTCAAAGTAAAATAAATATATCTTAAGTATTTGTACAACAAAAAAATTGAGCCTTTTTTTTTTCAAAGAAAAAGAAATATAAACAAATAAAAATTTTATTGTTTAAATATTAGGGGGCCATGTTTACCCGCTGTTTCCCCCCTCAATTAGAAGACTTTTGTCCTCTTTAAACTTAAAAAAATTAATAATAAATTACAATTTTCAGTCCTTATAACACAATATCAAAAGAAAAGGAAAAGCAATAAAAGATCAAAACTAACAAACCGCCAAAAATGGACTCCTTTCAAAAGTTACCAAAATTAAACAAATTGTTAAAAACTGATTGTTGCCAAATACTGACGCTTCTTCTTCACATGAGAAATATTATTTAATTGAAATTAAATTAAGATTTATTAATAACTATAATAATATGACTTGACTAACTAATACTAATATGACTAGTACTTATAATCATTCTTCACTACTATAAATTGGTAAAAATTAAAATTAAACTAATCAATCTTCACAGAATCATCACCAATTAAGTGATCAATTTTTCCTTCAGGGTGCTCATAGAAATCTGCCACATTCAAACATGTGACGTCGACATGATTTTCAGAGATAAAATTAACTTCAGGATTTTTCTCTTTCTTCTTTTGTGATGCTTGATAAAGTTCAACCAAATGTTTTGCAGTACGACAGGTACGTGACCAATGTCCTCTTCCACCACATCGAAAGCATCCAGCTGTTTCACTCTTTTCATGCTTTTTGTTTTTCTTTTGATGGTGTTTTATTCTTTGAAGAATAATTAACACCAGGAACATGATTTCTTTCTTGACCATGATCACGACCACGTCCACGTCCACGACCAGAGCCGCGACCTTTTCCACGCCTAGCATGGTGAGCGTACACCTCATTCACTTCAGGGAATGGTGTAGATTCGGTAGGTCGGTTCTCGTAATTTTTAATTAACAAATCATTATTTTGTTCAGGCACGAGAATATGAGAAATCAGTTCAGAGTACTTCGTAAAACCCTTTTCTTGATATTGTTGCTGTAAAAGCACATTCGAGGCATGAAATGTGGAGAGCGTCTTTTCCATCATATCGGCATCATTAATAGTCTCTCCACATAGTTTCAATTGAGACACAATTTTGAACATGACAGAGTTGTACTCATGAACAGACTTATAGTCTTGAAACCTCAGGTGCATCCAATCATATCGTGCCTTTGGATGGATGACCATCTTCAGGTGGTCATATCTTTCATTTAGGCTATTCCACAAAATAAGTGGATCCTTAATCGTGAGATATTCAATTTTCAGAATTTCGTCAATATGATGATGCAAGAATATCATAACCTTAGCACGATTTTGGTTTGATGCTTTATTTTCTCTTTTAATGGTGTCTCTAAGACCCATTGCATCCAAATGGATTTTAACATCTAACACCCATAAAAGATAGTTCTTGCCCGAACTTTGAAGGGCAACGAACTCAAGTTTCGTAAGATTAGCCATATTAAAAGAAAGAGACGAGGTAAAAATAATATAATACCTTAGCCTTCAAATTTTGAGACGGTAGAGTCTCGTGCTGATAACGTGTTATGAAATAATAAAGAAAGAACAAGAACATTATAGAGAAAGAGAGAAGAAGAGAAGTTTTTATTTCTCTTGATGGGATCCTCTTGAGGAGTTAAAGGGATGATTTACAATGAATGGAGAACCCCTTTATTTATAGGGGAAACTTAACTTGGTCCCAAAGTTACAAACCCTAACTTTCCTTCTAAGAAATAGACATTCACCATAAATAAAAAATATATTTATAACAAATGTGCTATAGTTTACTAAGTTGCTCTTATTCATTAGATGTTTCTTGAGAATTGAGCACTGTTAATAAGAAGTAGATCTTTCATATAATATAGTTGAAAATAGTTACTCTCTTCATTTATTTTTAATTAATTATCCAGTATTGACTTGACACCCCCCCTAAGGAGCAATAAATAGAATAACAATTTTACTATATCACCCTGTAAATATAATAAATTTATTTTTTTTGAAAAATGCATTAAAAAATGACTAGAGTTAAAAATAAGGGTAAATTAGAAACGGAGTGATAAATTATCTCTTGATTTTATAAACTGGACAAGTAAATATAGATATCTATTTTTAGTATAGTGAACAAGTAAAAATGGATGGAGGAAGTACTATTTTTGTCTTGAATTCCTAAAGTGACCCTTATTTTGTAGCAATTTTTTTTATTGCTAAAATATTATTTATTTTGAAACGAAGAAAGTATTTTTTAAGGTGAGTATTAAGTTAATCTGAATCAAGTATTAAAATAAAATAGAGCAAGATATATAGTTAAGAATTTAATGAGGAAACCATACGTTTAATATTTTGAAGGTAAGAAAGAATCGAACATATTGTAGAGAATAGAGGAAGAAAAGTAGAATCGGAAAACCTTCTGCTAGCCAAGATCGTTAACTAAGATCGAAAGATTCAACTAAAGAAGAGGAAGTTATGAAAGGAGAAGGAGGCTTTTGAGTAGAGAACTTTGTTATAGAAGAAGACTTCTTGAATTGACTTGATTTTTTGGTTGCTTACAAATGAAAAGGGTCACCCCTGTTTATACTTGGCTAGAGATAATTCTAGCTACTACAACATCTAGACTATTCTATCATCCTCTACAAATATCTCCCCTAAGTATTTAGATTCTTCTTAAGTACAAAGATCTATGATACTACACTATAACTTTCTAGATTATCTAGATATTTCTCAAGATAATTATCCTAGATACTATACTAGGTTATTCTAGAAACTTAATAAGAAAAATCTATGATATTTCAAAAAATCAACTTTAACTTTTACACACTCCCCCTTAAAGTGATATTTTGGAAACTATCCCACGCTTGTCGCGGAAGAACTCAAATGAAGCTTTGTGTCGTGTCTTGAAAAATATCTCAGCAGTTTTGTCCGACTCCTCTTACTTCTTCAAATGATGAAAATTTTCTATCACTCACTGGACCTGCAAAGAAATAAGAATACGTATTGACAAAATTTTCATCTATATAGCGGACTGACTTATCAATAGTTCTCTTTAGCCTTTGTGAACCACATGAATCATCTTTGAGTTGAGATTCGTGTTCTTGAGTTATCAAGCTCCCCCTTTCTCTTAACTCTTTGATAACTGTATCTAGAGAAACACCAGTATCAACTTTCTCACCTATGTTGACGACAACCTGACGATCATTGTCCCGTGAAGCCTTAAATCCACCACCAGATTTCTTTTTCACCTCCTCGATAGACTGCTTGGCTACTTCAAAACTTCTGAAGATCATACTATCTGTCTCTTCATTTGAAATTAAGTCTTTATGGTCAACTTCTTTATCCATTTGATATTTTGCTTCTTCATCTACTTTTAGTATTTGCTTTAAGCAGTGGTTGTCTTTGATATGACAGATGATTGACTAGAGACTTCAACGTCTTCTACATTTTCCTCAATATTTTCTCCGAAATGGTCACCATTAGTATATATAGTTTTAGACATTTTCTCCTCAGATTCTATTTCAACATCCTCCATGTCCAGACTTATATTATCAATTTCAAGATTTGCTTCTTTGATTTCTTCAGTTGCAGCTATCACATCACCAGCGTAAACGTTATCAGCATCTTCTTGCTTCTTGTTGATAACTAAATTGACTTCCTTCTCCATGTGATGAACTGTATTATCTGATCCTGAATTCATGATCCGATCTCTTTCATAATTGATGGAAGTCATGGCATTTACTACTCTAGTCTTAGCTACTAAGCAACTTCCCTAGTCTTCTTCTTCTTCTGCAGCTTTCTCTGTTTGAGCCACATTACTCTCCCTGGCTCGACAATATCTTTTTATATGTCCTGTTTTGCTGCACCAGTAGCATTTGAGAGTATTTTTGTAGTTATTAGTAGAATCTCCCTCCTTTTTTGGCGAGCTTGAACCACTTTGGAATCGAGAGTGTGACCTTTCTCTTGTTGCTTTCTGTTCAAAGCTCCTCTTGTCAGCTACAAGAGCATTTTCTTCCCTTTCTTTGATTGATACACCAGCCATCTGTTTGGCTAGTAGCTCTTGCGATGACAATAAATTCTCAAACTCCTCCAAGGATGGTTGTTGAGCCCATCCTTGAATAGATGTAACAAATGGAATATATACTAGCTTCAATCCACGAATGATAATTCTTTTCATTCGTGCTTCAGAAATAGTCTCGTCCGGATTTAATAAAGGGATCTTAGAACATAAGTTCTTAATCTTCAAAAAGTACTCGGCAATAGAAAGTTTACCTTGAGTGGTATTAGCCAATTCATTCTCCAATATCTGTAGCCGAGCTTCATTCTTCTTGTTGAACAACTGGTCCAGGATCCTCCATATTTTATGAGCTGATTTACACCTCATAATATGGTCAAATAAATTTGAGTAGATGGACCTCTTCAGGATGAACTCCGCCTTTGCATTAATCTGCTTCCACTTCTTGCATGTGCTATTATTTTACGGTCCGTCAGCAGGAGGACTTGTGCTACTTCCATTAACAACATCCCACAAATCTTTGCCCACAAGGTATGATTCCATACATGTCTTCCATACCTTGTAATTGGACTGGTTCAACAACTCCATCCCCAGCCCATTAGCACGACTGCTGAAATCCATATAGAGAAACCAATTGAATCTACCACTGACTCGATCTTGAAATAAAATTCACAAGCTAATGTATGGCTATGACTCTGATACCATGTAGAGAATAGCAGAAGAAAAGTAGAATCAGAAAATCTTCTGCTAGCCCAAGATCGTTAATTAAGATCGGAAGATTCAACTAAAGAAGAGGAAGCTATGAAAGGAGAAGGAGAATTTTGAGTAGAGAACTTTGTTATAGAAGAAGACTTCATGAATTGACTTGATTTTTTTGGTTGCTTACAAATGACAAGGATCACCTCTATTTATACTCGGCTAGAGATAATTCTAAATACTACAACATCTAGACTATTCTATCATCCTCTACAAATATCTCCCCTAAGTATCTAGATTCTTCTTAAATACAAATGTCTAAGATAATACACTATAACTTTCTAGATTATCTAGATATTTCTCAAGATAATTATCCTAGGTACTATAGCCTAAAAACTTAATAAGAAAAATCTATGATATCCTAAAAAATCAACTTTAAGTTTTTCACACACATATATAAAATGTTGGAGGAATTAATAATTCCAACTACTCCAATTGGCCAGTCTCCCAACTTGACATTTGATATATCCTTTTTCAGCATTTTTGTGTTCTAAGATATTGTAGACCCACTTCTTTAATTTTAAGAACATGTGATATGTTTGACCCAATTAAAGAGCAGTTTATTGTTTTAAAATAAAAATAAAACAATAAGAAAGAAAAGGAAAACATAATTAAAATAGGTCCAGGAGATATATACACGTCATTTATTTAGTAACAGAAGTACCTGGGCGTGTCTTTTTTTTTTTTCTCTTTTAATTTCTTTTTTTATATACTATTACACTAATTTGTTTCCCTACAAATATATATATAGTGAATGATTCCAATGTGGCACGCTAACAGGGAAAACAAAAATAAGGAATCAGAAATTCTATGGTTGGAGAGTAGGTGCAATCACAACTGGCATATCCTGTAGAAAATAATTAGAATTTAATTTATATATATCGTCATTGTTTCATTTCAAAATTTTAAATATGATATTTTAAAAACATTGACTTATTATATTTTTTAAAAGTAATATTATAATATAAATTTTTGATTGATCATTAATATATAACCTACTAAGCATTAAATGTTGATAAGTATTTTTAAGTGTTAAAACTGATTTAATAAATACGCAGTTACGTATTTGGATAAAAGTGCTGAAACTAACAATAAACAATTGAAGTGTTTGGTAAAAAATAGTTGATAAGTGTTTTTTTGGTTAAATTTACTTAAATGTCCTTCAAGTTATTTATACTAATAACGATGTGATTTTTATAAGATTTAAAATTTCAGTTTATTTTCAATAAAATAATTTACGTCTCATTTATTTTTTAATACAATATTGATTAGATAAAATTATTTTTATAAATATAATTATTTTATTTAATCTAAAATATAACCATAAGATATAATATAATAATTAATAATTCGACTATTATTTTTAGTAAAAACATACGTAATAGTACCCAAAATTTGTATAGAAAAAACCAAATACTTAACAATTTTTTTGTTTTTAATTAAACTAAAATATTCAACTATCATAAATATTCTCAGCGATCAAATCACAAGTTGTCATCTAAATATTAAAGGATTACATGTTTTCTATTTACTTCTTTTTGGAATTTTCATATTTTGTGTTTAGCAATAATATTTTTTTCAATTTGATTACCTCTTGAAATCAATAATAAATATCTTAGAATAAAAGAAGTAGGAGAGAGTTTTTTTATACTTTACCAAACCCATAAATCAATGTTATTGATGTCAAGTTAAAGAAGGGTTTCATGCTTAGCAAAACTTGAAAAGTATTAAAAAAATATTAGAGAGAAGTTTATTACCCCAAATTGTTTGGTCAAACCAACGTGCTTAAATTAAAAAGAGAGAAAATAAAAGTCTTCATGGTGGTTAGGGGATTTGAACCCATGACCAAGAGGATAACAAAACTTAAGTCTTTTTTTCAAACATTGAACCAACAACACACTTTTTTAATAGGCTCCCAAGTCATATTTTGTTATATATTTAATGGAATTTTCAATAAAAATACACAATTCGCACAAAAGTTAATAAATTCCCAGAAACTCCCCGGTGAAAAGCTATATTCACCCCTAAAATTAGAAGTGTCCAACTTATAATTTATTTTAACTTATAAACACTTTCAATATTTACCAAATAAATAAATAAATTAAAAAATATTTATAAGTTAATTTAACCAACTTATAATCTTAGCCAAATACCCTCTTAAAACTCAATAAACTAGGGAGGCGAAGTATTGTAACTTTATTTCCCATTAAGTCTCAGCCACTTCTGTTAGTAATAATTAATTAATTAATTGTCATGCAAAGGTGGGACCCCTTCAATGGGATCAGCTGACTAGGCTAAAGATTATTGTATCCACCAGTGAGTTAAAATTTCAATTTGAGCTGTCATTTTCTTTCATATTTTCTTAGACAATTATTCACCACTTGAGTTAATTATTACCTTTAAAGTTGAACTAAACCTAAAGTCTATATTTTTTTTAATAAAAAATCTCAAATGTCTAATGTGTCAATATTTTTACAATAATTCTCGCTAGCTCTTTTGGTAAAATTAAACTCAAAATTTATTTTTTTAATATTATTAGGATATACTATTAATCATGCCGTTTATTTCAATTTTATGTAAGATTTTTATTTTATTTATTCAGATTAATAAAATTTTAATTTTAAATAGATCATTTTATTTGCATATGTGTCTTTTACTTATAAAGTAGACGATTTTATACATGAGTTTTATGACTCATGTGCGAAAGGTTCTTATAAGTTAGAAAATTATGTTCATGATCAAAGATGAGGTTGGACAAACATCTTGATGATTGTAGCACATGTATTGATTATGAGAATGATCGCATTCCAACTTCTTATGCTAGTACACTTTGTGTGTATTGAATTAACTAAAGAGAGATGATTGTTTGTGTTCTGAATTTTATAAAACATCTTTTCTAGATCATTAAATATACTTATACTCTTGATCTTGATATAATTATTATTATCAATGTAATCTATTTGTTATCTTGATCTATCAAAAGGGTAAAACACTTTTGTGAGTTAAAATATTTCCGATAGGTTGAATGATGGCATGCAAATGTCAATATTTGTGAAATAATAGTTTGCTGATGGAATCCATGTCTCGACCTTGAGATTAATGATACCCATTAATGGTTTCTTACAAGTTTTCATGTGAAAATCCTACAAGTGAATTTTGTATCAGTTACATGAAATAAGTTAAGCATATGAATAAAGGATTAAATTTGTTACACCTCGTAAATTTCTAGAATTTAGTCGACTTATTCGCATGTTGGTTGAGAGTTTTAGAATGTCATACGTACGAGAAAAGGGTCCGGGGAAAGGCCGAACGAGTGCCAAGTTGGAATTTCGCAAGAGGAGGCCGAACCGCGCTGCCCAATGGGGCAAAGTGGCACGGAGCTGGGACCTCTGTGTTAGCCAACATGGCACGGAGCCAAAACAGCGCGTTGGCCAGCGTGCCACGTTGCCATGTATTTTGTTGCAAGTATATAAAGGCCTCACCCTTTAACTTTAAGTCATTTTCACTTCTAAACCGATCAGAACAGGGGAGGACGAAGGGTTATCATAAATTTCCGTTTGATTACGCCGTCAAACGCTATCCAAAGTCAAATTAATTTCGGGTATCGATGTATAAGGCTATAGGGAGCATTTCTACGGAGTTAGTTTTGTGAAATTCGCCCGGCGAATCGTCGTCCCGCCGAGTCAAAGTGATTGGAATTGCTCCAAACTAGTGTTAATATACTCCTAGGCTTAAAGTGAGTATTTATCCCTTCTAGACTTCCGAGAAATTACGAGTTTTCGATCGTTCTTCGATAAGTCGAAGAATAGTCAGTATATAGACTTAAAGTATTGTTTCTTCTAGTATAAGTAATGAAGTTAGTTCTATTCTTTCGTGAATATGATTACAGTTGGAAGGAACAGTTGAATACTAGCCGAACCTCGCCAATTAATCGGTAAACCGACAGTCGAGGTATGTAAAGGCAGTCTCTTTCGGCAAGTTAGCTTCCCTAGTATAGTAAAACAGCGTAAATCTCAGTAAAGTATTTCAGAAATATTATATCACGCTCAGTATGAAACTCAGTAAGGCATGTCAGAAATTATTATTATATTCAGTATGTATCACATGTAGTTATTGATATACATACATAAATATTATATATATTGCGAGTGACTGCCAATAGGGATTACAGTTACACAGATTCTGGTTAGCTGCTAGGAAGTGTATACAGATCATACTGCAGGACCCCCTCGCTAAGAAGGAGCAAGTTAAATGTGATTCACGTATGACGCTATAGAAACTCTTTTAGTTCTCAGTTTATTGTGATGGTAGACTTATATGTTGTTGCCAGACCTAGACTTCAGAGCTCGTAAGAGCTAGTAGTTTGAATCAGACGGTTAGTCGGTATAGGCGCAGTGAGGCGGCCTAACGACCAGTTGGTGCCTGTATTGGCAGGAAAGCATATCGCAGGTTCCAGAACCAGAAATAGAGACAGAATAAGAATATTCCAGAGTTAGCAACACCAGAGTTCTCCAGTGTGTTGAGTGATCGTACATCGTCCTTTCAACCGTATCGGTGATTGTCAGTCTTAGTCGACCCTACAGTTATCATGTAGGACACCCAGCAAGCCAGCCCAGTCGTCCCAGTCAGATAAACCCGTGGGTACCCCAAGGAGGGGTCCACATCAGTAGCCAGTGACGGGCCAGTACCCTAGCCGGTTCTCGTAAGGTATCCAGGTACAGAGTCCCACCAGTCTATATAGAATTGCCCATAAGATTGAGAATTGCCCAGAACAACAATATAGATCCAAGTGGATTCAGATAAGGTCTAAGGAGTCAGTAGTACTCTGCTAGTATAGTGTTTACCAAGTTAAGGAGATCGGTAAGATCCCTATGAAGAACCAGGGACCGATCGCCTAGAAGCAAGTTCGACCAAGCCCAGCTCTATAGTTGTTTAGTTAGAAGAATAAAGTAGTTAGCTGTCTGCAACCCCTCAATTATGCATGAGTTACAGATGTCTGAGTAGGATATTCAGAGTATTTTTATACTACTTTAGACCTTACTCTATTCAGCTCAGATTATTAGAGATCATGATCACTATCAGGATCCTCTGATCCAATACGTGCACATGGTGTGCCTGTAGACAGTCATACAGATTATCCCAGAGGCGAGTAGAATTAGCATGAGGCCCAGAAGGCCAGATACGCTCTCGCTATGCAGATAGATTTATTTGTCAGTTTCTCCAGTATAGTAAACCAGTATAAATTCCAGTAGAGTATTTCAGAAACAGAATAGTATCTCAGTATGAATTTTAGAAAGCATGTTAGAAATATTGTATCATGTTTAACATGAAAATTAGTAAAATAGCATGAATTTCAGTAGAATATTCCAGAAATATTATATCATGTTTCAGTATGAGATCCGGTACAACATGTCACAGATTATATTATTGTTATCAGATTCAGTATGTATTGTATGCAGTTATTACTATCAGTTGAGACTTGATTGTATTGTTTTGGACTAGATTACCTAGCTTCCATGACCGCCCCAGGGTTAATAGTTGTATCGACTCGTCCGCCAGAGGGCGCGTCGCTCTACGGAGTGGCATGCCGTCCGCTAGGGACGAAGATGGGATGCCAGTTTCCCCATATTTTGACTTGGTCGACTTTTATACACCCCCGTCGAGCGCTTGCACCCGGGGTGTTGATTTCAGGAATCCTCCAAACTCAGGTACAGTTATAGTCAAGGGCCCAGCGGGTCCAAACTGCATACTCAGGGGATCGACAGGTTGCTTATAGTTACTAGGTGATGTGGTATGACCTGGGTAGGGGTAAATAGATTGTGATGATTGTACCTTCCGACTTATGGGGGCCAGGTAAGGTTTATGTTGTGTTATGTGATGTCATGTTATTTTAGTTATGGTTAGATAGACGGTAGGACGCCACGTTACCAGGTACGACTCCTACTCTTTTCAGAATAGTTAAGGTTAGTCCTGAACCCACTATTCCAGTCAGTTTTAGTCTGTCTTTCTTATTGCTCCAGTTACTATCAGTTTCATTATTTACTTTAAGTTATTTTCAATTGTTGCTTTGCATACTCAGTACCAATGGTACTGACGCCCGTTATGGGGCTCTACATTACTTGCATGCAAGTACACATAGACGAGGAGCAGATCCCTCGTAGTTCCAGTCAGCGGTTCAGAGCCTTTAGCTCCTTTCCTCCGGAGCTTGAGTGACAGAAGTTTACCTTCTTTTGTTTGTACAGTATGGGTAGGCCGGGGCTCTGTCCTGACCATCTTATTACTCCTAGAGACTTGCAGATTGTATTATATTCCCTGTGGTTAGATGTATCGGTCATGTAGGGCCATATATGTGTTTCAGATTGTATATGATGGCCGTGTGGGCCTTGTTCAGTTGTTAGTCAGTGACCTTGTCGGTCGCAGATCAGTTTAGCGCCAGATTTCATTTTTCAGATATAACTAGATAGTATGATGGCCTTGTCGGCCCGCATAGGATCCCTTTTAGTTGGTTGTTATGGTTACCTTTTATATCCTTACAGGTGGCTATAGGCCTTGTCGGTCGGAGGCTGTGTTTATAGTCGTTATATAGCCCGTCATTTTCTTGAATCCAGAGTTAGAGCCAGCCTGACACCAAAAGTGCTTAGGCTCAGTTAGTCCAGCAGTCCAGATCCTAGTAGGGCACCAAGTGCCAGTCATGCCTCCCAAGGTGGGGCGTGACAAAATTAATCAATGAATTAAATAGTCATAAATTCAATTCGGTTGATTGGTATTTTTACTCTTAACATGGGGAGTTAAATAAGATTTAATAAACGATTTTAAAATTATTCCGAGGAGTGCAATTATGAATTTTTAGTGGAATAATATGTAATTTACTATGATAGATTAATTAATTCATTTTGTGAATTAATACCATAATTGGAAGTCTCACTAATTAAATATGTGGTCCTTGCTATGCTTGATTAAACTAATGAACTTGAAAAGAAAGAAACCAGTTTTCTAGAAGTAGTAAAATCCTACAAGATTTTGGTAAACTTTTAAAAGGAAAGTTGTACACGTTTTGGGTCTGGTGATAGCCCAAAAATGTGTACAATCACTTTGGAGAGAAAGAATCCTGTACTTTTTGTGATTAAGGTTTTACACCCTAAAAATGTGGTTATAAATATGACCTTCTTCCTCCATAAAATATTTACCTTTCTGAGAAGCAGTACTTGCCCACACAAGTATTCCCTATTAGAAAATTTTTGAAGCTATAGCAAAAGATCGCAGACCTGGAGAACGCATTGCACGATTTATGCAACAGCTTTAAGAGGTTAGTAATATTTAATCTAATTTATTGTTATTATCTAGTTATTCATGTAAGTTGATTGGTTTATATTGCTTGTTTCTACTGCGCATGTTCTAATAAATATATGTCAATTATAGGTAATAATGAGTATTAAATAATTTGTCTTTCACTTTAACATGAGCGGAGTTATGGGCACTAGATAGTTCATCCTAACTTCTCTCGCTAGAAAATTACAAATATACATACAAGAGTGAATAGATTTTAAAAAACTTCTAAACTATTATCGTTTTGCAAATCACATATTTAAATTATTGGGCATTGACAAAATCTCCTAAACTATTACGAAAAAAGGACAGCCCGATGTATTAAAACTCTTGCTATGCGTGAAATTTGAATATCATGAACCCATATTAAAATAACCCTGGAGGATATGACATGCTATGTAAACATCATGTTCCAAAAATTCCTTCAAAGAATTTCAAGTGATAGTATACAAGTTTTTTTATAAATGAATAGGTTAAAAGTCCCCCTAAACTATCACCACTTTAATGGTTTAATACTTAAACTATTAGGTGTTCACAGAATTTTCTAAACTTCCATGAAAGCATTGTGCTAGGTGGACTCGTTCTAAATATTTTTTCATCTCTCATGCATCTCTTAATAAGTTATCCCAAATATTTTGCCCTCATATTTAACCAAATCTTTTTCTTTTAATTTTAAGAGAGTTATAATCGAGAAGTAACAGGAACACCTAATAATTTAGGTATGAAACTCGCAAATGATGATAGTGCAGGAGAGTTTATACATGTTCATTCTATAGTCCATCTATAACATCAAAATGATTATTTTATGTATGTGTGTGTGTGTCTATATATATATATATATATATATATATATATGAAAAATGAAATCCCCTTAACTTTTTCGTATTATATTTTATTTGTTTATATTTTGAAGTCCCTTGAATTTTTAGCTTCCCCGGTACTGCACTTTAGTACTCTCTTTTATTTTATTTTGTAAATAACTAGGGAATGTTCGGCATAAAGAAAATATTTTTTATGAAAAATATATTCTAAGAAAATAAGTGAGTTCCTTACTTATTTTTTTATATTTCATATGTAAAAAAATAATATTATTCTAAAAATATTTGTATATTATTTAGACAAATACTATGAAATGTGAGCATGAGGATGAAAATAAGATATGTTGAAGATTAGAGAGGACATAATCAATGTAATATGCTATTTGTGAAACTTTTTCCTTATTTTTGTTAAGAAAGTCATTTTTTTCTCATTTAATTTTTTTTAAAAAAATATTTTTAAAATTTTTTAATCAACTAAATATAAAAAATTAAAAAATATTTTCAGCTTACCGAACACCCTTGTTGTTCTCTCTATTTCTTGCAGTATACAACACTATTGGAAATGGAAGTATGAGTAGCAGCTGGGGAGGGGTTGGTGCATGCAAGAGACTATTTTTAACTTTTTGCTGCATGACTTCTATAAATGCAAATGCTTAATTAGGACAAGATAGTTCTACTGATTAACATCAATCATGACAAGGGTCCATTGGTAACATTTCAATTAATTAATATTAACAAGATGTAAGTCACACTATTTGATTATATGGTGCAGGAAATAAATCAAGAATAGAAAATTTAAGTTGTTTAGGATTTGATATTTGGTAGTTTATTCAATTCATGTCTAGTTAGGATTTATTTGTCAAAGTCATATAGGAATAGGTTTCTAGTCCTAGTCTAATTTAGTTTTCTAATAATATAAGTAGCGTTGCTCTGTCACATATTCTCTTGTAGTGAGATTTTCTCTTGTAGTGAGATTTGAGAGTTTTTGAATTATTGAATAAAGTCTCCTACCTCTTCTCTCTAAATTGATAAATTTCTTCTATATAGCCATTGTTGGATCTTTCACTTGTGGTTATATTATTCCGCTGCATATTTTATTTGCCTTCAAATTGGTATCAGAGCCTGTATAAGATCCCTAGAGTCTCGTCTAAGATCCAACACACATATAAAAAAAGGTGGATATTCCATGTTTACTTGATTGTCATGTTTTTATGTTTGATGGGAAAAATAATTTTGAGAGTTGGTATCACTAGATGAAGAGTTTTTTGAATATTATTAGACTATGGTCCATTATTGATAAAGGGTTCGTGGAACCCGCAGAAGGCACATTATTGACGGTTGAAGAAGATATACAATTGAAGGAAAATAGAAATTTAAATTATAAGGTATTATACTACCTTAATAGCAAAGTCTTATTAGATGTATATAAAGAATATATGTATGCAGAATATGCAAAGGAGATTTGGTCAAATTTGATCAATTCACATTGACGGGTGTTGCAGACGTGAAGAGAGAAATACTTGAAGAGCTTAGGAGACAATATGAATTGGTCCAGATGAAAACCAACAGAATCTGTCAAAGAATTTTTTATAAGAATTTTAGAAATTGTCAATGATATGAAGATCAATGGAGAAGTACTGGAAGAAGTTAAAATTGTTGAAAAGATATTGGAATCTCTAACTTTAAAGTTTCATACCAAGAAAACAGTTCTTGAGGCTATCCAAGATCTTAATACTTTGAGACTTGACGATCTCGAAGATGAATTGGTGACATATGAGATGTCTCTACATCAAAAGACATATGAGATGGCGGAGGAGGCATTGCAAATAAAGCATGATCATCCAAAAGAAAAAGAAGAATTATTAAATCTGGAAAAAATAAATAAAAAAGATCAGAATTCAGAAATATTGGAGAAAAAAAGTGAAGGTAGAAGTAATTTTTGTTGTGAATCGGATGTAATTGATTGCAAAAAGAACTCCAATAATGTCCAAACTGATTTGCCAATAATTTTTGGGATGACTAACAAGAATAATTTGATTGAAACTGATACTCTTTCGATAGAGGCTAGTATTTCAAGTCATGAGACATATAATAGACATGATTGGTCTATACAAGGTGAAACTATTGAAAAAGAAATAGAAATACCCTCTATTATTGCACAAGAAATATTATTTGAAGGTATTGAAGATGAAGATAATAAGTAAAAGAACCAAAAGTGTTCACCAAGAACAAGTTTTTGATGATCTATCCAAAATTGAAGCAGATACAATTAACGGTCTAGATCCGCAATTGAAATGCATGATTATGGAAGATACAATCAACTTTGAGCCATTATTCGAAATTGTAAGTTCTGAAAAGCATGAAAAATTATTTATTAACGATATTACTTTACACATACAAAAAGACGAATTGAAGTCAAATGAACATGCAAGATCAAGTACAAATCAATTGAAGAAGCAAATGATTTTAAGGCAAGAATATTTATTCAAAGATACAAGAAGAAGAAAAAAATATGATGATGATATTTTGAAGATGTTTAACATGGAAAAGGTCAAATTGACTTTGGACCTTATTGAAGAGAAATTGAAGTTTACTAAAGATGGCCCACGTTTTTGCTGATGCTACATATTTTAGAAAATTGATGGAGAGTCTAAGATACTTGACTTCTACAAGGCCTAATATTACTTATGGAGTAGGATTAGTAAGCAAATTTATGAAGTCTCCACGTCAATCTCACTTGCAAGCAGCTAAGAGAATTATGAGATATATTCAAGGTACACATTCTGATGATATATTTTATTCAAAGACTAATGATAGTAGTCTTGTTGGATTCATAGACAGTGATTGGGCTGGTGATATGATGCAAAGAAAAAGTACTTTTGGCTATGCATTTTATTTGGAGTCTGGTATATTCAAAAAAGTAACAAGTTGTTGCTTTGTCAACAGCTGAAGCAGAGTATATGGCTGCAACAAGTAGTGCTACACAAACATTATGGTTGAGAAGGATGCTTGAATTTCTTCAACACAAGCAATATAATCCAACAAAAATATTTTGTGATAATGAGTTTGCAATTGAGTTAACAAAGAACCCGATTTTTCAGGGGCGCAACAAACACATTGACATCAAATTTCATTTTATTCTTGACTTGGTTCAAGATAAAGAGATAGTTGTTGATTATTGCAAGACTGAAGAACAAGTTGTTGATGTTTTCACAAAGCCACTAAAATTGGAGTTGCTCGTAAAGTTGAAGAAGATACTAGGCATAGTCATGTTTGAAGATCTTGGTTTAAGGGAGGCTACGTAGGAAATAAACCAAGAGTGGGAAACCTAAGTTATTTAGGATTTGATATTTGATAGTTTATTTTATTCATGTTTAGTTAGGATTTATTTATCAAAGTTATATAGGGATAAGTTTCTAGTTCTAGTCTAATTTGGTTTTTTAGTATTATAAATAGCGGTGCTCTGTCACATATTTTCTTGTAGTGAGATTTTCTCTTGTGGTGAGATTTAAGAGTCTCTGAATTATTGAATAAAGCCTCCTAATTTTTCTCTCTAAGTTAATAAATTTCTTCCATATAATCGTCGTTAAATCTTTCACTTGTGATTATATTATTTCGCTGCATATTTTTATTTGCCTTTGTAAGGATCATAAACTTGAAAATAATTATGTTGGTATATAGAAATTATTAAGAGAACCAAGAGCATTAACCTAAAACCAATTTTGGTGACACCATAACAAAAATCTATTATTAGGGGGCGCACCCCACTTACCTAATTAGATGAAACAAGTAGTACATCCACTTGATGCCATAGCCAGGAATATCCTAGTCATATATATATATATTTTAATTTATGCGACCAACCAAATATTTTCCTGAAATTAATAATTTCAATACCATAAACAAAAGGTCCAAAACATAAAAGACAAAAATCCACAAAAATTTAGTGTTGAAAATATTGTACTTCCAAAACTTATTTTAGTTTGTTATTTTTCATATTTAAAAAATAATTTAATTATAAAATTATTTTATTCTTTATAGACATATAAATATTTAAATTTTGTTTTATGCCCAATCAAAATATCATTTAAATAGAGATAATGAAAGGAAATAAAATTTCTTAGTAGAAAAATGTTTCTCCCGTATTTCTTAATTCCAATAAATAAACCCTTGGTTAAAATGAGTTGGAAATAGAAATTGCACACAAAAGTAATAATAGTGGATGAATATTCCGACTTGCAAAACTTGGTCATGAAATTTGATAAAAAAATATTTACATGATGATACCCGATTATTATGTACAAGAGCGGATAGTTGGGAATTTTAATTTTTTCAACAGCGGAATTATAATCCATACGGCAGTTACGGTCTGGCCTGTGGCGGGGATCCGGTAGAATTTGTAATATTTTTCCTAGCTGCAGCAAACGAAGTACACTTATCTTTTCTTTCATCTTGATTCATCTGCTTTTCTCTACAGTCTAGGCTGCAAAAAGCACTATCTCCTCTGAAAATAAAAGGAGAAAACAACACATAAGCTCATTAGACTATAGAAAAAAATATTAAAGCAGATTACCTGTACATGTAGATATCGCGACCGGGGATTAAGTGGCGATCACAGAGGGAGCAAGCTCTAAGGAAATGGGCAGTTTCAACAAAATCAGCTGATTTTCTGCGAGTCAATAATAAGGGTTGATCATGACCGTTAGATGGAGGAATATTATTAAGAGGATCTAAGGTGAATTGTCTCATGCTTGTTGTTCTCTTCATCATTGGTGGCCTTGGCCTCTTTCCCAGCAACATCCTTTTTTCTTCTTCTATGTTACCTTCTTCTGTTCTCTATTTTCCTCTTGGGTAAGCTTTGTTTTGCTATAATTTAAAGAGAGAGAAGGAGTGAGAGTGGGGAAATATGGGCAGATAAAACAAAGAGCCACAAAGCAAGCAAATAATTTGGACCACTGAATATTTATATTTTTATTCACTTGTTTATTTGTGTTGTCGCTTTCATTTCATGTGACATTATCTCTGATTGAGCATATTTTTTTTTAAAAAAAAATCATCTTAAAAATGTTATTGTATTTATGATTTGACCAACCGTGCCCCACATCTTGCCCATCTCTACAAAGAGTAGCAGTGAAAATACTTAATCTCATTAATATCTCTTTGACTTACCCAGAATTGAGAAGGAATGAAGTAGAATGGTGGAGCTTTCCCTATAAGATACACGTCATAGATTCTTTCTTTCAATGACCAAAGTTGACCTCTATTATATATGGTCTAGTTGTCCAAAACCTCATGAAAATAAAAAAATTCCTTAATTTTATTACCATATCTTTACATTTTGTTTCCCACTAGAAAAGAGAAACCACTGGATTATATATTAGCTTTAGATGATGGACCTACATTCCATTTTGAAGTTGTCTCCACTCTTAGTCAATGGGACATTTTGTTAGCAATGAGCTAGGCGGAGGTATTACAAGGTAAGTTATGAGTTTATCATCTTGTAATATATGAGTTTATCCGAATTCGATAGTTTAATTTGGTCCGGACTTAGTATATGTGATAATTAAATAAATTTGCTAAACATTATTAAAAGACAAGAATTAGCTACGGTTAAATTCTGTTGCTAAACAACAAAATTCGTCAATAATTCTATTTAGCATTTAGTATAACGAAGGTCGTAGCTAGCTTTAATTTTTCTTTAAAGTGAAATAATTGATTTCCAATCTAGTAAAATCAAATGTGTTATACGCAAAAATTTCAAACTTTGACTCATAAAATTCAATTATGAATCTGACTTCATCTTTGTTTTAAAGCGCTCGCACATACATCCTAGCATGGTTGACAAAATTGAATTGATATGTCCTGGTCTTGCTTCAACAATCAATATTAATGGCAATTTGGACCTTTTAAGGAGTGGTCCAGTGTTAGATGCTTTATATATAATTTATGATAAAATTAGCTTTTTTGAAAGCAATATTGTCTGCATTTAGTATGGCTTTCCCTTTCTCAAAGAAAAAGAGAAGGACATGAAAACTAATTAATAGTGGACAAATTGACAATGAACATTGCCCAAACAAAAAGAAAGTAGTTTCCCTATAAGGTCCAAGTGTTAGTATAGAAGACATAAAAACAACTTTCATATTAAAATTTAACCTTCGTTTGCAAATGTTGTTTCCCAGTCCACTAGAAAAAAAGAAATTGATTCAACCGGTCTCGTGGTTATTTTCAAATTCTTTATTTTTATATATAAGATATTTGAAAAGTGTATTCTAAATTATAGCGGCTATAGGCACTATTTTCTTGAATAAAATTATCATAAAGAGACGGAATTAAATGGAGTTTATCATGATGTAAATGCCAATTAATTGTAACGAAGACGAAGCTTAAGGCTTGAGAAGCTTATACGTGATGCTCAATGAGTGGTACCCAGCAGTATACTGTTCATTTAAAGCATCAACGATCCAAAGTCTTCTAATGAGCAGCCCTAGTCTTAATCACAGATTAGCCCACCACATTAATTTGGAAAAAATACACAAAATTGACCATAAATTTAAATTAATTACAAAACAATACTCCCTTTCATACTAATTTTCGAAATATCCAAGCGTTTGAAGATAATTACCCGGATGCCCCCCCTTTTCTTCATGTGATATCTCTTCTCTCTCTTGCTCTTTTGTCCTTTTATTTATTATTTTTATCTTTTTCTTATTTATTATTTTTATCTTTTTATTCTTTTTCTTTTTCTTTTTAGTCCTTTCATTTGTTATATACTGTGATCATATCTTGAAGGATTGAAGCAAACCTCAATGATACCATACTAGTATATAAATATGTTGTGATGATATCATGGAGGACTGAGAAGTATTTCACTGAAGGATTGAAGCAAACCTCAATGATACCATGACAGTATATAAAATATATTGTGATAGTATCATTGAAGTTTGAGATGTTTCTCAATAAAAGGCCGAAAAAGACCTTGATGATATCATGCTACTATATAGATATATTATGATGGTATCATGAAGGACAGATGAGTGTCTCATTGAAGGACAAAAGAAGACCTCAATGATACTACGACAGTATATAGATATATTGTGATGGTATCATTAAGTACTGAAGCAGACTTGAATGATACCATGACATTATATAGGTATATTGTGATAATATCATAGAGGACTAAAGAGTGTCTCACTAAAAGATTGAAGCAAACCTCAGTGATACCATAACAACATATAAATATATTATGATAGTATAAGTGAGGACTAAAACAGATTTCAATGATACCATGACAGTATATAGACATACCGTAATGGTATCATTAAAGACTATAGAGTTTCTCACTGAAAGATTAAAGCAGACCTTAATGATATCATGCTAGTATATAGGTATACTATGATGATATCATGGAGGACTGAGAAGTGTCTCGCTGAAGGACTTAAAAAGACCTCAATGATACCACAATATTATATAGGTATACTGTGATGGTACCATAGAGGGCTGAGGAGTGTCTTATTGAAGAACTAAAGCAGACCTCAATAATGTCATGGCAATATATAGATATATTGTGATGGTATCATGGACAATTGAGGAGTCTTACTGAAGGACTGAAACACCCGTCAATAACACCACACTAGTATATAGATATATTGTGATGGTATCATTTAGGACTAAAGCAGACCTAAATGATACCATGACAGTATGTAGACATATTATTATTGTATCACTAAGTACTGATGATTTTCTCCCTATAGGACTAAAGTCGACCTTAATTATTCTATGCTAATATATAGATATACTATGGTAGTATCATGGAGGACTGAAGAGTGTCTTATTTAATGACTGAAACAGTCCTCCATGATACCATGCCAGTATATAGATATACTGTGATGGTATCATGGAGTACTAAAGAATGTTTCATTGGAGTAGTCCTTCATGATACAATGTCAGTATATAAATATACTGTAATGGTATCATGGAGGAGTGAAGAGTGTGCATTGGAGGACTAGAGGATACTTCAATGGTATCCAAAAAATTAAAAAGTAGAATAAAAAAAGACAAAAAATGAAATTAGATTATGGAAAAAACAAAAAAAAATAGATAAAATAAAAATAAAAAAATAAGATGAAAAAATAAAATAAAAAAATAAAAAAATAAAATCAAATTTGAGAGTGAAATTAGATTACGGTAAAAAAAAATATAATTCGAGAAAAAATTAACAAAATAAGAGAAAAAAGATAAAGAATAAAGAAAAACGAGAAAAAAATGAGTAGAAAAATAAAAAATTGAACAATGAAAAAAAAGAAGCCAAATTTGAGCATGAAATTAGATTATGGTGAAAAAAATACGAATAATGATTTGAAAAAAAATATTTTTTTAAAAAATATATTTTTTATTAATTGTAATTTTAATAAATAAGCTAGTGATTTTAGTATTTTTTGTAAATTACTTCTTGTTGTAATTAAATTATTTAATTTTTATATATTTTTAGTAGTCTAAATATAGTTAGCTACTGTATTTATTTTTTATTAAAAAAATAAAATAAAAAATAAAAAGAAAAGACCGAAAAATAGTAACAAAACTTAAATTAATTTAAAAAGAAATAAATTAAAGAAAGAGAGAAAAAAATAAATTAATACCATGATAATGACATGTATGAGACAAAAAAGAAAAAGGTACAGTGCTGACGTCAACATGAAAAAAGAATAAATTAAATGGGGTATTTTGTGTATTTATTTTGGGGGCATTAAAAGTAAAGAGGTATGCTCATGTAAATATTTTATTTTTTATGACAACTATGTAAGTTTCTCCATTAATTTTAGGAGAAATTTCATAAATAGCATCCATTTGAAAATTAATTATCATTAGTAGCTATAGTTTCCATAAATATAATTTATAGCAATAATTGTTAGGGCAAAAAAGAAAAACTCTCTCCCCTCTCTACAGATCTCGCTCGCCTCCCTCCCTCCTTCTGTCTCTCTCTCTCTCTCTCTCTCTCTCTCTCTCTCTCTCTCTCTCTCTCTCTCTCTCTCTCTCTGTTTCGATGTCTCTCTCTCTTTCTCTCTTTTTCTCTCGCTCTTGCTCTTTTTCTCTTTGCCTCTCTCGCCCCTCCCCCCCCCCCTCTTTCTCTATTTTTCTCTTCCTCTTTGAATATTATATTTTAATTGCATCTTTCTCTCTATATTTTTTGTATTTTTTTAGAGAATATTAAACAACTGTATTCATATTGTATTTAGAGATGCATTAGCTGTATCAATGGATACTTGTTGTATCTAATTAAACTTGTATTCGTTCATTCTTATATCACTTATATTCATTCACTCTTGTATCACTTGTGTTCATTCATTCTAGTTGTATTCTTTGAATGTGTATCTTTTTTTTGATACTCATCAGTATGTATCAAATTTTTAAATGTGTATCTATTTTTTTTATACTTATCATTATGTGTATCTTTGAATGTGTATCTATTTCTAATTGAGCTTGTATTAGTTCACTCTTTTTGAATGTGTATCTATTTCTAATTGAACTTGTATTAATTCACTCTTTTTGAATGTGTATCTATTTCTAATTGAGCTTGTATTCGTTCATTCTTGTATCACTTGTATTCATTCACTCTTGTATCACTTGTATTCATTAATTCTACTTGTATTCTTTGAATGTATATCATTATGTGTATCTTTGAATTTGTATATATCTCTAATTGAGCTTATATTCATTCACTCTTGTACCACTTGTATTCGCTCACTCTTGTATCTACTTATACGCATTGAATGTGTATCTACTTGTATCTATTTTTTTTTTATGTTTATAGTATGTACTCTTTAAATGTGTATCTTTTTACTTTTTTATTTTTAATTTTTTATGCTTATCAGTATGATCAAAGAGAGAGGCAAATAGGGAGAAACAAAAAAAATAAAAAAATAGAGAGATAGAGAGAAGGAGAGAAAGAAAGCGAGAAGAAGGAAGGAGAGAGATAAGGGAGATAGGCGAGCGAGAGAGAGGGAGAAAGAGGAGAGAGGCGAGCGAGAGAGGGGGAGTAAGAGGAGGGAGGGGAGCGAGAAAGAGAAAGAAAGAGCAGAGAGGCTAGAGAGATTTAGAGAGAGTGGAGAGAAAAGCTACAAATTATCATTATTTTCTATAAAATGTAATTTTTTTAATTTTTTCTACTAATGGTAAATACATAGCATATGTTTGCTATGCCATATAATTTTTTCTTAATTTTATGATTCTTTTAATCCAGTAGTTAATTATTACTTTGATGAGGACTTTGCTTTCCAACAAGATTGATCTCTATGGTACTTAGGGAGGGGAGGCAAGTTGGTCAGAGGGTTCATCCGAATTCCCTTTGACAAAAAATTACACTACTTATATATGATTAAGATTATTTTTAACGTATATATTAAACTAATGACAGATCTTGACAGTAGAAAGAACCCTAATCTTTAAGGAGAGAGAGAAAGAGAGAGAGAGAGAGTGTGTGTTCACAGAAGAAGAATATATTCTTTCATACTGAATTAATTATTAGTATACAACTATTGCTTCTTATATTGTTTGCATCTGTTATTTATAACTAACTATTTATTTAATTAACTAACTACCCTAGGCTTAACCAACTAATTATACTGTATACAAATAGTAGAAAAGAAACTATTTTTATTCTTTGATTAAGTGATTTCTTCTTCCCTTCCTTCAACACTCCTCCTCAAACTATAAAGTGAGAAAATATTTTAAACTCATAGTTTGGAATTTAGGCAGTGATGCTAAACTCTATTTAACCTTTTGGTTAGCAGATCTGCAGGTTATTCTTGAGTTGAAATGTACTTAGTAGCAACTAAGCCTTGAGTTATTTTCTCCCTTGAAAAGTGATAATCAATCTCAATGTGTTTGATCCTCTTATGGTAAATAGGATTAGCTACTGATGGAGTTAAACTGTTGTGTTGTTTTGTGAAAATAACTTAGATGATCTTTTATTTTTATTGGCCTCTGTGTATGCAGATATTGATAAATTCCTTATTTAAAGTGTTCAGGAGATGTTATGTCCGGAGTTAAATCAAAAGAAGTCAAAAAGTAGAGAAACTACACCTCACTTAAACTGGGAGGCTGCACGCTCAAACCTCAATCGCGCAGGCAAGATAACGAGCTGGTAGCGGTGTGCGATCAGGTGCGCGACTGAGTAGATGGAGGGCGAGAACTTGGCAGAATCTGCACGGTCAGCTACACGATCCTGCAACATTTTGACAGTGTAGCTTGAGTTGGAGGTTATTTTTGTAATTTAAATCAATGTATACTCTTGATATTTAAGGTTTAAAACACTTCCCAAGTAGGGTATCTATTTTTTTTTTTGAAAAGAACAGAAAGAAGCGGCTAGGAACTTGGAGGCAAGGAAGATTACGACTTGAAAATCCAAAACGAAAGTTGGGATTTAAAGTTCGGTTGTAAATATTTCTTTCTTATCATCTTTCTTAGTTTACTTCTTCTATTTCATGGAGTACAACTTTTGTGGGAAATTTGGTGAACAACTATATATAACTGTTTACTAGTTTTGAATTCTCATTCGATTATAAAATATTGTCACTCTTATTAAGATGTGAGTTATTGAAATTTAACTTTCTATTTAAAAAAAGGATAGTTTGACGATTTTAATTCACATATAGTTTTTCACCAAACCATATGCAAATGATTACATATAGTTTTTCACCAAACTATACAGAGGCCAATAAAGATTAAAAAAATCCCCTATGTTATTTCCATAGAACACAACAATTCTAACTCCATCAGTTGCAAGTTTGATTGCAACTTTACAATCAGTGAAAATGTCTATTGGTTTGGTGATCACTTCAGCACCAAGCTCCTTCAAGAGTCTAAGTAACCATGAATTCTGTGATAGTGTTGGCCATGCTTTAGTATTCAGCTTCAACTGAACTCCTAGAAACACTTAATTATTTTTTAGATTTCTCCTAGTTGAGCAAAGTATTTTGTTACTAACTTTCTAGAGTGAGGGCATGATACCTAATCTACATCACAAAAAGTTGTGATTGTGCTTTTTTGGTTGTTGGATAGTAAGACACCTTGTCCAGGTTGATTTTTAATGTATCTTACTATCCTTAGAGCTACTTTTATGTGGGAATTCTTAGGTTATTGTAGATATTGACTTAAGGTTTGTACTTCATAGGAGATGTCAGGTCTTGTCATGGTCAGATATAGCAGTTTGTCGAGTAGCCTCTGATATAGTCCTTGATCAACCATTGGATCACCATTTGTTGTTTTTGAATCAGAGATGAGTTTGACAAAGTAATCATATTATTTGATAGTCAATTAATAGTTGGTATCAATAGGTGTTACAACTAGCTTTGATGCACTAAATCTTATTTCAGAGATTTAACTCTAAAACATACTTTCTTTAATGCATTAAGATCACTTATTTGGATCTTGTAAACTCAATTCCCAGAAAGTATTTTAGTTCTCCCAAGTCCTTCATTTAAATGCCTATCTTAGTTTGTCTTTGGTTTCTTTTATAATCTAATGACTGCTTTGTATAATAAGTATATCATTAGCATACATAAGCACAAAGACAGTGTCTGTTGAAGTCTGTTTGGTGAACAGAGAATGATCATGTTCACTTTGCTTGAACTGAAATTTTAGTACTACTTCACATAGTTTTGCATTTTATTGTCTTGGTGCGTGCTTCAACCCATAGAGGGTTTTAACAAGTTTGCATGTTGTATTTTCCCCCTAATTAGTAAATCCCTAAGGTAGTTTCATGTAAATCTCATCATGTAAATCTCTTTCAAGAAAAGCATTGTATACACTCACTTGGCATATGTGTCACTTCCTTTGAGCAACAAGTGATAAAATAGTTCTGATGGTCTTCATCAAGGCTAAAAGTTTCAAGATAGTCAATCCCTTCTTTTTGACCATAACCTTTTGCTATTAATCTTGCTTTAAATCTTTTTACTTTACCCGTTGATTTGTACTTTGTATATCTCTTTGCAATCTATTGGTGACTTTACTTTTGGTAAAGGCACAATGTCACTTGTATGGTTACTCTGTAATGCATCAATTTCAATGTACATAGGGTTTATTCACTTGGGATTAGTAACTACTTCTCTATATGTCTTAGATTATGCAGTAGAAGATATTTTTGATAGTTAATCTTGATATGACGAGCCAAGTTTTTATAGGATAAGTAGTTGGAAAGAATATAATGCGTCTCTTGAGCATTCAAAGAGATAAAATCTGTCACTCATAATTGTAATGTCCCGAAATTTCTTAAAATCTGACCCGAGGATTGAAGCAGAGAAAACAGAAAAGATTTGCATAAGTCACAGAACGACTCGTCAGGTCACCCAATGAATCGTGGAGTGGCTCGTGAGGAGGGTGTCAGGCCAGTGAAGAGTCGTGGTTATAAAGTCCCGTAAATTTCTAGGCTTATCATTTCAATAATTACGAGCTTAATAATTAATTAATGTGTCCAAGGAGTATAAAGTCTTTCACGGTCTAAATCAAGTGTTTCAAAAATATATTAATATTATATGATATAATTGAGAAGAGGTTTAAGTAATGATATATATATTTGTGTGTGTGGGTGTTAACAAGTAAAAGAAGTAATCCTAATAAAAAAAATAATGGACTCAATGGTTTTAAGTGGGCCAAGAATTGAACCCACTTAAACGTGAAAATGAAAAACAAAAAGAGAAAAGCAAAGCAAAAAGGAAAAGAACCGCAACAGTAATCTAAACAATTAAAACAAGCAAAACTATTTGCTTCAACCAGCTTCTTCAACCTTTGGCCATTTTCTGCCATCAATGCAACATATAATGAAATATATATTCCTCTTTAATTTTATACTTTCTTCTTATTAAAATATATATTATATTATAGGGATTATTAATTCTACTTATAAATAAAGCTAGGGATTGAATGGTGAATTAAGTTTTGAATTGGTAAAGGAGATAATTTTGGGAGAGTAATGGGTTAAGTTTATATATATATATATATATATATATATATATATATATATATATATATATATATATATATATTGCAGAGATATTTGATGAGTTAATCAAGACTAGCTAATATTTTAAATCGAACCCCAAGTGAAATTTCTTTAGACCAAAGAATTTTGAATGAAGTTACATTCTTTGAACTTGTATTTATATAAATTGAACCCTAATTGTTATGTAGATTGAATTGTTGATTATTATTGGTAAATGTAGAAGTTAATCCTGCTAGAAAGGAAGAAGTTTGAGGTGAGTTAAGACTTGCTTTTACTAAAGTTCTTTCCTTACAAAGTCATGCCCATAAAGTATTTGATTAAATGTCTCTTGAGGTTAGTGTGAGTTTAATTGGAATGAGTGAGCTCACATTTTCTTTCTTATCATGAGTCTATATCCCGTGTTATATGTTTTCTCCTTGTGCTTATCTTTGGGATCAAACCATGATGTACCTTCTTCCCTAGAATAAGACAATACTTGATTTTGAAAGCCTAATGTCAACTAGCTAAAGGCTAAAAAGTGCTTTTGTGATTCTAAATGCATAAGTATTGTAATGTAATTGTAAGAAATGTGATGCTTTTATGAATTTTATAAATTAAAAATATTAAAATTTTAACAACTTTAATAAATGGTAACCATATAAAGGGTTACAAGTAACCGTATAAAGGGTTACTAACTTTGTCAAATATGATACAACTTGAATGGTGACCGTACAAAGGGTCATAAGCATCCGTACAAAGGGTTGATAATTATTTCATAACGAGACATAAAGGATTTGGTGGCTGTATAAAGGGCTACGAGTAACCGTATAAAGGGTTGCTAATTTCCATAGCTAGGAATACGAGAAGTGTAGTCGACTTAAACAACTTAAAAAAAATGAAGCATAAATTAATGGACTAAGCTACGAGTTTTATTGATTGTTTTCTCTGCTTCACTTTTATATGATACTTCAGGGTGAATTATGACTTACCTCCTATCTTATTCCTTCACTAATCACATATATTTATTCAAGGTCTCGTTCTAACTTTAGTGAGAAGAATGTTGAGGCTCATTGAGTACCGCTAGTGGTGTACTAACGTTCTCTGTGTGGAACCTACATTGACCTATGTCAATGTAGACGCAGGTTTCATAGATGGGCAGAATACAAGCTAGGCCCCTTTATTCCAGAAGTTGATTTGGTGAGCTCCGCTCTTGCCCATGGAGTTTCTTCTCTTTTAGTTAGACTATTTTATTTATTTATTCAATTATCCGCATTTGATTTTGGGGATTAGCCAGAAAATCTCTGTCCTCTTCATTCCTCTCGGCACTCCAATAGAGGCTTCATAGATGTGTTGTTAGTTGGGTTATGGTTGTTCACTTTATTTGCCATCAGTTTTTTGTACTTTCTAGTTGCTTATAGATTTTTGACATATTCGGATTATCTAAGAGTTGTTCGAGTAAAGTTTAATCCAAAAGTTTATTTATTCATTTTAGTGAATTGTGGGGTATGTGATATTAAAGTACAAGTTAAAACAGTCAAACTAGTTCGCTCGGTCAAGTTAAGGCACCGAGTGTCAGCCACAGCTTGTTTAGAAAATGGGTCGTGACAAACTTGGTATCAGAGCAATAGGCTTAGGAAGCCCTAGGGGTCTATGAAGACGTGTCAGTAGAGTCTTGTCTATAAGTATGTAGAGCGCAATACTTATATACAGGAGGCTACAAACATATAAGAAAAGTTTTTCCTTCTTTTCATTCTAGATCATATGACAAAGCCTAACTTTAAGAATGTTTATGACTTGTTCATTTTTGTTCTTCTTGGATATGGAAGAAATGGCTCGCACTCGTAACTCTGACAATAATGCTCCTGCCGCAGCTGCTGTGGGTTCTTCTGTAGCACAGGGAAGAGCTAAGAAGGTCCCAACTAAGAAGAAGGGTCGACCAGCTAAGGCGACTCAGTTATCTCAGGCCAGACAAATCGAGCAGGTAGTTCAGGAACAAGTACCTCAGTCAAGGCCAACAACTGTTCCTGCTCAGGTTGTGATGACTCCAAAGATAGGGGAAGCTTTTAATGTTGTTAAGGGATCTATGGAGATGTTCACAACATTCATGGCAAATCAGGGGCATAGGGGGGGATCAGACTCCACCACTTACAGGGAGATGAGATGGTTCTATGTCTTCCAGTGTTAAGGAGTTCATTAACCTGAACCCTCCAGAGTTTTGTGGGACCAAGCCTGAGCTAGATCCAATATTTTGGTTAGAGGAAATTCAGAAAACTCTTCGTGTTATGAAAATGACAAGAAATGATGCAGTTGAGTTGGCCTCATATCAACTCAAAGATGTAGCATATGTTTGGTTCGAGATGTGGGAACAACAAAGGAGCGAAGAAGCTGACCCTCTGACTTGGAATGAGTTTACTGAGGCATTTATAACAAATTTCATATCGGAAGAAGATAGGGAAGCTAATGCTACTAAGTTTGAGCAACTGATGCAGGGGAGCATGAGTGAGAGAGTATTATATACAGTTCATCAAGTTAGCCAGATATGCTCCCCATATGGTCCCTAACAAAAAGGCCAAGCTTTCCAAATTTGTATACGGTTTAGGTGATCACATTCAGGATACGACTGCAATTGCATCGGTGAGCATTGAAGCCTTTGCATCTGCGGTAGGTTTTGCAAAAATCTTAGAGGGAAAAAAGCAGAAGAGAAGAGTTGAAAGAGATAAGAACAAGAATGCCTAGACAACCGGTTGGTTCAGCGGTTCAATTAGTGGTGGAAATCAAGGGGTGCCTAGTAAGGGGTCTTTAGTACCTACTCAGTCTATGCCACAGACAAGCGGTAGTCTTCCAGGCAAACATAGCCAAGGTAAAGGGAGTAGTCTCGCCAGAATCAGAATTTCAGAACTCCAGTCTCTCAGAGTTAGAGTAGTATTGGGCATCCATCCTAGTAGTACATGCGAGAAGGGCAATTCAGGCCAGTGCAGGAGCCGGAAATGAGGTTGTTACCACTATGGAGACATTGGACACTTAAAAATATAATTGTCCAAAATTGTCACTCAATGCAAGTAAGGGATCACCTTATCCATCAGGTCCTTCAGTTGCCACTACTGCAACACCTACCCCAGCTCATAATCATTAGACTCAGCCTGGGCATGGGGCAGGTAGAGGTTCAGGGTCTACGATTCAGGGAGGAGGACAACCCGTCTTTATGCATCATTAGATCACCGAAGAGCAGAAATATCCTCAACCGTAGTCACAGGTACTTTATTAGTTTGTGCGCATGATGCTTATGTATTAATTGACCCAGGATCTACACTCTCATATATTACCCCTTATTTTGCTAAGAATCTTCAGTTAAAATATGAGAAGTTGTAAACATCATACGTAGTTTCTACTTCAGATGGTGAGTCGATAGAAGTAACGAGAATATATAAAGGTTGCACAGTTTCTGTACTGGGTAGCAGCACCACTACTGATTTCATAGAACTAGAAATGGTAGACTTCGATGCAATCATGGGTATAAATTGGTTGTCATTCTGCTATGCCACCGTGGATTAACGTGCTAAGATGGTAAAGTTTCAATTTTCTAATGAAGTAGTCTTGGAGTGGAAAGGTTGTACAACCTCGCTTGAAGGTAAGTTTATTTCCTACCTTAAGGCTAGAAGGATGGTGAGGAAAGGGTGTTTAGCTTATTTGGCACATGTCATTAACTATGAGGCCGAAATACAAACCTTTCAATCTATTCCAGTTGTAAGAGAATTTTCGGATATTGTTCCAGATGATCTACCAAGCCTTCCTCTAGAGAAGGTGATAGATTTTGGTACAAAGGTATGACCAGGCACTCGACCCATATCTATACCTCCCTACAGAATGGCCCCTACAGAGTTAAAAGAATTAAAGAAACAATTGAAAAACTTTCTAGACAAGGGTTTTATCAGACTGAGTGTGTCACTGTGGGGTGATCCAGTATTATTCGTCAAGAAAAAGGATGGGTCTCTCAGGATGTGCATCGATTATAGGTAGCATAACAAGATCACAATTAAGAACAAGTACCCATTACCGAGAATTGATGACTTGTTTGACCAGATTCAAGGAGCAAAGTACTTCTCCAAGATAGACTCGAGGTCAGGATACCACCAACTCAGAATAAAGGAGGAAGACATTCCTAAGACAGCCTTCAGGACCCGCTACAGATACTATGAATTCTTAGTGATGTCCTTTGGGTTGACCAATGCTGCGGCTGCATTTATGGATCTTATGAATCGTGTATTCAAGTCATTTTTGGACATCTTTATTATCGTGTTCATAGATGACATTTTGGTGTACTCCCGAAGTAAGGAAGAACACAAAAAGCACCTCAGAACAACATTGCAAGTATTGAAAGATAATGAGCTCTATGCCAAATTTTCTAAGTGTGAATTTTGGCTATAGTCAGTGGCATTCCTAGGGCATGTGTTTTCTAGTGAGGGTATTAAAGTAGACCTTCAAAAGATAAAGGCGGTAAAGAATTGGCCAAGGCCGACGACGGCAGCCGAGATATGGAATTTCTTTGGTCTAGCTAGCTACTATAAAAGATTTGTGGAAGGATTTTCCATGCTAGCAGCACCATTGACTAAGCTAACACAGAAGTTAGTCAAATTCCAGTCGTCTGATGCTTGTAAGAAGAGTTTCAAAGAACTGAATAAGAGATTGACTACTGCACCGGTGCTAACATTACCGACAGGTTTAGGTGGTTTTACGGTGTATTGTGATGCTTCAAGAGTTGGGTTCAGTTGTGTCTTGATTCAGAATGGAAAAGTCATTGCTTATGTATCGAGGCAATTAAAGACCCATGAGAAGAACCACCCACACATGATTTAGATCTTGCAGCTGTTGTTTTTGCTTTAAAAATATGGAGGCATTACCTCTATGGAGAACACTGTGAGATATTCACAGACCATAAAAGTCTCCAGTATATTTTCAAGAAGAAAGAGATAACTTTGAGGCAAAAGGAGGTGGCTTGAGTTATTGAAAGATTACGATTTTAACATCTTATACCATCCAGAGAAGGCTAATGTAGTCGCTGATGCCCTTAATCGAAAACCTATGGGTATTTTGGCTCATTTACAAGCTCAAAAGATAGAGCTAGCAAGAGAAGTACAAAATTTATCTAATGAAGGTGTCAGGCTAGATGAGACAGAATAGGGTAACTTGATGGTGATACCTAAGGCACAGTCATCCATCATAGTTGAAGTGAAAGAGCAACAATATGAAGATCCAATTATGCAGGCAATCAAAGATAGTTTATTAAAGAATGAGATCACAACTTTTACAATTAGGGATAATGATGGTGTGTTGAGAATAAATGGCAGATTTTGCGTTTTGAATGTTGGTGGACTTAGGGAACAAATCATGATGGAGGCTCACAGTTCAGGTTATTCAATAAATCCAGGTTCGACCAAAATGTATAAGAATTTTCATGAAAATTTACTGGTGGAAGAGAATGAAGGAAGATGTGGCCAAAGATGTGGCTATGTGCATGAACTGTTAGAAGGTCAAAGCCGAGCATCAAAGGTCTGGTGGCTTGGCTCAAAATATTGAGATACCGGAATGGAAGTGGGAGATGATCAATATGGATTTTGTGGTAGTATTACCTCGCACTTATTGTAGGCATGACTCTGTTTGGGTGATTGTGGATCAGCTAACAAATTCAGCTCACTTTCTCCCAGTGAGGAGTACATACAGCGCTAAGTAGTACGCTTAATTTTATATTAAAGAAATAGTAATATTGCATGGTCAGTTTCAGTTATCTCTGATCGAGGAGCTCAGTTCATAGTGAGATTTTGGCAGACCTTTCAGAATAGGTTAGGTGTAAAGGTTAAATTGAGTACCACGTTCCATCCTCATATGGATGGGCAGGCAGAGAGGACCATTCAAACTCTGGAAGATATGTTAAGGACATGTGCTATAAATTTTGGTGGAAATTGGGATGAACATTTGCCACTCATAGAGTTTTCATACAATAACAACTATCAGGCAAGCATTGACATGGCCCTTATGAAGCATTATACGGGCGTCATTGTAGATCTCCAATAGGTTGGTTTGAACCAACAGAGGTACCTTTGATTGGACCCGAGCTGGTACAGGATGCTTTAGAAAAAGTGAAGATTATCCAGGAAAGACTTAAAGCAGCTCAGAGCCGTCAAAAGTCATATGTAGACAAGAGACGTAGGGACTAGGGTTTAAGGAAGGTGACTATGTGTTTTTGAAGGTATCCCCAGTGAAAGAAGTCATGAGTTGGAGAAAAAGAAATTTTGTGTCCTAGGTTTGTTGGACCTTATAAAATATTGGGCAAGAAGCGCAGAGTCGCTTACGAGCTGGACTTGCCATCAGAATTATCTTCAGTTCACCCATTATTTCATGTGTCAATACCGAGGAAGTGTCTTTATGAGGAGGCTGAAACTATTCCTGTGGATGAGGTTGAGGTTAATGAGCACTTAACGTATGAAGAAATACCCATAGAGATCCTTGATAGGCAAGTCCGTAGGCTGAGAACCAAAGATATAACATCGGTAAGGTTTTGTGGAATAATCATAAATTAGAGGAGGCTACATGGGAAGCCGAAGAGGATATGAGGAAAAAATATCCTCACTTGTTTGAGGAAAGAGGTATGTAAATATTTAACTTTTGATAAGATTTATTTTACTTTTAAATGCTCAAATGTGCAAAGTTTTAATAGTTTATGAAAAATAATTGTGATTGTGAGTGGCCTTGATTATATATGATGGTTGGATAGCTGTACGAGATTAGGATTATTGAGATTGGACAGGTTGAAATTTGTGGATAGCTCTAGTTACAAAGGAAACTCTAGCGAAATTTTTAAAAATTTTTGGAGTTTGCCAAATTTTGGTGCTTAAGGGGAAGGTGAATATGGAACAAGACCTAAGATTTTCTTTAAGATATGTATGATGTAGATTCGATATTCGAGGATGAATGTTATATATAGGGGGGAGGGAGAATATAAAGTCTCGTAAATTTCTAGGCTTACCATTTCAATAATTACGAGCTTAATAATTAAATAATATGTCCAAGGAGTATAAAGTCTTTCACAGTTTAAATCAAGTGTTTCGAAAATATTTCAATATTATATGATATAATTGAGAAGACGTTTAAGTAATGATATATGTATATATATATATATATATATATATATTTATTTATTTATTTATTTATTTATTTTTGCGTGTGTGTTAACAAGTAAAAGAAGTAATCTTAATTAAAAAATTGATTCAATGGTCTTAAGAGGGCCAAGATTTGAACCCACTGAAACGTGAAAAGAAAAAACAAAAAGAGAAGAAAAGAAAAGGGAAAAGAACGACAGCAGTAATCTAAATAATTAAAACAAGCAGAACTATTTATTTCAACTAGCTTCTTCATCCTTCAGTCATTTTCTGCCATCAACGCAACAGGTAATGAAATATATAATCCTCTTTAATTTTTTACTTTCTCCTTATTAAAACATATACATTATATTATAGGGATTATTAATTCTACTTACAAATAAAGCTAGGGCTTGAATGGTGAATTAAGTTTTGAATTGGTAAATGAGATGATTTGGGAAGAGTAATGGGTATATGTATGTATATATATATATATATATATATATATATATATATATATATATATATATATGCTGCAGAGGGATTTGATGAGTTAATCAAGAATAGATAATATTTTAAATCGAACCCTAAGTGAAATTTCTTTAGACCAAAGAATTTTGAATAAAGTTACATTCTTTGAACTTGTATTTATATAAATTGAACCCTAATTATTATGTAGATTGAATTGTTGATTGTTGTTGGCAAGAGTAGATGTTAATCCTGCTAGAAAAGAAGAAGTTTGAGGTGACTTAAAACTTGTTGTTACTAAAGTTATTTCCTTACAAAGTCATGCCAATAAAGTGTTTGATTAAATGTGTCTTGAGGTTAATATGAGTTTAATTTGAAGGAGTGAGCTCACATTTTCTTTCTTATCATGAGTCTATTCCGTGTTATATATTTTCTCCTTGTGCTTATCTTTAGGACCAAACCATGATGTACCTTCTTCTCTATATTAAGATAATACTTGATTTTGAATGCCTAATGTCAACTACCTAAAGGCTAAATAGTGCTTTTGTGATTCTAAATGCGTAAATATTGTAATGTAATTGTAGGAAGTGTGATGCTTTTATGAATTTGATAAATTAAAAATATTGAAATTTTAACAACTTTAATAAATGGTAACCGTATAAAGGGTTACAAGTAACCGTATAAAGGGTTATTAACTTTGCCAAATATGACACAACTTGAATGGTGACCATACAAACGGTCTTGAGCATCCGTACAGAGGGTTGCTAATTATGTCATAACGAGACATAAAGGATTTGGTGGTTGTATAAAGGGCCACGAGTAACTGTATAAAGGGTTACTAATTTTCATAGCTAGGCATACGAAAAGTGTAGTCGACTTAAACAACTTAAAGAAAGAGAAGCATAAATTAATGGACTAAGCTACGAGTTTTTTTCTCTTCTTCACTTTTGTATGATACTTCAAGGTGAATTATGACTTACCTCCTATCTTATTCCTTCATTAATCACATATATTTACTCAAGGTCTCTTTCTAACTTTAGTGAGGAGAATGTTGAGGCTCACTGAGTACCGCTAGTGGTGTATTGATGTTCTCTTTGTGGAACCTACATTGACCTATGTCAATGTAGACGCAGGTTTCATAGACGGGCAGAATACAAGTTAGGTCCCTTTATTCCAGAAGTTGATTTGGTGAGCTCCGCTCTTGCCCGTGGAGTTTCTTCTCTTTCAATTAGACTATTTTATTTATTTATTCTACTATTCGCATTTGATTTTGGGGATTAGCCAGGAAATCTATGTCTTGTGCATTCCTCTCGACACTCCAATAGAGGCTTCATAGACGTGTTGTTAGTTAGGTTATGGTTGTTCACTTTATTTTCCACCAATGTTTTAGTACTTTATAGTTGCTTATAGATTTTTGACATATTCAGATTATGTAAGAATTATTGGAATAAAGTTTACTCCAAAAGTTTATTTATTCATTTTAGTGAATTGTAGGGTATGAGATATTAAAGTACAGGTTAGAACAGTCAAGCTGGTTCACTCGGTCAAGTTAAGGCACCGAGTGTCAGTCACAGCTTGTTTAAAAAATGGAACGTGACAGTGGTCAGGGGGTGACCACGGGTGGAGCCACGAGTTGTCGTGTCACTTCACAATTTGTGGAGTAAGTCGTGGTCAGGATGGCAAGTCGAAGGTCTGAATTTTCAATAAAAGTAACGAGTCTGGACTACGAGTCATGGGTGGTCCCAACGACTCATGAAGTCCCTCATGAGGACTGGCAGACAAGTTAAGTAAGAGTTTTTAAGTAATTCCTAAGCCCTAAACTGCATTATTTTAAGCTCTATTAGGAAGGTTTTAAGAAGGTTTAACCTATTGTAAATCATTCTCTCCCATGCATGCAAGTTTAGAGAGTTCCTTTGAAGCTCAAGTCTAGGAATTCTCCTAGTTCTTCCCCAAATCTCTTGGATTTTGAAGGAAGGGTGTCGAATCAGTTTACCCAGGTATGTAGGGTCACGAATGAGAGTTTTTCTTCACTCTCATGCCTAAATCTCTTCTCAAGTTCATGAATTCAAGTGTATGATCTTATGGGGTTTTAACCCAATTTATAAAATCTCTATGTTTAGTTCATCGATAAATTTCCTTCATGTTTCAAATGATGTTTTAAGATTCATGGACAGTTTTTATGTGCAAATTGATTATAAATTCATACTTCATGTGTTAGAGAAATTCTGCCCAGTTATACAAGTTTCATGAAAAGTCAAGTTTATGATCTATGTTTTTAAGTATGATGAGATAACTAGCATAAAGTAATGTTTATGATTTACTCATGTATGAATCTATGAATTTTACTATCAAGTCTATTTCAAGTGTTGACACCCAATTTTGACCTCCATATGCCCTGCCTAAGCTGCTTATTAATATATATATATATATATATATATATATATATATATATGCGTATTTAAAAATTTTCCTTTTAGCATAATTATTTGGTTCACATCCATAATATTTTAGTATTAAAATGACACATATTTATCTTTTGCATAGTTATTTATCATTTATACACTTATCAAGTTATATTTTTAAAAAAAATTATTTGCATTTTGTTCAAGTTATTAATTTTCAATATTACATGTAATTACGTCATATATAATATATTGCATAATACACAATATCAATTAAATAAGTTTTTTTTAAGATTCAATTTTACTTAATTCTTTATAATTAATTTTATAATAATGTTATTTATATAGTTTTATCATAAATTATGCTATTATGCTACTTATTTGCTATGATTTTATATAAGTGTAGTACTTTATTAATTATATAGCAGCTCAATTCAATCTTGGTCCAATTTATTTCAAAAATCTAGCCACTTTGTATTTAATTTAGGTCAACTATAGTCATTTTAAATCAATTTTGGCCACATTTGAAACACAATTTCAATTTTCATTAAAATCCAACCCATCAACCCATTCTTGACCCGTTTGACCCGTGATCTGACCCAGAACCCTAGGGTACGGTCTCAGCCCTCCATTTCTCTTGATCTATAGTACAAATCAATAATCCTATCCATTTCCTTATTTTTCATTCACTTGCGGAAACCCTAACCATTCTCTCATTTTCCATCTTCAGCAGTCACATATCACCTTCATTTTCTCCATCTCCGATTGCTACTGACCAGAATACAACCACACCCTCTCTTTTCCTCTTTTCGCCCATCTCCATCTCCGGTAAGACCCTCCATTAACGCCGACCTCCTTATATTCTTCCTCAACTAGTGTCACACCCCTGATGACCACAGCTCCACCCTCTATACCAAATCCGCCGCACACCCCTTTCCCTTTCGTTCCTCTTCTCCGACTAGAAAACACCGTTGTTGCTTCGTCCCTCCAGTGAAAGCCGTACCACGTAGATATCCCTACTTTTCTCTTCCTTTTACCATTGTTGCAGGCCACCGCCTTTCCTCCATCTCCCCTATTTCTAGCCACCATCGACCATTAAACCACCATTAGACCATTGGATCGTCTCCCTCTCTTCGTTGGAGACATCATTGCTCCATTGCTCCAGCTACCAGCAGCATCGCCGCACCTCCCTCCCTCATCTCCTTCTCTTACATTATTCTGGCCGAAACCACAGTCCTCAAACGATGTCATTGGTAAGCTTATTCTAGTTTCAAAGTCCAGATCTGGTTTGGCCCCGTCACCTATTATTACTACTGTTCATATTTGTTTCTCACAACAAGGTTTAAATTTTAATTTGTGCATGTTAGGTGTTGATTTATTTTTGAAACTTACTTATTTTTACCCCCTTATGTTTATATTATCATTAATGAATCCTAAAGTCTGAGTAGTTTCTTCAATTATTGTCATTCCATAAATCTCTTGTTGAGTTCGAATTTTGTTGTTAGTCTGTACTCATGTTCTACACAACTCGTGTATGGTAGTCATTTCTCAAATGCAATATGTGACAACCTTTAATCTCACTAATGGGTTGTACCTTAAATAATTGTTATCTTTTCTGGTTAGTTTCGAATTGTGATGTCATATATGAATTTGAAATCCTCTTCATGGATCTTATTTGCTGGATATGAGAGAATTGTGGCAAGATTACCATTGAGTTTTTTATTTCTCCTCTTTGATTAGTTTGAATTTATGGCAATAAAATATTCTGAGTATATGTGTGACAACTCTTACCTGAATATTATGGTGAGATATTGGTATTCATTCAATTAGTTTTAATTAAAAGAGGGACTTAAGCGATTGATTATGATTTCCTTAAATTAGTTTAACACATAACTAATTACTGTTAATCTTTATATATGCAGATTTGGTTAGCTAAAGGTAACTATTCTTTTATCGATTCTGTTATCGCTCCCCTTTCTTTAACTGAACTATGAGAGATTTAGTGCTTGATTAATTTTGGTAACTCGTTGTTGTTATATAATTTCGAGTATTTCAAATTAGAGAAAGGATTTCTTTGATTATTTTCTGAATACTTACTCCATTCTTAAATTTCAACTTGACAACTTTAGTATTTGTTTGTTTTTGGTAAACTCTGATTTGTTGGCCATTAAGTTGATTTCATATCTGTCAGTAAGGAAAAGATTTCCTACGATGAGTTATTCCATGCATTTTCTTTTCTTTAACATCAAGTGTATTTATTTATGGTAAATTATTATTATTATTTTCTGGTTCAATTTGTGCCCGATTAAAGTAAATTTGTAATATCTAGACTTAAATTATTCAATTGTGCTGCTTAAGGAAAGAATTTTCTAAACAGATTTTTCCTATTTTCTCCTTTTCTTTTTGCTCCCTAATTGATTTCGTATGTTAATTAAAGGAAAGATTCTCTTTATTTGATTTTTAAATACTTTTCTCATCCTTTACACCTTCTTACTTTTTAGCTATATAAGGAGGCCTCCTTCTCCTCTAATTATTCATTCGAAAATGGCTATTCTTTGAAAACATAACATTTGAAACATTGCTGACTCTTTAGCAAAATAGTCTTTGGATATGATTTCATCCAATTAATAATATCATTGACAATTATTTTGCCTCCATTGCTACATTAATATTACTATCAAACGCTTTCCTATATGCTCTGCTCTCTTCTATAATTCTTCAATCTTTTATACCTCCGCAACACAAGCACTGCTCGAAATCCCTGAGATTCTCATGATCTTGATTTGTTGAGTCTGAGTAACTATAAAAGCATCTCGTGACATTAATGATTCGTTGATTTCTCTTTAGCTTTTGTCATCAACTGGTTAGTTTATCTACATCTGGCTCGATGTGTTATTTAACATAAATTGTTAAGTCTGCCTGGAATAAGTGTGTTATGGTCATGATATGCGATTACTGTTATGTATCTACTGTTGTATTTAACCTTTAAGCAGGTATTCTTTAAATTTAGTCCGGGATCCATCAGAGAGTTGTCAGGACTAGAGAGGGCTATGGGAGTTTAATTATGTGGCGTTATGTATTTTCTCATTGTATTTTGTTTGTTTATTTATTTCTTTTGTCAATTGTAATAAACAATAATAATATAGGAAAGGGGTTTATGGGGGAGGGGATTGTATGCTTTATTGTTTTCTTGAATGCTAGTTATAACCCGATAGAAGTCATGCCCGTAGGTTTTTAATTTATGCAATAACATATGTAACTATAAAAATCATGCCGATAGGATCTGAATTTAACCAATAATATATGTAACTATAGAAATCATGCCCATAGGAATTTAACTTATGCGATAACATCTGTAATTTTAGATATCATTCCTATAGAAACAATACAGACATAATTATTTCTTTTTAATGTTGCTTGTATGGATTGTTTAAATGCATTTGTTAAATCCATTTATAGGTATCCTCCACTTGTGATTTCTAATATGTTCGTCTCTTTAAAAGTAAGTGTAGTTGTATCTATCATACTTATTCGGATATCATGTTCATAGGATTAATCAATAGATATTATTGTTAATTTGATCTTAATATAAAGCTTGTATAACAATTGTGACATCTAGATATTCTGCCAATGCAAATCATTATCCTACACGTTTGAGTACCATATTTAGTCTAGGTAAAATAAATAGTCAATAAGAAATCATGATTTGAGGGAGTCCTGCCTGTAGGAGACTTTGTTGCATACTAGATATCATGCTTATAGAGATTAATAGAGGCCTACTTGAAACCTCTTGTTGATGAATTGTTTGGATCTTTATCTGTTTGACGCTAATATTGTTAATAGCCCTAAGTATATTTAGACCCAAAAAATTTAAATTAGTAGTCCATTCCCTCTTGGACATTAAGATTGGGACGGATAGACACATGTTAGGGCATTAGTATTTTTCTTTGTCTAGAATGATTTAGGGTTAATAACTAATTAATTAGGCGGGTAGTTGGGACATGATAGTCCGTGCTTGCTGAATAATACGAGCAATCCCCACGGTTATGAAGTATTATTTTAGTTGCAGGGAGTGATCCCGTTAGATTTAAATAACCCCCTCCTTTAAATGCACAACTACATTTGACTTGATTCCCTTCAGAGATACGTAGGCATCTCTATGAGTTTCGGTCCAATCCTTAATAATTTTATTTGTTTGTTTGTATTTTATTCTTTATTTTTTTATTTATTATTGATTGTTGTATGAATTATCACAATCATAATGATCTCTTTTACTACATATATTGTCTTTAAGATTCTTTCTTTTTGCTTATATGATTTCTCTTCTTCTTCTTATATTGATTTCGTGGTCTTCTAATTTTAATGTAAAAAAAGATTAGTTTATTTTCATAATAACGTATTTAAATAATGTAAATATATTTTAGGCTTAATAATTATTGACCCTATTTGATAACTTAATTTTTCTCATATAATAATGAATCCGGAAGGGATCCACAGTTGTGGACCTCGAAAGGTACCTAACACCTTTCCTTTCCTGATCTCTGGTGATGTAGACTAATAAATAGAGTTATCTGTAATTAGTTTAATACAGTGCCCTAACGTACCATAATTCGTTAGGTGGCGACTCTTCATTCTAACAATACTAAAAGAGTTGTCACATGTCGAGTTTTTTTTTCAAGAAAAAAATGGGGCACGACATCAAGTATGTTAAAGTTTTGGCAAGCCCACGTGAATTAAGTATGTTTTCATGATTCAGTTCAGTTTTATAATATTAAATTACCACATGGTTTTGGAGTCGATACTCCCACTTTTAGCTTATGGTATGTTTTGAGCCAAGGCTCCCCATTTCAGATTTCAGACTATGTATATTATTACAATATCAACTTCGTTGAAAAATGATAGATTCAACTTCATTAAAAATAATGGAGAGCATTTTCATATTTTTGAGAGCAGTGTCTAGCATCGATTACGCTAGGGGTTCAGAAAAATCCTAAGTCTCAAAACTACGTGCCAATGTAGGATTGTTCAGTTACTTTGGGACCTCCTTTGTGAGCTTCCCCTGCCCCGAATGGGCCTTTAGCTTGATATCAATATCATGATAGCTTCCTAGCTCTGACAAGGCTTTGGACGGTTCTACCCACTTGAGTGTAATAGCTGAGATCACGTAAATTCTATCGTGATAGTATCGGTTATATGACGAGTCTCTCATTGTTCCTCATGATTTAAGTTATACATGTGCATCAGTTATGATATTATATTTTCAGCAGGTTTGACCCAATGATTAGTCTAGCAGTTTTACTTATGAATATTAGTTTCAGTTTTGGGTCATTCGCTTCAGTTATAAAATTGAGTATATGTCTAATCATGTTTTCAGATATCAGCATGCAATCCTCACTTTTAGAATCTTATAATGATATGATTTATGTTATGCATGTTTCCAGCTTATACTTACTTAGCATCTTTTACTTACCTTGCATACTCAGTACATTTCAAGTATTGGTTGCATACTCTACGTTGTATCATTTCATGATACAAGATCAAACATTCAGAATCAGTCCCACCACTAGCCAGTCTCCAGAGTTTATCCCAGATATATTGTTGGTGAGTCCTTATCCTTCGAGGAGCTTTAGCTAGTCGAGTGTTGTTATTTTCAGTTTCAGACTTCTAGTGAGCTATTTGGGGTATTGTCCCATCTACTCGTCAGTATGTTTGAGGCTTTCAAGACATAGAGTTTATATTTGGCTTCAGATTCAGTGTTTTCATATTTCCATTGGTTAGATGTTTTATTATTCAGACTTCCGCTATTTCATAATTTAGTTTTTCGCTTTGTGTATGTTGAGCTTTAGTTATCATATTCATTCCATGGATCGACTAGGAGCCATTTATGATTCTAGGTTTCGTATCTTGATCCGGGCCTATGTTCGGGTCATGAAAAACTCAGTATTAGAGCAAAGGTTCAGTGTGTCCTAGGGTGTCTGAAAGCAACATTATGTAGAGTCTTTTTCATGAGTGTGAAGCGCGCCACACTTATGATGAAGAGGCTATGAAATGATTTAGGAAATTTCCCTTCTTTCATGATCTATTTTGTGTGATGAAGTATCTTTCTATCTTTCTAACTCGTGTTATACGCGTTTGCAGAATCATGCCTCCCCGCGGAGTTAAGGAAGAAAGAACGATAATGAAAATGGAAATAACCACGAGGATGACAATGGAGATGGGCACTAGCAAGCCCCACCTCCCCTAGAAAATTATGTGCCCGAGCAGGTTGCCCATACTAAGTTTAGGGAAGCTATTCAAATGTTAGCACAAGCATTGACCGCTCAGGTCAATCAGTAAGCAGTGGCTCATATTCCACAATGGGAATGCAACAGCGGCTAGAGTCAGGGATTTCCTCAGGATGAATCCCCCTGAGTTTCTTGGGTCGAGAGTGGATGAAGACCCGCATGAGTTCATTAGGGAGATCTAGAAGATCACCCAGATTATGGGGGTGACCGGAGAGGAGTGTGCAGACCTAGCCTCTTATTAGTTGAAAAGGGTCGCTCATATTTGGTACTGGCAGTGAAAGGATAGCCAGAGAGTCAGAGCGGGTCCCAATTATTGGGGTGAGTTTCTTACTGCATTCTTGGACTGATTCTTTCCCTGAGAAATAAGAGAGATTAAGGCGGGCGAGTTTGTGAATTTGAAGCTAAACAACATGATCGTCCAGAAGTATGCTCTAGAGTTCACCTGGTTGTCCAAGTATGCGCTAGAGATGGTGGCCAATCAGAGGGCTTGGGTAAGCAGATTTGTGAATGGGATGGCGAATTAATTGGTCAAGGATTACAGGACCCCTATGCTACATCAGGACATTGACTTCTCCCGATTAGTCTTTTATGCTCAGTAAGTAGAGGCAGTAGAGATGAGGGAGAGAGAGAGAGGCCAAGAGGGCCAGGATAGACAATTTTGGGTTCTCCTAGCACAAGGCTTGCGGTGGACATCGCCAGCAGTCCCACCAGAGGTCATTAGCCCCAGCGCCGTCATTAGTCAGCATGCCATCCAGGTCTAGACGTCATTAGAGGGGACGAACATCAGGCCTTCGAGGTTAGGGGAGCCAATCTGTAGAGCCCAACATTTTAGTTTATGACAGGTGTGATAGGAGGCACACTAGTTAGTGCTTAGCAGGTTCAGAGGTACGTTTTGGGTGCGGGAAGCCCGACCACATGCTTAGAGACTACCCTTTAGTCAGACAGGGCCATGGTAGAGGTCCAGACGCAGCCAATAGTTTAGCAGCTCCACCAGTACCCATTTTCGTTCGGCTCTTGGAACCACATCCAACAGTGGTTGGAACAACTCACAAAATCCAATCACTTCACGCTCAGCTCAACAAATTGTATCCACTAGTGCAGGTGGTGGTCAGTGTCAGAACATGTTTTACGTCATCTCGTCTCGTCAGGAGCAAGAAGTCTCTCTAGATATGGTTATTAATATGTTACAAGTATTTCATCTTGATGTTTATGCATTGTTAGATCTAGGGGCTACCCTATCTTTTGTGATGCCCTATGTTGCTAGTAATTTTGGAGTCAATCTCAAAATCATATCAGAACCCTTCTCAGTCTCTATCCCAGTTGGTGACTCTATTATAGCTCGACGGGTGTATAGAAATTGCCTTGTCTCAGTCCTTCAGAAAGTCACCTTAGCAGATCTAGTAGCGTTAGGCATGACAAATTTGATGTTATATTTGGCATGGATTGTCTACATGCATGTTATGTCTCAGTAAATTATAAAACCTGTGTGGTAGAGTTCCGATTTTTGGATGAGCCAGTCCTAGAGTGGAAGGGTAGTTCAGTTGTACTTGTAGGTCATTTTATTTCCTACATTAAGGCCACGAAGATGATTTTCAAGGATTGTGTTTACCATCTAGTTCGGGTTAAGGATGCTACGTTCGAAACCCCGACTCTCCAGTCAGTTCGTATAGTGTGTGAGTATCCGAAGGTTTTCCTAGATGATCTACCAGGAGTCCCTCCCGAGTGAGAGATTGACATTTGCGTTGACCTTCTTCTCGATATACAACCTATATCTATTCCTCCTTACAGAATGACTCCAGCTGAGCTAAAGGAGTTGAAAAAGCAGTTGAAGGATCTCCTAGACAAGGGTTTCATCAGACCTAGCAAATTCCCATGGGGTGCACCAGTCCTCTTTGTTTGAATGAATGATGGTTCTCTTCGTATGTGCATTGACTATCGACAGCTAAACAAGGTTACAATCAAGAACAAATATCCTCTCCCCAGGATTGATAATTTGTTTGACCAACTTCAGGATGCCAACTGCTTCTCAAAGATAGATCTCAAGTCCGGTTATTACCATCTTAGAGTTAGGGAGAGTGACATCCCGAAGACAGTTTTTATGACTTAGTATGGTCACTATGAGTTTGTAGTTATGTCTTTTGGACTAACAAATGCTCCTGTAGCTTTTATGAATTTGATGAACAGGGTGTTCAAGCCATATTTGGACATGTTCGTGATTGTCTTCATAGACGACATTCTCATATACTCTCGGAGCGAGAAAGAGCATGTTGCTCATTTGAGGATTGTGCTACAGACTCTTAAGGATCGTAGTTGTTTGCTAAATTCATCAAGTGTGAGTCTTAACTGAACTCAGTAATATTTTTGGACCATGTGGTGTCAAGTGAGGATGTACAAATGGACTCCCAAAAGATAGAAACTGTAAAGAATTGTCCTAGACCAGTTAATCCTTTAGATATTAGGAGTTTCTTGGGTTTAGCTGGCTACTACAGAAGGTTTGTTGAAGGATTTTCATCCATTGCGACACCGTTGACTAAGTTGACCCAGAAGAAAGTTAAATTTTAATAGTATGATGCCTTTGAGAAGAGTTTTCAAGAGTTAAAGATTGGACTCACTTCAGCCTAGTATTGACCCTACCTGAGGGTAAGATGGATTTATTGTGTATTGTGATGCCTCTAGGGTTCGTCTTGGTAGTGTATTGATGTATCATGGTAAACTCATTGCGTATGCCTCAAGACATCTTTAGACTCATGAGAAGAATTATCCGACGCATGACCTAGAATCGGCAGCAGTGGTGTTTACCTTGAGGATATGGAGGCACTACTTGTATGGAGTGCATGCAGATATGTTCATGGACCACAAGAGCCTACAGTATGTGTTCACCTAGAAGGACCTGAATTTGCGACAAAGAAGATAGTTAGAGCTGCTCAAGGATTATGACATGAGTGTCCTTTATCATTCGGAGTGCCAATATAGTGGAGGATGCCCTTAGCAGGATATCCATGGAGAGTGTTTCTCATATAGAAGATGGAATTAAAGAGTTAGTGAAAGAGGTCCATAGGCTTTCCCGATTAAGGGTTCGCCTTGTCAATTCAATGGATGGTAGTGTCATTGTTCAAAATGGCTCAGAATCTTCCTTGGTGACCGAGGTCAAGGCTAGGCAAGACCGAGGATCCTATTTTAGTAAAGTTTAAGGAAGCAGTTCAGAATCAGAAAGTAGAGGTCTTCTCCCAAGTGGAAGATGGTGTACTTAGATACCAGGGTCGTTTGTGTATTTCGGATGTTGATTATTTGAGAGAGCGGATACTGCATCAGGCTCATGGGTCCCAATATTCTATTCATCTAAGTTCCACCAAGATGTACCGTAATCTACGAAAAGTCTATTGGTGGAATGACATGAAGAATGATATAGCAGAGTTTGTGGCTAAGTGTCTGAATTGTTAACAAGTGAAAGTGGAGCATCAAAGACCAGGAATTGTGCTACAAGACATCAGTATCCCTACTTGAAAGTGGGAAGAGATCAATATGGACTTCATCCCAGGGTTTCCTTGTACACGTCGACAGTATAACTCTCTTTGGGTGATTGTAGATAGGTTGACCAAAGCAGCGCATTTTTCTATCGGTCAAAATGACCGACTCAAGTGAGGACTATGCTAAGTTGTACATTAGGTAGTTAGTTTGGTTGCATGGAGTTCCCTTTTCAATTATATCAGATAGAGGTACTTAGTTCAAAGTTTGGTTACATGGAGTTCCCTTTTCAATTATATCAGATAGAGGTACTTAGTTCACTTCACAATTTTGGAAGTCGTTTCAGAAGGGGATTGGTACTCAAGTCAAGCTTAGCACAGCTTTCCACCCGCAGACGGATGGTCAGGCCAAGCGGACCACTCAGACTCTTGAGGATATGTTCAGAGCATATGTGATCGACTTCAAAGGTAGTTGGGATGATCATTTACCTCTTATCAAGTTTGCTTACAATAACAGTTACCACTTTAGCATTCAGATGGCTTCGTTTGAGGCTCTTTATGGGCGAAGATGTAGATTGCCTATTAGTTGGTCTAAAGTAGGTGAAGCTATGTTGATAGGTCCATATTCAGTTCATGAGGCTATGGAAAAGTTCAACTTATAAGGGAAAGGCTGAAAATTACACAGAGTCATCAAAAGTCCTATGCGGATGTGAGAAGAAGAAAACTCGAATTTGAGGTTGATGATTGTGTGTTTCTGAAAGTGTCTCCCATGAAGGAAGTGATGATATTTAGAAAGAAAGGAAAGCTTAGTCCCTAATATATTGGCCCATGTGAGATGTGTTGGCAAGGTGGCCTATGAGTTGGAGTTGCTCATGAAGTTAGCGTCAGTGCATCCAGTTTTTCATGTATCACTATTGAAGAAGTGCATTGGTAATCTTTCATTGGTTGTTCTGGTAGAGAGCATTAGTGTGAAGGATAGCCTTAGCTATAAAGAGGTTCCAGTTGAGATCCTTGATCGTTAGGTTCGAAAGTTGAAAAATAAAGAAGTAGCTTCAGAAAAGATTATGTGGAGAAATCATCTTATTAAGGGAGCTATGTGGGAAGCCGAAGCAGATATGATGGCTAAATACCCGCATCTTTTCCCTTCCGATTTAACTCCAGCTTGAGGTATCAATTCCCTCCTTAGTACTCTATTTGGTTTTATGTCTAGTTCATATTTCTCAGTTTTATTTATGTCAGTACATGTGTATGTGTGATTCATGAATTCTAGTTCATTCATGTATTTCAGTCTGGAGTCAGTCACTCCATAAGTTTTCAGCTTCAGATATTTAGTATTTGGGATGACAATTCCTTTCCCCAGTTATTCAATATGTTTGCCCATATTCCAGGATGAATGTTCCCAAGGGGGAGATATTATAATGCCCAAAAGTTCCTAAGATTAGAACCAAGGATTGAAGCAGAAAAAACAGGAAAGATTTGCACGAGTCACAAAAAGACTCATCAGGTCACCCAACGAGCCATGGAGTGGCTCGTGAGGAGGGTGCTAGGCCAGTGAAGAGTCGTGGTTAGGGGGTGACCACGAGTGGAACTATGAGTCATGGTGCCACTTCACGACTCGTGAAGTAAGTCATGGTCAAGATGGCAAGTCGAAGGTCTGAATTTCCAGTAGCAGTAATGAGTGTGGACTACGAGTCATGGGTGGTCCCAACGACTCGTGAAGTCCCTCGTGAGGACTAGCAGAGTCAATTTTCCTGCGAATTTAGTAAGAGTGTTTTCGTAATTCCTAAGCTCCTAAACCCTAAACTACATCGTTTGAATCTCTGTTAGAAAGTTTTTAAGAAGGTTTATCCTATTCTAAATCATTCTCTCCCATGCATACAAATTCAGAGAGTTCCTTTGAAGATCGCGTCTAAGAATTCTCCTAGTTTTCTCCAAATCTCTTGGACTTTCAAGGAAAGGTGTCGAATCAGTTTACCCAGGTATATAGGTTCATGAATGATAATTTTCCTTCACTCTTAAGCCCAAATTTCTTCTCAAGTTCATGAATTCAAGTGTATGATCTTATGGGGTTTTAACCCAATTTATGAAATTCTCTATGTTTAGTTCATGGGTAAATTCCCTTCATGTTTTAAATGATGTTTTAAGATTCATGGTAGTTTTTATGTGCAAATTGATTGTAAGTTCATGATTTCATGTTTTAGAGGAATTCTGTCCAATTATGCAAGTTTCATGAAAATTCAAGTTTATGATCTATGTTTTCAAGCATTATGAGATAACTAGCATGAAAGAATATTCATGATTTACCCATGTATGAATCCACGAATTTTACTATCAAGTCTATTTCAAGTATGTTAAAGTTTTGGGCAAGCCCACATGAATTAAGTATTTTTCATGATTCAGTTCAATTTTATAATATTAGCTTACCACATGGTTTTGAAGTCAATACTCCCACTTTCAGCTTGTGGTATGTTTAGAGTCAAGGCTTCCCATATTCAGATTTCAGATTATGCATGTTATTACATTATCAGCTTTATTGAAAAACGATGGATTCAGCTTTGTTGAAAAATGACGGATAGCATTTGCATGTTTTTGGAAGCAGTGTCTAGCACCAAGTATGCTAGGGGTTCAGGAAAACCCCGAGTCTCAGAACTACGTGCCAACATAGGATTATTCAGTTACTATGGGCCTCCCTTATGAGCTTTCCCTGCCCCGAATGGCCCTTCAGTTTGATATCGATATCATGGTAGTGCCCTCATCCCTGACAAGGCTTTGGACAACTTTGTCCACTTGAGTGTAATAGTTGGGATCACGTAAGCTCTATCGTTATAGTGTCAGTTATATGGAGAATCTCCCATTATTTCTCATTATTTCAGTTATGCATGTGCATCAATTATGATATTATATTTTCAGTAGGTTTGACTCAATGATAAGTCTAGCAGTTTTACTTATGAATACTAGTTTCATCTTTGGGTCATTCGATTCAATTATGAAATTCAGTATATGCTAATCATGTTTTCAGATATCAACATGCAGTCCTTACTTTCAGAATCTTATAATAATATAATTTATGTTATGCATATTTTCAGCTTATACTTACTTAGTCTATTTTACTTACCTTGCATACTCAGCACATTCCAAGTACTAACCGCATACTCTATGCTATATCGTTTCATGATACACGCTCAGACGTTCAGACTCAGTCCAGCCGCTATCCAGTCTTCAGAGTTTATCCTAAATAGCTTGTTGGTGAGTCCTCATCTTTCCAGTACCTTCATTTAGTCGAATGTTGTTATTTTCAGTTTCAGACTTCTAGTGATTAGTTGGGATATTATTCCATCAGCTCTTCAGTATGTTAGTGGCTTTTCAGATATAGAGTTGTATATTCAGCTTTGGATTCAGTGTTTTGATATTTCCTATGTTTAGATGTTTTATTATTCAGACTTCCATTGTTTCAGAATTTAGTTTTCTGCTTTGTGTATGTTGAGCTTTAGTTATCATGTTCATGCCATGGGTCAACTTGGAGCCATTTATGACTCTAGATTTTGTGTCTCAATCCGTACCTATGTTCGAGTCTTGACAATAATGGTGATTTTCTTTCTCTGCCTGACCTTCTGGTATTCGTCTGGTCCATTGAAGTCTCTGTCTGTTAAGATGTTGGATCCTCTATTGACATATTGACATGTCATGGGTTGATCAATTTCTTGTAACACAAATATATTATCAAGTGTCTATGCAGTTTGACTTTGCTTAATATGTATAGTGTGTGCACCGTTGTTGTGTTCATTTCCTAAGGCTTTAACATTATCATTTAAGCTAATATAATTAAAGAAAGAGTATGATCTTCTGGTTTTAATCTAAATAAAAATGTATCCTCCTTGAATACCATATCTCTGTTGATAAAGAAAACATGACTAATTAGATCATACAATAGATAACTTTTTTTGTGTTTTTGAATATCTCATGTGAATTGTTGTTCTAGCGCTTGGTTTAAGTTTATCAGTTTCTTGTACTACTTTAGCAAAGCATAGACAACCAATAACTCTAAGGTGATGTATGGATAATCTTTTATCATGCAGTTTTTCACATGGAGATTTATTACCAATAACTAAGCTACGTAGTCTGTTTATAATATACATAGCAGTTTTGACACACAAATCCAAAAACTTAATAGGAATTTAGGCTCGAAATCTAATGGCTCTTATCAATAATAATATATGTTTGTGCTTTCTCTCAATTATTCCATTTTGCTGAGGTATATGTGCATAATATTTCTAATGGATAATACCTAAGGCATTTAAGAGATTAGTGCATTGAGTGTTTACAAACTTAGTATCATTGTCAATTCTTATTACGTTAACTGCTTTATTGAATTGTATTTTAACATAGATGATGAAATATTGCAACACAATGCATACATCAGTGTTAAGTTTTAGAAGAAAAATCCAAAGTCATTCTATAATAATCATCAACAATGGTCAAGAAGTACTTATTTCCATCATGAGTAGGGTCCTTATAGGGACCCTAAAGATCCATATGTAATAGTTCAAAACTAGTAAGACTATGAGAAGTACTTATAAGAAAAGGTAGCTTGGTTTGGTTTGCACAAGGACATATTTGGCATTTATTCACTGTATCACTAATAGCATCTAGATTTACAAGTAGTAACTTTTTGAAGACAGTAATGGATAGATGTCCAAATCTTCTATGCCACATAACGATATCTAGATTTTAATTTAAACTAAGCACATGATCAGAAATTTTAGTTGTTGGTGTAACTTCTTTTATTCCTGAATTACCTTTCAGAATGTAGAGATCATTTTCTTCTTGCCAATTATCTTCATCTTCTCATTGAAGAGATCCTAAAATATGCAAATATCAAAAAAGCAAGTAGCAGAACATTTAAGCTCCTTAGCCAATTTTGATATTGTCAGATTAAGTTTAAACTAGGAAAAGTGAAAGACATTGAAATGAAATTTTTGTTGGGCAAATTACTTACACCTATGTGTATAACTAGAGATATGTCACCATTTAGGTAAGTAGACCCTTTAAGGATTTTCTGATTTAGAAATGTTTGTTAGTCAAGTAGATTTAAGTCTGCTATCATATGATTGGTAGCACATATATCTATTATCCAATTTTATTTTAAATTTTTAGTAGTGAGAGAAACGTCTATACCTGCTATGTTACCTGCCATATTAGCTGAATTTGTTGTGATTAGAGCCTTGTTCAGTAATTATATGAGTTGATTATACTGATCTTTGATCAAATTGCAAGTTTCCACCTGATCAAGCTGAGTGATCTAAGACTATTTAGACTATCCGGAAGACTAACCATATTTGTGATAGTTTGTATTGGGGTAACATGGCATCAAATTGTTTTGGTGATTCTGTGTGACAATTACAGACTTGTCAGATATTACATTATAAGCGGAGTGATTTTCACTTTTTCTTAATTTGAATCTGAAATATTGAGGATAACCTACAATTTTGTATCAATTTTCTTTTGTATGACCCTTGATCTTATATAAATCACAAAACAAGTTGTAGTTTCTCTTAGGTTTCTGATTCTAATTTGCACCATTTCTTGCGCATAGTGTTGTATTATAAGACCTATGCATATTTGTTGGATTAACCCCCAAAATCTCTGTTGTAGCCACAATAGATTTTTGACTCTCATCACTCATAACCATTGAGTATACCTGGTTAACAAATCAATGATATTGGACTCATTAATAGAATTTGATTTCTCGTTTGCATGTATGATCCATTTAAACCCATGAGAAACTGAAACAACTTTAACTTCTGAAAATATAATACAAATTCTTTTGATTTGTCACCATCACAAAAGGGTGTTGGACTAATGCCTCAAATTCTTTCCACGACCCTTTCAGTTTAGAAAAATACATAGACACAAATTTATAGCCTTGATTGATCAAGGTTGTAATTTTCTTGTGTAAATTGAATGTTCTTAAACCATCCACTTTGTTAAATCTCTCAACAGATCTTCCTAGATAACTTGTATATTTGAGGCATACATTATACCATCAAGAAAACTTTTACCCACAAAGTTTATTATACATGATAGAACAATTTTATTTACCTTCTTCTGATGACTTTGTTGTCCTGAAACTTATCTTTAGTGCATGTTCCACTAACCATCTCTAGTTTGTTTTTTCCTTAAAATGCTATTCTCATAGACCTAAACCATAGAAAATAATTTTCAACACTAGTTAATTGAAAAGAGATGATATGGATACCACTTACATGTGATGCACTTAGGAATAGAGGTGATTATAGTCAATCCCAATTGTTGGAAGAGAGTTATGCCCTGAAGTTGACACTATAGGTGAATTTTCAAAAATTGCATTTCTAAATCTTTGATGGTTTTTTTAGTGAATCACAACAAAAACAATAGAGAAAGACTTTGCGAAATTTGTGAACCAAGATTAAGATAGGATCACTAGTCTAATTGCTTTGATACCATGAACTAATGAGAGATCTTGACAGTAGAAAGAACTTTAATCTTTAAGGATGATAGAGAGAGAGAAGAGAGAGTTCATAAAAGAGGAAAATATTCTTTCATATTGCGTTAATTGTTAGTACTTAGAACACATATATTGCTTCTTATACCGTTTGCATCTGTTAATTAAAACTATCTATTTAACTAACTAACTATCCTGAGCTTAACTAACTAACTACACTGTATAAAAATAACAGAAAAGGAACTGTTTTTATTCTTATTAAGTGATTGTTTCTTCTCTTCCTTCAACATATATAGTAGATGTTGAACTCCCTTTGACTTCTTCATGTGTTTAATTCTTCAAATTTTAAACCCCTTAGTGAAATTCTAACTTTGCCGTTGTTGCAATGTATCTATCACCAGAGGCGGACCCATGTGGAGCATTGTTGGGGGGTGGGGGTGGGGTGAGGGGGAGTATGTGCACCCGTTAACTTTAAAATTATACACACACACACATATACATACACACACCTTAAAAAGGTTTATATATTTAATTATGCACTCTCAAACACAAAGCTTGCTTGCATGTACTGGTAGCCGAGTAATTTGTTAGACTTTGGTGTGGGACTTTGTGAGTTTGAACCTGCACAAAGAATATCTATTTCACCTTTAAATTTTATTTTTTCCACCTCATAACCCACCCTTTTTTTATTTAACTAAAAATAATAATAATTTTTAAAAAATCCAACTTTCACGCTCACAGCTCAGAAGCCAGCAGATAAAAAAATAATTTTTTACTTTAAAATTTTATTTTATCCACGTCTCCCCAACCTTATTCTTTTACTTAATTAAAGAATAAAAATTAAAATCCCTAGTTAGCTATAACAGAGAACAAAAGAAGTTTTTCAAAATTTAATCCAAACAAGGACCTCTTCAGGTTTCAGACTTCAGACTTCAATTCTTCATGGTAGACCGATGATTGGCGTCCGGCAAGACCCATGCCCACCGACCACCCAACAATCACAGGTTTCTACTCTTGCATCTCAAATCTAATTCTCACCTCCTTCTATTTTTATTAACTAACGTAAACTTTACTTCTTCTTCTTCTTCTTCTTCTTCTTCTTCTTCTTCTTCTTGTATTTCATGATTTCTGTTCCATCTATATTTATTGCTTTACCTTTAACCTATTTTATGTAATATATAACGTGTTTCCCAATATCAATATATTTATTGATATTAGATAAATGATAATTGAAAAAGTATAACTTTATTAGTTTGTTTTAATAAATAATTCATTATTATAATGTCATATTGAAATTTCACATTAAATAATGGGGATTGACGAAGTAGTTTATTGAGTATTGATGTTTGTTTAAATTTTTTTTATTACACCCTGTAAGTTTTCATCGTCTAATCAATGTGTGTGCGCATGTCGAGAGTTCTTAGAGTATGACACATATGGAAAAAGGGTTGAAGGAGGAATGGTTGAGCATGTCGTTGAGCAAGCGGATGGAAGGAGACTAGAGGTAGGCTGCAACGGCGCCGTGCCGCAGACCCCCTCCCACGCAGGGAGCGGTGCATCATGCCTCTGCTCCTCTGCGATGGGAATCGCGTCGCGGACCATCTGCACCGCCTTCCCTATATATATTTAAGTTGTGTGTGTTTAATTCATTTGAATATTTCCAAAAACAGAGCAGCGGCCATAGTGATTTTCCCTCTCTAGTTTCTCATCAATTGAAGGTAAATTAAGCTATCAAATCTCGTTTAATTGCAAATTTTTCTTGGGTAGTGAATCCCGGGCCTACAAAGAACGTATCTACAGAGTTGAATCTTTAAAATTGGCTCGATTTAATGGATTCCTAGCAAGTATAAGTTATAGAAATCACCTCTATCTAAGACTAGTACATCTACAAGTAATAGTAAGTATTTCTATCCTTCTACATTTGTAAGGCTTCGCCGAGTTGAACTTATTATAACTTGTTGTCGCTGTGTTTTGTAGGATGATAGTGCAGGCCTATTTCTTGAAATGAATAGCCTTATCCCCTTGATGTATGAGAAAAGATAAGGAGGAATTACAAGTTCTTAATTGAAGCAGGATTGGTTGAGCGGAATTCGGCAATTGAGGTATGTTAAGGCTAACCTCTTTCGGTAAGTTATTCTCGTCGTATAGTTGATACAACTTGTGTTCTCGTAGTAGTTCGTGCTTATGTATGTTGTGGTTAGCTGCTACGAAATGAATTGATGTTGTAGTGTAGTATCCCTTGTCGGGATTGACTATATTTATCTTTGCCTCTCGCTAGAAGCAACATAGAGATTATCCGTTTGTTTTATTGCCATCTAGAGGGGCTAGTGAAGTTTTGTTGCCGTACCGAGGCCATAGAGGTTGTGGTTAGCTGTTGAGCATACTTTGTTAAATTAGACAGCATAGGGCGCAGCTTGGCGATATAACTTTCTGTTTTGACGCCTATATATATAGTAAAGCTCGCCTACAGGCTGTTGGTGTACCTTGACAACTACAGGGCTAGAATCTTGGTAATACAATCTTACCTTTGAGTTAGTGGTACCAGGATTGCCTAATGAGCTAGGTGGTAAGTTGTTAGATGAGCTACTTATTGCCAGTGACTGTATAAGCTTCGTACAACTTATAACTTGTCATATAGGTCGCTCAGGAAACTACCCTAGTTGTTAGTAATTTGATAGACTGTGTGATATCCTAAATAGTGATCTTATCAGCTGTCAAACATGGGGCCAATGCCATTGGCTATTCACGCAGAGGTCCACATATATGTTGCCTAGAAGGGCTAAGTTGAAATACACCTGCCTACGGGGCTACAGGTTGCTCATAGGAGCTATATGACATCTGGAAGAACCAGATTGAGGCCTACAGAGCCATATTGAAGTCTATTCACTTATGGACTTTCCTTATGTCGTAGTGGCATCACTGACCCTCAATAGAGCCTTGTGTGCTCAGGGTGCAATTACAGGAGCCCAGAAGGCTCAAAAACAATTACAGGAGCCCAGAAGGCTCAGATACAATTATAGGAGCCCAGAAGGCTTAGACACGGTCTCAAACGCCGAGTATGCTTTAGTTTTGGCTTGCCTGCGGGGCTACAATGGTACCAATAGAGGTATATAGATTGATTTGTATTTGTCGGGGCTTATGGGGGGACCAGGTAGGTTATTCTGTGTTGCTTGTACCTTCCAGACTTATGGGGGTCAAGTTAGGTTCTTGTTTGAATATTACCTGTTAGTTACAGTTCATGTTTGTGAGGTCGTATAGATTAACTTATGGCTCTTATTGCTGATTACTTTCAGTTCCTCTATCAGCTTCTATTCTTTTTATTGCTATTACCTTACATATTCAGTATATATTGTACTGACATCCATGCGTGGGGCGCTGCATACTTGCCTGCAGGTTTAGACAAACAGGTTCCGAGACCTCCTTAGTAGTTGTTCATCTTTAGTAGATTGGTCAGCTCCCTTCCTCTGGAGTTGCCATATCTTAGAGGTTTACCTGTCTTTTGATGTGTAGTTTTTCGGTAGGCGGGGGCCCTGTCCCGATCAATATCTTACTCTTTAGAGTCTTACAGACTACGGGTTTTATTAGACATGCGTTGTTGGCCATGTGGGCCTAGTTGTTTTGCTAGTTGGCAGCATGTTTTCTTGTATATATGTATATATGCGCTTGTCTTGCTTTTGGTATGACTTAGACAGTATGGTGGTCTTGTCGGCCCGCATAGAATGATATTATTATTGCGTACTATAGGTCAGCTGATTTCGCGCAGGTGTTTATATTGCGGCTTTATCAGCCTAGGCCTATGTTTAAGTTGAGATATACTCAGTTGTTTTCTTGATTGCAGTTTGTTGTTATGCCCCGGAAGTGTATATGTTAATCTAGATCAGCTCAGAGTCTAATGTGGCATTAGGTGCCAGTTACGCCTCCCAAGGTGGGGCATGACATTTTTAAAAAAAATAGTCTTAGTTGAGGATTTCAATAAATTGTGATTTGTGAATGAACAACATTGTTTTAACTTTTCCATTCATTTCTTAAAAATGTATTTACAGGATCTTCATATTACAAGACAAGATCATATTATTTTTAATTTTGTTGAGCTAAACAACTCTTTATTTCAAGATTATCTTTTTGCTCATAAATTGGTAAGTGTTTCTTCTATTTTAGGGTGTGATTTCAATATTGCGTGTTTCTTTTTTGTGCTACGAAAGGAGTGTGATTCTCTATTGAAAATTTCATTTACTTATACTTTTTCATGAGGGGTGTGATTCCTCCATTACATATTATTTTTATTGTCTTATGAAAGAAGGGGTGTGATTCCTCCATTACATATGAATTTTTTTTTTAAATGATTGTTTAGTTTGTTATATCAAGGAGGACATATTTATAAATATTAGCAACGATGTTATCATTGACCGTTTTTAGAATATGAAAGCGTGTCAATGTCTAGTATGAATGGATAATCTACTTTTGTTATATTAGTACTAAATTAATAACATTCGATCATTTTGAAATTTATACTTTGCTCATAATTTAGCAACTTTTAAGGTTTAAGAAATTATACGTCAAAATTTATACCTAATAATTGACATGATTACATTAAAAATAGTAGTGCACCCTTCACCTTCAAATTCTGAGTCCACCTCTTTCAATCACATGATACAAGATTTGTGAAATCACATTTCTTTTGTCAGTGTAAGTCGTTATCTTATAGTGCTTTATGCGGGAGACTATTAAAAGCACTATATATGATATTAATTAGGGGAAGTTACATAAATATAATTTTTTAAAATTATAATTACAAAAGTTATAATTATTTTCTTAATTATATAATATTCAATATATAACTTATACATGATTAAATGGATAAATATTGTAAATATGGTAATTTTCTATAAATGACATAAGTAATAATTTGTTACATAATTTAAGTAAATTAAATATGGTAAAAATTTAATATCATATATATATACTAAATTGTATTATAATATATTTTTTTTAAAACTTATTCATATTATCCATATATCATCATCCATAAATTTTTCTTTTACTTTAGTCTTTCACATATAAAGATTATGAATATTACATATATTAGACACCCTATACTATATATTATATTATGCATATGTGTACCAATATATTATATTATATTATTGAAGCATATATGTGCATTTATTTTTTATATTATGCACAATTTTTATTAATAAAAACATCATACATACACTAAATATGTATTTATTATATTTACTTTAGTCTTTCACATATAAAGATTATGAATATAATATATACTAGACACCATATACTATAAATTATATTATGTGTATGTGTATCAATATATTATATTATATAATTGAAGCATATATGTGCATCTATTTTTTATATTATGCACAATTTTTATTAATAAAACTTTATACTAAATTTTAAAATATTCAAGGATCTTAAAATATTTCGATAAAATAAAAGTAAATTTTAATAAATCAGAATTGATTTATTAAAAAAATGAATAAGAAAGAGATTCTTGGGAAATCAAATAAAAATAGAGAAGAAAGAGATTTTTGAATTTTAAAAAAAAATAAATATGGGGAAGATAGAGGAAATTTTGAGAAAACAAAAATGGAGAATAGAGAGGGATTATAGGAATTTTTGAAAAAATAAATATGGAGAAGATAGAAGAATTCTTGAAATTTTTGGAGGATTTTTGAAATTTTTACCCAAAAAGAAAAAAGAAAAAATGAAAAAGAGAGTATTTTATATTATTTTATGCATTTAAATTATTATATTAGGTATATAATCTTTTTTTAATATTTGATTAGAATAGATATTTTAGAAAAGTAAAAGTTGTACAAAATATAATTAAAAAAATAAGATTTTTAAATAATTTATATTTATGTAATTTTATTAAATAAGTTGTAATTTTTATAACTATAATTTTAAAAAATGATATTTATGTAAAAAATTCTATTAATTAATCAATGCGGATCACATGGATTAATCCTTTTTCAAATAATGTAATTACCAATTGAAACCTTGATAGTTGATAGTACTATCAACATATTTCCGCCACATATATATAGGCTTGAGAATGGCTAATGATGCCTCCATAAAGTCATCTACGTGTTGGAATCCACTTTGGTAAGTTTCTTGAGTCACCTTTGTGGAAAAAGAACTTGGTGCTTTCACTTGCAATTTTGACATATGTATAATGATTTCTCCGATAAATAATAAATAAAAAATAAAAATAAGATTGAAAGGTTAAACTCGAAATTCAAATTGAGAGAAAAATTTATTTAAATCATAGGGCGCATGGAGACAATTAGTGAATTGACATGTAACTACAATCATAACCTGTATATGCTTTAATTACGTAACTGTGTGTATATATATATACTAAAATTGTTCGACCATAAACCTAACTCAAATGTACTTGGCGTGAACATTTCTATCTATAGGCAACATTGTCACTTGTCAGTAAGTCAGTTGCACAAACACACCTAAAAAAAAAAAAAAGCAAGGTTGGTGTTGCTGAACATATGCACCAGCGAAGAATCTAGGTGAACCGAAAAACCATGCATTTAATTGTAGATAAAATTTCTTAACAAATTCTCCTTGCGTTTGGAATCTGCTTCAATTTAGTTGGTCATCAGTCAATTTCGATCCAATTCTTCTAATAGATAGGATAAGAGTCTGTTTTTTAAGTAATTATTTATTTATCATAAATACTACCATCTTCTTAGATGAGACATGTTAAGAACCTAATTCTTATATAATACTAGTAAATTTAATCACACTTCGTGCAGATTAGTTAGATTTTTGAATGTTAAAACTTTTTAATTTTTTTCTAAGTTTTCAAATATTTGCACATTTTAACTAATTATATTATTCACTATTAATTTCTTATATGTATTTTTCTATGAGTTTTTGCCACTTAAGTATTTTCAGTCTTCTAAAATAATTAATTTTTATATAACATATTTTAAGTGAAATGACAATTTTATTTTTCTGTAAAAGAAGGTAGAGAACGAATAAAAATTCAATAAAACTTCATTTCTTTCCGTGCATATTTTTAACAAATTTTAAAACTCAATTATACTTTTATATATTTAATACAAATCTAGTTATATGAATCTCGTATGCACTTTTTATCTTATTTTATTCTCTTTAATATTTTTCTTTTCTCTGTCTTTCCCTCCTTACTTTCTTATCTGTTTATTTTCTTTAAACAATATCAAATTTCATATATTTTTCTTCTTCTTCTAACTCCCCAATAAAGATAACTAATCAACATATAATATTTTTAAATTTTAATATAAAGTATAATAAAATACTAGATATCACACACAAACATGCATGTTATATATGAAATATGAATAAGTATAGATATTGTTATGCATTAATTATTTAATTTGAGTAATAATTATAAAAAGAATCTTTAGTTGGAATATGAAAAGATTAAATAGTTTAATTGAAGAATAAATTATTAGCAATATAAAAATTAAGAACCAACACAATATTATATATTGATTTAATAATTTTTTACCATCAAACTTAACAAATTTTCTTTAAATCTCTATATTAATTAGATGTCTATATCTTTGTATTGATAGTCATATTTTTCTTTTTTAAAAAAATTATTTTACTATGTGTTTTGATTCTTTTCATTATTATTATTCTCCCAACATAATTACTAAAATATATAGCGAAGTCGTATTTACGTTTCCTACAATTTAATATTTTTCATAAATAATATTAATTGATCTTAAATAATTTAAAACTTCGAAAATCTTAAAAATAAAATGGGAAAAGCAAAAATTACTTTTCATAAAATTTAAGATAATTGTAAAAATTAAGATAAAGACAACAAAAGTAAAACGTGTTATAAACATATTTGTGTTATAGTGAAATGTCTATAAAAATATTTGTATTGTAGTGGATACATGTGTTTATATCATTGTGAAAGTCTATCTTTAGGAGAAAAGTTAGGAGAAATTATCCCTATAAATAGAGGGGTGCTCCTTCATTGTATTTCATCCGATCAAGAGAAATAAGAACTTCTCTCCTTCTCTCTTTCTCTTCAATATTCTTGTTCTTTCTTTATTATTTCATAACACGTTATCAGCACGAGTCTCTGTCTTGAGCACTCACTTTGAAAGATCTGAGGTAAGAAAAATTAAAATTTCTTTTTCGAAAGATATATTATTTAACCACAGGAGGGGATATTTCTTTGGTGATACCGTTGCTCTACAACTCTGACTCAAAATTTGAAGGCCAAGATATTATTATTTTTTTTCTTTTAATATGACCAACCTTACGAAACTTGATTTCGTTGCCCTTCAAAGTTCGTGCAAGAACTACCTTTCATGGGTGTTGGATGCTGAAATCCATATGGATGCAATGGGTCTTGGAGACACCATTAAAAGTGAAAACAAAGCATCAAAAATCCATATGGATGCAATGGGTCTTGGAGACACCATTAAAAGTGAAAACAAAGCATCAAATCAAGATCGTGCTAAGGCTATGATATTCTTGCGTCATCATCTTGACGAAATTCTTAAAATTGAATATCTCATGATTAAGGATCCACTTGTTTTGTGGAATAGCCTAAAAGAAAGGTATGACCACCTAAAGATGGTCATCCACCCAAAGGCACGATATGATGGGATCCATCAAGACTATAAGTCTGTTCATGAGTATAGCTCACCAACATTCAAAATTGTTTCTAAGTTGAAACTATGTGGAGAAACTATTAATGATGTTGATATGATTGAATATGTGGTAGTATACAAAATTAATTGAGAGCTCCGGAAGAGCTAATGTATTACTACCTGAAGGAATGAAATTGTTGTAGTAAGTCTCAAAAGGAAATTTATAAGTTTCAAGGACATTGAAAAAAAAATTGAGACTATAAATTATGGGAAGATCTAATATCTTCATGCTACTACAATTAAAACGGGTTATAAATATTTATGTAAAAGATTACCAGCCGTTTTTTTTTTATTTGTAGTACATAAATATGAGTATGATGATGAAATTACATATGAAAGTAAACTAGAAGTTTACTGAATAAGTTGGCATAACTGGTTGGCCATCCCGGTTCAAATGTGATGCAAAAATAATTGAGAATTCACGTGGCTATATATTGAAAAAATAAAAGATTTTTCAAGAATTCTCTTGTATTCTTTGTTCTCGTGATAAAATGATCTTGATCAGCTAAGATTGGAATTATATTCCTTGAAATTTTGAAACTTATAAAATCACTGTTCATAAAATTTAAGATAATTGTAAAAATTAAGATAAAGACAACAAAAAAATAAAACTATATTTTTTACAAATTAATGACATTAAAAGACAACAAGAATTGCTTATTTTTTCTAAAAAACTCACATCATTAAATTTTATATGTAACTGCTTTTCTCTTTCTTATTAACTTTTAATTACTTTCTCTCTGATGTTTTAACCTCTTAAAGTTGGTTCAAAATAATTAATATTTCACAAAATCAAGAAGATATTCAATTTGTTTTCCCAAATTTGCCAACATTTTTAATCTCGTTATGTCTGTTGTGGAAATTTGAGCTATTTTCCACCAATAGCAAAACTAATAATGGCTAACAATGATAAATAAGAAGCAGAAAAGAAAATAAAGAGAATACCAAGATTTGACGAGGTTCGGCCAATTATGCCTAAGTCCCCGGACACCACTACAAATATATTTCTCTGTTCTGATTACAAGAGAGAAAATAAACTAAGCCTCTAGAAGAGTTAGAAGGCTTCAAGTTTGGTGTGATAAAACCAAAAGGGGGAGGCTTCCTTTTATAGTCTAAGGTTGCCTCCCTATTTCTACTCATCTTCCAATGTGGGACTTTGAGCCAAAAAACAACAAATCTCCACCTTGGCAAAAAGTCCCAAAAGTTACAAAATCTTCTCTCACAACTATCTCTAGTAGTGTCTTCAAATGCACCTATGGTGCTACCCATGTGCAATCTTCACAATATTGATCAAATTCATACAATGTTGAAATTTGATCGATGTCACTATCTTGGTCATCATATCTGCAGGATTTTCAGCTGTCTGGATCTTCTGAAGTAGTATTTCACCTTCTTCCAGAATCTCCCTTACAAAGTGATATCGAACATCTATATGCTTCGTTCGTGCGTGATAGACTTGGTTCTTTGCTAAACAAATAGCACTCTGACTGTCACAATGCACCTTGACGTGCTTTTGACCAACTCCCAAATCCTTCAGCAACCCTTGAAGCCAAATAGCCTCCTTAACAGCTTCGGTAACAGCCATATACTCTGCCTCTGTAGTAGACAAAGCGATTGTTGACTGCAAAGTAGACTTCCAACTAACCGGTGCCTTTGTAAGTGTAAACACATAACCGGTAGTTGATCTTCGTTTGTCCAAATCACCGGCATAGTCGGAATCACAATATCCAACTACATATTGACCAATCTTTTTATCCTGCTCAAATAATAACCCAACATCCACGGTGCTCTGAATATACCGTAGAATCCATTTGACAGCTTGCCAATGTCCTTTACCAGGATCATGCATATACCTGCTCACAACCCCAACTGCTTGTGAAATGTCAGGTCTTGTACACACCATAGCATACATCAAGCTACCAACAGCATTTGCATAAGGAATCTTTGCCATATATTCTCGTTCAGCATCATTCTTCGGAGATAAATCAGCACTAAGTTTCATATGAGGAGCAAGTGGGGTACTCACAGATTTTGACTTGTCATTGATGCCAAAACATTGCAGCACCTTTCTCAGATATTGCTTCTGAGTTAGACGAAGTTGCCCCAATTGTCTGTCTCTATTTATCTCCATGCCGAGAATCTTCTTAGCTTCCCCTAAATCTTTCATCTCAAATTCTTGCTTTAGTTTAGCTTTCAGCTTGTCAATTTCTCCAGAATTCCTTGAAGCTATCAACATATCATCAACATAAAGAAGAAGATAGATGAAAGATCCATCTTGTAGCTTGCGCAAATACACACAATGATCGTATTTGCTTCTTGTGTACATCTGCCCCAACATAAACTTGTCAAATCGCTTGTACCACTGTCTTGGAGATTGCTTCAATCCGTACAATGATTTTTCAAGTTTGCATACCATATTTTCTTTCCCAGCAACCTTGAACCCTTCTGGCTGAGTCATATAGATTTCCTCCTCCAAGTCTCCATGTAAAAATGCAGTTTTTACATCAAGTTGAACTAGTTCCAAATCCAGTTGAGCTACCAAGGCCAATAAGATTCTGATAGAGGAATGTTTCACTACTGGAGAAAAAACTTCATTATAGTCAATTCCCTCCATCTGAGCATAGCCTTTAGCTACCAATCTCGCCTTGTAGCGAATGCTTTTCTTGTCAGGAAATCCTTCTTTCTTTGTATATATCCATTTGCATCTAATAGCCTTCTTTCCCTTCGGTAGACTTGCTAGCTTCCAAGTCTGATTCTTATGAAGAGACTGCATCTCTTCATTCATAGCATTCTTCCACTCTTCATCTTCGGAACTTTGAATTGCTTCTTGATAAGTGGTAGGAATACCATCATTCACTATTATAGATGCATGAGCCACCATATCACTAAATCGAGCAGGTTTGTGTCTTACCCGTTGTGGCTTCCTTAATGCAATAGGTTCTTCTTGCTGGTGAGGTCCTTGGGTTGGAACCTCTTCTTCATTTGACTCCTCTTCTGCCATAGGAGTTTCTCCATCTTTGAACAGAACTGGATTGATTCTCCTTTCAAACTCCACCTGTTGCGGAGCACTATTGATCTGTTGAATGTCATCCTTCTTCAACATGGAAGATTCATCAAAGGTAACATCTCTGCTAAGGATTATCTTCTTTGTTTCAAGACACCAGAGGCGGTATCCTTTAACACCAGTAGTGATCCCCATAAAGAGCGCTTTCTTGGCTCTCGGATCCAACTTCGATCCCTTCACATGATAGTATGCAGTGGAACCAAACACACGTAAGGAATCATAATCATTAACAGGTTTTCCAGACCAAACCTCTAAAGGAGTTTTACCACCAATAGCAGTTGATGGTAAACGATTAACAAGATGGCTTGCATATCTCACAGCCTCAGCCCAAAATTGTCTGTCCAACCCAGCATTAGACAGCATACACCAAACTTTCTCCAGCAATGTTCGGTTCATCCGTTCGGCCACCCCATTCTGTTGTGGTGTATGTCTAACTGTGAAGTGTCTCACAATACCTTCATCTTGACAAACTTTGTCAAACGGATCACTTCGATATTCACCTCCGTTGTCTGTTCTGAGGCGTTTGATCCTTTTGCCAGTCTGAGTTTCAATCATCTTTTTCCACTTAAGGAAACAATTTAACACTTCATCCTTTGACTTCATAGTGTACACCCACACTCTTCGTGAGAAATCATCAACAAAAGTAACATAATAGTGTTTTCCTCCCAAAGAAGTTGTCTTGGAAGGACCCCACACATCAGAGTGAACATAATCCAGAATACCTTTAGTATCATGGATTGCAGTGCCAAATTTCACTCTCTTCTGTTTTCCCATCACGCAATGCTCGCAGAAATTCAGCTTACAAGTTTTTTCATCTTTCAATAATCCTTGCTTTGCTAGAAGTTGCAAGGATTTTTCACTTGCATGCCCCAATCGCATATGCCACAACTTAGTTGCATCTGACCCTTCATCATCAAGAGTTGCAACTGCAGCTGTCCCAACAATTGTATTACCATCATATTAATACAAATTATTCTTCCGGGTGCCTTTAAGCATCACCAGAGCTCCAGAGACTATTTTCAAGACTCCATCTCGCATTGTCACCGTCAATCCTTTGGATTCTAGGACTCCCAAAGAGATGAGATTCTTCTTCATGTCAGGTACATACCTGACCTCTGTCAAAACTCTAGTTGATCCATCATGATTCTTTAAGTTGACTGAACCAATTCCTATTGTTTCACAAAATGTGTCGTTGCCCATGTAGACAACTCCACCGTCTATCTCTTTAAACTCAAAGAACCACTCCCGGATATGACAAATATGTTGGTTGCATGCTGAGTCAAACAACCACTTGTCAGATCGCCTTGTGGAGGTTGTAACAACCAGTGAAAGATCTGAATCTTCATCACTGTATTCAGCAGCACATGACTCTGCAACAGCTTTGCGTTTTTCAACTTTGCCCTTATTTTTCAATTTCGGGCAATCTTTCTTCCAGTGCCCCTTCTCTCTACAAAAGGCACATTCATCTTTACTCGGTCTGCCTCTTGACTGAGATTTCCCTCTTCTTCCTTTCTTCTGGTTTTGTGGTCTGCCTCTAGCTACCAGTGCTTCTGCAACCACCTCTGCATGCTTGCTTTCCTCCCTGTCTTTTTTCCTCAATTCATAACTATATAGAGTACTACATACTTCACTGAGGGAAACTTGGTCTTTCCCATGAAGTAACATAGCTTCTATAAATTCATACTCTTCAGGAAGTGAAAACAGCAACATCAATGCCAGATCTCCATCTTTGAAAGTTTCATCAAGGTTCCTCAAATCAGCTACTGCCTTGTTAAAAGCAGTAATATGATCATTCATGGTGGTACCCGGTTGATAACTAAACCGGAATAACTTCTTCTTCATGAAGTGCTTATTGTGACCGCTCTTCTTCAAGAATTTCTCCTCCAATGCCTTCCATAGCTTACTTGCAGAAGTTTCCTTTGAGAATGAATATTTCTGCTCTCTTGAAAGGCATGAGCGAATAGTACCACACGCCAACCGATTGATGGTCTTCCATTCTTTTTCTTCAATTTCTTCTGGTTTCTCTTCTTCAATAGCAATGTCTAGACCTTGCTGGAAAAGCGCGTCTAGAACTTCACCTTGCCACATCCCGAAATGACCCGTACCGTCAAAAATCTCCACCGCAAATCTTGCATTTGGCACCGCAAATCTCGTCAAAATTGACGACGAAGATGCTGCCGAAGTTGATGTAGTGGAAACTGTGGCTCTCGAAGTCTGCTCATTATTATCAGCCATTTTTGCTCTAAAGTGAAAAATTACCAGTAATAATTTAGCCAAAAAAAATGCACCAGGAAAATTCCCAGGAAAAACTGGAGGGGTCACACGGTCCCACTTAAAAACCAGTTTCCTTAGACAGAACTTCCCTAGACATGCACTTAATTAGACAATATATTACTTAGCAATTTTAACACAAATTTACAAAAAAATAATCTCAAGAAATTTTTTCTGATGTGGAGGATCAGTTAAAACCGCAACCACAGAGCATACTAAAATTTCAAGAGAAATTACAACCAAAAGCTCTGATACCAATTGTTGTGGAAATTTGAGCTATTTTCCACCAATAGCAAAACTAATAATGGCTAACAATGATAAATAAGAAGCAGAAAAGAAAATAAAGAGAATACCAAGATTTGACGAGGTTCGGCCAATTATGCCTAAGTCCCCGGACACCACTACAAATATATTTCTCTGTTCTGATTACAAGAGAGAAAATAAACTAAGCCTCTAGAAGAGTTAGAAGGCTTCAAGTTTGGTGTGATAAAACCAAAAGGGGGAGGCTTCCTTTTATAGTCTAAGGTTGCCTCCCTATTTCTACTCATCTTCCAATGTGGGACTTTGAGCCAAAAAACAACAATGTCAACCTAAAAAAAAAAAATCACAATTAAGGGTATTTTAGCCAAGATCCTTCTTAATTTTTACAAGTGAATTTCTTAATCCATGTATCCAAATCTAAAATATCAGTTATTTTAAACCGGAGAGGATATGAGATTTTATTTGCATGGTCAGCCCAATCATATTCTTCCACAAAATCAGTAGCAATTTTCTATTAGTAAAGATGTAACGCAGGGAAGTTGGTAGTATCTTATATATAATGAAAATCAAATGATGCATCTTTATTGAAGATCGATCTCCAGAATATTGTAACAAGTTGATTGATCCTTTAAGGTGTTTCCTCAAAATTTATGATCAATATATAACATCTATATAAACTGCCTTTATTAACTATCCAAATTAAATTAAAACAGCTTTGACATTGCCAAATTTAGGTAATGATTATTAGTTAGACACTAATAATTTAGAGATTTATATAGCCATTCTTGATCATCCACTCCAAACTCCAATGACTGTTCACATTTTTTAATGTCCAATAAGCCCAACCAAATGTTGCACGTCCAAACACTTCCAATTGAGCCTTAGCAAACTTTTGGTAATCCTCCTTTGTTGCATCTCTAACTTGCCATTCAGCAACCCATTCCCCTGAAATATATACATATATATATCCAAAGTATATTAATTCTCATTTATAATATACATATAATAATTCTTTCAAGAGATAAATTAAATCCGTGATTTTTATATCAAAAGATTGACAACAAATTAACATTCATACATTAAAAATATAACCCTACAAAGATATCTCCTGAATTTTGTATTACGTATTGAATATCTCCTTTGAGATTGACCATGTTACTAAGAACATTTATAATGGGCCATAATAATGAATGAACCCAAAAACTTTGTCAGAAATGTAATATACTTACTTATGATTAGGGTTTGTCAAATGTACAGGTTGAATATATTAAAAATGAATTGAGTTAATAAATGGAGGGGTCGTTAATTTATTCAAAGATTACTTGGACGGAAATAGATTGGATCAGCTAAACAATGGACCATAGTCCAATCTGCCTAACTTCTAGAAGAATTAATTCGAATAGCTGTCCACTCAACCACATAAACTTAAAAAAACCTACAGATGTATAATATATATGAAATTCATATATAATATAAGTATAATCATGTATAATTTATGTAACCGACTAGGATAAGTAAAAATCTAGCCGGCTATTTATGTAATGATCCCAACTTTAACTTTTACCGAATTTTTTTTTCTTCTTATAATTTTATGATTTTATCTAATAAAATTTTTACTTTATTATGACTATATATAGCATTTTGACAAGATTTCTCATGGATTAATTTGAAATACATGTCAAACTAACTTTTAATTAGGCTGAATTAAAGAGCTCAAATTAAACTGAATTAATAAATGTACGGATCATTAACCATCCAACTTTAATGAATTGGATGTGTTATGTTTTGATGGGCTAATTTTCTGAACCCCTCCCAACTTATGAAGAGCTGTGCTGCAACTTTAGATTACAGTTAAAGAAAATTAGGATACTCAATTGACAGAGGAAGGGAAGGGACTATATATATAAAAGAAAAAAAAAAAGAAAAGAAAACATACCAACAAAAGTGAGAGGACCATTAGATTGGGTAATGGTGTTGAGTTGAGCAGAACGGTTGGTGTTGACAAAATCAATATTTTGCTGGACAGACATGTTGTTGAACATGTCAGAGAAAAGGTTGTAGTAATGAACATCAATAACAGATCCCTTTAATCCACTGGCAAATGACAAAAGCTCTGTCGGATCAACAGGTCCTAATCTGTTGGACATCACCACATATGCTGTCGATGAATGTTTGCGCACTGCATTGTATCCACCTTCATAGTACTTTTGTACCATGTCAAATGTAACTTCTGGAGCTAGTGGTTCATTGATTAATTCCACTGCATAAAGGCTTGGATTCTTCGCATACCTAATTAATTTTAAAAAATAAATAATAAATAATGATTTTATTCTAATGAATTTAATTAACTTTATACCTAGACACCGTAAAAGAAATTTCATATATCAATTGATTCCTCATTCTTCCATTACTCAAGTCGTCTAGAAATTGGATTCCAAAATTTGGTCATGGAGGGATTTAGTTTGTTTTAAACGAAACATATAGGATAGATTGTTGCCCGTTTAATTAGTCATTGAGGTGTTGTAAATGTTCCAATTATGATTCATTTAAAAGCTGGAAAGAAAGTTGCTCTTTCTAGTCTCTGGGCGATGGACCTGGCAAAATATAAAGAATTAACTTACGAAATAATGTGTCGACTTTTTTCTTTATTTTTTTTTAAAACAGACTAAATTAGACCAATTTCAAATATACTCCATCCCTCAAATAATAGTAACTATATGTGACTGTAAAAAGTATTCTCATTAGTAACAGAAAGATCAGACAATACACATCTTATAACATGTTAAAGTACATCAATAATATTGTCTTCGACCTAATTTGTGTGATATATTGGATATGAAATTTAAGAAATATGGAAAGATTGTAATATTCTAAAACTATCTTTAAATAAATGAACTTTTAAATAGAAGAGTACATCATTATTGATTTTTTGTCAAATAAATGAGACCCAACAGGCAGACTAAAAAAAAATGTGTCACCTAAACTGCGAGAGAGAAAGTATTAAATCCTATTGATTTTACCTGGCAGTTAAGAAGTCAATTACTGCAATTGTCTGTTGAATGGTGTCATCGGTTTTGCCCCATTCTATAGTACCATCTCTGTTGGCACTGTGCTCCCAAGGATTTTGGGAACCAGGTGCAGCATGTAGATCTATTATTACTTTAAGTCCGTATTTCCTGCAAAAATTTCAAACTTTCCATTAAAACCCAATATAGCATCAAGCGTACCAGCTCATTATGAACTTATCACGTGAATAATTCATTTATTGTCCGTGTAATTTAACATGTTATAGAAAGTTGTCTGCCTTATTTTTATTTAGGTAACTTGTTCTGCTTAACATGGACAATTACAACAATAACATATCCAATGTAATCCTACAAGGTGAGAGTTTGGAGAGTTAGACCGGACCTTATCCCTATCTCAGAGACAGAAAGACTGTTTTTGATAAACTCTCGGTGCTTAATATAGACAATTACCGAATAAAAATATCAGAAGTTTAACCTTGACAAACTAAACTTTAAGCAAAAATGTCGGAAATTTGTTGTTAAATTTCAAACACAACTTTTGCAACTTTGTCCATGTATACTTGAAGTTGATCCAAAGTGACCAAATTTTCCAGTTTTAAATATTGTGGCTATAACTTAAATAATGATCCTAAAATCGGTTACCCCCCTCCCAAAAAACAAAAAAGAAAAAGGTTGGCATGTATACCTGGCCCAGAGAAAGGCATTGTCTAAGGTTTGCAAAGAGCCTCCAACATAGGGCTTTGGAGGTGTTGGGTCACTTGCAATCCACCATCCAATTGGAATTCTTACTGCATTCAGTCCATTGCTTGCTATGAATTTGAAGTCTTCTTCCACTATAAATGTATTCCAGTGTTCCTGTGTGATATCAATATATGTTTCTTTTTTCATATTTAAATACAAATTATAAATACATATATATATATATATATATATATATAAACGTGTCAGATTTAATGTACATACTCTCATAACTTGTGGTGCCATGATTGGACCATATCCATTAGTTACTTGAAATTCTCCTTCAAGTCTTCCACTAGTTTGCATGATGAAAACAGAGGGATCATCATCACCCCATCCCCCATTTCCTCCATTATAATCAGCTGTCACAAGTTCCTCTGTTTTTACCTGCAAATTAATATAATTATAGTAGTATTTACTTTCCTAGGCTAGAGAATATACACTAATTTTTAATGCATGCTTAAATTAAAAGTTCATAATTAATTACTCAATGGTCATCATTAAGGGGTGGATATTCAGTTTTTTACTTTAGGTGTATTTTTCATGTGTAGTTTAAATTACTATTCTCCACTTGTAAAAGGAGAAAAGTTGCCTCCTATCATCAACAAGAATAGACATGACATAAATGCATAAATTTGTAACCTTTGGAATAATACAATAGTAGCAGCACTGACTTTTAGTGAATGAAGTCCACTAACTTTAATTATCATATGGACCTGTGAAAGCATTTTTTTGGTCCTAAGTGAGCCCCTACCACAGCTGCTTTGGAAAAATTGGTTCTACATTTGGTTTTGTTGAATTTAATTTTGAATGAATTAGTAGTTTCTAAGAAATATGTTATAAAGAATATGATTAAAAACCTTAAAATATTGGACTCACTTTGTAAGGTCAAATGGAGAGAAATGTTGGGCTTGTGGAGGCCTGATTAATTAGGCTCGTTAGAAGCCCTAATAACCCTAATCTATTTCTATAAATAGATAGTTTGTACTTATAATCTATACACCACAAGAGAGAGAGTAATAAAATTCCTCCTAGTTGCAGTTGTGGACTAGGTCGTGAGACCGAACCACGTAAATTCTTGTGTGTCGTTTGTGTTCTGTTTTTCTCTATTTTCTCGCAGTTAATTTGTGTGTGTGTGTTTATTGTTGTTATTCCGTTGTCCCAACAATTGGTATCAGAGCGAGGTTATACACACGAAAAAAATTAGCGAGAAGACCAAAAAAAAAAAAAAAAAAAATTTTGGAGAAAGGGAGAGAGCAGCAGCAGCGCAACCCAGATCAAGCAGCCGTCGCTGCTGCCAGTTGCGAACCAGTCCGACCGAAAGAAAAAAAAACCAATTTTTTTTCAGATCGAGCAAGAAAAAAAAAATAAAACAGAAACCAGTCGTGCAGGTCTCCGTTCAGCCGTTCAATCGTACCGTCGCCATCACGAGCAGCAGATCTGAACAGCCTCGAGCGCGCAGCACCGGAGAAAGAGAAACTCGCAGTCGCCGGCAGGTACTGTTCACCGGCAGAAAGTTTTTCAATTGGTTTTTTTTTGTTGTTGTTGGTCCGAGTTGCTTTGTTGGTGCGTATTGGTTTTGTCATTGAATTTCTGACGAAGTTACCAAGATCTGAGATCAGTTGTACCGGGTACCTCATCTAGTCGTTTGAGATGGCAGAAGATGGGAAGTATCGAGTTGAAAAGTTTGATAGTGCAGATTTCAGTTGGTGGAAAATGCAAATTGAGGATTTGCTGGTTCAGAAGGAGTTAGACATGGTATTGGGTGACAAGCCAGAAAAGATGTCTGATGCAGAGTGGGCAGGTTTGGATCGGAAAGCCATGGCGGTTATCCGACTCTCGTTGACCAAGAATGTTGCGTTTAACATTCTGAAGGAGAAGACGGCGAAAGGTGTCATGGAAGCGCTGTCTAACATGTACGAGAAGCCATCTGCAGCAAACAAGGTCTTTCTGATTAGAGAATTGGTGAACACAAAAATGAAGGAAGGCAGTTTAGTTACCGAGCACATAAATACAATGAATTCAATCTTAGCCAGACTTACGTCAGTGGGCATTAAGTTCGATGATGAAGTTCAAGCCTTACTACTGCTATCATCATTACCTGACAGTTGGTCCGGAACGGTTACAGCAGTTACCAGTTCAGCGGGACCCGATGGATTCACTTTTGAGAAGATTCGTGATCTCATTCTAGGCGAGGATGTCAGAAGAAGGAGTTCTGGGGAATCATCGAGTGAATTGCTAAATGTCAGCAGAGGAAGGAGAAATAGCAGAGGTAGTGGGAGCAGGAACAGAAGAAGGAGTCAGTCGAAGACTCAGGATCGCTCAGATGTAACGTGTTGGACGTGCAAGGAGGTGGGGCATTTCAGGAATCAATGCCCGAATAATAAACAAGTTAACATTGCAGGAGACTATGCTCATAATGATCTCTTGATATGTAGCGTGGAGAGCAGTGTGGACTCCTGGGTCATTGATTCTGGTGCTTCATTTCATGCTACCCACAGCAGTGAAGCATTGCAGAATCTGAAAGAAGGGGATTTTGGAAAGGTAAGACTAGCAAACAATAAAGTTCTTGATGTAACGGGCATGGGTGACATGATTCTGAAAACTTCAGTCGGTTCGTGGACTTTAAAGGATGTCCGAGTGATTCCAAGCTTGAAGAAACGGTTGATTTCTGTTGGGCAGTTGGATGATGAGGGACACGATGTTAAGTTCGGAAACGGGCAGGGGAAGGTGATAAAGGGGAACTTGGTCATAGCTCGAGGAAAGAAACGGAGTTCGCTGTATATGGTCTATTTACCATCTGAGGGAGTGACTGTCCCAGATCAGAAGAGAAACAAAATCCGGTTCACAGAGTCTCGTGGGCATAAGAAGGTTCGTTTTGCAGGAGATAAACCCAGAGCCACAGGTCAGATTCAGGTTGAACGTGCTTGGAAAGGTTCAGGTAAACCAGTCAGGGGTTCTCGTGGCAGTGGGAGCATCGACAGTCAGCCAGTTAAAACTTCAGCCAGAGTTACCAGACAGTGGGTTAAGAGAACCAGTGTTCCAGCTGTCAAAGTCTCTCCGGATGATTACCTGCTAACTATGGAGAGTGTTGTTTGTTCTCAGAGTATCCCAGGATTCGGCAGTTCGTGCAAGTGGGAGTCGGTAGGGACAGAGGGCGAGTCAGGGGCAGTTTTAGCCGTGACTGATGTTGGAGCTTGGGGAAGCTTCAACAGGCCTTCAGGTTAACTGATGAAAAGGCCGCTGCAACCAGGAAGATGAGGAGGAGATTACTAGACGTACAAGTGCTCACAATGGATGGCAGTTGAAGATTATCATGCCTCCAAGTGGGAGATTGTTGGGCTTGTGGAGGCCTGATTAATTAGGCCCGTTAGAAACCCTAATAACCCTAATCTATTTCTATAAATAGATAGCTTGTACTTGTAATCTATACACCACAAGAGAGAGAGTAATAAAATTCCTCCTAGTTGCAGTTGTGGACTAGGTCGTGAGACCGAACCACGTAAATTCTTGTGTGTCATTTGTGTTCCGTTTTTCTCTATTTTCTCGCAGTTAATTTATGTATGTGTGTTTATTGTTGTTATTCCGTTGTCCCAACAAGAAACATTGGCTAAACATCATAATTTACTAATTATTCCCACAGTGCTGAAAAGTAAAAGATTCATTTCTCTTTTAGCTGTGTGGGTGGACCTCAAAGAGGTCAACATATAAAAAGAAAGAAAAGAAGGATGGACGTGTAACCATATGATCCAAACAGTACCATGGTAAATATGCTAACTAACTTGTTAACTTATAATATGATAGTATAGCAAAAAATCTGTATAGTGTCTATGTATATATGTATGTCATCTGTTTGAATATATAATTTTTTACTTAATCATATTTAATTAAATATCTTATATAACCAGAGTAAGTTACATTTGCCTAATCAAACATGATTGTATATTTCAAGATTAAATTTCAAAAGAACTCACCTGTAAGAAGAAACCATTTGTTGATTTTATCCGAACACGGCTTGGATCATCAGAATTTCTCACAATCTCAAAAGTCTCTGTAAATCCAGGTTTGTTTTCCAGTGCTACCACATTTCCACTTCCATCTACTCCCACAAATTCTTTGTTAAACACCCTAAAGTTAAAACTTGTGCTGTTTATCCTCCAAATCTGCAGGATTTTGAGTTTACGAGCTCTGAATTTTGTTGAAAAAAACCGTAGCTTAATGAATTCTGAATAAACTATTTATACATATTAAGTGAATTTTTTAAACACAAATATAAAATTTGATAAAAATTACTGAATTATGCAAAATCCGATAACAAAACTATAGCTCCACCCTTAAAGGGTGTGGCCTAATGATTCCATCAGCATTTAAATCTCATTAGATCGAGAGGAAAAACTGCAAAAATGATTTTTTCTAATTGGTGTACAGACCAAGTTACCGGAGGTGGAAAATATCACAGGCACTCGATATAGTGTTAAGGTGCACGCTAATTAACTCGAACATCGTCATTAATAAAAATGAAAAAAAACTATCTCTTGATAATTTTGAAAGCTGCAAATTAAAGGGTACCTACTTTGAATGTTTCCCATCCAGAAGCAGATGTTCTGTTAGCAACAATAATTGTTCCTCCTCCTAACTCAGCACACAAATACTTCCCCACCGTTACTGATTTGAATTGCAATCCAGTTCCATCCTTATCAATGGCCATATTTTATCACGTCGTCAAATTCTAAATTAAATTAGATTAAATCAAATACGAAAAATGAATTTGTAGAAATTAACGTACCAGAAAATCTTTATTGGGGATGTCATCAAAAAGAGAAGGTTTAATCCATCCTTCAGTAAGAAGCCAGCCACCAAGATTAACAGCTCTAACTCTGAAATTAGGAATGGTTCTTCCATATGAAAAATTAAATATGCAACAATAAGAAATGATGAAGACAACAAGTAATTTCCTTGCATATGATGAATAAGTTGCCATGTTTTTGAGTTGCATGTGATAGATATATCCTCTACTTGATAATAAATGCCCTTTATATAGAACCCAAAAAATGTTTGACCAAAATAATTTTTAAAATAAAAGAATGTAAGTATGTAACAAAATAGATACTAACATCTTGATTTTGGATCAATGATGAGCTGCTTATTCAACCTTTTGACTTTTTAAATTAGATCAGAATGATTTTATGATTATTTTCTTCTCTTTTGTATCTTTGCATGAGCACCTTCTCTAATCCTAAATTGATACTAACTTTGTCCTTTTAGTTATTGAATCAAATCAATTAACTTAAAGCAAATTAAATTTTATCAACTTCTTCACTCTTAATTACTAGCTTTATTTGTTGTAAAGCTAAAACAAACAAATAAATAAATAAATAAAAGATTTTTTTTTAAATAAAATCTGTTTGTCAGGACTTGAAGTGAAATCAGTTCTATTTTCAGGCAACCCCACCAATGCTTAAGGGCTAAAAAAAAAAGCAAGACATTTTAAATAATGTAATATTTGAAGTTCATTGATCTGACTAATTAGGGGCGGCAAATGGATGGTGTGGTTGTTATAAATCATACTTTTCTAACAACGCAAGGGAGACGGATAACTAGTCTAATATAATACAGCTATGATCGGGCAATAGCGCTGATAAGATTAGATGGAATGTATGAAGGATTTGGGGGATCAAAATGGGTTGAATTAACAAATGGATTATTGCTCAACTCCGTCCAAAAGTTGGTTGGACTAAAACGAGCTAAGTTAAGATGGCTAAACAATGAGTCATAACTTAATCCGTAAATTTTTACCAAGTTTTAATTAATTAATTTATTTTCTTGTTATTACATTTACTAAACCACACTAATAAAACTTTTCTTCTTTATAGTTATATATAACCATTTTATAATTATTTAAATAACGAAAAAGGGCCAAAAATGCCTTTAACGTATTAGAATGGTTTAAAAATGCCTTTTTTCACATATTGGTTCAAATTTGCCCCTCCTTCTAACTATTGGATAAAAAATGCTCTCAATGTGCAAAAATGAATTAAAAACGCTCTCTTTCCACCTATTGGATCAAATTTACCCCAAAATAGAGATCTTTTTTATATAGTATTCCAGTTATTTAATATTATTCATATAATAAATATGACTTTTCAATTTTTTTAAACTAGAAAATTTATTTATTTTTATTCGTTTTTTGCATATTATTTGTTTATTGAAAACATGTTAAAAAATTAACTTAACCCATAATTAATTTAACATTTTGGACGAAGAAACCAGTGGCGTAGCCACATATAATTCAGAGTGGTCAGTTGAACACCCTTCTTCAAAAAATTATACTTTATATATAGAAAATTATGTAAATATATAGATCACAATTTCTTTTTCATATATATTTATTAAATTTTGAACACCCTTAACAGAATTTCTGACTTCGCCACCAAAAAAAAACATGACTTTTCTTATCGGCATAAAAGAAAAATTACATAAATCATCATATAGTATATTCAATGTATCTAATATATATTTAGTTTATTCACATATATTACTAGTATATTGATATTATTAATTGGTACATACATATAATGTTTGAATTTTTGTTAATTTGATCCTAGCTGTGGGGGTTTTGGCTTTTGAAGATTTTGTTTCCTAAAATTAATCCCTTAATTATAACTTAATTTAACTTTTGAACTGATTTTCATTAAAAGAATAATTTGCTAAAAGTGTATTAAAATCTGCTAGCTTTAAGAAAAATGAAAAGAAGAATAATTATGTGAATAATATTAAATAATAGAGGTACTATACAAAAAAATCTGTAATTTTGGGGTAAATTTAATTTAATTTGTGGAAGGGGGACATTTTAAATTCATTTCTATTACGTTGAGGGCATTTTTGATCCAATAAGTAGAAGAAGGGGCAAATTTGATCCAAAAGGTGGAAGGAGGGTATTTTAAAATCATTTCTAATACGTTAGGGGCATTTTTGACTCTTTTCTGTTTAAATAATTTGAAAAAGTTTTCATGGGTCAGATTATGCTACATAAATGGTCCAAATTAATCGACTGTCAAATGAGCTGAATTTGGACTGGTCGAGATAGATTAAGTTACGTTAAAAAGTGTGCTATGGGTCAATTTGAATAAGAAATTACACCTTGAAATGTATAATTTTGAACATTTGACCATCACTTGTTCCATGAGCACGCTTTCAAACATTAAAATTTATTTGACTTAAAATTTTACCGTTAAAAAAAAAAAGTGGAATAAAAAGTTTAATACCAACCTTCTTTAAAGTCATTCTGATAAATCACTCAACTTTATCATACTAATTCAAATTCAAATTTAAAAATTATTAAAGAAATAAAATGCTTTCGACCAAAAACTTTTTCCTCGTAACATTTTTAACAGTTTGAACTTATAAAACCGTACATTTGAAACTTTCAATGCAGAAGAAGCTAAAAATTGCAAAAATTTTCCTTCATTTTCTTATTTAATTGATAGTTGGACTATTCAAAGGTTCAACTCCGACAAATCACCTTCTTCCCTTTCCCACTGAGGTCTCCCTCTGATTGGGGGTTTGACTTACATTAGCATCATATCTTATACTTCTGATATTGTCTTAAATTATTTATTATTTTAAAAAGTTAATATCTTAAAATATAAATAAAAATTAAAAAATTAAAATATCACTTAATTAATATTTAATTAATAAATATGTAAAAGAGAAATACGATACACAATTTGAAACTACGGAAGTATATAAATATTCTTTGCCTAGTTAAATCTTGCATAGTTTCAATTAAATAAATTCCTAATTACAAAAATAAGAAATGTGATTCATCTTCTCTGGCTTGCTTCCCCACTTTAATTTTCAGAAACTATAAAAAAAATAATAATTGGAAAAAATGAGGATCATTCGGTCAAGACTTCTAGAGATTTGACACTGCGTGCACTTCACCGTTACAGCTAAGATTGGCCATTATCAAATTAAATTATACATATTATTTTATATTCTTGAATTTAGTTTTTTATTTATTTAAAAATTTGATATTCAATATGTCTTGTGACGCGATAATTCAAAATTTCAATTTAAAGATAAAGCATATCTTATTAAAGATAAATTTATTTTTAGGATTCGAATTTAAATTTTTTAATTAAAATTAATGAGGTATTTATTACTCCGTCACATATTATTTGATTAAAAAATAAAAAATATTTACCATTCTATCATAATCGTTATTAATTTTTTTGAATTCAGTTTTGCCTAGTAGTAGAGTACGATTGTGTTTGTTGTTATTTTAACTTAATTTATGACAACATCATTTAAAGTTTGGCATGTGATAATGGTTTATATTCGTTAATTTAATACTCTATCAGTTTATTTTTACTTGTCACGTTTCACATTATAAAAATCAATTTGATTAATCTTTAAAATTAAAATAAACTAGAATAATTTAATATTTTAATATTAAATCATATAAAAAATATTATACATTATAATCCTTTTCATATTTATATAATAACAAATATATTTTAAAATATTAATAACTTTGGAAGAATAAAATATGAGAATGGACAAATAAATATTGGATATTGATTAAGTTTTTCTTACATTTGCGGCATAGTGCACAAGTTGCCGTGAATGGCACTTTAACGAAGTGCCTATGGCTGCGGATTAACTGATACATATCCTAAATTATGTTTTATTAATACTAAATTACGTGTTATATTTCCAATTAAAACATTGATAGATCCAAATTTTGCTTCGGCACAAACCAACTAGTACCCCATTTTCTAGAAGACAAATGTATGCCTACCTACCATGATGAGACTAATGCCCCAATGACAATCTTATGTGGTGCTCATTTCTAGTGGAGGAAAATTGAATCAAAATATTTATTAGGTAATTGAGGGAATTCTCAGATTTAACTTAATCACAGAAATTAATTTATTATGTGAAGATTATCCATATACATGAGGAGATTTTACACTATCTCACGTTCAAGACTGAATATGTGAAACGTGGATAATATAACATAGGAGTCCAACATTAAATAAATTAAAATTTAAAATGATATACATCTTTAGACTGATTCAACCTTAAAAGTTAGGTCATGAGAAGATCAACAACAAAAAAAAGAATCTCTTTTCCTCAAAACTATAAATCTGCACTAAATCTTTTTTTCTTTTTCAGTGCAAAGAGAGGAAAGGAAAGGAGAAGCGAACAATTTTGATCATTTTATTGACAAAATTTTAAATAAAATTATAAAGTTGCTTGGGAAGTTCAAATCTGATCGAGATTCGAACAACAATGGAAAAAGGAAGAAAATTAACTTTAAAAAAGAAGATGCTTTTTGCCCTTTATTAGAGTTACTACCATCTTCTTGATCATGCAAAACCAATAAGAAAATTTATTTAGAAGGTAAGTAACCTTCCAGGCAGTATAAAAATACGGGGAAAAAAAGACACATTTTGAGTTTGAAAAGAAGGTTAAGAGAATATGAACGGACTTCATAAAATATTATACACAAAATACATTCTTTCACCTAATTAACAAGTTCCAAATTAAAGTTTTCTGTTTAAAATGAATCTCGGAACAAACTAAAAAGTGAAATGAAATATCTACATGCGTTAGAAAGTGAACAAAGTAAGTCATATATAATTGTACATGATTGTGTATTGTTAGACTTTAATCTAACTATTAAAATACACGTGTAGATAAGCAAAATGCATGTATGGATGGTAAAGAAATGAATATAGGGCCTAACTCAATTTCAAAAAAATTAGTTCATGAGAAGAGAATTATCTAAGTCATATTAAAGAGATCACTTGTCCCTTAAACCACCTATGTAGGACTCTTACCCCTTTTCCCTCTCACGTCCATGACTCGATGTCTGGTGCATGAATAATTTAATATGGGGGCCGACATCGAAAAGTAAGAATTGAAATGGATCATGCTCTAATACCATATAAAAAAACCAATTTTAAGTCTAATTCAATTCTAAAATCTAGCTCAAAGAAAATAATAAAATTTGAAATTACCTTTGGCCATGATCTTATTATTATTATTCTTATTTTTTTTACAGCAATCAATCCTCCTATATTAATGCATAAATGATTTCAAAGAGTTAAATGATGCAGCAACATTAGTTACAATTCAACTATGGAAAATAGAAACCCAACTAACCTTATGTAATAAAGAAATAGAAAGCTTAACTAAATTGAGCGCTAGCATATCCTAAAATCTAAGAATACGTACAATATGTACGTATTTAAAGAAATTCATAAGCTTCAAATATCTTTACAAGTAATCTACATCTCCCATGAAACTACACTTCTTTTCACCGTCATATCCACCAAAGTTTTTGTATTAGACAAAATTTGCATCTTTGACCATATATTTTTCATAGTGTTTTCCAACGTTTCACGGGTTGTTAGTACTTCAACAGTAATGACTTTCCCAAGAAATTAAATTGAGATACCAAAAGTATGAAGCAAATGACCACAACTATCCATAGTCGGCATTCCAATACCCGTCATCTGTCTTCTCCTTTTATAAATTAGCATATCTGCAAATATAAAAACACTATCTTATACCACAATAATATTTTTATGATTAGTACGTTATAAGAATAATTCCCAATGGAAATCTTATTTTGTGGTACTTTCGAATAATAGTGAATTAAATGAAAATATTAATTAGATAACTGAGAAATAAAATGAAATTCAAATCTAACTCAACTAAAAATTAACATATATATGAGGAGACTCATTTTTAGATTTTCAAACGGCGTGGGACTTAAATGTAAAAAAAATGGATTTTAGGTCTAATCCAATTTTAAAAGCTAGCTCCTGAGAGAAGGATTGTCCAAGTCCATATAAGGAGATCGCCCATCTCATTAACCACCGATACGAAATTTTTTTCATTCTTCAACACCCCACCTCACGAGTCACGCTCAGAACTGGACATCTGGAGCATGGGCAATTTAATTTGGGGACCCAACATCGGGTGAGATTGACCCTGTTCTGATACCATGTAATGAAATAGATCTGAAGCCTATCTCAATCCCAAAAGCTAGCCCATAAGGGGAGGATTGCCAAAGTTCATATAAGGAGACTGCTCATCTCATTAACTATCGATGTGGTACTTTTTTAATTCTTCAACATTATTATCCCCTCAAGCATAAGATTGTAAATATGAAGTGTGGATAATATAAGATGGAGGTCCAATATCGGATAAATCAAGATTTGGGATGAATTGAGTTCTGATATCATGATAAAGAAAATAAATCAAGTACTTTTATTATTCACTCTCTTTAGTTAAAACTACACTATTTTTTTCGTTTCAATTTATGTGAAGTGTTTGACTAAACAATAGATTAAGAGAAAGAGAAGCAAAATTGAGCTGAAATCATCTCATAAAGGATAAAACAAAAATTTTAAAATTAAGTTATTACTAAATATTTAAAGCACGAAGCCTCATAGCAAAATGTTATTAACCTTTTTACCATTTAAAAATAGAGTTCACGACAAAATAGTTGTTTAATTATTTTTCTAATATTTAGGATTTTAAAATTAACTAAATTTTATGCATAACATTCTTCCTTATTTGAAATATGAAAAATATTAATAATTTATATTTACATATAATTCATACATTTAAGTGCTCATATAAATTACGAACGATTTTTTTACCTTTCAATCAAATGCTATTTATATAATATGTTTGTTCATTGAAACAACTGTTAGAACAAACTGGAAAAAAAAACCTACTAGATTAGATCAAACTCTCAAACATAATCATTTATCAATTTGATATTGATAATTCTCTTTCTAAATTCTTATATTGTTATACAAACACATCTTTTAAATATTATTTATGCTATTTTTATAAATTTATTTTTATTAATATGAGTAATACGCGCGAAACACATATACATACACGAATAAAATATAGTATTACGAGTCTATAAAATTATAATAAGTGCAAATAATGCAATGCAATGCACATGATCGGTCCTGCGGCAAGTCACACAAGCTCTCGCATGTCCACAAGGCAATTCACGTAATCACGGAGACAAAAGCAATAAATAAAGTAAATGTCCAGCCATATTGCATTTTTTTTCTGAGACGATTGACACACACAACACAAATAGTGGATATGCAGTGGTCTTCTGCGCCTATGTACTTGAAATTCTTATAGCAATGAAAGACTTATTTAATTTTAGAATGGAAGTCTGATTTTTTTTTCGTTTTCATTCCTTTGGAAAATTAGAAATAAAAGAAATCTTTGGGGAAAATGAAAGGCAATTGCATAATAGGGAAAATTACGTAGAGTCACAATTATAAAATTAATATTACGTGGTGGTTTTATATTTCTAACGTATGTATTTTAATATTTTTTGTATTTTTGATTGTACAGTGTATAATGTATTGTTATCATATCCAGGGGCGAAGCTACATTATATTGAGGGTGGTCATTCGAACACCCTTCGTTGAAAAATTATGTCGAGAATAAAGAAAAAATATATATATTTTGTATATATATTTACTATTGAACATCTTGGCATAACTAAGCATTATAGCTCAACCGCAAAAGGTCTTCCAATATATATTCAATATTAAAGAATAATTGCTTTATTTTTTTTCTAAAACTGCGAATACAATATATATATACATACTAAATAAGTATAGTCCGTGTATAACACGGGCCCAACATATGAAAAGTTTTAAAATTTAATTTTGAATCAATTTTTTAAATTTTTTTAGAGAAAGATGACAGTCATAAGTTTCTTATGCATTTTTTTAAATTACTATACTCCAGCAAGTTTAAAAGATTTTCTTCTTTGATAGAAAGGTTTGTTGTCCTAATCTTTTATCTCATTTTAACATTAATTAATTTACTTTTTATTTTAATTCAATGTAAATTTTAATTATTTTTTTCTTTATATTTCAATTGTAATCTAAATAAATTTATCATTGATTCGTCATTTTTTTATACATAACTTTAGTAAAACTTTAATTATCATTTTTTTATCTGCTCTTATATAAAAATATTCAACATCTTATAATAGAAAAAATATGTTAGAAAATTAAATCACATTATGTATTTTAATATTGAATAAATAATTGGCTTTTATTATTATGAAAAAGTATGTGAGACAATTATATTATATAACTTTTTTAAATTAAAGTAAAAGAGGCTTTTTAAGTTTTGAGTATTTAATTACTGAAATTCTATAAAATATTATTTTAAAATAATATGATTTTTTTTTAAAAAAAAGAGATAACTTAACTAAAATGTCATTTTTCCAAAATAGAACTGCTTATGGCGTTTAATACTTTAGATGCATTTTTCTTACAAAAAAATTAGTCTATACTTATTTATTTTTTAAAATTACATAAGTTATTTTCATTATAACTTTCTATTTTTACATCTTATTTTGACATATGAATAATATGTTTTGTTTATACTTATAGCATCATTATTGAACATCATTTTCAATTTATGTTATATTTTATTAGTTTTATATTCTCAATAAATATTTCAAAATCATCTCATACATATCTAATATACATTTTATTAAAATATTGTATGACTCTGTACATTGTATTTATTAATATATATTATATTCATTTTTATACTAGCAATCATAATCGCTCCCGATTGAAATTATTTGCATTGAATATTTACGTCAAACTAATTAATATATGAAATTTATTTTTCATGTATACTTTTATCACTAAATCACAGTTAATAAATATACATTTTTGTTACACCCCGTAAATTCTTGACATTTAGATGGCCTATTCGCATGTTGGCTAAAGAATTTTAGAATGTCATACATGCTAGAAAAAGGCCCAGGGAAAGACTGGACAAGCGCCGCGTCAAACCATCGCACGAGGAGGCTGGGCAGACCCCCACCGCGATGGCCAACGTGCCATGGAGGGCTCACCTCTGCGATGGACAATGTGCCACGGAGGTGAGGTTCAGCCCTTAGTATATAAAGCCCCCACTTCGGCTTTTAGATAATAATTATCAATTTCTAGAGAACAAACCAGAAAAACAGAGGGCACGAGAGATTTTGATGAAATTCCTTTCGTTTACGCTATTAAACGCGGTCCAAACTTGAATTAATCTTGGGTAGTGAAGTATTAAGCTGCAGGGAGCATTCCTACTGAGTTAGTTTCGTGAAATTCGATCGGCGAATCGTCGCCCTACCGAGGTAAGGTAAGTGGAATTGCTCCAAATTAGTGTCAATATACTTCTAGCCCTAAAGTGAGTATTTCTCCCTTCTGGACTTCCAAGAAATAGCGAGTTTTCGGCTATTTTTTGATAAGTCAAAGTTTGGGCTATATATATATTCAAAGTAGTATTTTCTTCCAGAATATCGATGAATTTAGTTCTAATTGCTATGAATATGAATGCAGTTGGAATAAATAGCTGAAAATTAGTCGAGTTACGCCAGATACTCAGAAAGTTAACGGACAAGGTATGTGAAGCTAGTTTCTTTCGGCAAGTTAGTAATTCCAGTAGAGAAAACCAGTATAAATTCTAGTAGAAAATTTCAGAAACAGTACAACATGCCCAGTATGTAATTTAGTAAAGTACGTCAGGATATTATCATGTTTAGCCGAAACTTAGTAAAGCAATATAAGTTCCCGTAAAGTATTTCAGAAATAGAATAGTAGCTTAATATGAATTTTAGAAAGCATGGTAGAAATAGTAAATCATGTTTATCATGAAACTTAGTTATACAACATGATTCTCAGCAGAAATATTATATCTTGTTTCAGTATCAAATTTAGCACAGTATGACAGAAATTATATATATACCATTATCAGTTTCAACATGTATTGTATATATACACATTACTATCATTTACACATTACTATCATTAGTTTCGGCATGTATCGTATGCAGTTAGTATTTTCAGTTGAGACTTGACTGTATTGTTTTGGGTTGGATTACCTAGTATCCATGACCGCCCCAGGGTTAATAGCTGTATCGACTTGTCCGCCAGAGGGCGAGGATACGTTGCTCTACGGAGTGGCATACCATCCCCTAGGGGACGAAGATGGGATGCCAGTTTTTCCATATTTTGCTTTGGTCATCTTTTATACACCCCCGTCGAGTGGGTACGCTTGGGGTGTTGATTTCAGGAGTTCTCTGGACTCAGGTACAGTTATAGTCAGGGGCTCAGCGGGCCCAAGTGCATACATAGGGGACCGGCAGGATGCTTATAGTTACTATAGGAGATAGGATGACCGGGGTAGGGGTATAGATTGCGTGTTGGTTGTACCTTCCGGCTTTTGGGGCCAGGTAAGGTTTATGTGTGTTATGCTATGTTATGTTATGTTATGCTATATTATGCCATGTTATGTTAGTTATGAGTAGACAGACAGTAGAATGCTACGTTACCAGGTACGACTCCTACTCCTTTCAGCATAGTTGAGGACAGTCTTAAACTCATACTTTCAGTCAGTTATAGTCTATTTCTTTCTATTTCAGTTCTATCAGTTATATTGCTTGTCTTCAGTTATTTTCCAGTTGTTGCTTTGCATACTCATTACCAGCGGTACTGACGCCCGTTTTGGGGTGCTGCATTACTTGCCTGCAGGTACTAATAGACGAGGAGCCAATCCCTCGTAATTCCAGCCAGCACATAGAGTCATCAGCTCCTGCCATCCGGAGCTAGACAGCTAGAGGTTTATTCCTTTTCTTTTGTTGTACAGTATGGGTAGGCCGGGGCCCTGTCCCGACCATCTTATCAGTATTCTTAGAGGCTTGCAGATTATATATTCCCTGTGGTTAGCTGTACCGGTCATGTGAGGCCGTGTGCATGTTTTAGTTTATTTATGATGGTCGTGTGGGGCCTTATTCAGTGGTAGTGGTGACCTTGCTGGTCAGGTAGCAGTTTAGCACTTGTTTTCTTGATTCAGTTGTTCTGGGCAGCTGTTGTTTTCTTACAGGTGGCTATAGGCCTAGTCGGCCGGAGGCTGTATTTACAGTCGTTATATAGCCCGTCATTTTCTTGAATCCAAAGTTAGAACCAGCCTGGCACCAGAAGTGCTTAGGCTCAGCTAGTCCAGCAGTCCAGGTCCTAGTAGGGCAACAGGTGCCAGTCATGCCTCCTAAGGCAGGGCGTGACAAACTTGGTATTAGAGTAGGTCGTATCCCATGGAGTCTGCAAGCCGTGCTAAGTAGAGTCTTGCCTATGGATGTGTTGTGCACCACATACTATAGGCAGGAGGCTACAAGGCATAGTAGGATGGTTGCTTTTTATTCTTATTCAGTCGTGCTGTAGAGCAGTACAGTATAGGGTTGAGTCCCTAAAGCTTACTATATTCTTTGATTACAGATAAAATGTCGAACTAGAAACATCCTATCACAAGACGAAGATTGGACACCACAGCAGGGGAAGGCAGCAGCAGGATGCCTCACCCTCGTTTAGAATCAGCCCGATTAGAGGGCAATTACAGAGGCATCGTCCCAACCTTCTCAGCAGTCTACACCATATCAGGAGCCACTTGGGGTGGCACCACCTCCAGCAGTCCCTATACCGATACCTTCCGACCAGGAGGTCAGGAGTGCAGTAGTCATGTTAGCACAAATGATGGTTGCTCAGCGTCAGCCGATGCCGTCTACAGTTGCAGAGTCGTCAGGAGGGCCCGGTAGTTCGAGGGTCCGGGAATTTTTGGCTCTGAATCCCCCACAGTTTACAGGTACGGACCGGACAGAGGACCCGAAGATTTTCTAGATCAGATGCAGAGAATTTTCAGGGTTATGCATGCCATGCCTACAGAATCGGTTGAATTGGCAGCATTCAGGTTATGGGACATCACCATGTTGTGGTATGAAAGTTGGGAAAGGTCTCGAGGGAGAGATGTTTCCCCTCTGACCTGGTCCAGCTTCTCAGGAGCTTTTCTGGATCACTATTTACCACGGGAGATTCGACAGGCCCGGGTGGATCAGTTTTTACATTTGGAGCAGGGGGCAATGAGTGTTCGGTAATACGCCTTGCGGTTTGATTCTTTGGCCCGGTATGCACCAGCTTTTGTTGATACCATGGCGTCCAGAGTACACCGCTTCATCATGGGGTTGAATGCAGAGTATGTTGAGACTTGTATTACGACTACCCTGTGAGAGGACATGGATATTTCCCGAGTTCAGGCATTTGCCCAGAATATCAAGGGCATCAGGCAGTGGCAGCGGGAGATCAGGAGGACCAGTCAGGAACAGCGCCGTAGGGATAGGCCCAGTCGAGTTACAGAGGGAGGTCCGGGGAGGACCCAGGCCACGATTATCAGATAGGCCGCCCAGACCCCCCCTCCACCACAGCCGCAGAGGGGAAGATTTAGTCGCAGGGGGAGGTCGGAGACCGGTGGAGGCTCGCAGACCGCAGATTCACCACTACAGAGGAGGGCAAAGAAGAGTAGGTATACCCTACCACTTTGCCCTATATGCAGTCGACGCCATTCTAGAGCATGTAGATACAGCTCCACCAGATGTTATATTTGTGGCCAAGAGGGTCATCTGATGAGAGATTGTCCAGCCAGATATCAGGATGATTGGGATAGACAGGACAGGACATCCGCAGGGCCACAAGCTTCAGTATCCTCGGCAGGGCGCAGACCCTCAGCTTCAGCAAGCAGAGGCCGGGGCAGATCAAGGGCCTCCAATATAGGTACGGGTCCAAGATGCACATATGCTTTACCAGGGAGGCAGGATTCAGAAGCGTCACCTGATGTTGTGACAAGTATGATGACTATCTGCTCATACCCTGCTTATGTAATGATTGATCCAAGATCTACTCTATCCTACTTTACCCCATTTGTGGCTCGAAAGTTTAGTGTTGCACCAGAGTTGCTTTAGCAACCCTTTTCAGTATCCATACCCGTCGATGACTCCATCATAGCCAGAAGGGTCTATCGAGGGTGTACAGTAGAGGTTGCTGATCGTTAGACCACAGTAGATCTGGTAGAACTAGAGATGGTTGATTTCGATGCCATTATGGGTATGGATTGATTGGCTCCGTGTTATGAAAATGTAGAATGCTGGACCAAGACAGTCCGATTTCACTTTCTAGGTGAGGCAGTACGAGAGTGGAAGGGCAGTACAATTAAGCCAAAAGGTAGGTTTATTTCCTATCTTCGGCGAGAAAGTTGATAGCTAAGGGGTGCATTTACCACATTGTCAGAGTTCAGGATGTTCGAGTAGAGCCTCCGACTCTCTAGTATGTTCCAGTGGTTAATGAATTCCTCGACATATTCCCAGATGAGCTACCTGGTGTTCCCCCAGAAAGTGAAATAGATTTTGCAATTGATTTACTACCAGGAACTCAACCCATATCAATTCCTCTGTATCGTATGGCTCCTGCTGAACTCAGAGAATTAAAGGAGCAGCTAAAAGATCTGTTGGATAAGGGCTTTATCAGGCCGAGTACTTCACCTTGGGGTGCGCCAGTTCTATTTGTGAGAAAGAAGGACGGCTCACTCCGCATGTGTATAGACTACCAGCAGTTGAATAAGGTTACAGTCAAGAATAAGTATCCGCTTCCCAGAATAGATGATTTGTTTGATCAGTTACAGGGGGCCAGATATTTCTCCAAGATTGACTTATGGTCCGGATACCATCAGGTTCGAGTTCGTGAAAGGGACATTCCAAAGACTACCTTCAGGACCAGATATGGCCATTTTGAATTCCTAGTCATGTCCTTTGGGCTGACTAATGCCCCAACAGTATTTATGGACCTGATGAACAACATCTTCAGACCATACCTGAACCTGTTCGTGATAGTGTTTATTGACGATATTCTTGTGTATTCTCGCTCAGAGGCAGACCACCAGGCTCATTTACAGACAGTGCTCCAGATTCTCAGGGACCATCAGCTGTATGCCAAGTTCTTTAAATGTGAATTTTGGCTGAATTCAGTAGATTTATTGGGACACATCGTGTCTGATGCTGGTATATAGGTAGACACGTAGAAAATAGAGGCAGTAAAAACATGGCCCAGACCTACCACTTCGACCAAAGTCCATAGTTTTTTGGGATTAGCAGGGTACTATAGAATATTTATTGAGGGATTCTCCATCATAGCAGCACCTCTGACTAAGCTGACGCAAAAGGCAGTAAAGTTTCAGTGGACGGAGGCATGTGAGTAGAGTTTCCAAGAATTGAAAGATAGGTTGACCTCCGCTCCAGTGTTAGCATTGCCAGAAGGTACAGAGGGTTATGCAGTTTATTGTGACGCTTCGGGTATTGGGTTAGGATGTATGCTGATGCAGCATGGTAAAGTAATTGCTTATGCTTCCAGATAGTTGAGGAAATACGAAAAGAATTATCCTACCCATGACCTGGAATTAGCCGCAGTGATCCACACCCTAAAGATATGGAGACATTACTTGTATGGCGTTCATGTGGATATCTTCACTAATCATAAGAGCCTACAATATATCTTCACCCAGAGAGAGTTGAACTTACGGCAGCATCGCTGGTTGGAGTTGTTGAAAGATTATGATGTAAATATTCTGTATCACCCAGGCAGAGCCAACGTAGTAGCAGATGCCCTTAGCCGTAAGTCTATGGGGAGTTTGGCGTACTTGCAGCCCGAGCAGTGGGAATTGGCCCGAGAAATACACCAGTTATCCAGTTTAGCCGTTCGTGTAGCGGAAACAGAGGACAACGGAGCGGTAATTCAGAACACCACAGTGTCGTCATTAGTTGTGGAGGTAAAGGAACGGCAGTATGAAGATCCTGACCTGGTTCAGCTTAAAGACAGAGTTCAACAAGGAAAAGCACCGGACTTTCAAGTAACTGAGGATGAAGTGTTTCGATGTAAAGGCCGCCTTTGTGTTCCAGATATTTCAGGGCTTCGCCAGCAGATTATGAGCGAGGCACATTACGCCCGCTATTCTCTCCACCCAGGCGCGACGAAAATGTACCACGATATTAAATAAATCTACTGGTGGCCAGGTATGAAGAGGGAAATAGCAGAATTCATAGCCCAGTGTCCTAACTGCCAGCAAGTAAAAGCAGAACACCAGAAACCAGGAGGATTGACTCAAGACATAGTTGTGCCTCTTTGGAAGTGGGAAGCAGTAAATATGGATTTTGTAGCAGGATTACCCCGTACCAGACATAGAAATGACTCGATTTGGGTAATTGTTGATAGATTGACAAAATCAGCCCATTTTCTGCCAGTAAGGATTACTTTCTCCGCCGAAGATTATGTTGAGTTGTATATCAGAGAAATAGTCAGGCTGCACGGAGTTCCAATGTCCATTATCTCTGAAAGAGGGGCGCAATTCACAGCTAAATTTTGGCAATCATTTCAGAGAGGCTTGGGGACACAGATTAACCTAAGCACAGCTTTTCACCCTCAGACAGATGGGCAGGCGGAACGCACTATTCAGACGCTCGAGGATATGCTGCGAGCGTGTGTGTTAGATTTTGGAGGTAGCTGGGATGAGCAGTTACCACTTATTGAGTTTTCCTATAATAACAGTTACCATTCAGCTATCCAGATGGCGCCTTATGAGGCATTGTATGGGCGAAAATGCAGATCGCCAGTTGGCTGGTTTGAAGTAGGAGAGTCAGCGCTGATTGGGCCAGATATTATTCATCAGTCAGAAGAAAAGGTAAAGCTTATCAGAGAACGCCTACTGACTGCTCAGAGCTGCCAGAAATCATATGCTGATGTGCGGCGCAGAAACTTGAAATTTAGTGTGAATGACTGGGTATTTTTGAAAGTTTCTCCTATGAAAGGGGTGATGAGATTCGGCAAGAAAGGTAAGCTCAGCCCGAGATTTGTTGGGCCTTATCAGATTTGCCGAAGAACAGACCAAGTGGCATACGAGTTGAACTTACCTACAGAATTAGAGTCTGTTCACCCAGTTTTCCACGTGTTCCATGCTGAGAAAGTATATAGGAGACCCCTCCAGAGTTGTCCCAGTTCAGGATGTCTAGGTTACGGAGGAGCTGGCTTATGAAGAGGTTCCAGTAGCCATACTAGACCGGCAGATTCGTAGACTAAGAACTAAAGATGTTGCTTCTGTCAAGGTGTTATGGCGTAACAGGAACCGAGAGGAAATGACTTGGGAAGCAGAGGAAGATATGAAATTCAGATATTCTCAGCTGTCTCAGACTTAATCAGCCAGAGGTATGTTAGTAGTGTTGTTTTATGAATTGCCTTATATTATGTATATAAATGAAATAGTTGGCTTTAGTCTATTGCGTGATGAATATTAGTATTATGTGGATTACTTGTATTGGGCTTTTCTGCATTTTAGGATCTTTGAGATTGTTTATATTACAGGGGAAACTCTATCGAAATTTTCCTAGAATAAGTCAAGTAAGTTGAAATTCTTGCAAGTAGAGGCTTACATTCGAGGACAAATGTTCTTAAGGGGGGGAGGATGTTACACCCCATAAATTCTTGACATTTAGATGGCCTATTCGCATGTTGGCTAAAGAATTTTAGAATGTCATACATGCTAGAAAAAGGCCCGGGGAAAGACCGGACAAGCGCCGCATCGAACCATCGCACGAGGAGGCTGGGCAGACCCCCTCCGCGATGGCCAACGTGCCATGGAGGGCTCACCTTTGCGATGGACAACATGCCACGGAGGTGAGGTTCAGCCCTTAGTATATAAAGCCCCCACTTCGGCTTTTAGATGATAATCATTAATTTCCAGAGAACAAACCAGAAAAACAGAGGGCACGAGAGATTTTGATGAAATTCCTTTTGTTTACGCTATTAAACGCGGTCCAAACTTGAATTAATCTTGGGTAGTGAAGTATTAAGCTGCAGGGAGCATTCCTACGTAGTTAGTTTCGTGAAATTCGATCGGCGAATCGTCGCCCTACCGAGATAAGGTAAGTGGAATTGCTCCAAATTAGTGTCAATATACTTCTATCCCTAAAGTGAGTATTTCTCCCTTCTGGACTTCCAAGAAATAGCGAGTTTTCGGCTATTTTTTGATAAGTCAAAGTTTGGGCTATATATATATTCAAAGTAGTGTTTTCTTCCAGAATATCGATGAATTTAGTTCTAATTGCTATGAATATGAATGCAGTTGGAATAAATAGCTAAAAATTAGTCGAGTTACGCTAGATACTCAGAAAGTTAACGGACAAGGTATGTGAAGCTAGTTTCTTTCGGCAAGTTAGTAATTCCAGTAGAGCAAACCAGTATAAATTCTAGTAGAAAGTTTCAGAAACAGTACAACATGCCCAGTATGTAATTTAGTAAAGTACGTCAGGATATTATCGTGTTTAGCCAAAACTTAGTAAAGCAATATAAGTTCCCGTAATATTTCAGAAATAGAATAGTAGCTTAATATGAATTTTAGAAAGCATGTTAGAAATAGTAAATCATGTTTACCATGAAACTTAGTTATACAACATGATTCTCAGCAGAAATATTATATCTTGTTTCAGTATCAAATTTAGCACAGTATGACAGAAATTATATATATACCATTATCAGTTTCAACATGTATTGTATATATACACATTACTACCATTAGTTTCGGCATGTATCGTATGCAGTTAGTATTATCAGTTGAGACTTGACTGTATTGTTTTGGGTTGGATTACCTAGTATCCATGACTGCCCCAGGGTTAATAGCTGTATCGACTTGTCCGCCAGAGGGCGAGGATACGTCGCTCTACGGAGTGGCATACCGTCCCCTAGGGGACGAAGATGGGATGCCATTTTTCCCATATTTTGCTTTGGTCATCTTTTATACACCCCCGTCGAGCGGGTACGCCTGGGGTGTTGATTTCAGGAGTTCTCCGGACTCAGGTACAGTTATAGTCAGGGGCTCAGCGTGCCCAAGTGCATACATAGGGGACCGGCAGGATGCTTATAGTTACTATGGGAGATAGGATGACCGGGGTAGGGGTATAGATTGCGTGTTGGTTGTACCTTTCGGCTTATGGGGCCAGGTAAGGTTTATGTGTGCTATGCTATGTTATGTTATATTATGATATATTATGTCATGTTATGTTAGTTATGAGTAGACAGACAGTAGAATGCTACGTTACCAGGTACGACTCCTACTCCTTTCAGCATAGTTGAGGACAGTCTTAAACTCATACTTTCAGTCAGTTATAGTCTATTTCTTTCTATTTCAGTTCTATCAGTTATATTGCTTGTCTTTAGTTATTTTCCAGTTGTTGCTTTGCATACTCAGTACCGGCGGTACTGACGCCCGTTTTGGGGTGCTGCATTACTTGCCTGCAGGTACTCATAGACGAGGAGCCAATCCCTCGTAATTCCAACCAGCACACAGAGTCATCAGCTCCTGCCATCCGAAGCTAGACAACTAGAGGTTTATTCCTTTTCTTTTGTTGTACAGTATGGGTAGGCCGGGGCCCTGTCCCGACCATCTTATCCAGTATTCTTAGAGGCTTGCAGATTATATATTCCCTGTGATTAGCTGTACCGATCGTGTGAGGCAGTGTGTATGTTTTAGTTTGTTTATGATGGTCGTTTAGGGCCTTATTCAGTTGGTAGTGATTACCTTGCTGGTCACATAGCAGTTTAGCACTTGTTTTCTTGATTCAGTTGTTCTGGGCCGCTGTTGCTTTCTTACAGGTGGCTATAGGCCTAGTCAGCCGGAGACTGTATTTACAGCCATTATATAGCCCGTCGTTTTCTTGAATCCAAATTTAGAACCAGCCTGGTACCAAAAGTGCTTAGGCTCAGCTAGTCCAGCAGTCTAGGTCCTAGTAGTGCACCAAGTGCCAGTCATGCCTCCCAAGGCGGGGCGTGACAATTTTCTCATCAATATATGATCTAACCATTATAAACTAATGTAATTTAGTTTAAACATCTGACGTGATACATTTTAACTCTGACCAACACGCTATCATAATAACATTTTATCAATTTTATATCATTAAAATAATTTGAAAAATTATTTTTATTTTATTAAATATTTTACATAAAATTCTATTTACATGAGAATTTGACTATCATATCAAAAAAAAAATTTTTTATTGATATATATGTGTAAATATTATTTTAAATATTATACTTATATGAATATTATTTTTCAAGTAGAAATATAAAAATTTAAGTTAAAAAAAGTAATATAACTGCATTACAAAATAAGGATGAAAAATAATTTTATTTGATGAAATATAATCAATTGATCAAATAAGAAAGACCCAAATACATTATGGACCTTCTAAAATAAGGTTAAAGTAATCGTCTTGGATTAAAATAGAAGATGATGATTTTTATATTATTTGGCTAAAATATTAAATTCTTATTTCAAAAGTGTATAGCACATATTACCATGATCTTAGTAAAATGTCAAAACTACCTTAGGTCTCACTTAATCTTTTTTATATAAAAATAAATAATATAATAGAAAATTCAGTTCCATCAAAATTACTTATCTTATATATTATAATTTTTAAATTAAATATAATTTCAATTAAAAATCATATCTTAATGTTTAAAACTTAAGTCATCAATAACCATATCTTATATAATATATTAAATTTCAAATAAGAAATTATCTTAAAAATCTAATATAATTTTTATTTATGGTCTATAAATTAATTTCGGCGAATTTATATGTTTGTTAGTAGAAGTTCATGACAATAATTTTTGGGCTAATTATAGTTTTAAGAGATTTTAGTTTTGAAAATATAAATCTACAAGTACAGTTTGATACTTAAAGAGTAGTATTTTTACTGAATGCACCATTTTATTAATAGTAAATAATGAGTGAAATAATTTTTTTTTTTAAAAATGTGAAAAAAATATAACATGAACGAAAGGTGATAACGGTTACAGATTTAATTTTTATGAGTTTGAATAAGTTTATATATAGAAAAAGTACTTGTGTTTAGAGATAATTATTATAATTACATGATATAAAAAAAATGAGCTCATCAAGAAATGCAATTAGCCTCATATATATTACATTTGTTTAGAGACTATTGGTGAGAAAATAAGATAAGGCTAAGTACATAGTACAATTTATATTGCTTCTTGAACAATTTCTTTTATAGTCATGGTTGTTCTTCCATGGCTCTTCTGTATAATAGAAATAATGATAAATATCTGAAATGAGATAGATCTCAAACTCTTTAGAAAAGTAAAAAATCTAAAATAATTTTTTTTTTAAAAAGGTGGAATAAAAAATGTGATGGATATTTAACCACGTGTTAAAAAATTATTGGTCAACTCTACTAAATAATATAATACATAAATATATATATATATATATAGAGAGAGAGAGAGATAAAAAAAATAGGTTTACCCTTAACTATAGTTATAGAGTGAAAAGACAAATATGCCCTTAGTCTACTATCTCTTCATCTTTCAATATAATAATAGTTTCACACTAGGATCTGACTGACCTAGCTGGCTTCTGTACTTCTGGTGAATGCCTGCAACTTAATTAAAGAAAACAACGAGCTATATCTCGGCTGTAAACACAGCCTCCATCCGACAAGGCCTTAAACGAAAATAACTAATCAACAACAAGCAACAAAAGGGATCCTATGCGGGACGACAAGACCATCTTGCTGTCTAGTTATAACATAAATGAGAACAAGCTACATTACTAGGCCCCACACGGCCAACACACGAAATACAAGACATTTAGACCTCACACGGCCAACAACAACTAACTAACTGATGACTGTAGTTTGCAAGCATCTAAGAATATAAATAGTGATCGGGACAGGGCCCCGACCTACCCAAATGCTATCTAAATGAAGGACTGTAATCTCTACAACCTGACAAATCCGAATGAAAGGAGCTGGCCAACTGCTGATTCTGGACCGCTACTAATGGAGGTTCTGAACTTTGTCTGTCTAAACCTGCAGGAAAGTAATGCAACGCCTAGAGATGGGTGTCAGTATAATATGTACCGAACATGTAAGGCAGTAATAAAAAACTGAACAGAAATTGTTAAAGACTGAGAGTAAGTAGGATGAAGGGGCAAAAAGTTTAACCTGTAAACTTGCTTATTAATAACCTGCATCTAGCAAAACACTGCACATACATGAACTAAGACTTTATAATTACACATTCATAAACTATAGCTAGCAGGCAAGAGTGCACACAAGAACCTAACCTGGCCCCCATAAGCCTGGAATGTACAAGTAACACAAAAATAACCTACCAGGACCCCTATAAGCCCTGACAAGAACACTTCAATCTATATACTCCTATCCAGGTTTCTATGAATCTATTGGTACTATAGCCAACCTACCTGTCCCCTGGTTCCGCAACTGAACCCGCTTGGCTCCTGATCTGTAGTTGTGTCTGAGTCTGAGTCTGAGTCTGAGGGACTCCTGATAAATGCACCCTAGGCACTAGGCTCGACGAGGGTGTGATTCTGATACGACATAAACATAGTAGTCCAACCATGGAATGGGCTGTAATATGGCTGCTCGGTGCTTTGGGGTACGGGTAAAAACCGACACGCAAGTGCACGTGGTCAAACAAGTAATAAAGTGGCTAAGTAGCCAAGTATCGATCCAAGGAGGCTCAAGATATGTAAAATTGCCTAATTTACTATATTTCTATTTAACTTCTAATTATGCTAACAACAACGTACCCAAGAGTAATTGAATTTTTGTTTCTAAACTATATACTACAATTAATACAAACTATTTACTTTTGAATTCAGACAATGGATATGAACATGCCAAGGTTAAGAACAAGTAATGAACTTGATAATCATGATAATTTTGGTTAATTCTCTTCTTCATGTTGCTAGCCAAGAACATTTGCCTAGAAATTAAAACTCTCGTATTTAATTTCACTTTAGAATCATAAATCATCCGTCTACATTTCTGTGATCAAATGCAATTTATGACCTAGCACTATGATTCCGGTTCCTAAATTGACTAATACGGCTTTCAAGTATATTTCTATCAGGAAAGCACATCAAAACCCAATTTTCCCAAATTAAGTTAAGAACAATACCCTATTAATTCACAACTTTCCAATTTCTTGCTCTCTCGAGTGAAATTGGACTTTTTAGATATACATTAATGTTTGCCAATCACTAATGCAGTAAAGAACAAGAATTAATAGAACAACATTAAAGAAGAAGAATAAACCATATCAATGAAAATCAAAATTCATTACACATGTTCAAAACCTCAGCAAGAAAGAGAATTAGCCACTCATTCTTGGATTGATCATCCTAAAATGAGTGTAAATCATACGTACAATTGATAGAAAGAAGAAAAGAAGAGAAGAAATCCCTTAGCTTTTTCAATCTTCAACTGCTACTAACCCATGTTCCTTCTCTCCACTTCTGAACTCAGTCTAAAAACTGAAAAAACTACTTAAAATAAACCTAAGTGTGCTATTTATACTAGTGGGAAATTTTTCCCGGATTAACAAGCAACGTGTCACGGAGGCCAACGCGGAGCAATGCCTCCGTGACACGGCGTGGACGCGGACCCTCACTGGAATTTCCAGGGTCCAGTAATTTAACCTCAACGTGGCACGGAGGCCATCGCGGAGGCCTATCTCCGTGCCATGGAGCTGACGCGCAGGCACACTGGAAATTGCAAATTTAATTCCTACTCAGGCAGTGTGCTACCGCGATGGTAGCGTGGCACGGAGCCATCGCGGAGCCCCTATAAATCTTGCATTCCCGGGTCTTTTCCACGCTCGCATCCAAGTCCAACTCCGACATAGTTCCAACATGCATTTTAGCTCCTAAAAATCACATTTTCCTGCAAAACAAATGCTAATCATGTTGGTTAGTATAAATTCACATTTTATTAACAATTACATGATATTATATACACATTGCACAACAAACAAGGTAAAAATGATACGTTTGAGTATCACTTGGGCATATAAATCTGCCCAAGATCACTTACCCCACACTTAAATTCTTGTTCGTCCTCGAACAACACATACACAACTCATGCAAATTACATCCCAACTTTCGTCACTATGGTGCAACAATTTACGCTACGGTCATACCGATTATTCAATTTTTGCAAATCATCAAGAAAACATGCTTGGTCATACAAGACAATGACCTTAATACATCAAGGCTTCCTAGACTTTTAAGAATTGATTCTTGATATCGGCAAACTCATGCAAATCAACTAATCAAGAAATCCGACACGAAAATCAATCTTTCATCAAGCATGTGCCCTCACAACTCGAGAGAAACTTCCCCTTTATGTTCATGCAACACACAAACATGCAAGTAGGGGCATATAAAAATTAATTTCACTCTCTCTCCCAAAAGAATTCACATGCATCATGTCATGACCCATAGGCTTGCCCTTAGTGTATTACTCCACTAATATAAAGAAATGCAATGTAGGATCAAATAGTACTTTTAATGGGTTGTAACGGGGCTATGGATCTAGTATGCATATATTGGATTAGCCAATAATAATCGCTAGCATCCTTAAGCGCCTTTTCAACTCATTCCCATCGACTCATGGACATTGTTCCTCTCTTTTCTCTTTTTCTCCCATTCATGTTGGTTTACTTTCATACAACCCATTTCATCAACCACACTTGACACAAAACAGAGGGTTTTCATGTACCCTCAATATCAATTAATTACAACAAGTGCCTCTTCAACGTCATCTTTTCTTTCCTCACTTTTCTTTTCTTTTTCTTTTCACTCTTTTCACTCTTTAACACTTTGGGAAACATTTTCTGTTCTTTATAAGCGCTTAAGAGCTTCTTTTAGACTTTAAGGCCAATGAAAAGAAGGAATAAAGCTTAGTTCATACAATTTTGGTCAAAAGAAAGAAATCGGCTAAAGGCTCAACGGGCTGACTAGGGTATACAACATATAAAAAGGTAGAATTTGACAAGAAAAAAATATGGAAACTATCGGTTAAAACAAAGAAATGCCTACATCCTTTCCAACACTACACCTCCTTCATTTCGCTTCGTATACACACCAGGCAAGTTCTAGACAATTCACAATGACATGGAATAGCAAATCCTCACTTCACACTTCATGCACATGCTCGAATCAAGATGCATTCACAGACTCTTTAATTAGTCAATTACATGGATTCAAGATTAAGCCTCAATCATAATGAACCAAATTCTATAGCCTAGGTAACTCAACATATTTACAGAATTTCATGCTTTCAAACGAATCATTTTCACAATTTGAACATCAATTACAACACGCAACGAAATTTTAGCAACCATAAGCAACTACAGTTCATTGATGCAATCCACCAAAGAAAACTAAAAAAACGACTAAAAATCCTACTCCTACCGACTACATTTCCCTTAAGACGGTCGTCATCCATCCATCATAGGGAACGGTCACTAACTATGACATCGGTTCAATGGGACTATTCTCGGTAAAAGAACCGAAAACAAACTCCGAGAAACCCAAAAAAATAAAAATTGACAAAATTTTTGCAACACATCGATCATTTCGATAGAAAGAAAATATTTACAAGTGCAATATATTTTCGAAAAAATTTTGAAAAATATCGATCATGTCGATAGAGAAAAAAAAATTATTTACAAAATTTACAAAATATTTACCATTGCAACCATAACTTTCAAAAACACACATCATTAGCCACAAAACAAATATATACGTACATCACAAATCAGTTCACAACAGGGAAGGCACAACATACATAAACAGCAAGGAAAAATAATACAGCAATTTAGAGCCTTGGCCTAGCACCTAACTACTCCCCACCCCACACTTAAATCGAACACTGTCCCCAGTGTTCACAAAAATACAAAGCACAAAATTTGGGTGGTGGAACTCCCTGCTTAGTCGAAATATTCGACTTCTTCATCCGGTGCTGCGGCCTCGTCGCCCATGTCTGAATCAGCTCCATCGTCGTCATCGGACTCCACATCAGAGTCCTCACGACGTGTCTCCTCATCAGTAGGGACATCATCGTCTGTCGGCTCCACAAAGGCTGGCCCCACCTTACATAAGGCTCTAGCGTTCTCGCCAAAGGGGTAGTCCAGCTCCAGCTGCCATAACTCCTCCTCGGTGGCTGGTCTCCCACCTATCCGTAGCTGCAACATCTGCATGCCGAACATACGGGCCATGTACTGATCGTCACGAGCATGTCGCTCGCCCAAAGTCAGCACGGGTCCGTGTGTAGTGTCGGGGGCCTTAGTCTTTGTCACATCAAGGGCCCTCCGCTCCAGCTGCGGAATGTAATCCAAGGCTTCTTCCTCAATGTCGAGGCCTCGGAGGAAGGTGGTGATGAGTCCGCCAAACCCGTATCTGTGACCCTGGTGCAGTCTGGCTCTCTTCATGGCGGATATTATGACCGCCCCAACATTAATCTCAAGCCCTTTCATAAGGGCATACACCAAGCAGACACGGTCCCGGGTCACGTCTGTCATATGAACTCCCGGGATCAAGCATGAACACACAATTTTTAGCCAGATTCTGGCCTCCCTGTTCATCTGCGAATAGGGAAGAGTCTGGTGGTAACCCCTCTCCTTGTGTCTACTCCATCGGGCTGTGGATCGAGCCCCACACAACGTACGTCTGATGTCGGCGTACGGTGGGGTGATGTTTAGCTGGCTGAGAACGTGGGCGTCTGTGTCCCGCGCTCCAACGATGGCATTCAGCTGCTGGGGTTCCAGAGTGACAATCTGCCCTCTGATTTTAATAGTGTGGCTTCTGATGGCCGGGTTCCAGTTGGCATAAAATTCCTGGACCAAATGAAGGTTGCACTCCTTGGGCTCCTGAAAAATAAAGCTGAGCCCAGCTGCCTCAATCCTCTGTACAATGCGAGGGAACTCCTGTGCAAGTGGTTCCCTAGCAATATGTTCCTCGGGGAAGTACTTGTTCTCCTTATGCTTTGCGTACCATTTCTTCCCTTCATCGGTGACCCATCGTGTTCCGTATCGGCAGTGTTGGCTGCGCGGAACAGCGGGTGCAGCTGGGACTGCAGTGCCCAGTCTCATTCGTTTCCTTCCGGTGCCTGAGGTAGAAGCACCCTTGCCTTTGTCTTGCCTGCTAGCCATTGTACCTGTCAATTTACACAAACAAGCACAACGTTAAGCTAAATAGTTGTTAGCTTCGGCTAAGGTTGGGTTACACAAAATTTACCCCACACTTAGTCCTTAACAATATTTACAAAATTTCAGCAAGGATAGCTCTATTTACAACCCCAAACACAAACAACTATACACATATTGCTTAGTGCGTTCGTAACAAAATTTCGACAGCATAACGGTTAGCGTACTACTCAGACTTCATACAGCGAATTCCCAATCCTACTATCGCTAGCAATTCAACCATCGCACAAGCAACAAAACAACCACAAACTAAAAACAACTAGAAAAATATTTTATATACAAGCTAATCTAACAATCTAACCAATTCACACATTATGCATTTTCCCACAAAAATTCGAGAATTAGTCGTCTTTTAATAGTTATACAAGATTTACCACGACTTATCTCAAATAATAAACACACCCCGACATCAATTTCACCAAACTATCAAGTTGCCCAAGTCGAATTCAACAACCCAAGCCCTAAAATACAATTCGACAATCAATTTCGAATTATTTACATAATCGACAAGTTCAAACGCCAAATACAACAATCCGAACAAAAATCAATCACAAAATAATTCAATATCATGTTCAATTTCTACCTAGGGTGATATTTCTCACCTTATATGCCCAAATTTGACAAAAATCGCCAAAAAATTGAGTTAGACAATGAAAACATACCTTAGAATTGAAGAATCGAAGAAACTTGACGTTTTTCTTTGCCTATCAACGTGGCACGTTGCTTGGGGAGGTGGAAATGGGTGTTTGGTCGCGGAGGGAAGAGGGAATGGGGGAATTTGGGGCGAAATCGGGGTTATTATTTAAAGGAAACACGCGGGTCACCCGGAAACCCGGTGTGACCCGGCACTGGATAAAGGGCAACGTGTCACGGAGGGTAACGCGGAGCCCCTCCTGCGTGACACGGAGCCAACGCATTGGCTTACTGGAATTTTGAAAAATCCAGATTTGCCTTCAACGTGTCACGGAGGCCAACGCGGAGCATTGCCTCCGTGACACGGCGCCAACTCGCCAGTGCTCTGTTTCACCAATAAATTTAATTTTCATACCTCGCCTCATTTTCTCGATTCCATGTATATTTCCTCCATTATACCTGAAAATCACCTCACTAAACAAAAATTGGTTAAATTAATAGATTTCCCTAACTAAAAATAAAAGATACTAACTAAAATGCAAATCTAAACCTAGTCAAGAAAAAGAAAAGAAAAGTAAAAATTATTTACACTAAAAAGAAAGAAAGAAAATATTTTTCACGGGTTGCCTCCCGTGCAGCGCCTGGTTTACCGTCGCGGCTCGACGTCCTTTAAGCTCATTTATCTACTAGGGAGATGGACGATTTGTCCCGATCATGATCATCCCCCCAGTAGTGCTTGCATCTCTGCCCATTTACCAAGAACGTAGCACTCCTATCTTCTTGCCACAGTTCTACCGCCCTGTGAGGGGTCATTCTCACCACTTCAAACGGTCTAGACCATTTAGACCTCAGCTTACCAGGAAACAATTTCAATCTTGAATTAAAAAGCAAAACTTTCTGTCCTGGTTCGAAAATGCGATGCACCACATGCTTGTCGTGCCATCTTTTGGTTCTTTCCTTGTAGTACTTCGCACTCTCATAGGCATGCCAGCGAAATTCATCAAGTTCGCTGAGCTGCATCAATCTCTTTTTACCCGCCAGCTCTAAGTCCATATTTAGCTTTCTGACAGCCCAGAAAGCTCGATGCTCAAGTTCAACCGGGAGATGACATGCCTTGCCATAGACCAATCGGTATGGTGACGTTCCAATCGGTGTCTTATAAGCAGTTCGGTAGGCCCACAACGCATCATCAAGTTTACCAGACCAATCATTCCGTTGTGTGTTCACCGTTTTCTGAAGAATATGTTTTACCTCCCTATTTGACACCTCTACTTGCCCACTAGTTTGTGGGTGGTATGCTGTGGCCACTTTATGGCGCACCCCATACTTAGCCAATAATTTCTTGAAGCTTGCATTGACAAAATGAGCTCCTCCGTCACTGATAATTGCTCGGGGTGTCCTAAACCTTGTGAGAATGTGTTTCTTCACAAACTTCGTTACTACCTTGTTATCATTCCTGGGGCAAGCTATTACTTCCACCCATTTTGATACATAATCTACAGCTACCAAGATGTAACGATTTCCAAATGACGGTGGGAATGGACCCATGAAATCAATGCCCCAAACATCAAAGGGCTCAACTTCCAGTATGTTCTGCAAAGGCATCTCTTGTCTTCTGCCAATTGTTCCTGTCCGCTGACATCTATCACACATTTTGACATACTCCATAGAATCTCTGAACAGGGTCGGCCAAAAGAAACCTGACTGAAGAACCTTGTGTGTTGTTCTCTCACCTCCGTGATGCCCTCCATACAACGAAGAATGGCATCCCCTTAGCACCTCTGCTATCTGACTCTCTGGGATGCATCTTCTCATCACCTGGTCTGGTCCCTGGTTGAACAAATATGGCTCGTCCCATACATAATATCGGCTGTCATGCCTCAATTTTCTTCTTTGCTGGTTTGTTGCTTCAGGTGGGTAAACTCCGCTCACTAGCAAGTTGACTATGTCAGCATACCAGGGAACTTCTGCTTCTCCCACTGCCAATAGTTGCTCATCTGGGAAGTCCTCATTAATATCATCACTTTCCATCACATGCGACCGACTCTCCAGTCGTGATAGGTGATCTGCTACCTGATTTTCACTTCCCTTTCTGTCTCTAATCTCAAGGTCGAACTCCTGCAGCAATAAGATCCATCTGATCAATCTGGTCTTAGCATCTTTCTTGTTGAATAGGTATCGAATAGCTGCATGATCAGTGTACACCACCACTTTCGAACCCACCAAATAAGACCGGAACTTGTCAAATGCAAACACCAGAGCTAGCATTTCCTTTTCTGTGACTGTGTAATTGCTCTGAGCCGTATTCAGCGTCTTGCTTGCATAATAAATAGAATGAAAAACTCTATTCTTCCTTTGTCCCAATACAGCTCCCACAACCACATCACTGGCATCACACATCAGCTCAAATGGTTGTTCCCAATCAGGAGAGGTAAGTATGGGTGCTTCTATCAATTTCTGCTTCAACTTTTCAAATGATACAACACACTCATCATTTAATTCAAACTTGACCTCCTTTTCTAGCAGCCTGCATAGCGGTCTAGAAATGTTGGAAAAGTTTTTAATGAATCGTCTGTAGAATCCTGCATGTCCAAGAAAACTGCGTACACCTTTCACGGATACTGGTGGTGGCAATTTCTCAATAACCTCAATTTTAGCACGATCGACTTCCAACCCCTTTTTAGACACTTTGTGGCCCAGGACAATCCCCTCCTTCACTAAGAAGTGGCATTTCTCCCAGTTTAACACAAGGTTGGATTCTTCACATCGAGCCAGCACCCTGTCAAGATTCTGCAAACAAGTAGCAAACGAATTACCAAAAACAGAAAAATCATCCATAAATACCTCAACAAAATCTTCAACCATGTCATGGAAAATAGCCATCATGCATCTCTGGAATGTGGCGGGTGCGTTGCATAACCCAAAAAACATCCGCCTGAAAGCATATGTCCCATAAGGACAGGTGAAAGTCGTATTCTCTTGATCCTCAGGAGCGATGGCTATTTGGTTATAGCCGGAGTACCCATCAAGGAAGCAATAATATTCCTGCCCTGCCAACCTGTCAAGTATTTGGTCAATAAAAGGAATGGGGTAATGGTCTTTCCTCGTGGCTTCATTTAGTTTTCGGTAGTCCATACAAATTCGTCAGCCTGTGACGGTTCGTGTAGGGATTAACTCATTTTTCTCATTAGTGATTACAGTCATCCCCCCTTTCTTAGGAACACATTGAACGGGACTAACCCACTCACTGTCTGAAATTGGGTAGACTACACCTGCATCAAGCCACTTGATTATTTCCTTCCTTACCACATCTTTCATTGCTGGATTAAGTCTCCTCTGCGGCTGAACAGTTGGCTTGGCGCCTGTCTCCATGAATATCCTGTGCGTGCAGAAAGCTGGATTTATACCCTGAATGTCGGACATTTGCCAACCCATTGCTTTCTTCCTCTTCCTTAAGACCCCCAAAGCTGCCTTTTCCTGTTCCTCTGTCAAGTCTGCAGAGATAATAACTGGTAACGTCTCTCCCTCCCCCAAAAAGATATATTTTAAATGGGGAGGCAATTCTTTCAGCTCCAATTTTGGTGCCTCCTCAACAGACGGTTTCGGCAACGGCTCTAGTGATCTCATCAAGGACTGAAATTCCTGTCTTCTCGGATGATTAGGTGCTCCATCCAACAATTGAACCATTCCACAAGCTTCTCCATACCCAAAATGATCAGAATGCGTCAGCGCTCTCTCCAATGGGTCTTGAGATTCAACAGCCTGCTTACTTTCTCCATGTTCAACCACGCTGATTTTCGAAAGCTCCTCATGTATAGCCGGCAACTTCATGGCTTTTAACACATCAAATACCTCTACCTTGTCACGTGCTTGCATTGTAAGTTTACCCGCAGCTACATCAATCAATGCCTTTCCGGTTGCCAAAAAGGGTCGTCCCAAAATAAATGGGACTTTAGCATTTGGTTCAAAGTCCAAAACAATAAAATCGACCGGAAAAATGAGGGAGCCTACTTGCACCAACACATCCTAAACAATGCCATCCGGCTTAGCCAAAGACCTATCTGCTAGCTGCAAGATTACCGTTGTAGGTCTAGGACTCCCTAGACCTAACTTTCTGAATACCGAAGAAGGCATCAGATTTATACTTGCCCCTAAGTCGTATAATCCACGCGCTCGGATACTTTGCCCAATAGTCAGCTGGATAGTGAAACTTCAAGGGTCTTTCAGTTTTGTGGGCAACCTATTCTGAATACGGGAAGTGCATTCCTCCGTTAAAGCTACCGTGGCATACTCAGTCAAACGACTTTTGTTAGCCACGATGTCTTTAATATACATCGCATATTTTGGCACTCCCTGCAAGACATCAATAAGAGGTAAGTTAACATGTACCTGTTTAAGTATCTCCATGAATTTCTGGAAACACGCCTCCTCCTTGTGTTTCTTAAGTCGTTGAGGGAACGGGGGTGGAGGCCTTTCTGGTTCAGCTTCATTACTCTTCCCCTTATCAGAACTTTGCTCTCCCTCAACATCTGCTGCTCCTGACTTTTGAGGCGGTCTTTCCGGTTCCACCTCCTTCAATTGTAAACCACTCCTCGTGGTCACTGCATTAACCTGCTTCGGATTTGGATCCGTGTCGCTAGGTAGTCCTCCTCTGGGTCTAGTATTTTGGGCACTAGCAAACTGGCCAAACTGATATTCAAGAGCCTTGGTCGCCAATTGATTGTTCTTCACTTCGGCTGCCAATTTGACATAGTCAGCCTGCAATTGTGCCTGATTAGCGATCATGGTTTTGAACATCTCCTAAATAGTCGATGATGGTGGTGGAGGAGGGGCATTGTGATTTCTGAATTGAGCTTGATAATTTTGTTGCCCTCCTTGGTTTCTGTGCATACCCTGCCCTGAACTCTGACCTTGTTGATTGTTGCTACCCCACGAAAAATTCGGATGGTTCCTCCAATTTGAGTTGTAGCCACCACCAAACTGCTGTTGATTTCTCTGTGCATTGCCCACAAAGTTAACAGAATCAGGATTTGCACCACAGCATTCAGCTGAATGCTCACTACTATCACACACTTCACACCACATCTGTTGAACTGCATTGACTGAAACTGAAGGCTGGTTCAAATTGATATTGCTGAAGTGAGTGTTTAACTGATTTTGCAAAGCAGCTATCTGTGCAGCGATAGCTGTGAATCCATCCACTTAAAGCACTCCCGCTGCTTTCCTTGCTCCACCTCTTGAAGAATCTGCATTCCATTCTGGATTGCCTTGTGAAATTCGGTTGAGGGAAAGTGTACAGCTCCTCATAAGTCTTCTCCAGCGCTTGCCCTCCAGCTGCTGAATCTAACAGAATTTTAGTGTGGGGTTCCAAACCCTCAATAAACGTGTGTAACAACACCTCGTTGGACTGATGATTGTGAGGACAGTCCCGCAACATGGATTTGAATCTTTCCCAGGCTTGATATAGATTTTCCCCTTCCCTCTGTTTAAAACTTACGATTTGACTCCTAAGCCTGGCTGTTTTACCAGAAGGGAAAAATCTAATAAGAAACTTCCGTGCAAGATCATCCCACGTTGATATAGAGTTGGGTGGTTCAACTTTTAACCACCTCTTGGCTTCACCAAGTAAGGAAAACAGAAATAAGGTGAGCCGAACATAATCAGGTGACACTCCAGCGGGTATATAAGTGTCACTTATCTCCAAAAAGTTCTGGAGATGTTGTTATGGATCTTCGTGAGGGAGACCGGTAAATTGCCCGCTTGTGTGCAAAAGTTGCACCATATTCTGCTTTAATTCAAACCTCCCTCCAGGCTCTGGTTTGCGGATGCTAGAATGGACATTATTAGCGTGTGGGATTACCACCTTGCGAACCGGCCTTGCTGCTGCTTCATCGGGGACTAAAACTGCCCTAACAACTGGTGGATTTGGTTGCTCCATCATAGTCTGTTGAAGCAACTGCAGCTTCTTTCGAAGAGCTTCTCTACGTTGACTATGAAATTCACGCTCGGGCTCTAAGTAAGATTCCACCAGATCTTTGTCCCTTGCCAATGTTCACAGAAACAAAATCTGCAAAATACAGGCTAAGACCAAGTTGTTAACACTTAAGAAAATAAAAATACAAATACAGTAAATTTACACTAAACACAATTTTACAAATCGCCTAGCGTCCCTGGCAGCGGCGCCAAAAACTTGCTCGGTGCTTTGGGGTACGGGTAAAAACCGACACACAAGTGCACGTGGTCAAACAAGTAATAAAGTGGCTAAGTAGCCAAGTATCGATCCAAGGAGGCTCAAGATATGTAAAATTGTCTAATTTACTATATTTCTATTTAACTTCTAATTATGCTAACAACAACGTACCCAAGAGTAATTGAATTTTTGTTTCTAAACTATATACTACAATTAATACAAACTATTTACTTTTGAATTCAGACAATGGATATGAACATGCCAAGGTTAAGAACAAGTAATGAACTTGATAATCATGATAATTTTGGTTAATTCTCTTCTTCATGTTGCTAGCCAAGAACATTTGCCTAGAAATTAAAACTCTCGTATTTAATTTCACTTTAGAATCATAAACCATCCGTCTACATTTCTGTGATCAAATGCAATTTATGACCTAGCACTACGATTCCGGTTCCTAAATTGACTAATACGACTTTCAAGTATATTTCTATCAGGAAAGCACATCAAAACTCAATTTTCCCAAATTAAGTTAAGAACAATACCCTATTAATTCACAACTTTCCAATTTCTTGCTCTCTCGAGTGAAATTGGACTTTTTAGATATACATTAATGTTGTCCAATCACTAATGCAGTAAAGAACAAGAATTAATAGAACAACATTAAAGAAGAAGAATAAACCATATCAATGAAAATCAAAATTCATTACACATGTTCAAAACCTCAGCAAGAAAGAGAATTAGCCACTCATTCTTGGATTGATCATCCTAAAATAAGTGTAAATCATACGTACAATTGATAGAAAGAAGAAAAGAAGAGAAGAAATCCCTTAGCTTTTTCAATCTTCAACTACTACTAACACACGTTCCTGCTCTCCACTTCTGAACTCAGTCTAAAAACTGAAAAAACTACTTAAAATAAACCTAAGTGTGCTATTTATACTAGTGGGAAATTTTTCCCGGAATAACAAGCAACGTGTCACGGAGGCCAACGCGGAGCAATGCCTCCGTGACACAGCATGGATGCGGACCCTCACTGGAATTTCTAGGGTCCAGTAATTTAACCTCAACGTGGCACGGAGGCCATCGCGGAGGCCTATCTCCGTGCCACGGAGCTAACGCGCAGGCACACTGGAAATTGCAAATTTAATTCCTACTCAGGAAGTGTGCTACCGCGATGGTAGCGTGGCACGGAGCCATCGCGGAGCCCCTATAAATCCTGAATTCCCGGGTCTTTTCCACGCTCGCATCCAAGTCCAACTCCGACATAGTTCCAACATGCATTTTAGCTCCTAAAAATCACATTTTCCTACAAAACAAATGCTAATCATGTTGGTTAGTATAAATTCACATTTTATTAACAATTACATGATATTATATACACATTGCACAACAAACAAGGTAAAAATGATACGTTTGAGTATCACTTGGGCATATAAATCTGCCCAAGATCAATGGCCCTTGGGCCTCTGCATCATCCCCTGTGATGACATATCGCTCCTTGGAGCAACGTCATATAGCCCCGTTGGTAACATCATATAGCCCGTAGGCGGTGACACAACTAGTAACCCTGAGGTGGTCACGAAAGGCTCCTAGGTGAGGACAATCCCACCTGATATGCTATACTGACGTCTCAATCTAGCCACTAGAAAGGTGTATCTGGCCTTGTGGGCCTAACGCGACCACTGCTCGCCTCTAGAATAATTTGTACAACTACTAGCAGGCATACCCCGTGCACCTGTATCTGATCAGAGGATCTTGGTGGTGTTCATAATCTCTAATGGTCTAGACAAGATAGGGCGAGACATGAAATGGACTAATAATACTCTAAATACCTTGTTCGGACAACTATAACTCATAAGCAACTACAGGGTCGCAGACGACCAATTACTTAGTTCCTTTTCTTAGAACGTTGTGGGACTGCTACTAACCGGATATGCTTTTGAGTGGTCAGTCTCTATTGCCCCATATGTAGCCTACTGAAATTCTTAGCCTGAGGGTAATACTGTACTAACATAATTCTAGTCCTTTAGACCTTAACTTGGCCAGTTCGGATCTTACATTACTCTTCTGGACGATTCCTAACCTTGAAGTTAAGTTTACATGGACTTAGCCACTCACAGAAATCTGTACCTGAAAATCTCATAGGAGAAGGCTGGGGCGTTGGGCCCGCCTCTAACTACTAATAAGGTCCCCTTCCTTAGGATACCCACGGGTTTATTTGACCTGAATGACTAGGATGGCTTTCTGTGCAACCTGTATGACGAATACTAAGTCAATTGGAACTGACAATCACTGGTAGTGGCTAACTAGATAGCAGGCTGTCACTCAATTCACTAGACAACCCTAGTGTCGCTGACTCTAAAGTATAGTCATCCTATCTAAATTTCTAACCCAGGGGCGTGAGGGCATGTCATTGGCCTCTGAGCGTGCTTCACCGACAATACAGGCACCAAACTAGTAGTTATATCGCCTAGTTGCTCCTATGCTATTCAACTTACTAACTCAAGTCCGATAATTATCCACGAGCTTCTAAGGTCTAGGCCTGATAATAAAATGTCCAATTCTACTAACGCAATGAACTGGAGAATCAGAGGAGTTTCTATGATGCTTCTAGCGTGTGTCATACTTAAACTGTTCTTTCCAATAAGGGATACTGAAAAATAATCTTTACATGTTTTCTAGCAATTAACCACAACATATGTATATTTATAGTCTACAGACAATAGCTGACCACAACATGCCTAATCACAATCTACTGGTAGCAACTATTTGCAACATATGGGACCGTTATTTCCATTCAAGAACATAAGTCGTATCATTATACGACGAGAATAAATTGTCGAAGAGATAAGCCTTACATACCTCGAATGTTGATTCTGATTTAACTGGCGAGGTTCAACATGCAATCGACAGTTCTCTCCAATTGTAACCTTTATGTTGAGAGAAAAAGGCTAATTTCAATACTAAACTCGACAAATATCGATAACTTTCGAAAATAGAATTAACTATAATCCGACTTCAAATAACTCGGTCGAAAATCTATTATTTCCTAAGAGTTCAGAAGGAAGAAGTGGTTACCTAATGCTTGTGATTGTTTAGGAATCAATTTGGAGTAATTCTGATAACTTCTACTCGGTGGAGTTTTGATTTTTCGGGCATATTTCGAGAAAATAAATCCGCAAGAGTGCTCTTTACAGGCTTAGAACTTGATACCTGAAGTTAATTCGCATTTGGACCACGTTTAGCAGCGTAATCGGCGGAAATTTGTATGAAAATTGCGTCCCCTTTAAGGTTCTGGCCGAGGGTTCTTATTTAAAATGAATTAAAATGAAGTGAGGGGAGTATATATATAACTTAAGGCCGGTGGCAGGGGGCGCACTGCCCGTAGCGCTGAAACACGGGTGCGACGCGCCGCCCATTGCGCTGAGGTAGAGGCGCGATGCATCAGCGATAGTGCCAGGCTACCTGGCGCAGCGAGGCGCCCAGTGCGCTGGGCCTCCGGTCCCTGCCTCCTGCTCGCTCGCTATCGTGCTCGTATACTCAACCCCCGGGTCCTTTTTCCACACGCGTCGTACTCCATAACTCTCAACATACGTACACACGCGACCGTTAAACGATAGAAACTTACGGGGTGTAACATATATATATAAGTGAGAAGCCAAAAAGTGAAAATTTAAATTACCATTTTACCCCTCCACTACATAAAAATTTAATTAAATACATAATTAAATATTAGTATTTCATCATATCATATCATATTTATATATTTATTACTATATAAATGAGAAGCCAAAAAGTGAGAATTTAAAATAAATAAATTAATTAAAATTAAAATAATAAATAACAAATAAATAATAATAAATTTAAATAATAATAATAATAATAATAATAATAATAATAATAATAATAATAATAATAATAATAATAAATAATGAAAAATAACAACAACAACAACAACTATATCATATTATTATATCATATTAAATATTAACATCTTATCATATCATATCATGTTTATATATTTATTACTATACAAGTGAGAAGCCAAAAAGTGAGAAGTTAAAAGAAATAAATAAAAATATAAATAATATATAACAAATAATAAATAACAAATAAATAATGATAAATATAAATAATAATAAATAATAATACTAATAATAATAAATATCAATAATAATAATAACAACAACACCAACACCGTTCATCAAAAAATTATGTCGAGAATAAAGAAAAAATATATATATTTTGTATATATATTTACTATTGAACACCTTTGCATAACTAAGCATTATAGCTCAAAGGAAAAGGGTCTTCCAATTGGTGTGTTCAAGTCTTTGCAAGAGCAATTTCTTTTTTCTAGATATTTAAGTTTTTAATAAAAATAATGATTCTTTCCCAAATATTGCATTTCTTTAGAAGCGACTGTACCATCTTTATTTTCTTTTCTTTAAAGTATTTTTTCTAAATATTAAATAAAAATGTTTCACTTATACTTTTTTTATAATTCAAATACAGCAATATAGTTTAAATATTTAATTTACTATCTTATGTATTTCTATATTAAATTAATATAATTATGTATTAAACCCCTCAAACACATATATGAAGTAAAAAAAATTCCTTAAGCGTGTTTCCTTTTTATAGGAAAAATTAATAATGAAAAATGCAGTTCAATGTAAATTCTAATTCTAACAAAGATGTTTATATGTTTGAATTTATATATTATTCATTTCATAATCTGTATATCTGAAAATATCTCGATTAAATTTATAAAAATATTTTAAAATTTATTGATATTTTAAATCATTGCGTTAAATTCAAATAATTTTACTATTTTTATTTAAAATAAATTTTATTTTGACTTCCCTTTAGTTATTCTAAGAAATCTATTTAAAACCTCATTGATTCATCACTTCCACTCATTGGAGACTGGCGAAGCTAGTTATTTGGTTCATTTTTCTTTATTTTTTTCTTTATTATTATTGTTAACTTTCAAAAAAAAATTAACGTTGCTTTGTATTTTTTTTATTGAACTTCCTTGAATGATTTTATTTGCTCAATTAAAGATTTTTGCAAAAATTTAAAAATACATCTCAAATGCAGTGCTTACTTAATGATTTAAGGACAAACTACAAAGCAAATTTGTGAAGTTAAATGTTTTATAGTTTGATTTTAAAATTTTTAGTGTACCCAATTATCAAAAAATTATTTATTTATAAGTTTGAACACCCTTAGTCAGATTCTTGGTTACGCCAGTGATCATATCATATCATATTATTATATAAGTGGGAAGACCCTAAGTCAAAAGTTGAATTACAAAATTATCCTTTAAAATTTAATATGAGTAATTCTAGATTCTAATTACAATTAATTGAAAATTAAAGAATTTTCTATCTGCTTAACTCACTTTTTTTTTTACTCCTTTTAGCTTCCAACCGTTATTAAAATTTTTTATTTTCTTTGGTAGCTTCTATAAAATGCACTATGAAAAGATCACTTCTATGTCAAATCATTTTCTTTTTTTCTCTTAAGGATTTAGTTACTTGGTGTGTGCTCTTCTTCTCTGCTACAAAGGTACAATATCTTTCTTTATAATTGGTTAGGAAATATTATTTAATTTTATAGACTTTTAATTCTTATGTTTATATATATTTTTTAATTTTTCTTGTTAGAACTTTTCAAAAATTATTTAGTTTGAGTTCAGACATTGAGCGACAAAAAGAACTACTTGATCATTTTTCTTTAAAAAAATTTCTTTTCTGCAGATTATGACTTAAATCATTTAAATAACATTTTCTCTTTATATTCCTATTATGAATTTCATGAAGATAAAAACTTAAATTTCATTTTTATTAATTCAATTGATATATATGACTTGAATATTTAAATCTACTAGAATGATTGGTGTGATAATTCATGATCATTTATTATTAAGTTATTTGACAAATATTCATATAATAATTATAGATACTTTTAATACGATCTAAAATTATTAAAGTTAACAAAAATTCTAACAGATGATTATTCTTATTGATGGGCAAATTATATTTTTATCCTTTATTTTTTAAAAGGTGTTCAAGGAATTATCATTTTTTTCTTTTTTTCATATAATAAATTATATATTTTCTCAACATCATCTATAAATAGACATGCAATTTATTATTTTTAATATTAATTGACTTTTTTCATGAGAAGTTAAGTTTTGTTTTGTTTCTCTATAATTCATACAAGATATGCTTATAACATATTATATGGACTGTAGTAAGTTTGACATGTATGAGACTGAGTAGAGAATAGTTTATATGGTAATTGACCTGCTTTTAAGCAATCGATAATTTCACTCGGATATATTAGAACAAAATTCAATTTTAGAGTTAGAAATATATTCACCTTTTTCTTTTCTCCAAAGCAAGTAAAATGAGAGAGTTATCAAAAAAAAAAATAATAAGTACAAGGACAGACACAAATCATATTATATTTCATAATATAATTATATTTAGATGATTTAATTAATATTTTTTTTGTCAAATTCTTAGACGAGCAAGCACTTATAATTTTGAATTATATAATTATATTTGCATGTGCAACTATAATTTATACACATCAATTAAATTTTTATACGCCAATAACCATCAAAGATTTTCATCATAAATAACTACTACTTCTTCACATTAGACTTCCTAAAGAATATATATATATCAATCAAATTTTTATACAATTTTTATAAAATGCTAAATATTATTTTATGCATATCGGTCGAATAGACTCACTGTTCATCAATTTGAGCTTGCAAATTTCTCTTCAAATTTGTAACTCATTACATAGATGCTAATATTATTTATATTATTTTATAATATTTTTATTATCAATAATATGAAAATAAACATTTTTATTATCAATAATATAGAAATACGCGTACAATGCACGTGTACAGACACTAGTTATTATATAAGTGGGAAGACTCTAAGTTGAGAGTTAGATTATGAAGATACTCTTTAAATAATGTTAATCAACTAAGTTGCCCCTCATCCTAAAACTAAATTCTACATATAATAATTATATTTTATTTATTATATCATCCTATTCTAAATGTGAGAAACCCAAAGTTAAAAGATCAATTTGCCTATCAAATATTCAGCAACTATTTTATCCTTCAATCTAAAATAATTTTATAATATTTTATTATATTGCATATATCATATATTGCATATATCATATTATACTAAAAGTGGGAGGTTCCTAAATCGTAACTTCAAAGTTGGATTACCATTTTACTCCTCCACTAAATAAAATAAATAAATAAATAAATAATTATTTTTCCCCTCTACTAAATAAAATAATATGTATATAATACAAAAATGACAAAGACATAAAGTTAAAAGTCATAAGATCGTAATAAACTTAAAATATTGATGGACACTAATGCCCCTAAAATAATTATTTTCTTAATACTAATGTTAAACATTTAAAAATATTTTAAATAAATAATCATAGTTGAGAGTCTTTTCCTCTACTCTATTAAATATGCATGCAAAATATATTATATATCTTTTGAAATCCAAGTAACTTTTGAATTTCCAACAAAATGTAACTAATGGTAAAAAATAATCTTCTATTTTATTGACTTGAAAACAAAAGTCATGTCTCTTAATCTTATCATGAAAAACTTGCAGTAATTTTTTCTTTTTTCTCCTCAATTCTTTTCATATTATATTTGTTGGGCTTTTATAAATATAATTAATTAATTTTTTCTTCTCTAATAATTTTTTTTTAATTAGAAATTTTAATATCTATAAATATATAATCTTATCAACTTCTCCCCCCTCCTTAATATTGTTACTGAAATCTTTATTGATTATGAGTTATGCCCGTAATTCTCAAATATTATTTTATGTATAATTTTATGAAATCTTTTTATCTGTCTAGAATATGTCTATATAATCATTAGATACATCAGAAAATTTAAATAAACATTTATTGGAAAAACTATTATCTATTCAAAAGATTTATTTGAATGGTGATCAAACTCAAAGAAATCAACCTGCACACATCTGCATTTCAAAGTGGGAGGCATATGCTTAAAATCTGAGAGTATAGGTACTATACAGTAATTTTTAATATTCTTGCAGATAAGGAGTTGAAATTTTAAAGCACTGATATTATTTTTATAAGCTTTTTTTTTTTGTTTCTTAAAGTTTGGAGATTGATTATTTTTTATGTTCAATCTTTTGAATGATTATGAAGTGTCACGCCCCGCCCTGGGGGTATGACTGGCACCTGGTGCCCTAGTAGGACCTAGACTGCTATCTGGTGAGCCAAAGCACATTTGGTGTCTGGCTGGCTCTAACTCAAATTCCTGGAAACAAAGGGCTATATAACGGCTGTAAACACAGCCTCCGGCCAACAGGCCTATAGCCACCTGTACCTGAAAAACAGCTAACCAGAAACATACTACTTTCAAGGGAACCTATGCGGGCCGGCAAGGCCACCATGCTGTCTAGTTCTCTGTAACTTAACAATGGCACGCTAAATAATTACGTGACCGGCAAGGTCACCACTACTGACTGGTTATGGCCACACACGGCCAACAGGAACAGAAATAACAAATAACTATAACAAGCTGCACGGCCTCACACGACCGGCTCGACTGACCACAGGGAAATATATACAGACTGCAAGCCTCTAGGAATAACAATAGAAATGATCGGGACAGGGCCCCGATCTACCCATACTGTACAACAAAAGAAAACGAAATACACCTCTGGAATTCAGGCTCCGGATGACAGGAGCTGAATACTCAATAGCTGACTGGAATCACGAGGGATCGCCTCCTCGTCTATGAGTACCTACAGGCAAGTAATGCAGCGCCCCACTGGGCGTCAGTACCGCAGGTACTGAGCATGTAAAGCAACTGAAATACACAACTGAAATGGATAACAACAGTAACATGACATATAAGCAGAAAGTAGCTGAGTCTATCTAGCTGAGAATAACTGGGGAGAGTTTATTTATTCCATAACTAAACTGAGCGTACCTGATGCCGTGTCGTCCCACTGTCTATCAGTATCTAATAGCACATAGAGGTATACATAATAATACACACAATACCTGACCGACCCCCATAAGCCGGAAGGTGCCAACCAACACACAATCTATTTACCCCTACCCGGGTCTAAACCAACCAAAAATAAGTCACTCCACTCATCTGATAACTGTGAGCTCCTCCTACCGGTCCCCTTGGGTACGTCGCTCAGGCCTTGGCCTCTGACAATAAACTGTGTCTGAGTCCGAAGACTCCTACCTCTGGGCGCAGGTGCACGCGGGGTGTGTAATAAAAACTGCCCCTGGGTGCAAGCACGCAACAGGGTGATTTTATAAAAATCTGTATCTGAAACTGCCCCCGGCCACAAGCGCACACAGAGTGTTCTGCCCCTGTAAACAGGGTGGACTGGCTCTGCGCAGAGTAAACTGAACTACCCCTGCAAGCAGGGTGGTCTGGACCGTATTATCATGGTGGTCGGCCATCATCGTCCTCTAGGCGGACGGCATCGCCCAGCTGGTGGCAGTATCTGAATCTGGTATCGACACAGCTATAATCCAGGGGCGGTGGGGATGCTAAAAGGGACACCCACATGCCACAACAAGTCTCAACAACCAAATAGCACATAAAAATAGCAAGCATGTATAACTGAAAAGACTATCTGGAATCTAACTTCTTATTCTGATCTGTTTCTATACTGAACTGATTCTTACTAATTATACTGATTCTGCAACCTCTGTTTAACTGTACGGCTAATCTGTAGCCATGATACTATCTGTCTGAATGGCTAATCTGTAGCCATAACTGTCTGTCTATCAGATCTTTCTTTACTGACTGTTATTACGCAAATCTGTTCCTTTTTATTCTACAACATGCTTGCTATCCACATAATAGGCTGTACTAAATCTGAACTACTAACTTGCCCTTGGGCACATGCTTTTCTAACTTTCAGACTGAATATGATATCACAACGCAAACTAGGTTTACTGAACTTGCACAATACTTAACATTCAACTTCCGGGAATTCTACTACGGAGTTTATTGTACTATACAAGGCTAAAGCTACTAACTTGCCGAAGGAACTAGCTTTACATACCTTAACCTCGAGTTACTCGACTGTCGGACGAGGCTCAGTCACTACTCCAGCTATTTCTCCCAACTGCATTCATATATATGTCAATTAGTACTAAATATAACCTTATTCTGAAGAACAACATCACTTTCGATAAAATTATAGCCTAAACTTAGGCTTATCGAAAGACGGTCGAAAACTTGCTATTTTTCAGAAGTCCAGAAGGGAGAAGTATTCACTTCACAGCTAGGAGCACATAGACACTAGTTTGGAGCAATTCCACTTATCTTAGCCCGGTAGCACGACGATTCGTCGGCCGTATTTTCCGAAACAAAATCCGTAGGAATGCTCCCTGCTGCTAAATACCTCGGTACCTGAGGTTAATTTGAGTTTAGACCGCGTTTGACGGCGTAATCAGACGGAAATTATCAAGAAACCTTCGTTCCTCTTCCTCTCTGATTTTCTCTCTGTTTTAGCTGGAAATTATAAGAATTGCAACTTTAAAACCGAAGTGGAGGGGCTTCTATAATAGACACTGTAAATCGCATTCAAAGAATGCGATTTATAAGTCGCATTTCTAGAATGCGAATTATCAGTTGCATTCGTGGAATGCGATTTATAAGTCACATTTTGCCTTGCGACGCGCAGACTTGGCGCTGGTCCGATCTTTCCCCGGGCCTTTTTCTAGCATGTATGGTTTTCAAATACTCTTAACCAACACGCGATTAGGCCATCTATATGCCGGGAATTTACGGGGTGTAACATGAAGTATTCTTTGGGGTGATTATGTTGTGTCAATCTTGATTTAATTTTGATTTTTATCAAATATTAATCCCAATGTTTAAGAGACTGTTAAGGATTTGAGCTTGAATAAATAAAGATCTGAATTTTTTTAATTACCTATAAGTTTTTTATAATTTTCTCTTGTATTTTTTTTAATTTTAATTATAAATTTTTACTTGAAAAAATAGTGCTTGTATCAATTTCACTATTTCTCCTAACTAGGATAGAGTTACTATTTCATTTCTTATTGAGAACTTTTTCCAACTATAATATTCTCAGCAATTTGTAATAATGTTCAATATATATTCTTAAAATATTTATTGATTCCATTATCTCGTCAGTTTGAGTTTATAAAATGGACAATATTTTTTTCTTTATGATGATGTCGATTGTAAACTTCAGAAATAGAGATTTAGTGATGAATATTTAAGATCAATTTCACGAATATTTACTGTAAAAAAAAAAGCTTATTTTATCAAGCTTATTTAATTACTTATTACACCTTCTTTTTTGTGTCGTAATATGCATAGCAAGTAGATATTGCCCCATGGGCTATAATTAACATAGTCTACTTCTTATTTTTTGATTTTTTTTAAAATTTAATTTATCCCTATTAGAATTACGTGATCTTTACATTCAAATATCAAAAAAGTATTCAAAGATTGTTTGTGTTAAACCCTAATATAAAAATATAATTAGAAAAAATTTAGCTTTAAATTTTTGTACAATTTCTTCAAAATATTAATTTCATTCGACACAGCTTCTTGATATATATGCGGTAAAAAGGTGGAGGTTGCATTTCTTTAAAAACAACACATAAAACTTTAAGACTTGAGACATTTATAATCATAGTCATCGTTGATTATGTTAACATTTAAACTATGTATGTTGAATTGTCAAGAAATGCATAAAAAATATTTATACCAATTCGTTGATTGTGTACAACTACAAACTGTAACATTATTGACCAAAGTAATAAAAAATAATATTGCTAAATAAGTGTCTAAAATAAAGGATATGCTTCCAACTTCATATAATAGCAATTTCAATAATTAAAATTATGCACTGCGATGACATCAAATAGGATCACCATTCATCCGCTTGAGTTGCATTTTTTCTTTTAAATTTTGTATAACTTATCAACATTAATTTTGATTTATATATATTATTTTAAAATATTTATATCGATTAGTGCGATACAAGTGCAACACATTTGTCGAATATTAGTGTATTAAAAAAAGTCAAAAGGTAAATAACTAGAAGTATTCTTCTTATTTATGATTTTTTAAACAATGTCTATAAAGGAAAATGCATATGTAATATGAAACGGATGGACTAATATTTATCTGATATGATTTCTCAATTATGTAAAAATTCATCAAGTTTGTAAAAAAAGAAAAAAGAAAATTACTTCCTTCATCTCAATTTAAATGTCTTAATTTAACTGAACACAAAATTTAAAGCTAAAAGACACTTTCAAATCATATAGTCATGAATTAAAGATATGTATAATTCTTTAAATCTTGTAGATTTAAACTTGCCACGTAAAATATTAAATTAGAAAACTTACTAAATATAAAAAAATGTATTTTGAAACAAACCAAAAAAAAATAAGACATTTAAATTAAGACAGAAAAGTACTAATATTTTTTAATTACGTAAAAAATTATTTATTTTAAATTAAATATAAAATTTAAAACACAATATAATTGAGGTGTTTGATGTCATATTTACGCACATTAATCAACAGCTGAAAGTGAGTGACCATTAAAAGAGAGACTAAATAATGCTACTTCCCCTTCCAAAAACATTCTCATACGTGAAATTTCCCACATCAATTGGAAACCTTTTTTTATTATCAAGGGGTTTATTGATGCGACGGATAAAAAATAATAATTTTAAAAAAAAAAATAAATTATTTTATCTAATATTTTATTACAAATATTAGTTAATTTTAAAATTATTTATTTCATATATTTATATCATGATGATGAAATAAATTATCTCACATATATGGTGCTATAACTAATTTCATTGAATATCTCAATCCGTCTCCCCTCTCCCATACTAAACCTTTAAATGTATAAGGAGAATACAAAAAGATTAGGAACTGAGAAGATATTTAAAAGAAAACATGTTCCTCAATTTTTATATTTATCTACATCAGTATAACTTCTCAACCTATTAAAAGATTAATAGGATTGGCGAGAAGTGAAACATAGGCTCGTTTTCCCTGCACTATATTGGACTTGTGAACTCCGGAATGGAACACATGTATTATTTTCATTTGAGACATCAGGTATCCAAAACTCACTAGCCCGACTAATTCACATTTGAACCAAGTAGCCTACTAAGGAGAGCAGAAAGCTCCCTACCAAGAGGTTCGCCAATCCTTGAGCCCGAATTCAAAACCTCTTGTTATGATGAAAACACACGTACCTCAATATAACCAAACCAAATACTACATAAATGAATGATTGAAGTAACATATTGCCGGGGAACAAATCTCACTTGTATTTCAGCATAGTTCAGGAACTGGAATATGTATTCTGTACAAGATTAGGAACTAAAACCCACTGAAATATCTATATCTAATATAAGCCTTTTCACTATACCACTTTCACCTAGTTCACTTCACAGGGGCTGCTTGAACACAGACTGCTGCTGAGGAAATGCAATCTAGTGTGTGTGTGTGTATATATATATAAGTTATTTTTTTTTTCCTTCTAAAATTGTAAATAAAAGAAAAATACAAGAATAAAAATTTAATTGCTTTAACAAAAAATAATAATTTTGATAAACATAAAATTATTAATAATATAAATAATTAATTTGAAAGTATTGTGTAATCGTGTAATTTTGTCATTGTTTGAACATGTCTGCCCATCACCAAATTGGGCCCAAATGTAGGGGAAAGGCCCACTCCTCACTACTCAACAATGCTCTAAAAACACATTTAAATTGGATTTTGCATGTATTGGCTAGCTTTGTGCTCGTACTCATTAGGTTTGGCCATTTTTAATTGGGAAGATTCTGTAAATAGTGTTATTTGTGTTCAGAATTGTGAACACTATTAAAATTACTTAATCTTTTATCATGTATTTTTTTAATGAACTGATTCAATGTATAAATACTTAATCTGTTATCGAATTTATAATTTTATATTTATTTTAATATTTAAATTTTTTTTAGATCTAAATTAAATATTTTAATTTTTATTTTATTTTTAGTAAGTTTACTTTTAAAATAATAAACTACAAAAAATAGTCACATTTTAAGATAAGTTTTGTTTTTAACTTTTTTCTTTCACAAGGAAGTAAATCTATAAAATAATATTTTCTTTTAATTAAGTTTTTACAAGCTAGTAATTTTGATATTTTTCTTAATTATATATTTTTTTCTAGCATTTACATTTTTTTCTTAATTATATATATATATATATTATTTATATCTTTAAATGATGAAAAGAAAATAAAAACTAAAAAAAATCAACCTAAACTATTCATAAACCTCACTACCACACCACTCTCTATTTTCACACACATATACTACTGTCCATATATTCACACACACTAAAAGATCAGAGGCGGGGGTAGTGTATATTACATGGGTTCAATTGAATTAATAAATTTTGATGCGAAGTATAAATTTATATATAAAATTTATTGAAATAATAATAAATAATAGATATGAACTCATAACTTTAAAAATATAATTGGTTTAATCCTAAAGTCGTTGAACCCATAAATTTTAAATCCTGCATTCACCTCTGCTAAAGATATATAACAACACATACGGGGAAAACATGAAAACAAAAAGATTTAAGAAAAAAAAAGAGAACAAAAAAGAAAAGAAAAAGAAACGAAGGAACAGCAAAAGAAAAGAAAAGAAAGAAAGAAAGAGGAAGAAAACGAAGAAAGAAAAGGAAAAAACGGAGGAGAAGAAAAGAACGTAGCAAACAAACAAAAAAAAAAATTGTTGGACAAAATTTAGTCAGAGTTTGAGGTTTTCATCGGTGGTTTTGAGTTTGTGGATCCGAAAATTAATTATTTAAATTATAGTTATTTTTTGTTGTGAATTAATCTTTAAAAAAGATAATAGTCAATATTTTTCGTATAATTTAGTGTCGTAATTATACTAGACTCAAGTTTAAATTATTTAGTTATTGTATATATCTTAAAGTTTGCTTTGAAATATCTATTCTAATTTCAATTCTATCAAAAATATTATCCTTTTGTCTGATGTAGAAGAAGAAATTCGACAAATAAATTTAGTGCCTTTTTTATTAGAAATATGCACGAGAGGAAGAAATTTGATTATTAATTTGTTTACTTTTTTGGGATTAAATTTGATTTCAATTAAGAATATCATTACATTTTTTTTGTGACATCTAAAAGAAATTCAAGGATGTGGTTACACACCTTGAATTACTTTGTTCATAATCTAATTTCAGTAATTCAAATCAAGAAGAGTAGGCTCAAATTTTAGGTGCAATACGCCTATCATGATTACACATCTTGATCCGTATGTGTTTAAGCTGAGGTCGCAACACATTGCATCTTAGTTAAGACTAATAACAGTTCAACAATACTAAGCGAATCATAAGCATAACCAATAATTATAACTTATCAAAAAAATTAATTTAAGTCAGGTTTAAGTTGATAAAACGACCGTGCTAGTAGAATTAAGGGACTCGAGGGATGCCTAACACCTTTCCTCGGTCAACAAAATATTTCTTACTCAGATTTCTACTTGGCAGATCAATAATTAAAGAGTCAAAATTTTCTTTTGATTAGGGATTCAATAATACCACAAACTCAATTTCAAGTGGCAATTCTATTAAAATAAATAATCTCTTTTCAAAACGTTAGTTTAATAGAAATAATCTCTTTCAAAAACATTTTCTCAGATGGGGACTGAAAAAAAAAGGGTGTGACACGATGAAAAATGAGTGAGAAAATCATATTTTATAATATAAATTTTTTTATTGATTTGCGGTAGAAAAAATCTCTAAAATTTTGGTTAACTGTAAAACGTAGTAGCAGCAGTGTGTTCATACCGCCAATTTCTTTTTACGTAAAATATCTATTTTAAAAATGTTACACTTCGTATTTGTTTGGAGAAAAATAATTTTCTTATACAATTCATATGTTATATAATTTTAAAGTATACAATAATGTGATTCAATAATTATTATTGTAAATGTATACTGTGTAAGATGGATATATAATGCACATAACCGCTATTTTAAAAAAATTGAATTTTGGGGCAACAATTGACTTTGACGAAATTGTAGGATTTGTGTTTTCTTCTTGATTCCATCTAAAGTTGTAAAGGAAAAATGCATATACCTAAAATGAAACGGTCTAATCAATTGAAGAATTAAAGAAGAGCACAAACTAAGTTCCCTTTATCAAATCTAATTAAAAGCACTATTAGGTAACCTAACTCCAACTTGTTCTACTTAAATTTAAAATGGTAAGAAGAAAAATGTAAAACAAAATTGTTTGCAATATAAAGATATGCTAGTAGGCAATAGGACTTGAGCTCAAATTTAAAGTTTTTGATTTGAAATCAATATTTGTTATATAATATGAGTAAAGCTTTGACTTTAATTTTTAAATTACTATTTGAAATTTGTGTTTTAAAAAAAATAGGATTTCAAATTTCAAATTGTGAATTTAATTTTTGTAAAGTGTAAAACTTGACCTGTAAGTATTGAAAAATTTTTATTGGATGAAAAAAGAATGGGTGATATCTTTATATAGACTTGAACAATCATCTCCCATATAAGGATGACAATGGAGCGGGTGCGGTGGGGTTGCGGGTCGAATCCACATAAACCTGTAAAGACTTTAACCCGCCCCGTTCCGCCCTACATAATATAATTTGATATTTTTAATCCGCCTCATATAATCCTTCCCGTATAACTGCACCGCATAATTTGCTAATTTTTATTTTATTTTTTTTAAAAAAATAATTTGTATTGTAAATAAATAAATAAATCACTAATGCTCTCTTAGCTTTCTTCACTTCCAACTATCGAAAATACTTTTCTATAATTCTATTCATACGGATTATGTACTTAATTCTGATTCAATTATGAAACTAAAGTTATTTAAATTGTTATATATATATTTTAAATTATATATGCCAAAACTAGCTAGCTATTGAACAGTAGAAATAAATTTTGTCCATTCGGCATATATTTATTTATATGCCAAAATAAATAAATGAACCCACAGTATATATAATTTGAAAAAAAATTATATTTCTTACTGTTTAATTTGATCTTCTAGGCAATGCATGCGTGTTGCCTACTTGGACATGGACATAAAGCTGTCACATGCTTATTATTATCGCTCGGCAATCCGTCCTATCCCATATTAATTTTAAAAATAATTATTTTAACTCGTCTTATACTTACATAGTGTAATACCCGCATCACCCCTCATAACATGAAATTCGCCCCACCTCACACTCGTCGCATCCCATTGCCATTCCTATCCTAATGATCTAACTTTTGTGAGTTAAGTTAAACTCAAGATTAATTTTTTTTAACATGGTATTAGAGCACAACATATCTCAATTATTATTTACAGATATTGAACCCCCATATTAAATTGTCCACGCATCAGATGTTCAGCCTTGAGCGTGACGTAGGGCGTTGAAAAGTCATACATGGGATAAAAGGGGGATGGGTGATCTCCTCATATGGACTTGAGTGATTCTCCCCTCGTGAGCTAACTTTTGGAGTTGAGTTAGGCCTAAAATTCATTTATTTAACACTAATATAAGCTTATATTTTGCAAGAAAAGACCTATCAGTTTAAATTTTCCAAAAAAAGAAAAAAGAAGAAAAAAATATACTCGACGTAAAAAGTTTATTTGTACCATATGAAATGTTTATATTAAAGAATAGCTAGTTAGTACTAATGTTGATTTATTAACTCAGTAGATCTTTGTAAAATTATGTGTATTTGAAAGTTTGTAATAACATGTAATCGCAAATGTTTATTTATAAAAAGAACACGATGATATACGATCTATTAATGCAGCAGCCTGATATCTCTTATTTATGAATTTTTGGTTTGCTCATTTGAAAAGATTATATAAGAGTCAAGGAAGTTTTGATAATTTTTAAAAATTATAGAAAATTGAAGTTACATGTCCAAATTTGTGTGCACAATGCAGTAGCAGCACGCGCACACGCGCGCACACACTCTCTTAGTGTACGCGTTTTATGCTGTCCATCATATTAATAAAAATAAAAATTTAAAAATAGCATAAATAATATTTAAAAAATATATTTGTGTAACAATATAAGAATTTAGAAAGAAAATTATAAATTTTAAATTGATAAATGATCTTATTTAAGAGATGGATCCAATCCAGTGTTCTTCCTTCCGTTTGTTCTAATACTTGCTTCATTGAACAAACGTTTTGTAGAATCGCCGTTTGATTGACATTTAAAAAGTCATTTATTTTTACATGAACACTTAAATGCATACATTACATGTATATTTCATGTTATGTTCTTACAAAATTTATATTATGATATACTATTAATGGGTTAACATTTAATACAAATATTATCATTATGAAGACGCATTGAATACAAAGTTATATATATTATATTAGAACATATTGTATAAGTTATTCGTTTAAACAATCAGCACTTACAAAATCATATTATAATTTATTACTGGCTAGTCTTACCACTAATAAATTGATATCATATCACAAAAATATTATTTATTTGTAATTGATTGTTAAGTAATTGTTATGCCATCAAACAAAAAAAGACTCATCAAAATTAGTGAAAACAACCACTATTGTTTGTAATTAGGGTAGGTTGTCTATATCACACTTTTTGTGATGCGCCTCTTTTTCAGACCCTATTAACGCAGAATGCTTTGTGCGTCGGGCTATCTTTTTTAATTATATTTTTAGAAGTCCTAAACATAAGATTTTTATACATTATGAATACAGTTTTATTCAACAGGTAATTATTTATTAAAAGGTAAAATCTTAATTGCTTTTAAATTTCTAAATGTTTTAAAATTTTCTATAGCGTTTTCAAATAAGAAATGATTTAATATATAAAATTTAATTAATTTTAAAATTTTAAATATTAAAAAAATAATTAAATGACTGTTTTGTAAATTGTGAAATCTATTTTAAAAGCGTAAAAAAAATGAACGATAATTTGCTATGAGGGTTTTTTACTTTAAATATTTAGTAATAACTTTATTTTAAACTTTTCATTTTACCCATTATGAGATTATTTCAGCACAAAAAAATTTCTCTTTCTCTTAATTTATGTGTCTAATCAAACACCTTCACATAAATTGAAATGGAAGAAATAGTGTGGATTCAACTAAAGATAGCAAATACAAGAACACTCAATTAATTGAATCAACTTAAAATATGTTGAGTTTCTATATTTTCTTTCTTCGACTATACAATCTTAAAGAAAAAAAAGGAGGAGGAGGAATTCAACGTATTAATACAAAATAAAGTTACACTCTTTAATTTATTTTCTTGTAATGTGAGTGTAACGACCCGTATATTGTTACGTGGGGAAACCTAACCTAAAACACTCTTAACGAGGCTAGACAACAGTTAGAGAAGTATTGTGGAGGAAATTAGTGTAATTGATAATTTTGTGGAGGTTCTGGTTTCTGAGGATGTCACGACCCAAATGGCCGTGATTGTCACGCACATTGATCCCTCCCAGTGGGCGAGCCAATGATTGCCAAATATTAGCCCGAAATGGAATAATCATAAAGAAGTAAAACGTATAATAAAACAAATGAATCGTCAAACGAATATATTCTTCCTAAAACAAACAAAACGATACTCCCACGACCTGATTGTCATTGCACCTTAATGTCTAACTATAATTTTAGAATTATTTAACCAAAGAAAACATAAAAGAAAGTCGCAATGTCCGGATGAAAGACATCTTTTGCAGGGAAGTGAATTAGCTTAGCTTGCATCGCTCACCTTTCGATAAACTGCTAAAACCAAAGGTGGGGACAAAAGGAGCTTCCTAGATCGAATTCTACACTAAAAAAAGAAGTGCAGGGGCAGGGTCAGTACAAGACGATACTGGTAGGCATCATCGACCGACCCTAAATAATAACAAATATGCACAGTAATAACAATACGAGACTAGTCTTCAACATAAAAAGAACCTACAAAACATTTCCTACACAAAAGCTCCACTCAGGGAAACAGCCAGCCTGCTTACTCGATTGGGTCATGCGCTGCAGCAGTCTCGCCGCAGCGGAAAGGTTTCCGATGCAGCAGTACGGCCTTAAGCAGTAGCTCGACTATGCTGCACTTTCCCAATTCTTCAGCTTAGCAAGTTCATATTTCACATAATACACCAATATCTCTCAGATAAGCACACTTAAGAATAACAATTAACACCATCAAGAATCACTCATGAGTTCAACAGGAAATACAGCAGAAACCACCCATCAGTTCCAACATTGTGACAAGTCACACCTAGAGCTAGAGACATGTTCTTCAATATTCAAAATTGCATTACATAATTGTAATTGACACAGACTCTCAACACATTTTTCATACACTTCGTATGCATATAAGGACAACACCACATAAGTAACATGCATAATATGAAAACCAAAGATGACATGACAGGCACACACCTCCGCCACCTCATCATAAATACTCAATCACACAATTGGTGTACACACATGCTAAGGGTATTATTTCTGTCCGTCCAGTCATGACCTGTAGGGGACTTTAGAAATCCATGTACCGTACCGTCATGGTACCCAATCCCACTCATATGCTCGTCCAGATGCTCTCCTTGGAGACGAGCTACTCTATAATAATATTCGCTCTTCCGGATACTCCCCTCAGGCTCGAGCCTCTCATTTTAGAAAACTGTTAATATTTAAGCTATTCTCATCCTTTAATTGCAACAAGGTGCACTACATAATTGAAATCATATATATACCTATCAATTCATCCGAGTCTACGCTCCACTTCTTCACTTGTTCAAATACAACAAGTTTACATGATAGATTCATAAAACGAAGTTCATTTCACACTTCCATATGATCTCAACAACATATTATATTTATCCCATATCAACATGATAATTTTCATTTATTCACATAAAAATGCTCATAACAAGGAATGTACGAAAATCAATCAAATATAGTCATTACATAAGCATACAACCACTACGTAAGGTCTAACCCTATAATCATAACCTACCTCGAATTCAGACACGAAGAGTCAATCACTCCATTAGAGTCTTTCCCTTTCTCACAGCTTCGAATTACTCGTAATATACAATAAAACAAAGAGTAATTCATTACTCACCCTTCGAAATAAGAATTTTAGAAGATCAAACCCTCCCCTTCAAGGAAGTTTCAAAAGTGAACCCCAATTCTACTAAGTTCTAGGTCCCTATTCTCGCATAGCCCCTCATTCTCAACAATAATCTTAAGGGAGTGATCAAAACATTTCAACATCAACCCAAATGACCCTACAATCCATCCCTATTTCAACAGTCTAGGGTTTTTCTCTACAAATACTCTCACCATTAAAGGACTACGAGTAATCTAGGATTAACGTTACTCATGTAGAGATAAACAATCGAGAAATCTTACCTTGTTGAAGGGTTTCACTGCTCTAGAGGGTTTTTTCGTTGTTTAGATATTTTGATCGTGATTTGAGAATAATGGGGCAATACCTCGTAATTTTCACTTAAAACCCACTTTCTGATTCCTGTCATCTGCTGTAGTGGTCACACTTACGCTGAAGCGAACCTGCTACAACAGTCATTGGGCCGCTGTGGTGGTCCCAACGGTTACCCCATCATTTCGCCACAGCGAGACATCAACCGCTACCACGGTCTCATCGTAGTGGAAATCCCACCTCTACAGCGATCTCCTGGACCAGTAGCTACCCAAAATCTTACAGTTTTATACTTAGTTATTTCACAACCTCCCTATCTCATCTTTATCCAAATTTCTGTGTTCTATGCCCTTAACCATCCCATAACGATGTACGGGTCATTACATCAGATATCAATTAAAATACCATTTGTCACTGAACTGTCTATACAAAAATCATAAGGAAACATACCAGATTCTATAAACAACTTGGGATATTTGACCCGAATATCATCCTTGGTCTCCCAAGTGGTTTCTTCTACCGGACGGTCCTTCCACTGGACTTTTACTATCAGAATCTCTTTGGACCTTAGCTTTCGAATCTCTCTGGCCAATATCGCTACAAGTTCCTCCTCATATGACATATTTTTATCTAGCAACGCAGAGTTCCATTTGATATACGTTCCATCCCTATGGTACTTTTTCAGCATAGACACATGACATGCCGGATGTACTCCAGACAATCCTGGTGGTAATGCTAGCTCATAAGCCACTTTTCCTACACGTCGAAGTATTTCAATTGTCCCAATATACCTTGGGTTGAGTTTGCCTTGCTTTCCGAATAATCACCCCCTTCATGGGGGACATCTTGAGCAACACTTGCTCCCCTTCCATGAACTCCATGTCCCTGACTTTCTTATATGCATATTGTTTTTGCCTACTTTGAGCAGCCACCAGACAGTCCGAATGATTTGAACCTTTTTCAAGGACTTCTTTAACAAATCTGTCCCCCAAGGTCTCACCTCAAACGCATCAAATCACCAAATTGAAGACCTGCACTTTCTCCCATACAAGGCTTCAAAAGGTGCCATACCAGTGCTCGAGTGGTAGCTATTGTTATAGGCAAACTCTGCCAAAGGTAAGAACTTATCCTAATGACCCCCGAAGTCTATCACGCACGCCCTAAGTATGTCCTCCAGCACTTGAATAGTGCGCTCTGATTGCTCGTTTGTCTGAGGATGAAAGGCTGTGCTCAAGTCCAACCTTATACCCAACTCGGCCCCCAAAGTCCTCTAAAAATGGGAAGTAAACTGAGTGCCCTTATCCGATACTATGGAAATAGGCACCCCATGTAACCAAATAATCTCTTTCACATATAGGTTAGCTAGTTTCTCCACATTGTAAGTCACCTAAACCGGCAAGAAATGAGCAGACTTGGTCAACATGTCCACTATGACCCAGTCAAACTTCCCCAAAGTCTTGGGAAGACCAACCACAAATTCCATAGCTATCCTCTCCTAATTTCACTTGGGGACGGGCATTCCCTGAAGAACTCCTCCAGGCTTTTGGTGCTCGTACTTCACTGTTGATAATTTAAACACCGAGCCACGTAGTCCACAATGTCTCGCTTTATCCTACCCCATCAATAATGCCGTTTTAGATCGTGTTACATCTTCGTGACTCTGGGGTGAATGGAGTATCTCGAGTTGTGGGCTTCTTTCAAGAGAGTTTTAATTAGCTCACCAACTCGGGGAACACAAGGGATGCTAGTCGGCTCGGCGAAGTTGTAGCCCAAAAAAAGAAGATCCAGAGTGATTCCTTACCTATCCTGTCAAGGGCCCACCCACCCCTTTATTCTCAAGACCCCTTCCTCATCTAACACTGCTTCCGTTGCCTCTCCCCCAGGACTTTATCTCTAATTTTTCCTAGCTTTTCATCTTTAAATTTTCTGGTCTTGATTTCCTCCAACATCAAGGATTTAGCCTCCAGATTGGCTAACACTTCGATCAATGACAATCTCACTAAGATGTTTGCCAAGGTCTAGACTTCCCTGACCATCGACCGTTGAGTAGCCTCCAAGTAAGCCAGGCTGCCCATGCTCACCGTCTTTTTGCTCAACGCGTCTGCTACTACATTAGCCTTCCTTAGGTGATAGAAGATGGTGATGTTGTAATCCCTGAGTAACTCCATCCACCTCCTCTGCCTCAAATTGAGATCTTTCTGAGAGAATACATATTGTAAGCTACGATGATCCGTGAACACCCCACATCGAGCTCCATACAGATAGTGCCTCCAAATTTTTAGTGTGAACACCACCATTGCTAACTCCAGATCATGCGTGGGGTAGTTCTTTTCATGCACCTTCAACTGTCTCGAGGCATACACAATAATCTGACCTTTTTGCATCAACACAACACCCAATCCAGACTATGAGGCATCACAAATACATAATAAAATCCTTACCTTCCATGGGTAACACCTGAATAGGTGCTGTGGCTAATAGAGTCTTGAGTTTTTGGAAGCTTGCTTCGCATTCCTCAAACAACTGGAAGGGCATATCCTTTTGTGTCAACCTGGTCAATGCCGAAGCGATGGAGGCGAATCCCTTCACGAACCGATGGTAGTAACTGGCCAGCCCCACTAAACTCCAGATTTCTATCACGTTAGTTGATCGTGCCTAGTTCCTAACTTCCTCCACCTTTTATGGATCAACTCGGATTCCCTCCTTGGAAACCACATGCCCCAAAAAGGACATCGATTCTAACCAAAACTTGCACTTGGTGAATTTGGAATACAGTTGCTTTTTTTTTCCAACAATCCCAGCACAATCTTAAATGCTTGTCACGCTCCTGCTTGGTCTTAGAATACACCAAGATATCATCAATAAACATAATAACAAAGGCATCCAGGTAGGGTTTGAAAATACCGTTCATCAGGATCATGAACGCGGCCGGAGCATTAGCGAGTCTGAATGATATGACCACAAACTCATAATGCCCGTATCTGGTTCGAAAGGTTGTCTTGGGAATATCTTCAGCCAAATTTTCAATTGGTGATACCCTGACCTCAAATCAATCTTTGAAAATATAGCTGCTCCCTGCAATTGGTCAAACAGGTCATCTATCCAAGGAAGATGGTACTTATTCCGAATGGTTACCTTGTTCAACTGGCGGTAATCAATGCACATCCACATACTACCATCCTTTTTCTTTACAAACAGAATCGGGCACTCCACGGTGATAAACTCAGTCTAATAAATCCTTTACTGAGCAACTCCTGCAACTGCTCCTTGAGCTCTCTCAGTTCGGCAGATGTTATTCGGTATGGAGGAATAGAAATGGGTCGGGTTCCTGGTTCCAAGTCTATATAAAAATCTATGTCACGGTCCGGTGGCATACCATACAAATTTGTGGGAACACCTCTAAGAATTCACAAACAACTAGAATCGACTCTATGGAAGGGCCCTCTGAACTAGTTATCCGAACATGCACCAAGTATACTGAACAACCCCGTTCTATCAACTTGGGGGCACAAATATAAGAAATAAGTTTCTTAAGAGTAGGCTTACAATTCTCTCTCAACTCCAACCTAGATAGCCCTGGACCTGATATAGTGATAATCTTAGCATAGCAATCCAGAATGGCATGGTAAGGGGACAACCAACTCATTCCCAAGATTATATCAAAATCAACCATATCTAAGATCACTAGGTCCGCTAGGGTGTAAAATCACATGAATTCAACAATGTAGTCACGAACAACCCTATCCACTAACATAGAATTCCCAACAAGAGTGACCACACAAATAGGAGTATTAAGCACATCACATGTAAGATCACGATCCAAAGCAAAATAAGTAGACAAATATGAAAATGTAGAAGGGTCAAACAATGCAATAGCCATTCTATCAGCCACGAAAATCATATTTGTGATAACGGTATTTGAAGCCTCTGCCTCCAGTCTACCAGGAAAAATATAGAAATGAGCCTGGTTATTAGCCTGAGAACCGCCTTGGTTGTGCTGTTCCAGCCCTCTACCTACTTGGGTGCCACCCCTACCTACCTGAGCACGTCCTCTGCCCTATTGGACGCCACCTCTAGCAGCTGGCTGACCACCTCATCCCAGCTGTGGATGATCTGAACTGAAAGCACTGCCTCCCCTCCTGGTTAGGGTCAGAGCTCGAGGAGCTAAATTAGGAACAACCTTCCTGCCTTGTCTGAACTTGGGGCACCATCTACGGATGTGGCCATACTCACCACACTCATAACAAACCTTCCCATTAACTGGTCTCTAAGCTGGAACAGAAGAAATAGGGTGAGCCTAAAAATCAGAACGAACTATCTAGGTACCCCCAACTATACCTGACGGTAGTGGAGTTGTCCCTGGTGAACCTTTGGCTGACACCTGCATGGCAGACTGAATAGGGCACCCAGAGAAACTCTGTAGTGCTGGAGCCTTCACATAAGAATCATTGAAAGAGCCAACTCTACGAGCCTTTTTCTCGACAGTTCAAGCAAAACCCTCCTGCCTCAACCCTTTAATCGACTTCACGTATTCTACCACCTCCTGAAAGATATTACCTGAAGAGACCATTTGCAGAGCTGGTACCTAGACACCTACATTTAGGCCTTTAATAAATTTCCTAATCCTCTCTTCCTCGGTAGGCAGTAAGGGTAGAGCATATCTGGATAAGGAGTGAAACCGGGCCTTGTATGCAGCAACTAATGAGCTCCCTTGCTCAATGGTAGTGAACTCATCCCACCTCCTATCCCTCAGAGTACGGGGAATATATTTCTCCAAGATGTGTAGTAGAATTGAGTCCATGACAATGATGGTGACCCTAATGGTCTGCATTCTGTGAAAGCCCTCCACCAGAGCTTTACGTCACCCATCAACTGGAATGTGATGAACGCAACACCATACTTCTCCACTGCTCCCATCTTATGGAGCCTTTCACGGCAATCAATGATAAATTCATAGGCATCCTTCGCCTCTGTGTCGTAGAAAGTGGGAGGCTTTGTATTGGTGAACCTCCAAAATAAGTTGTGCTCTTCCCCTATCATTACCAGTCCTGCCACCAGCCTCAAAAATATCACTGCCTCTGATATGTCATCAATCTGCGGGGCCATAGCAGCTGCATGCTGAATTCCTGACTGTTGTCCCGCTGGAGTTGCTGGCGCTGCCCCGGTGCCCACAAGGCCGCTCAGAAGGTTGAGGACCTGAGATAAGACCTCTGAGGAAGCTGGCGCGGCAGGAGCTTCTCCCTGCATCGGGACCTCGACCTCAACTATCACCCGCTCCTGCCTTACTTGTGGCTCGGGAGATGCAGACCTCTCCCAGATTGGAGCAGGAGTACGGGCCCCTCCTTTAGCCACAGGATGGCCCCGACCATGACCTCCGCCCCTTCCTCTACTGCGAACTGGGGCCCTCCACTGTTGGCTCAGGTGCTGCGTCTTTGTCATCGTTCGCACGTATTCTCACCATGTAAGAAGGAAAGAATAAAAGTTGTTATATACCAATTGGAATCAACTAATCGCACGAAAGGAAAGAAGGAGAGTTTTCTCCTAAAGTCCTACAGCCTCACGAAGATAAGTTACGAATGTCTCCGCATCGATCCGCGAGACTCTACTAGACCTATCTTAGTGCAATGAGATCAACGAACATAAAGCTCTGATACCAACTTTATCACGATCCAAATGACCATGATTAGCACCCATATTAACCCCCCCCCCCTCCTGGTGGGCAAACCAATGATTCCAAATATTATCCCGAAATGGAATAATCATAAAAAAGTAAAACATATAATAAAATAAATAAATCGTCAAACGAATACATTCTTCCTAAAACAAACAAAACGATACTCCCAAGACCTTATTTTTATTGCACCTCAATGTCTAACTACAGTCTAGAATTATTTAACCAAAGACAACATAAAAGAAAGTTGCAATGTCCGGATGAAGGACATCTTCTAGAAGATAGTGAGTCAACTTAGCTTGCACCACTCACTTTTCGAATAAACTGTTGCAACTAAAGGTGGGGACTAGAGGAGCTTCCTGGATCGAATTTTGCACTCAAAAAAGAAGTGCAGGGGTAGGGTTAGTACAAAATACGATACTAGTAGGCATCATCAGCCGACCCTAAATAATAACAAATATGCACAGTAATAACAAGACCAGTCTTCAATGTAAAAAGACCTATAGAAAATTTAGTACACAAAATCTCCACTCAGAGAAATAGCCAGCCTACTTATTGGATTGGGCTATTCGCTGCAGCGGTCTCGCCACAGCGGAAAGGTTTCCTCTGCAACAGTACTGCCTTAAGCAGTAGCTCAACTATGATACACTTTCCCATTTCTTCAGCTTAATAGGTTCATATTTCACAAAATCCACCAGTATCTCTCAGATAAGCGCACTTATTAACAATAATTAACACCATCAAGAATCACTCATGAGTTCAATAGGAAATACAGCAGAAACCACCCATCTGTTCCGACATTGTGACAAGTCACACCAAGAACTAGAGACATGTTCTTCAATATTCAAAAATCACATAACATAACTGTAATTGACACAACCTCTTAGTACAATTTTCATACACTTCATTTGCATATAAGGACACCACCACATAAGTAACATGCATAATATGAAAACCAAAGATGACATGACGGGTACACACTTCTGCCACCTCATCATAAATACTCAATCATAAAATCAGTCCACACACATTCTAGAGGGTCTTATTTCTGTCATTTCAGTCATGACCTGCAAGGGACTCTAAAGATTCATATATCGTACCGACGTAGTACCAACTCCCACTCATATGCTCGTTCGGATGCTCGCCTCAGACACAAGCCACTCAATAATAATATTCACTTGCCCGAAACTCCCCTCGGGCTTGAGCCTCTCATTTCACGACATAGTTAATATTTAATCCATTCTCATCCTTTAATTGCAACAAGGTACATTACATAATCGAAATCATATATATACTTATCAATTCATCGGGAGTCTACGCTCCACTCCTTCACTTGTTCAAATACAACACAAGTTCACATGATAGATTCATAAAATGAAGTTTATTACACACTTCCACATGATCTCAAAAACAAATTATATTCATCCCATATCAACATAATAATTTCCATTTATTTATATAAAAACGCTCATAACAAGGAATGTCCGAAGATCAATCAAATATAGTCATTACATAAGCATACAAGTCACTATGCAGGGTCTAACCCTATAACTATAACCTACCTCGAATTCGGACATGAAGAGTCAATCACTCCACTGGAGTCTCGCCCTTTATCACAAATTCGGATTGCTCGTAATCTAAAACAAAACAAAGAGTAATTCATTACTCACTCTTCCAAATAAGGATTTTAGAAGATCAAACCCTCCCCTTCAGGGAAGTTTCAAAAGTGAACCCTAATTACTAAGTTCTAGGTCCCTATTCTCGCATAACCCCCCATTCTCAACAATAATCTTAGGGGAGTGATCAAAACTTTTCAACATCAACCCAAATGACCCTACAATCCAGCGCTATTTCAACAGTCTAGGGTTTTTCTCTACAAATACTCTCACCATTAAAGGTTTACGAGTATCTAGGATTAACGTTACTCATGTAGAGATAAACTATCGAGAAATCTTACCTTGGTGAAGGTTTTTCACTGCTCTAGAGGGTTTTCCCGTTGTTTAGACAATTTGATCATGATTTGAGAATAATGGGGTAAAACCTCATAATTCCCACTTAAAAATCCACTTTCTGATTTTCGTTGTCTGCTGCAGTGGTCACACTTCCGCTGCAGTGGATCCTCTACAACGGCCATTAGGTAGCTGCGACGGTCCCAATGGTTACCCCCTCATTTCTCCATGGAGGGACACCAACCGCTACCACGGTCTCGCTGTAGTAGAAATTCCACCACTACAGCGGTCCCCCGGATCATTAGCTACCCAAAATCGCACAGTTCTATACTTAGTTTATTTTACAGCATCCCAATCTCATTTGTAGCTAGATTTCTGTTTTCTATGCCCTTAACCATCTCGTAACGACGTCCAGATCATTACAGGGGAATGCTGCAGCGGTAGTATTTTCGTTGCAACGAGATCATGGTGACGATTGGAGTCCCGCCGTAACTGATCAGGGAATTAATCACCGAATCTGCTGTAGCAGTTTCTTGACTGCCATAGTGGTTCCACCGCAGCGGACGACGGAAATCAGAAAGTGGGTTTAAGTGGAATTTCTGGGGTTATACCTCATTATTTCCAAAACAAGAAGATTGAAGGTCTGTACGCGAATTCTCTTCCCAGAGCAGTTGAACTTCTTCCCCAAGGTAAGTTTGTAGCCAATTCCTTTCCCCATTCGAATTCTCAACACCTTACGATCGTAGGGTGGCCCTTAATGGTGATTTCTAAGCTAAAAAACCCTATGTTGATAGACTAGAGCTGGATCATAGGAAGTTAATGGGGTGGTTTGATTAGAAGTTCATAGGGGTAATAATCATTCCCCAAGGTTTACTTGCTAGAGAAAGTGGGTTATGTGGGAATTGAGGCCTAGATATGGGTAGAATTGGGGTTGCTCTTTTAGAGTACCCAGAAGGGAAGGGTTTAAACTTCTAAGATCATTATTCGAAGAGTAAATAATGAAGTTACTCTATAATTGTTATTGTAGGTTTCAAGCATTCCGAGGATCTGAGAAAGGGCAAGGTTTCCCAGAGTAGATTATTTTATTATCCAAAAATTTGAGGTAGGTTATGGTTTAGAGGAGTTAGACTCTACATAATGGCATGTATGTTTGTGCAATGATGATATATGTTTGGTCTGCGAATATTACTTGTTATGGTGATTTTCCTGTTGAATTAAACTATTGAAGCAATTGGATATGATGTGATCATTGAACTGATATAAAGCTTTGTTGAGTTACTAAGAGTAGTTCTTTTACATTGTTATTGAAGTGATTGATGATATGTTAATTATCCGAGTGAGGGAGTAGATTGTAAACTTAGTAATGAACCTTTCTATGTTCAATTGTTTTGAGTAGGTTAGGATAGTGATAATATCATGAGATGAGAGACTCATGCCAAAGGGAGCATCCGGGTGAGTGGTATTGGTTGAGTAGCTCATGTCCAAGGGGAGCACCCGGATGAGCATATGAGTGGAGTGGGTACCACACCGGTACAGTACATGGATTTCTAGAGCCCCCCTGCAGGTCATGACTGGAAGGGAAGAAATAAGATCCTCTAGCATGTGTGTACATTGATATTGATGACGAAGTATTTATGATGATATGGCAGAGGCGTGTGCCCAACATGTCACCATTTGTTCTATTTTATGATGCATTTGTAATCATGTTAAAGACTTGGAATGAATAAGTGCTAAAGGGTTGAATTGAGTTTGTGATCCTGTAATTGTAACTCGAATTTGGAAAGTGGAAAAGATTTGAAGTGTGATATGGTTAAATGATTATTCATGTTGAGTTGTTCTTTCTTGTGATAAATTGCTTAAATCGCATGTGATGATGAGTAGCGGTGAATTGTTGTCAAAAACTTGTGTTATATCTGAATGAGTACTAGAGTGTGTGAACTATTGGTAATTGGTGAAATGGTGAAGGTTCAGCTAAGTGGAGCTACTGCCTTGAGCAGTACCACTGCAGTGGAACTTGTTCCGCTAGGGAAAGACTGCCACAGTGATCAAGCGACCGTTGCAGCGAAAGACCTAATCCAGTAAGCAGGCTGACTGTCACCCGTGTAAAGCTGTTGTTGTTGAAATGTTTACTTTACTTATGTATGATGTCCTGGACTGGTTTCATGTTATAGTTGCAATGCTTATATGTTATTATGCAAGTTCGGTCGATGATGCCTACCTATACTGTGTTTCATACTGACGCTACTCCTGCACTTCTTTTCTAAGTGCAGAATTCGAACCAGGAAGTTCTTCTGTCTTTATCTATAGAACAGCAACAGTTACACTTGAAAAGTGAGCGATTGCAATAACGGGCAGTCCCACTCCTCCGATGAAGATGTCTCTCCTCCCGATATTTCAATCCTTTATTTTCTTAGACTTCTCATTCTTAGTTTTACACTTAGATATTTGGTGCAATGACTTTCGAATCTTGGGGATTAGTATTTGTTTTGTTTTAGATGGTTGTTATTGTTTTTAGATATTTCATTTTGTTTCTGTTATAAAAATGCGCTTTCTTTCTAATTGGAATGATGGATGTGGGGGTAGTTGTTGGGTTCATTAGTTCACCCACTGGGGGGTTAGTGTGGGTGCCAATCACGGCCATTTGAGTCGTGACAGTGAGTTAAAAATTTATGATGAATAATTAGTTAGTTTAATGAATAAAGGATTGCTATAAGTTAATAAAATTGTAGTTGAGTTTAAAGTCTTAAATGATAGAACATTTCAAAAATAGTATAGCATGAACTTTTGTACCATGTAAAAATTGATATTGTCCTGTTGTAAATATTTTTGAAATTAATATAATTATTGAAAAGTATAACATGAACTTTTATGCGCTATAAAAAAATTAAACTTTAATGGTTATAAAACATATACATATAAATATAAAATATAATAAGAATAGTTAAGAACTCAAACATATATGTAAAAATATAAAACATAAATATAGAATTATATAACACGAAAAAGAATTATTACAGTTCCATCAACTAATGTTATAGTCATTCGGGTGCCTTTCTTTGTTCCTGTTTTATGTTCTTTTACAATCCAGCTCCAATTACTAAGACTTTTATTATCCAATGAGAATTGTATTGCATTAAGTTTGTTAATTGGCATAATTTTCTTTACGAAATCCTTTTCATATTCCATTCCAGTAGTATCTAAAACAAATAATGTACAAGAGTATAATTATAATAATTAATAATTTTATAAAAAAAATACTTTTTATGAGCTGATGAGATTACTTTACCTAAATAGATGAAACTTGTGAATGTATGAGTAGATGAAGAATGTCATTACAAATAACATAAATATCAATAAAGACCCAATTAAAAGAGATAACATTGTATCAGTCTTAAACTCAACTAAATGAGACAATTTAAGTTAAATCATTTTGAAAATAAACAACTTGGGTTGACATAGCAATTAATTTTCTTTTTCAAATCTATAACATGATGAAATAAAAATAAGATAGGTTAACATGAAACATACAAAGTTGGAGATTGAATTAAAGGTGTTATGTAGAAGAATTTATGAATTAAATTATATATAAATATTGCCGAAAAGAATAGCCTTACATATCTCGAGTGTCGACTTTCATTTAACTGGCGAGTTTCAACTTATAACCAACAGTTCTATCCAACTGCAGCCTTGATACTAAGAGAGTAGGCCAAATTTCAATACTAAATTCCAAATAACAATAACTTTCGATAATAATATGAACTATAATTCAACTTCAAATAACTCGTCCGAAAACCTACAATTTCCCGAGAGTTCATAAGGGAGAAGTGCTTACCTAATGCCTGTGGTTGTTTAGGATTCAATTTGGAGTAATTCTGACAACTTTTACTCGGTGGAGCTCTGGTATGCCAAGCGAATTTTTGAGAAATAACTCTGTAGAAATGCTTCCCGTAGGCCTAGAACTCGTTACCTGAAGTTAATTTGTGTTTGGACGAATTTGGTATAGTAATTTGATGAAAATTTCATGAAACTTTGCGTGCTCCCTCTAGTTAAGTCATGGGTTCTCTTCATCAAATGAATAAAATGAGCAAGGCCATATATATATACATGGGCAGTGGCGGGGGCTGGCACCCCGTGCTTCCCAACGCGCCAACCAGCCCCCACGTCATGCCCCTCCATGCGCTGGCCTGCCTGGTGTGCCGTGTTGTCCAGTGCGCAGGTAGGCTGGTGCATCGCGCTGGCCCCTCGTGGCCTGACCTCATCCGACCCTACTTCCGAGGCTTTTTGTACACGCGTCAAGCTCTCTTTACTCATCACAATCTATGCATGCGCCTACTAACCGTTAATATTTTACGGGGTGTACATCCTCCCCACCCCCCCACCCCCCAGAAACATTTGTCCTCGAATGTTATCTTCAGGCTTGAATGAGTTAACTTTTCTGACTAGCACTTAGAAAAATTTTGGCAGAGTCTCCTCTGTAATATGGACTATCCAAAAACCTGAAACGCAGAAAAATCCAACATAAGTGTCTCACAGGACGCTACAACCAACTAGCCCGCACTATAAAAGTAGATAGCTGAATAGTACTAGTAACTTAAGTAATAAAGCAACATCTAAATAATGATCTCACCTCAACCACGTATTCTGGGTCAGTCCTGGAATAAATGAGAGTATCTAGATCTCATATCATCCTCAGTTTCCCAGGTCATCTCTTCTTTATTTCTATTCCTCTATAGTACTTTAATGGAGACTACATCTTTAGTTATCAGTCTACAAACCTGTCTATCTAATATTGCAACTAGAATTCCTTCATAGGCTAACTCCTCAGTAACTTGAATGTCCTCAATTGGCACAACTCGGGATAGGTTCCCTATAACTCTGGAGGCATCTCTAACTCATATGCCACTCGGCCAATCCTTCGGAGGATCCGGTACATCCCAATGAACCTCGGGCTAAGCTTAGTTTTCCTGCCAAATCTCATCACTCTCTTTATCGTCGACGCTTTAAGGAATACTCAATCGTTAACATTTAATTCCAAGTCTCTACGTCACACATTAGAGTAGGACTTTTGACAATTTTGGGCTATCAGTAGCTGCTCTCTGATGAGTTTCACTTTATCCTCTGACTGATGAATCATGTCATGTCCAACTAACTCTGCCTCTCCTACCTCAAACTATCCGATGGGAGATCTGCATTTCTACCCGTATAATGCCTCATAAGGCGCTATCTGAATTGTAGAGTGATAGTTATTGTTATATGCAAATTCAATAAGGGGTAAATTCTCATCCCAACTTCCCCCAAAATCTAGCACACACGCTCGCAACATATCCTCAAATGTTTGAATGGTGCACTCTGCCTGGCCGTCTGTCTGGGGGTGGAAAGCTGTATTCAGATTAACTTGTTTCCCCAAACCTTTCTGAAATGATTGCCAAAATCTAGCTGTAAACTATGACCCTCTATCAGAGATGATAGATGTTAGGACATCGTGCAATCAGACTATTTCTTTCATATATAACTCGACATAATCTTTGGCTGAGAATGTAGTCCGGACTGAAAGAAAGTGAGATGATTTCGTCAACCTGTCAACAATCACCCAAATAGAGTCAAACTTACATCTGGTACGGGTAGTCTTGTCACAAAGTCCATATTAAATGCCTCCCATTTCCACATAGGTATAGCCATCTCCTGAGTTAGCTCGCTAGGTTTCTAGTGTTCAGCTTTTACCTGTTGGCAATTAGGCATTGTTCTACAAATTCGGCTACAACTTTCTTTATTCCAGGCCACCCAGTATATCTCCTTTATGTCGTGGTACATCTTCATCGAACCTAGATGAAGAGAGTAACGAGAGTAGTGTACCTCTTCCATAATCTGCTGGCGGAGCCCTGCTACTTCTAGAATGCAGAGGCGACCGCTGTACCTCAAAACCCTATCTCTAGTTACCTCGAAAGCTGATAATTCACCTTGTTGAACCTTATATCTGAGCTGTGTTAAATGAGAATCCTCATACTGCCACTCTTTTACCTCTACCGCTAGGGAAGATACTACTGTATTCTGAATTATGACCCTATTATCCTCTAAATCCACTATCCGAACTGCTAAACTGGCTAGCCGGTGCAATTCTCGGTCCATTTCTCATTGTTCTGCTCTTAGATGTGCTAAATTGCCCATGGAACTGCGACTAAGGGCATCAACTACGATATTGGCCTTCCCTGGGTGATACAAAATGTTCACATCATAATCTTTCAACAATTATAGCCAACGGCGTTGCCGCAAATTCAGCTTTTTCTTCTTGAAAAATTACTGGAGGCTTTTATGATCAGTAAAAATATCTACATGCACTCCATACAAGTAATGTATCCATATCTTTAAGGCGTGAATCACTGCAGCTAACTCCAGATCATGGGTAGGATAATTCTTTTCATGTTTTCTCAATTGCCTTGAAGCATACACAATTACCTTCCCGTGTTGCATTAAAACACACCCTAACCCAACGCCTGAAGTGTCGCAATATACAATATAACCCTCTAAACCTTCCTGCAAAGCTAACACTGGTACCGATGTCAATCTATTCTTCAATTCCTGAAAACCCTACTCACAGGTCTCGGTCCATTCAAACTTGGCTGCTTTCTGGATTAATTTAGTCAGAGGTGCTGACAGGGTAGAAAATCCTTCCACAAACCCTCTGTAATACCCGACCAATCCAAAGAAACTGTGAACCTCTATTGGAGTTGTAGGTCTAGGCCATGTCTTTATTGCCTCTATTATTTGCGAATCAACCTGAATACCAGCCTCTGATATAATATGGTCCAAGAAAGCTACCGAATTTAACCAGAACTCACATTTAGAAAATTTTGCATATAGTTGGCGGTCTCTGAGTATCTGAAGTACTGTTCACAAATGATCTCTATGTTCCGCTTCTGAGTGGGATTATACTAGAATATCATCGATAAACACTATCACAAACATATCTAAATACGACCTGAAGATGCTGTTCATCAGATCCATGAACACTGCTGGTGCATTTGTCAACCCGAAGGACATAACTAGGAACTCAAAATGGCCATACCTGGTCATGAAAGTCATCTTTGGGATATATTTCTCCCAAACTCGAACCTGGTGGTACCCGAATCTCAAGTCAATTTTAGAAAAATATTTCTCCCCTTGCAGCTGATCAAACAAGTCATCTATACTGGGAAGTGGGTACTTATTCTTAATAGTAACCTTGTTCAATTGCCGATAGTATATGCACATGCGAAGTGAGCTATCCTTCTTTCTTACAAACATAATTGGCGCACCCCACAGTGACATACTCGGCCTGATAAAGCCCTTATCTAACGGATCTTTCAGCTGCTCTTTCAATTATCTCAATTCAGCAGTAGCCATTTGGTACGGAGGGATGAATATAGGCTGAGTACCTGGTAGTAAGTCAATAGAGAAATCAATTTCCCTTTGTGGAGGGATGCCAAGAAGTTCGTCTGGAAACTCGTTAACCACTGGAATGGACTGAAGAGTTGGGGATTCTGCTTGCATATCCCGAACCCTAACAATATGGTATATACAACCTTTTTGTATCAACTTTTTTGCCTAAAGATGGGATAAACTTACCTTTTAGCGTAGCTGTATTACCTCTCCACTCTCGTACTACTTCCCCTGGAAAGTGAAATCGACAATTATGGTCCAACACTCTATAGTGGAGTAACATGGTGGCAACCAATCCATACCCATGATTACATCAAAATCAATCATTTCTAGTTCCACTAGATCTGCTAAGGTCTGGCGACCAACAATCTCTACTGTACAACCTCGGTAATTTTTTTTAGCAATAATAGAGTCACCGACGGGTGTAGACACCGATAAGGGTTATTGAAGCAATTCTAGAACTATATCAAACCTTTGGGACACTAACGGAGTAACATATGATAAAGTGGAGCTCGGATCTATCAAAGCATATACTGAGTGAGAGCAAACATCTAATCTACCTGTCACAATATATGGCAACGATTCTGACTCCTGTCGCCCCGGTAATGTATATGTGCGGTCCTGACCGCTGCCTAAACTATATGCCCCTGATCTATCTCGACCTCTGCTGGCTGGAGCTGAGGGCCTGCGCCCTGCAGAAGGTGCTGGGGCATATGAACCTGCTGAGGATCTATTCTGCTGGTACTGACTTCCCTGGCATCTAGTCGGGCAATCTCTCATTATGTGTCCCACCTATCCACGGGAATAACAGGAGGTGGAACCATACCTGCTGATCTTGGGAAAATTTATATGCCCAAGTGATACTCAAATGTGTCATTTTGCCTTCTTTATCTATCGATGTTTATACATTATCATGTGAATTGTAATAAAATGTGAATTTATACTAACCAACATGATTAGCATGATTTTTCAGGAAAAATATAATTGTACGAAGCTAAGATGCATGTTGGGAGAAATCGGAATTGGATTCAGAAGCGAGCAAGGGAAAAAGCACAAGGAGAGCACGAATTAAAGGGGCTCCGCGATGGAGCCGTGTCACGCTGCCATCGCGGATGCGTTCTGCCTGGATACGGAATTTTTGCCAAATTCCAGTGAAGGTGCGCGTTGGGGCCGTGGCATGTTGGCCTAGCCCCGCGTTGCACGCCGTGCCACGTTGGGCCTTAATACCTGGACATCCGAATTCCAGTAAGGGTTCGCGTTGGTGGCGTGTCACGGAGGTAGTGCTCCGCGATGCACTGCGTGACACGTTGCTTGTTATTCTGGAAAAAATTTTCACTAGTATAAATAGAACACTTAGGTTCACTTTTAATTATTCTAACTTGGTGGAGCAAGATCGTGGGTTACAGGCAGTTGAGGGGACAAAAATCTCAGGGTTTTTCTCTATCTCCTTCTTCTTTATTTCAATTGCTTGTATGATTAACACTCACTTAATAATGTTTAATCCACAAATGAGTGGCTAAATTCCCTTCTTGCTGAGGTTAAGAACAATTGTATTGAAATGTGATCATTGATAAATTGGTTTTCATCTTTTCTTTCATGGTTGTTCTATTGATTCTTGTTCTTACTGCGTTAATGTATGGCCAACGTTAATGTATATCTAAAAAGTCCGGTTTCACTCGAGAGAGCAAGAAATTGGAAAGTTGTGAATTGATAGGATATGATCTTTTCTTTGTTTGGGAAAATTGAGAATTGATTTACCTTCAGGATAGAAATATACCTGAAAGTCGTATTAGTCAATTAAGGAATCGGTTTTGTATGACTAGAACATGAATTTCGTTTTATCATAGAAATTTAGGTGGAAGGTTCATGATTCTTAAGTTGGGTTAAATACGAGAGTTTTAATCCATAGGCAATAATTCTTGACTAGCAACCGAAAGAAAGATTAACCAAATTGTATCGATAATTTATTTCTCTACATGTTCATTTAACCTCAACATGCTTATACTTATAGTTCAGACTCAAATTATATATTCGTCTTAGATTTAGTATAAAATTAGGAAACAAAATATCAACCTTTTCTTTACATTGTTGTCTGCAATTTAGAGTTAAAGTTTATTGACACTTGAGTAAATTGTTACTTTAGTCCAGTCTCTGTGGGATCGATACTTGGCTTACTTGAGCCACTTTACTACTTGTTCAACCACGTGCACTTGCATGTAGTTATACCAAACAAGCCGAACAAGTTTTTGGCACCGTTGCCGGGGACTGGCAATTGGTAAATTTTTCTTAAGTGTTAGTTTACTATTTCTTCTTAGTGTTGACAACTTGGTCTTAGCCTGTATTTTGCAGATACTAATTTCTTTTGAACACTGGCAAGAGACAAGGAGCTGGTGGACTCATATTTAGAGCCGGAAACACAATTTCATCGTCAAAGGAGAGAAGCTCTAGAGAAAAAGTTGCAGTTGCTCAAATAAACAATCCTGGAGCAACAACAGAATCCACCAGTTGTAAGGGCAATGTTAGTGCCCGAGGACATGGCAGCTAGGCCGGTTCACGAGGTGGCAATCCCACATGCTAATAATGTCACATCTAGCATCCACAAACCTGAGCCAGAAGGGAGGTTCGAGCTTAAACAGAATATGTTGCAATTGCTGCACACCAGCGGGCAGTTCACAGGTCTCCCTCATGACGATCCACAGCAACCTCTCCAAAATTTCTTGGAGATAAGTGACACTTACATCTCCGCTGGAGTGTCATCAGATTATGTCAGGCTTACATTGTTCTCATTTTCACTTTTGGGAGAAGCCAAGAGGTGGTTGAAAGCTGAGCCACCTAATTCCATCACCACGTGGGATGATCTTGCAAGGAAATTCTTGATACGATTTTTCCATCCGGTAAAACAGCAAGACTTAGAAGTCAAATTCTAAGTTTTAAACAGAGAGAGGGAGAGAATTTGTATCAAGCCTGGGAGAGATTCAAATCTATGTTGCGGGATTGTCCTCATCATCACCAATCCAATGATGTGCTGGTGCATACTTTCATAGAGGGTTTGGAACCCCACACAAAAATCTTGCTAGACTCAGCAACTGGGGACAAGCATTGGAGAAAACTTATGAGGAGCTGTATACCTTGTTGAATCGTATTTCGCAGGGAAATCCGGAGTGGAATGCGGACTCGTCAAGAGGAGGAACAAGGAACGCAGTAGGAATATTAGAAGTGGATGGTTTTACAGCTATCGCTGCACAGATAGCTGCGTTACAGAATCAACTCAACACCCACTTCAGTAACATGAGCATGAACCAGTCTCAAGCCCCAGTGAATGTAGTGCAGCAGATTTGGTGTGAAGTATGCGGGAGCAGTAAACACTCAGCTGAGTGTTGTGGAGCAAATCCTGATTCAGTGAACTTTGTGGGGAATGTACAGAGAAACAACCACCTACAGTATGGCAACAGCTACAATTCCAACTGGAGGAATCACCCGAATTTCTCTTGGGGTAGTAATAACCATCAAGGGCAAGGTTCGAATCAGGGGGCACATAGAACTCAAAGAGGGCAGCAGAACTATCAGGCACAATATAGAAGCAACAATGCACCTCCTCCACCACCATCACCCAGCATTGAGGAGATGTTCAAGACAATGATAGCTAACCAAGCTCAATTGCAGGCTGATTATGTGAAATTGGTAGCCGAGGTAAAGAACAATCAGTTAGCTACAAAGGCGCTGGAGTACCAGTTTGGGCAATTTTCTGGAGCCCAAAACACCAGGCCTAGAGGAGGAATTCCGAGTGACATTGATCCCAACCCCAAGCAAGTGAATGCAGTGACCACAAGGAGTGGTTTGCAACTTAAAGAGGTGGAACCAGAAAGACCACCTCAACAGTCGGAAGCAGCAGAAACTGAGAGGGAGCAAAGTGATGAGAGGGGGAAGAAAAAGGATGCTGAACCAGAAAGACCACCACCCCCATTCCCTCAACGATTAAAGAAACACAAGGAGGAGGCGTGTTTCAAAAAGTTCATGGAGGTGTTGAAACAGGTACACATTAACTTACCTCTTGTTGATGTTTTGCAGGGGGTTCCAAAGTACGCAAAGTATATTAAGGACATCATGGCGAACAAAAGCAGGTTGACTGAGTATGCTACGGTGGCTCTTACGAAGGAGTGCACTTCCCGGATACAAAACAGGTTGCCCACAAAGCTCAAGGACCCTGAGAGCTTTACAATACAAATTACAATTGGGAAAATTATCCGAGCTCGCGGATTATATGAATTGGGAGTGAGCATTAACTTGATGCCGTCATCGGTATTCAAGAAGTTGGGTCTAGGGAGTCCAAGACCAACAACAACGATCTTGCAATTAGCAGATCGTTCCTTGGCAAGACCTGATGGCATTGTGGAGGACGTGCTGGTGCAAGTGGGTTCCCTCATCTTCCTGGGAGACTTCGTTGTGCTGGACTTCGAGCCAGACGCGGAAGTCCCATTTATTTTGGGACGTCCTTTCTTGGCTACCGGGAAAGCACTTATTGATGTAGCTGCAGGGAAGCTAACCATGCGAGCACACGACAAGGTGGAGGTGTTTGATGTATACAAGGCCACCATACTCCTGGCTGTGTATGAGGAACCCTCGGTGATAAACGTGATTAATCGAGCTAATGTTGTCCAGAGCGTTGAGTCACGGGAGTTATTGGGGAAACCACCGGAGCGATGTAGGCATTACTGGGGTGAGGACGGTGGTCGAGAAAAAACGTCCGTCACCCTAGAGGATGATTGAGCTTAATGACGTCGAGCCGCGACGGTAAATCAGGCGCTGCACGGGAGGCAACCCGTGAAGATTTTTGTAATATTTTATTAGATTTCGTAGAAAAAAGAAAAGAAGAGAAAAAAAATGAGAAAAATAAAAATTAAAAAAAAATGTGTATTTTATGTGAAACCTATAAATTCTAACCAATTTCTTATGGTGAGATGAATTTCAAGTTGAACGGAGGATAAATATGCAAAGGATCGCAAAGGAAAAATTGAGGTATGAAAAATAATAAAAAGTGGCAAAACAGAGAGCCCACGCGATGGCTCTGTGTCACGGAGGAGGGCCTCCGCATTACCCTCCGTGACACGTTGAAGGTAATTCTGGAATTTTTACAAATTCCAGAACACCTGCGCGATGGCTCCGTGTCACGGAGGGCATGCTCCGCGTTACCCCCTTGACACGTTGAGGTGTATTTCGCGACGGGTCACACTGGGTCGCTGGGTGACCCGCGCGAAAAACCTTCTTTTTAACCCCGTTTTTCCCTCATTTTTCCCATTTTTTTCACCTCCTCCGCGACAAACATCCTAAAAATCCCCCTTCCCCACTGTGACACGGACTAGGAGCTCAGTTTTATCACATTTTCTTCGATATTGCGAAATGGTAGCTAGGGTTAGAATTCAAATATGAAGATGTTAAAATCGAGTTGAAATGAGTAATTCTTCTTGATGTGTGCATGTTGGGTGAGGAACATGAGGTTTTGCTTAATGTTAAGACGATTAAGGCGCGACGGATTGTCGGGTTAATGAAATTGTTGAAATTGCATAGAAATTGGGGGAATTGTATCGGTTTTGTTGATAGAAATGTTTGCTGCGTGCTATGTGATAAAATGTGATCAATGGTAATGTTGTGGTTAGCTGTACGAAGTCTGAGTTGTACAAAAGAATTTATACCGTCAAATTCTTTGAATGCACGAGGCATATTTGTTGTGTTTTATTTTTTTTATTGGAAATAAGTACGATCTTGCCGTAATATTATGATTGTGGCTAAAGACTAAGTGTGGGGTGGCCTAGCTTAACCCAACCTTAGTCAAAGCTAATTTTAATTGGAATAACATTGGGGCTGTCTTTTTGGTTTGACAGAAACGATGGCAAGAAGGCAAGAAAAAGGGAAGGGCGCATCAACATCAGGCACCGGAAGGAAAAGAATTAGACTGGGAACAGCAGTCCCAGCAGCACCAGTGGTTCCACGTGGCCAACGCCGTCAATATGGAACCATATGGGTGACAGAGGAGGGGAAGAAATGGTACGCAAAGCATAAGGAAAGCAAATACTTCCCCGAAGAACACATTGCTAGGGAACCGTTGGCACAAGAGTTCCCCAGGATTGTCCACAGGATTGAGGCAGCCGGGCTGAACTTCATCTTTGAAGAGACCAAGGAGTGCAACCTGCACCTGATTCGGGAATTCTACGCCAACTGGAACCCGACACTCAGAAGTCACACCATCAAGATAAGGGGGCAGATAGTCACTTTTGAGCCTCATCACCTTAATGTTATCTTGGGGGCGCGGGACACAGATTCCCATGTGCTTCGGCAGCTGAATATCACTCCACCATACGCGGCTATCAGACGCACTTTGTGTGGAGCCCGGTCTACAGCACGTTGGAGCAGGCATAAGGAGAGGGGCTACCATCAGACTTTGCCCTACTCACAGATGAACAGGGAAGTCAGGATATGGCTTAACATTGTTTGTTCCTGCCTGATCCCGGGGGTGCATATGACAGATGTCACCCGGGATCGTGTGTGCTTGGTATACGCCTTGATGAAAGGGCTGGAGATCAATGTGGGGGCAGTGATTATCTCCGCCATGAAGAGAGCCCGTTTGCATCAAGGGCACAGGTACGGGTTTGGTGGCTTACTGACCACGTTCCTGAGGGGCCTAGATATTGAGGAGGAGGCCCTTGACTACATCCCGCAGATGGAGAGGCGGGCCTTAGATGTCACCAAAACTAAGGCACCCGACACCACTCACGGGCTAGTTCTCACATTAGCCGAGCGACATGCTAGGGATGATCAGTACATGGCTCGCATGTTCGGGATGCAGATGCTCCAGCTGCGTATAAGCGGGAGGCTGGCAACAGAAGATGAGCTATGGCAGCTCGAGCTAGACTACCCTTTTGGCGAAAATGCTAGGGCTCTATGCCGAGTGGGGCCAGCTTTTGTGAAGCCCACAGATGATGATGTCCCCACAGATGAGGAGACATGTCGTGATGACTCCGATGTGGGGTCAGATGATGACGATGGGGGCGATTCAGACATAGGAGACTAGGCAGTGGCACCTGACGAAAAAGTGGAATACTTTGATTGATCAGGGAGTTTCACCACCTACTTTCGTACTATGCTGAATTTTGTGAACACTGGGGATAGTTTTCGATTTAAGTGTAGGATGGGAGTAGTTAGGTGTTGGTTGCTGTTGTTATTATTATTGTCTCTGTTCTGTTGTTGTGCTTGGATAAACTTGTGACCTGGTGATTTTTGTGTGTATGTCTATATTGTAATTAATGTGAAGCTGTTGTGTGTTGTTGAATGTTGTTAGCTGGTTTTGTAAATATCTTTGTTTTATCAAAATTATCGATATTTTTAAAAGAAATTTTTAATCTTTGGATTTCTCGGAGTTTATTTTCGGTTCTTTTACCGAGAATAGTCCTATTGAACCGAAGTCGTAGTTAGTGATTGTTCCCTATGATGGATGGATGACGACCGTCTTAAGGGAAATGTAGTCGTTAGGAGTAGATTTCTTTTGTTCATTTTTTTAGTTCTTTCTTTTGTTTGTTGTATCCCAAAACCTGTCGTTACTTTATGGTTTCGAAATTCTGATTGCGTGTTGTACATGATATTTGAAATGCAAAGGTGATTCGTATGAAAGCATGCAACTGTGTAAATATGTTGAGATACCTAGGCCATAGAGTTTGATTCAGTGTGATTGAGGCTTAATGCTTGAATTCTTGTAATTAGCTGATTGAAGAGTTTGTGAATATGTCTTGAGTTGAGCATGTGAAATGAGTGTATAGTAAGGTTTCGTTTCTTCCATGCTATTGTGAAGTGTCTAGAACTTGCCTGGTGTGTGTACGAAATGAAATGAAGGATGTGTATTATAGGAAAGGATGTAGGCATTTCCTTGATTTAACCGAAAGTTTCTTTTTTTTTATTATCGTACCCACCTTGAATGTACATCCTAGTTAGCCCATTGAGCCTTTAGCCTATTATTTTTCTTTTGTCAAAAAGGTGTAAACCGAGCTTAACCCCTTCTTTTCATTATCCGTGAATTTGATCCAAAACTCTTAAGCGCTCAAGAAAAGAAAATAATTTTCCCACAGTGTCAAGGAGTGAGAATGGTGAAAAGAAAAGAAAAAGCAGAGTGATGAAAGGAAAGAAAAGATTGAAGGTGCACTCGTTATAAATTAAATATAATGAAGATGTATAAATAATCTTTGTTATTGAGTCAAGTGTGCTTAAAGATATGGGGTCAAAAATAAAGACAGACTTCAAGAATGGGAGGATGAAGGAAGAAACAATGCCCATAAGGTTGATGGGATGTATTGAAAAAGCGCTGAAGGATGCTAGTTGTTATTATTGGTTAGCCTAGTATTTACTAGTTCCGTAGCTTACATTACAACCCGTTAAGTCCTACATGATCTTACATCACACGTCCTTATATTAGTGGAGTAATACACTAAAGGTAAGCCTATGGTTCATGACATGATGCATGTGAATTCTTTTGGGAGAGAGAGTGAAATTGTGTTTATATGCCCCTGCATGTAATGTCTTTGAGTTCATGTAATTAAAAAGGGGGGAAAATTCTCTTGTGTGTAAGGGCACATGCTTGACGAGAGATTAAATTTCGTGTCGGATATCTTGATCAGCTGATTTGCATGAGTTTGCCGATATCGAGAGTCGATTCTTGAGTCTAGGAGGTCTTAATGTGTTGAAGGTCATTGTATTGATAAGACTGTGCATGTTTTCTTGATGATTTGCTATATTAAATAATCGGTATAACCGTAGCTTGAATTGTCGAGCCAAAGTAGCCAGGAAGGGGTGTCAATTGCATGAGGTGTAAGATTGTTGTTCGGGGATGAACAAGGATTTAAGTGTGGGGTAAGTGATCTTGGGCAAATTTATATGCCCAAGTGATACTCAAATGTGTCATTTTGCCTTGTTTATCTATTGATGTTTATACATTATCATGTGAATTGTAATAAAATGTGAATTTATACTAACCAACATGATTGCCATGATTTTTCAAGAAAAATATAATTGTACGAAGCTAAGATGCATGTTGGGAGAAATCGGAATTGGACCTGGAAGCGAGCAAGGGAAAAAGCACAAGGAGAGCACGAATTAAAGGGGCTCCGTGATGGAGTCGTGTCACGCTGCCATCGCGGATGCGTTCTGCCTGGATACGGAATTTTTGCCAAATTCCAGTGAAGGTGCGCGTTGGGGCCATGGCACGTTGTCCTAGCCTCGCGTTGCACGCCGTGCCACGTTGGGCCTTAATACCTGGACATCCGGATACCAGTAAGGGTCCGCGTTGGTGGCATGTCACGGAGGCAGTGCTCCGCGATGCACTCCGTGGCACGTTGCTTGTTATTCCGGAAAAAATTCCCACTAGTATAAATAGAACACTTAGGTTCATTTTTTAATTATTCTGACTTGGTGGAGCAAGAACGTGGGTTACAGGCAGTTGAGGGGACGAAAATCTCAGGGTTTTTCTCTATCTCCTTCTTCTTTATTTCAATCGCTTGTATGATTAGAACTCATTTAACGATGTTTAATCCACAAATGAGTGGCTAAATTCCCTTCTTTCTGAGGTTAAGAACAATTGTATTGAAATGTGATTATTGATAAATTGGTTTTCATCTTTTCTTCCATGGTTGTTCTATTGATTTTTGTTCTTACTGCGTTAATGTATGGCCAACGTTAATGTATATCTAAAAAGTTCGATTTCACTCGAGAGAGCAAGAAATTGGAAAGTTGTGAATTGATAGGATATGATCTTTTCTTTGTTTGGGAAAATTGAGAATTGATTTACCTTCAGGATAGAAATATACCTGAAAGTCGTATTAGTCAATTAATGAATCGGTTTTGTATGGCTAGAACATGAATTTCATTTTATCACAGAAATGTAGGTGAAAGGTTCATGATTCTTAAGTTGGGTTAAATACGAGAGTTTTAATCCATAGGCAATAATTCTTGACTAGCAACCGGAAGAAAGATTAACCAAATTGTATCGATAATTTATTTCTCTACATGTTCATTTAACCTCAGCATGCTCATACTTATAGTTCAGACTCAAATTATATATTCGTCTTAGATTTAGTATAAAATTAGGAAACAAAATATCAACCTTTTCTTTACATTGTTGTCTGCAATTTAGAGTTAAAGTTTATTGACACTTGAGTAGATTGTTACTTTAGTCTAGTCTCTGTGGGATCGATACTTGGCTTACTTGAGCCACTTTACTACTTGTTCGACCACGTGCACTTGTGTGTAGTTATACCAAACAAGCCGAACACCTGCATCTCCCCGTATGTAGCCTATGACAGGTACTGCAACGTGGCGCCGCTAGTCCCATCTGGTTTGGCCCCCTCTACTGCTGCAAGTCTGGCGCTCATGAATTCTCATTGGGACCTAACTATCTACGACGATCTGATATGCTGCCCTACTGCTACTAGAATGGGGGCCTAGGTGGCCTACCTGATGAATGGGGCCTAGGCCCGCCCTGAAAGTCTGCCTGAAATTCTATGGGTCTAGCCTCCCATGCTGCTCCTGACCTGCCCTTTCCATGGCGTACTAATGTTTTCTGAGCTCCTCTATATTCTGAGCAAATGCCTGGATCCATGAAATATCCATATCCTCTCGCAGGGTAGCCGTAATGCAAGATTCCACATATTCTGACGCCAGTCCCATAATAAACCGGTGAACCCTAGCTGGCATAATGTCAACAAAAGAGGGCGCATATCTGGATAAGGAATCAAATCTCAATGCATATTCTCTAACACTCATTCTTCCCTGCTCTAGATGCAAAAACTGCTCTACTCTGGCCTGCCAAACCTCTTGGGGCAAATAATGGTCTATGAAAGCCTCAGAGAAGTTAGGCCACGTAGGTGGAGGTGCATATCTACCTCGAGATCTTTCCCAGCTCTCGTACCACAGGACTGCTACATCTCGCAATCGTAATACTGCTAACTCAACTGATTCTATGGACGAGCCATGCATAAGCCTGAATATTCTTTGCAATTGATCTATGAATTTCTGGGGTTCCTCTCTACGATCTATCCCTATAAACTGCGGGGGACTCAAAGAAAGAAACTCACGGACTCTTAAACTACCGGTCCCCTCAGTAGGCCCAACAACAGCTGGTACTACTGGCTGAGGCTGACACTGGGCAGCCATTATTTGGACTAACATATAAAATGCACCCCTAAGCTCCTGATCTGATGGCACAGGAATGGCTGGGGGTGTTACTGATATATCTGTTGCCCTAAAGGGCTCTGAGTGCGGTGGTGAGATAGAGGTGATATTTCTCTATTGCCCTCAAATCGAGCTTATTTTTCCTGGGGCGCCCTACTAGTGCCCTTTCATGCTGCCCCATCCAATTCTCGACCAGGCGTGGTCCGTCGTGCGTTAGATTTTTATCTATAAATAAGTAGAATAACATCAGCATCGGGAGTTACCCTATACATCACAACTCTATAGCATGACTGGAGGAGAAAGAAGAGTAATCACACTATTATGTCTCGTACCCTCCTATCTATAGAATGTGGTGCACAACATATCCATAGAAAAGACTCTACTTGACACGGCTTGCAGACTCCCTGGGATACGACCTTCTCTGATGCCAAGTTTGTCACACCCCACCTTGGGAGGCATGACTGGAACCTAGTGCCACACTGAGATCTGGACTAACCTGACTAGGCTTGTGCACTCCTGGTTCATCCCTGCAACTTAGTTCAAGAAAACAACGAGCTATATCTCGGTTGTAAATATTGCCTCTGGCTGACAAGGCCACCAGCAAAAGAAGATAGCTAACCAATAACTACTTAATAACAGGGATCCTATGCGAGCCTACAAGGACACCATGTTGTCTAGTTATAACTTAAATGAAAACAAGCAACTATAACTATGCTATAGCTGACAAGACTGCTAACTGATAGCTAACTAGGCCCCATATGGCCATTACACGAAATAAAACATACATGGACCTCACATGGCCAACAACAGAGCTAATAGCTGATAATCTGTGGCCTGCAAGCCTCTAAGAGTGGAATAATGATCGAGACAGGGCCTTGACCTACTCGTAAACTATACAACAAAAGAACAAACCTCTTCTAACTATCAACTCCGGAGGAAAGGAGCTGAATAAACGCTAACTCCAGCTGATGACTAAGAATGCCCTGAACCGCGTCTATCCGCACCTGCAGGCAAGTAATACAGTGCCCCACAGATGGGCGTTAGTATAATATGTACTGAATATGTAAGGCAGTAAAATAATAACTGAATGAAAGCTGATAAAGCTGAAGCAATCATAAAGGAGGGTAAGAGTTTAACCTGAATGATCTCATATATATATATATATATATATATATATATATGTTAGATATATATATATATATATATATATATATATATATATAAACAAGAACCTAACCGAACCCCCATAAGCCTAGAAGGTACAAACAACATATAATAACCTCACTAGGCCCTCATAAACCTCGATAAGTACAAATAATGTACACTCCTGCTATCTGGCTACTAAGGGTTTGTAAACATATTGTAACTCAAGAATACTTGTTCTCTGGAGTTGTTCCCAAGCCTGATAAGCTTCTTGTAGTTGTGTCTATGTTTGAGTCGCCTGGACTCCTATAACTGGACCCGAGCCTTGGCTCGACTATGGGTCATGTGTGATTGTTGTGACTAGATCCCAAGGCTTGGCTTGATTATGGATAATACTGTAGCTGCTGTAACTGGGCCCCGAGCCTTGGCTCGACTATGGGCCATACTGTAGCTATTGTAACTGGGCCCTAAGCCTTGGCTCGACTATGGGCGATACTGTAGCTGTTGTAACTGGGTCCCGAACCTTGGCTCGAATATGGGCCATACTATAACTACTGTAACTGTGGTAGCTGGACCCTGAGCTTGGCTCGACTATGGGTCATAATGGATCCGCTGTAGCTGGACCTCGAGCCTTGGCCCGACTATGGGTCATAATGGAACTGTTGTAGTTGGACCCTGAGCCTTGGCCCGACTATGGGTCATAGTGTAATCTCTAAAAGAACTGGATACGACCCTCACGACCTAACTCTGGTCCCTACGGACATCATACTGCTCTTGCAAGCATAACCCTATAGGCAACAATATCCGAACCCCGAATATCGTATACAACAATCAAGCTGGCTAGGGTTAACTCTGACGAGGGTTACCATATCATCGCTATTATTTCAATTCGATTCATAACAATTAACCACAATAGGTTTACTCTGAGGTACTATAGATACACAAGTCGTACTAACTTTACGACGAATGTAACTTGCCGAAAAGGATAGCCTTACATACCTCGAGTGCCGACTTTTGGTTAACTGGCGAGTTTCAACTTGTAACCGGTGGTTCTATCCAACTGCAGCCCTAATACTGAGAGAGTAGGACTAATTTCAATAATAAATTTGGCAAATAACGATAACTTTCAATAATAATATCAACTATAATTCAACTTCGAATAACTCGGTCGAAAACCTATAATTTCCTGAGAGTTCAGAAGGGAGAAGTGCTTATCTAATGCATGTGGCCATTTAGGATTTAATTTGGAGTAATTCTGATAACTTTTACTCGGCAGAGCTCCAGTATACCGAGAGAATTTTTGAGAAATAACTCTGTAGAACTGCTTCCCATAGGCCTAGAACTCGTTACCCAAAGTTAATTTGTGTTTGGACGGTGTTTGGTATAGTAATTTGATGAAAATTTCATGAAACTTTGCGTGCTCCCTCTAGATAAGTCATGGGTTCCCTTCACTAAATGAATAAAATGAGCAAGGCTATATACATGGGCAGTGGCAGGGGATGGCTCCCAGCACTGCCTAACGCGTCAACCAGCCTCCGCGTCGTGCCCCTCCATGCGCTGGCTTGCCTGGCGCGCTGCGCTGCGCAGCGCGCAGGTAGGCGGGTGCGTCGTGCTGGCTCCTTGCGGCTTGGCCTCGTTTGACCCTGCTTCCAAGGCTTTTCCTACACGCATCAAGCTCTATTTACTCGTCAAAATCCACGCATACGCCTACTAACCGTTAATATTTTACGGGGTGTAACACACTTTCCTCGTTTCATTCACAATTACAGGATCATCAATTACACTCAACCACCTAGCACATACTTATTCCAAAACTGTTAATAAGCTACAAAAACATCATAAAATAGAACAAGGGGTGACATGTCGGGCACACCCTCCGCCATGTCCTCATAAACACTTCATCATCAAAGTCAATGTACACACATGCTAGAGGGTCTTATTTCTGCTCTTCCAGTCATGACCTGCAGGGGACTCTAGAAATTCATGTACTATATAGGAGTGATACCTACTCCCACTCATATGCTCACCCTCGAACACGAGACACTCAACCAATATCGATCGCTTGAATGCTCCCTTCGGACACGAGCCACTCAATCAATATCACTCGCCTAGATGCTCCCCTCTGGCATGAGCCTCTCATCTTGGGATATTATTACTATCCTTAACCATTCTCATTCAACTGAATACATGGTGAATTTTTTAAACACTCAGGAGTTACAACATACTCCCTCGCTTTCATAATTACAACAATCAAACATCTCAATAGCAATGCAAAAGAACTTCACTGAACTATTCAACACAATTTCATAACGGTTCACAGACCACATCATATCTATATTACTTCTATAGTTCATTAAACATTATAACTTCATAACAGGTAATGTCCGAAGACCGATCACATATTATCATTGCACAAAACATATATGCCATTAAATAGGGTCTATTTTCCTTAAATCATAACCTACCTTGATCTTTGGGTATGGAACGTCAGTTATTCTAGAGGAGTCTGGCCTTCTCTCAATGCTTCGAAAAGTTCAAAATCTACAACAATAATATAGAGTAATTTAATTATTTACTCTTCGAATAAGGGTCCTAGGAATTCGAACTCTTACCTTCAGGGCACTTTCAGAAATGAAACCCCAATTTCACCTAGTTCTAGATTGCAATTCCCACGTAACCCTCGTTCTCAAATAAGTAATCCTAAGGGAGTGATTAATACTTGTCAAACCTTATTGACTCCCCTTAATTTTAGCCCTAGTCTATCAACCTAGGGTTTTCTCAATTCAAAACCCCGCTATGAAAGTGTCTATAAGAATTCTAATGTCAAGAATACCCATAATCGAAATAGGGGATCAAGAATCTTACCCTGAGAGAAGAATTTCCTGCTCTGGAGGAAAAATTCGCTTTCTAACCCTTCTAACCGTATTTTTTGAAAATAATGGGGTAGAACCTCAGAAATTCCACTTAAACCCACTTTCTGATTCCTGTCTTCTGCTGCAGCAGTCACTTTTATTCGCTACGGCGATCAAAAAATTGCGACGGCAGATCCGGTGGTTAATTCTCCGATCTGTTACCACATGACTTCGACTGTAACCACGGTCTCGCTGCAACGAATGCTCTACCACTGCAGCGGTCCCCCAAAATCAGTAGCTTCCCCAAAAGTCATATTTTAACACTTAGTAGATTTCAAACCCATTTTCTACATATTCTAGCTTTTTGGGGTATTCTAAGTCTTTTCCCATTGTAAGGACAGTGGGTCGTTACATCTCTTTGGCTTCTTGTTGGAATTCAGGTCCTTTTTTAAAAAATTATGAGACCCCTATTTATGATTGTAGGATGGAAGAATTTTGATAAGGACAAACTGTTATCGCCCAATCAGATTTAAACTGACATGACAATATTTAATTGGTAGGAATATGTCACTTTACATGTGGCACATTTTAATGGGCCTTTGATTTGGTTGTGTCATTTTAACATGTATCATGATCCTATTGGCTCTTTTATTTGATGTGGCCTGACATGTCATCTGACACATGACATCAATTTAGGCCTCAGGAAGACAGCATCTTGTGCTCAGTGAAGTGTGTTCATCATTTGTAGCTCAATTTGATGGACTAGCCAAATGAAATTGGACCATCAATTAATTTCATATTTATTAGACTTAAATAATTAATCAAATTATATTAATTTGCAATATTTATTTGAATTAATATATCTTAAATTTTTATATAATCTGAATTTCTTACGAATTTAAATTTGATAAAATTTAGCCATTCACAATATCAATTAATTAAAAGTGGGTTATTCTATACCAATTTAAGAAGTAAGTTAATATACTGTGCCAATTTTTTCTATATCTTTCATATAACTGTAACTTATTTCTTCATTAACTATTAATTTAGCTAACTTATATTCATTAGTAGAAAAAAAATTGTAAAATTTGAAGATTAGCAATGAGTAATAAAATACAGACTAATTTATAATTGAAAAAATTGCATAGAATATTACTATTAGATTTTCAATTACATGTTATGTCAATACTTCGCTTTATTTACTAAAATTGTAATTAATTTATAAAAATACTAGTATTTAAAAATAGATAGTTATCAATATCTTATTAGAGTAATAATTATCCCTTAAAAGTATCATAAACATATATGGAAAATATTAATTATTATTGCGCATCAAATCAAACTACCAATGATTATCCCTTAAAAGTAGTACAAACATCTATGAAAGGTATTAATTACTATTGCACATCAAATCAAACTATCAGTGTCAATAACTGAATATACATGTGATTTTTTTCTTAAATGGTGTGCCTTTTCTTTCTCTTAAAATAATTTATTTTCTTCGACAATACTCATTTCATTCATGAATTGTAACTCTTCTTTTTCTTCATCTGAATCTAAAAACTTTTGTAAGAAATAATCTATCTTCTTCAAAGCTTCATCTACAATAAAATCTCAATCTAAACAAAAATTTTTTATTAGCAAAACACATCGATCAACCCCAATTAATAGCCTCAGTAAATCTTTATCATAATCGAGTTTTTTAAAGATCCGCCTCGCCATTATAGCATCCCGACCACCTAATAGCGGTTGAATTTAAATTTTTAGAGATTTGAAATAAAATTTTCTAAAAACACAAGGCACGAGACAAACAAGTTCGAATGGGTTGAGTCATGGTAGGGTGGATCCAGGCGCGCGTCCGCCACGGCGGGACGCTTCCCGCCATAGGGGAACTACTGCAGCGGTAAATGGGCTCATTGCAACGGGTGAAGTGGACTAGAATTCCGCAATTTCGTTCTATTTAGGATTTTGAAAACCTAGTCTCCAAAAAAAAGGGCTTAATAAAAATGCCCAAAAGTAAAGAACAGACTTTTGAAAAAAAGAAGAAGGGTTAGGAGGTGAAAATTCAGAAAATTCATCCTCCATCGCTAGGATTTTCCGTAAGGACTCAAGAAATCGAGGCAAGCAAGCAATTGAAAATGTCTCAACGATAGCTTAGCGCCAAGGTAGGCTATGGTTTACTCACTCTTGTGTTAGACTTTGATTACCTAAACATATACGTGCGTATGGTTGATATGCCTTTGATGGGTTGGGCCAAAACTTAGATAACTTATTATCGATTAATTGAAATCGGTGTGATTTTGAGGATGATCGGGTTAGAAAAAGGGGAGTGGTATCTCCGTAATGAGAAAACCCCTAGAAAAGAGAGTGCAATAATATTTAGTTTATGCTTAAGGGTGTATGTGAGATCGAATCAAGTATATGTAAATCGGGTGTTATATTCAGTGTATTATTTTATGTGCAGAATTGTAGGATTATTCTTTTGGAATTGAAACCTTGGATGGTTAATCATGTAAACATGCTTAATAGATTCAATAAATGAATGATTGTTGTGATTATTATAGAATGTGAGTTGAAGTTCCAGAATTAGGGTAGTTATAATTTTTGTAATGACCTAAATGTGTTGTGGTTAATATTGAATTATTTGAATTGGTGAATATTGTGTGTATGGATGGTTGCAATGTGGAATTATTAAGTGGTGAAATAAGTTTGATTTGATACTACTATCATTGTGGTGGGAATGATAGAGAATGAGACGTTAAATGGGGAAGAAACAATTCATGGATGAAGCTAGGGATGAAGACTGTTCATAGTACTGCCTGCAATACCGCTGCAGCGAGACCATTGTGGCGGCAGAAATGTCACTACAACAGAGCCTAACCAGTGAGTGGGCCAAGTTATAATTTCTTGTAATGTATTAATGTAACTGAAATTATTACTATTTGGGAATGGAATTGGGTTTAGTTTTTCGCATGTGATTGTACTCATTGATATGTATTTGTAACTTTTTTTGTGTGTGAATTATTATTTATTGTGCTATGTTGTGCGTCTAGAGATTGAGGGCCAAGTTGGTATTGAATGAATGTATGACTGAGATGATGGATGATACGGAAGGGAAATCATTGATATGATGATGAATGTGAGGCCTAGGGCCAAAGATAAGGAACTCTGATGAACAGGTTAGTACGATCAAACTCTGAATGAGAATCAGATACTTGGGTGGCTCGTGCCCGAGGTGAGCATCAGGGAGCGGTATGAGAGAGTACATAGACAGGTATGGCTAAAAGACCATGCGGCTGGGTGTACGGATATACTACACAGACAGGTATAATAAAGGACTCATACGGCTGGGTGTACAGTACATGAAATTCTAGAGTCCCCTGCAGGTCATGACTGGAAGGGCAAGCATATGACCCTCTGGTATGTGTGTACAACAATATGATGGAGGCGTATACCAGGCATATCACTGAATGGATGATTATAAGATAGAGATTATGGGGATATGATTTAGTTATACATACGACTGCAGAGATAGAAAGGTACAAGTATATAAGTGTAATAAGGAATATACTGACATGATTTGTGTTTGAGGTAAGAAATATGTTTGGAATACCATATATGGCTATACGGTCCAGGTATGATATCTTATGGCTTTTTAGTAGTATGGAGACAGGTATGTTCATGTACTTTAATATTTGAAAAGTTGACTCCCTCGACATGTGTTGGTGATTACTTGTGTGCTTGAATTAGTTAATATGTATTTTTTATTGAATGTTGTTTTAATTTATTTTGTGGATTACGAAAGGTAACACGATGGTCTAACATAGGGTAGCAAATTACTGGGAGACAACTAGTAGACCTTGTTAATTAATGTACTAGATTTGGAAAGGTATGAAAATGCTATAAGTAATTGAGTAGGTTAATAAGTGGTAATGGACAAACTTAGCCGATTATAGGAAAGTGATAAAAGAGGTAGATGTGTTACAAAACTATATGATGGAGTAGAAAGAAACTGGATCAGAAAAATTGGCTACTGATTGATTGCAATAGCACTGCAGCGGGTACATTGCCGCGGTAGCGGGATTGTTGCAGTAGCTTGAGTCTTTGCTGCAGCGAAAATAGAGAGAGGTAGATTTGAGATAAGTTGATGGCTAGGATGGTAGGGTAATTTCACAATCCTTGACGAGAGTTAAGACAAGATAATGTAGTATTAAAAGTTATTTAGTGGTTTCATAAATGGAATAATTGTTGAATTTAGTAATATTAATTGTATGTTGACTATTATGTTGTTGTGTTAACCAATATTAGTCGACCGATGATGTCTACCGGTATATGTGGTGTACTGATACTACCTTGCTGCACCTTTTTGGTGTAGGTCGTGGCAGGTTGAAGTTCCTTGGTTGGCGTGAAGTACTTAGCATCAGCTTCAGTGTCTTTATTCTCAAATGAAGCTGTGTCTTTTGATCTTGTCCTGTATTCTGTTAGAACTCTTGTACCTGCTTAGACTAGATTTTGGGAAAATCATGATTTTTGAGAAGTTTGTGTTTTATTTTTATTTTGAGTTATTGTTGATTAATGAGAATTAACGGAAATTCTTGGATTTTGATTATAATGTTCCGTAAAGGTTCTCCCATCGAGTAGAGTCGATATAATGTCCGCACGACCGCTTATTAGGGGTCATGATAAGTTTTGAGTTAAATGCATTTACTCAATCTCCAGTAAAAAAATTGAGAAGAACAAACAAATATTATTTTTGATATCCACATAAAAATTTAAAAGTATGGAGAAGAAACCCATTGATTTACATAGTTCCCAAAAAGTTGAATGCAAGGGGAAGAAATCTTTTTTTATTTTATTTTATTAATTTATTGGTTGACAAGTTGTTACCCATATTGGTATAGTTTATGGGCTTACATTTTTAATTTTCGAGTTTGTAGAAAATGTTCTTTTTATTTTCTTGTATTATATTGATATGTTGGTTTATTTTTGGGTTTTTATAGATTGTTAAAGTGTTATCAATTCTAGTGGCTCATATGTTTGCAAAATGTTTAGAAACTTGTATAACTTAATTTTTTTAAATTGCGTTCTTTTTCATCTTCTTTTGTTATATTGATATGTTGGTTTATTTTTGAATTTTTATATAATTTAAAAGTATTATCAAGTTTAGCGGTTCATATATTTGCGTAATGTTTAGAAGTTGATATACATTAAAATTTTAAATTACATTTTTTTCATTTTCTGTGTTATGTCGATATGTTGGTTTTTTTTTTTTGGTTTTTATATAATTTCAAAGTGTTATCAAGTTTAGTGACTCATATGTTTGGAGATTGTTTAAAAATTTGTATATATTAAGTTAAATTATCATAATATTTTATCAATTTTAGTGGCTCATATGTTTACAAAATGTTTAGAATTTGGTATAACTTAATTGTTTAAAACCGCATTTTTTTTTCATCTTCTTGTGTTAAGTTAATATGTTGGTTTATTTTTGAGTTTTTATATAATTTAAAAGTATTATCAAGTTTAGTGGCTCATATGTTTGCAGAATGTTTAGAAATTTGATGTACATTAAATTTTTTAAACTGTATTTTGTTTTCATTTTCTTGTGTTATGTTGATTTTTAGATTATTCAGAAATGTTATCAAGTTTGGTGACTCACATGTTTGCAGAATATTTAGAAATTGATATACTTTAAATTAAATTATCATAATATTTATAAATAATAAATTAATTAACAAAGAAAACACTATGTTCACAATTTTTTTTTGTTGCGCATATGTTTCTTAAAAGAACAGACAGATTAAACAGAATATGTGTTTACAATTATCGAAAAGAAAACAATAATGGTTTTTTTCTTTTAAAAAAATCATACTATGGATGAAAAATAAATAAAATCAGATGGTTTCTAGATTTTCTTATGGAGAAGAAAAAAAGATTTTCAAATTTTGTTAGAAATCAATAATGGTTAGACTAGATCTTCATCTATCAATAGAGAGGAAAAAAAAAAGGAAATAAATGGAATGGGGATTAAAAGTAATCGATAGGCGTGATTCATGGGAATTAAAAATAGAGAAATTTTAATAAATAGCACTTTGTAACAAAATAATTATAAAAAATAGCGGCATTTACCAAATTTACATTTATTAGCAATTTTTTTACTGCTTTGATACCGTTTTCGTATAAGGACTGGGATTCTATCAAAGTATCAAACCCTTAAATAACTCCTTATTGTAAGCTAACTGTCACATAATAATAGAAATATGCGTAATTAGTGCAACTAATTCCTTATTTTACTGATACTGAGAATCTTTTTTTTTAAAATATCGAAGACTTCAAATACAAAGAACGAAAGTTCCTAAAAAAATCAGATTTTCTGAAATCTTTGATTTTGTCAATTTTCTCCTTTTTATGGTGTATTGTCGTTTGAGTTTTGCTCAAATTATCATATATTTGGTGTGTATCAATGTGCAAACCCTTAGAAAAATATGTCCAACATAATGGTATTGTTTCGTCATTCAGGTGAGTGGACTCCGGATAATGAATATAAAGATTATGCCATAGATGGAATCATTATCAAGGATTACGTTTCGTATGACGGACTTGTTGGAGCGATTATGAAGCAATTGGAGATTGATGATGCAGATAAAAAATTGAGATAAGATACATTGTTGAAGGTAATTCCACACCAATGGAGATAAGAAACAATATGGGAGTGAGATTATATGTTGAGCTAAAGAAATTTAACAGAGAGTTTGGATTGTATCCATTATGTACATATTTCATACAATGTTGAGAAAAATGGTGCTATCATGAATTTTAATAATAGTGATAATTCTGTGTCGGTTCTTAGTTCGGAAATAGTGGTTCAATCGAATTCAATGGATACAAAAAATTGTATCTGAAATCTAATGTTATTGAAATATTTGTTATTCTTATAAAAAATGGATACATTAGCAGTAGAAATATAATACATGAATGTATCTTTTTTTAAAAATATTAATGTGTATCAGAAACCTCTTTTATATGTATACAATTTAAGTTTTTCTTTAAAAAAAATTATTTCTCATAATTGTATGTATCATAATATGTAGTGATACACTGAAATTAATGAATTAAGTAATTTTTTATCAATATATTCTTTTAAAAAATTACTTATTGATAAACAATATGAATATTTTATATTCATGTATTACTGAAAAAATTGATATACTAATAACAAATTGGTACAATGTATTAACACACACAAAGCAATACATTGGTACATAACAATTATGGATTATCAAAAATATGATACTGATACATATATTGATTCCGTCACTGATACACAAAGACAAGAAAAAGTTTGAAAAAATCGCAGTGTATCAATTCTTCTTCCTTTCTTCGTACTTGGACCTCCTCTCAGAATGTATCACAACAACAAGTGCACTTGTACCAAAGTGGTTGTTCTTGAGTGAAAGACACAGATCAAACGATGGACAATCTTATATAGATTTTTCATTAGATGATATACCTCGGGTTAGCCTTCTAGGGAATGATTCATCCATCATTTTTAAGCAAGATTATACCTTGATAAAAACCCTAAAATTTAAAGATATTGAAAAAGTTGATAGTATATGAAATATGAAGTAAAAATCGTAAAAACTTACACAAGAATCACGGAATAGTGGAGAGAAAAATCGAATGAAAATCGTGAAAGTGAAACACGGAGAAAATATTGGGAGATTTCGGAAGATGAAGAAAAGGTATTTGAATTGGAGTAAAATACGGCTAATGAGATTGAAGAGAGAATGTTAAAAGTTTAATACATGGTAACTTACTGTAAAACTATTTGTGAAATTATTTTGCTATTTTTTGTATTTTTTTAAAAGTGTTATTATATATTGTAAATATGTTTTAACATTTGCTTAATTATGTAATTTTTTCTTAAAAATAACCTCTCTTTTTTTAAAAAAATCAAATCTGCAAGTTTTGATAAATATTTTATTGCTATATTTGAAAATATAAATATTAATATTTTTAGTAATTATTACTCTATAAATGTATATTTATGTTCTTTTCCCTTTATAATTACTAGAACATGAAAAAGAAGCTCAAAATACACTGGAAAAAAAAACTATATAGATGTGGAAAATGATTTCCATTTTCCAAGGATGTTTTACGACAACAATTTCTTTTATTTCTCTTTCATTTGTTTTCCAAAATCCGTTTTTCTTTGTTTTTATTTTCTTGCTTTTCTTTCTTTTCCAATAATTGTTTTCTTGCAGGATACCATTTGAAATTTATAGAAAAAATATGATATTGTATATCTAATTATACATGCAAATATAAGCAGAAAGACACTAAAAGAAATTCAACAAGAAGTTTGTTGAAGAAGTGTTATACATAGTTTGGGAGTGAACAAAATTTGAAAGCCAAACTCAAAAAAAAAATTAGAAAATTTATAAAACTGTTATGCTAATAATAGTATGTACTTATCTATATCATATTTTATAGATTGAAATTATACTACTTTATTTGTACTTGAAGTAGAGAATTTTGAAACATCAATATCAATAATATTCTAATTAATCTAACAATTCGAAATATGAAACATCTTCAAAATCGATAACGTTTATTTTCTTCATATAAATATTCTCTTATTTTCTCCTACAGAGTTTTTCTAATGCAATAAGTCTTCCTTTACCTATGATCTTCTTTCCTTCTTCAAATTAATTGTTCTTTAATTTGTACGTAAATCTTTATTATTTGGCCTGTAACATATCGTTAAAGGTGATGATTACAATTGAATATGTCTTTTTTCTTAGCCTTTTTATCTATTGATATTTACTTGACATGACTTGCCTTTATTAGTTTTTTGTATGATTAGTTTGCATTCGTAATTTCTTTAAAAATAATTTGGTGCTACACATCGATACACATATCATTAGATGTTATATTATCTTAATTGATTAATTTTTATATATTTTAACATTTTCTAATTTACAAACAAATAACTAAAATTAAATAACTGATTAGCTGATATGATTGTACTTATATAGAAAAACATGTATTTAGTAGAATATATTTTAATCTAAAAGATTATTTTTAAAATTATTCTTTTGTGTTATTTTTAAAAAAATATATACTCTATATATAAATATATTAATCAATTTAAAAAAATCTATCATCTTTACAAAAATTATATGTAATAAGTAATCATCAACATAAATTCAATCATATACAAATTTCATACGATAGTAAAGACAAACATGTGTATATACGTATATTCACATCATCAAGTCTAATTGATACGAGAACAGACCGCATTTTCTTTTCTCTTTTTTCTTTTTTAATTTTTAATTTTTTAACTTCAAAGTCACGTACGATCTGCACAATGGTAAAAAATTTGAATAATAAGTGCAACAGTATAATTTCCAGCTTGGTGTTTCTGGCAGTTGAGAATAGATAATTACTCAAAAATAGAGCATAAAGGGAGGTTTGATTACAGGTTAGAGTTATGCAGGTATTAGTTATATATGAATTAATTATGATAAAATTTATATATTATTTTATATAGAAATTAGTTATGCAGATTTTAGTTATTTATGTATTAATTATATAGGTATTAGTTATATAAGTATTAGCTACGTAGGTATCAGTTATTCATGTATTAGTTATATAGATATTAATTTTGCAAGTATTAGTTCTGTAGGTATTAGTTATGCACGGTTTAGTTATATAGAGATTACAATATATGAATGATGATTATTGAATATTTAATTTGTTGTAAATTGATATATATTATTTACAAATAAATCAGTAAACAAATAATATAAAATTATTGTACAATTTAATTTTTTTTTAAAAGAAGAAAATGAGATGTAAATATACACTGAATAAAAAAAAGTGGATCAATAATAGTTTAATTATATATATAACATTCATACTATCCAAAAAAAATAAAAAATTTACACCAAATAAAAAATAAACTAATTCTAGGTAAATATACATAGAAGAAAGTACAATTTTTAAAAATTATACCGAATTAAAAAAATTTTAAAAGTAAATTGATAGGGGTAAATGTATAATTTTATTATTTTAATTCATAAATAACTAATACCCATATTACTTATTCTACCTTCTACCCCATATAAAATTATACATAGATCTCCTCATAAGTTATGTAAGTTTTAATTATGTAGAATTAGTAAAAACACAATCAAATATTGTAAAATATTAATACATGAATAACTTTTATATAACATTTGAAACCTACTAACCAAACATTATATAAAATTAATACATGAATAACTTTTGTCCTATTTGATAACCAAACAATCATAAGATTCATACATAAATAACTAAGTTATTCATATATTATTTTGACCCTTATCCAGTAATCAAATGCTCCTAGCTTACTATAATCAACTAAAGTATACAGATAGAATAAGAATTCGTTACACTATCCACAATTATATATATAATTTAAATCCTGTTCTAATTATATTAGTTAAATAAATTTTAAGAAGTACTTCCTCCGTTTAAAAATATTTATTGTTCTCATTAAAAATATTTATGTTGAGATACTTATCATTTAGAAGTTCAAGATAAAATAAATTATTTTACTTTTAGTAATAATAATTCTTGAATACTGCAAACACCTCAAATATGATACATAAATAAAATAAATATTTAACAAAAAAAAAAGATTATATATATATATTTATATAAAGACATAAATAAAAATAAAATATTTAAATATCTCTCTTAATTAATCTTTTTTTAAAATATATATAAATAAAAAATACGATAAATATTTTGAAGCTGAGGAATACTAAAAGGGCAAAAGCAGTCCGGTCCACTAAAGCTTCGGCTATGCACGGGATTCGGAGAAGGATCGGATCACAAGAATTTATTGTACGCAGTCTTACCTTTCATTTTTATAAGAAATTATTTTACGGCTAGAATTCGTGACCTTTTAATTACATGACCATAGCTTTATCAGTTACTGGAAGAAAAAATTTATTAAACTTTATTTTTGGAGACATTGAATATGAGGAGTGAGAATTTTCATAGTGCATTTATGTCAAACGGTGACAGCTCAACTGCTAAGTCAAACGCACTTCGTTTTCGAATTTAAGAAAACGCGTTCTTTCCCTTTTACCTACTAACTAGATGGTTGGTACCCGTGCGGTTTTTTCAAATATTGTTGCATTAAAGCAAGTAAAGTTTTAAGCAATAAGATATGAATATATATGCTTCCTATTATGCGGAACAAAGTGAAAGTATTACATTAATAAGATACAGACCAAAAGTTACTAAATTATTACAATAGTTGTTGAACGGGACAGGTGAAGCGCGTAGTACACGTCGTGTCTGGATATGAGTATTAACCGATAAAAAAAAAGAACAATAATATGTTAGATAATATATGATTTGTTAAAAAAGAAAAATTAGAAAAGGAAACAAGAAATTAATAATATTAAGTGTATGAAAACCATGACAAAGTGAATGTACTTCGGATAATTCAATTTATTTGACCTTTGTATACAGTAAGTTTTGAAGAAATCAAATGGGTTTCTATCAAAGAGTTTTATTTCTCGTATTTATATATTTCTGCTGACAATTTTCAAATGTTATAAAAAGTAAGAAGCTCATTAGTAGAAGAGATGCGCAGTATAGACTTAGTTTTTAGGCTAATATTCAACATCATGTTTTATAGTAGATTTATACAAAGATATATTTAGCTTATACAGATGAAACTCAGTTTAGAAAATGGTTAAGTAGCACTTGTGTAATTCAAGAAATATGCTGAAGTGTGAATCCTTAAAGGCATAAGAACAACTGCTTTCTAAGTCAATTAAAGTAAAATCACATATGATAGCATTTCGAAAGGACAAAGTTTAATGAATTGATCAGCAGTTTTATTTTTATGATATTATTTATTAATTTATAGTTATTAAACATATTTTTTCAAAAAAAATATTTATTTAAAATACGTTATAAAACTTATTTATATATTGATTTAATTGTGTAATTATATTTGTCCAACCTAAGAGAACAGTGAAAATACAATGTAATTACATCATGACAAACAAATAGGTCACTGCAATTACTATATTATATAATTATCGGGGTGTGTAATCACCATCCTAGTAAGTATTATATCAATTTTAATAATTATGAGCTTTTCAAACAAACCTTCAAATAATTCATTTTTTTTTAGTTTTTTATACAAACTATTATGTGTTTACTTTTCCTATCCAAACTATCACCAAATGTTTATCAAAACACACCTAACTATCAGTTGCTCACTTTTCTTACCTGAAATATCACCATCCTTTAGGTAGAAAATGTGACCACAATTGATAGTTGGATTGTGTTTTGATAAATGTTTAGTGATAATTTAGATATAAAACAAATCCACCTAATAATTCAAGTATGAAACTCAAATGATATGATACTTTAAATATATTTTTCAGTCTTTCATTCTTTATGAAATTGGGCTAAAATGCTCTTAAATTATTACAAAATATTTTTAAGATTGATTTTTGGTCAATTTTCCTTAATTATAGTATTAAAAGTGCTGAAAAATATACATGACATATCATAATTTTTTTTTAAATTTTATATCTAAATTATCAAGTGTGCGAGTTTTCTACCTAAACTATCACCAAATGTTTATTGAAATACGCATCAATTACAATTGTTCACTTTTCCTATCTAAACAATGGTGATATTTCAAAGGAAAAGGGAACAACTCATGATAATTGAGATATGATGTGATTTGAATAAGTTTTAATACGTTTTTTTAATCACTAACTCTATATTATAGTTTTAATACGTATAATTCCTTCATTATAGTTTTAAAACCAAAGGACCCGTAAAGAGTGAGGACATGGGTTATTAATAAATAGTTATCAATCATGCGTTGTCGGTGCTAAATGTTGTTGAATTAAAGCAATTAAAGTTTTAAGCAACAAGATATAAATATACATGCTTTCTATTGTGTGAAACAAAGTGAAAGTATTACGTTGATAAGATACAGACCAAAAGCCATCAAATTATTACAAAAGTTGTTGAGCGGGACAGGTGAAGCGCGTAGCACATGTTGTGTCTGGATATGAGTGTTAACTGACTAAAGGAAAGAACAATAATATGTAAGATAATATATGATTCGTTAAAAAAGAGAAATTAGAAAAGGAAACAAGAAATTACACAAAATAATTCTTTTTGACTGGAGCCTCTTGCAGAATTTACCAGATTTTGCAAGATCTTTCATAAACAAAACTGATACAAATAAGTAATTCCATTTCCTATTGATGCATTTCTATATGCTGAGTTCTGAAGAAATCAAATGGGTTTTCATTAAAGAGTTCTATTTCTCATATCTATACATACAATTTTCAAATGTTATAAAAAGTAAGAAGTTCATTAGTAGTTATCCTAGAGAAGTACATGATTCTCGTCTCTTTTAGGAGTTTAAAAAGAGAAAATTTAAGAGATGCGCAGTATAGACTTAGTATCTAGAAGAACAATCACAAAATTAAGATTTAACTGTCATTCTGTTGTAATTAATTTTCGCTTCCATCAAGCTACAAACAAAAAAATATTTGTTACAGAAAAAAAAAGCACAAAACGGAATAAAAAAAATAACAAAGAATCAGAAAAACATCCTTTAAAATAAATTAATATGTAAAATTACAAACGTGCAAAATCGGGAGAGTGTGAGCCAGAAATAATGGGATGGATCAGAGGTGCGTTTATAAATTTATGGGGAAGCCAACCGAAGGCAAAACATTACAAAGATACGTTTAGCTTATACAGATGAAACTCAGTTTACAAAATGGTTAAGTAGCACTTGTTCATTTCAACAAATATGCTCAAGTTTTAACTCTCAAAGGCGAAATATTTAACAATTGAATGATTACAGTTTCAGTCATTCAACCAAGAACGGGTGGTAGCCAAGCTTAGCCTATAAAGTACAAAATTCTTTCTTTTTTTTGTTACAAATTGACATATTAATATTCATTTCAGGTACCTTACTTGTGGCACTTGGGCTGGAAAAATATTTTGCATAATTATGATAGTAAATTATTTGCTCTGGTTTCACTCAAATGTATTAGCAAATTCATTTGCTTTCCTATTGCTATTCCTTTTTCCTTATAGGCCTATTGTAATTATTTGTGAAATATATAAGTCTGACAAGGATGTTGAGGTAGTACCTGATATTTAACTTCTAATGTCCCAACATGAGGAGACATCATTTGATTCATGGTCTGAACCAAGCTTATGATTCCGGTGCTTTACCCATTCGCGCAGCTCACATTCATTTACTATACAAACACAATGTGGAATTAGGATTTAGGTAAAGTGTTTTACATGGTACATCTTTCTTGAACTATTTTTCTTAGAGTTCATATATAGTTTTGATCATTAACTCTTTTTCTTATCAATTCCTTTTTAAATCTGAGTTTCATATTACTTTTCATTTTTCAGATTGTGACGAATAACAACAGGTTGCATAGGAGAAAGTGGTTAAAAATGGATTTGATCTCGGGTTTAATTGCAACAAGAAGGATTTTAGTATAGTATGGTCAATTGTTTTTTCTTATTTGGTGCAGTAGCAGCAATTCTTAGTACTGATAAGGAAAATATCAAAATCCATAAAAAGTAATATTATTGTGAGAGTATTTTTAAAAAGAAAATACAGAAAGAGGAAGAAGTAGTATATATTAGAGAGTGATAAATAAGAAAAGTAAGAAAGAGGAAGAATAAGTCATGTGGCAGAGAAAGAACCGGACCGATTAAAAGCTTCACCTGATACGAAAAGGTGTAATGCATTTATGAAATGTAAAATTAGTAACTTTTTTATGAGCGAAAGAGATTGAAAAAAATGACTATATGTGAAATGCATTTCGAAAGGACAAAGTTTTCATAAGGAAGTAAACTTAAAAAAGGCAATTGATTTTATAAAATCTGTATCAAGGTGAAAGGCTAAAAATTTTAGGAAAAAAATTTTGAATTGAATTTAGCTGACTATCAATGCTGAACAATTTTCAAAGTTTACAGCTTAAAAAGATGTAGTACCAAAAATATGTTGGACTATCGTAGCATCTAATCTCAAAAGTAGTATCAGAATTGAAATTTTTATTTTTGTTACCTTGTTTCATGATGGTATTGTTATCTGAACATCCCGGTGTAAGGCCAAAAGGTATAGTAAGCTTTATCAAGGAGTTTATCTTTCTACAAAATAACTATTTATATATATGAAAAGTAGTATTAGTTTACATGTGATAAATTTATTTTAGGAACTTGCGGAACTTTGAAAAAGGTAAAAAGGTTTTATATGTATTACCCTTGTTCCACCAAAAAAGCCAAAATCGATTGCAAAAGGAAGTTGGTTAACTTGTACATTCATGTAACTTAAAGTATGAAAGAGGGTAACATATTTGAAGGCCAAAAGGAAAATAATGTTTATTAAATTGAAGTGTAAAAGTGAATTTTTTAATGACCTTTGTTTTTTTTTCGCTGGAGTTGGTGGCTCCAACTTTTGTTTGAGCTTTAACAAGTGATGTTGTTCTTCATCAGAAGAAGCGAAGTCCTTTTTTGATCTTTTGTTGTTCTCTTTTTCAATGCAGGACAGGATAAACAGTTTTGCAAATGTCGATCCAACAGTGCGAGAAAAAGATTTTTTCACTTGAATTCTGAAGAGGTTTTGGTTCAGCCTCATTTGAATATTTTCCATTGGCAGTGAGTCATTCTAGAGGGGAATATATTTTAAAGTTTTTGTTGGTGCAATTGTAAAGTAAATATAATGAAAATTATTTGGTTAGAATATTTACCTCGGCTAAAACCAGATCATAAATCTCCGCAGCAGTAAGAGATAATAATTTTTCGACTTCTTTGTCCATGATTACTGCAGTTGTTGAGTCGGAAGTATCTTCCAGATTTACGTTAAATCGACACCTGCGGTAATATTATAAGACAATTTTTTGTATATATTTCTCTTGAATATGTTCATAAAATTAGACTCTAAATACCTTGGCACTAACATATTTTCCTGATTGCAATTCATACAGCGAATTTTTCTTTTCCTTGCACTTCTCACTTCTTGCCCACAGTTTGGACATATTAAAACATAGCAACTTTTGAGTCTATTTGAAAGTGATATTTTTGCTTCGATGGAAAAGGAATGTCCCTTTTTAAAGAAAAAGTTAGATTAGTAATTATGTTAATTACAAGAATAAATAGCGGTATAAATTATGAATAATATTAATAGAATTTGGTCTTACATCTTGTTGCGATTGAGCATTTGCAATTGAGACTATTTCTTCATCCACCGGAACAGAGATGAGACAACCAGAATGAGATGTACTTCTTGCTGTAAAAGATTTGAGCATTTATGTATTTTTTTCAGCCCTGTTTGTGGGGAAAAAAAGTAAAATCTTTAGAATATTTATAATTAATAGGAAGAAATAAATACAATATATGTAACAACAATGTTATACCATGAACGCAGTTGGAGGCATTGTGTGTAAGGCGGATTGATTTGGATCGTTGTATTAAACTTTGTCGTCAATAATGTGCCTATATTTATTGGACCAATGATTATTTTGACTAATATCATAAGATAAAATATTATTGTTTCAGCAATAAAGTAAGTAGGTATAAGAATAGAAATGAAATATCAATAAGGCCAAGCGAGAATACGATTAGCATTAGGTTATAATAATTGAAAAAGTGAATGTCTTTTTTCGTTATGAGAAACTACTGTTTCAAAAATTTATGTAAAAGTATGAGAAACTTGATGAAGAGAAACTTGATGAACAATAATGGATAGAAAGACAATAAAAATAAAACAAAATGTATGTCTTTAAGAATGACTTTGTGATAGTATATTATATTTCATTATAAACCTTTACCTATTTGGTAAGATTGTATGAGAATTTGGGGAATTTTAATAGTTTATATAACTTACAAGGTTTTTATGTTCATGAGGAAAAAAATACAAGTTAAGAATCTCAATTTCCATGTCAAGGTAAAACTTTAAACTTTATAATTATGATTTCATCTCGTATGACCAAACAAGATACTAATTTCATGAAGATTTTAAATTTTAACTATGTAAAAGTTGATCTTATAAGCAAATTAAGCAATATGCACAATTTAATAAGTTTATTCAATTATATATGGCTTGTCTTGTTTCTATCAATGTAAGTCACCTCTAATGACTCATCGTGATGGAAACCGAAGAAAAGAGAAGAAGAGAAAATGCATATATTCTCAATTGTCTAGTCTGTTTTCAAAATTATTTTGAAAATTATTTATAATAATTTAATTGTAGATATTTACATAAGTATACTAAAATTTAGAATGTATTTATTAATAATAATATTTATATGATTTTTCTATAATTTAAACTATATTATTATCTATTTATTAAATTATCTACAAGTGTAGTATATTTATTAATTTAATAGCAGCTAAATTCAAATTCAGCCAATTTATTTAAATTATAGCCATATTTATTCAATTTCATTCAATTTGTTTAGAGTTTAGCCACTTTCTATTCAATTTATGTCAATTTTAGTCACTTTTGATCAATTTTTGGCTATTATTTAAATTCAATTCCTAATTAAATCTAGCCACTAACCTATCCGGACGGCCCGTTTGACCCACAACCCGACCCGGATTACACCTAACTAATCTTAGCCGTTCATTTTACCTGATCCTACGGCCCTAATTAAAACCCTATTCCCTTGCCTTAAATACCAATATCTATCCAAACCCCACCCATTTTTCCTCTCAAACTCACCTCAGCCGCCCTTCCCTCTCCTCTCTCTCTCGCACCCGCCCATTTCTCCATTTTTTCCGGCCATCTACCGGCCGCCTTCTCTCTTCCTCTCCCATTTTTTCGGCGACAAACACTGCCGGCAGCCTCCCACTCTCCATCTCCTTCATCTACCATCTCACCATTTTTTCGGCCACCATGGCCGGAGAAAACAACACCACCAGTCGCCTCCACTCTCTCCCCATCCTCTTCCCCTTTTCTCCATTTTTTCCGACCATCTGCCGACCTCCTCTATCTTTTTCTCTCCACTGCCGGCGACGGCAGTAGCAACACCTCGACCAACTACCCGGAAAACTCCATAACCTCCACCTCCGTCGCACCCTCTCCTCTATCTTTCTCTGCCTCTGCTCGCCGGAAAAAACTAACTCCTAGATCTGTCCGTAAATTTTTACTCATTTATTTAATCTCTCATCATTCTTGCTCTTTCACTCAGCATATCCACACCACCCTCTACCCCTCCCCCACCTGGGTTTCTTGGTATACCCATCTTCCACAATTGAGTTTTGCTGAGAATTTTTTCTACTCTTTTTTTGCAGGGAACAAGAAAGATTTGGGAGAAAGAGTTGAGAAGTGATGAATGATAGAGAAAAACTGCTTGGGGGTGGGAGGAAGGGGTTCAGTGGCGTTGACAGTGATGGACTGATATTTTTTTTTTACTCAACATGACTAAAATGCTCTTGGTGTACCAAGGACTTTCACTTATTAATAGTATAAAAATGGCAAAAGGCCAAATGGAGTCTGAAATTTTTTTCAGAAAGATTATCTTGTTTGATTTTATGCTAAAAAGTTTATGGGACTTTCTATTTTGATCGCTTTATTTAATTAATAAATATTTAGTATTAAGTAATTTTAGGTAAAAGTGTATATTTTTTTAGCTTTTTTTTTATATGCTTTTGTATACAAATATACATGATTAAAATTTTTGTCTATTATATAATATGTGTTTTAATTATGTATGACAGAGTGTAAGAGTACATGAAAGAGTAATAAGGATACTAAATATGTTTGTTAGATTTGTAATTGTTTTGATAAATTGATGATTGGAATTTGTTCTTTATGATACATAAAACTTATATTTAAAAGTTGAGTTTATTTGCAATAGATTTGAGTGTTGAAATTTAATTTGAAGAACAGAAATTATTAATTTTTGGAATTTTTTTTAAATGGATAAACTGAATTTTTAGCTAATTTTAACATGTGATACGAGCATGTTTGACTGAAACTTAACATAAATGAAAATATTAAAAAGATGTTAAATAAGTTTTTTAGATTTGTTAACGTTTTGACCAATTGATGATTGAAATTTGTTCTTTTTGATATATGAAATTTATGTTTCAAATTTGAGCTTATTTGGAGTAGATTTGGGTGTTGAATTATTGAAATTTGAAAGAAAAAAATGGCAAAACAAATTTGACCACACGTGACTTAGATTTAGGCCAATTTTTGCATGGTCTTGGTCATGTATGGCTGAAATCAAACGCAATTTTTTAACCCCATCCGTGTACATTTGAATTTTTTTTCATAGAGGGGTATACTTTAAAAAAAATTACAAAGTGAGCACAAATTAAACGGGGACTCCAAAAGCGGATATTTGTTCACTTATGCTAATTTCTTGAGGATTTATATCCGAGGCGGGTTAGGCTAATTTATATTTGAGGATTTATACTACTAGAAAGTTTCTATTAATCAATTTGGGTTACATATTAATCAACTTTTAGAAGGATTGAAATGAGTTAGGCTAAAATGAGCTGAACTAATAAATGAGAACGGATTGAGAAAGTCATATTTTTATGAACTAATTTTTCACCCTTGATTTATATTACTCTCTTCGCGCTACATATTATACGATGTTTTAGCTTTTATATTTAGTCCAAAATAAATTATAATCTTTTACGTAATCAAAAAATATTAATTATTATTATTTTCAAATTTATCCTTATTTAAATAAGTGAATTTTTACATAATCTAAAAATTATAATAAATTAATATTATTTAACTAATAATAACTTAATAAAAATATTTTTTAATTTTTAAAAATAAATAACTTTTTTAAAAAATATGTCCAAATTAAAAATACCATATAATATAAACACAAGGAAGTAATGTCTTAGAAACAGCCAGATTTGCTGGTTATAAATGAAAAAAGCAAAAAAGCTTTTCTAGTTTAAAAACAATTTAAACTTTGTTTCACTTAATCACAACTCAAACATGTATTTTCTTTGTCTCAAAATATTTATCGTTCTTATATAACATATTTATCTTAAAATACTTGTTATTTTAAAAATATAAGATAAAATTAATTTACTTTTTTTACTTTTAGTAGTAATTATTTTTGAAGATTACAAATATCTCAATCATTACGCATAAATAAAATAAATATTAAACTAAAATAGATTATACTTTAAAATAATAAATAAGGATTAAATAATTAAACACCTATCCTAATTAAATAATTAAACACCTATCCTAATTAATATTTCTTAAAGATAAAATAATCAACTTAATTTTGCGAAGATCTCTTTGAAATTCAAATCATGTGCCATAATAAGGACCGTGACGATCCCTTAAAGAACAACATCATACCACTTCAGCAATCATCTGCTCGTGTTTCTGTAGGGATGGTTCAATTGCATCAGCGAAACTAAGTCTTCTATTATCTTCTTATCGTCAAGTTTGCGTTGAGCTGCCTGTCTCATAATCAAAGATATTATGTGTATCCCCTCTAAATTGATTCAAACCCTGTGAATTGCTAAAGGTAGAAATTCAAGAGGTGCAGCTACTAGGGTAACCATATCCATGAATGGATAATATGAAATCGCAGAGGATATTGATGTGTTGCACTGTGGGCTACCTATATCCATAGATGATACAGGCTTAATTATCATAGGGGCTGTTTGTTGTTGTTGGTCAGAACCAACTTCATCCTCGTCAGCTAAGTAGTGACTTGCTTCTCTTTCACCACATCGGTTACCACCATCCCGGCATACTCCAATTCTGGCGCCCGTGGTTCTTTGCCGACGTCGGATTGACACTTCTGAAGGGTCATTGTACTCTGTTGGCAGAGTATAGTTCAGATCAAAACTCAACCTAGATCCTTAAGCAGCTGCATTTAAAGCACCAGTAGAATTTTCAACAAACGTTTTCATTATTTCTCTAACATAGTCGGTTATTGAGGGAACTTGTTGAATATTATAAGCATGATAGTGGGTCTGGTGAAGTCCGCGAGCCTAAATCATAATTAAAATAAATAAATAATTATTTTAAGTCATATAAAAGAGAATATAAATAAATTAATATGTCAAATAATTAGGTGACAAACCATTGCCTCCTGTCTCTCACCAACATGTTGATACCCCCTTAGTACATTGTGGGGCGAATTTTCAATGATAGCTCGTGAGTGAATTATATACCGCCTAAAATATTCATGACTTGATCTTGACCCTCGATTAATTAGGGGAGCCTATAAAAATATTATCATGTCAATTTTTCCAAATTTCAGTCGTGTTTTACAAATGTGATACTTGATGTAGGGAGTGTCTAGGCATATATTTGATATATTTTTTCCATACTTAACTATATTTTGAGAATAAGTTGTATGTGTTTTGCTTGATTCTAGATGATATTTGTGAAAGAGAGCTCACACACATGATTAGATATTTAGAGGCATTAAAATGATGAATTTGGACTTGTTTATAACTTTTGGAGCAAAGATAAAAAAAATCGAATTGAGCAAGGCAAGATTGAAGCAAGTTAGCACCGCACGTGCACGCTAGGGCAAGGGCTTGCGTATCGCACAGGGCACACCTATGCAGCAAGAGGCGCAGCGCGCCACACAGTCCAAGCAGCCAAAAATTGTCCTATCCCAATTCTCATAGGAGCAAAAGCTACAAAATCCAATCCCATTCCAAACAGAAACAATATAGATTTATTCTACTACTATATGTACCCCTTCTTAGGATGTTTTAGGTGTGCATTACATTGGTCCAACAATTCACTTAGCAGAATAGAATTTTACGTTTTAGTTATTTGATTCATTACAAGTGTTGGAAGAAGTTCATCAAGATCTTGTGATTCTAATTAGCTTTGGAGATTTTTCAAACAATTCATATTATTATAAATATTTCATTATGATTTCTTCTACATCTTATGTTATTGTTCTTGAAAACATAAGCGACTAATCTCTCTTAGCTAGGGTTGTGGGAACCATGATGGATTAACATAAGCAAAAAAAAAAGTGATTCTTGAATGGTGAATTGGGTAGATTGTTAATCTCTTTTTTTTTAATTAGTTTTAACGGTTGCGTACATTGAAACGTGCCTATGTCATCAACTTGCTCGACCAAAGAGGTTGAAGTTAGGAAAAGATATTAACAATGGTAATCTGAGGCTACCAACCCTCATATAATTAACTTGAATCCTAACCAAGAATAGTTAAGCCAAAACTTATGACAAGGGCAAAATATGAACCACTAAAGTCCGAGAAGATATAGAGTGAAATTCATCTATGTAGGCCGAAAGACAGTAGATGAACTTAATCGTCAGTCTTACACACATTCACCAGGATAGATCACTAATAAAATAAACCTACTATATTATGAAATTATGAAAAACACAGTCCTAGTTTAGTTTCATAAATTTGATAAACAACTTACTCTTAGCTTGAATTATTTCTTTTCTATTATTGCAACCCCCCTTCTGAAATATTAATCACTGATCAATTTTCTCACTATTAACATATTATTTATAACCTATTCCTTGTGAGATTCGACCCCAAACTAGTTGGGTTACTATATTTGACGGTGATAGCCTTATACTTCATTCCGAGGTATAATTTGAGCGTGATCAAATTTTGGCACCGTTGCCAGAAAATACGATTTAGATATAGTTATTTGGTGTTTAAATCCTTCTTGTAGGCTTTATTTCACAATTTATATTTTGTTGTAGGTGTTTTTGGTTCTTTCAAGTGTTGACAAATTGGTCTTAGATCCAAAAAGGAGAAAATGTTGGAAGGATCTTGAGCTGAGAAGTGCGTTGTACCGCGAAGTTAAATCAGGCGCTAACTGGGAGGCAACTCAAGGAGTATTTTGATGAAGTTTGAGTAATTAAGGTACCCACATTGTGCCATAACGTTAAATCAGGTGCTGCTTGGGAGGTAACCAAGAAGGAGATTCGTACTATGGAAGGATGAAACCGAGAAACACTGACACAATTTCGCAGGAGCTGTGCGACATGCACCATGATCTTGCGTAGGGGACTCTGCGACACAAAGAAAAACCTCTGCACTGAGGTCCGCGATACGGATTAGGTTTTCAGGTGAAATTTTTATCCCACTGATGATGGGGAGTAGGCCGAGGGAGTTCTTCTTTCACCCTATTTATTGCTTTGTATTATTTGTAGCACTGGGGACAGTGTTAATGATTGAGTGTGGGGTGGGAGAAGTAACTTTTTTATTCCATGTATGCCTTAATTGCTAAATTTATTCATGGAGGTCCTAAATTTTTTTTGTGATATGTGTTTTGTTTCCTGATATCTTGAGTTTGTTATGTGTCTTTTGTTTTGGTTCCACTGATTTTTATTTATGGTACTTTGTTGGTGGTTAGTCTCTTAAAATCGATTAAAGAGTCTAGATTTTTTTGAGTTATAGTCATGATTTTTTTCGATGATAGATGGATGACGACCGTCTTAAGGGTAAATTAGTCATTAAGAACGCAAGAGCTTGAAACCTTATGAATGCTAGGTGCTTCACTCATGATATCATTAAGACTTTGTATGATTCACTCATATGAATGAAAAGGTAGAAACACTTAGACTTTTAGAATTTGACTCCTATACTTGAAAAATTGGACTTAATAATGTATGACATTCAATGTGGCTATGTGTTTATGTAATCTTGATTACCATTATCAAATCATTTGTGTCATTGTGTGGGTAAAATATTTTTTATATACTCCATGCTTGCATATTAATATCTACAACATGCCCGTTGTATGTGCTAAACGAAATGAGAATGTTGAGTCCAAAAAGTGATATATGCATTTCTTTTGTAGCTTATATATATATATATATATTACTTACCTTGATTGTAAATTTCTTAGTTAGCAATTTTGAGTCTTAGACTATTTCTTTTGATAGCCATATTACAAGCTTAATCCCTTTTGTTTTATTGACTTTTGTTGATCGCAATGACTCGTAAGGCACTTTAACTGAAAAGTTTTATGTAAAAGGAGCACAAGTGAAGAAATAAAAAGGGGAAAAAAACTAATGTGTGAAAATTAGAAGAAAACAAAAGGGTGAAAAATGCAAACAAGAAAGATGATGTAGTAGGGAAAAGAAAAGGAAAAACGGTTTGGAAAAAATGAATGAATGAAAAGAAAATTTGTGAATAAACTTAATATTGAAAATTCCTAGCAAATTAAAAATAAAAAGGAAAGTATAAGGAAAAAACAGGAGATTGAAGAATATGCTTAAAAAGTCAAAGAGTTGTGAAGTATTAAAGTGCTTAGGGAGATTAGTCATTATTTTGGCCAAATAGTCCCTACTTGTCCCTTAGCCTACATTATAACCATCTTATAGTCCTAATTAATCTTAGATTCGATTATTCTATATTATTGGAGTATTTACATTAAGGGCAAACCTATAAATCATCTTTTGTATGCATGTTGAGTTCTTTGAAAGAGTGAGTGGTATCAAATTATTACATATATTATGTGAGTAAAAGCCAAATAGTGAGGGAAACATAATGGTGAGATTTTGCTATATCATTGATTGCTAAATTGCATATGTTCATGTTGTCCTAAATATGTCTTGTTCACTTAAGTCTAGGAGCTAAGTGATTTTCATACTTGACCTTTGAATGTTGATCTTGTATGCATTTTGAGTGAATTGTTGGAGCTTTATTGAAATTGTCTAATGAACATGAGTGTGAGTAGACCTATTCATAGGGTGACTTTTGTGGTTATAATTTGAAGGGAAGTAGTAGATTGTTCGAGGACGAACAATAGTTTAAGTGCGGGGTGGTGATATAACGCATATTTATGCATTTATTTGCTATATCTTGCCCATACTTAGTTATGTATTGAGTATAAGTTGTGTGTGTTTTGCATGGTTTTAGATGATATTTGTGAAGAAGAGATAACACACATGATTAGATATTTGCAGGCGTTAATGATAAATTTGGACTTGTTTATAGCTTTTGGAGCAAAGATAGAAAAATCGGATTGAGCAATGCAAGATTCAAGTAAGTTAGCACCACACGACATGTTAGAGCAAGGGCCTGCACGTCGCACAAGCCACACCTACGCAACAAGAGGCGTGATGTGGCGCCTTGTCTGCGCATTGCTAGGCGTGACGCACCACACAGTCCAGGCGGCCAAAACTTGTCCATTCCTAGTTCGTATAGGAACAGAAACTGCAAAGTCCAATCCCAGTCCAAATAGAAACAATGTAAATTTATTCTACTACTATATATACCATTTATTTGGATATTTTAGTTGTGCATTACATTGGTCCAACATAATTTCACTTAGAAGAATAGAATTTTACGTTTTAGTTATTTGATTCATTACAAGTGTTGGAAGAAGTTCATCAAGTTTTTGTGATTCTAATTTGCTTTGGAGATTTGTCAAACAATTTCATATTATTGTAAGTATTTCATTATGATTTATTCTACATCTTATGTTATTTTTCTTGAAAACATGAGCGACTAATCTCTCTTAGTTTTAACAGTTGCAAAAGTTGAAACGTGTCTGTATCATCAACTTGCTCGACCAAAGAGGTTGAAGTTAGGAAAAGATATTAACAATGTTAACTTGAGGCAACCAACCCTCATCTGATTAACTTGAGCTCTAACATAGGATAGTTAACCAATACTTATGAATAGGACAAAATATGAACACCTAAAGTCTGAGAAGATTTAGAATGAAATTTATCTATGTAGGTCGAGAGACATTAGATGAGCTTAATCATCAGGATAGATTACTAATAAAATAAACCTACTATGTTATGTAATAAAGTAAAACACAGTCCTAGTTTAGTTTCATAAATTTGATAAACAACTTACTCTTAGCTTGAATTATTTCTTTTCTATTATTGAAACCCCCTTTCGGAAATATTGACTACTGATCGATTTGTTCACCATTAACATATTATTTCTAACCTATTCTCTATGAGATTTGACCCCAACCTAGTTAGGTTACTATATTTAATAGCGATCGCTTTATACTTCATTGCTAAGTATAATTTGGGAATGATCAATATGCCCAAATTACACCTATTAAAAAGGTATAAAGCAGTCGTTATTCAAATATATAACCCAACAAGGTTGGAATTGAATCCCACAGTGAATAAGGTGCAAAATTCATCAAAAGTAAAGATTCCAATTTATTTAGTTGATATTTCAGTGAGGAGGGAAAGAAAATCACACTTAGAATGATAAAAAGTCTACTAACAATGATTACGGATTGTTAACAAAAGATTTCAATAATAGAAGGACGCTAGGATTGTATTCCCTATGGATTCATAACATCTATAGGTATACTATGGTTGAGATCATGCTTTGGCAATATGTTACAAAAATGATGCATTTAAAATTTCATTTAAAGTTTTTCAACCCAATTAAATGATTGTCACTCTATATCCTGCCGGCCTTTAAGTGATTATCAACACAGACATCAATTGCTTCGGATTAAATAACCTAGTGACATCATTAGCTTTTAGACCAGGATTAGAAGTATTGAGTCCCCGTTATTGCTTATTTTCCTAGATCTTTTCTCCTTTTTCAAGAACGGAAGATTTAAAGGATGGTTCGAACATTTGCAACTGCTAGAAATACAAGAACACGAATAAGTCAATAACATAAACATATAGCCTCAGAGAATCTCTAAATTCGTAGACTTGTGATCATTACGTTTTTATAGTTCTCATAACCCTAGGTAGTTATTTTAGCCACTCATAACTAAAATGATAACAAATATGAGAAAAGAGTAGATCTTAAACATTAACTTATAGCAATGATAATGAAAATTCTCTTTGAGATTGATAACCCAATCTTCATTTTCAAAAGTCACAATACTCTCTCTGTCTTGTTTCCCTCTCTCCCATCTCTTTTTAAAAATATTTGATGCCTCCTTTCTAAAAAGCTGAATACTTAAATAATAACCCTACTAATCTTGAAAAAAGAAATTAAATTGTGTATAACTTAATTAAAAAAATTGCCACCGACATAGTGTCTGCTGTGCATTCGAGGCCATGGTTAGCCATTCATGGTATGCGTGTTGGTCGCATTTTGAATGAGAAAAATGACTGAATTTTCTGTCCTCAGGCGCTTCACAATCGCGTCCCACGGTTTGTGAATCACGGTCCGCACTTTGGACGCGTTTGGGCTGCCAATGAACTGGTAATTCTAGCCTGAAATACTGTGAATCCGCATTCCACTATTTCACATCCGCGGTCCATGGTTTTTCCACAGTGGTATGGCTGAGGAGAATCCTTATAGCCTAAGGTGCGACGGATCCGTGATTGGGCATCCGCGGTTCGCACTTGGATGCTCTTCTTCATTCATTTCTGTCTTATCTGTGTTTAAGCTTCTTGGCTTAATTTTTGAATTAATTTCACTTGATTTCTTTCCAGTCACTTCTAAATAGCATCTCCATGTATAGATGACAAAAAATCATGATAAGTGCTTCTTTTCACATTAAATCAACACCAAAATAAGCTAAAAGAATAAATAAATTGATCAAGACACCAACTTATCAAATCCACCAAACTTAAACTATTGTTTGTCCTCAAGCAACTTCAAAACATTCAATTCTCCCCAACCAACAAATAATTTGCATGATAAACAATTGACTTTGATTTGTACCAACAAAGAACCCAACTTCTGGGATCATAGAATATCATTCACTCAATTTAACTCTCCAACAATGACACCATATATTCTAATCTTGTCTGACTCTAAACAGTACTATATCTTGCTCATAACCTCTTATTAAAAACAGGATTCAGTTCCTACTCAATTAACATGTGTCCTCACAAGAGAAAATAATCCCTGGTTCACACATAAATTATTTACGCATTAGGGATTTAGACACAAAGTATTGTATACTCTCTCTCTCAGAAAGATATTCTCACGCATGTAGATATAGTACCACAAACTTGTCCTTTATGTAGTTTTCTACTAATATAGATACATAAGATTTGAAATCAAATAGGATTTGAGGGTATTGGTGCAGGATTGTGTGATTATGAGAGCTCAATGATTGGTTTACATAGATTTTCATCTTCCCTAAATGCCACATCTTTCATTCTCATCCTCCCTCTTTCATGTTATCCCCTTATCTCTCCTTCAACTACCTCTTCTTAGTCTTCTTTTTCTTCTGTAGAAACCTTGCTCTTCTCTCCTTTTATTATTATTTATTTATTTATTTATTTACACATTTAAAGGAAGAGAATGCAACTAAGGTATCTATCTGGTTTCACTTGCATATGAACTCCTCTCCCCCAAACTTAGAATTTTAGCCCATGTTTGCATTTTTATCGTGAGCCACTTCTCCAACTTAGATATTTTGGATCATGATAGCTCAGTTTCGAGCATTTAGGGAAGTTCCTGGTTAGGTTTTTTGGGTTGTTAGAGAAGAAGAATAAAAAATTTCAGCTCAAAAGGGTTTTACTAAGGAAATATTTACAAGGTGAGTTCAAAGAAGGCTTGTTGTCAATTTCCAGATGAGGTGTAATCTATTATTTCTCCTTTAAAATATTTCAGGTAAGTTCTAGACTAATCATGCACACAAGGAGATTCGCAAAGAGGCTCACCACTCATGGCACATGTATATGTTGGTAGAATTAGAATCTCACATTTAATAAAAAATAATAAATTTAATAAGACACCTTTTTATGTATAAATAGCCAAGCAAAGAGTGTACAGTTCATGTTTAAGAGCTAAATTCTTCGTTTAATCCTACATGCTCAAAGTTGAACTTGTTGGTATCAAACAAGTCATAAGTCTATCAGCACACCAGAAGCTACTACCCTACAACACGATTTTTTCCCTTAAGAAAGTTTTCAAGCTATCTATCATCGGGAAAAGCCACCCAGTTCAACTAAAAATATAAAAATAAAAAAAACTTTGCTCCTTGAAAAAAGGTCGTGGCATGAAGAAAACTCTCAGAATTTTATTTAACAAAAACTATATCAACACAAGGCTAATCATGATAACAAATGCTCATACTCATATTTCAATTTATACAAGCATTTTTATCACAAAAGAACTATTACAGATGATGCTCATGCTACCACCCTTCTAGATACCCTACCCCTATAAAATAGCATATGTATTATCCTCAATGCATACAAAATATGGTAATAAAGAGGTAGGGGATCCCTGGAGCGTTCTAGGGGCTTTGTTCTTCCTGAGTCTGACCGACCTCCTTAGACTAGGCTGTGGTAGTGGGAACTGCGGTGGTAGTAGCCACATCAGTTACATTTCCCTCCAGAACATGTGAACTTAGGCCTGCGTCGGCCATCCTTGCTGTGAGGTCATCCATAGAGCGCTGAGTAGCCACTTCCACCTCTCACTCCTCATTTGTGCCCTTTGTCATGTGCTCCTCCTCAAGCTCTTCTTCATCTGTCTCTGCCATATCGTTCTCAAAAGCATCATCCTCTGGCATTGAAGCATCAAATATGCTCAGGTCAGGATGCAGATGTTGGATATTATTCTTCACTTTGCTCATATCAGCTTTAGATGCGTCTATGGCATCTCTTGCACCAATACCCTCGAGCTCAAAGACTCTATGCTCCAAATCCTGAATTATGATGTACACTAGAGCAAGAACCTTGTCAATGCTCTCTTAATCATGTCAGGTATGTGCTCAATCAAGGAGGTGAACCTTGTGTTGTTCTGCACTGTCATATTTGCCACCTGAATCATCCTAGCTGCTGAGATGGACTGGGTTGGATGGGGTACCACTGGAGTAGCAGAGGAGGATGACAGTGTGTCAGTTGGAGGAGCATCCATTTTCTAAGTGTCAGGGGACATGTTGCCTCAAAAGGGTGCAATTCTATAGGTTCCTGTTTTCTTTTCTTAATTTTCGGATTCATTTCATCTTGAATCTTTGTGATATCCAAGACTTGGTTGGCCCATTGATACTCATCAGTTCTTGTTATTTCAGAGGCACCCACATCATGATACAGGTTTGTAATTAGCATTGGAAAAGGGAGAGAGGTATGGTCTTGTCGAGCTCGATCCCTTATCTCAAGGGATATGATATCTCCAATATTAATATGCACCCCTACCATGATGCATGCAATTAGAATTTCTCGAGCATTGCGTATCTCATTGTCATTCTTTGAAAGAGTGAGCTTGGAGCAGACAAAGCCCAACTGGTGTTTTACTTGAATATTTAGGTTGCTCTTGTATATCTGCCCTCCTACAGTAACCCAAGATGGTAGTTCCCGCTATCAGTGAAGTCATCCAGGTGTAGTGGTTATCCGGGTTCTCCAACTTGGCCAAGTAATCGGTAGCATCTGCATCATCTCTATCAAAATAAAACTTATTTATGTGCTTGACACTGTAGTTTACCTCCACTCCTTGGACTTACACACTTCCAGACAAGGTCGAGAATGCAATGGCCAGATGCCTTTTGATGCTTCTATGTTGCTCCATAAGAAGCATAAAACTCCCTCACTGGCTATGGGAATAATTGATCCAGTGTCACTGTGAATATCTGCCAATCCCTCTCTCATATCTGCTGCAGTATCTATGGGAAGTCTTGTTCAATCCCATTCAGGCTGAACTATTTCTCCTCCTTAAAGTTTCAATTGTGCATCCCTTCGACAAATCTTTCTTTCATACTAGGAATGAAATTGAATCATAGAGCATCTTCTCCTCTCTTACATTGGAGTTCATCCCATCTCTCATCATTTTCCTTCATTTTTGAAGGGCTTCTTCCAACTCCGGGTCTGACCCAGACTCTACCTCAGTAGACCTTGTTTCTTTCCTTTCGCCCTTATCCATGGGGTCAATTTACCTTGAAGCGCGAGGACGGAAGGTTCTTCGGGGTGACATCCTGCAAAAACTGTAAATTGTCATTATGTAGCAATCATAGATATATGACTGTTCCTTTTTGCATTAAATGTGCGGTCCACATTTTTAACAATGCGATCGACGTCTTCATTGTGGAAAGAGACAGTGAATCAATACACTTTATCAAAAACAATATGTGATGCGACTGTGGTCCGCAGATGATTATCCGCAATCCATGTTTCACCACCAGAATTAGTCAGTAGAATCTAGTTTCCTTGGAAGGCATCCGCATTTCGAAATGAGTCCACGCTTCAATAGACTCGGCCCGCGGATCATTCATAGATTCAGTCATAACTACTGTGTCGGGGTGGGAAACTCAATTCGAGGCTCGTAGAGCTTCATTTGATAATTTGAGGTTCCCTCCCGCTCATTTGATAATCTGAGACAGGGTAATAGGAAAGTGGAGGAATAACATTGGAGTTCACTCGATTGTGAAGGTATGCTCCAAAGATGGTTGCTGAGCCAAGAGCTCACATGCTCAAATTCGTCAATGGAGTGTCCAATTTGGTACTTAAGGAGTGCAGAACTGCAATGCTCATCAAGGACATCGACCTCTCTAGTCTCATCATTCACGCACAGCAGATTGAGGTAGAGAAGTTAAAGGATGTTGAGTAGGAGAACAAGTGGACTAGAACAGGCCAGTTTGATTATTGCCAACAGAAGTCCGGCAGCAGTAGTCGCCGCAGCAACAACTACAGAGAAAGCCAGCACCCACATCAACCAGCGCCCCTTCTTTTCGGTCACGCAAGGATCGAAAGGGGGGAGCATCTGGTTCTCAGTCCCAGCAAACGTTACCCAAATTGTCCTAAGTGTGGCAAGAACCATCTAGGTGAATTCCACATGGGCAAAAAGGGTTGCTTTGGATGTGGGTAGTTAGGTCATTGGTTAAAGGAGTGTTCATCAACAGGACGGGGAGAACTCAGTCTTCTTCAGCAACGCCAACAGGTCGTCCATCTCAGTAGGGGACTACTTCAGGTAGAGATAGCATTCAACACCAAAATTATTTTTATGTTTTATCCTCTCATTAGGATCAAAAGAGCTTACCTGATGTAGTCACAGGTATGTTACACTTTTTCCATCTAGATGTATGTGCCCTACTAGATCCAGGAGCCACACAATCATTCATGACTCCTTATGTAACTATTAAGTTTGAAATCAGTTCAGAAGTCCTATCAGAACCGTTCTCAGTTTCTACCCCAGTTGGTGAGTCAATTAGAGCCAACCGGGTATATAGAAACTGCCCAGTCTACGTGTTGAGTAAAGTTATTCTAGTTGATCTAGTAGAGCTAGAAATAGTCGATTTCGGCCTTATTCTTGACATGAATTGGTTACATTCTGGTTATGCCTCAGTTGACTGCAGAACTAGAGTCGTTAGGTTTCAGTTTTCCAACGAGCCAGTCTTAGAATGGATGAGTAGTGTTTCAATGCCTAAGGGTCGGTTTATTTCCTACCTTAAGGCAAGGAAGCTCATCTTGAAAGGGTGCATCTATCACCTAGTTCAGGTCAAAGATTCTAGCTCCGAGACCCGAACTATTTAGTTAGTTCTATTTTTCAGCAAATTTCCTAACATATTTTCCAAAGACCTTCCCAGAGTCCCTCCTAAGCGGGAAATAAACTTCGGCATAGACCGTCTTCCAAAAACTCAACACATCTCTATTACGCCTTACAGAATAGCTCCAACTAAGCTTTAAGGCGTTGAAGGAACAGCTGAAAGACCTTCTAGATAAGGGTTTTATCAGGTCCAACATCTCTCCATGGGTTGCTCTAGTGTTGTTCATGCAGAAGAAAGACGGTACTCTCAGAATATGTATCAACTACTGTCAACTGAACAAAGTTATAGATAAGAACATGTATCCCTTACCCAGGATTGACGACTTATTCGATTAGCTTTAGGGAACCAGTTGTTTTTCTAAGGTAAATCTCAGGTCGAGATATCATCAGCTCAGGGTCAGGGAATGTGACATACCAAAAACAACCTTCAGAACTCAGTATAGTCACTATGAATTTGTGGTTATGACCTTTGGACTAACCAATGCCCCTGTAGCTTTTATGGACCTGTGAACATGGTATTCAAACAGTATCCGGACATGTTCATCATTATGTTCATAGATGATATCTTGGGATACACCAGAAAGGAGGAGGATCATGTTAATCATCTGAGGATAGTGTTACAGACTCTCAAAGACTGCCAGTTGTTTGCCAAATTTAGAAAATGTGAATTTTGGCTGAAGTCGGTGGCCTTCCTTGGTTATGTGGTTTCAAGTGAGGGTATTTAGGTAGATCCTCAGAAGATAGCAGCGGTGACGAGACCCACTTCCCCAACAGATATCAAGAGTTTCCTAGGTCTAGTCGGTTATCACCGACAGTTTGTAGAGGGGTTTTCTTCTATTGCATCTCCTCTAACTAAGCTAACTGAGACAAAGGTGAAGTTTTAGTGGTCAGATGCATGTGAGAAGGGTTTCCAAGAGCTAAAGACTCGACTCACTACAGCTCCAATTGTGACCTTACCAGAAGGAACAGATGGGTACGTAGTCTATTGTGATGCTTCCAGAGTTGGCCTCAGTTGCGTTTTGATGCAGCGGAGTAAGGTGATAGCTTATGCCTCCAGACAACTCAAATTTCATGAGAAGAACTATTCGACTCATGATCTTGAATTGGAAACAGTGGTGTTTGCTTTAAAAATATGGAGACATTACATTTATGGGGTTCACGTGGATGTTTTCACTGGCCACAAGAGCCTTCAGTATGTGTTCAGTTAGAAGGATTTGAACCTTCATCAGATAAGGTGGTTGGAGTTACAAAGATTATGACATGAGTGTGCTATACCACCTGAGCAAGGATATTCACAGGTTAGCTCGACTGGGAGTTGCAGTTGGTAGATTCAACTCAGGGTAGAGTAGTCCCTACAGAGTGGGTTAGAATCTTCATTAGTTGTTGAGGTTGAGTCAAAGCAGGATGAAGATCCCATATTGATTAAGCTGAAAGAAGCAGTTCTAAGAAAGGAAGTGGAGGCTTTCTCCAAAGGGGGGGATGGGGTACTTCATTACCTAATGAGTTGGTAATTTACCAACTCATTAGACTCTAAAACTTGAGTTTTTGTTTCGTTTCTGAGTTGATTATTTGGATTTTATGCCTTTTCCCTTTCATTGTGTGCAGAGGGCTCAGAGTGAAGAGAAGAGCAAAAATGGAGAAAAAAAGAAGGGAGTGAGAGTGAATTGGTGATTCACAGATGAAAACCGGCGAGACGCCGGCCAAAGGCCGAATATCACTGCCTCAAAGGATTAATGCCATCGGCAGTTGATGACTCTCCAGCGGTGAGTCGCCAAATGATACCCAAAAGTTTTGGAAAAAGGCTTGAAGACCTGGTGGTACGGATTTGCATCGGCGAAATGCCGGTGTTCACTGGAATCTAGTGAAGATGCAGAAAAGACACCCGGCGATTCACGGATTGTAACTGGAGGAGAGCCGGTGCTTCCACCGGTTTCAGAATGGTTCTCACGGGGGTATAATCATCCAACAATATAAACGAGATAAAAAGTGTCCTACTTTTAAGGATATAAGTAGAAGAAAAAGTACTTTGTACAGGGGGGATGCATAAGGAGAGATAGAAATAGAGATATTGAGAGAGAAAAAAGATGACATCACATCATTATTTCTCCTTTTAGATGAAGAACATTCTCTTAGCTGAGAGAGGGAGATTCTGATTGAAAATTGTAGAAAGTACTCTGTTCTATTTCCTTATTGTACTAGTAAGTTTCAGCTATTGTTGAAGATTATTTTGTGAAGTTGATTTATCTACTCTTGCTATTAAATTCAATGATGTTATTGATGAATGTATTTTTGAATTTCTTAACTATGAGTAGCTAAAATCATTAACTAGAGGTGTGTGATGATGAATACTTAATTGGAATTGGTATTGCTAGAGTTATCTTCATATTGTTTATGCAAGTGTAAATCTATTAGATTCTATTTAGTCTATAAAGGAAGAACCATTATTTATGAGATGGGTCTATCTATTATTGCTTAACTGTTGCTTGAAAAGGAATAATTAAGTATTGGAAGAGAATTTAGTAGTGGGTGTGGAGAAGAGAGTGTGAAATTAGTCTAGAAATACCTGAAATTGCATTCTCTTTCCTTATTAGCAACTAATAGCTAGGAATAGTGCAGTTGTTAATCCAAATCAAGTCGGGTTGAGAAAAATTGTGACTAGAGGTTTGACAAAACTCTAGTGAGAGGTAATTAGAAGGCTAAAAAGCTATAATTACCCACTTTCCGAGATTATTTACAATTTTTGAACTTATAAGATGACCTGGCATGTCCCCATCTAGTTAGTATTTCATCTACACCGCACCTCTAGTCTTTCACACCCTTGTTGACAACTTAGCTGATCTTGCTATTTTATTTCACTAAATCAACCAATACAATTCTTTGAAAATTTCAACTCCCCCAATATTATTTGTTTTTTATATTAGATCTACGTGGTGCAAGCTAACATCAATTTCTCAATCGACACTTGAAATTATCATTTCCTAGTCCTCGTGGGATTCGATTCCGTCACTCGTCGAGTTACTTATTTCGATACTTCGGCCGTGTATAATCTTTGCATTAAAGATATATTTTAGACGTTATCAAAAATGGTGCCGTTGTCGAGGACTAGCACTTGATGATCTTGTGTTAATTGTTAAGTTGAATTAGTTCCACACCATAGTGGTCACTACTAATCAAATAGTGTGTGACTCATGAGCAGTTTCGGAGGATGGGCACGAAACCCGGAAGGGGTGCTTTGTTTGGAGACCATCAAGCTAGTAGACTGATCTTGGGCAGATTTATATGCCCAAGTGATACTCAAATGTATCATTTTCGCCTTGTTTATTGTGCAATGTGTATACATTTTCATGTAATTGGTAATAAAATCTGAATTTATACTAACCAACATGATTAGCATTGTTTTGTAGGTAAAATATGATTTAGAGGAGCAAAAATGCATGTTGGAACAATATCGGAGTTGGACTTGGATGCGAGCACGGAAAAGACATTGGAATGTACAATGTAAAGGGGCTCCGCGATGGAGCCGTGCCACGCTACCATCGCGGAGGCACACTGCATGGAGGATGAATTAATTTGGCAATTTCCAGTGAAGCCTCGCGACAGCTCCGTGGCACGGAGGCAAGCCACCGCGTTGCATGCCGTGCCACGTTGAGGCTATATTCCCGGACCCCAGATTTCCAGTGAGGGTCCGCGTCCACGCCGTGTCACGGAGGCAGTGCTCCGCGTTGGCCTCCGTGACACGTTGCTTGTTATTCCGAAAAAAATTCCCACTAGTATAAATAGAACAATTAGGCTTATTTTTAAAGAATTCAGACTTGGTGGAGCAAGGACGTGGGTTACAGGCAGTTGAGGGACGAAAAAGCTAAGGGTTTTTCTCTCTTTCTTTCTTCTTTCAATCAATTGTTTGTATGATTAACACTTGTTTTAGGATGATTAATCCACAAATGAGTGGCTAATTCTCTTCCTTACTGAGGTTATGAACAATGGTGATGAATTTTGATTATTGAATTGTATGGTTTTTCATCTTCTTCTTCTATGTTGTTCTATTAATTCTTGTTTCTACTGCGTTAGTGTGTGGCCGACATTAATGTACATCTAAAAAGTCCGATTTCACTCGAGAGAGCACGAAATTGGAAAGTTGTGAATTAATAGGGTATTGTTCTTAACTTGATTTGGGAAAATTGGGTTTTGATGTGCCTTCCTGATAGAAATATACTTGAAAGCAGTATTAGTCAATTTAGGAACCGGAATTGTATTGCTAGGTCATAAATTACATTTGATCACAGAAATGTAGACGAATGGTTTATGATTCTTAAGTGAGATTAAATACGAGAGTTTTAATCTCTAGGCTAATGTTCTTGGCTAGCAATAGGAAGAGAAGAATAACCAAATTATGATTATAATCAAGTTCATTACTTGTTCTTAACCTTGGCATGCTCATATCCATAGTTTCAATTCAAAGTAAATATTTGTTAATAGTTTTAGTATATAATTTATAAACAAAAATTATTTAACTTTTGGTTACGTTGTTGTCAGCATATTTAGAAGTAAGATAGAATATAGTATACTTGAGCAATTTTACTTATCCGGAGTCTCCTTGGTTCGATACTTGGCTTACTTAGCCACTTTATTACTTGTTTGACCACGTGCACTTGCGTGTCGGTTTTTAACCCTACCACAGCACCGGACATAGACAAAATGTGGCATAGAGAAGGGAAGAAAGACGCAATGTTATTAGTCATGATGAAGCAGATGGAGTTGTTGACAAACTATATGAAGGGTTTCCATGCTAGATGTAACCAAGCCAACCATGACTATGATTATGTCTATTATTGAAATCAAGGTTGGAACAATGCTCGGTCAGTCGATACTAGTAGTCAAGGGAGCAATGAGTCAATCCCACCTCATATGGAAAATACTCTAGAAGTGGTGCTCGAGGGAGTTTAACATCTAGGGAGTAAACTCTTACATATAACAACCACTGTAAATAGTCATGATGTCATCATCCGACAATTAGAAGAGCGGATGAACAAGTTAACATCTCAGATGGCAGAACAATAGAGAACAACACAGATCCAATGCAGGATATTGTAGAGAATGATATATTCGAGTGGGAAATTGAGGAAGAGGTTGTTGGAGAACTTACAACTGATGTTTTCTTGAAAGGTGAAGAACTTGAGGAAGTTCACCATATGCGTAAGGAGATAAGATATTATTCGTTCCCACCAAGAAAGTTGGACCTTGATTTGAAGAATCGTACAACCGCTCCTTCACAGCTTTCTATTGTGTCCCCACCAAAGCTGGAGCTCAAACTCTTTCCCACTCACCTCCAATATGCATACCTGGGGGAGAATGAAACTCTCCCAGATATCATTTCAGCAAAACCTACTCCGCTACAGGTAGATAAACTCATTGAGGTGTTAAAAAGGCATATTCGAGCCATAGGATGGTTAATAGCTGATATCATTGGTATCCCTTCGGGGATTTGCACTCACAAGATCAATCTTCAAGAAAAATGCAGCCCGTCAGTTGAACATCAAAGAAGGTTGAATCCACCTATGAAGAGGTGGTTAAGAAAGAGATTATTAAATGGATAGATGTAGGGGTGGTGTATCCCATTGAAGACAGTAGTTAATTATCCCGGTTTAGTGTGTGCAAAAAAAAGGGGGCATTACGGTTATTCCAAATGAAAAAAATGAATTGGTAGCTACTCGTCCAGTCATGAGATGGAGAATTTGTATGGATTACCATAAGTTAAACTCCTGCACAAAGAAGGATCATTTTCCAGTGCCATTCATTGTAAAGAGCACTATTATTTCTTGGATGGATTCTCGGGATATAATCAAATCTCAATCGCACCCGAGGATTAAGAGAAAACCACATTTAGAGGCCCCTATGGTACGTTTGCATTCAAGTAGATGCCTTTTGGTCTTTGTAATGCCCCGACCACATTCCAGAGATGCATGATGTCCATATTTTCTGACATGGTGGAAGATATGATGGAAGTCTTCATGGATGACTTCTCAGTTGTGGGGAACTCATTTGATAACTACTTGACACATTTAGATGAGGTATTAAAGAGATGTACAGAGACGGATTTGGTCCTAAATTGGGAAAAGTGTCACTTCATGGTCAAAGAAGGGATTGTATTGGGACACAAAATTTCTAAAAAGGGGTTGAAGTGGATCAAGCCAAAGTGGATGCCATCGCTCAGCTACCTCCACCGTGTACCGTAAAAGGTGTTAGGAGTTTCCTCGGGCATGCGGGTTTTTACCGCCATTTCATTAAAGATTTCTCCAGGATAGCTCATCCCCTATTCCGACTATTGGAGAAAGAGGCTAAGTTCAATTTTGATGAGTATTGTTTCAGGGCTTTTGTGGAGTTGAAGGATAGATTAATTTCCTCTCCAATCATTGTAGTACCTGATTGGTTAAAACCCATTGAGCTCATGCGCGATGCAAGTGGGGTAGCATTAGGAGCGGTCCTTGTTCAACAACGATACAAGATCTTCCACCTAATTTACTATGCTAGTAAAGCTCTGAAAAATGCACAAACAAACTACATAGTAACGTAATAGGAGCTCCTAGCTATTGTGTTTGCATTTGAAAATTCCGGGCGTACTTGGTAGGAACCAAAGTGGTGGTGCACACGGACCATGCAGCACTCAGGTACTTAATGGCCAAAAAGGATGCTAAACCAAGATTGATTAGGTGGGTGTTGGTGTTGCAGGAATTCGACTTTAAAGTGAAAAACCATAGGGGATGTGAGAATCAAGTGGCCAACCACTTGTCGCGCCTAGAAACTAATGGGCAGCCAGGAACACAAGAGGAGATCAATGAAGTCTTTTCGGATGAGCAAATCTTAGCTGCAACCCACGACCTGACACTGTGGTTTGCTGATTTTGCTAATTACTCAGCCAACAACATTGTACCTAAAGGATTGAATCTTCAACAAAAAAAGAAATTCATGCATGATGTACGAAAATTCTTTTGGGATGAACCTTCCCTCTTCCGAAGTTTTACAAATGGGTTAATAAGGAGGTGTGCTCTTGAAGTGGAGATGGTCCCGAGGCGTGTCACTCTTCCCCTGTGGGAGGTCATTATGGGAGCGTATGAATAGCGGCTAAGGTGTTGTAATGCGGGTTTTACTGGCCTACCTTACATCAAGATGCACATGACTTTGTGAAGCAATGTGATAGATTCTAGAGGACAGGGAGTATTTCGAGGCGGCATGAACTCCCACTAACACCCATCTTAGAGGTTGAGTTGTTTGACGTTTGGGGGATCAACTTCATGGGTCTTTTTATAAGTTCTTATGGGAATAAATACATCTTAATGGCGGTGGATTATGTTTCCAAATGGGTGGAAGCTATTGCATTACCAAACAATGAAGCGAGAAGTGTTAAGCTCTTTCAAAAGAAACATATTTTCTCGCGGTTCGGTACCCCAAGAGATTAGTGATGGAGGATCTCATTTTTTCAACCGAGTGTTTAGCACACTACTAGCTAAGTATGGTGTGAAGCATAAAGTAGCCACCTCGTATCACCCGCAGACCAACGGATAGGTGGAGGTTTCAAACGGGGAAATAAAGTCCATCTTGACTAAAATAGTTAACCTAAACAGAACAGATTGGGCACAAAAGTTAGATGATGCATTGTGGGCATATCAGACTGCATTTTAAACACTAATTGGAATGTCCCCTTACCAGCTGGTGTTTGGTAAAGCATGTCATCTCTCGGTGGAGCTAGAACACAAAGCTTTGTGGGAATTGAAGAGTTTAAACCTGGAATGGAGAAGAGCTATCCAAGGTCAAATCCATAATTTACATGATATGGACGAATTCAGAATAAAGGCATATGAGAATGCAGCAATTTACAAAACCATAATGAAATATTATCATGACCAAAAAGTGTCGCAGCGTAATTTTATTCCAGGGGATTGGGTGCTACTGTTCAATTCTCGACTAAAGCTATTCCCCGGAAAGTTAAAGTCTAAATGGTCAGGACCTTTTAAGGTTTCTCAGGTGTACGAGAATGGAGCCATCGAACTCCATAGTGAGAATGGGAACAAGTTCAAAATAAATGGTCAAAGGGTTAAAAGATATTTGGGAGTGTTGGAAGAAGTTGGTCGAATAGAGGTGGTGTATCTGGAGGATCTGTAGGCTTGAAGGAACTTTCGTTGTGCCACGACATTAAATAAGGCGCTTCTTGGGAGGCAACCCAAGCATTTTTCATTTTTTTCTTCTTCTCTCTCACATGTTTTGTGTTGTTTTTGATTTTTTTAAGGATAGGAAGGGTACACTACAGGATGAATAACCAACCAGCAAAACGCCGATCACATTTCACGGAGCGCAGTTCAAGCGCTGCCCTGCCCAATGCACTGAACGATTCAAGGTAGAACGGCGATCCAAACCGGTGAACCGCCAGTGATAATTCGTGAAGCGCCACGGGGGCGCCGATTCCATCTAGAGAACTGAAGGTCCCAAGGCGAACCGGCAGCCCAATCGGCAAAGCGCCATGAAAAAATGTGAATTGCTGGTTTTCGCCGCCCTCAACTAGAGTACTTGGCAATGGATAAGGCATCGACTCCTCATCCGGCGAAACACCGGAGGGGATTCGTGGAGCGCCTGTCACTCGCTGAACTTGCATTCAGAGTTGTGTTCCGGTAATTTGAGCGGCAGCCACAACAGCGAACTGCCGGCTCAATTTGGCGATCGTCGATGTGGCCCCCGATGAAAAACCATATATCGAAAATCCCCACAAAACTCTTCCAATTCCCCATTTTCTTCCATCTTCTCCCCAGATTGCCTTTCCCAAAAAATACCCATTACTTCCCACCTAACACTTATTAATATTTGCCACCCTAAGCACCCATTCAACTTCCCTTCCTTTGCAATTTAAAAACCCACTTGTCTTCATCCCCTTCATTCCCCCCACAAAGCTTCACAAGCATAGACCATTGGAGGTAAGAACTTTCTCACTCATGATTGAAAGGTCCTAATCACATTGGTAATATTTTTCTCTAGTCATGCTTATCACGTTTTGTTTTGCTTATTTATTGTATGTGTGTGAATGTTGTTTTGTTGTGATCACTTTGTTCTGGGTATAACTTATGTACCCGATTGAGTTGCCCAATGATGGAATGATTGACACCTTTCTTAAGGGAAAACTTGTATTTTGTTGTGAAAATATGAGTGTGATTGGTTAGCTTTTATATGGAGGTGATTGGTGGGCGACTAAATGCAGAACGGAGGCTAGCAAATCACTAGTGGTCATCTGTCGGCGAAACCCATTTGTATCCAAGTTTTTTTTCACTTTGCCAATGGGCGAGTTATCAGCGACTAGCGAAATGCAACTGCCTCTCGCCGATGAGTCACCGATGACACCTGAGCTTGTGAAAAATTTATTTAATCTCTTATGTTTGCCTTAGTCTCGAGTCATATATTATGGCCCATTACTAACCTACATTTGCAGAATCATGTCTATCTCCCAGCACTCTTATACAGGCCAAGCATCAGGTGCCACCAATACCCCTCAAGTTAGGTTTGGCCTAGAAGGAATGGAGGAGTTTTATATAGATTTCAAGGAAAAATGTGTCATCCATGTAGAATCCCAGTTTGATGTAGAATCTTTCAAGACTGCTTGCCTAGATATCTACTAGATTGGGACGCGTGAATGGGGTCCATTTACCCTACCAGTTGACCCATATCTTCCAGAGCTGGTGTGGGAATTGTATTCATCATACAGGGCAAGGCAATAGCTAATGAAGCGAAGGGGCATCACTGAAGCATTCTTGTTCCTCACATCGGTACGAGCGCGAGGACAAGAGGTGCCTGTAACTCTAGAAGAAATCAATTCAATTTATTGGGATGAGCCAATCCCATCTCATCCAATATTTCGCGATAAAGTGGAGAACAAAGCGACTCAATTCCAATAGGTAGCCAACCTAATTGCAAAAGGGCAACCATAATGGGCCACTTCTAAGGGCCTCATTCATCGACATGACTTAAAATTTGAAGCATGTATGTGGTTATATTTGGTTTACTCGAGGCTAATGCCCTCTCTGAATACATCGGAAGTCCCAATTGAAGTTTCCATTCTCCTTGCTTGCATAATGGATCATGTACACATCAATGTGGGGGAGATTATTGCTGATCAATTCAAATGCAAGGCCAAGCAACAAGCCACCGCATTGCCATTTCGTAACCTGGTGTGTTTGTTATGTATGCGGGCAACTTGTCCTTTGTTCGACCATTGGATAGGATGGTGCAGGCCTAACAGTGTGATTACATTGGCCACCAAAACCAACAAAGAGGCTCCAGCTATGAAACAGGCAAAGTATACAAGGACATGACCTTACCATCATCTTCGGCATTCACTCACACAGCAACCGCACCACTCTATACAGCCAAACACCAAAGTTCTCCACCTCCTGATTTACTCAACATTGCACAAAGGGACAAAATGCAAGAGAACCAACTAGTGCGGTTAGCCAAGGCTCTTCCTTCCATGATATAGGGTGCCATCAAGAAAGCCTTGCAGCCTGCTAAAGGCAAATTGGCTAGCCTATGCCCTACGGTTGATGTACTTGAATGCAAAGTGGGTACTTTAAAACAAGAGGTGGTTGCTCTCAAAGAACCATCATCTATTGCACAACCAAACCCTTGTGAACTTGAGGCAGTACTCGAAGCACCCAGAAGACCGCAAGATGATTGGTGGGTAGGCTATGACAATGAGTCATAACAAGTGCCCGATGAGGAACCCTATCATAGCCGCCCTCCTCCACCTCCAATACGTTCATTATATGATGTCGATCCTTCCTGGACACCCAGTGGAGTGGCAACAACGTTGTACCATGAGCTTCGCACTTTGCCGGACAATTGGGTGGTGCAAGGCCCAGGACAGCCTCTATCCCTCCCACCAGATCCACAGTAACCAATGGCTGAAGAGACAGCTTCTTGGCAGTTTGATGCTTCCACCTATACTTGGAGACCACGGTCCAATCACCAACTCAATCAGGAAGCATCTCTCACTTGCTTATCTTTTCTTTGGATACATTGAGGGAAATGTCTGTTTTTAGTTTGGGGGTAGGATGATTCTTGTTCGTTGGATGTTGAAATTTCTGGGGGGCTAAAAATGCTCTTGATGGTTTATGATTAGTGACTAAATGGGGCTTTGTTTTGAATTGCAAAATTTTGAAAATCTTGAATGACCCAAAGTCTTGTTCCTTTTTTGCCATTTTAAATAGTAGTGTAGAAATTAAAACTCCGAGGGTTTTCTTTTGACCATGGTTCTTTTCCAAGGAGCATTCTGTTATTTTCGTTATTTTTTTTGTCGAACCAAGTTGGTTTTTCCTAATAATGGATTGAGTAGCGACATTCTTAAGGGAAAATTTCATGTTGCTTTCAGTATTTTGTGAAGTTGTTTCGAGAGGCACCATCGAAAAAAATTATTGAAATGGAATGGTAAAAACAAGGGAATGAAAATAAAGATAGTGAGCAATTGAGCAAGTGTTGACACTGTAGCATAGTATTCTTTGTCATACGTTGTAAAGTCCCTGCTTGACTTATGATGTTTGCTTGCTTTGATGTCCTAATATGATGTCTTGTGTTGAGAATGACTCTTGTAGACCCTTTAAGGGTGATGCCTTGTGTGGTGAGGACATTTTGGATGAATCTCATGCATTACATCTTGTCTAAAACTTGCCCCAACTGTGATTCAATGCAATCCTAGATGTAGTTGCTCCAAGAACATGAGTTTAGGCTTTCTTTTGTCTAGTCACTTCACCCATTTGCCCTCCATGAGCATTGATCCTTGTTATCCAATGTTGAGCCTTAGACCCTTTCTTTGGCAACCACATTACAAGCATTCAGAATATTCTTAATACCTCTTTTTGGCCCCCATTCTCCCTAAATGGTAGTGACAAGATAAGTAATGAAATGAGGCTAAAGGCCTAAGAAAGAGAGAGTGAGAAAAACATGTGTGAAAAATGAGACAAAAGCCTAAGTTTAGGGGTATGCAAAACAGAGGGGGAAGATAAGAATTATAGTGTGAGGGGAACACCGCCTTGCGGCAAAAGGCATCAAAGGACAAATCAAAAGGAAAAGGATAAGTTGTGTGAATTGGTATTTCCTCTTGAGGTGATAAGGCTAGTTGTTAAAGCAAAAGGGGTTATAAGGGGGATTGTTAAAGAAATGAAAGTCATCAACAAGGAAAGAAGGGAAAGAAGGTGAAGTGAGTGAAATTGATGTAAGATTTGTTACAAAAAGCATTGGGGAGAATCTAGTCACTATAGCCAAATGTTCATCCTACCCTTACCCCGAGCGTACATTAGAACCCGCAAGTCCTAAATGATTCTAGGTGCAGCTACTCTACATTAGTGGCAAATTACATGAAAGGAAGCCTATGGGTCAAAAGATTTCTTTTGGGAAAGTGACTGTGAGTGTTTCTTCCAAATAATCCCTTGTGTGCATTCAAATAATCACATGACCAAAAGAATAGGGATCCTTATTTTGGTGAGTGATCATTCCTTTTTGGGGATGCAAGAGCATTCAGAGTTAAGGTGGAAATAGGGAAAGGAGTGTAAACTCTAAGGCAAGCTTTGAATTTGAAGTGATTATAACTTGAGATGCTATGTGTTTTGCTAGCTTGTGCAATGCCCTTGTTTTTTTAAATGATTCCTTTCATAAGCTTTGCTTGGTAAAAAGTGGTTGCATGTTTGAAACATCTTCATTGTTTTGGCCTTTTGGGGTATTTTCTTCTCTTTTTTGGTGAGCGTGGTGAGTATTTTTGGGTTGTCATAGTTCAGGTGATTGGCAAGGTCTAATTGTGAATAGAGGTGGTATATTCCTCAATAATTGAGTATTCCATTACTTGAGAACAAGCAATGATTTAAGTTTGGGGGTTTGATGAGTTGGTAATTTACCAACTCATTAGGCTCTAAAACTTGAGTTTCTATTCGTTCTTAAGTTGATTATTTGGATTTTATACCATTTTTGCTTTCGTTGTGTGCAGATGTCTCATAATGAAGAAAAAGCAAAAATGGAGCAAAAAGAAGGGAGTGAGAGTGAATCGGCAATTCACAGATGAAAACCGGCGAGACGCCGGCCAAACGCCGAATCTCACTGCCTCAGAGGATTAATGCCATAGGTGGTTCGCGATTTGCCAGTGGCGAGTCGCCGGTCCAGTCGCCGAATGATACCCAAAAGTTTTGGAAAAAAGGCTTGAGGACCCGGCATTTCACAGATTGGCATCGGCGAAATGCCGGGTGAACCGCTGGTGTTCACTGGAATTTAGTGAACATGCAGAAAAGACACCCGGCGGTTCACAAATTATAACCGATGAACCACTGGTGCTTCCGCCGGTTCCAGAATGATGCTCATGGGGGTATAATCATCCAACACTAAAAAAGAGATAAAAAGTGCCCTACTTTTCAGGATATAAATAGAAGAAAAAGTACTTTGTACAGGAGGGATGCAGAGGGAGAGATATTGAGAGAGAACAAAGCTTACGTCACATTATTGTTTCCCCTTTTAGCTGAAGAACATTCTCTTAACTGAGAAAGGGAGATTTTGATTGAAAATTGTAGAAAGTACTTTGTTCTATTTCCTTATTATACGAGTAAGTTCCAGCTGTTGTTGAAGATTATTTTGTGAAGTTGATTTATCTGTTCTTGATATTAAATTCAATGATGTTATTGATGAATGTATTTTTGAATTTCTTAACTATGAGTAGCTAAAATCATTAACTAGAGGTGTGTGATGATGAATACTTAATTGGATTGGGTATTGCTAGAGTCACTTTTATATTGTTCATGCAAGTTTAAATCTATTAGATTCTCTTCAGTCTATATAGGAAGATTTATTGATTATGATATGGGTCTATCTATTCTTGCTTGATTGTTGCTTGAAAAAGAATAATCAAGTATTGAAAGACAATTTAGTAGTGGTTGTGGAGAAGAGAGTGTGAAATTAGTCTAGAAATACCTGAAATTGCATTGTCTTTCCTTATTAGCAATTAATAGCTAGGAATAGTGCAGTTGCTAAGCCAAATCAAGTCAGATTGAGCGAAATTGTGACTAGAGGTTTGACAAAACTCTAGTGAGGTAATTAGAAGGCTGAAAAGCTATAATTACCTAATTTATGGGATTATTTACACTTGTTGAACTTATAAGATGACCTGGCATGTCCCGATCTAGTTAGTATTTCATCTACACCACACCTCTAGTCTTTCACACCCTTGTTGACAACTTAGCTGATCTTGCTATTTTATTTCACTAAATCAACCAATATAATTCTCTGAAAATTTAAACTCCCCTAATATTATTTGTTTTTATATTAAATCTACGTGGTGCAATCTAACATCAATTTCTCAATCGACAGTTGAAATTATCATTCCCTAGTCCTTGTGTGATTCGACTCCAGCACTCATCGGGTTACTTGTTTTGATACTCCGGCTCTGTATATTCCTTGCATTAAGGATATATTTGGACGTTATCATTACCAGGGCAGACTATATATTCCAGATGCAAATGAATTAAGACCGCAAATACTGGTAAAAGCACACAGCTCTAGGTATTTTATCCACTCGGGTGCCACTAAGATGTTAAACCATGATCTACAGAAAATCTACTGGTGGAACAGCATGAAAAGAGACACTGCAGAATTTCTGGCTAAGTGCCTGAACTACCAGCCGGTTAAAGTTGAACATCAGAGACCTTGGGGTATGACTCAGGATGTCAGCATGATATACCAACATGGAAGTATGAAGAAGTGAATATGGACTTCATTACAGGTCTACCTCGTACTCGTCGGCAACATGATTCAATTTGGGTGATAATAAATTGGTTGACCAAGTCAGCACATATCCTCCCAGTTAAAACTAGACTCAGCTGAAGATTATGCTAGGTTGTACAACCGGGAGTTAGTCAGACTGCCTGGGGTTCCCTTATCCATCATTTCAAATAGAGGTACCTAGTTCACCTCACATTTCTGGAAGTCATTTCATAAAGGACTTGGTACTCAGGTCAAGCTTAGCACAACTTTTCACCATCAGATAGATCGACAAGCTGAGCAGACTATTCAGACCTTAGAAGATATGCTGAGGGCTTTTGTGATCATCTTCAAGGGTAGTTTAGATGATCACCTACCTCTCATCGAGTTTGCATACAACAACAGCTACCACTCCAGTAATCAGATGGCCCTGTTTGAGGTATTATATGGTAGAAGGTGTAGGTCTCCTATAGGATGGTTTGAAGTTGGCAAAGCTACCTTGATAGGACTAGACTCCGTTCATGAGGCTATGTAGAAAGTGAAATTTATCAGAGAAAGGTTGAAAACAACTTAGAGTTAATAAAAATCATATGCTGAAGAGGAGAAGAGAATTAGAATTTGCTATAGATGATTGGGTTTATCTAAAAATTTCCCATGAAAGGGGTGATGAGGTTTGAAAAGAAAGGAAAACTTAGTCCGAGGTATGTCGGACCGTACAAGATTCTGAGGCGAATTGGTAGTTTGTCCTATGAGTTAGAACTACCTTCAGAGTTTGCATCTGTGCACCTAGTCTTCTATATGTCACTATTGAAGAAGTGCAAAAGTGATCCGACCTCAGTTGTGCCACTAGACAGTGTGGGAGTGAAGGATAGTCTCTCTTACGAAGAAGTCCCAGTTCAGATCCTAGACCGTGGGTTCGTAAGCTGAGAAACAAGGAGGTTGATTAAGTAAAAGTCTTGTGGAGGAACCAACTAATTGAGGGGGCCACATGGGGAACATAAGTAGACATGATGGCTAAATATCCCCATTTATTCCCTTCCAATTCAGTTTTAGCATCTGGTATTAAATTCCTCCCTAGTACTATTCAGTTCCATACTCATTAGCTCTATTCATGTTTTCGATGTGCACAGTAGTTTCTTCAATTCAGTTAGTATGCATGTTCCAATTCGAAGTCATTCACTACTTCAGGAATCAGTTTATAGCTTTAGCTTGGGAATAGCAGCTCCTTTCTCAGTTTTCCTACAATTTTAGCCCTCATTCGAGGGCGAATGATCCCAAGGAGTAGATATTGTAACACCCCAAAACTTTTCTATACCAAACTCAGACTTTGGATAAAAAACCAGAGTGAACCAAAAATATTTTATCTCAGAACGATTGAGACAACGAGTCGTTGTCAGAAGTAACGACCCGTTGTCTGTGTCGTTGTTAGCCTACCAGTTGCCTTTTGCAATCCAATGAGACCTATAACTACCCCTTGGGAAGAGTAACGGGTCATCCTATCAACTGAGGTATTCCCAGCTCAAAAACCTACCCAGACAATTCCCAGAAACAATGAGCCCTCCAACGAACCATCATTGGCTTCGACAACCTATTGTTGACACTCATTGGTTGGTTTCCAGTAAGGGTAGAAATTTTCCCTCAAAATCCATGAGTGGAACCCACGACTCAGTTTCACCTCTAATGAGTCGTCATTTCCACTGTTTGCCAGATCTAGAAGTCCTTCAGGTCAGATTAGTGGAGGCAACAAGCAGTTATAACGACCCGTTGGTTCATCCAATGAGTCATTATCCCTCCCATTTCCAATTTCCAGTGAGCCCAGATTTAAAGCCCAGGACCAACGACTGGTCCCAATGATTCATAGTGTCAACCACCGGCACATTGTGTGACTTGTCAGTCCCCCCTCGGGCAGTTTTCAAACATTTTATCTCAGGGAAATTTTCGTAACTTTTAGCTATTTTAATTCTTAAATTACGTCATTGTTGGCAAGTTTAGGAGGGGATTAAAGGGGGGGATCGACTTAATCCCTCTCATTCCTCTGAACTTACGATTTTCAAAATATAGAAGTTCCAGACAGTCAATGCAAAGCTAAGCTTGGGCATCCAGTGTTCTTCAACATTCTCTAGATTTTTTCTCAAGGATTCTTTACCGGGTATGTGGGAATTCAACAAGGGAATTTCCCTTCCCTTATGCCCCAAAACCCTTCTGTAATTTCTTCAGTCTAAACCCTGAATTTCAGTAATAAGGTTAGCTTCAGTAAGATTATGAATATTCTTGTGGATTGAAATTCTTGTAAATTCTTGCATTGTTTTCACTATTTATCAAGCATGTTGTTACTCTCTTTATGAAATATCGTTTTAGCCCTAGTTCTATGAAATGCAGTAAATTTGGGTCTTGCATAATTGATTACATATGATTATTGCCTGACTCTGTTAGTTCCTAAATTTCCAGGTTATTATGATCATGTGAGTTCATGGTCAGTTTGCATGTTAGTCCAGTCTCATTCAGAAACCAGCATTTCTAGTATCTTTCTATAAGTCAGCTGATCAGTTTTACAATAGTCATATGTTGAGGAGTTTAGTTCAGCAATACTCCCTAGTTTCAGTTACAAGTTAGTTCTCTAGATGGTTACAACACTTCCAGATAAGCAGCTCTGACCAATCGTCGAACCATCAGTGTCAGTTATCAGTTTGTTCTCTAGACGGTTACGATGCTCAAGATACGCAGCTCTAACCAGTCTTAGAACACCAGTTTTCAGTTATCCGGTCCTGCAGACTCTCAAGTTACTTCCAGATAAGTATTCTTAACTTAGTCCAGGACCCCATCTTAGAGCTATCAGTTTAGTTTCAAGTTAGGCCTATCCAATGGGAGTAGTACTTAGCACTGAGCAGACCGGGTTCTAGCGCACCCAGGTTCCAGAAACTACATTGCCACTGTATGTTATTAGCCCAAATAGGCTGCAGACTTATGATCACCCAGCTCAACCACTATACCCTAGCAAGGTACAGTGGGCTTTCTCCGATGGGGTGTATACATTGGACTCCATCTCTAGCTCACGTGGTTATATGTCAGTAATAGACTCTCCCACTTGTCAATACAGTTCAGTTCAGCTCAGTCTCAGTTTATCTCAGTTCAGTCATTTAGTTTCAGGGCATATTTATGACCGTCAGTTAGGGTCTATACTGACCTCATCACAATTAGAGCTCAGCTTTTATTAGTATTCAGTATTAGTTGGTCATTTCATGTTACTTCAGTTCGTTTCTTATTTTCCATGTTTATTGTATATTCACTTACTCGGTACATTCAAAGTACTGACTCATACTTTCCATACTATATCATATTATGATACAGGCGCAGGTTCCCAGTCTCAGCATCGTTAGTAGTTCCTCCAATGATTCTGGTAGCAGTCCTATTGGTGAGTCCTCATCTTCCGAGAACGATATTTTCTTCTCAGTTAGTTCAGTACTTAGTCAGAATTTAGAGTTAGTTAGGGCTTGTCCTAGCGACTCGTCAGTTCATAGTTTGCTTTCAGACACAGTTGTTCAGTATTCTTTTCAGTTATGTTTACTCTTTTCAAAACAGTTTTAATTGGATAATTATTTTTACACAGCTTCCGCTTATATTTACTTAGTTTATCGGTGTGATGTTAGATCATGGTTTAGCATGGGGTTACTTGTCGCACCAAGTACCATGTTTCGTCCAGGGTATAGACTCGGGTCGTGATAAGTGTGTGTTAGTCATAATCGATGGAATCAACAAAGCCGCTATCATGTTGCTACTTAAATTACAATGATCTTTCTTGTAATCATCTGTTAGACAAGTGTATTTCTCAATCATTTTACTGGTCACCCACATCCTAGTTGAAAACTCTATAAAACAAATCATCCACTTGCAACTCAAATCACTAAACTTGCAAATGACCTTCCAATATATTTCTTTGGACTGGTCATAAGTGAACTCTTTCTTTACTTTGATACAGTAATGTCATACTGCATCCTTCATTTGTTGTTTGGATTGAAATATCATACCTAGTATATTTATTAAAAGATTAAATATAAATAATAAGTAAAATATCATGATTATAAAAAAAATTATTAGGGTATTCACTCACTTGACTTGCGATATGCAGATTTTTTAGGATTTCATAGTGCAGCCCGAACATAATCATTATCTCTAAAACGAGCAAAATCATCGGACCCTTATTCTGTGTTATCCAAATAAGGAATGAAATTAAAGTAATAATTAACACCATCATCATGGGGTGGGATTGGAGTATCATTGTAACACCCTAAAACTTTCCTAGACCAAACTCAAAATCAACAAATTAAACCAGAAATTTTTGCCTCAGAACGACCGAGAAAACAAGCCGTTGTCATCTCCAATGACCTGTTGTCTGGGTAGTGGTCATCCCTACCAGTTGTCCTCCAAGAACCAATGAGGCATGGAATGACCCGTTGCATGAGGCAACGAGTCATCCTGTCACTCATTACCTTCCCATCTCAGGAATCAGTTGACCCTTTCTAGGAACCTATGAGTCAAACAACGAGTCGTCGTCTGATATAACGACTCGTGGGGTGGTTCGTTAGTTGGAGCCTCAAGGTGTTGTTGATGATCTCTTCCAGTGAAAACGAGTGGATACAAGGACCCGTTGCATCATATGACGAGTCGTGTGTCCACCCGTGTTGTCAAGCCCCAAAATTTTTCAAGATTTCCAGTAGCCAGGACGAGGGGTGACAACGACTCGTTGTCTCAACCAATGAGTTGTGGTGTCACCCATTAGAGGAGGGGTCAAGCTTTTTTTATTCGAATCCCTGTCATTAGCCACGGGAGGTACCAATGACCCATTGGTTCTTCCAACGAGTCATGGTCCCCAACCCGTTGCCAGTTCCAGTAACCCTAGATTGAGGCCCAAGACCAACGAATCATGGTATCAACCAATGACTCATTGTGTGACCCGTTGGTCCCTGTCAGGCAATTCTCCATGCGGAGTCCTACTCATGGCGACCTGGTTGAATTGGGGGAAGCTGTAAGTATTATTGCAGGTCAATCTTTTCTTTCAGGGTCATTTTTGTAACTTCCCACCTTTTTAATCCCTAAACAACGTCATTTTGGGTTATATTCAGGGGATTTATAGGGGTAATCGACGTTTATAATTCAATCCTCTCATTCCCTCAAAAATCATAACGTAGAATCTCAGTCAGGAATCATAGTGCAGGGCAAGGGTTTCGACTTCTTCTCAAAATTTCTCAAGGATTTTCTCAGGAATTCTTCACCAGGTATGTGAGAATTTAGCAAGAGAATTTTCCTTTACTTGTGCCCCTAAAAACCCATTTTAATTTTCTTATCTATCCCAGCCCTGAGATTTTGAAATATAATAATTTCTCAGCCAAATTACAATGTCATTCATGTGGAATATTCTTCATGTTAATTGTTGTTATATTTCCACTATCTTGTGACTATGTTGATGCATGTTCCTGAAAATATGTTCGAGCCCTAGCTTTTGAATGTAGTAACTAGAGTCTTCCATAATTGACTAGTGTTCATATTGCTTGATTCTATCAGTGTGGAATTTCCCATATTATTAATATTAGTTGAAATCTCAGTTAGCTGCATGCTAGTACAGTTTCAGTCAGAATGTTGGCATGTTTAGTATTTTCAAAAAGTGTCAGCTGATCAGTTTGGCTATAGTTTTCCTTAAGGTGATAGTAATGCCTCCAGATACAGCTATCGGTTTCATTTTATTCTTTAGATGGCTATGACGCTTCTAGATAAGAAGCTCTGAATAGTCTTAGAACACCAGTTACAAAATCTGGTTCAATAAGACTCTCAGGGTACTTCCAAATAAGTATCCCTTATTTAGTCTTGGACCCCAATTTCAACCTATCAGCTTGGTAGTAGTAGTCATGTTAGGACTATCCATTGGGAGTAGGACTTAGCACTGAGCGGACTAGGATTTCAGCGCACCCACGTTCCCAAAACTATGTTGCCACTGTAGTTTATTTTATTGGCCCTATGGCCCCAAATTTGTGATCACCCAATTCATGCCTTTATACCCTGGTGAGGTATATTAAGTCCTATTTATGGGGCGTATACATCGAACTTCATGTTTAGCTCACATGGTTATATGTCGGTTATAAATTCTCCCACTAGTCAGTACAGTTTCAGTTTAGCTCAATTCAGTTCAGATCAGTTTAGCTCAGATCAGTATCTCAGATCCAGGACATGTCTATGACCATCAGTCAGGGTCACTTTTGACCATATCAGTTATACTTCAATTGTATTAGTTTCCAGCATTTCAGTTGGTCATTACATGTCATCACAGTTCAGTTACTTGTTCTTCATATTTATATTATCTTTCACTTACTTAGTACATTCAAAGTACTAACACATGTCTTCTATGTTGTATCGTATCATGATACAGGTGCAGGTTTCCATCCCCAGCATCGTTAATAGATTCCTTCAAGCGATACCGGCAGCAACTTTCGGCGTGTCCTCATCTTTCGAGTATGATGTTTATGTTCAGTTATTTTCTTTCAGTTAGAATGTACAGTTAGTTGGGGGCTTGTCCCCGCAACTCATCATTAGTAGATGGCTTTCAAATGTAGACTTAGATATTTAGTATTGTATTTTCTTTCAACTGTATTGACTCTTGTCAACTCAGTTTTTCTTAAATTATTCTATTTATTTAAAGCTTCCACTTATGATTACTTCGTTTGCTAGTGTTATGATAGACCATGGGTTGTCTTGGGGTTACTTGTGACTCCAAGTACCGTGTCTCATCTAAGGTATAGACTCGGGTCATGACAAACTTGGTATCAGAGCCCTAGGTTTCGAGTATCCTAGGATGTCTGAAACCCGCGTCAAATAGAGTATACGAGACTTTATTAGAAACCCGCGTCAAGTGAAGCACACCATACTTATGACAGGGAGGCTACGAGGCTTTATTAGAAAACTCCCTTTTGTTCATACTCCTTATCGTGCAATGAAGTTCAATTCCAGAAATATTCTCGTAACTCGTGCTCTATTTCATTTCAGTGAAACTATGTCTCTAAGACGCGAAAATGAAAGAAGGGCTAGCAATGCTAACCGACCTGCCTTAGCAACTCCAGCATCCCCTCAGGACGATCAGTGTCCTCAGCAGAGCTCCGAGTGGCAATCCAGCTGTTGGCTCAGACAGCAACAAACCAAGTGAACTAGCAGGTGATTCTGGCAAACCTAAACGGGTCCGCAACAGCTGCTCGAGTTCGGAACTTCACTCGAAAGAATCCTCTGGCCTTTCATGGATCTAAGGTGGGAGAGGACCCACAGGAGTTTGTAGATGAGGTGTGGAAGATCACCCGGATTATAGGTGTTAGTTCCGCGGCGAGTGCCGATCTAGCCGCCTACCAATTGAAAGGGGTGGCACAGATTTGGTACGATCATTGGAAGGAGGGGAGACCGGCAGGAGCGAAACCGGTAGAGTGGGAAGAGTTCACCACAACATTCTTAGACAGATTCTTTCCCCAGGAGTTGAAGGAGGCTAAGGTCTCAGAGTTTATGAACTTAAAGTAGGGTAATAGGACCGTGGAGGAATATGCATTGGAGTTCATGTGGTTGTCAAGGTATACTCCGGAAATGGTAGCGAGCCAAGGGCTCACATGCTTAAGTTCGTCAACGGAGTATTAAACTTAGTACTTAAGGAGTGCAGGACTGCGATGCTTATAAAAGATATTGATCTCTCTAATCTCATCGTTCATACCCAGCAGATTGAGGCAGAAAAGTTGAAAGATATGTAGTGGGAGAATAAAAGGGCTAGAACTGGTCAATTAGATTATTGCCACCATAGGTTTGGAGGTAGTAGCCACCCATAGCAGCAGCAGCAGTAGCAGAAGACTCCAGCACCCACTTCGACCAGCGCCCCTACTTTTCGATCGCGTAAGGATCGAAAGGGTGGAGCATCTAGCTTTCAGTCCTAGAGTCACGGGCCAGCAACCATTATCCAGCTTTCCCTAAGTGTGGCAAGAATCATCCAGTTCAATGCCTCCAGGGCAAAGAGGGTTGCTTTGGGTGTGGACAGCTAGGTCACCGGCTAAGGGAATATTCGTCAGCAGGATGAGGGAGATCACAGTCTACCACTTCAGCAGCTCCAGCAGGCCAACACTTCAGCTACGGAGGGCAGCCACGCAAAACTGCTTTTATGCTTTGTCCTCTCATCAGGATCAGGAGAGCTCACCTAATATGGTCACAGGTATATTACGTCTCTTTCATATAGATGTGTATTCCCTACTAGATATAGGAGCCACACTATCATTCGTGGCTCCCTATGTAGCTGTCCAGTTTAAAATCAGTCTAGAAGTCCTCTCAGAACCATTCTCAGTCTCTACCCTAGTTGGTGAGGTAGATAGAGCCAACCGAGTGTATAGAAACTGCCTAGTCTCAGTATTGAATAAGGTCATTCCAGCTGATCTAGTAGAGTTAGACATGGTCGATTTTAATCTCATTCTTGGCATGGATTGGTTACACTCTGGTTATGCCTTAGTCGATTGCAGAACTAGAGTCGTCAAATTTTAGTTTCCAAATGAGCCAGTTGTAGAGTGGATGGGCGGTAGTTCAGTGCCTAAGGGTCAGTTTATTTCCTACCTTAAGGCAAGTAAGCTCATTACTAAAGGGTGCACTTATCACCTAGTTCGGATTAAAGATTCCAGCTCTGAGACCCCAACTATCCAATCAATTCCAGTTGTCAGTGGGTTCCTTGATGTGTTTCCCAAAGATCTTCCCCGAGTCCCTCCCGAGAGGAAAATAGACTTCGGCATAGTCCTTCTTCTAGACACTCAGCCTATCTCTATTCCTCCTTACATAAGGGCTCCAACTAAGCTTAAGGAGTTGAAGGAGCAGCTAAAAGACCTTCTTGATAAAGGTTTCATCAGGCCCAGCATCTCTCCATGGGGTGCTCCAGTGTTATTCATGCGAAAGGAAGGCGGTACTCTCAGAATGTGTATCGATTACTGTAAACTGAAAAAGGTTAAAATTAAGAACAGGTATCTCCTTAACAAGGATTGATGACTTGTTTGATCATCTTCAAGGATCCAGTTGTTTTTACAAGGTAGATCTCAGGTCGGGGTATCATCATCTTAGAGTCAAAGAATGTGATATATCGAAAATAGCCTTCAGAACTCGGTATGGCCACTATGAATTTGTGGTTATGTCCTTCAGACTAACTAATGCCCCTGTAGCTTTCATAGACCTAATGAACAACATTTTCAAGTAATATCTAGACATGTACGTCATTGTATTCATTGATGACATTCTGGTATATTCCAGAAACAAGGAGGAACTTGCTAACCATCTGAGGATAGTGCTACAGACGCTTAGAGACTGGCAGTTGTTCGCTAAATTAAGCAAATGTGAATTCTGGTTGAAGTTTGTGACTTTTGTTGGTCACGTGGTCTTGGGTGAGGGTATTTAGGTATATCCTCAAAATATAGCAGCGGTAAAAGACTGGACAAGACCTACTTTCCCGGCCGATATAAGAAGTTTTCTGGGTCTAGATGTTACTATCGATGTTTTGTAGAAGGATTTTCCTCTATTGTATATCCTCTGACTAAGTTGACTCAGAAAAAGGTGAAGTTTCAATGGTTAGATACGTGTGAGAAGAGTTTCCAGAAGTTGAAGACTCGACTCACTATTGCTCCAGTTTTAACCTTACCGGAAGGAACAAATGGGTTCGTAGTATATTGTGATGCTTCCAGAGTGGGACTCAGTTGCGTTCTAATGTAATGGGGTAAGTTGATAGCTTAAGCCTCCAAACAGCTCAAGATTCTTGAAAAGAACTACCCGACTCATGACCTTGAATTGGCAGCGGTGGTGTTTGCTTTGAAGATATGGAGGCATTATCCTTATGGGGCTCACATGGATGTTTTCACCGATCATAAGAGCCTTCAGTATATGTTCATTCAGAAAGACTTGAAGAGAAGGTGGTTGGAGCTATTGAAGAATTATGACATGAGTGTACTATATCACCCGGGTAAGGCCAATGTCGTGGTTGATGCTCTAAGCAGGATGTCCATGGGGAGCATTGCTCATATTGAAAAGGGCATAAAAGAACTATAAAAAGATATTCACAGGTTAGCTCGGTTGGGAGTGCAGTTGGTCGATTCAGCTGAGGGCGGAGTAGTAATGTAAAGTGGGTCAGATTCCTCGTTAGTCATTAAAGTTAAGTCAAGGCAGGATGAAGATCCCATACTACTTAAGCTAAAAGAAGCAGTTCTCAGAAAAGAAGTGGAGGTTTTCTCCAAAGGGGGAGATGGTGTACTTAGTAACCAAAGCAGACTTTGTGTACCGGATGTAGGTGACTTAAGACAACAAATATTGGCAGAAGCACACAGTTCCAAATATTCTATCCACCATGGTGCCATTAAGATGTATCATGACCTACGGGATATCTACTGATGGAACAACATGAAAAGAGATATTGCAAAATTTGTGACTAAGTGCCCGAATTGCCAGCAGGTCAAGGTGGAACACCAGAGACCTAGAGGTATGACACAGGATATTAGCATACCCACATGGAAGTGGGAAGAAGTGAATATGGACTTTACTAGAGGTCTACCTCATATTCGCTGGCAGCATGACTCAATTTGGGTGATAGTGGATCGGATGACTAAGTCAGCATATTTCCTCCCAGTTAAAACTATAGATTCAGCTGAGGATTATTCTAGGCTATACATTCAGGAGTTAGTCAAATTGCATGGAGTGCCCTTGTCTATTATTTCAGATAGAGGTATCCAGTTCACTTCACATTTATGGAAATCATTTTAGAAAGGACTCGGTACCCGGGTCAAGCTCAGGATAGCTTTTCACCCTCAGATAGATGGACAAGCTGAGCGGACTATTCAGACCTTAGAAGATATGCTGAGATCTTGTGTGATCAATTTCAAGGGCAGTTGGAATGATCACTTGCCTCTCATCGAGTTTGCATACAACAACAGCTACCACCCTAGTATTCAGATGGCTCTGTTTGAGGCATTATATGGTAGGAGGTGTAGGTCTCCTATAGGGTGGTTTGAAGTTGGTAAAGCTACCCTGATAGGTCCAGACTCAGTCTATAAAGCTATGCAGAAAGTGTACCTGATCAAGGAAAAGTTGAAAACAGCATAAAGTCGACAGAAATCCTATGCTGATGTGAGGAGGAGAAGTTAGAATTTGCAGTAGATGATTTGATTTACCTGAAGATTTCACCCATGAAAGGGGTGATGAGGTTTGGAAAGAAAGGAAAACTCAGTCCAAGATATGTGGGACCCTGTAGGATTCTGAGGCAAATTGGCAGTGTGGCATATGAGTTAGCATTACCCTCAGAGTTAGCATCGGTGCACCCAGTCTTCCATGTGTCACTATTGAAGAAATGCATCGGTGATCCAACTTGAATTGTGCCACTAGACAACGTGGGAGTGAAGGACAGTCTCTCTTACGAAGAGGTCCCAGTTCAGATGCTAGATCGTTAGGTTCGCAAGATGATAAACCAGGAAGTCTCTTCAGTGAATGTCTTGTGGAGGAACCAGCTAGTTGAGGGAGCCACATGGGAGGAAGAAGTGGACATGATGGCCAAATACCCTCATTTATTCCCTCCCAGTTCAGTTTAGGGACTAAATTCCTCCTCAATACTATGTTCAGTTCTGTACCCATTAGTTATATTCAGATTTTCAATATGCATCCTAGTTTTAGTTGCATCGACTCAGTTAGCATGGTTAAATCGTTCTGGAGTAAGTCATTCCTTCATAAACTAGTTCATAGCCTCAGTCTGGGAATTGCATCTCTTTTCCCAGTTTTTCAGTAGTTTTAGCCTTCTTTCCAGGACAAATGATCCCAAGAGGGAGATATTGTAACATCTCATTGTCTGGGTCATGGTCAACCCTACCAGTTATCCTCTAAGAACCAATGAGGCATGGAATGACCCATTGCATGAGGCAACTAGTCGTCCTGTCACTCCTTACCTCCCCAACTCAGGAATCTGTTGACCCTTTCCAGGAACCCATGAATCAAACAACAAGTCGTCGTCTGATGTAATGACTCATGGGGTGGTTCGTTAGTTGGAGCTTCAGGGTGTTGTTGATGATCTCTTCTAGTGACAACTAGTGGCTACAACGACCCGTTGCATCACACAATGAGTCGTTGTGTCCACCTATAGTGTCAAGCCCCAAAATTCTTCAGGATTTCCAGTAGCCAGGATGAGGGGTGACAACGAATCATTGTTTCAACCAACAAGTCATGGTGTCACCCGTTAGAGGGGGGTCTAGTGTTTTTACTTGAATCCCTGCCAGTGGCCACGGGAGGTACCAATGACCCGTTGGTTCTTCCAATGAGTCATGCTCCCCAACAGTTGCTAGTTCCAGTAAGCCTTAGATTGATGCCGAGGACCAACGACTGGTCCTGATGAGTCATGGTATCAACCAACGACTCGTTGTGTGACCCGTTGGTCCCTGTCGGGCAGTTTTCTAGATTTTCTTTTAGGGGCAATTTTGTAACTTCTCACCTTTTTAATTCCTAAACTACATCGTTTTGGGTTATATTCTGGGGATTTAGAGGGGTAATCAATGTTTATACTTCATTCCTCTCATTCCCTCAGAAGTCAGAACGTAGAATCTCAGTCATGAAGCACAGAGCAGGGCAAGGGTTTCCACTTCTTCTTCTAAAAATTTCTCAAGGATTTTTTCAGGAATCTTTCACCAAGTATGTGACAATTTAGTAAGGGAATTATCCTTCCCTTGAGCCCTCAAAAACCCCTTTTAATTTTCTTATCAGTCCCAGCCCTGAGATTTTGAAATTTAATAATTTCTCAGTCAGATTCCAATGTTATTCATATGGAATATTGTTCATGTTAATTGTTGTTATATTTCCACTATCTTGTGACTATGTTGATACTTGTTCCTGTAAATGGGTTCTAGCCCTAGCTTTTGAATGCAGTAACTAGAGTCTTGCATAATTGACTAGTTATTCATGTTGCTTGATTCTATCAGTGTGGAATTTCCCATATTATTAATCACAGTTAGTTGCATGCTAGTCCAGTTTCAGTCAGAATGTTAGCATGTTCAGTATATTCAGAAATGTCAGCTGATCAGTTTGACTATAGTATTCCTTGAGGTGTCAGTAATGCCTCCCAGTTATTAGTTATCAGTTTCAATTTGTTCTTTAGATGGCTACGACGCTTTCAGATAAGAAGCTCTGGTCAGTCTTAGAACACCAGTTACGGAATCTGGTCCGATAAGACTCTCAAGGTACTTCCAAATAAGTATCCCTTATTTAGTCTTGGACCCCAGTTTTGACCTATCAGCTTGGTAGTAGTAGTCATGTTAGGACTATCCATTGGGAGTAGGACTTAGCACCGAGCGGACCAGAGTTCCAGCGTACCCAGGTTCCCAGAACGATGTTGCCACCGTAGGTTATTTATTTGGCCCAATGGCCCCAGATTTCTGATCACCCAGTTCATGCCTTTATACCCTTGTAAGATATATTGGGTCCTATTGATGGAGCGTATACATCAAACTCCATGTTTAGCTCACGTGGTTATATATCGGTTATAGAATCTCCCACTAGTCATTACAGTTTCAGTTTAGCTTAGTTCAGTTCAGATCAGTTTCACTCGATTCAGTTCAAATCAGTTTAGCTCAGATCAGTATCTCAGATCCAAGACATGTCTATGACCATTAGTTAGGGTCACTTTTGACCATATCAGTTATACTTCAGTTGCATCAGTTTCCAGCATTTCAGTTGGTCATTACATATCATCACAGTTCAGTTACTTGTTCTTTAAATTTATATTATCTCTCACTTACTCATTACGTTCTAAATACTAATGCATGCCTTCTATGTTGTATCGCATCATGATACAGGCGCAGGTTCTCAGCCCCAAAATCGTCAGTAGATTCCTTTCGGCGATACCAATAACAACTTTTGGTGAGTCCTTATCTTTAGAGGACGATGTTTATGTTCAGTTATTTTCTTTCAGTTAGACTTTAGAGTTAGCTGGGAGCTTACTCCAGCAACTCATCATTAGTAAATGGCTTTCAGACATAGACTCAGATATTCAGTATTGCATTTTCTTTCAGATGTATTGACTCTTATCAACACAGTTTTTCTTAAATGATTTTATTTATTTAATTCTTCCGCTTATGATTACTCAGTTTACCAGTATTATGATAGACCATGCGTTGGCTTGGGGTTAGTTGTGACTCCAAGTACTGTGTCTCATCCACTGTATAGACTCGGGTCTTAAAAATCATCCTCATCTAAATCATCAACTTCATCAGACAACTGATCATCTTCCTCCCTATAATTATGTAAGATATCTTTATCTGACTCATCAATTCGATCATTAGCTATCTTAGTGTGATTCACGATTTCTGTGAGTTGATTCAAACTAGGTTGTCTTCAAAATTGTGTCACCTACAAGTATCCAGAATAATAATATTTAAAATTCAATTCAAGAGTAGGACGCCTAAAAAAATAAAAATATGACATATTTACCTATCAATTGACTCCATCAGAACGAGACAATATAAATTGGACTGTTGTGGATTTCTTGGACCTCCAACCTCACAGTTTTGAGAAGTCCAATTAACATTACGTTCGTTCAGTGAAGACAAATTGTAATTTTGTGTGCCAAAATTACTTGTATAGTTTGAGTGGCTAGCAAATCCTACCATTGTTTGTGGTTGAATTAAACCACTTGGAAGATATGTACTATCTCGAAGATCAAACTCATTATCGGTTGGTTTCATTCTGAGTAGTACATTAAATTCTTACATACCTATCTAGCATTGTTTAATGCATAACATTGCAAAAAATCTCCGGAGTATGAAGAAAGACCGATAAAGAGTCATCATCCCAAATTCAAGTCTCATAAAAAATTGGATACCCATTACAATAAATGATATTGGATCTCGTTCCATGATAACAATCGAAAGTTCGGGATCACGTATATTTATTTTTCTCCTAAAGACACGTACAAGACGTTCATATTTGAGAGTAATTGAAATTGTTGAACTGTTCTAGAAGGAAGACTATATCTAACCGAACCAGCTTTTCATACAAAACTTCACCACCCCAATATAAATTAACTCTAACTATTTCAGTATTTTTTTATATCAAAAGATGAAATACTGTTGGCTAGATTTTACTGCGAAGATAAAAAATTATTGTTGGCTAGATTTTACTATGAAGAATAAAAATTGTGTAATAGATTTTAGAAGTGAAGTTCATTAATATTTATAAGTGAAAAATATAGAACAATTTAAAAAAATTCTAACACATAGTTCGCCTAAATTTGGGCGAACTTTCGTAATTATTCTACATTTTTAAAATTATTTTAGAATTTTATTTAGATATGTCTGCAATTTTATTTATTTATTTGTTGTATCAGAATTTAAAAAAATAGTTGCACCATAGAAACATTAAGACCTAAAAAAAGGTTATAGTTCACCATTGGGTGAGCGAACTGCGTAAATTAATTAGTGCAGTTCACCCAATTTTGAGCGAACTATGAGTTCTTTTTTTTAATTGATCAAGCATTGGACAGAGAAGGTTGACAACGTTAAAGTAAGAATTGCAGTTCACCAATATTTGAGTGAATTGCCCCTTTTGGTACTTAATATACTCTTTTGGTATTTTGAAACGCCCTATGAATGAGTGTCGACGGGTTTAGTAAGAAAATAGATTCCTCGGGGTAAATTTTTATTTTTATATTGCCCGAAAGTGAAATAGTAAGGAAATAAGTTGCTCGAGAAGAATCGTCCTCGGGTGTCGAGCAACAGTAGGACGGCTGGGGAGTCGCACGCGTGGTGCATAGGGCCGTGTGACGTGCAGGCAGCCCGACGCATGACACGCAGGCAGGCCGACGCAGGGAGCGGCACGCCGTAGACCCCAGCACCACCTCCCTATACTTATATATTTAAGTGAAATGTTATTTCATTTAAAACATTTCCAACATAGGGCTTCAGCTAGGGTGATTTTCCCTTGGAATTTTCATAAAATTGAAGTCAAATTACGTTGCTAAATCATGTCTAATTACATATTCGTCTTGGGTAATGATTCCTGGACCTGCGAAGAATATATCTACAAAGTTGAATCTTTTAAATTGGCTTGGATTGACAGAGCTCTACAGAGAAGAATCCATAGAAATCATTCCTATTTAAGTCTAACGTGTTTACAAGTGATAGTAAGTATTTCTACCTTTCTAATCTATAAGAATTCGTAAGATTTTGCTGAGCTGAACCTTTTTTGACTTGTTATCATTATGTTTTATGGTATGATATTGCTGGCCTATTTCTTGAAAGTGAACAGCCTTGCTTCCTTGACATAGGAGCTAGGATACGAATGGATTGCGAGTTCTTAATCAAACCAGGATTTGTTGAGCAGAGTTCAATAATTGAGGTATATTAAGGTTAACCTATTTCGGTAAGTTATTCTCGTCATATAGTTGATACGGCTTGTATCTTCATAGTAATTCATGATTGTATGTGTTGTGGTTAGCTACTACGAGATGAATTGAGGTTGTAGCATAGTATTCCTTGACAGGAAGGACTATATTCAATTTTGACTATCTCTAGAAGCGACATAAAGATTTCGTATTTGTTTATTTATCGTCCAAAGGGACTAGTGATGTTTTTCTACTGTACCGAGGCCATAGAGGCTTGTGGTTAGCTTTTGAATGTACTTTGTTAAATTGGATAGCATAGGGCGCAGTTTAGCGATATAACTTTCTATTTTGATGCCTATATATACAGTAAAGCTCGCCCATAGGCCGTTGGCGTACCTTAACGCCTACTGGGTTAGAATCTTGGTAACACAATCTTACTTATGAGTCAGTGGCGCTAGGATTGCCTAATGGACTGGGTGGTAATTTGCTAGGTGAACTACCTAATGTCAGTAATTGCATACCTTCTTTCAACTTACATTTGGTCGCATTGGTTTCTCAGGAATCCACCCTAGTTGTTAGAAGTCTGATGGACTATGTGATATCCTAAGTAGGGATATTATCAATTGTTATACGTGGGGCTAACACATCTGGCTATACATACAGATGCCCACATACATGTTGCCTAGACGGGCTAAGTTCAAGTACACCTGCCTACGGGGCTACAGATTGCTCACAGGAGCTATATGACATCTGGAATGACCAGATTGATGCCATCGCGGAGGCAGTCTATCTCGGATGGGTTACTTGGACAAATTCTAGTGAAGGTCCGCGTCGGGGTCTTGGCACGTTGGCCAAGCCCCGCATTACATGCCGTGGCACGTTGCCCATATTTACCTAAAACATAAAATTCCAGTGAGGGTCCGCGTTTGCACCGTGTCATAGAGGCAGTGCTCCGTGATGCACTCCGTGACACATTCTATCAATTCTTGTTCTTACTGCATTAATGTCTGGCAAATGTTAATGTATATCTAAAAAATCCAATTTTATCTTGAAAAAGAAAGCAATTGGAAAGTTGTGAATTGGTAGGATATGATCTCTTCTTAGTTTGGGAAAATTGAAAATTGATTTACCTTCAGAATAGAAATATATCTGAAAGTCGTATTAGTCAATTAAGGAATCGATTTCGTATGGCTAGAACATGAAATTCTTTTATCACAGAAATGTAGGTTGAAGGTTCATGATTCTTAAGTTGGGTAGAATACGAAAGTTTCTCTCCATAGGCAATAATTCTTGACTAGCAACCAAAGGAAAGATTAACCAAATTGTATCGATAAATTACTTCCTTGCATGTTCGTTTTAGCCTCAGCTTGCTCATTACTATAGTTCAGACTCACTTTATAATTTTGTTTTCGATTAGTATAAATTAGGAAACAAACTCTTCAAAATCTTCTTTAAATTGTTGTCTGCATTTTTTGAGTTAGAGTCATTAACACTTAATTCGATTATTACCTTGGTTCAGTCCCTGTAGGATCGATACTTGGCTTACTTAAGCCATTTTACTACTTGTTTGACCACGTGCACTTGCGCGTAGCTGTGAAATACACCAAACAATTATATCAGGTGTAACAGAGGCAAAAATGCAAAGGATCGCAAAGGAAAAAAATCGAGGTGAGTAAAAATTAAAAGTGGCAAAACAGAGAGCCTGCGCGATGGCTCCGTGTCACGGAGGAGGGCCTCCGCGTTACCCTCCGTGACACGTTGAAGGTGTTTTGAAATTTTTATAAATTTTAGAACCCCTGCGCGATGGCTTCGTGTCACGGAGGGGGTGCTCCGCGTTACCCTCAGTGTTATTCGCGACGGGTCACACCGGGTCGTCGGGTGACCCGCGCGAAAAATCTTCTTTTTAACCCCGAAAACACCTCATTTTTCCCATTTTTCACTACCCTCCATGACAAACTCCCCAAAATCCCCCCTCCCCCAACGTGACACGGACCTAGGATCAAATTTTCTTCAACTTTTCTTCAAGTTCATCGAATTAAAGGTATGTTCTTGAACTTAACCTCAATTTTTGCCGAAATTTGCAATTTTTGAGCATGTGAGGTAGCTAAAGCTTGCCCTAAATGTAAATTGAGCATGAATTCATTTAAGTTATTGTTGATTGATGTTCGTAGTATCGTTATGATAATATGCACTCGATAAATACATGTTTGATTGAATTTGTGCGAAATTGGTAGCTAGGGTTGGAATTTGAATAGGAAGAAACTAAATTTGGTTGAAAATTTGAAAATGATTGGGTTGTGCATGTTGGATGATGTGAATGATGTTGTGAATATGGATGAATATGCTAAATAAACAAGGGATTTTTCGGGAAGATGAAATTGGTGAATTGTATAGGTTGTTGTTGTTGGAAAAAGTTTAGCTAAGTGCTATGTGATGTAATGGAATCGATGGTGAAAATGTGATTAGTTGTACGAAGTCTGATTAGTACTTAGTCTTTATTCCCTCGATTTATCTGAATGCACGAGGCATGTTGATTGATAAAAATTGGAAAAGAATGATTGTTTTGCCGAATTGTTTTCATTGTGGCTAAAGATTAAGTGTGGGGTGGCCTAACGCAACCCAACCTTAATCGAAGCAAATTTTTGACTTGAATAACATTGGGACTGTCTGTTTGATTTGACAGGAATGATGTCAAGCAGGCAAGAAAAGGAAAGGGCACATCTACATCAGGTGCCGGGAGAAAAAGGATTGATTGGGAACGGCAGTCCCAGAAACACCAGCGGTTCCACGCGGCCAACGCCGTCAATACGGAACCCGATGGGTGATGGATGATGGGAAGAAATGGTATGCAAAGCACAAGGAGACCAAATACTTCCCCGAAGAGCAGATTGCAAGGGAGCCACTCGCACAGGAATTCCCCAGAATCGTACATAGGATTGACGCAGCCGGGCTGAACTTCATCTTCGAAGAGCCCAAGGAGTGCAATCTCCACTTGATTCGGGAGTTCTACGCAAACTGGAACCCGACACTCCGCAGTCACACCGTCAAGATAAGGGGGCAGGTTGTCACCTTTGAGCCTCATCACCTGAATGCCATATTGGGGGGAGGGTTACAGACGCCCATGTACTCCAGCAGCTGAACATAACTCTACCCTATGCGGATATTAGACGCACTCTGTGTGGAGCCCGTTCGACAGCACGGTGGAGCAGGCACAAGGAGAGGGGTTATCATCAGACACTGCCTTACTCAAAAATGAACAGGGAAGCCAGGATTTGGCTTAAAATTATGTGTTCCTACCTGATCCCGGGGGTGCACATGACAGATGTCACCCGAGATCGAGTGTGCTTGGTTTATGCCCTGGTGAAAGGGCTGGAGATTAATGTTGGGGCGGTGATCATCTCCGCCATGAAGAGAGCCCGTTTGCATCAAGGGCACAGGTTCGGGTTTGGTGGTTTGCTGACCACATTTCTGAGGGGCCTTGACATCGAGGAGGAGGCCCTAGACTACATTCCGCAGATGGATAGGCGTGCCTTGGACGTCACCAAAACCAAGGCACCCGACACCACTCACGGGCCAGTTCTCACACTAGTCGAGCGACATGCTCGGGATGATCAGTATATGGCCCATATGTTTGGGATGCAGATGCTGCAGTTGCGCATAGGCGGGAGGCCAGCAACAGAAGATGAGCAGTGGCAGCTCGACTTGGATTACCCCTTCGGCGAAAGCTAGGGCTCTATGCCGAGTGGGGCCAGCTTTTCTGGAGCCTGTTGATGATGATGTCCCCACTGATGAGGAGACACGCCGCGATGACTCAAATGTTGAGTCAGATGAGGATAGCGGGAGCGATTCAGATATGGGGGATGAGGCAACGACACCTGACGAAGAAGTTGAATACTTCGATTGATCAGGGAGTTTCACCACCTACTTATGTGCTATGTTGAATTTGATGAACACTGGGGACAGTGTTCGGTTTAAGTGTGGGGCGGGAGTAGTTAGGTGCCAATTGTTTTGTTGTTGTTTATGTTCATGTCTTGTTGTTGTGCCTGTGAAAAAATTGTGACCCTGTGATTTTGTGAGTATGTTTTGTATTGTAATTCGGTGTGTAATGAATGTTAAGTTGTTGTGTGCTGTGTTGAATTGTTGTTCGCTGGTTGTGTAAATATTTTTGTTTTCTATCGAAATTATCGATATTTTTAAAAAAATTTAAATTTTTGTTGAATTTTTTTTATGATTGGGTTTCTCGGCCTTTGTTTTCGGTGCTTTTACCGAGAATAGTCCCATTGAACCGACGTCGTAAATAGTGACCGTTTCCTATGATGGATGGATGATGACCGTCTTAAGGGGAATATAGTCAATAGGAGTAGTTTTTTTTCTTTCTTTTATTTTCTTTCTTTTGGTTGTTTCCCAAACGTGTCGCTACTTCATGGTTTGAAATTCTTGTTGCGTGTTGTACATGATATTAAAGATGCAAAGGTGATTCGTATGAAAGCATGCAAATGTGAAACATGTTGAGGTACCTAGGCCATAGAGTTCAATTCAGTGTGATTGAGGCTTAATATTGAATTCCTGTAATTAGCTAATTGAAGAGTCTGTGAATAAGTCTTGAGTTGAGCATGTGCAATGAGTGTGAGGTGAGGTTTCAATTCTTCCATGCTATTGTGAAGTGTCTAGAACTTGCCTGGTGTGTGTACGAAACGAAATGAAGGATGTGTAGTGTAGGAAAGGATGTAGGCATTTCTTTGATTAAATCGAAAGTTTTTTTTTCTTATCACACCTACCTTGAATGTACATCCTAGTTAGCCCCATTGAGCCTTTAGCCTATTTTTTTTCTTTCACTGAAGAGGTAGAAACCGAGCTTAATCCCTTCTTTTCATTAGCCGTGAATTTGATCCAAAACTCTTAAGCGCTCAAGAAAAAATAATTTTCCCACAGTGTCAAGGAGTGAAAAGTGTGAAAAAGAAACGAAAAGCGGAAGTGGTGAAAGTAAAGATAAGGTCAAAGGTACACTTGCTGAATATAAATAAAATGAAGATGTATAACTAATCTTCGTTATTGAGTTGAGTGTGCTTAAAGAAATGGGAACAAAAATAAAGAAAAACTTCAAGAATGGGAGGATGAAGGAAGAAACAAAGCCCATAATGATGGTGGGATGTATTGAAAAGCGCTTAAGGAGGCTAGATGAGATTATTGGTTATTCCAGTATTTACTAGTTCCTTAGCTTACATTACAACCCGTTAAGTTCTACGTGATTTTACATCACGCATCCTTATATTAGTGGAGTAATACACTAGATGCAAGCCTATGGTTCATGACATGATGCATGTGAATTCTTTGGGAGAGAGAGCGAAATTGTGTTTATATACCCTTACATGTAGTGCTTTGGAAATCATATGATTGGAAAAGGGGTAATTCTCTTGTGTTGTGAGGGCACATGCTTGACGAGAGATTGAATTTCGTGTCGGATGTCTTGATCAGCTGATTTGCATGAGTTTTCCGAGATCGAGAGTTGATTCTTGAGTCTAGGAGGTCTTAATGTGGTGAATGTCATTGTGTTTATGAGACTATGCATGTTTTCTTGATGATTTGCTATATTAAATAGTTGATATAACCGTAGCTTGAATTGTCGAGCCAAAGTAGCTATACGTGGGTGTCAATTGCATGAGATATGAGATTATTGTTCGAGGACGAACAAGGGATTAAGTGTGGGGTAAGTGATCTTGGGCAGAATTATATGCCCAAGTGATGCTCAAATGCTCTATTTCGTCTTGTTTATCTATAGTTATTTGTACATTCTCATGTGATTTGTAGTTAAAATGTGAATTTATACTAACCAACATGATTAGTGTTGTTTTGCAGGAAAAATATAATTTTAGGAAGCTAAGTGCATATTGGTGAAAATCGGGAATGGACTCGGAAGCGAGCAGTGGAAAAGGTCAAGGACAAGCAACAAATAAAGGGGCTCCGCGATGGAGCCGTGTCACGCTGCCATCGTGGAGGCAGTCTGTCTCGGATGGGTTACTTGGAAAAATTCCAGTGAAGGTCCGCGTCGGGGTCGTGGCACGTTGGCCAAGCCCCGCGTTACATGTCGTGGCACGTTGCCCATATTTACCTGGAACATAAAATTCCAGTGAGGGTCCACGTTTGCACCGTGTCACGGAGGCAGTGCTCCGTGATGCACTCCGTGACACGTTGCTTGTTATTCCGGGAAAAATTTTCACTAGTATAAATAGCACACTTAGGTTTATTTTTAATTATTCTGACTTAGTTGAGCAAGAACGTGGGTTACAGGCAGTTGAGGAGACGAAAATCTTAGGGTTCTTCTCTAACTCTTTCTCCTTTATTTCAATTGTTTGTATGATTTATACTCATTTGATGATGTTTAATCCACAAATGAGTGGCTAAATTCACTTCTTGCTGAGGTTAAGAACATTTGTAGTGGAATGTAATTGTTGATCATTTTGGTTTTTCATCTTTTCTTCCATGGTTGTTCTATCAATTCTTGTTCTTACTGCATTAATGTCTGGCCAATGTTAATGTATATCTAAAAAATCCAATTTTATCTTGAAAAAGAAAGCAATTGGAAAGTTGTGAATTGGTAGGATATGATCTCTTCTTAGTTTGGGAAAATTGAGAATTGATTTACCTTCAGAATAGAAATATATCTGGAAGTCGTATTAGTCAATTAAGGAATCGATTTCGTATGGCTAGAACATGAAATTCTTTTATCACAGAAATGTAGGTTGAAGGTTCATGATTCTTAAGTTGGGTAGAATATGAAAGTTTCTCTCCATAGGCAATAATTCTTGACTAGCAACTGAAGGAAAGATTAACCAAATTGTATCGATAAATTACTTCCCTGCATGTTCGTTTTAGCCTCAGCTTGCTCATTACTATAGTTCAGACTCACTTTATAATTTTGTTTTAGATTAGTATAAATTAGGAAACAAACTCTTCAAAATCTTCTTTAAATTGTTGTCTGCATATTTTGAGTTAGAGTTCATTAACACTTAATTCGGTTATTACCTTGGTTCAGTCCCTGTAGGATCGATACTTGGCTTACTTAAGCCATTTTACTACTTGTTTGACCATGTGCACTTGCGTGTAGTTGTGAAATACACTGAACAATTATATCACTATGACAGTCAGATTATCATCCAAGTTACCCCAGATCTCGCCTTTCTCCTTCTAGGCTGGCAAATTTTATAATTACTTTCATGACTATCTGGCTAGCTGTAGACACATAGGATATGTCTGTTGGCTACAATACAGGATGCTACAGGGTGAGTAACAGTTGCGCTAGGCCTAAGAGGCTATGTACACTTAGTGAGTGATAATTTAAGTTAGGTCTGTCAGATGCTATACAGGCTATTCAAGGAGCAAAGGATAATCATGAAGTGCCTATGGGGCTATACTGTGCTCACAAAGCAATATGAAGTCTAGGGCGACTACATTGGGGCTTGTAGAGCCACTTGAAGTCCGATGTCCTTATGGACTTCCTTTATAACGCAATGGCATCACTAACCCTCAGTAGAGCCCCGTGTGCTCGAGGTGCAGTTACAAGAGCCTAGACGGCTCAGATACAGTTATAAGAGCCCAAACGGCTCAGATATAATTACAAGACTCCAGGCGGCTCATATATAGTTACAGGAGCCCAGATGGCTTACATACAGTTATAGGAGCCCAGACGGCTCACATACAGTTATAGGAGCTCAGATGGCTCAAATACAATTACAGGAGCTCAGAAAGATCAAACACATTTGCAGGAGCCCAGATGTTATACCCCGTAAGATTTTCGACACCTAGATGGCCTATTCGCATGGTAATTGAGCATATTTGAAAGCCATACGTGCTAGAGAAAGGCCCGGATAAGGATCGGACGGATAGCCTGTCGAACCATCGCGGAAGGAGCCGAGGCAGAGCCCCTCCGCGATGGCAACGTGTCACGGAGGTGCAGCCTCCGCGTTGGCTCCGTGACACGTTGGCCCTGTCCAGGCTCAAGTATATAAGCCCCACTTCGGTTTGATTTCATTTAACTCATCAAAAATTTCCAGAGAACGTAGGAAAACAGAGAGGGACGAAGGAGGTTAACATATAATCGTTCGATTACACTGCCAAACGTTGTCCAAACTCAAATTAACCTCAGATATCGAGGTATTTAGCAGCAGAGAGCATTCCTACGGATTTAGTTTCGCGAAATTCGGCCGACAAATCGTCGGGCTACCGGACTAAGGTAAGTGGAATTGCTCCAAACTAGTGTCTATGTGTTCCTAGCTGTAAAGTGAGTACTTCTCTCTTCTGGACTTCTGGAAAATAGCAAGTTTTCGACCGTCTTTCGATAAGCCTAAGTTTAGGCTATAATTATATCGAAAGTGATGTCGTCCTTCAGAATAAAGTTGTATTTAATACTGATTGACATATATATGAACGCAGTTGGGAGAAATAGCTGAAAAACTGACCGAGCTACGCCAGTTAGTCGGGAAATCAGAAGCGAAGGTATGTAAAGCTAGTTTCCTCGGCAAGTTAGTAATCTCGGTATAGTAAAGTAGTTTAAAGGCCAGTAGAATGTTCAGAAGTCGTGTGTTATGTTTATTACGAATGTTGGTACGATATTAGAAGCATCATGTTATGTTTAGCGTGAAACTTGCTAGCATGATATAAATTCTAATACAAGTGTTAGGAATTGTACACCACGCCCAGTATGTGATTTAGTAAAGAATGCTAGGATATTATCATATTCAGTTAAAACCTAGTAAAGCAATGTAAATACCTGTAAGGTATCTCAGAAGTAGAATGATAGGTTAAAATGAAGTTTAGAAAGCATGTTAGAAATAGTAAATCATGTTATCATAGAAACTCAGTTATACAACATGGTTTCCAGCAGAAAAACTACATCTTGTTTAACATTAGACTCAGTATAGTATGGCAGAAGGTTATGTTCATATATACACACTATTATCAGTCCCAACACGTATTAAATACATACATATCACTATCACTAGTTCAGCATACAGTATGTACATATAATTTATTATCATTAGCTTCAGTATGTGAATATGCAGATAGTATTACTAGTTGAGACCATTGTATTGTCTTGGGGTTGGATTACTTAGCATCCATGACCGCCCTAGGGTTAATAGCTGTATCGACTCGTCCGCCAGAGGACGAGGATACGTCGCTCCACGGAGTGGCATGCCGTCCCACAGGGGACGAAGATGGGATGCCAGTTTCCCCATATTGTGCCTTGGCCGGCCCTTATACACCCCCGTCGAGCGGATACGCCCGGGGGTTGATTCAGGAGTCCTCCGGACTCAGTTACAGTTATAGTCAGGGGCTCAGCGAGCCAAAGTGCATACCCAGGGGACCGGCAGGATGCTTATAGTTATTATAAGAGATGGGACGATCGGGGTAGGGGTATAGATTGCGTGTTGGTTGTACCTCCCCGCTTATGAGGGCCGGGTAAGGTTTGTGTGTGCTATGTTATGTTATGTTACGTTATGCCATGTTACATGAGCTACGAGTAGATTGACAGTAGAACGATACATCTCCAAGTATGACTCCTACTCCTTCCAGTACAAGTTAAGAGTAGGCACAGCTTTATATTTTCAGTCAGTTAGTCTATTCCTTTCCTATTTCAGTTCCATCAATTGTGTTGTCGTTTTCAGATATTTCTTTCAGTTATTGTTTTACATACTCAGTACCAGTGGTACTGACGCCCAGTGGGGCACTGCATTACTTGCCTGCAGGTACTCATAGACGAGGGGCCGATACCTCGTGATTCCAGTCAGCTCACAGGGCCATCAGCTCCAGTCATCCGGAGCTAGATAGTTAGAGGTTTATCCTTTTTCTTTTGTTGTATAGCATGGGTAGGCCGGGGCCCTGTCCCGACCATCTTATCAGTATTCTTAGAGGCTTACAGTCTGTATATATTTCCTTGTGGTCAGATGAGCCGGTCGTGTGAGGCCGTGCAGTTGCTTAGCTGTTAGTACTTTTGTTTCTTTTATGTTGGTCGTGTGGGGCCATAGCTTGACAGTAGTGGTGACCTTGCCGGTCACGTAGCTTTCCTATATTTCATTGTTGAGTTACAGATAACTAGACAACATGGTGGCCTTGTCGGCCCGCATAGGCTCCCCTATATTGATATGTTTCTGATTAGCTGTTAGTACAGGCAGGTGGCTATAAGCCTAATTGGCCGGAGGCTGTATTTACAGCCGTTATATAGCCCGTTGTTTCCCTGAATCTGAGTTAGAGCCATCCAGGCACCAGATGTGCTCAGGCCCAGTAGTCTAGCAGTTCAGGTCCTAGTAGGGCACCAGGTGCCAGTCATACCCCGCAAGGCGGGGTGCGACACCAGAGGGCTGGGATACTATCTTAGAGGTCGAGTATGCCTTAGTTACAGCTTGCTTGCGGGGCTATAGTAATACAGATAGAAGTGTATGGATTGCTTGCACTTGTCGGGCTTATGAGAGTCCAGGTAGGTTATTCTGTGTTGTTTGTACCTTCCAAGCTTATGGGAGCCAGGTTAGGTTCTTGTTTGAATACTATTTGTTAGTTATAGTTCATATTGGTGAGGACCGTTTAGGTTAACTTCTGACTCTTATCGCTAATTACTGTCAGTTCCTTTATCAGCTTCTATTCAGTTTATTATTATTGACTTACATATTTGGTATATATTGTACTGGTGTCCACGCATGAGGCGTTGCATACTTTCCTACAGGTTCAGACAGACAAGTTTCGAGACCTTCTTAGTAGCCGTTCAGACTCAGCAGATTGGTCAGCTCTTTTCCTCCGGAGTTGTCATACGATTAGAGGTTTGCCTATCTTTTGATGTGCAGTTTTTGGGTAGGCTGGGGCCTATTCCGGTCAAAATTTAACTCTTAGAGACTTGCAGACTACGGTTCTTATTAGACATGCGTTGTTGGCCGTGTAGGGCCTAGTTGTGTTATCTGCTGGCACGCTTGTCAGCTTGTATATACGTGTTTAGACAGGATGGTGGTCTTGTTGGCCAGCATAGGATGATGTTGTTATTGTAACTGTTGGGTCAGTTGTTTTTGCGTAGGTATATGTTGCGGCCTTGTCAGTCTAGGGCTTTGTTTTGACCGAGATATAGCAAATTATTTTCTTGAGTATGTGTTGCTAGTATGCACCAGAAGTGTATATGTCCAGCTAGGTCAACTTAGGGTTCAGTGTGGCATTAGGTGCCATTACGCCTCCCAAAGTGGGGCATGTCAATATTGTGGCCAATAATTCACTATTTGGTGCCGCATACCCTTCTCCTTGATCCATCCTCGTCGACCCACCCTTTATCATGGTGTTACATGCATACACCCCTTAGAAACTCAACGTCCTAATTTAGTTTTGTCCCACCATCGTACTAAGAAAGCATCAAGCTCTGATTACCATATTTGTCTTACCAAAGTCCATGACGTGTATTGTCTATTTCGGCCAACATATATAAATATATCCTGAATTTATTTCCCGATACTTTATTAAAACTCAAAAACACATATATCACATGAACTTGCTATACTGTGAATCTCTTTACTCCCTCTCCCATTCCAATGAAGTCAATTCAATTGATCCAATATCATTCCAAAAGCAATATGATCCAAAAAGCAATATCATCATTTCTTAATATGATACTATGCACTATTTCCAAAAAACATATGATGCAACGTGAAGATTAGTCTTTGTCAATATGCATCTCAAAATAATGGCTGAGGTAAGCATCCATCTCAAATTATGGCTTAAGTAACTTGATTTTATTACTAATTCACTGCATCTAAATCCAAGACAAGTTCTCTGGAGAATAAGCCGTTTAATAATATTGAATAGTATCGATAATTTAATCGTAAAATTAATTTATTGACTTATTGAATTAACGATTGAACAGTATATAGATCTGATTTTGTCATGCATCAGTGTTAATGAAATTATCGAAGTAGAGCCTTCAATAATTTTGAAAAATAGACATGTTCGCAAATTGCAATTGTTGGGACTACTTTAAGCCTAGTACTAAACAATTGAGATAGTGTACGAAATTTACACAGTGTTTGTCAATTTAATTTCATTCTATCTTAGATTTAACTTATACATGGTCCCACAATCGTTCGATATTTGTTAGTCCGATATCACATCAACTTTTATTTTATTGGTTGGTTAATGAATTAGTATATTATAAAATCGATAATTGATAAATCAAATTATTATGCATAATATTATCCGCTGAATCCACCCCGATAAGCAGCCTTACTTGAGAACAGGATACGAGAGGTTAGTGAAACTAATTAATTATCTCCATGCATATTGCTACCTCAATAATATCAAATGCCAAGCATCTTTAAACTTTAGTCGCCCTACTTAATGTTAATTTAAAAAGAAAAGGAAATAGAAGGGAAATTGGTAGAAGCTGACGAACGAAAAAAGAAAATTCATGGTTCGTCTTTTCCTGTATTTCCTGGTACTGTAATTTTATTTCTCCTAAAACTAAGTTAACGATAAAAAATTATAGACAACACTATATTTTAGTTAGTGCATGCAATACATTTCTGTTTGCATTTGGTTTTGGAAATGTACTTTTAAATTTTTTTTGAAATATATATATTGTCAGAGGATGAACGCAGAAGGGTGTAAGCGGGTCTAATTGAATCTCCTTTGTTGAAATATTATTTTACGTAACTAGTGTAAAAATAATTTATTTTGTACATATATAAATTGTTGAATTTTCTTGACATAAAAATATTTCTTTTTGAATTATCTTATTTGAATTTTTGACTCAATCACTATATAATGCACTAAAAATATCTTTGAAGATCTGAAATCGAAGAATCAAGGAGGATTTATAGGTTTTTACTAAAATCGCCAATATGGAGTAAAATACATTGGTAAGCTAATTAAGTAATTTCTATCATATAGCAGTATAAATTTCAGAAAAAGAAAAAAAAAAATCAGATAGAACGTTCAAAAAAATTATTGAATGCTTACTTATTATAGAATTTTTGACGAGACAATTACTAGTATTATTCTTTTATTTTTTGGAAATTAAAACAAGCAACGTGCAAAAGTATGATGACAACATTATTTGAAATTTTGATTGGTTCCTGAAATAATCAGCTTATCAAATAAGTAGAAGACCCACAAGACATGCCCCGAGTTTCATTCTCCCAATAAAAAATATAACGTCAAGAATATATTCACAAAAAATAAAAAGAATATGGATATGAATTGGTATAGAGAAAAAAAATATATTTTTTGAAATAGTTATTTTTGTTTAAAAATAAAAAAAGTAACTTATCTAATAGGAGTTAAAAAAAAAGGGTTCAAATATGACATATTGTTCGCAGAGATATCATTTAATTTATTTAGACTTAAGTATATACTATATACATATAAATGAGTCTACATTTTATTTATGTTAACATTGCAATATTTTTTAAAAATTATATCACTTATTAGATAATAAATATTTCAATAATAAATATTAATGGATAGCCCGTTAAAAATGACAATTAACCGTTATTGGATTTAAGTAGTACAATATCATGCGGGTGGTAGTCACGTGAGGAGGGGATCGAATCCAGGTAGAGGCGCCGCAAATCAATGATTTTGTACCAAGTTCAGCTGTCCACGTGGGAGGAAAATATCTGTTTTGCAGTTTGCACGCCGCAGCCACCTGATCTCCGCCGTAGCCTCCGCCGTAATCAAAAGCCTCAGCCTTATGTACTGCTGATACTATGCACCTTCCCCATGCTGAGTTGTTGACCATTGCAACTTGCAACAAATAAATGTTGTGTGTTTTACTCTTTGTTTCTGGGAAAAACTCTCTTATATTTTCATACTCCCTCTGTTTTAAAATAAGTAGTATTTTTAATTTTTGCATACTCTTTAAGAAAATTACTCATTTCAAAAAAGAAAAATATATATTTTTACTTTCTTCCTCTAATAAATATCTTTGAAAAGAATGTAACTCTTTAATATTTTCTTGATTATGCAAAATTCTCTCTATTTAAATAAGAATAAAATTGAAAGAACATCATTAATATTTTCTTGATCATGTAAAACACCACTTATTTTGAAACAAAATCAAAAAGTTAAAATATCACTTATTTTAAAATAAAAAAATTAAAATACATTTTAAAAAAATATATTTATTTTATATTTAATAAATAAGCAGAAAATATTACTACCTAAAAAGCATTTTACCAACACTGTGGAAGTGATTGTGGAGGCCCCCAAAGGGTAGGAGTGTGGAGGTGATGGGGATAAAGGTTGTATGGATGAGTTTTTTGAGCATTAATGTTTACCTTCTCATTATTAAGAAAGAAGGTTTAATAAAATGAGTTTTTTCGTCTTTGTGTTAGATTGTTGGTACATAGTCTTGCCCCATAGAATAATCTAAGAAGAGACTTATCAATGATCAAATCGCTATTTTTACTACTCTTGACGTCACCTTTGTCACCCAAAAGGAAAGCTAGAGAAGGGGACTTTGCTAGAAACCCAATCTTGCTTGTGGATTGACAGGCGTGCTGGATCGCAAGAGAAGATAATTAATGTAGAATGTTGTTTATATATTTTTTTAAATTTTTATTAAAAAAATATAAAATTAAATAATAAAAAAAATTAATGTATTAAACTCTTGTTATGCACCGCGGAATTTGAGAAAAAATTGAACCATAAAAGATTTGCTAATTTACCAATCAAGTATAAGAAAATTGGTCTGATCTGAAAGGATTCATGCTGAACCTATTGTGGGTTACTACATAGGCTCTATGACTTCATGATTGGGACAAGATGAATATGATAGATAATTTTTAATTAACGTAGAACGTTAGCGGTTTAATTAAAGTGGAGATTAAAACAAATACCAACTAATTAATTAATTCCCTTATCATAAAAGCATAAAATGGCAAATGCTAGGTCCTCACAACACTACCACAAACATTTTTAATTAGTTATAACTTGTGGTTAGAAGATGTTAATATTATCTCTAATCACTTCACTCATTTTAAATAATCAATTATCATGTGGTTGTGGTTGTTGGTGATCTCTCCCTTCTAAAAGACTCAATCAAACTCCCTATATTTATACTTATGGATAAATAAATTTGCATTTAAAATGGGGTCCCCATAAATTGTAGTCAATGCTAAAACTAAAAGCCACAAACACCCCACCCCCACCCCCCTACCCCACCCACCCCACACACAATAGTTACGTTTTTGAATTGTACAATTTTAATTTTCTACAAGCAGACATGATAATGTGACCTACCCATGACCCTTTGCAATTATATTATTTAAAAGGAGGATTTGAGTATTTGCCTCTTTATTGTATCATAAATTATAATGTCCAAACATTGCACTTGCCTATAAAATTTTAGAACTTCTGACTTTTATTTTTTTTTGCCTATAAAATTTTAGAACTTCTGACTTCTTTTTTTTTTTTTTAAAAAATAATATTCACATATTTCTTCCAACCCCATGACAACCCACAAGGCCACAACCCTTACATTATTATTGTCTTTGACAAAATTTGTTCAAAATTCTCCTCAGCCGGCGTTTGGATAAGTTTGTGGGTTTTCTCCACTTCTATAATTTGAACTTGAAAGATAAATTTTTAGCAAATAAAATTGTGAGAGTAGTGTGCATTTTGTTAGAATAAATATTTTAAGTAGTTTTTAAACAATACATCTGATAAATATTTTTTTTTCAAAGTGAATGAATATGAATTCTAAAAAATACATTTATCATCTAGTTTATATGTTTCAGACTTTTGAATGATACATTTTTATTTTAAAAAATTCATAAATCTATTAATAACTATACTATTTAATTAAAATTCTTTTCTTTGAAGAACTTTTATTTTATAAAAGTTATCTCAATGAATCTCTTAAAATCTATCCCAAAAATTAGCAAACAGTACATAGTTGATAAAGATTTAATGTAAACAGTATCAATCAATAGAAATTAAACTAACTCATTCGAATAATAAATGCAATACTTACAAGAATGTATTTGAGTAAGTGAAATGAAATAGAAGTAACTAGAATTCTTATTAATTTGAAATTGGGACAACATAGTCGATCGTATTTAAATTGTTTTTTTTTTGAAAAATAAACAGTAGCTTCTGAAATTTTAATTAAAAAGCCATAAATTAAAATAAAAAAGCCAAATTTAAGCATGGAAAACAACGAAACAAAAATAAATAGAGACATACAGAATTAACGACCAGTGTGAACCTATCTGGTCAATAAACACGATAGAATCATCAAGAGAGAGTTGAATGAAAACTGACAGATGTAAGCTAGGAAATCACACGTGTCATTACACCATCCAAATGTCATCATTTTAGTGGTTACATATCCTAGTTTGAAGAATGCTAAGATAAGCAAAGACCGGTAGATAGAAAATACTCACCTATCCCAACTTACGTGCTACCATTTAACTTGGTATAAAATTTATAATTTGAAACAAATTTTAATATTTATATAATATATTTTATTAAAATAAAATAAATAACTTTAATTTCAGCATAGAAAAAAATTTATATTTAACTTTTAAGGATGTGACTTGGTAATTAATGAAGTAAATTAAAAATTATACAATTTTAAATTTAAATTTATTAAAAAAATATTAAATAATTTATGAGAAAACTGATTTGAACACCATGATCATAAAAAAATATATTCCATCAATCCTAATTTGTTATCACTCATTCCTTTCCAAGTTGGTTTCAGAAAAAATAAAATATTTTATATTTAATATAATTTTTTATTTTATTATTAATAAAATAATTATATCACATAAATATTTAAAATTTAATTAAAATAATTTTAAAATTGTACAAATTCAATAAAATTCTATCACATAAATCAAAATAAAATAAATATTTTCTTTTAGAAACAATTAAAAGGAGAATAAGAATGAATAGAAAAGAAAGAAGGTTTGAGAAGCAGAGAGTGGAAAAGAATTTATCAAAAAAAAGAGGAGGGTTAAGGATGTAAAAACAGTGAGCGAAAGAGGCTATAAAAGAAGACACATGAGAAACATAAAGGCCACACACAAAGAAAAAAGAGTGAGGCTGAGAGAGAGAGAGATAATTCATCCATTTCTCGCACCTGCACACACCCCACAGAAAAATTAAGCACGGTTTTAAAATTCTTCAGTTTTCTTCCCCCCTTCTGTTTCATCCCGCCTCTTTAATCCCTTTCTGTTAACAATCTGTCTTTCAAGAAGGATTCTTGGTTTTTGGGTTTGTATTTTTGAGGTTTTGTTTCTAATTTTAAGAATGCAAACTTATAGACAAAGGTTATAATTTCTTTAAAAGCCAGGTGTTTTCAGAATTGAGATTCTAAGATTTTCAGGTAAATTTGTAGAGTTCATTCATTTTTTTTTTCTTTTTTTTTTCCAGCAAAAATCAGCTTAGAGGGCTTATTAGTTGTCCCTCAAAAGGTGATCTTTTCCTTAATCACTGGACTAAAAAAGGGTTTGTTATTTGAAGACCTCTTTTTGAATCCACTTCTTTGTTTATATTTTCACTATTTTTCTTTGTAAAATTAATCACCTCTTCTTCTTATTTGATAAGAAGCAGGTTGGTCTTTTAATTAATTAAATTTGTGTTGTAGATCTATCTAGCCATCAATGGCTGCTACAATGGATTTCTGGACTAGTACACTTTTAGATCTTAACTCATCAAACTCTTTCAAGGGTGGTGGGGAGCTCATGGAAGCACTTGCACCTTTTATCAAAAGTGCTTCTTCCCCTGTTACTTCTCCCTCTTCTCATTTTCAATCTTTTCCCTCCATCTCTTCTTCTTCCCCTTCTCCTTCTCCTTCAACTTCATATCCCTATGATTCATTTTCTTCTTCAACATCTCAGCCCAATATCAGCTATGATGGTTACTCCGCTTCAACCACAAACCCCAACTTTTTGCAATGGTTTTCGGGCCTGCAAGTGGAGCAACCGGGCTCAATCGGGCTGAATCAGTTAACACAAGCCCAGGATCACCAGATCCAATCCCAAATCTACCTCCAAAACAACCACCAACAGCAGCAAATTTTGTCAGCTGCCGCCTTCCAGCATAACCAGTACGCTTCCTTCTTGGGGCCAAAGCCGGTCCCAATGAAGCAATCGGGCACGCCCCCGAAACCCCCAAAGCTCTACCGCGGTGTTAGACAACGCCATTGGGGGAAATGGGTGGCAGAGATCCGATTGCCCAAGAACCGGACCCGGCTTTGGCTGGGTACCTTTGACACCGCTGAGGAGGCCGCGTTGGCATACGACACGGCGGCCTATAAGCTCAGGGGCGACTTCGCTCGGCTGAATTTCCCCCACCTCCGTCACAACGGCTCTCTAATCGGGGGCGAATTCGGAGAGTACAAGCCGCTTCACTCCTCAGTGGATGCTAAGCTACAAGCCATTTGTCAAGACTTGGCACAAGGGAAGAGCATCGACAATAAGAATAAGCGGAAAGTGTCTTCCAAGGCGGCGGCGGTGCCGGAGAAAGAAGAAAGCAAGAAGTTGGTGGAAGCTGGGTCCGAAAGTGATGGATCTGGGTTAGGGTCGGGGTCCGGATCGGGCGGGTCATCACCGATTTCGGATTTGGCATTCACGGAGTTCTCCGAGGAGGATTCTATTTGGGACATGTGTTCGGAAAATTTCATGTTGCAGAAGCATCCGTCTCATGAGATTGATTGGGCTTCACTACTATAATTAGGAAACTGGAATTATGTTAATCTTTGTAATTTTTTGTTTATAGATGTTTAATTATGTATTTAGGTGGATAGGATTTAGGGGACAGCGATGCAATTAGTTTTTGGTAATTGCATAGCTAGTCCTTAGATTTATTGTAAAGATCCAAACTGGCCTGCTGGTGTTTTTTGTCAAGGCTAGGCCAGCGGTTTTGGTTCTTTCTTTTTTGATTTTTCATGTAGTGTACTTCTGCTTTTGTAATCTATATTTCTCTAATTGTAACTCCCGTCTCAACGGTATATTCAATGCTCGTCTTTCAGTATCTGTGATCCTATTTGATAGTTTATATTATATTTTAACAAGTAAAATCTACAAATTTGGCTATTTTGGAGAATATTTGTGTCAGAGTAGTTCTTACAAAAAAATACATAAAGGATAAGAAAATTGCAATTGGATATCTATGTATGTCTAGTTCATGGATATGCAATTGAGATAAAGCTTAAGATATGTGTTAATTGGTTGGAATGATAAAATTGAGAACTTGTTATATATACTTTTTTGTGGATGTCTAAAGTTTAATTATGAATTGAGATCGAATCCCGTAGAAAATAATATATGATGATCAAGCTAATAAGAAATTATTATCAACTATGTCATGCCAACCACTTCAAAATTTTGTTTTAAAATAAAATTATAACTCGTTATAAGAATAAAAATTAATATTGAAAGCGAGTAAATTTTAATCAATGGATACTAAGAAGTTCACTCTCAAATAATGATTTCATGCGTGTTGTAGACGGCTAAATTTTATTAAATTTAAATTAAAAATATAGATTATATTAAAGTTAAGATACATGAGTCTAAATAAATATTATGAATTAATATAGTTAAATTAATTATTTAAGTCTAATAAGTATAGATTTAATTAAAATTTATTTTCATTTGGCTAATCCGTCGATTTGGACTACAAATGATGAGCCCAAAGTATCAACTAATCCTTAAAACCTGAATTGGTGTCACATGTTAAATAATGTGTCACGACAAGCCAAATAAAAGAGCTAATAGAAAACCAATAGGATCATGCCACATGTCAAAATAACAAAACATGTTTAGTCAAATCAAAGGCTAATAAAAATGCGTCATATATATAAGTGACATATTCTTACCATCAAATATCGTCATGTCAACTTAAATCTTGTTGGTTGAAAGAAGTTTATCCTTATCATAACTCTTTCATCCTATAACTATAAATAGGGGTCTTATAATTTAGAAAAAGACACTTGCATTCAAACAAGAACTAAAGAGAGCTCATGGATCAAATGCCGCAGATTTCTCTACAAACTACAAACGTTTAGATATTTCTCTACAAGTTTCAGAGATCAAGATAAAAATTTAAGAACAAGCTTCAAACCCTTGAATTTAAATACAAATTAAGATCAAGATCACTAGATTCAAGATCAAGCTCAAAAGTGTCACACCCCTAGTCTGCACCCTAGACGTGGCCGGCACTCGAACCACCTGGTGATTAAAGTGAACCCATGGCCTGATTTACTACCAGCTGACTGTACAATAAAGTAATGCGGAAGCTAAAACTATGTAAGCTTAATATAATAAAATAAAATTTATTAACTGTAACAAAATTAACGTTAAAAGTAACATTATTGATTCAACTCTAATTAATCTATGAAGCCTCTAATAACTGAATAATAGGTGTCTGGACAAAGCTCCATTGCAACCTCAAGCTCTCTAAAATAAAGCAACTCAATAATACTGGGACTCTCTGAATGTAAGAGACTTCACCAAAAGTTGAATGAAGTGAGATCTTAATGAAGCGTCCGCTACTGATCCTATCTACCTGAATTTGCATAGTGGTAAGATGCAGTGCCAAACAACGTCAACACGTGTGAATGTATGATTTATAAAATGGTTAAATGAAACAACAGTTAAGCAAGAATATCTGATCTTAAGAAATAAACTGACTAAAATAACTGACTGAATCTGAAGCTCTAAGTGATGCATATGACACAAGTATGAAATATGTATAAAAAATTTTATGCAATAACTCATACATCAAAATCATCTTTGTAAATACATGTACAAGTAATGTATATTTTTAGTTGGGGAGTTTCTCATAACCAACACCATCATGAATGAGTACATGACGCGCAACTATCTCGCTCAGGTTGGCAGAGACATCCAAAGCCTTACCAGGGCAGAGGACGGTCATTATTTGTGGATCCATAACAGAGCTCTTATCAGGGGCTATCTGAGGAGTCGCCTTAATCAATAGCACAATCCTATCATATTGGCTACATAGTTCTGGGGTATATGAGTTATCTGAACTCTTCACCCAACTCGGTGCTAAATAATCCTTCCAAAACTGCTCATATAAGTATGCTTATCTGAGATAGCTAAAAACATCTTTTATAAAGCACTTTAGCTATAGTTATAATAGATGTTTTAACAATACTCTTGTTGAGCCTTGACTCAAAATCTCTATATTTTACTTATGAGCCTTGGCTCAAAACTATACTTTGAAAACTTGTGAGCTTCTATGCTCAAATTATTTTCAATAATAAGACTTTACTTTAACTTTTGAAAATCATGCTATAAATTGTACCTTCTTTCTCAAAATCTCTATATGAAAACTTTCTTAAAATATGCTCAAATTTATAAAAAAAATAATGCATTTATCTCAAATTGCAATGCTTTCCAAAATAATGACTTTTATGCAATTGGATTTATGGGATAAGATACATGAACCATAATCAATCAATCAAGAATTAATAGAATATCATCAATAAACATCATGAGAGTAGTAATCAACAACAAAGAGTTACAATTCGATATGAAGATTCAACAATAAACAAGTCAATGGACAGGGAAGAAGACCAAATCAAGAATTGGACAAAAACCCTAACTTTCATCTGAATGAACTAATTACTAGATGTAGGGCATGAGGAATAATAAGAATCCTCACTTAGGTTAGCCTTACATACCTGGAGAGATGAACTCTTGACTTAAACTTGAAGAAATCTTAGGTTGAAAAAGATGGATTCCTAGCTTTCTTAATGACTTGAGAGCTAATGATTCTTGATTTTACGTTTTTATGAGAGGGAATAAGATTTTAACTAATTAAACCTTTAAATGTACTCCTTAGGAATCCCAAAATGTTCTGATTTATGTACTTAAAATATGAAAACTTACTAAAATACCCTAGGAACTCGTCTGGAAAATCTGCCCGTCCAATGATGACGAGTCGTCACACTACTCGTGGCGACCACTCATGGTAACTGGAATCAAGTTGGTCAGTCTCTAATCCTCTCGCACGACTCCATACAAGCCTCATCAAGTGACACATCGAAACAGTGACTCGTGGTCACTGACAATGTCTTGAACTTTCTTTGAATCTTACCCCACGATTCGTCATAATGAGTCATCACTTGACTCATTGGAACTAGGACTTGGAACCTTAGATGCTTACCATGGGTCATGTCACGATCCATGGTTGCTCACCACGAGTCGTGATGTGACTCGTTCTGTGGGATTTTGTCCGATCCTGCTGGTTTTCTGTCTTATGTCTAGGATCTAATCTTAGTAACTTTTGGGGGTCGTTACATTATCTCCCTCTTGAATTCAAGTACAAATCAAGACCAAATCCATAAAGGTCAAGATCATACTCAAAATCCCTTGAATTTATAATTGAAAGAAGAATCAGAGGATTCATAGAGATTGTATCACTCATATGGCTCACTTGATAATAAAATTTACATGAAAGTTTCATAAGGATTTAAAATTCCTAAAGAATATAGTCCAATCTTAGAAAATCTACTCAATTATATTATTAAAATTATTATATGGTTTCAAAAAATCAAGTGCATATGGTATAATCACCTTAATGGTACTTGGTGAATGAAGGTTATATAAATAATGTTATTTTTTTTTAATGTATTTTTATGAGGAAAACAATATCAAAATTTATTATTCTTGTTGTTTCCGTTGATGACATAAATCTCATTGGAACTTCAAACAAACTCTAAAAGGCTATTGAATATTTAAAGAAAGAATATGAATTTTTTTTTTCTTGATTTGTGAACTAAACATTTATCAGATAAGATCTTTATCCAATAATTTTCCTATACTGAAAAAATTAAAATATTTTTACATGAACAATGCGCATTCTTTATGTAATATCCAAGAAGTCCCTACGATCAAGTCCTAGACATGTAAGCAAATTCAGCAGAAAATCTACATTTTTCTCTCAACACGAATCGTGGTATGAGTCGTTATATCGTGGTACGGGTCGTAGGAGGCTGTAAGGGTTTAAGGTATGACTCTTTGTAGGAAACAATGAGTCGTGGGATGCAGTCGTGGTTCGAAAATACTGAGGGGAGGAATGATGCCACGAGTCAAGTTACGACTCATTATAGGAAACAACGAGTCTTAGTAGGTTTCCGTAGTTAGAATCAAAGAGTTGGGGAATATGGATTGACTGGCAATGGAAGAATACCACGAGTCTTGGTTTGGAGGTATGACTCATGGTACGAGTCATGGTGACTGGTAGTGACCCTTTTTTTCAGATGAATCATTAAGGACATTTTCGTAATTCATAATCTCTTAACTTCCTAATGAAGTCATTTTAAGCCCTGAAAGGAGTGTTTTAAAAGGGTTTAGCCTATCCTAAGTTATTAGGATCCGATGCATGCAATGAATTGAGATTCCCTTTCAAGATCAAGTTATAATTCTCCCCAATTTCTTCTTTAATTCTCTTGAGCTTACAAGGCTAGTTTGAAAGTCAGTTTACCCAGGTATCTGGGGTTATGAGTGATGGTTTTCTTTCACTCTCATGCCCAAGATTCTTCCCATGGTCATGAATTCAAGTTCTTAATCAAGAGTATTGATTTCTAGGGTTTTAATCCAATTTTGTAAAAATTATCTATGATATGTTTATGGGTCTAATCTCCCCATGTTCTAATATATATTTTAAGTATAATGGGCATATTTTGCACTCAATTTGATTATAAATTCATGAACCCAAGTTATTAAAAATTATGCCCTACTATGCAAGTGTATGAAAATTCAAGGTTATGATTCATGATTTCAAGTATGATGAGATATTTAGTATGCATGAATATTTATTAACTCTACACATATGAATCCATGATTTTAACTCATAAAGTCTATTTCAAGTATGCATAATGTTATAATTTGGGCAAACCCATGCAAGTAAGTATGTTTATTACAGTTTTAGCCAAGGTAAAGAAGATTGGTTATGATATGGTTTGGAGTCAAGACTCCCAATGTTCAAATTCAAGCTATGTTTTGAGAATATTATTATATGAGCAATATGCATGTTTTAGGAGTAGTGTCCAGCACCGAGTAGGCAATGAGTTCCGAGGTTCTTCAGTCTCATAAATACACACCAATGTAGGTATCTATTTCGGACCTCTTAAAAGAGTATTTCCCTGCACGAAGGCATACCGTGATATCACACCTTATTCGTTCTTTGCGCTGGCAAGGCTTAGGATGGCTTTCCTCCACGTGGGCAAGATGTGGGATCATCATGCTCTCATACATGGTGGTTGTTGGTTATGATGAGTATCCCATTATTCCTCATAATTTTAGTTACTCATGTCCATGACTTATGATATGTTGTTTTACAATAGACTTGAACCAATGATCAGTTTATGAGTTTTTACTTGCGATTTCAGATATGACAAGTCCGATGATTTCTATCATTAAATATTAGGTCACTATGTTCAGTCATGTTAACCAGCTTATGATTATGTATATTTCAGATACAACTTAGCATGCAGTCCTTACTCTCATGATCTATTTGATTTATATTTATATGCATGATTTCAGTTAACATTTTATTAGTGTATTTTACTTACCTTACATACTCAATATATTTCAAGTACTAACTACATACTCTATGCTATATCATTTCATGATATAGGTTCAGGTGATCCATATCATTCTCACTGATAGCTTGCTCCAATCTCAGTCCAGTTCAGCCCTGTTTTGGATGAGTCCTTGTCATACAAGGACATCTATCAGTTCAGTCTTATTTTGTCTGTTTTGTTTCAATCTTGGAGATAGTTGGGGCTTGTCCAAGCCTCTCATCAGATAGTAGAGGCTTATCAAACATAGGCTAGTATGTTTAGTTTTGAGATTTAGCGTGGTGATATTATCATTTGATATACGGTTTACAATATTCAGACTTCCACTTATTTATGTTTAAGTTTTAAGTTCCTCTTTAATTTATACTCTTGAGTTGCTATGCACATTCCATAGGTTGACATGGAGCCATCCGTGGTTCTATGTCGTGTGTCTCTATCCAGGGTTCTAGCTCGGATCGTGACAAACTTGGTATAAAAGTAAAGGTTTAGGTATGCACTGGAGATGGTTGCGAATCAGAGGGCTCGTATGAGCAAGTTTGTGAATGGAGTAGCAGATTTCTTGTCAAGGAGTGCAGGACCGCTATGTTGAATAGTGACTTAGATTTCTCCTGGTTGGTCATATACGCCCAGTAGTAGAGGCAGAGAAGATGAAGGAGAAGGAGAGAGAGTCTAAGAGGACCTGGTCAGGGAGCCATGGGCAATTTTAGTAGAGGTCTGGTGGTGGATATTGCCTTTAGTCCTACCAAAGATCGTCAGCCCCAGCTCCATCAGCAATCGGTGTTCCGTCCATATCGAGAGGAGATCAGGGAGGAAGAGCGTTAGGCTCAAGGGGGCAGAGTAGCATGTCAGGGGAGTACACTTTTTTGGCTTTTAGGAAGTGTGGCAGGAGGCACCCTGGAGAGTGCATGATTGGTATTGATGGTTGTTTTCAGGTGTGGGAAGCCCAAACATATGCTCAGAGACTGCCCTTCAGCCAGACAGGGAGACAGTAGAGGCCGTACCCTAGCTACTACTTCAGTAGCTCCAATATCTCTCCTACCTTAACAGGATGCCTCATTTAGTGAAGATGGTGGCCAGCGCCAAAATAGAGTCTATGTAGTATCTTCTCATCAGGAGCAAGAGACCTCTCCCGATGTGGTCACTGGTATGTTATGAGTATTCCATCTTGATGTGTATGCATTGTTAGACCTAGGGGATACCTTATCTCTTATGACTCCTTATGTTGTTGTTAGTTTTGGAGTCAGTCCCGAAATTCTGTCAGAATCCTTCTCAGTCTCTACTCCTATCGGTGAGTCAGTTTTAGCTCGAGGGGTATATAAGAATATCCCTATCATAATTCTTCATAATGTCACCTCATCCAACCTAGTAGAGTTAGAAATGACCGATTTTGATGTTATCTTTAGCATGGATTGGTTTCATGCATGTTATACCTCATTCAATTGTAGAACCCGTACGATAGAGTTTTTGATTTTCAAATGAGTCAGTCCTAAAGTGGAAGGGTAATTCAGCTATGCCTGTAGGTCGTTTTGTTTCCTATCTCAATTCTAGGAAAATAATCTCTAAGGGTTGTGTGTATCATCTAGTTTGGGTCAAGGATTCTACGTCCGAGGCCCCGACTCTTCAGTCAGTTCCTATAGTATGTGAGTATCCGGAGGTATTTCCAGATGATCTAATATGGGTCCCTCCCAAGAGGGAGATCAACTTTGGTATTGACCTTCTCTTTGATACGCAGTCTATATCCATTCCTCCTTACAGAATAGCTCCAGCCGAGTTAAAGGAGTTGAAAGAGAAATTAAAAAGTCTCCTAGATAAGGGTTTCATTAGCCCTAATAAATCCCGATGGGGTTCTGCAGTTCTATTTGTTCGAAAAAGGGATGGTTTCCTTAGAATGTGCATTGATTATCGGCAGTTGAAAAACGTCACAATCAAGAATAAGTATCCCTTCCCCAGGATTAATGAATTGTTTGACCAGCTTCAAGGTGCTAAGGTGCTTCTCAAAGATAGACCTTATATTCAGATACCATCAGCTTAGAGTTAAGGAGAGTGACATTCTGAAGACATCTTTCAAGACTCGGTATGGTCACTATGAGTTTGTAGTTATGTCTTCTGTACTAACGAATGCTCTTGCAGCTTTTATGGATTTGATGAACATGGTGTTCAAGAAGTATTTGGATATGTTCGTAATTGTCGTCATAGATGATATTCTCATATACTCTCGAAGAGAGAAGGAGCATGCTGATTATTTGTGTAACGATCCTGGCCCAACACTGTGAAGTATTGTCTGCTCTTGGGCCGAAGCCCATCACGGATTTTTTCCTTTGGATTTTCAACCCAAAAGGCGCCTCACAGTATTAGGTCTAGTTCCTTTACTAAATAGCCCAGGACTCTCCCTCTCTTTTTTGATGTGGGATTTGACTAAGTGAGCCAGGTTTCTCTACTAACGCCGTCCTTGCACTCACCCCCCGTAGGGACTCAGCGTCCTCGCTGAGGTTTTCCCCACCACCGTACTAGTCGAGAGTTGACTCTGATACCACTGTAACGACCTTGGCCCAACACTGTGAAGTATTGTCCGCTCTTTTGCCGAAGCTCATCACGGATTTTTCCCTTCGGGTTTTCAACCCAAAAAGCACCTCACAGTATTATATCTAGTTCCTTTACTAAATAGCCCAGGACTTTCCCTCTCTTTTCTGATGTGGAATTTGCCTAAGTGAGCTAGTTTTCTCTACTAGCGTTGTTCTTGCACTCTCGACTAGTACGGTGGTGGGGCAAACCTTAGCAAGGACACTGAATCCCTACGGGGGGTGAGTGCAAGGACAATGCTAGTAGAGAAACCTGGCTCACTTAGGCAAATCCCACATTGGAAAAGAGAGGGAGAGTCCTGAGCTATTTAATAAAGGAACTAGACCTAATACTGTGAGGCACCTTTTAGGTTGAAAACCTGAAGGGACAAATCCATGATGGGCTTCGGCCCAAGAGCGGATAATACTTCACAGTGTTGGGCCAGGGTCGTTACAATTTGAGGATTGTGTTGCAAACTCTGAAGGATTGCCAGCTATTTGCTAAATTCAACAAGTGTGAGTTTTGGCTGAAATTAGTAGCATTTTTGGGCCATGTGGTGTCTAGTGAGGATGTGCCGGTGGACTTTCAAAAGATAAGAGTGGTGAAGAATTTGCCAAGATCAGTTAGTACTTCGAATATTAGGAGCTTTTTGGTTAGTTGGCTACTACAGGAGATTCGTTGAGGGATTTTCATTCATTGCAGCATCATTGACTAAGTTGACCCAAAAGAAGGTCAAATTTCAGTGGTCAGATGCCTGTAAGGAAAGTTTTCAGGAGTTAAAGAATCAACTCACTTCAGCCCTAGTATTGACTCTACCGAAAGGCACAGATGGTTTATTGTGTATTGTGATGCCTCTAGGGGTGGTCTCGGTTGTGTGTTGATGCAGCATGGTAAGGTCATTGTTATGCCTCTAGACAACTTAAGACTCATGAGAAGAATTATCCGATGCATGACCTAGAGTTGGCAGCTGTGATGTTTGCATTGAAGATGTGGAGGCACTATTTGTATAGGGTGCATGTGGATGTGTGCACAGACCTCAAGAGTCTTCAGTATGTTTTCACTCAGAAGGACCTGAATTTGCGACAAAGGAGATGGCTAGAGCTTCTCAAGAACTATGACATGAGTGTCCTTTATCATCTAGGAAAAGCCAATGTAGTGGCGGATGCTCTTAGTAGGCTATCTGCGGGGAATGTGTCTTATGTCCACAGATTTGCTCATTTAGGGGTTCGCTTTGTTGACTCGACAGATGGTGGTGTCGTTATTTAAAGGGGGTCAAAATCATCATTGGTGACCGAGATCAAGGCTAGGCAAGATAAGGATCCTATTCTAGTGAAGCTAAAGGAAGCTGTCTGAAATTAGAAGGTGGAGGTCTTCTCCCAAGGAGGAGATGGTGTACTCGGATATAAAGGCCGATTGTGTGTGCTAGCTATTGATGACTTGAGAGAGTGGATGTTAAGCAAAGCTCATGATCTTGGTATTTTATCCACCCAGGTGACACCAAGATGTATCATGACCTACGGGAAGTCTATTGGTCGAATGGCATGAAGAAGGACACATTGGAGTTTACGGCTAAGTGTCCGAATTGCCAACAGGTGAAGGTTGAGCTTCAGAGACCTGGGGGTATACTTCAGGATATTAGTATTCCTACTTGAAATTGGGAAGAGAATAATATGAACTTCATTATAGGATTTCTTTATACCCACCGACAGTGTGACTCCATATGGGTGATTGTGGAAAGGTTGACCAAATCATCCCATTTTCTACCAGTCAAAATATTAATTCAGCTGATGATTATGCTAGATTTTACATTCAGGAGTTAGTTGGGTTTCATGGAGTTCCTTTGTCTATCATCTCAGATAGGGGTACCTAGTTCACCTCTCAGTTTTGGAGATCATTTTAGAAGGGTCTTGGTACTCAGGTAAAGCTTAGTATAGCTTTTCACCCGCAGACAGATGGTCAGGCCTAGCAGACCATTTAGACTCTTGAGGACATGTTGAGAGCATGTGTGATTGATTTTAAGGGTATTTGGTATGACCACTTGCCTCTCATCGAATTTTCTTACAATAACAATTACTATTCCAGCATACAGATGGCTCCGATTTAGGCTCTTTGTGGGAGGAAGTGTAGATCACCTATTGGATGATTTGAGGTATGTGAGGCTACTTTGATAGGGCTACATTCAGTTCATGAGGCCATGGAGAAAGTTCAGCTTATTAGAGAAAGGGTGAAAACAACTTAGAGTTGTCAGAAATCTTATGCGGATGTAAGGAGGAGAGAGCTTGAGGTTAAGGTTGATGATTGGGTATTTCTGAAGGCGTTTCCCATGAAGGGAGTGACGAAGTTTGGAAATAAAGGGAAGCTTTGTAACACCACAAAAGTTTCTTAGACCAAACCTATACTTGGAATGAGAAACCAGTAAAGAGACTAGTAAATTTTTTGCCTCAGGACGACTCAACCAACCGAGTCGTTATCAGTAACAATGACCCGTTGTCTAAGTTGTTGTCAATCTTGCAGTTTTCAATCTTCAGATTCAATAGGTGGTACAACGACCTCGTCGTTGGAAACAACGAGTTGTTGTGTTGCTCGTCCTGGTCAACCACAGAATGTGATGAAAAATCGTTTTTCAAACGATGAGCCATCGAACGAGTCATTGTTGGTTTAAACGACTCGTTGTAGGGAGCCGTTAGAAGGATTCTAATAAGGATAGAATTTCCTTCCAGTGGCAACGAGTGCAACCAATGACTCATTGTCCCTTCTAATGAGTTGTTGTTCCGATTCATTTTCAAGCCTAGAAAATCATCCAGAATTTCCAGTAGTGACCACAAGAAGTGACAATGACCCATTGTATCAACCAACGAGTCATTGTATCATCCATTAGGAAAAAGTTCATAATCTGTTCGAAATCATTCACGTGACTATGATTAGATATAACGACCCATTTTTGTATTAAAAGAGTTGTCCTGTTCATCTGTTGATTGAGTCCAGAAACAAAATTTTCAAGGCTAGGACCAAATATTGGTCCCAGCGAGTCATGGTCACAACCAATGACTCATTGTGTGACCCGTTGGATCCCGACGGGAAGTTTTGTAACTTTCTGTTATTTTGATGCCTAAACTATGTAATTTTGGAGTTAATATTCAGGGTATTTAGAGGGTTAGTCGATATTCCTCCCTCATTTCTCACCGTCCTCTCAAAAATCAGTACATAGAAGACTCAGTCAAGCAGTTCAAGGCAAGAGTAAGGGTTTCTATTTTCTTCTCAAAGTCTTAAGTGTTTTCTCTGGAAATTCTTCTTTAGGTATATGGGACTTCAACAAGGAATTCTTCCATCCTTGTGTCCCAATAAATTCTCTCAGAAACCTTTTCTATTCTAGCCCTGCAAGAATCATGAATTAGGTTTATCTTTCAGATAAATTATGGGGTGTTCCTAAACTCCAATTATCTTGCTAATTGTTATCACCCTAGCATATGATTGTTATGTTTTCGATGTGGATTTCATAGTATGATATTCTCCCTAGTTTATTATAATTTGGGTTAATTCTTGCATGATTTAGAACTCAGACAGGAATATTATTTTGTTATGATAAATTTTACATGGATTATGGATGTCAGTACAGTTAAGTGAACAAAAGTTTTTAGTATACTTAGTCTCAAAATTTTAGTCAGCACTCAGTATACTTAGTATTTTCCAGAAATATCAGCTGATCAGTTTCACTTTTATCAGTCTTTTGAGAAACTCAGTAAACTCAGTAGTATCAGTTTATCAGTTTGTTAGTTGTTCTTTAGACCGTTACGATGCTTTTAGATAAAGCAGCTCTGACGAGTCTTAAAACATAGCTTCTTTCAGGTCCTTAGACTCTCAAAATACTTTCAGATAAGTAGTTCTGACTTAAGTCTTAGGAGATTATTTTCGAGCTATCAGCATAATTATACACATTTAAGATTTTCAGTGGGAATAACACTTAGCACCGAGCGGGCTGGGGTTCAATGCACCCAGGTTCCCAAAACTACGTTGCACCGTAGGTTATTAACCCGAATGGGCTCCAGACAGTGATCACTCAGTTCAACCACTATACCTTGTCAAGGTACAATGGGCCTTCTCCGATGGGGGGTATACATAAGACTCCACGTTTAGCTCACATAGTTATATGTCGGTTATAGTTTCTCCCATAGCATAGTACAATTTAGTCCAGTTTAGTTATGATTCTCAGTTCAGTCCAGTCCTTCAGATTCCATTCTGTTTGTAGTGTTACCGTGCAACTTACTATTACTCAGTATATGTATGTTTTAGTTTCATTTCACATATTCAGTACATTCAAAGTACTGATCACATATTTTTATGTGCTATGTCATTTTGATAATATAGGCTCAGGTGCCCAGCCTTAGCATCACAGCTAGTCACTCGGTGGTTTTCAGAAGCTTCAGTGGGCCGGAGTTCTATTTTCAGTTGTATTTTCTCATTAGTTCTAGTCATTGGAGTTAGCTGGGGGTTTGTCCCAGCAACTCATCAGTTCTTATTAGAAGGCTTTCAGCAAGTAATTATAGTTTCAGCTTGGGTTACAAATTTTGTTTAGATTTTGTCATTATATTCAGTATTAGTTTCTGTATTTTTGTCAGCTTTTGCTTCAGTATGATTATTTTTAGTAGATTAGTCTTAGTAGACGTATGCTTTACCATGGATTTTCTTGGGTCCACTTATGGTCCTAAGTACCGTGTCGCATCCAGGGTGTAAACTCAGGTTGTGACAAACTTGGTATTAGAGAATCAGTTAAGAGTATCCTAGGATGTCTGAAAGCCGCATCAAGTAGAGTCCTTTTTATGGGTGTGAAGCATGTCAAACTTATGAGGGGGAGGCTACAAGTCTTTTTTAAGAAAATTTTCCTTTCTTCATGATTTTTATCATGTGTAGAGTTTGATCTCTAAGATTATCCTTCTGACTCGTGTTTTACCCTTTTCAGTTAACAATGCCTCTAAAAAGGGGAAATAAAAGGAGGACAAGAAATGTTAACCGACCAGCGCTACCAGCTTCTACAGTCCTTTAGGAGGACTAGGTGTCCCACGCAGAATTTCGGGCTGCTATTCAGATGCTGGCCTAGGCAATGAACAACCAAGTTAATCAGCAGGTCTCTGTACCAGTTAATACAAATGGGTCTGTAGTTGCTGCTAGGGTCCAAAATTTCACGCGGATGAATTCCCCAGCATTTCATGGGTCTAAAATAGATGAGGACCCGTTGTAATTCATTGATGAGATTCAGAAGATCACCCAAATCATGGGTGTTACCTCTGCAGAAAGTGTTGATCTGGCTGCCTACCTGTTGAAAGGGTAGCTTAAATTTGGTACAAGCAATGGAAGGAGGGAAGGTAGAATGTGTAGGTCCAATAAAATGTGATAAGTTCATTACGCCATTCCTGGACAGGTTCTTTCCCCGGGAGTTAAAGGAAGCTAAGGCTGTTGAATTTATGAACTTGAGGCAGAACAACATGACACTACGGGAGTATGCACTGAAGTTCACTTAATTGTAAAGATATGCTCCAGAAATGGTTGCTGAGTCAAGGGCTCGCAAGCTCAAGTTCGTCAATAGAGTCTCGGACCTGGCGGTCAAGGAATGCAGGACAACCATACTCATCAAAGACATAGACCTCTCCAGTCTCATCATTCATGCACAACAGATAAAGGAAGAGAAGTTGAAATAGATAGAAAAGGAAAGTAAACGGTCCAGAACAGGACAGTTTGAGTATTCTTAGTAGAGGTTAGGCGGTGGTAATCTCCCCCAATAGCAGCAGCAGAGGCCTCCAACACCTTCTTCAGCTAGTGCTCCATCTTCCAGGCCCCGTAAGGATAGGAGGGTTGGGACATCAGGCTCCTAGTCCCAAAGCCATGTCCCCAGCAACTGCACTTTTTTAGCATGTCCTAGGTGTGGCAAGAACCATACAAGAGAGTGTCGTATGGTCAAGGATGATTGGTTTGGGTGTAGCCAGATGGGTCACAAATTGAGGGATCACTCGTCAGCAGGACAGGGGAAGGCCCAGTCCACCACGTCAGCAGCTCCGCCAAGTCGTCCAGCTCAACAAGGTACTATCTCAAGTACAGGTGACGGTCAGTTCCAAAACCGCTTCTATGCTTTATCGTCTCATTAGGACTAGGAGAACTCACCCAACATAGTGACTGGTATGTTACGTCTCTTTCAGATAGATGTGTATGCTTTACTAGATCCGAGAGCCACACTTTCTTTCGTGACTCCTTACATTGTTGTCCAATTTGACATAAGTCCAGAAATCCTCTTAGAGCCATTTCCAGTCTCTACTCCGATTGGTGAATCAGTTTGAGCTAAGTAGGTGTATAGGGATTGTCCGGTCACTGTGTTGGATAAAGTCACCTCAGTTAATCTAGTAGAGCTAGACAGGGTCGACTTCAACCTTATTCTAGGCATGGATTAGTTACATTCTTGTTATGGTTCAGTTGACTGTAGAACCAGGGTTCTCTTCAGTGTCCTAACGAGCCAGTCCTAGAGTGGAAGGGTAGTACTTCAGTGCCTAAGGGTCGTTTCATTTCATACCTTAAGGCTAGGAAGTTAATCGCTAAGGGGTACGTCTACCACCTGGTTAGGGTCAAAGATTCTAGTTTCGAGAACCTGAAACTTCAATCAGTTCCAGTTGTAAGTGATTTTCCTAAAGATCTTCCAGGAATTCCTCCCGAGCAGGAAATAGACTTCAATATAGACCTTCTTCCAGATACACAGCCTATCTCTATCCCTCCTTACAGAATGGCTCTAGTTGAGCTTAAGGAGTTGAAAGAACAGTTGAAAGACCTTCTAGATAAGGGCTTCATCAGACCCAGTGTCTCTCCATGGGGTGCCCCAGTCCTATTCGTGCGAAATAAAGACGGTACACTTAGAATGTACATCGACTACCGTTAGCTGAACAAAGTCATAGTCAAGAATAGGTATCCTCTACCCAGAATTGATGACTTGTTCGACCAACTTCAGGGAGCTGGTTATTTTTTCAAAGTAGATCTCAGATTAGGATACCACCAGCTCAGGGTCGGAGAATATAATATTCTGAAAATAACTTTCAGAAATCAATATGGTCACTATGAATTTGTAGTTATGTATTTGGACTAACCAATGCTCTTGTAGCTTTTATAGGTCTGATGAACAGGGTATTCAAGCCGTACCTGGACATGTTTGTTATTGTCTTTATAAACGATATTTTGGTTTACTCCAAAATAGAGGAAGAGCGTGAAAACCATCTGAGGATAGTGTTGCAGACTCTTAGGGACCATCAGTTGTTTGCCAAATTTAGCAATTGCGAATTCTGGTTGAAACCAGTTGCCTTCCTCGGCCATGTGGTCTCCAGTGAGGGTATTCAAGTGGATGCTCAGAAGATAGCGGCAGTTAAGGATAGGACAAGACCCATTTCTCCATTAGACATTAGGAGTTTTCTTGGGTCTAGCTGGTTATTACAGGCTGCTGGTTGAAGGGTTCTCCTTCATTGCCTCCCCTTTGACCAAACTAACTTAAAAAAGGTAAAATTTTAGTGGTCTAATGTATATGAGAAGATCTTTCAGGAGCTGAAGACTTGAGTCACCCTGACTCTGCTAGAAGGTTCAAATAGGTTTGTGGTCTATTATGATGCCTCCAAAGTTTGCCTCAATTGTGTTCTGATGCAGCACGGCAAAGTCATAGATTACTCTTCCATATAGCTCAAAGTTCATGAGAAGAACTATCCGACTCTTGATCTTGAATTAGCAGCGATAGTGTTCGCTTTGAAGATTTGGAGACAGTATCTCTATGGGGTTCAAGTGGATGTTTTTACTGATCACAAGAGTTTAAACTATGTGTTCATCCAGAAGGACCTGAATCTGCGTTAGAGAAGGTGGTTAGAGTTGTTGAAAGACTACGACATAAGTGTTTTAAATCACCAGGGTAAGGCCAAGTAGTGGATGACACCATCAGCAGATTGTTTATGGGGGTGTTTCTCATGTTGAGGATAATAAGAAAGAGCTGGTTAGAGATGTTCACAGACTAGCTCAGTTAGGGGTCCAGTTGGTTGACTTAGCAGAAGGTGGAGTTATAGTCCAGAGTGGGTCAAAATCTTTTTCGGTGGTAAAGGTTTAAGTCAAAGCAGGATGAAGACCCAATTTTGCTCAAGCTGAAAAAAGCAATCCTAAGGAAAAATGTGGAAGCATTCTTCAAAGAAGGAGATGGTGTGCTCTGTTACCAGGGCAGCTTATGTGTTCTAGATATAGACAATTTGAGGCAGCGGATACTAATGAAAGCTCACAGACCAGGCATTCCATCCACCCAGGTGCCACCAAGATGTATCGTGATCTATGGCAAGTCTACTGGTGGAATGTCATGAAGAAGGACATTGCAGAATTTGTGGCTAAGCGTCCAAATTGCCAGCAGGTCAAGGTTGTACATCAGAGACTTAGGGGTATGACTCAGGATATTAGTATTCCTACTTGTTAGTGGGAAGAAGTGAAGATGGACTTCATCACAGGCTTACCTCGTACTCGCCGACACCATGACTAAATTTGAGTTGTTGTAGATTGGATAACTAAGTCGACATAGTTTCTACCAGTGAAGACCATAGAATCAACATAGGATTATGCTAGAGTATACATCCGAGAGTTAGTCAGACTATATGGGGGTTCCCTTTTCCATTATTTCAGATAGGGATACTCAATTCACCTTTCACTTTTGGAAGTCATTTCAAAAAGGACATGGTACTTAGGTCAAGCTCAGTACAGCTTTTCACCCACAGACAAATGGCCAGGCTGGACGGATGATTAAAACTTTGGAGGATATGTTGAGGGCTTGTGTGATTGATTTCAAAAGCAGTTGGGATGATCACGACCTCTTATCTAGTTTGCATATAACAATAGCTACCACTCCAGTATTCAGATGGCCCCGTTTGAGGCATTATATGGCAGGAGGTGTAGGTCTCCTATAGGGTGATTTGAGGTTGGTAAAGCTACTTTTCTAGGACCCGATTCAATACATGAGTCCGTGCAGAAGGTTCAACTTATCAGGGAAAGAATGAAAGTAGCTCAAAGCCGACATAAATCGTATACAGATGTAAGGAGAAGGGAGTTGGAGTTTGCATGGATGATCGGGTATACTTGAAAATTTCACCAAGGGGGTGATGAGGTTTGCAAAGAGAGGAAATCTTAGTCCCAAATATATTGGCCATTACAAAATCCTGAGATGCATTATCAATATGGTTTCGAGCTAGAGTTGCGGAGTTAGCATCGGTGCACCTAGTATTCCATGTGCCCTTGTTAAAGAAATGCATCGATGACCCAACTTCAGTAATACCTCTAGAGAGTGTTGGTGTAAAGGACAGTCTCTCTTACAAAGAAGTTCTAGTCCAAATCCTAGACCGTCAGGTTCGTAAGCTGAGAAACAAGGAGTCGCTTCGGTAAAGGTCTTATGGAGGAACCAGCTAATTGAGGGAGCTATATGGGAAGCAGAAACAGACATAATAGCTAAATACCCTCACCTATTCCCTTCCAGCTTAGCTTCAGCAGCAGGTACTAAATTTCTCCTCAAAACTCTATTCAATTTTATATTCGTCAGCCTTATTCATGTTTAAATGTGCACCCTAGTTGCATAAGTTAAGTTAGCATGTATATCTCAGTTCGGAGTCAGTCACTCCTTCAGTAATCAACTTATAGCTTTTAGCTCGGGATTGCAGCTCTTTCCCCAGTCTTTCAGCTTATTTAGCCTTCATTCGAGGATGAATGATCCTAAGGGGAAGATATTATAACACCTCACAAATTTTTAAGACCAAACCCAGACTTGGAATGAAAAACCAAAAAAGGAACCAGGAATTTTTTTGCCTCAGGATGACTCAACCAACAAGTTAATGTCAGTAACAATGACCCGTTGTCTAAGTCGTTGTCAGTCCTGTAGTTTTCAATCTTTAGATTCAACATATGGTACAATGACTCGTCGTTGGCAATAATGAGTTGTTATGTTGCTCGTACTTGTCAACCCCAGAATGTGATAAAAAATCTTATTTAAAATGACGAGCCATCGAACGAGTTGTTGTTGGTTTAAACGACTTATTGTAGGGAGTCGTTAGAAAGATTCCAATAAGGGTAGAATTTCCTTCCAGTGGCAATGAATGGAACCAATGACTCGTTGTTCCTTCTAATGAGGTTTTTTTCCCATTCATGTCAAGCTCTGAAAATCATCCAAGATTTCCAGTAGTGACGACGAATAGTGACAACAACCTGTTGTGTCAACCAACGAGTCATTGTGTTGGGTTAAAGTTTAGAATCTATTTGAAATCTTTTCTATGACTACGACTGGATATAATGACCCGTTGTTGCATTCAATGAGTTGTTTTGTTTGTCCGTTGATTTAGTAAAGAAAAAAAAATTTCAAGGCCAGGACCAACTACCGGTCCCAACAAGACATGGTCACAACCAACGACTCATTGTGTGACCTGTTGGATCCCGACAGGCAGTTTTTCGGACTTTTTTCAAGGGCATTTTTGTAACTTTCTATTATTTTAATGCCTAAACTATGTCATTTTAGAGTTAATATTCAGAGTATTTAGAGGGTTAGTCGATATTCCTCCCACATTTCTCACCTTTCTCTCAAAAACCAGTACGTAGAAGACTTAGTCAAGCAGTTCAAGGCAAGAGCAAGGGTTTTCATTTTCTTCTTAGAGTCTCAAGTGTTTTATCTGGAAATTTTTATTCACGTAAGTGGGAGTTCAACAAGGAATGATTCCATCCTTTTGTCCTAATAAATTCTCTTAGAAACCTTTTCTATTCTAGCCCTTCAAGAATTATGCATTAAAGTTATCTTTAAGATAAATTATGGGTGTTCCTAAACTCCAATTGTCTTGCTAGTTGTTATCATCCTAGAATATGATTGTTATGTTTTCGATATGGATTTCATAGTATGATCTTCTCCCTAGTTTATTATGATTTGGGTTGATTCTTGTTTGATTTAGAACTCAGACAGGAAAGTTATTTTGTTATGGTAAATTTTACTCGAATTATGGATGTTAGTATAGATAAGTGAATAGAAGTTAATTTTTAGTATATTCAGTCTCAAAATTTCATTCAGCACTCAGTATGCTTAGTATTTTCCAGAAATGTCAGCTGATCAATTTCACTTTTATCAGTCTTTTGAGAAACTTAGTAGTATTAGTTTATCAACTTGTTAGTTGTTCTTTAGACCGTTACGAGGCTTCAGATAAAGTAGCTCTGACGAGTCTTAGAACATAGTTTCTTTCAGATCCTTAGGCTCTCAAAACACTTCCAGATAAGTAGTTCTGACTTAAGTCTTAGGACATCACGTTTGAGCTATCAGCATAGTTAGACACATTTAGGATTTTTAGTGGGTGTATAACTTAATACCGAGTAGGTTGGGGTTCAACGCACCTAGGTTCTCAGAACTACATTGCCACCATAGGTTATTAGCCCGGATGGCCTCCAGACAGTGATCACTCAGTTCAGCCACTATACCCTGGCAAGGTGCAATGGGCCTTCTCCGATGGGGGGTATACATCAGACTCCACGTTTAGTTCACGTTGTTACATGTCGGTTATAGTTTCTCCCACAGCATAATATAGTTTAGTCCAGTTAAGTTATGATTCTCAGTTCAGTCCAGTCCTTCAGATTCCATTCTGTTTATAGTGTTATCGTGCATCTTACTATTACTCAGTATATGTATGTTTTAGTTTCATCTCACATATTCAGTACATTCAAAGTACTGATCACATATTTTTATGTATTATATCATTTTATGATACAGATTCAGGTGCCCAGTCTTAGCACCATAGCTAGTCACTCGGTGGTTTTCAGCAGCTTCAGTGGTGAGTCCTTATCTGTCGAGGGCCGGAGTTTCAATTTCAGTTGTATTTTCTTATTAGTTTCATAAATTAGAGTTAGCTGGAGGCTTGTCTCAGCAACTTATTAGTTCTTTTTAGAAGGCTTTCAGACAGTAATAATAGTTTCAGTTTCGTTACAGATTTTGTTCAGATTTTGTCATTATTCAATATTAATTTATTTCTTTTGTTAGCTTCCGCTTTGCTATGATTATTTTTAGCAGATCAGTCTTAGTCGAAGTATTCTTTACCATGAGTTTGCTTGGTATCACTTGTGGTCTTAAGTATTATGTCATGTCTAGGGTATAAACTCAGGTCATGAAAATCTTATTCCTTGATATGTCGGTCCTTATAAGATTCTGAGATGAGTCGGCAAAGTGACATATGAGTTGGAGATACCCACAGAGTTAGCTTCGGTACATTCAGTTTTCTATCTATCTCTATTGAAGAAGTGCATTAGTGACCCAGCCTTAGTTGTTTCGATGGAGTGCATAGGTGTGAAAGATAGTCTTACCTATGAGGAGGTTCCGGTTGAGATCCTTAATCGTCAGGTCCGAAAGTTGACAAACAAAAAATAGCTTTAGTATAGGTGTTGTGGAGGAATCAGCTTGCTGAGGCCGCTACGTGGGAACTCGAAGCAGATATGATGGCTAGATACCCGCATCTTTTCCCTTCCGATTCAATTCTAGTATGAGCTATCAGCTTCCTCCTTAAGTACTCTTTTCAATTTCATGTAGAGTTCATGTATCTAAGTTCCTTTCATGTCATAGCATGTATGTAGGTTTCATGAATTTAGTTCAGTCATGTATATCAGTCTGGAGTTAGCCACTCCGTCAGTTTTCAGCTTCAGTTGTTCAGTTTTGGGATTGCATTTCTCTCCCTAGATCTTTTAGTATGCTTATTCTACATTCGAGGATGAATGTTCCCAAGGAGGAGATAATGTAACACCACAAAAAGTCTCTACGATCAAGCCCTAGACATGTAAGCAGGTTCAGCAGAAAATCTACATTTTCCGCTCAGTATGACTCATGGTACGAGTTGTTAATTCGTGGTACAAGTCATAGTAAGCTGTAATGGATCAAGGTACGCCTCATTGTAGGAAACAATGAGTCGTGGGATGCAGTCGTGGTTCATAACTGTTGAGGGGAGGAATGATATCATGAGTCAAGTTATGACTTGTTGTTTTCTACAACAAGTCGTGGTAGGCATCTGTGGTTAAAATCAGAGAGTTTGGGAATATGGACTGACTGGCAATGGAAGGATACCATGAATCAGTTTGGAGGTACGACTCGAGATACGAGTTGTGGTGACTGGTAGTGATCCTTTTTTCCAGATGAATCATTGAGGGCATTTTCATAATTTATAAGCTCCTAACTTCCTAATGCGTTGTTTTAAGCCCTAAAAGGAATGTTTTAAGAAGGTTTAGTCTATCTTAAGTTATTAGGGTCCCATGCATGTAATGTATTGAGATTCCCTTTCAAGATCAAGTTAGAATTCTCACTTATTTCTTCTTCAATTCTCTTGGGTTTCAAGGCTAGTTCTTGTCTTCAAGATAGAATTCACGATTAGGATAGAAATTATACCTAATTTTCCTTGCTTGGTTAATTAAATGAGATGATAGCTAGACACCAACTTAGAATTGTCACATCACCGCTCATAAAAGCAATTGTGAAGCTAACCTAGGTTAAATGATTAGAGGTACGAAAGTCCATAATCAAGGGCATAAACCCTGTAAACCACATTCATAGTGTTAAATTGCTCACGAATTAGGACGTCACATTCCCACTCAACATTGTAGGTGTGAGACTACTTGTTGTGTTTAGAGGCTCGAAAGACCATGAACACTGTATTTTGACTCTTTGAGACAATAACTATAGTTTTAATACTTGAACCATCGTGAGTTGTAGCATTGCATAATTATCAGGCCTTAACTCTAGATGCTTCTTATTATTATTTTCCGATTATTTTGCGATTACCCCTAGATTTAATTACAATTTTTTAAAATCAACACTTGTGAAATTTAACCTAACACTTGAACTTGAATATTCGCTGAATTAGTCCAGTCCCTGTGGGTTCGACATTCAGCTCTTAAAAGAGTCACTGTATTACTTGTACGACCGCGTACGCTTGCGCATGCGCTGGGGTGCAACAGAATGTTTATGAACTCTCCGCATATGAATCCATGATTTTAACTCATAAATTCTATTTCAAGGATGTATAATGTTATGATTTGGGCAAGCCCATGCAAGTAAGTATGTTTATTATGGTTTTAGCCAAGACTACGAAGATTAGTTATGATATATTTTGGACTCAAGACTCTCAATATTCAGATTCAAGCTATATTTTAAGAATATGACTATGTGATCAATATGCATATTTTGAGAGTAGTGTCTAGCACCGAGTAGGCTAGGGGTTTCGAGGTCTTTTGGTTTCATAAATACACGCCAATGTAGGTATCAATTTGGGACCTCTTAAAAAGAGTGTTTCCCCCACCCGATGGCATACCGTAATATTATACCTTATTCGTTATTTACCCTGGCAAGGCTTAGGATGACTCTCATCCATGTGGGAAAAACGTGGGATCATCATGCACTCATACATATTGATTTTCGATTATGACGAGTCTCCCATTGTTTCTCATAATTTCAGTTACTCATGTCCATGACTTATGATATTATTTTTTACAACAGACTTGACCTAATAATTAGTTTATGAGTTTTACTTACGATTTTAGATATGACAAGTCATATGATTTCTATCATTAAATCTTGGGTCATTATGTTTAGTCATATTAACCAGCTTATGATTATGTATATTTCAGATACAACTTAGCATGCAGTCCTTACTCTCATGATCCATTTGATTTATATTTATATACATGATTTCATTTAAAGTTTTACTAGCGTGTTTTATTTACCTTGCATACTCAGTACATTTCAAGTACTGACTGCATACTCTATGCATTCATGATATAGGTTCGGGTGATCCAACTCAGTCTTGCTAATAGCTTGCTCCCATCTCAGTCCAGTTCAAGCCTGTTTTGGGTGAGTCCTCATCATCTGAGGAGATCTATCAGTTCAGTCTTGTTTTATCAGTTTTGTTTCAATCTTGGAGATAGTTGAGGGTTTTTCCCAGCCTCTCATCAGATAGTAGAGGCTTAAGACATAGACTAGTGTGTTCAGCTTTGAGATTTAGCATGGTGATGTTATAGTTTGATATACGTTTTATGATATTCGGACTACTGCTTATTCATGTTTAAGTTTTAAGTTCCGATTTAATTTATACTCTTGAGTTGCGACACTTTAAGTACTCCAGTGGTTGCCACTCATTTTAAGTGAGATGACTTCAAGAAGAAAATGAAGAGTTTCTTGGTCCTGAAGTACCATATCTTAGTGCAATTAGTGCATTTATGTATCTTGGTAACACTAAAAGACCTGATATATCATTTTCTTTTAATTTGGTAGCAAGATACAGTTCTTCTCCTACATTGAGATATTAAAATGAAATTAAGCATATACTGTGATATTTAACAGAAGTTGTTGATATGGATCTGCTTTGTACTAACAAAAATAGAACATATCTTATTGGTCATGCAAATGCAAGTTATTTATTTGACCCATATAAAACCTGATCTCAAACAGGTTACTATTTACATGTGGAGGTACTATCATATCATGGTGATCTATAAAGCAGTTTATTCTTCACACATATGATATCCAGAAGAATATTGATATTGATATACAATAAATTTGTTCAAGTGATAACACTGCAGATTTATCCATCAATTCTTACCAACTTCAACTTTTGTGAAGATGATATTCAAGATTGGAATGCGAAAACTCAGACATTTGAATTGTGGTCTTCATCAGGGGGAATAAAATATGTGCCGCACTCTTTTTTTCTTAATCAAGGTTTTGTCCCATTGAAATTTCCATGTAAGATTTTTAATGAGGCAACTATCAATGCATATTAATAACTACATGTACTCTTTTTTCTTTATTAGAATTTTTTTTCACTATGTTTTTCTAGTACGTTTTAACGAGACATAGTCTCTATTAAAAAACATCAAATAGGGAGCGACACCTTATAGTGGATGTCTATTACATAGTTTTCTAAATAAATTTGAAATTAAGTAGGCAACTTGCAAATAGCTCAAACAAACAAGCTGAAAATAGCTTAGATAGGCATTTCACAAGCACCTTCCTAAAAAACTTGCAATCAACCAGGCAGCTTGCTAGTAGATCAAGCATATCGATTGTGAGAAGATCAAACAGACAACTTGCAAGCAACTCCTGAAAAGTCTTGCAACAAATTTCTGAAAAGACTCATAGCTTCTTCTTTTCTACTATAAATTCAATTCAATTCACTTGTACATCAATTTAAAGCGGAAGAATATACATATTTCTCTCTATACACTTTTTTTAATGTAATTATTTCTTAATCTCTATTTCTTAACAGAACTAATCTAATATTACAATATACTGACAGAGTAAAAAAATATTACTGCGCTGGTTGGTGCATATAATTCATAATATTTATATCGTTGTAATAATTTCTTATTAGAATTAATTATTTCTAAATTTAGAAGCAGGATCAAAATAAAAATTGGGTCATATAGTGAAAAAGTAGTACTCCAATTATTTCTTCTTTTTTTTTTGGCTCATGTTAGCTTGACATTACTTTAAAAAATTATTTATTGAGAATTTATTTTAATAAAATCTTTTTTCATTTACTAAAATAAGTTACAAATAATAATATATTTTTAATTTTAAAAAACAAGTAAAAGGAAACGAGCGAGTACTCAAATAGCAAAGGCGACAATTAAGTGATTGGAGTCATATCTTTATTCCTATCATATAAATGTGGATTTTCAATTTAACTAAAAACATTCAATTTCAGTGTTCACTTTATTTGTTTAATTTTATATTTCATTTAAGAAATTATAAATGAAATGTATAATTTATCATTATATTTTAATAATTACTTTATTAGTACTTCAAAAAGTCTTGAGAATAAATTTGGTGAGTAAGTAGTTACTATTAAAAATAAAATAGGACAAAGAAATTTTCTTGATATACTAAAATAAATAAGTAAAAATAAAAATTTATTTTAATATAATAGACAAGTAAAATAAATTATATGAATACCTTCTATTTTCTTAATTTATTTATGAGTTTATTCCCACCTCAGAAATTTAAAAAGAAAAATGAAGGAAATTAGAGGTATTTATAATCTCTCAAACCTTGAGAAGAATAGTGATTTGAATTTTGAATTTTGAAGGCTCAAACAATTGGAAATGGAGGCGCCAACGTCTAATCCTTCCAAGTCCAACTACCAAATATCTCAAGATCTTAATTAGGAATTTAGGATTAGAGGTAATTACTCCACTAGTTGTTGACAAGTGTTTAGGCAAATAGCTGTCAACTTGTTGCTAGTCAAACAACAAAATCAGCTGGCAACCATATCCTATTAATTGATTACTCTCAAAAAATTAGAGTAGTTTTAAGTTTAGACCAAAACATAATTACTACACTATAAATTATATGAGTAGTTTATATGTATTGGAAATTTATTGATTCGAGTAAATTGAATTTACGCGGAGTAAACTCACCAATTAAGAGATGTAAATTGCATTTTAGTAAAACATATTTCATTTTTAAGAGTGTGAATTTTAGATCTTTAGTTAAGAGTGATGGGATCCCAATTATTTTATCCCTTTCTTCAAATACGTATTAAAGGAATAATTCTTTTATTGTTATTAAAAAATAAGACTAAGAACAAGAAGAATAAGGATAGAAGGAGAGAATTTCTTATTTATCTTGAGAGATCATTTACAATGAAAAGAAAAAGAAACTTACTCACACTGGATGTATACACCCAATCAATAAAAAAATGGCATGTACCTTTTTTAAACTACAATTATTCATATTTAATCATAGTTAACTACTATGTATTTAAAATAAGACTCATAATAAATGTTAATTTATCTTATATGGTTAACTTAATGTATACACCGGGTGTGGGTAAGTTTTTAAGTTCTCCAACTTTTCTCCAAAAGATAGACATTCACTAACTTGATAAACCTTAACTACATCATGATAGATATTTACTATATCTTGAAAGATATTTACAATCATTTATAACACTCCCACTTGAGTGTCTAATCGATAGATAATATACCTCATTAAAACCTTACTAGGAAAAGTTCAAATAGGAAAAACTCTACTGAAAGAAAAAGAGTACACATATCTAATAATATACATTTTGGTTGCCTCATTAAAAACCTTATAAGAAAAACCTAGTGGGACAAAATCTCATAAGGAAAAAAAGAGTACAACGCGTATTAACTCCCCCTAATAACAACATCTTTGAATCTTTGCATCCCGATCTTGTGCACCATCTTCTTGAAAGTTACAGTTGGTAGAGATTTGGTGAATAAATCAGCCACATTATCACTTGAATGAATCTGTTGCACGTTGATATTACCATTCTTTTAAAGCTCATGTGTGTAGAAAAGTTTTGGTGAAATGTGCTTCGTTCTATCTCCTTTCATAAGTCCTCCCTTTAGTTGTGCTATGCTGCATTATCTTCATATAAAATTGTGGGTACTTTGTCATATTTCACACCATATTTTCTCTAATGAGATATATCATGGACCTCAACCACACACATTCTCGGCTTGCTTCATGAATAGCTATTATCTCAGCATGACTTAATGAAGTGGCCATAAGAGACTACTTTGTAGATCTCTAAGATATGACAGTGCCTCCACGTATGAACATGTAACCAGTTTGAGATCGAGCTTTGTGTGGGTCAGATAAATACCCTGCATCATCATAATGAACAAGATCGGGATTGCAATTGTTAGAATAAAATATCCATATCGGTAGTCTCTTTTAGATACCGGTATAGAAGGCTAAATTTTATCAAATTTAAATTCGTAAGAAATTTGGATTATCATAAATTCAAAATATATTAATCCAAATAAATATTATGAATTAATATAATTGAGTTAATTATTTAAGTCCAGTAAATGTGGATTTAATAAATGACCTGATTCTATTAGGCTGGCAACTAATGATGAGACCACTTCACTAAGTCCAAAATGCCATCTTCCTGGAGGCCCAAATTGGTGCCACGTGTCAAATGACGTGTCACACCAAGTCAAATAAAAGAGTCAATAAGATTATGCCACATGTCAAAATGATATAACATGCCCAGTCAAATCAAAGGCCCATGAAAATGCGTCACGTGTATAAGTGATATATTCTGATCAATCAAATATCGCCAAGTCAAATTAAATCTGATTGGTTTAAAGAAATTCATTCTTATTGCAACTCTTCCATCCTAAAACCATAAACAGGGTCTCATAATTCAGAAAAGAGACCTGAATTCTAACAAAAAACCAGAGAGAGCTCGTGGATCAAACATTGCAGATTTCTCTACAAGCTACAAGCATTCAAGTATTCAAGTATTTCTCTACAAGTTTCAAAGATCGAGATGAAGATTCAAGAACAAGCTAAATAAAAATGAAGATCAAGATCAACCTCAAAAGCCCTTGAATTTAGGTACAAGTCAAGATCAAATTCATAAGTTCAAGATCAAGCTTAAAAGCCTTTGAATTTATATTCAAAAGAAAGAATAAGAGGATTCATAGAGATTATAATACTCATAGTCGAAATAAAATTACTACGATTGTTGCGATATTTTTCGTCCTAATTATTATTTTTTTGGCTTTCTGGCACGCCCAGTGGGACAATCTCTATCTCTCATCTCATCTTTTCAACCTTCAAAGCTCTAAAATATCGAAATGACTTCAAATAAGATCAACTCCAAATCAACTTTCCCAAAGGCTGCTGACTCCAAAATCTTTGCTGATATGAAAAACATCCTTAGTGTTACTGTTGAAAGTGTTGGACCGATCACGAGAAGAAAAATAACCATGTTGGGGCAACAAGCACTCCAAGTGTCAGCTGCATAAACTTAAGAAGATTCTAGCTTTATTTGGCCTATTTGGATCCAAGATCTCTGCCACGAGGGATGATGATGAGACTTCAAGCGATAGATCTTGTCAACTTATGTTGCATGATGTGATCGAGTCAAAGATCAACCTTTTTGACAATCCATGATATTATCTAACATTAACAACGATCATGCAAACAACGATATTAACACTTCTACTTGTCACGCCTCTTTTTTATGAAGTTCCTCCTGCCTGAAGTGATGGAGATGAGTTTTATTATTCAAAGGGTTTTTTCAATTGAAGTGACATATTGAGAAGGGGTTAATTTTTATTTATTTAGAGTCGTCACTTGAAATTGAGTTTTGGTGTTCCAAATCACTTATTTGAATTCCTAATCAAAAGAAAGTGACTCTTATTTTTTATCCGCAAAAATAAAAGATCGGATAAGGAATTTTATTGACTGGAGGAAGGTATTAGACATCCTTCGAGTCCCATAGTTCTAGAATGATTGTTTTATCGACTTATATTTGGCTTAACTTAATTTTGGAATATATTATTGTTGTGGGCTAAAGGTTGTTCAATCCGCCTTCTTGGATTCATTTTTAAACTTGTTGAAATTAATTTAAAATATTAATGCATGACATACTGGTAACAACGCTTTTCTGCCTTACCACGATTTAATTTGCACGCCTTTAAAGCTTTTATGAGTTGTCCCACCTTCCCGCGTCTAAACAAGCATCTAGCGTATTTACAAGTCTATCCACCCTATTAATTTAGCTTTAAATAGTAGACGAATTTTATTAAAATGGCTTATTGGTAGCAACTCTTTTCGGCCTCATCATTAAATATTATTTAAATTAATTAACTAACTTCTAAATTTTGGGGTTAAATCTCAATTCATTCTTCTCTTGATGGAAGTTGAAATAAATTCCTTTTTAAACTCGCTCCCTATTGCATTAATTCATTAGGCCTTAAATTAAACTAGACCCGAAATATTCTCTAACTTAAAAAGCTAACATCACTATTCCATGCTTCAATTGGTTCACCAACGACCTTCAGATTTATAATGAATTTCTTTTGGAGTATTCCACCAGAGATATGAATACATAAATTTAGCAAGTAATTAAACACACATGCAATTAAACTAGCCTAAATATGCAGACCCAATTAAACAAAATAAAAATATAATTTTAGACACAGTTTCAATTCTCAATCATTTTAAATGTTTAAATCAATGACCCATTTAAATTAGTTTGCCCCAAATCTTAGTTACTTGTTCAGATCCAATGAAAATTCTACAACTTATCCACGTGAATTATTGTCATGATAACAAGAGATAATTAAATAAGCCATAATATTGCAATGACGTGCACTAAAAAAGCAGATCCAAAGCATCAAAATTTCCCAACAATTCATCAACAAATATGTTTAACTCCAAATTCATACCACCAACAAAAAACATATAAATGAGATTAAAAGGAAAAAGCAAAGGATCGGACATTAATAAAGCTCAAATTTTATTTCTGAACTTGAATCGGATAAAAAGAGCTTCAAACATAAAATTTTTCCAGCAAGAATTAAGCAATCGAATAACAAGACAAAGAACCATGGCAAAATTTATCGACACTTGAACGGAAGCCTCTCCGACCTTGACCCAACTCGGTGGCAGATTTATGGTGGTGTGAGAATGATATTTTAATATTGAAACAACAAATAGATATGGGAGAGAAACCGACAAAGATGTAAGCTTCAAATGACATTCATGGTGATTGATGGATAAGAACGGAAGGAAATGATTTCAGGAGAGACTTGTCGATAGTCGTTCGATGACAATGATGATGACGCTTTTTGAGAGACACTCCGTTCTTTCCCTCTGTTTCTTACTCAGAAATACTCTCGGTCGTATTTTTTTTTTCATCTCTCCCTCAATCCATCCCTTTCTCTATATATATTTATATATGACCTCACAAAATCATAGAAGAAGCAAAAGAAAAAAAAAGTGTTGTTAAAGTAGTCTACCGAAAAAAAAAATTTTCTTCTTCTCTGTTAATGTTTTTGTTTGTGTGTATATGTATGCCGATGTCCTCTGTTAATCTCTCCCTCTCCCCAGCTATTTTAGGTGTGTGTGTGTGTGTGTGAGTGGAATTGGGTGAGAATGTAAGTGGAAAAGAAAATTCTTATGCAGGTTAATGTGTGAGTGTATTGTATGTATATCCCATTCTTGGAGAGCAAGAAAATAAATTTTGGTGAGGTGTTCATCCATGAGGGATTTTTTGGGTTTGGATTTTCTAGAGAAAAGATAAGAAGGAATCTTGGTATGTGGAGAAAGTTTATCGACTCTCTATTTGATTTTTTTTATAAATAAATAAACTACTAAAATAAAGATGTTAAATAATTATAGAAAGGTGAAAACAATATATTAATTAAAAGTTAAATAAAAAATATTTTTTGTCATTTTTTTATTTTGAAAATTAAATGAAAAATTTTTACTTCTAAAATAAATAAATATTTTGTACTTTTTCAATTTTTCATAAATAAAAACATACTAAAAATATAAAAAACATCAAGATTAAGCATAAGGGAAATATTTCATGTTAAAATAGTGAAAAACTCACAGAGGATCAAAAATTACGTGTCTACAGTTTGCCCCTTTTTGACTAAAAATACGAAGAATATTCAGACAACGAAACAAGTTTTAACCCTGCTGTTAAATTTAAAAAGAGAAACAAAGAAGAAAAATATGCAACCGAGCCCTGATTTTGAACAGCCTATATATCCTGGTTACAAGAGAATTAGGTCACGTGTAGTTCGAGGAGTAATAGGGATGATGACACATACTGAGATGCACAGTTGAGTGAGGTCCTATTGAGGCTCAGATCTATGGCTCCTGTTATTACATCGGAAAAAAATAAAATAAACGTCTAAAAAAAATATAAGTACAAGATATTATCTATGCATCTTCTCTTGAATCTTCCTTGAAATCTTTCCTGGAATATGATCTTCAAAGTGTTATTCCACTTTTAACCTTCGTATTCAGGTACGCTTACAAACTTGAAAATGAGGATTTTTCTTTTCTCCCAACAGGTTTCTGAGATCAAAACGAACAAAAAAAATGGAATAAAACTTTTTGTCCCAGTTCAAAATGAAGAAAATTTTGTAACTCAATCTCATGTATCAAGACTTTGGAAATTGAATTTTATTGCATCGTATCTTTTAAATTTTTTCTTATTGTTGGAGGTAAGTTTCTTCTTCACGAGAATCCTGATACTAAATCCCATTATCTAGCAGGTCCTGATAAATTAAATAAATCTCATTATTTAGGGTGAGGTCCTGAAAAATTAAATTAAATCTCATTTTTCAAGAGGGTCTTGAAAAATTATATTAAATCCTATTATCTAGGAGAGTCCTAATAAATTAAATTAAATTAAATCTCATTTTCTAGGAGGGTCCTGATAAACTAAATTAAATCTCATTTTCCAGGAGGGTTCTGACAAATTAAATTAAATCTCATTATCCAGGAAGTTCCTGACAAATTAAATTAAATCTCATTATCTAGGAAGGTCCTGAGAAACTAAATTACATCCATTATCCAGGAAAGACCTGATGAACTAAATTAAATCATATATTTTCTAGAGGGTCTTGATAAACTAAATTAAATCCCAGTTTTCAGGAGGGTCTTGATAAACTAAAATTAAATTCCACTATCCAGGAGAGTCCTGCTAAACTGAAATTAAAATTTCATTTTTCAAGAGGGACCTGATATACTAAATTAAATTTTATTTTTTAGTAGTGTCCTGATAAATTGAATTAAATTTCATTATCCAGGAGGGTCCTGAAAAATTAAATTAAGTCCCATTTTTCAAGAGGATCCTAATAAACTAAAATTAAATTTCATTATTCAGGAGGGTCCTGATATACTAAATTAAATTTTATTTTCCAGGAGAGTCCTGAAACTAAATTAAATCCCATTATCCACTCGGGTCCTGAAAAATTAAATTAAGTCCCATTTTTCAGAAGAGTCCTGATAAACTAAATTAAATTATATTTTTCGAGAGCGTCCTGACAAATTAAATAAATTCCGTTATCCAAGAGGGTCCTGATAATTTAAATAAAATCTCATTATCCAAAGAGTCCTGAGAAACATAATTAAATTTTATTTTTCAAAAGGTCCTGATATATAAAAATTAAATCCCATTCTCCAAGAAGTTTCTGGTAAACTAAAATTTAAATTTCATTTTTCAAGAGGGTCCTGATAAATTAAATTAAAACCCATTACTTAGGAAGGTCCTATAAAATTAAATCAAATCTCATTATCCAGGAAGGTTTTGATGAACTAAATATAATCCTATTACCCAGGAGGGTCCTCATAAACGAAAATTAGATCCTATTTTCTAGGAGAGTAATGATAAACTAAAATTATATCCCATTTTTCAGGAGGGTCCTGATGAACTAATTTAAATCTCATTATCCAGGAGGATCCTAATAAATTAAATTAAATTTCATTATCTAGGTGGGTCCTGATAAACTAAAATTAAATCTCATTTTCTAGAAGGGTCCTGATAAACTAAAATTAAATCCCCAAAAATGTGAACCTCTATTCTACCAGAAGGTACCTACTACTAACGAACTAAATTTTTGCCCCTGTTTCAAAACAATAAAATTTTGTGAGTTTTAACTTAGTGGTTGGTTTGTAACTTTGACTTTCAATATCATTGTTTCAATATTCGTCATGTTCATCTCTACTTCAAATATTCGAGCGTGTCATTGGCCTGCTGTGCTATTGACCCACGATCTGGCTATTCAAGAATGACATTAAACCAATATCACACCTCTATCTCTTGATGTCCCTCAATCTGATCTCTATTTAAACTCCTTACATCCACGAATTCAAAACTTGCCCACATATCATAATTCATTGAAAAACTTTGCTCTTTCTTGAATCATGTTATTTCATGTGCTGGTCATTTTCCTTGCTCTATGCAATTAGAAAAACTGTTAGTAAATTTTGAAGTCCTTTCTCACTTACTCCGACACTGACTTGACTCAAAGACACAAAAAGAAAATGATGAAAATAATAGAAATATAGAGAAGAATGAGATTCAACTAATGACATCATTATTTGAAAAAAAAAAAAGAAGATGTGAGAGAGACATATCTGAGGGTGGTAGCCGACTCTAATGATTATGAGATGCATTTTGGATTGGCAACCTGATCTATCCACTCAAACTAACGTCAAGCGCATGTTGAACCTTCGACTTTGAAATTGTGTTTTCAGCACTTTAACAAATCTCATCACAATTAAAGCTCTCTTTCGGCTAGTAGTGCCCTAGAGGATTTTCTCCAGCAATCCTCTCTCATTTTCAATTCTCTCAACTCACCCTCGCCTTACGGTGTCCAAGAAGGTTTTCACCAATAAGACTCTCTCATTTTTATTTCTCTCGACTCAGTATCGCCTTGCGTTTTCGAGAGGGTTTTCATCAATAAGAATCTTTCATTCTTAATTCTCTCTACTCACCATCGCCTTATGGTGTCCGAAAGTGTTTTCATTAATAAGACTCTCTCATTCTTATTTCTCTCAATTCACCATCACCTTATGGTGCCAGAAAGGAAAACAAGACTCTCTCATTCTTATTTCTCTCAATTCACCATCACCTTATGGTGCCAGAAAGGATTTTTTCAATAAGACTCTCATTTTTATTTCTCTCAGTTCACCATTGTCTTATGGTACCCGAAAGAGTTTTTACCAACAAGTCTCTCTCGTTTTATATCTTTCTTGTATTGATGAAGATCAATAATACCCATGGTGTAAACGTCAAAAACCCATAGCATGCTCAGACTTGAAATTCTCAAAGATTGATCAGAAGGTCTTTCTTTTGGGTTGTAATGTGGCTCTTGGATAGGGTTAGAAAGAAAGGGTGGCATGAAGGCTCAAAAAATAACATTTAAAGTAGTGTTGCAACTTACTACTTTCAGAATCGACTCAATAATATAAAAATAACTTTTGGCCCAGTTTATTTTAAATGAGCTTTATTATATTTTTTAGTTAATTGGACCAATCCCCGAAATAAGACTGCCTACAAATCTTGTCAAGACAAGGATCAGGTCAAACATAGTCATAAAAGATGATTGATTGACTTTTGACTTCTTTTTCTTTATTTTTTTCTTCTTTTTTGCCTTTGTATTCCTTTTCTTTTCATTTTCTTTTTTTTTTTGACTCCATTATGATTTCAAAAGATGGGTATGAAAGAAACTAAACTAAAGCTCAAAAGGAATGACAAGGGTTAACACAATATTATGAATAGCAGAATAAAATGCTTTCATCATATAAAACTTTAAAATATCAAGTACAAAGCAATAAAAATCTGATTATAAAAAATAAGGTCTATAGATAATATCTTTTCACAGCATCTGTATTTGTTACGCCCCGTAAAATATTAATGGTTAGTAAGCGTACACGTGGATTTATGATGAGTAAATAGAGCTTGACGCATGGGGAAAAAGTCTCGAAAGTAGGGCCGGGCGAGGCTAGGCCACGAGGGGCTAGCGCGACGCGTCAGCGTGCAGTGCCCTAACCAGCGCGGCACACTAGATCCATTGGCGCATTGAGGGGCGCGAAGGGGGGGCAGTTTTGGTTCTTTGAGCGGTGCGGGGCGCCCCCTGCCACCGCCCTTAGCCTATATATAAGGCTTTAGTTTGATTTCATTTCATTTGTTGTAAACTCCCATGGCCAGAAAGCAAAGGGCACGCAAGTTTCTTTGGATTTTCGTCCGATTACACTACCAAATGCTGTTCAATCTCAAATTAACTTTAGGTAACGAGTCCTAGACCAACGGGAAGCATTACTACGGAGTTATTTCTCAAAACGTTTCCCAGAAAATCAGAACTCCACCAAGTAAAAGTTGTCAGAATTGTTCCAAATTAATTCCTACTCGGCCATAGGCATTAGGTAAGCACTTTTCCCTTCTGAACTCTCGAGAAATTATAAGTCTTCAGCCGATTTACGCGGAGTTAAATTATAGTTGTTATTGTTTATAAAAGTTATCATTTTCTTTATCGAATTTAGTATTAAAATTAGTTCTATTCTCTCATCATAAAGGTTACAGTTGGAAGGAATTGCCGATTGCAAGTTGAAACTCGCAAGCTGAACGAAAGTCGGCCTTCGAGGTATGTAAAGCTTGTCCCTTCAGCAAGTTATTCTCGTCGTATAATGATACGACTTATGTTCTTGAATGGGAATAACGGTCCCATATGTTGCAAGTGGTTGCTACCAGTAGATTGTGATTAGACATGTTGCGTTCAACTATTGTCTGTAGACTATGAATATACATATGTTGTGGTTAGCTGCTAGAAAACGTGTAAAGATTATATTGTAGTATCCCTTGTTGGGAAAGAATAGGTTAAGTATGACACACGCTAAAAGTGTCATAGAAACTCCTCCGTTCTCCAGTTCATTGCGTTAGTAGAATTGGATGTTTTATTGTCAGGCCTAGACCTTAGAAGCTCGTGGATAGTTATTGGGACTGAGTTAGTAAGTTGAATAGCATAGGCGCAGCTAGGCAATATAACTACCAGTTTAGCGCCTGTATTGTCAATGAAGCACACCCAGAGGCCATTGGAGTATCCTCACGCCCCTGGGCTAGAAATTTAGATAGGATGACCATACTTTAGTGTCAGCAGCACTAGGGTTGTCTAGTGAACTGAGTGACAGCCTGCCATCTAGTTAGCTATTACTAGTATTGTCAGTTCTAGTTGACTTGGTATTCGTCATACAGGTTGCCCAGAAAGCCATCCCAGTCGTTCAAGTTAAATAGACCCGTGGGTACCCTAAGAAAGGGGACTTTATTAATAGTCAGAGGCGGGGCCAACGCCCGAGCCTGCTCCTATGAGATACTCAGGTACAAGTTGTTGTGAGTGGCTAAGTCCACGAAAACTTAACTTCAAGGTTAGGTTTCATCCAGAAGAGTCATGTAAGATTTGAACATGCCAAGTTAAGGTCTAAAGGACTAGAACCATATTACCATAGTATTACCCTTAGGCTAAGAAGTTCAGTAGGCTACTTGTGGGGGATTAGAGACTGACCGCTATAAAGCATGCCTGGTCAGTAACAGTCCTACAACCATTCTAAGCAAAGGAACTAAGTAATTTGTCGTCTGCGACTATAGCTGCTTATGAGTTATAGTTGCTGAATAGGACATTCAGAGTATTGTTAGGCAATTCTAGATCTCACCCTATCTGGTCTAGACCACTAGAGATTATGATTACTACTAGGATCCTCTGTTCAGATACAGGTGCACGGGGTGTGCCTACTAGCAACTGTATAGATTAATCTAGGGGCGAGCAGCAGTCGCGTAAGGCCTAGAAGGCCAGATACGCCTTTCGAGTGGCTAGATTGAGACGTTAGTATAGCACATTGGGTGGGTTTGTCCTCACCTAGGATCCTTCCTTGACCACCCCAGGTTACTAGCTGTGTCGCCTCCTACGGGCTATATGATGTTGCCTACGAGGCTATATGACGTTGCTCCAAGGAGTGATATGCCGTCCCAAGGGACGATGCAGAGGCCCAAGGGTCATATTATAGTCCATTCCATGGATGGACTACTATGTTTATGTCGTATCGGCATCACACTCTCATCGATCCTGGTGCCCAGGGTGCAGTTATCAGGAGTCCCTCGAACTCATATACAACTATATATCAGGAGTCCATCGGACTCAGACACAGCTATATATCAGGAGCCAAGCGGGTTCAGTTGCAGACCTAGGGGATAGGTTGGTTAACTATAGCACCAATAAAGTCATAGGAACCTGGATAGGGGTATATAGATTGAAGTGTACTTGACTGGGCTTATGGGGATCCTGGTAGGTTATTTCTGTATTTCTTGTACCTTCCATGCTTAAGGGGGCCAAGTTAGATTCTTTTGTGCACTCTTGCCTGTTAGTTATAGTTTTTGAATGTGTGCTTATAAAGTCATAGCTTATGTACATGCAGTGTTTTGCTAGATACAGGTTATGAATAAGCAAGTTTACAGGTTAAACTTTCTGCCCCTTCCTCCTATTTATTTTTAATCTTTAACAAATTCTTTTTAGCTTTTTATTACTGTCTTACATATTCGAATATATTGTATTGACGTCCAACTATGGGCCGCTGCATTACTTGCCTGCATATTTAGATGGATAGGTTGTGAGATCTTCAGGGAGCCATTCAGAGTCAGTACATTGATCAGCTCCTTTTATTCGGAGTTTCCAGGTTATAAAAGATTACCATATTTTATTTGTATAGTACTGGGGTAGGTCGGGGCCCTGTCCCGACCATTATTTCTACTCTTAGAGGTTTACAGACTATAGTCATCAGTTAGTGGGTTATTATTGGGCGTGTAAGGCCTAAATTAGCTATGTTTCGAGTGTTAGCCGTGTGGGGCCTAATACAGTAGCTTGTCTCATTTCTGTTATAACTAGACAACATGGTGGTCTTGTTGGCCCGCATAGGATCCCCTTTTTTTTGCCTGTTGTTGGTTAGCTATTTTTGTTTACAGGTGGCTATACAACCTTCTTAGCCGGAGACTGTGTTTACAACCGAGATATAGCTCATTCTTTTCTTGAATTGAGTTGCAAGCATGCACCAAACGTGTAGAAGACTGCCAGGTCAGTCAGATTTCAGTATGGCACTAGGTGTCAGTCATGCCTCCCAAGATGGGGCATAACAAGATTGATAGCCATTTTTGTCATTTTGTCTTCTATATTCGTGAAATATAAAGCACCATTGAGTAATACCCTCTTCATGATGAACAACCCTTGCCAGTTTGGGGAGAACCTGCCTTTTACTTCAGTCTGGTGGGGGAGGATGCGCCTAAATACTAATTGACCCACTTTAAAATGCCTAGTACGCAGCTTTTTGTTATATGCTTGTGCCATTCTTCTTTGATATTGATGTTCATGACATATTGACTTAATATCTTTTCATTAATCAAGCTCAATTGCTCCAATTGGGTCTTAACCCACTCGTCATCGTCAATCTCAGCTTTCACAATACTTCGAAGGGATAGAATTTCAACTTCTACAGGTATAACTGCTTCCGTTCACATTTACCAATAAATAAGGATTTGCACCTATGGAAGTACGAGTAGTGCGATAACCCTCAATGCAAAAGGCAAGTTTTCATGCCTCTATCTGTAATCCTGCACCATTTTGTGGAGTATCTTTCTGATATTCTCTAAAACTTTCTTCTGTCTTATATCCAACTTTGTAGTTCATTATTTCATAATCAGATTGGATTTTAAGATCAGGCTAAAAATTCTACATACATGTCATATCACAAGAACCAAAATAGAAAGAACTATATAAAAGAAAATAAACAAAGTATATTAGAATTAAAAGAGAACTGAAAATGGAATTCATTGAAAAGAAAGATAAGGAGGGTTTGAATACTAAAATCAAATAAGATAAATCTGAATTATAACCCTGGAATAACTTGGATCACAAAAAGAAAAATAAAACAGACTACCAAAACTCATCCTGGTGGGGAGAAGAGTGACTTCTCAATTGTTGAGATGGACATCGAGACCAATGAATTACACACATGCATTACTGGTACCTTTTTCAATTACAACCATATCAGCCTTGATAAACAGATTTTGTAAGTGTTCGGTTAATTCTGTATCAATATCTATCACTGCCTTTGGGACGGACAATATGACAGACTAAGTGGCATAAATTTTGACAACAAATTTGTAAATGGGTGGCACGGGCTTAGTTAAAAACCATGCTTCCTTTTTTCCATTTCTTAACCTTCATTCAATAACCGGCTTCTCAGTGGCAAAAGGAAATTCAGATTATTGGGAATAGCAATAAGGATCAATCAGCTTGAATGTGGGCTCCGGAATAAAGATGTGGGCCATTTATGGATCAATCAGCTTGAATGTGGGCTCCGGAACAAAGATGTGGGCCATTAGGAATACTGAGGACAGACTCACTAAGATCGGAAAAACTAAATCATTAGGCATACAACGGAGGTGGGGGACTCATGTGGAGGCGGAGGTATAAAGTAGGGAAAGTGGGTGGCATCGAATACGCAGTGATTCTGTATGGTAAAGCTGAAAAATGTTTATTGGAGGGCTGAGATAGTGGTGATGTGGGGTATATCCCGGTGCATATTATGGAGTAGTGTTAATAATAATGAGGTATTGAGAATGTGATAGTGGTGGGAGGCTAGAGGGATCTTCGAGGTTATTAATTGGAAATAGAGGAGGAGGTAATCCACACACCCAAGCTTAATGTCATTGAGCCAATTATTGTCTCAACTTCAGAACCTCTCCATAAGCTCCTGAACCCTCTTTTTTGGGATTCTTTGTCTGGTCAATTTATAATGATTCAAATAATATCAAAGTAGTAAGGGGCAGTCAAGTAGCAAATTAGGCCCACATACATATAATAAATATCCAAAATCAAATAAAATCGATATATGAAGCTTGAATTTTATTTGTATTTATAATAATTTCCAGCGGAATCGCCAGAGCTATTACATTCCTTTTTTATGAAGTTCCTCCTGCCCAAAGTGACGGAGATGAATTTTATTATTCAAAGAATTTTTCCAATTGAAGAAGTAATGTATTGGAAAGGGATTAATTTTTATTTATTTAGAGTCATCATTTGAAATTGAGTTTCGATGTTTTAAGTCGCCAGTTTGAATCCCTAATCAAAAGAAAGTGACCTTTATTTTTGATCCCCAAAAATAAGAGACCGGGTAAGAAATTCTATTGACCGGAGGAAAGGTGTTTTTCACGATCCGAGTATACACCCCAGACGCAACACAGTGCTTAGAACCACAAATGGCTCTAAGTTAACTCATCGCATAGAAAAACTCTTAACACGGCTGAACTAATGTAAGAAAATCTTAAGCAGAAGTTATTTGTATAAAAAATAAAGAAATACTTTTATAAGTACAAGAACATCTGATAAGATAATGAAATTTGAAGGACATCAAGAGCTATAGATGAAACTAATACACATTGTCTGAAAGCCTTCTAAAATATCTGATGAGTTGCTGGGACAAGCCCCCAGCTAACTCTAAAATCTAAAAACTGAAACCATACTACTAAAATAGAAAGAAATTCTCTGGCCCTCGGGAGATGAGGACTCACCACTAAATTACTGCTGGACAGAATCTAATGGATAATAACCATGTTGCTGAGCCTGAGTGACTAAGCCTATATCATAAAATGATATAGCATAAAGAGTATGCGTCAATACCTTGAATGTATTGAGTATGTGAAGTTATGTAGTTTAAAACATAATCATGCTGATAAGAAGTATAAGTAAAACCACTAAAATAATATGGAATGACACTGTTTGAAAATATAAATGTTGTAAACAGTCTAAAGTCTGAAAATACTGCATAGCTAGTAAAAGTTAATTAAGGGTCATATACATATTCTGAGATCTGGGACTTGAATATACTATACTGTGGGAGTGTACGTTAACCGACATATAACCACGTGACCTAGACGTGGAGTTCGATGTATACACCCTATTGATAGGACCCAATATACCTTGCCAGGGTATAAAAACATGGCTGTGTGATCACTAAACTAATGCCCATTCGGGTTAAAGACCTACTGTAGCACATAGTTTTGAGAACCTAGGTGCGCCAGAACCCCGCCCTCTCGGTGCTAAGTACTACTCCCAATTGAATTAATTAATATAACCAACTGAATTAATTAGCTCGAAACTGATGTTCTAAGGCTAACTTAGAACTACTTATCTGAAAGTATCCTGAGAGCCTAAAGAATCCGATAACTTAAATTATTGAAAATACTGGCAGACTAATAAGGTGATGAATTGATTATCTGATCTTTATGGGAAATACTAGACATACCCATAGTCTGAAAGTACTGACTTTAGTTAAAAGCATACTTGATGAAAATTATAATCAGATAATAACCAATGTAAAGACAGCAATTTAGACTAGCCTTTAACTTATGCAAAGTTCAACCCAAAAATCATGCTAAAACTAGGGCTAGAAACGAATACGTATGATTGAAGCCAACACATGACCTTCACATAATACTATCATGGAAATCTAGAAGAATTATAAAAATGCAAGGAAAATCATAAACTGTCTGGAAACCTTAACTCTTGACTTCTTTAGAGCTAAAATGATGAGAGTTTCTAAGAATACTTTAGGGTACAAGGGTGAAAGAAATTCCCTTGCTAAATCCCCACATATCTATAAGAGAAATCTCTAAGAAGAAACTTGAGATTTCTGAGAAGAAGCAGGAGCCCTAGTTCTTGTCTTGCGAGTCTGTCTGAGTTATTACGATGAAGTTCTAAGATTTTTAAGAAAGAATGAGGAGAGTCTGAACGATTACTCTCCTAAATTCCCTTTCAAATTACCACAATACTACATAGTTTAGGAATTAAATTAATGGAAAGTTATGAAAATACCCCTAGAAATTTGACTGAAAAACTACTCATCCAGACCTATGACCCGTACCACGAGTTGTTGGTTGCCACCACGACTCATGGTGACCCTCTGTGGTAAGCTGGGTCAAACCATGACTACTCATCACGACCCATACAATTCTGCTACGGATCGTAGCATCCAACCATGATATCATGGTCAAATCCATGTTGAACTCTCTGAATCATACCATGACTCTATAGTACGACTCATACATGAGTTATACTATGGATCGTGGTTTTCTAGAATTTTCCTAAACACTTCTCTGAGCTCTTCTCATGACTGGTCAGTATGATTCGTACCATGGTAGTACAGATCGTGTCATGCAGTCGTGGTTTTCTGACTAACTTGCTGATTCTCTGATTCTCCTGTTATGAGTCCTGGTATGACTTGTACCGGGGTCCTATGCGTCATATTGTGCCTTGTACTGAGGGCCTTTCTTTCTAGTTTTCTGCATGGTAAAGTTTTAAATTAGGGGCTAATCTTAGGGATTTTTGGGGTGTTAAATTGTTAGGCATCTCTTGAGTCCCGTGGTTCAAGCACAGTCACTTTGTTGACTTATATTCGGCTTAACTTAATTTTTGGATACATTGTGCTTGTGGGCTATAGGATGTTCAATCTGTTTTCTTGGATTTATTTTAAAACTTGTCGAGATTAATTTAAATTATTAATGCGTGACATACCGATAGCAATGCTTTTCATCCTTACCATGATTTAATTTGTACGCCTTTTGAGGCTTTTATGAGTCGTCTTATCTTCCTGCGTCTAAACAAGTATCTAGCGTATTTGCAAGTCTATCTACCCTATTAATTTGACTTCAAATAGTAGGTGAATTTCATTAAAACAACTTATCGGTAATAGGCTTTCTGACCTCGTCGATAAATATTTTTTAAATTAATTAACTAATTTTTAAATTTTGGATTAGAACTCAATTCGTTCTTCTCTCGATGAAAGTCGAAATAAATTCGTGTTTAAGCTCGTTCCTTATTGCATTAATTCACTAGGCCTTATGTTAAATGAGGCCCAAAATGCTCTCTAGCTTAAGAAGCTAACATCAATATTCCATGCTTCACTCAGTTCACCAACGATCTTCAGATTTACAATGAATTTCTTTCGAGATATTCCACCCAGGACATGAATACATAAACATATCAAGTAATTAAACATGTAGCTATTAAACTAGCCTAAATTTGCAGAACTAATTAAACAAAATAAGAATACAATTTAAAACGCAGTTCCAATTCTCAATCATTTTAAATGTCCAAATCCACGACCCATTTAAATTAGTTTGCCCCAAATCATAGTTACTTGCTCAAATCCAATTGAAATACTACAATTTAACCACTTGAACCATTAATATGATATCAAGAGATAATTAAACATACCATAATATTGCAATGACGTGCACTAAAGTAACAAATCCAAAGCATCAAAATTTTCCAGCAATCAACATCAATAAATATGTTTAACTCCAAATTTATACCACCAACAAAAAACATACAAATGAGATTAAAAGAAAAAAGCAAAGGATTGGACCTCAATGCAGCTTAAATTTTATTTCTGAACTTGATTCGGATAAAATGAGCTTCAAACAGAACTTTATCCAGCAAGAATCGAGCAATTAAATAATAAGACAAAGAACCCATGGCAAAATTTATCAGCGCTTGGATGGAAGCCTCTCCGACCTCAACCCAACTCGGTGGTAGATTTATGGTGGTGTGAGAATGGTATTTCAATATTGAAACAGAAATAAATATGGGTGAGAAACCGATAGAGATGGAAGCTTCAAGTGATATTTATGGTGATTGACGGATGAGAACGAAAGAAAATGATTTCAGGCGAGACGTGTCAATAGTCATTCAGTGGACAACAATGATAGCGCTTTTTGAGAGACACTCTGTCCTCTCCCTCTGTTTCTTATCCAAAAGTACTCTCAATCGTGTTTTTGCTATCTCTCCCTCAATCCACCCCTTTCTCTATATATATTTATATATGCCCTCACAAAATCAAAGAAGAAGCAAAAGAAGAAAAAAAAAAAAGTGCTAATGAAGTAGTCTACCAAGAAAAGAAAAAATATTCCTTCTCCTCTGTTAACATTTTTGTTTGTGCGTATGTGTGTGTCGGTGTCCTATGTTAATCTCTCCCTCTCTCCCTAGCTATTTGAGGGGTGTGTGTGTGTGTGAGTTACTGGAATTGGGTTTGAATGTCAGTGGTAAGTGTATTGTGTGTATGCCGACCTTGGAGAGCAAGTAAATAAACTTTGACGAGGTGTTCGTTCATGAGGGACTTTTTGGGTTTGAATTTGTTAGAGAAAAGATAAAAGGAATCTTGCCACATGGCTAAAGTTCATTGACTCTATTTTTTATTCTTTTTAAAAATAAATAAATAAATAAACTACTAATATGAAAATGCTAAATAATTAAAGAAAGGTTAAAAAATAATTTAGGTAAAAAATATTTTTTGTCATTTGTTTCTTTTGAAAATTAAATAAGAAAATTGTACTTCTAAAATAAATAAAAGTATTTTGTACTTTTTCAATTTCTCACAAATAAAAACCTATTAAAAATCTAAAACATCCAAATTAAGCATAAAATAAATATTTAATGTTAAACTAGTGTAAAACTTATGGAGGGTCAAAAATTACGTGTATACACCACTATAGAAGAACAACTTGCAAGTTTAACTAAAGCAGTTGAAGGCGTGACAAAGCACGTGCAAAAACAAGATGCTAAACTTTTAAAGCTGACAAATAAGATGGAGAGCATGACTGCGAGAGAATTAATTCAAGCGCCTAGGAAGCTTCCTAAAATTTAAGATAAAGGAGTGTCCTCCATAAAAAAAAAACAATTGTCAAAGAGACTCAAGTCTCTGCTGAAGATTTAAATTCTGTTGATCAATTGTAGGACTTCATCATAGGGGCCATCAAAGATAGATTAGAGCCCTTATTCAGATTCTCTCTCACGTATGCTAAGTTGTATACATAAAGGATTGATAACTGAAAGATGCATGTTGGATATCAACCTCGTAAATTCTAACAATTTGATGGCAAAGGAAATCCTAAGCAACATGTAGCGCATTTTGTCGATACTTGCAATAGTGTTGGAACTTATGGCAATTATCTTGTCAAATAATTTATCCGATCTCTCAAAGAAAATGCTTTTGATTGGTAACACAAATCTCGAACCTAATATTATAGATAGTTGGGACAACAAGAACAAAAATTCCTCAATCATTTTTATAGCACAAGGCGTACCATTAGTATGATTGAACTTACAAATACACACAACACAAAGATGAGCTAGTTATTGACTTCATTAATCGCCGGAGCAGTTTAAGCCTCAACTGCAAAGATCACCTCAGTGAAACCTGCTAGCACTGAAATGTGCATCCAAGGTATGAATTGAGGTCTTCGCTACATCTTGCAAGGATTAAAGCCCCAATACATTTGAAGATGTGGCAACCCATGCGCATGATATGGAATTGAACATGGCTATGAGTGGCGATCAGTGGTTGCCAGTTTGTGAGCATTACAAAGATGATGATATAGAATGACTCCGTAGTGAAAAAAATTTTCATCTGAAGATGAATTCAAAGAGTCCATGTATATCAAAAATCTCCTCAATGCACGGGCCTAAACTGCAAGTTATAATTCTCCTTATTGCATGAGCCTAAACTGTAAGTCATAATGCTCCTCATATCACGAGTCTAAAGTGTAGGTTATAATGCTCTGAACGCACGATCCTTAAATTGCATGTTTATAAATTTTATCAAATTCAAGCAAAATCTTCAAGTTATAATGCCCTTGGACATGAGCCTAAATTGTATCTCACGAAACTCTTCAAATTTGAGCTAAATCTTCAAATTGTCAAGCTCTTTAAATTAAAGCTAAGTCAACAAGTTGAATTCTTTGTATTTGCCAACTCTACAAGTTGAATTCTTCAAATTTACCACATCTATAAGTTGAAGTCTTCAAATCCTGCCAAGTCTTCAAGTTGAAGTTTTTGAATTCACGAAGTCTACAACTGAAGTCTCAAAACTGTCATGTCTTCAAGTTAAATCTTCAAATCCTTCAAACCTTCAAGTTGAAGTTTCCAAATTCACGAAATCTGCAAATTGAAGTATTCAAAATGTCCAAGTTTTTAAGTTGAAGTCTTCAAGTTTGAGCTCGATTTCTTCAAAGGAAATGACCAAAATTTTAAAGTACGAAAGAAATTCATCTTGTGTTATGCTTTACCCAGGTTTCTTTAAATTTATAATCAAATCTTAAAGTGTGGATGAAATTCATCCTGTACTACACCTTAAGCCTGATTTCTTCAAGAACATCACCAAAAAAAAAGGACGCAGATGAAATTCATTCGGTACTACGCCTTAAGCCTGATTTCTTCAAATTCATAATCAAAATCTTAAAGCATAGATGAAATTCATCCTGTACTATTTTTTAAACCCAATTTCTTTAAATTCATAACCAAAATCTTAAAGTGTAGATGAAATTCCTCTTGTATTACGCCCTAAGCCTGGGCTCTTCAAAGGGAACATATGGATATTCCATTAATAATCAATATTCTGTCGATATTAATCCATCATCTTTGAACCAGAATATGTTCTTTTGATCTATAAAAAAATTTGCGTTTGGTGAGAATGAAGCCCTTGAAGTCTGGCTTCTAGCAATCAAAACGCTTTTTGATTTTGATGATCTAATACCAAGATATAAATTATTTGATAAAGCCACACAAATATGAAACTTTTAGCATGATAGAATTTTAAGCTTACTTCAAAAAATTATAGAATGATATTGAAGGAGTTTAATTTTGAACTTTGTCTATATTATAGATCTTGAAGTCCAATTTTAGGAATATAAAAGGGATTATGATTTTGATATTCTTATAATAAGATATGAATGTTCTACCAGACATGTGTCAGGCTATGAAAAAAAGTGATGAAAATTAAAAGGAAAGGAGAAGAAAATTACCTGGTATTATGATTAACTTACAACATTACAACTGATGCAAAATAAAAAAGAGCATATCTCTTTATATGGAGCTTCAAGGAGGTAAAGAAGAAGTAGTATGCCAGTTGGATTGCAGGGTATCCCAATGAAGTTCAAATTGGAAAAATTAAGGCTCTATGCAATTCTTCTTGGATACAAATTCACAGAGTTAGGAGTGACAAACCTTCTTGAATGCAAATTTAATCCATATCACTTCTAGAAAGTGGCAATCCTTCTTGGCTACAAATACAATCCATATTACTTCTAGAATTCTAATGACTAAATATATAGTGATAGAAAGAGTTACTAAGTTTTGCCCATTTAATCATGATATGACATGGAAAAATAATTAATTTTAATGTAAATACATTGAATGTATGATGATTAATCTCAAAAGTATGTTATAGTGATACTTTAAGTCTAGTCTTTAAAATATATATTTTAACTAAGTCTTGAAGTGAGGGTATTTGTAGATAATTAAATTTTATAAAATTTAAATTCGTAAAAAATTTGAATTATCTTAAATTCAAAATATATTAATCTAAATAAATATTATGGATTAATATAATTGAGTTGATTATTTAAGTACAATAAGTATGAATTTAATTAATGACCCGATTTGTAACACCCTAAAATTTTCCTAGACCAAACTCAGACCTTGCTTGAAAAACCAGGGGAAACCAGAAAATTTTATTGCAGAACGACCCATACAGAGGATCATTATCACTTGTAATAGGCCGTTGTCTGAGCCATTGTCAGCTCTGCAGAAGTTTCCTCCGGAAACCAACGAGGCATAGGGTGACATGTTGGAAGGAGTAACGAGTCGTCTTGTCGTCTGTTGCATCCCAAGTTCAAAAATCTACCAAACATCTCCCAGAAGCAGCGAGTGGGACCAACAACTCATTGTCACCTCTAACGAGTCGTCATTTCCACCCGTCGTCAGATCTCAAGTCCAGGCAGTGTTTCCCACGAGTAGACACAATGACCCGTTGGTTCTACCAATGAGTTGTTGTGTCGTCTGTTAGATGAGGGACCAAGTTTTCCTGCCAGTGACAACGAGAGGTATCAATGACCCGTTGTGTGACCCATTGGTCCCTATTAGGCAATTTTTCGGATTTTCTTTTAGGGGCATTTTTGCAACTTTTCACCTATTTAATCCCTAAACTATGTCGTTTTGGGAAGTTTTGGAGATAATTAAAGGGGTAATCAACTAAATCCCTTTCATTTCACTCAATTCTCGATCTCCAGAGCAATAAAGTTCCTGACAGTTCTCTTAGGGCAAGCTAGGGCATTCAAGTTTTCTCCTCAGATTCTCTGGACCCTTTCCAAGAATTCGACACCAGGTATGTGAAAATTCAAAAAGGGAATTGTTCTTCCCTTGTACTCCAAAACTCTTCTGAAAAGCTTATCAGTTCTACCCCTGAAGTTCACAGTTAGGGTTCTTTTATCAGTAAATTATGGATTTCCTTCTATTATAATTTTCATGAGTATTTAGTGTCATTGTTAGCTATACTTTTGGTCATTATCTCTTTTCCTGAAATTATATGATTTTACCCCTAGTTTCTTTGAATACAGTGAATTGAGTATTTTAGCATGTTCATAATACCAGTGTTGCTTGATTTTGATTGTTCTTGAAATCACCAGGATAGTACAGTTGCATGATTAAGAGTAGAATTATTGATTGTTTAGTCTCAGTCAGTACTTAGTAAATTTCAGTATCTTACAGAAATGTCAGCTGATCAGTTTGACTTTAGCCAGTCTCTTGAGGTGTCAGTAATACTTCCCAGTCCCAGTTTTTAGTTATCAATTATCAATTTATTCTTTAGACGGTTACAAGACTTCCAGATTAATAGCTCTGACCAGTCTTAGAACCAGCACTTTCAGTTATCAATTTGTTCTTCAGACGGTTATGATGCTTCCAGATAAGCAGCTCTGGATAGTCTTAGAACACCAATTTACAGTTATCCAGTTCGATAGACTCTCAGGGTACTTTCAGATAAGTATTCCTAACATAATCCAGGACCAGCTTCGAGCTATCAGCTTAGTAGTTAAGTTAGGACTATCCAGTGGGAGTAGTACTTAAGACCGAACGGACTGAAGTTCCAGTGCACCAAGGTTCCTAGAGCTACGTTGCAGTTATAGGTCATGGCCCATCGGGCCCTAGACTTATGATCACCCAACTCAGACACTATACCCTGGCAAGGTACAGTGGGCTTTCTCCGATGAGATGTATACATCGGACTCCATGTTTAGCTCACGTGGTTATACGTCGGCTATAGACTCTCCCACTTGTCAGTTCATTTTAGTTCAGCATAGCTCAGATTAGTCACTCAGTTCCAAGACATGTTATGACCACTAGTCAGGGTCATTATTGACCATATCAGTTATAACTCAGTTTAATCAGTATTCAGTATCAGTTGGTCATTCCATGTTATTTCAGCTCAGTTGTTTATTTTCCATACTTATTGTATATCTCACTTACTCAGTACATTCAAAGTACTGACGCATACTTTCTATGTTGTATCGTATTATGATACAAGTGCAATTTTTCAGTCCCAGTATCATCAGTAGTTTCTCTTGACGATTTCAGCAGCACCAGTCCATTTAGTGAGTCCTCATCTTCCGAGGACGTTATTTGCTTTTCAGTTAGTTTCTTTTCAGTCAGACTTTAGAGTTAGCTGGGGGCTTATCCCAAAAAGTCATCAGTTAGTAGTGGCTTTTAGACACAGTTGTTTAGTATTGTTTCCAGTTATGTTTACACTCTCAACAGCATTGATTACATAATTATTTTTATAAAGCTTCCTCTTATGCTTATTCAATTTAATAGTGTAATGATAGACCATGGGTTGGTTTTGGGTCACTTGTGAAATCAAGTACCGTGTCTCGTCTAGAGTGTAGACTCGGGTCGTGACATAATTTTATTAGGATGGGCAATAAATGATGAGCCCACTTTACTAACCCTAAAATTTCATCTTCCTAGAGGCCGAAATTGGTGCCTCGTATCAAATGACATGTCACGCTGGGTTAAATAAACCAATAGAATTATACCACGTGTAAAAATGACATAATATGCTCAGTCAAATCAAAGGCCCATGAAGATACGCCACATGTACAAGTGACATGTTCCGATCAATCAAATATCGTCATATTCATCTTAAATTTGATTGGTTGAAAAAAGTTCGTCCTTATCGCAAATCTTCTATCCTACAACTATAAATAGGGTCTCATAATTCAGAAAAGGGACCTGAATTCCAACAAGAAGCTAGAGAGAGCTCATGGATCAGATGTTGTAGATTTCTCTACAAGCTACTGGCATTCAAGCACTCAAGTATTTCTCTTCAAGTTTCAGAGATCAAGATGGAGATTCAATAACAAGTTTCAAGCTTTTGAATCTAAATACAAATCAAGATCAAGACCACCAGATTTGAGATCAAGCTCAAAAGCCTTTGAATTCAAGTACAAGTCAAGATCAAATCTATCAAGTTCAAGATCAAGCTTAAAAGCCCTTGAATTTATATTCAAAAAGAAGATAAGAGGATTCATGGAGATTATAGCGCTCATACTTGAAATAAAAATACTATGATTGTTGCAAGATTTTTCATTCTGATTATTATTTTCTCAGCGTGGATTTTATTGTCTAAAAATTATTTATGTGTTTGATCCCATTTCAATGTCTTTTAGTAGAAGCATAACTATACATTGCTAATAAATTAATTAAAAAGGCTATATCAGGTCTTGTAGTGTTAGCAAGATACATTAGTGCACCAATCTCACTAAGATAAGGTACTTCAGGGTAAAAAAAATTTCTCGTTCTTTTTTTAAGGTCGGAAGGGATCCTTGTTGATATCAAGTAATCGAACAACTATCGGAGCACTTAATGGATGTGCTCCATCCATATAAAAATCTTTTCAACATCTTTTCTGGATAGGGAGATTGATGAACAAATATATCATTTGTTAAATGCTCAATTTGCAAATCAAGACATAATTTTATCTTTCTAAGATTTTTCATCTTAAATTCCTTCTTTTTAAATAATCAATTTCTCTTTGAAGCTCTATTAGAGTTCCAATAAGGTTTATTCATCAATATAAACAACACGTATGACAAACTCCAATATTGCTTTTTTTTTTATAAATAAAAACACATGGACAAATTCCATCATTGATATAACCTTTTTTAGATAAATACTCACTAAGACGATTATACCACATGTGTCCAGATTACTTTAAACCATACAATGATCTTTGCAATCTAATTGAATATATTTTTCTAGACTTTGAATGATATACTTTAGACATCTTAAATCCTTCAAAAATTTCATGTATATCTCATTATCAAGTGATCCATATAGAAATACATTTCAAGCCTCTCATGGACCGTGAAACGAAAAAGATAATGCAACATTATTGCATCCATAACTGGAGAGTATGTCTCTTGATAATCAACAGCAGGCCTTTGTGAAAATCCTTATGCAACAAGGCATGTCTTATACATTTGTATTTTATTTTTCTCTTTTTTCACACAAAGACCCATTTATAGCCAACAGATTTAATATCATTAGGTGTTTGGGCTATAGGTACAAAAACTTCACATTTGACAAGTGAATTCAACTCTGATTGAATTGTTTCTTCCCATTTTGATCAATCATTTATTTATCAACATTCTATGATAGCTTGAGGTTCAAGATCTTTACTATCTTGCATGATTTCTGTTGCAACATTATATGCAAAGACATAATTCACTACTATTTTCGATTGATTAATTTCAGCATCACTTGAATTTATGGGTAGTTTCTTATTTTCTTGAGTCTCAGGATCATTGATTCATTCATGGATATCAAAATTTCTCAAGTCGTAAACTTTCATATGTGGTTCTTTCGTAGTGTCATCTTGACCATTTATTTTTTTTCTAGGATTTTGATCCTTAGAACCCAATGGTCTACCATACTTTAGACATGTGCTTGGACCTATTAGCTCTGACACTAGTAGATGATCCTACAGGGACATCAAATTGAATTGGGACATTCTCTGCAATAATATGTGATTTAGTAATCCTTTTCAAATTTGTAAATGCGTCTGGCATTTGATTGCAATTTTCTGCAGGTGAATAATTTTTTGTACTTCTTGCTCACAAACAGAAGCAGTTGATCAAGATAAGACAGTGATGATTTTTTCACAAAATATTTCTTTTGATTTTACTATTTTCTCATCCTAATTTTGGAAAAACTATTTCATCAACCCGATAATCTGCAAATCGAGCAGTGAACATATCTCCAGTTAATGGTTCAAGGTAGAGAATAATGGAGGAGGAATTAAACCCAACATAAATTTCTAACCTTATTCAAGGACCAATCTTTATGAGATGTGGTGGTGCTACAGACACATATACAGCATATCCAAAAATTCTCAGATGAGATATATTAGGTTGTTGACCCAAAACCAATTGCAATGGGGAAACTTTATGATAATTTTATCAGTCTAAGATGAACACGTGTTGCAGCATGCAGAAGCACATGACCCCAAACAGAAGTGGACAACCTAGTTTTCATAAGCAATGGTTTTTCTATCAACTACAAACATTTAATTAATGACTCGGCAAAGCCATTTTGATTGTGAACATGAATTACAAGATATTCAACTTTTATCCAAATTGATAAGTATTAATCCTTAAATGCTTAGGATAAGAACTCTGCAGTATTATCACAATGAATGGACTTAATTTGATTATCAGGAAACTATGTCGGTAATCGTATCATTTGTGCCAATAATTTTGCAAACGCTAAGTTGCGAGATAACAATAGACACACATGAGAGCATCTAGAAGAAGCATCTATTAGAATCATAAAGTATCTAAACGACCCAGTGGATGGGTGGATAGGTCCACAAATATCCCTATGTATATGTTTCAAGAACGCAGGGGACTCAATCTCAACCTTTGTTGGTGATGGCCTCACAATTAACTTGCCTTGGTAACAAGCAGTACAAGAAAATTCACTATTTGAAAGAACCTTCAAGTTCTTTAATGGATGCCCATTTGAATTTTCTATAATTCATCTCATCATTATAGATCTAGGATGTCCCAAACTATCATGCTAAAGTACGAACGTATTAGAATTAGTAAACTTTTGGTTTACTATAGAATGTGCCTCAATTGCACTAATCTTTGTCCAATACAAGGCAGAAGATAAATCATGAAAATTTTCTATATAACTCATGCCTTCCCAGAGACATTCTTGGTGATACCAAGATATTTAAGATTCATCTCATCCATTGTATTGATGTGATAACTATTTTCACAGATATCTTAAAAACTCAACAAGTTTCTCCTAGACTTAGGAGGAAATATAGCATTATTTGTGATGAGTTTAGGTCTCTTAAGCAAGATTATAATGGCTTTTTCAAAGCCTTCAATCAAATTGGAACTACCAGAACTCATAGTAACATTTATCTTGCCCATGTTTAAATGAGAAGAGTATTTATAGTCTTTGAATATCATATGTGTTGTATTAGAATCAATCAAATAAATGTCTTCATAATTGGACAACTTTCCTTGAGAATTATTCATATCTTCAAATAGAATGACATATAAAACATATATTAAAATTTTGTACAAAGTGTAAAATAATATATTATTAAATGTCTTCTACTAAACAATTAATACAACAATAAACACATACACGTAGTATGCCAATTTGATCATTGTGCTTATGCGGACAAGTCATGTTACTTGACATTCTTGCAAGTGAAAAATACATTGACTAGTGTACAACTGTTAAATAACTAGTCAATAACTTTATACTATATTATTTTAATATATTTATTACACTTAATATTTTAATAATTTTTTATGATACCTAATGTAATAATAGTACTCTACTAGTGGACTATCATGATAAGGATGACATGACTTTAGCTATATATGTTATGTCTAGAAGTTCTATTGGGATACAACTATCATCTTGGTCAAAGATAAGACATGATAATGACATCTTTCAAGTCTTGTACAAAAATAAAGGGATAGTACTATTTACCTTAGTTACACACTACTATTAATTTAACAGATTCATCTTTTTTGCGTTTCAAGAATATTAGGTCTCAAATCTTTTAACATACATCAGTTTTAGTTGTCTTTACCACCAAAAAATAGCTGAGTGACTTGACTTTATTTATTAATGAAGCATACTAATATCAATATTAAAATATGAATTTGTAGTTCTTTATTACCATAACATTCACGGCAACCATCTTGAGAATTTCTCTTTATGACAAGAGGGGTTGCTCGGATGGTAAGCACCCCCACCGCCAACCTTGAGGTTGAGGGTTTAAGTCACCAAGGGAGCAAAAAAGGTGGGAGCTTCTAGGGAGGAGGGTTATAAAAAAAAAAGAAGAATTTCTCTTATACCAAATTATGTCTAAACAGAAGAAGTTATTTTTCAAAGAGAATTTATCTTTTTATAAAAAGAAAAAAATCAAATATGACTAGTAGTGAGATAATACGACTAAATCAATTAATACTAATAATAAAATTAGTACTCATGTAAACAACTAATTTACATGATCATTTCATTCACTAACTACTATCACTAAAAAAAATTAAAAAATAGTTCAATCTCCATAACCACCAAACCATCACTAATCAAGTGATCTATCTTTCCTTCAGGGTGCTCAAAAAAATCTGCTACATCCAAACATGTAATGTCAACTCTGAAAAAGATAAAATTAGCATCAGGATTTTTCTCTTTCTTCTTCGTTGATGCTTGATAAAGCTCAACCAAGTGTTTTGGAGTACGACAGTCATGTGCATAGTATCTTTTTCCACCAAATCGAAAGCATCCAACTGTTTCACGCTTCTCATCCTTTCTTTTTTCCTTTTAATGGTATTTTTTCTTTAATGAGTGATTAACACCAAGAACATGATTTCTTTCTTGACCATAATCACGACCACGTCTACATCCATAGCCAGAGTCGCGACTTTTTCCATTCTTAGCATAGTGGGTGTACACCTCATTCACTTCAGAAAATGGCGTAGATCCAGTAGGTCGATTCTCGAGATTTTTAATTAACAAATCATTTTTTTATTCAGCCACGAGAAGATGAGAAATCAGTTCGAAATACTTCTTGAAATCTTTCTCTCGATATTGCTGCTGCAAGAGCTCATTCGAGGCATGGAAGGTGGAGAGCGTCTTTTCCATCATATCAACATTATTAATAGTCGTTCCACATAGTTTCAACAGAGAAACAATTCTGAACATGGCAGAGTTGTACTCATGAACAGACTTATAGTCTTGAAACCTCAGATGCATCCAATCATATCGTGTTTTTGAGTGGATGACAATCTTCAGGTGGTCATACCTTTCTTTCAGGTTATTTCAGAAATAAGTGGATCCTTAACCGTGAGATATTCAATTTTCAGAATTTCGTCAAGATGATGGCGCAAGAATATCATAGTCTTAGCACGACCTTGGTTTAATTTCATTTTTAATGGTTTCTTCAAGACCCATTGCATCCAAATAGATTTCAGCATCCAACACCCATGAAAGATAGTTCTTGCCCGAACTTTGAAGGGCGATGAACTCAAGTTCATAAGATTAGCCATATTAAAAGGAAGAGGGGAAAAATTATTATACCTTAGCCTTCAAATTTTGAAACGATAGAGTTTCGTGCTGATAACGTGTTATAAAATAATAAGGCTAAGAACAAGAAGAACAAAGAAGAGGAGGGGAGAATTTCTTATTCTCTTGAGAGATCATCTACAATGAAAAGAACCCCCTCTATATATAGGGGATAATTTCTTCTAATTTTTTCTCAAAAAATAGATATTTACTAACTTGATAAATCTTAGCTATATGTTGATAGATATTCAACTATATCTTGAAAGATATTTATGATCATTTATAACATTTGTAATTTATCATTTTTTTATGTCTAAAAATCGTGTATCAATTTTCATTCTAATACAACACTTCATAACTCAAGAGCGAAATTAACTTAAGCATTTGAAATAAATTACTTGTATTAGGCGAAGCAGTTTGTAAATTCGTACAAGTTTTAAAACAATTTGATGGAATAACATGGTGTATATTTATACTGAACTCGACTTCAAGCTGCATAGAAATAACAGATACATTATTATTGTATACCTACTGATTTAAAATTCTGTATCCATCTATGTTATTTACCTATTTCGATTGAACTCATTATTATCAATATGAACATAAATATACATATCAATGTAAAAGTCATTAAAATTTTAATAAATAAATTACGATTGAATTCATAACCTTAAAAATACGACAAATTCATCATTAAAGATCCATAAATTAAGCTCATTATTGTTAAACCTTGCATCGGCCTGTCTAAAAATGCAAATTATTTCTAGAAAATAAAAGAAATGGTGTTGAGAATAGAATCTTTCCCAGCCGACACACCATTTTTCACAAAAGCATGCGCTAAAAATAATGATTCATATGAAGTGACTCTAAGACTTTGAATTTCATTTTCATTTCTAAAAATAATCATTTCCACTCAAAGATTCCAAGTTTAACTTTAACCATCAAAGGAAGGAAAGTAGAATCATTCAAAATCTCTCTTTTCTTCATTTGTTTATATTCTATTTTGTTTTGTCCTTAAAATTGTTGACCCTGTTCCTTGATATTCAATATAATTCGAATTAGATCGAATTTTTTAAATATTAAATTAAATTAATCGTATTAAAATTTTAAATTAAATCAAATCAATAAAAATTATGTTTTTTAACCTTGAATTTTTTTGAATTTTTCGAATTTTTTGAGTTTTTTTTCGATAAAGTCTCCATACAAAATATATAACTTATACTTGAAATATTTCTTTAGTTCTAGTAACATACAACTATCTAAGTTGTTTCGTAATTAAGAAAATAACACAAAATATGAGATGAGTGATGACCTTATACTAAAATATTTAACAAAGAAGATAATAAAGTCGTATAAAACAAATATTGATAATTAATAAGTAATAATAAAAATGATCATACTCTAAAAGTACTAAGAGTCCGTTTGGATAGCTTTTGACTTATGACTTTTGACTTATTTTTTATTTTTTTACGTTAAAAATAAGTGCTTAAAAGCACTTTTGTAATTTATCCGAATACTATAAAACTTCTTAAAAGCTATTTTGTTTTAAAAACACTTAAAATAAGTCAATTCAAATATTCTCTAAGTCATGCCAAATAAAGTATGACTAATAAGTATTAATTATATAACTAAACATTAAAAAAAATTAAGTTATTTGTTTTCATAGTGTAAATTTATATCTAATATGTATTATTATCTTTCCTAATATTGAAATTATTTCTTTTGTTATTATTAATATTGATTTACTTTTGGTTCAGGCGTTATTTGAGTTAATAACATGCCTCTATGAACTATAAACTTATTGGATCATTTAAAATTCTAAATCTAAACTCGAAATAATACATGTTAAAAGACAAAAACTATAAAAAAAGTTTAAGAAGTATTTATAAATTACATAAAATATTTATAAAAATTGTATACATATAATGTTGCATTGATTTGGTTTGATTTACTTTTTTTTTATAGTTAAAATCAAACCAAACCAATTATGATCGAATTTTATTTTTTCAACATCAAATCACTAATTAAATTTTTTTTAATTTAACTTAAGTTATCAAATTAATGAGATTTGTCGATTTTCTCGGTACACTCGTATTCAATCACAAGGTGTGAACGGTAGAGGAAAAAAGGTAGCCTCTTATTCTAGAAATGCCTTAGTATTCAAGTTGAAGTAAAGGATGTGCCAAGTGGGGTGACTCCTGTGTTCTTTTGAAATATCAAGGGAAAAGGATATCCATTTATTACTCCCTCCGTGCAGTATTACTTGTCCACCTTATTAAAATTATTTATCTTAAATTATAATAAAATCAAGATAGAGCTAATTAACTTTTTTTCTTGTTTTGCCATTAAATTAATTTAAAGTTCCTCCATTCTTAATTTCTGTGTATAAATAAAGTGTATTAATAAAAATTAAAAGATAAATGAGTAAAAATGCTCTTTTTGCCTATAATATCTTAAAGGACGTGTAAAGAAAAAACAAACAAACAAAATATTATGGAATGGAGGGAGTATCTGATTTTATTTATGCAAATTTTGTCTATCCCTCTCTTCTTTAGCTTTAAGTATTGAATGTTCAGAATAAACTGATTCAACAAATAGAATGTATGTTCTCAAAACGCTTTCTACTAATCAAGGGAGAAAGAATCTTTACCATTTCATCAATGCCCCCTTAGGTGGTTATTGCATAATTCCTCTTTTTAATTCCTTCGATACTCAAAGATAATGGACTACGTGGTTCTAGCTCCATTTTGAAAATTTTAAATAAGGATTCGAAACTTGAAATGAATTCCAGTTAATAGAATAACACGTAAAAAATAAAGTGAAAAGATAAGGACATAATTTCAACAGAAAAAATGGTACATGTAGGAATTGTTTCCTTCACTAACTAGTGGGCTTTTGTGTTCAACAAGACCTGATCCATCAACAAATTAGGTCCAATATTTGCATGTACCAGCTAAGCTAGCCATCTACAAACGGACTTACCTCATTTATTGATCCTTTTCTGCGTGCTAGAATTCCCCCTTATTGACTCTTTTTCTTTTTCATTTTTTGCATAAATATTCACATAACTATGATTTTTTCACCAAAGTCACGTAACTACATCTTCTAATGCAAAAATAATCACAAAATTTTTACCTCTTTTAACTGATTCTGTATTTATTATATTAAAAATAAAAAATTGTTAAAATATAAAGTAAGAAGTTATCATTCATTGGAAAGTTAAATGTTTCGACAAGTATGACTTTCGTGTTAATAGGGTTAAAGTTTTATGACTTCTTTTTTGTTGTGAAACATAATTATATGACTTTAATTTAAAAAAGAAAATCAGAAATATTGTGACCATTATTTACGAAATTTACCGTAACTAGTCCTTATATCTCATATTCTCTGATATTATTTATTTTTTAGTTTGTTCATAAAAGAATGACACAATTCTGACTTGAAAATAATTTAATTTTAAATCTTATGTTGTAAAATTTGAAACAAGGGGAGGAATAGTCTTTCACTTATTCTCAAACATGCCCAAACTTGGATTCAATAGTTAATATCTAAAGAGTGAAAGATAGAAAAATACATCTGAAGTGTTATGGTACTTTGAGTTTCATATTTGAATTATCAGGTATGCGAATTTCCTAGCTAAACTATCATCAAATATTTATTGAAACACACCTCAACTATTAATTGTTCATTTTTCCTATTTGAACGATGAGATTTTGCAAAGACGAAGTTGTTCCAACAGGACATAGATTGGAACATCCAAATCACCACGGTTGGTTGAGTCAGCATGTTATCTTAAAAGGGACATGTGATATTAACAGCTTATGATGGCAAAGATAGTAAGCATATTTGATCATCATTTGGATAAATTGTAGGCTTGTTTACCCATTGGTCCAATTTAAATTATAAATTCAACTTATGATCAATACAAAGACACTCTACACTGACAAAGTTATACAGGGAGTTGATAATTTTTAAATTCTTTAGCATTTGATTAAAAATATGCTAATTAATTCACCGAGTTAGTGTATTTTTCAGTGCAAATCTTACTGTAGGCTTGGATACTAACTGAAATCATCAATACAAGATGGGGTAAGTGCACACATAGTTGATTTAAGGACCCTTATTTAAGGAATTAATGGTTGAGTTTTCTAAATTTTTACAAGTTTAACCCCTTTAAATTAATTTAACATGTGCAAGCTTTGAAATACGCTATAAAATTTGAAGTTGTCAAAGCCTAACTTCAAGATGAAATTAAACGCAGATGAGAGTTATATACACGATTTTGGAGAAGTTGAGATAGAAGAAATAATCAGAAATGGGGATGGTCATATATATTATTATGACATTTGCTATTTTAGTTAAATGCAATAGTAACAACATGAGTGAGACATTAGCTGCCAGCTATGAAGTGGATATTTGCTCTAGTCTAGGCTTCACTGAACTAGATTTGGAATTTGATTCAGAATTTAAGCTGTGCAACACAGTCATCAACAACCTCAAATTAAAGAGAAGAGTGGTCAAGATTCTGAAAAAATTAAGTCTGATGAATGCTTTTGTCAAAGTCTTTAGACAAACAAATCAAGTAGCTGACAGTTTGACCAAATATGCCTCCAGTCATGACATTGGCCTCCACTTTGACTCCTTCTAACCCTTGCCTAAAGAGGCCAAAGGACCCTTTTAATTGGATAAATGTCAAACTCCCTTGTTTCAGAATTTGATATGTCTAAGATCAATCTTTTTGTTAGTTAAATGCATCCTTTTTAGAATAGGATCATATCTTGCATAGAAAAATCTCTGATCAAGAGTTCTTTTGCATCATATATATAAGGGATTATATTCCTTATATTCGGGCCGAAGAAGCAATGCCCTTTTTATTTAGTCCAACAAACTCTTTGTTGCATTGACTAACTTGGTTATTCAGTCAAGTATTGTATTCTGAGGTCAGAAAAAGGTTTCCTCTTTGTAAGTTTTTGGGGGAATACAACATGCACTACTATTGGTAGTCTAACGAAAAAAAAAAGGCCTAACTTTAGACTATTTGGGAGCAAGCAAACTTCTTGCACATTACTGATCACATTCCCGATTACCTATCGATATTTTAATCTAAAGTTAATTTTTGGCCCGATAATATCAAAATTCAGACCCAAAATATAACTTGTACATGGCACATCACACAACTATAGTATGATGCATAGACCTAAAACGTTGATACATCATAAGTAATATCTCTAGATTCTCTACTACCAAAGTGATTATAAATTAAGTTGCTGAAATCAAATAATGCTTCCTCTCTCATGTTTGCTGATCATATCTTTTGTTTGAAGTTTAGTAGTGGAATAAAGATATTCTCAATCCTGTTATTGTTCCGAAACATAATCATATGCGTATTACAACATTAAATGGGTTAAGAATAGCTACAACTATTAAACTATATGGGTATGGAGAAGAAAAAGAAGTCAGAAGACAGGCTTTTGCATAAAGTTTGTCAACACTCACTACAAATTCAATAATTTAAAAACACAGAGTATTATAGATTAAATGGCAAGGTGAAAGTTTAATTCCGGTACAATTAATCCATAAAACATCGGTACTTCTACAACAGTAAGCTTGTTTATTTTCTAAATTTTACTAGGCTATACAATGGTAGAAAAAAAAAGAAACCAAAACTTAATCAAAAAAGTTAAAAAAAAAAAAAAAAAGAAGAGGAAGTTCTGTTGTATTGAAAAAACAAGAATTTCTCCTGGGGCAAGCTAATTAACTCTAGAATTTACCATAATGCTACCTATCTATGACTTGCTAAGACTCTTTTTGAGTTTTGCTTTTGTTTTTCCTTTACACGATGTGTGACGTCTAGGCTAACCTGCCCTCGACCTCTTGCTAAGACATCTCTGATTGCTTATCGGACTATTTTTCGTCAATATATTCACAGTCAAACTACAAGACACCCTAATATTTCTATTCCTTGAGCTTATCCTCCAAACTTTAAATTTGATAGGTACATCCATGGATATAGACAAAGATAAACGTTGTTTGGAATTTGTGCTATTCATGCTCCTTTTAACTTCCTCAGGCAATTTGTCAATTTCCCCGTTACCTAGAATAACCTCAATAACCATCGAACTCTTAGGGTCTTGCTCTAAATAAGGAAAATCCCCGTGACCAATTTTTTTCTGCTTGAAATACAATGAAATATCGCCGTTCCCTTTATAATTATACGAAATTTCTGACCTCTGATTCGGATTCTTGGCTTCGATTGTAACGTTGTATACATATTGAGGACGTTTATCGCTCTGATTTTCTTGTAATTTCTTGACTAAGACTTGTTTCACGCTAAATTGTGGATCATCATGCTTGGAAAATAATTTGGTAAGACCTATTACCAAACCAATAATAATTCCAACAACAACTAATACAACTACACATATACAACGATGAGAACAACAACAAGAACGAGAACTCTGCCGTTGTTGGTTCTGATTCCTGTGGTTCTCGACAATGAGAGCATTTTCGGGTGGTGGGACGCGATAGATTTGGTCTTTGGGGACTTGAACAACATAAGTTCCTGAGGCAAAAGGGGGTAATTGATCATTAGTATTACATACTGATATAGCTAAAGGGTCACGATGGCTTATAATATCATCGTTATCTGTTGTTGTTTGGTTTTGGGGGAATTCGTCAGTGGCCATGTTGAGTTTGGGACCGCTCCTCCATGGAAGTATGGAGAGCGGTGAACATGGATGCTTAGGGTGGTAAGTTTAATGATGGACATGGTGGATAGGTTGTTTCATTTGCATGGGGGAAAATATGGGATGTTAAGCTATGAGAGTGGATAACTTAACATGTGTCTTGCCATTACTTTGTAATATTTAATACATGTATGGCCTCAATTAAAATTATTAAATTCTATCGAATTCGTACACTCAAACTTATATTGATTGGCATTATTGCATACATTGATCCACATTGCTAAATTTAATTGGTACTCAATTAATGAAAATCTGGATCAAGAAAATTAGCAAAAGAGAAAGAATTGAAGAGGTTAAGACATGTTCATTGACCAGTCTAGGGATGACAGATGGAGCGGGGTAGGGCAAGTCTTGACTCGCCAAGATTTTGTCCCACCCTACCCCGCCTCATTTAGTATATTTTGAAAATTTTTCCTGCTTTGCCCTACCTTATTAAGCTCTATTCCGCCTCGCCTCACCCCGTTTAGTTTTTTCTTTATTTTTTCTCTTAATTTTTTATTTTGTAATATTTTATTTAACTGTTACTGATTGATTTATTAGTTAAACAAATCAATTTAAATTTTAGTTGACTGTAAGATATAAAAAAAGTTATCCATCAACAGAAGTATCGAAGCCAAAATAAAAACTAAAGGTTATAAGATCTTTCAAAATAGTTTTAAATGAATCTTTAATTTTATATTCTCAAAAGTTCAAAATTACCAGAAATTTTAATCTAGTTAATAGTACCTTGTAATTAGTATAATAGATAACCCTCTCTCTCTCACATCCTAGGAGGAACTATGATTTCAATATTTAACTTAGGATCTGTTTTTTATTCAAAACCCACCACTTGCCCTGCCTATTTAAATCTCGAAAATAATTACTTTTAAGAATTCAAAACTTTTTTATGGAACAGATATATGAATATGCGTGGATCATACCTTTCATTCCACTTCTGGTCCCTATGCTAATAAGTGCGGGACTTTTATACACACACACACACACACACATAAAAGATAAGATGACGAAGAAGGAATCGAAGAAATCACATCCCAGGAGGAACTGTGATTCCAATATTTTAACTTAGGGCCCGTTTTTTATTCAAAACCCACCACCTGCCCTATTAAATTTTTTAATAAATTTAATTTGGTCCTACCCCCCCCCCCCCACCCCGCCCCGTTTAAGTCTTCCCTACCTCCCCCTATTAAGAATTTGCCCTGCCCTGGCGCCCCCCCTCCCCCCCCCCCCCCCCCCCAATTGCCATTCCTATTGATCACCATATAAAAAATAGTGATAATTGCATAAATATACCGTCCATAATATTACATTGCAATTATATAGTCAAGTTTTTAAATTTTCAATCGCATAGGCCATTAGCAGTGATTAAAAAATTTGTTATCTAATATTATACACCAATACACAATATTATACAAAAACTTTATTTTTTTCTTCTTTTACAATAATATTTAAAAACTTGATATACAATGTTATACACCCAGTATACAAATATTACATAAAATTATAAGAAGTATTTATACACTCATATATAATATTCTACAAAAGACTGACTTCGTCTTCTTTCTCAAATCCAAGCACTATATCCATCTAAAATATCTCAAAAACTACACCAAATCACCTTAAATTTTAAATTTAAACTCATCAATATGTATCCGATATTTTATAACAATACCTACTTGAAACGTGCAAATGTGAATGAAAGAAAATTGTGTGGTATGAGAAGTCACGACAAGATAATTTCTACGATCTACGAGAGAAAGGACAGTTCCAGAATGTCCGACTAATTTAGAGATGCTCGATTAAAGAAAAAGAAGTCTGATTGGCTTCTACCTCATCTTTATGAGGCTCTTCTGCCATATTGAATAATGCCAGAATTTTTGGCCAAGTCCGAACAGGGAAAGAAGACCAGGAGAGAAGAAAAAGATGGCTTGTTGCACACTGAGGGTGCAAAAAGCCAAGGGACAATAGCTAGGGAATTGGTAAGTAACTTATATAATTTGACTAAATTTGATTACCTTCTGATTGCAGTTCAAAAAATTATGTCGCGATCCAACTCGCGAGGAACTCTTTCGGGATACCCACGTAAAAAAGAAGAACAAGTCGAATTTGGACATGGATCGAGCAAAGCGCTGAAAAAGCCTATGTAAGTTTGAAAAAATTACATATAAATAATAAATTGACTCTAGTTATATACTAACTTTTCTTTTTAATTGTGCAGATGGATTATTAACTCCACCGAATGTCGCTATCTAAATCTGCATTGAGAAAGAGGCGGGGGGGGGGGGGGGGGGGAGGGACCAAAGGAGGGAGAGTATATGACCTAAGTTCTAGGAACCCAGTTCGACGGATCCAGCCTGGATTGGAAAGTGTTGGCTCTTCAAGCCAGATCGAGGCGATTAACGGTGTTCAAATTGCTGTTATGTCGCAGAAGATAAACACCTTACACGTGCCTTAGCGGATGCTGGGCAAGACAGATTGCTGAAAATAAGAGCATGTGTCATACCGTCGAGACACTCAAGGCACAAGTGAATAGCCTCTTTGCAAATGGACTACATAGTCATGCCTGCTCTCCTTCCACTTTGGTTGATGATGAAAGTTCTAATGAAAAGAATAAGGGTGACGAACGGTTGTAAATATTTGAAAATTTTAAACTATAGTTGACTTTGTAGATCCTTTTAGTGGATATTTAGTATTGTATTTGATGTTCTTTCTTGATAATTAGTATGTTGTTGATGTTGTAACTCATTTAGAATTGATTTGACAGTATCGGTACTAATTTGTAGCTACATATTGAATTATAATTTATTTGACAGGTTGGATACAGAAATTGCAGGTTTCTGCATCTGATATATTTTGCAGAAAATCAATGGACAACGTAGGTTTGTCCATTAGTTTTCTATAAAACAACTAGATATAGAAATCCAGAAAATCAATGTTGTCCGTCTGTTGTTCTTGGATATGAAGAACACAACAACATATAGAGTCAGACTATTTAATTTTAATTTTTCAATTTATTAAAAAATATTATAATATTAAATTAATTAAATATACCGAATTTATCCATCGGTTATTCTTTTTTGCACGTCGGGCAGCAATTCAAAAAATACACCAAAAAAAAAGGACAGGCAGGTGCACTAAAGTTCTCGCTATGCGCAGGGTCTGGGGAAGGGTCGGACCACAAGGTTCTATTGTACTTGGCCTTATCTGACATTCAAAAAATTCACCAACTTGAATTAAAATAAACTGAGGGTGTCTCTCGATATAAAATGACACTGTCCGATTTATCATTTTCGACAAGTCAAATTCTGAGGCCTATCAGTCTGTGAATTTGCCGTTGTTTTTGCTCAAAATGCCTATGCGGTCCGTCACTATTGGCCCTCGTCTTTTGAGCAGCTTTTTATAGTGATTAGTTGAAGACTTAGAATATTTTCTTTGTCTCAATTCTCTCTTTCACTACACTAATCTCAATATATAAACATAATACAAATACTTTTTATCTATTTTTCTTCTACACAATCAAGGAAGAAATCATCATTTATATTGGTGTAGGATTTTCCCCCAGGTAAATTATCTAGAAAGTGGATAGTTATTGAAGTGGAGTGGGGTAATTAGTAGGAGATAATGAGAAAAACATGTTATAATAATTACATAATTATAAATAATGACATCACTTTTTTTACTTTATGCCCACTAATTATCATACACTTTTATATTTTAATATTAATATTAAAATACACATAAATACCAACACTTCTTTCTTGGCTCCTAAGTTTTTTTTTTTCCTTCATACATTATAGTCAAATAATGAGAAAAAAAAAATAAAAAGTTTTTCCCACAATCAAAAGCTATCTCTAATAAAAGCTCTTTTAGATAAATAATCGATTAAAAATTACAACTCGTTGAGACATATTTGGTCGCCTTAACAAACAGCCCGGCTAGTCTGAAGGGAATCTACCAAGAAAATGCGCAAAATTTAGTACGTCAATAGGAGCCACTTGTTTATTTCTTTTTTAAATATTAAATTTTGCTAGATTTGAAAGTATATATAAATGTATGTTAAATTAAAAAAAGAGAAATTATCATGTATTAGAAAGAAATTTTCTCGCATAAAAATATTTGAATAGATAGCTGAGAATCTATTAAATATAGTTTTTTCTATCTTTTAAAGTAGAAATAAGATCTAATTACATACTAATTTTTTAAAATCTCATTTATGAAGTTATTGAGCACATTATTGTTATCATTAAAATATTTCAATAGATCAGAAAACTGTCCATTTGTTAATTATTTATTACTAAACAAGCACTATAAATGTTATGTCATATTTATAATATAAAATATATAAATTCAGATGAAATTTATTTTTTAATTAATTTGACTGACTTTTATGTAGAAATTAATACCTAAACATGAATTTAGGATACTTCCGCACAAACTTAAAAAACAAAAAACAAAACTTTGAGGCATTTATTGTACATCCTCTTTTTTTTTTTGGAAGATTTTCAATTCAAAGTTGCTGCATTGTGTATCCAATATTCTAATTGTGCCATCAAAGTAGACCCTGAATCAACAGCCCACATGAATGTGCAATCACGGACAAGAAGACGAAATAACACACGCAAACAATGTCATAATATTTTATGTATAATATATATATAGTCATTTCTTGAGTTGCAACTAGAAACTCTAAAGAACCATCGAACCAATAGATTCTCCACAGACGCCAAAGAAGGACAAGAATATAATAAGGCGCAAGGAATTAAAAGAAGACTTAAGTTTTATATACTAAAAATATAAATAATCATTAGGTCTCTAAAAGATACCAACTAGCTACAACCTGCTGGTTAAAATAGATTAAAGGAAATTATTGTATAGGAGTTGTATTATGTCTATAAACTAGTGATTGAGTATATAGTCAAGTGCGGTACCTGGACGACTAGCTATAGCAACAAAGATATTTTTTTAAAAAGATTTTTAAAATGTGCAAGATGGCTCGCCATTCATGCCTTATAAATAATACTCATTTCCTTCTCTTGCATTTTCATCATCACTCGTTCAGATTCTCCAGCACTTAAAAAAGAATATAAAACACATATCTCTCTGCCTTTCCACAAGCTAAGAGTACTAGAAATGGCCCCAACTGCAGTGATGAGTACCTACGAAGAGGAGGAAATTGTTCGCCCTGTTGCGGATTTTTCTCCAAGTCTTTGGGGCGATCGTTTCCATTCATTCTCCATTGATAATCAGGTATTTCTAATTAATGAAGTTTATTTGTAATCCGTTATTGTTGGAATAGAGTCGTTTGTTTTGAACCTGCATTTTCTTTGAATTAAATACAGGTTGCGGAAATATATTCTCAAGAGATTGAGACATTGAAGAAACAAACAAGAAGTATGTTATCAGCTGCTTGTGAAACAACATTGGCTGAGCAATTGAATCTGATAGACACTATCGAGCGACTTGGCATTGCTTACCATTTTGAAAAACAAATAGAAGACATCTTGGATCAGATTTACAAAGCAAATCCAAACTTTGAGGATTATGATTTATGCACTTTGTCCCTTCAGTTTCGACTACTCAGACAACATGGTTACAACATCTCTCCAAGTACGTAATATATCAATTACTACTTACTAATTTATATCTAGTGAATATATAGACACGAAGACTCATTAATTAATCTTTGTTTCCAACTTGAAACCAGAAATTCTCAGCAGATTCCAAGATGCAAATGGCAAATTCAAGGAGTCTTTAAGCAATGACATCAGGGGTCTATTGAACTTATATGAAGCTTCACACGTAAGAACTCATGGAGAGGATATTTTAGAAGAGGCTCTTGCTTTTACCACTGCTCATCTTGAGTCCACAGCTCCACATTTGAAGTCACCTCTAAGCAAGCAAGTGACACACGCCCTTGAGCAATCTCTCCATAAGAGCATTCCAAGAGTCGAGACACGCTACTTCATTTCTATCTATGAAGAGGAGGAATCAAAGAATGATGTATTGCTTAGATTTGCCAAATTGGACTTCAATTTACTCCAGATGTTGCATAAACAAGAACTCAGCGAAGTATCAAGGTAGATTGATAATTTATATAAAAAATATAAATTATTAGTATAATAATTTTTCAAATTCTGAGATTGGTATTTATTTTGTAGGTGGTGGAAAGATTTGGATTTCGTGACAACACTTCCATATGCTAGAGACAGAGCAGTTGAGTGCTACTTTTGGACGGTGGGAGTGTATGTTGAACCTCAATACTCTCAGGCTCGTATCATGCTTGCTAAGACTATAGCAATGATTTCGATAGTAGATGACACATTCGATGCTTATGGCATTGTGAAAGAACTTGAGGTTTACACCGATGCCATACAGAGGTATGAACTTCTTCTGAAACATTTTGTGAATTGATCAGGTGATCCTATAAAGGGGGTAAAGGACAATATCACAACATAATTTTATTAGGTGAACTCGAGGTTCCACCTTCTTCATATGATACATGTTCTGTTAAATTGATGAACTTATCAAATTCATTTGTTTATTAGGTGGGATATTAGCCAAATTGATCGCCTCCCTGATTATATGAAAATCAGTTACAAAGCACTTTTAGATCTCTACAACGATTATGAAACAGAGTTGTCAACAGATGGAAGATCCGATGTTGTTCAGTATGCAAAAGAAAGAGTATGAATCATGACTTATACTAGTAAATTCAATATTAATCAATTTATCAACCAATTGCGAGGCTTTTTCTCCCTATTTTTTTGTTTATTCTTTGGAACAAGTACTGAAGGTGAATGTCTTTACTTGTTATTGGCAGATGAAAGAAATCGTGAGAAACTACTTTGTGGAAGCAAAATGGTTCATTGAAGGATATATGCCGCCTGTTTCTGAGTATCTTAGCAATGCATTAGCTACTAGCACGTATTACTTGCTTACGACTACATCCTATTTAGGCATGAAGTGTGCTAACAAGGAAGATTTTGAATGGTTGGCCACGAATCCTAAAATTCTTGAAGCTAATGTTTCTTTATGTCGAGTCATTGATGACATAGCCACCTATGAGGTATACATCGCACCAAATAAGCTCAAAATTTTAATTTTACATGAGTTACAACCATGAAGCAATAAAAATTGATTTCATAGTTATACCAACTTATTATGATTTCTATCCAGGTTGAGAAGGGTAGAGGTCAGATTGCAACTGGAATTGAATGTTACATGAGAGATTATGGTGTATCGACAAAAGAGGCCATGGAAAAATTTCAAGAAATGGCTGAGACAGCATGGAAGGATGTAAATGAAGGAATCCTTCGACCAACTCCTGTATCTACAGAGATTCTCACTCGTATTCTTAATCTTGCTCGCATTATTGATGTCACTTATAAGCACAATCAAGATGGATACACTCATCCAGAGAAAGTACTAAAACCTCACATTATCGCATTGTTGGTGGACTCTATTGAAATTTAAATCATCTATTGTTGTGTACATCTGGGAGAATTTGGTTCCCGGCCCCTTTAAATAAGAATTTGATTAACATTTGATTGATGTTCCGTTAGCATCTTTGTTGCTAGCTAGGGTAGGAGTTGTTGGCGATACATGTAATTGTGCGATGAAGTTACCTCAGATTTTTTTGTATCAATATTGACATTTGAAATATATTATTTCATTTTATACCTACTTGTTTTAGCTAGAGGTTTCAGATAAAATCTAAAATATTTTTGAAAATGGTGCGAAATTAAAGAATACACTTCAGCAGTTGCGACACATCTTAATTAACCATGAAAAAATAGTCGTTGTTTAATGGGCTAATGGTCTAAATTGATATGCCTCATCAAATAACTTTATTGACTATGATCATTTCATCGTTTTAACAATAACTTCCTCCGTCTCAATTTATGTGACACCGTTTAATTTGACATAAAGTTTAAGAAGAAAAGAAAAACTTTTGAAATTTGTGGTCTGAAACACTTGTGTGACTATAAATAATTTCATTAAGAATAAAAGGAGAATTTTAAAGTTAAATAATTTTTAATTATAAAAAATTGATATTCTTTTTGAAACGGGTTAAAAAGAAAAGCTACCATATAAATTGAGATAGAGCTAGTATCTTTTTAGAGTTCTTGGACATTATAGAGTCTTAGACAGAGAACTAAAAGGGAAGAAAAAGAGGGCTGGCCGATCAGAGCCAGGGAAGAGGCAGTGCATGGAATGCACAAGTAAAATTGAACACCTCATGCTCTGCCTTGTCCCTGTCAATCCATTTCACATGCTTTAACATGCCATCTTTGAGAAAAAAATAAAAAGTTCTTTCAAATTTCCCATGGCCAACAGGTAAGTGCAATGACTGCTTTATGATGGAGTAAGGAATAAGGACAAGAAGAAGAAAAGGCAAAAATGTAGTGATATTACCACTTAACTTAGAACCTCTTGTTTCTAAGTTCTAATTGAGCCTCATTGTACTGCAGATTCAGCTTGATATCTTTTCATTAGGCTTTTTTTCTTTTTTTTAATTGAGTAATCTTAGAGTTAACGAAAAGATATTCAATAAAGTGATATCAACCTACAATTAGTAACTCAATAAATTCAATAAGTATAATGATTTGATACTTCAATCGGATTGTAAAGTTGCCAAGACCCCGGAATGTTTTACATTATTGGAACTAAAACGCTAGTTAGAAGTATTTTTGTTTTCATAAATAGTATATAAACAATCACTCAAGAATTATTTGTTTTCTTTCTTATAGTTGAAATAAGAATTTGAATTAGACGAACAATCTTACAAATCTCTGTGGATACGATATCTGGACTTCACCGTCCTATATTGCTTGACGATCATGTGTGCTTGTACGTGTATTTGAACACATCAGTCTTTTTCGGGTTTACTGAGAAAAGTAGTAAGATGCAATTGGTAGTCTAAGGGCAGTTTAGTAATATCCTAATTAACATAATTAGTTAGTTACTCTCTCCATTTCAAAATAAGTGGTGTTTTAGCCTTTTCATTTTATTTCAAAATAAGTGCTGTTTCACATTATCAAGAAGGTATTAATGTTGTTCTTCCAATTTTACCCTTATTTAAAATGAAGAGAGATTTATAAACTACTAAATAGCTATATCTTTTTCAAGATATTTATTAAGGATAAGTTAGTAAAAATGCATTTTACTTTCTACAAGTGAGTAGTTTCTTAACGGGTGTGCCCAATCTAAAAACACCACTTATTTTAAAATGAAAGGAGTAGTCAAGAGATCAAAGTTAGTTATAACTACCCAGGGTCAGTTATAATTAGTTAGCATTAATAGTGTAATCCTTTCTGATGTATGTGTATATATATTTGCTTATATACACAAAGCTGAATAATATATAAGAGAATTGTCTCTCTCTATACAAATTCAAGTTCTTCCTTCTTCTCCATCAACTCTTTGTCTCTCGACTATGAATCCACAAGGACATCTAGACCTTCGACGGTGATTATCATTTCTGCATAGTATCAAAGCAGATGAACTGTTAGCTTCCACATTTATGTACAAATTCTCTTATAGAAATCACAATCTCAGTTCTTGAGGTTTATTTGCTACTCTATTTCTTGGTTCTTGTTAGAATTTCAAATTCTAACAAATCAGTACAAAATCTGGACTCAAATTTAAATATTGTATGGTGAATTTAAGGTTAGGTCTCTTGTCACAATTTCATATTGAAGATAAACAACACAATGAATTCAAAATACAACTAAAATTATGCAGACGAAATTACATATTGCTCAACCTATTCATGGATCAAGCCAAGCTTTGGATCATAATCATCCCTTACAACTTCATTTTGCTGATGTAAGTGGCATCCCACTAATTTCTTTACAACTTACTGATGCTGAGAATTACTTTTTGTGGAGTAAGTACATGAGAATTGCCCTCTTAAGAAGACTTTCTAATGCAAGGGCATCTTTGTAATTTGGTTGAAGGTGTCTTACTAGGCACGAACCTTTAAAACTTTATCCTGAATAGTCACATCAACCCAGAAAAAGTTAATTTTTTTAGATTCCAAGAGAATTAAGATAACATTGAAGATGCTTTAGAATATGTGAGCCTTTCTTGAAAATTTAAAATATTCACTAAAGGCTTGTGGATAGTGTTAGAACATGCTCAACGGAAGCAAGCATGAATAGGATCAACAATCTTACATGAATCACTAGATAACAACGACGAGTAAGATTATGAAATACTAATCTCTTGAAGCTTTCACACAACGCGTCCAACTTGCTCTCCAGGTCTGCAGTCTTCTACTATGTCCTCCATAATCTCCGAGTGGGGAATACTTGTGTGGGCAAGTATTGCTTCTCAGAAAAGGTGTATCTTTCAATAAGAACAAATCCCTATTTATAATCACGTTTTTAGGGTATAAAACCCTAATCCCAAAACGTATAGGATTCCTATTTTTCTTGTATATTCACACATTTTTAAAGGGTATGAAACCCTAAACGTGTACTACTTACCTTTTCTAAAGTTGTCCAAAATCTTGTAGGATTTTACTACTTCAAGAAATCAGGTTTCTTCCTTTTCCAAGTTTTTTAATTAATGAGGCATAGCAGAGACCACAGATTTAATTAGTGAGGCTTCCAATTATGGTATTAATTCGAAATAATGAATGAATTGACCTACCATAATAAATCACAGATTATTTCACTAAAAATTCGTAATTACACTCCTCGGTATAATTTCAAAATCAATCATTAAATTCTTATTTAACTCCCCATGTTAAGATTACAGATACCAACCAATTGAATTAAATTTCTGACTATTTAATTTGTTGATTAATTTAATCCTTTATTCAAACGCTTAACTTATTTCATGTGACAGATACAGAATCCACCTGCAAGATTTTCACATGAAAACTTATAAGCAATCATAAAGGGGTATCATCAATCTCAAGGTCGAGACATGGATTCTATCAACTAACTATTATTTCACAAATATCATTTATTATTATCCAACCTATTGGGAATATTTTAACTCGCGAAAAAGTTTCACCCTTTGGTAGATCAAAACAACAAGCAAATGACATTGATCATAATAGTTATATCAAGATTAAGAGTATAAGTACATATAATGATTTAGAGAATTTATTTTACTAAGTCAGACAAAAACTATTCTCTACTTGGTTCATTCAATACATACAAAATATACTAGCACACGAAGTTAGAATAATACCATTCCCATAATCAAGATAAATTATATTTAATTTTATGCTACAATCATACCGATGAATTTTTCCAATTCTCATCTTAGATTGTGAACATACACAAACTTTATACTTATAAGAACCAATGATTTAATTTTTTGTGTATAAGCTAAACTTTATACACTAAACCATCTACTATATAAGTAAAAGACACACATGCAAAATCAATCTATTCAAAATAAGACTTTATTGATCCAACAAATAAAATGAAAGTCTTACATAAAACTGAAACATAACACTATACTAAACTGCATGGTTAATAGTATATCCTAACAATCTCCCACTTAGACTCATAATTATGCACCTACAACTTTAATGCCCGTTCCTTCTACATGCTTATCAAAAGACTTCTGTGACCAGCTCTTTGTAAATGGGTCCGCCAAATTGTTCTCGATACAATCTTCAAAACCTTCACATCTCCTTTCTGAGTTATGTCCTGAATTAAGTGATATTTTCTCTTAATGTGTTTGCTTCTTTTGTGACTTTGTGGTTCCTTTGAGTTTGCAACCACACCACTATTATCACAATAAAGTGTAATTGGTGCTTCAATTAAAGGAATCACTCCAAGTTCTTTTAGGAAGTTCCGAAGCCAAACAACCTCCTTAGCCGCCTCAGAGGCAGCTACATACTCGACTATCATGATGGAATCAGCAACACACGATTTCTTGATACTCCTCCAACTTATGGCTCCACCTCCTAAGGTAAGCACATATCCTGAGGTAGATTTTCTAGAATCTCTATCAGACTGAAAATCTGTATACCCAACGGGCACTAGATCACCCGAGTGAAAAACCAGCATATAATCCCTAGTCCTTTTCAGATACTTGATTATATGCTTAACTGCAGTCCAATGTTCATTCCCAGGATTTGGTTGATATCTACTAACCATGCCAACAGCAAAGCAGATGTCAGGTCTAGTACATAGCATAGCATACATGAGACTCCCAACAGCAGAAGCATAAGGGATTAGCCTCATCCTCTCTATCTCGTTAGTCTTTTTAGGAGACTGATCCTTCGATAGAGAAATTCCATGCCTAAAAGGAAGAAATTCCTTTTTGGAATTTAGCATGCTAAACTTGGTAAGAAATGTATCAATATAAAGCTCTTGAGAAAAGCCTAATATCCTTTGCTTGCGATCTCGCATGAGCTTGATCCCAAGGATATGAGCTGCTTCACCCAAGTCTTTCATATCAAAATGCGAGGACAACCACTCTTTGACCGATTTCAACATGCTCACATTATTTCCTATGAGCAAAATGTCATCCACATACATAATCAAAAATGCTACTTTATCTCCCTCCCACTTTTTATATATGCATAACTCGTTCTCACATTGATCAAAACTAAAAGTCTTAATCGAATTGTCAAAACAAGTGTTCCATACCCTAGATGCCTGTTTCAACCCATAAATGGATCTTTTCAGCTTACACAACATGTGCTCATTGCCACATTCCACGAAACTCTCTGGTTGTGCCATATATATGCACTCATCAAGACTTCCATTAAGAAAAGCCGTCTTTACATCCATTTGCCAAAGCGCATAATCATAATGAGCAACAATGGATAAGAGAATTCTGATGGATTTAAGCATGGCCACCGATGAAAAGGTTTCCTCATAATCAATTCCTTCATTTTGAGTAAACCCTTTTGCAACAAGCCTAGCTTTAAAAGTCTGCACTTCTCCATCCACCCCTCTCTTTTTCTTATAGATCCATCTACAGCCAAGGGGTTTTACTGCTACAGGTGGTTCTACAAGATCCCAAACTTGATTGGAGTACATAGACTCCATTTTTGATTTCATAGCAGCTATCCATTTTTTAGCATCTATATCTTGTAGTGCTTCGGTATAACTAAGGGGTTCTGTATTAGGCTCTTCAGGGATTCTATCATAAGATTCTCCCAAGAGCGCAAACCGAATGGGTTTTCTAATAACTCTCCCACTACGACGACTCACAACAAGATCATTAATTTGATCTTGCGATGGAACCACAACATCACTTTCGGGAACTAAATCCTGATTATCATGAACTTTTTCCCCAAGCACAGGCTGCTCGACAAGTGCAGGCTGGTCAACATTGCTCTCACTATCTTGAGGTAGTGAGATGTCCGACCTTTTTACTTGCACCTCCCGTTGGCTATTGACATATCTCCCACTACGATAATGGATTAGTATGTCAATACTTGCTTGTGGGATCTGTTCTTGAGATACATAATTTGTTATTCCATTGTTCAATTCATGTAAAGCGAGTTTACTTCTCGGAATATGGTTTATTAAATAGTCCTCTTCCAGAAACTTGGCATTTGTTGTAGTAATGACCTTCTTTTCTTTAGGATAATAAAACAAACCACCTTTCGTCCCTTTTGGATATCCAACGAAGACACATACTTCTGTCCTTGATTCCAACTTATCAGTTTTTCCCTTTAGCACGTGGTCTGGACAACCCCATACCCCAATATGTCTTAGATTAGGCTTTCATCCAGTCCACAATTCTATTGGAGTTAAAGGTACTAATTTGGAAGGAACCAAGTTCAATAGGTAGTTTGCCGTGTCTAATGCATATCCCTAAAAGGAAGAAGGCAAATCTGAATAACTCAACATTGATATTACCATTTCCAAAAGAGTTCTGTTTCTTCTCTCTGCCACGCCATTTTGTTGTGGTGTTCTTGGAGCAGATAATTGAGATGTTATTCCACAATCTAATAAGTATTTAATGAATTCAGTAGAAAGGTATTCACCATCACGATCAGATCTTAATGATTTAATATGTTTATCATGTTGCTTTTTCGTTTCTTCCTTAAATTCTTTGAACTTGTCAAAGCATTCAGATTTACGGTGCAACAAGTAAACATATCCATATTTAGGTAGTCATTTGTGAATGTCACAAAATACTCAAAACCACCTCTTGCTTGTATATTCCTAGGACCACACAAATCAGAATGAATTAATTCCAACTTATCTTTAGCTCTATTTCCTTTAGAAGGAAAGGTCTCTTAGTCATTTTTTCTTCTAAACATGATTCACATGTTGGCAGTGCCTCCACTTTCAATGAACTCAAAGGTCCATCAGAGACCAACCTTGAAATCCTATTTAGATTTATATGACCTGGACGCAAGTGCCATAAGTAAGTTTGACTCAATTCAGAAACATGTTTTCTTTTATTTGACAGATTAATGTTATTTAGTTCCTTTGGTTGCAGCAAGTTAGGAGGTGTTTCAGCACAAATAGATCATGCACTCTACCAGCAGTATAGATAAAATGCTTTTTAAGTTTGATAACAACAAAATTATTACCAAAATATATATTATAACCAACATCCATCAATTTTGAAACTGAAAGAAAATTCCTTTAATAGAAGGTATATAGAGAACATCTTTTAAATCCAAAACTCTAGAACTACTATAAGAAATACTAATATCTCCTAAAGCTAAGGTCGGTGTTGGTTCGCCGTTGGCTTGAAAAACGCAAATTTCGTTCTCCTTAGCCGTTGTGTTTTCCGAAACCCCTGCAAAGAAGTGCAGACATGATAAGTGGCCCCCGAATCTACAGCCCATAGCATTGTAGAAACAACCGCTAAACAAGTGGCCCCCGAATCTACAACCCATAGCATTGTACAAACAACCGCTAAACAAGTTTCAACTATATTTAAGTAAGAATAATTACTTTGTTTGTTCAATTTAGTCAGGTAGTCAGAACATTGCTTCTTGTGATGCCCAGGTTTCTTGCAATGATAGCACTTGCCTTTCCGCTTAGCCACACCACCATTTGCAATTTCAGATGCCTTGTGAGGTCTATTCTTTTTTTGTCTGCTTTTCGGCTTAGAAGAAGAAGGAGTTCTCTCAACATTCAATGCCACAACAGGAGTTTGCTGGTTGATAATGGACTCAACCGCTTGTAGCTCATTCAATATTTCGCTAGAGACAGATCCATCTTGTTCATGTTATAGTTCAAGAGAAATTGTTGAAAACTGTCAGGTAAAGTCTGCAGGATCATCTCAACTTGAGATTCCTTATCAATCTTAGCTCCAAGGATTTCCAGTTCATTAAGAAGACCAATCATTTTAAGAACATGGTCCCTCACGGACGAACCTTCAGCCATTTTAGTGTTCAAAAGGGCTTTCATGGTTGTCTGCTTTGCAACAGTATTATGCTCACCGAACATCTCTTTGAGTCTTTTAAGCATATCGTAAGCAGATTCCATGGACTGATGTTGATGTTGCAAAACATTTGATATTGAGGCAAGAATGTAACATCGTGTCATCTCATCAGCCTTAACCCATTTTTCATAGGCTTTGATTTGGTCCATGGTGGCATTCTCAGGTTTTTTAGGGCATTCCTCAACCAACACAAAATCATACCCTTCAGCAGTTAGGAGAATATCTAGATTTCTTTTCCAGTCAACATAATCTGGGCCCTCTAATTTATTTTCTTTTAAAATAGAGGCGAGGGGATTGAACGAAGTCATTATTAATCTGGGAGGTAAAAAAATATCAAATAGATCATTAAGCATGCTACAAGAATATTTAAATTCATGTAAATACATAACACATACAACCATGCATATTAATAGCTAGATTTGATAGGGAAACTTAACCATTCATGCAAACTATATGAGTTATGACAGATGTTTACCCATAAATCAAAACAGAACTAACTCAGTTGGAGAGTAAACTGCATATTTAAGACAGGTAAATATCCAATAATGTAAATCTCTGTTCTATTGAACCAACATGTAACTCAGTTGGAGAGTTAATATAAGTTTTCAACAACAAGAGACAAGCAAACACAGTAATCCCGTAATGAATCTATCCGATGAGCAAAGAAGATCAATGTCAACATGTAAACTCATTACATTACTGTTACGTACCAATGGAGACCATAAGGATTAGACCCTAACAACACTGGTTGTAAGAAACCAATTTTTTTTTTCAATTTTTAATTTTTCAGAAAATAGAAAAATGCCCAAAAACCCAACAAAATGATTTGGAATGACCAAAAAATGACGTTAGTCACAGCATAGCAGTGCGTATTGCTCAGTGGGTCATTTCTGATGAACCTACCAAATTTCAGGTCAATCGGAGTTCGTCAAAATTTGAAAAACTCCAATACCGACCAAAACCGGCAACCGTGCGCACCTTGGCAGGGATATGCGCGCGCCTCGGTAGGATCCTGCGCGTGACTCCGCAGCGCCTCGCGCGACCCGTCAATTTTTTTTTGTTTCACCAAATATATCATAAATTGTTTATAAAACAGTTTTTCCAACACAAAAACCATTAAAACACTCCTTTTTATCTATGATACGATTTATGCATTCATGCCAAAAAGACAATACATGAAACAATCTTTTTCAGGAATTTTCCAAATTATCTAGGTAGACGTAAGTCGACTCGTGATGCCAATTGTTAGAACATGCGCAGCGGAAGTAAACATGAATAGAATCAACAATCTTACATGAATCACTAGATAACAAAGATGAGTTAGATTATGAAATACTAACCTCTTGAAGCTTTCACACAACGCGTCCAACTCGCTCTCCAGGTCTGCAGTCTTCTACTATGTCCTCAATAATCTAACTCGTCGTAGTTATCTAGTGATTCATGTAAGATTTTTTGTCCTATTCACGCTTGCTTTCGCTGCGCATGTTCTAATACATAGTAGAGCACCTTCAGTATAAATATACCTGCATACAAAAGGTGCTCCACTACCTAACCGTTTTCACCATTTTAATTATGAAAAATCTAACAAACCTATTTGTTATATTTTTCCCTCAATCTACACCATTTCAATCAAATTCTCAATTATCATTCTCTGCGGGGTTATTTCACTTTTGTGGGAGGAAATCTTGTTACATGGTAAAGCAAAAAATAAAATGTTATTACACTCTCTAGTGCGAAAGCGGAATTCAGAGGAATAACACTTTGGAATATGTGAAGCATTATGGCTAACACTTCCTCTTAACAGGTTTGAGTTATCCACCTAAGGCACCAATTCGATTATATTATGATAGTAAGGTTGCACGTGATATTGCTCATAATTCAATATACCGCGATCATAGCAAGCGTGTAGAAGTAAACATATTTTTTATCTAGAAAAAATTTGGATGAAAAGATGCTGGAGTTACCTATAATTCGATCGGAGTATCAATTGATTGATCTTGTTACTAAAATATTCTTCAAATTTGAGAGCAAGTTGGACATGTGCGACATCTATTCCCCGATTTAAGAGAAAGTGTAGAGATATATTAGGCTTAATTCGGTAAGCTTTGTAAAACTAGAAACTTGCTTGCTTTTAGTAATCTTTGTAAAATATGAAACTTATTTTAAGTCCTTACCGTAAAATAAATAGTTAGAAATTAGTTATTTTCATTTAATGTAACTTAGTTATTCTAGCTATATATTAAATTACATATTCTTCTTTGAGAAATAATAGAATACAATTAAGAAGGAATTATTCTGCTCAAGATTTGAACTTATCTTTTAAAATTTTCTTTATGCTCAAAACCACTTTCTTGTAACTCGATTCCTCTGTCCAAATCCACTTATGAAACTTTATGTCCTGCTTCGCATTTAACCCAACTTTCTATTAGAATAGTGGTTTGGTTTTGGTTAGGAGGAGATGATTTATTCATGTATCAAATTTTGTATAATTTATATCATATTTGGTAGTATAAAACATAACAAATTAAGTACAGTATTTGGTTAATTATTTAAAATTCCGCATAACAAATACATATATAAGTTATGAGAAATTTATGTATTCCTTTTATAGAATAAAGATGAACTAACTAACACATGAATAACTAATTAAATCTATCATAACTAATACCTGCACAACTCTAACTATCATCCTAACAATAGTGTGATGAAAGGACATGACAGAATAGAATTTATCTCTCATTGATAAGATAGAAGAAAATAGAAGTGTTCTTAAATATTTTTTAAGTTACTTGTTTTGAATTATTTGAGAAAAGTTTTAGAGGGAAACCAAAAGTGGTTATAATATTAAATAGTCAAAGATGGAAACCAAAAGTTTTGTTATAATAAGTAGCCCAGATTAGTTTTAGTCACCTATCAGATTTTTATTTATTTCATTTAAAACATTTTCTTTTAATTAATTATTCAAAATATTTTTTAACAGGTTTTTAAAATAGGTGACTATTAATTTTTAAAAAGTGTTTGTTGGTAGTAATTGAGTCTATTAATTTCAACAAGACCTTTTTTTTAAAAACTAATATGAGCTCAGTGCACCGATCTGCCCACGGATATATTAAATTTTTCGCCTTTTTCCCCCTTGACGGATGCACTAAGCCCAAATATTCAGATTCACAAGCTGCCAACGTTTGGCATCCAAGGCAAGGCAATACCGCACATTGGGACAACCAGCATGCATGGGCAGAAAGCTTGCGCAGCCTGCCTGACACGCCAGACACAACATGGATACACACTTGACACAGCCTGGGTGCTGACACGCCAGACGCAGCATGCCTGCACGCCAGACACAGCATGCTTGCACACTTGACACAGCCTGCCTGACACGCCAGACACAACATGCCTGCACGCTAGACACAGCATGCCTGGCACAACACACATGGCCAAGTTGACACAGCCACATGGTATATAGTGTACGGACATGTTTGTATATAAATAGGCCTCAAGGGGAAGCACTTGTACTCATCCACAATTCTCATATTTACATACTTAATGAAATCTCAAGGGCTCTTACCTCCCAAAATATTTGTCTTCTATACTTTACTTGCTTTCTTGCCTTCTTATTTGTTTGCCATCCGATCCTTAGCACACTTTGTGCGTTTATGAGAAGTTAGGACTGAATATTTGTGTCACACCCCGCCTTGGGGGGTATGACTGGCACCTGGTGCCCTACTAGGACTTGAACTGCTGGACTGCTAAGCCTGGGCACATCTGGTGCCTGGCTGGCTCTAACTCACATTTCTGGAAATAAAGGGCTATATAACGGCTATAAACACAGCCCCCGGCCCATTGGCCTATATCCTCCTGTACCTGCACTAACAGCTGACCAGAAACATGCCGATATAGGGAAACCTATGCGGGCCGACAAGGCCACCATGCTGTCTAATTATCTGTAACTTAATCATAGAATATTAGAAAGCTACGTGACCGGCAAGGTCACCACTACTGTCAAGCTATGGCCCTACACGGCCAACATGAAAGAAACAGAAGTACTAACAGCTAAACAACTGCACGGCCTCACACGACCGGCTCATCTGACCATAGGGAAACATATACAGACTGCAAGCCTCTAGGAATAGCAGTAGCAATGATCGGGACAGGGCCCCGACCTACCCGTACTATACAACAAAAGAAAAGGAAATACACCTCTGGAATTCAGTCTCCGGATGACAGGAGCTGAATACTCGATAGCTGACAGGAATCACGTGGTATCGCCTACTCGTCTATGTGTACCTGCAGGCGAGTAATGCAGCGCCCCACCGGGCGTCAGTACCGCTGGTACTGAGTATGTAAAGCAATAACTGAAAGAAATATCTGAAAACAATAATATAATTGATGAAACTGAAGTAGAAAGAAATAGATTAGCTGTCTGATAATGTAAGTCATACCTTTTCTTAATTATACTGGAAGGAGTAGGAGTCATACCTGAGGATTTATCATTCTACTGTCGATCTACTCGTATCTACTATAACACGGTATAACATATCATAACATATATAGCACACACAAACCTTACCCGGCCCCCATAAGCCGGGAGGTACAACCAACACAGAATCTATACCCCTACCCCGGTCATCCCATCTCCTATAACCCTGTAAGCATCCTGCCGGTCCCCTGGGTATGCACTTGGGCTCGCTGAGCCCCTGACTATAACTGCATCTGAGTCCGGAGGACTCCTGAATCAACACCCTGGCGTATCCGCTCGACAGGGGTGTGTAAAGGCCGACCAAGGCACAATATGGGGAAAACTGGCATCCCATCTTCGTCCCCTGTGGGACGGCATGCCACTCCGTAGAGCGACGTATCCTCGTCCTCTGGCGGACGAGACGATACAGCTATCAACCCTGGGACGGTCATGGATGCTAGGTAGTCCGACCCCAAACAATACAACGGTCTCAACTAGTAATACTATATGCTTGTCTCACATACTGAAGCTAATAGTGGTAAAGTATTTTGTATATACTATATGCTGAGCTAGCGATGGTAATATGTACGTACTTAACACATGCTGAGGCTGGGAATAGTATATATGTATAAGTATAGTCCTCTGCCAGACTGTACTGGGGCTAATGCTGAACAAGGTATAATGTTTCTGCTGAGAACTATGCTATATATTGAGTTTCTATAGTAACATGATTTACTATTCCTAACATGCTTTCTAACTTCATTTTAACTTATCGCTCTATTTCTGAGATATCTTACAGGTATTGCATTGCTTTGCAGGGTTTCAACTGAATACAATAATATCCTAACATTTCGTATTACGTCACACACTGAGCATGCTGTGCAGTTTCTAACACTTGTATTAAAATCTATGTCGTGCTAGTAACTTTCACGCAAGTTATAACCCAATGCTTCTAATATCGTACCAACATTCGTAATAAACGTGACACATGACTTCTGAACATTCTACTGGCCTTTAAATTATTGTACTGTACCGATATTACTTGACTTGCCAAGGAAACTAGCTTCACATACCTTATCCTTAAATTATTCGTCTGTCGGACGAGACTCGGCCGGTACTTTAACTATTTTCTCCCAACTGCATTCATAAATATGTCAATTAATACTAAATACAGCTTTATTCTAAAAGGCAACGTCACTTTCGATATAATGTATAGCCTAAACTTAGGCTTATCGAAAGACGGCCGAAAACTCGCTATTTTTCAGAGGTCCAGAAGGGAGAAATATTCACTTCACAGCTAGGAACACATAGACACTAATTTAGAGCAATTCCACTTACCTTAGCTCGGTGGCTCGACGATTCGTCAGCCGTATTTCATGAAACTGAATCTGTAGGAATGCTCTCTGTTGCTAAATACCTCAGTATCTGGAGTTAATTTGAGTTTGGACAACGTTTAGCAGCGTAATCAGACGAAAATTATATTACTACTTCGTTCCTTTTCCTTCTCCTGCGTTTGCTCTCTGTTTTCTGGAAATTTATAAATGTTTTGATCATTTAAAACCGAAGTGGGGCTTTATATACTTGGGCCTGGACAAGGCCAACGTGTCACGGAGCCAACGCGGAGGCCTCACCTCCTTGACACGCTGCCATCGCGGAGGGGCTCTGCCTTGGCTCCTTCCGCGATGGTTCGACAGGTTTCTCGTCCGATCTTTTCCCGGGCCTTTCCCTAGCACGTATGGCCTTCAAATATGCTTAACCAACGTGCGAATAGGTCATTTAGGTGCCGGGAATTCTACGGGGTATAACAATTTGGGTGGAAGTATAGCCATCTTAGCTATCCCACAGCCTTAGAAAAACAAGCCCGTGATAAGTGGTATCAGAGCATCATTCATGGCAAACCACGAAGAAGAAGAAGCTGTGTTCCATGGAGACAACTAGGGAAATGAGCCCCAAAAGAAGTCCAAAGCCAGTAGAAGGGACGAGAGTCGAGGAAGGGATCCCTCCCTTGTTCCAGTCAGCGAGGGACTTACACATGAGGAGATCAAACGTTCGAGCACCGGCCGACTTAGTGAGCGACTCACTCATGCAAAGCTGGCATGGTGGCCTTGAACCGGCGCATTGAGGTTCTTGAAGAAAACTTTTCTTCTCTTGAGAGCGTTGCTGATCTTGAGGGGCTAGATGAAGTCAAATAGTATATAAACAATCACTCAAGAATTATTTATTTTCTTTCTTATAGTTGAAATAAGAATTTGAATTAGATGAACAATCTTACAAGTCTCTGTGGATATGATATCTGGACTTCACCGTCCTATATTGCTTGACGATCGCGTGTGCCTGTATGTGCATTTGAATGCATCATTCTTTTTCGGGTTTACTGAGAAGAGTAGTAAGATGCAGTTGGTAGTCTAAGGGCAGTTTAGTAATATCCTAATTAACATAATTAGTTAATTACTCTATCCGTTTCAAAACAAGTGGTGTTTTAGCCTTTTTATTTTATTTCAAAATAAGTGGTGTTTTACATTATCAAGAAGGTATTAGTGATGTTCTTCCAATTTTACCCTTATTTAAATTCAGAGAGATTTATAAACTAGTAAAGAGCTAAATCTTATTCAAGGTATTTATTACGAATAAGTTAGTAAAAATGCATTTTACTTTCTATAAGTGAGTAGTTTTTTAAGGGGTGTGTCCAAGCTAAAAATACCACTTATTTTAAAATAAAAGGAGTAGTCAAGAGATAAAAGTTAGTTATAACTACTAGGGTCAGTTATAATTAGTTAGCATTAATAGTGTAATCCTTTCTGGTGTGTGTGTGTGTGTGTATATGTATCTTCTTATATACACAAAGTTGAATATATAAGAGAATTTTCTCTATATATACAAATTCAAGTTCTTCCTTCTTCTCCATCAACTCTCTTTCTCTCGATTATGAATCCACTAGCATCTAGACTTTCAACGGTGATTATCATTCTCTGCACAGTATCTTAGCAGATGAACTATTAGCTTCCACATTTATATACAAATTCTCTAATAAAAATCACAATATCAGTACTTGAGGTTTATTTGCTTTTCTATTTCTTGGTTCTTAAATTCTAACAAATCAGTACAAAATCTGGACTCAAATTTAAACATTGTATGGTGAATTGAAGGGTAGGTCTCTTGTCACAATTTCATATTGAAGATAGACAACACAATGAATTCATAATACAACTGAAATTACGCAGACGAAATTACATATTGCTCAACCTACTCATGGATCAAGCCAAGCTTTGGATCATAATCATCCCTTACATCTTCATTTTGCTGATGTAATTGGCATCTCACTAATTTCTTTACAACTCACTGATGCTGAGAATTACTCTTTGTGCAGTAAGTACATGAGAATTGCTCTCTTAGGAAGACTTTCTAATGCAAGGGCGTCTTTGTAATTTGATTGAAGGTGTCTTACAAGGCATGAAGCTTCAAAATCTATAAAAGTTGTCCTGAATAGTCACATCAACCCAGAAAAAGTTGAACTTTTTCAGATTCCCAGAGAATTAAAATAACATTGAAGGTGCTTTAGAATTTGTGAGCCTTTCTTGAAAATTTAAAATATTCACTAAAGGCTTGTAGATAGTAGAGATCCTTCAGTATAAATATACTTGATGGTTTATTTTTTTTTAACATGAAAGCTGCACACAAAAGGTGCTCCACTACCTATGCATTTTCACCATTTTAAGTATGAAAAAACTAACAAAACCCATTTATTATAATTTTTCCTCAATCCACACCATTTCAATCAAATTCTCAATTATCATTCTTTGTAGGGTTATTTCACTTTTGTGGGAGGAAATCTTGCTACATGGAGAAGCAAAAAAATAAAAGGTTATTACATGGTCAAGTGCGAAAGCGGAATTCAGAGGAATGACACTTATGGCTAACACTTCTCTTAACAGATTTGAGTTATCCTCCTAAGGCACCAATTCAATTATATTATGATAGTAAAGTTGCACGTGATATTGCTCATAATTCGATATACCACGATTATACCAAGCATGCAGAAGTAAACATATTTTTTATCAAGAAAAAATTGAATGGAAAGATACTGGAGTTAACTATCATTCGATCGGAGTATCAATTGATTGATCTTCTTACTAAAGCAGTTTCGGGTAAAATATTCTCCAAATTTGAGAGAAAGTTGGACATGTACGACATCTACGCCCAGATTAAGAGAAAATGTAAAGATATTTTAGGCTTGTCGGTAAGCTTTGTAAAACTAGAAACTTGCTTGATTTTAGTAATCTTTGTAAAATATGAAACTTATTTTAAGTCCTTACTTGTAGAATAAATATTTAGAAATTAGTTATTTTCATTTAATGTGACTTAGTTATTACAGCTATATATCAATGTACATATTCTTCTTTGAGAAATAATAAAAATACAAATAAAAAGGAATTATTATGCTCAAGATTTGAACTTGTCTTTTAAAATTTTCTTAATGCTCAAAACCACTTTCTTGTAACTCTACTCCTCTGTCCAAATCCATCTTCTGCCAGCCCTACATGTACACCCTAACTAAATACAAGTCATCAAAATTCACTTACGAAACTTTATATCCTGCTTTGCTTTTAACCCAACTTTATGTTAGAATAGTGGTTTGGTTTCGGTCAGGAGGAGGTGATTTATTTATGTATTAAATTTTATATAACTTATATCATATTTGGTTGTATAAAACTTAACATATTCAATACAATATTTAGTTAATAATTTAGAATCCCGTATAACTAATACATATATAAGTTATGAGGAATTTATGTATTAATTTTTGTAGGATAAAGATGAACTAACTAAAACATGAATAACTAATTAAACCTAGAATAACTCTAACTATGTCATGCCCCGAGTCTACACCCTGGATGTAACACGGTACTTGAAGCCACAAGTGACCCCAAGTCAACCCCTGGTATATCATTCACTAGCATTTTTGAGTAAACATACACAACAGAACTTAAATAATAACGTAAAATATTTAAGAAAGACAAGTCTGAAAACATAAAGTTCAAAACATTTGATTAATACTGATAAGTCTGAAAATCATGTCTGTCTGAAAGCCATCAATCTGAGGAGTTGCTCGGACAAGCCCCCAGCTAATTCTAAGTCTACTGAAACTATGAAATAGCTGAAGGAAGGAAATAATGCCCTCGGATGATGAGGACTCACACTTCAACTGCTGAGATCGAGAATCTGAACTGCAACGTCTAGCAGTGCTGAGTCTGAGAACCTACAGCTGTATCATGAAACGATACAACATAAAAGTATGCGTCAGTACTTTGAATGTACTGAGTATGTGAGAGGAATATACTGATAGATGTAAATGACTGAACTGGTAAGACATTCAATGACCAACTAGTTATTTGAACTGAAATGATCTAAAGTATCTGAGATGGTCAAAAATGACCCTGCCTAGTGGTCAAAGACATGTCCTAAATCTATAATACTAAATCTGAAATACTGCACTGAACTAAACTGAACTAATAGATCTGAAACTGGTCTGAGATTCTTATTCTAAAATTGGACTGGACTAACTAGTGGGAGAGTCTGTAACCGACATATAACCACGTGAGCTAGACGTGGAGTCCGATGTATACACCCACCGGTAGAACCCAATATACCTTGCCAGGATATAAAGGCATGAACTGGGTGATCACTAAAGTCTGGGGCCAAATCAGGCCAATAATCTATATCTGTAATCCTACGCTGGCAACGTAGATCTGGGAACCTGGGTGCGCTGGAACCCCGGTCCACTCGGTGCTAAGTCTTACTCCCACTGGAACACCTAAACTGAACTACAAGGCTGATAGCTTAAAACTAGGGTTCAAGACTAGTCAGGGACATATAACCGAAGGTACCCTGTGAGTCTTATCGGACCATATTTTGAAACTGAGTTTTATATTGGTCAGAGCTGCTCATCTAAAAGCGTCGTAACCGTCTAAAAACAAACTAAAATCTGAGCTGGGTCCCTAGGGCAAGTCATATATATATATATATATATATATATATATGAAATGTCATGACTGCCTAGTGGACCAATAACTGAATTCTGATTCTAATTCTGATATCTGGGAGGTACTACTGACACCTCGAGAATTTCTATAGCCAGACTGATTAGTTGACAATTCTGCATAGTTCTGAAGGGATTCTATATTCTAACTAAACTGAACTATTAAGCAGCTAATAGAGAATTCGACTCATTCCAGCAATACGGGGATTCCATAATATAGCAACAATTCAAGAATTCAAGAAACTAATTTATCAAGTCTCAAATTATTCTTATCAATGGAATATCTACTCATTACATATATGATGAGAGTTTCAAGGAAAATTCATCCCAAACATGCTTAATTCACTAGAGGGAGATTTTTCAAGCAAGATCATCTTCATGCAAAAATTCAGGGCTTCAATTCACTCTTGCAAGAATCTCGATAATTTAAATAAGAACTGATGGAATTCATATCAATAATAAACTAGAATATCATTCTATGAGAGATTGACGAATAATAACATGAAATTTCTCCGTATTCGAAAAGCTCAGGGTTAAAACTAATAGAGAAGTTATGGAAGAATTTTTGGGGACACAAGGAAAGAATAAATTCCCTTGTTGAATACCCACATACCTGACGAGAAACTAAGAGAATTTACTTGAAAATTGAAGAAGAACAATCTTCCCTAGTTGATGCCCTGAACTTCTTTGAGAGGAACTTTGCATTATATTTCTTGAAAGTCTGAGTGGGGAATGAGGAAAGGACCCATTACCCCCACTAAAATGTCTAGAACTGAAGCTAAAACAATGTGGTTTAAGGATTGGGAGGGTAGAAAATTACTAAATAGCTCTTAGAAATTCTTAGAAATTAGCTGGAAAAACTGTTAGGTGCCCTTAACGGGTCGTGGTGTCTGACCATAAATCGTGGTCACTCTCGTCGAGTATACTGCCTGGGATCCTCAATAGGTCACCATGAAGGACCTAACGAGTCATGGTCACTGACCACAACTCCTGGTCACCAGTCGTGGACCATACTGGTTCACTGCTGAAGATTCAACTCTAGACTAGGTAATGAGTCACTTAACGAGCCGTTGCCACAGGTGACGACTCCTTGCACCCACTCTTCAAGTACTAGTCAACTAAAAATATACCCAACTCAAGCCCGACCATGAGTGACTTAACGGGTCGTCGTCAGTGACCACGACTCGTGAAGTACCTCGTTAGGTACACTGCCTCCCTCTTTTACATCAGCTAACCTCCTCCTCACGACTCACCTAACGAGTCATGAGGTTACTTAACGAATCATCAAGTGGGCCATCCTGCAACATTTTTACAATTTCCAGATTTTCTAATTTAAGTCCCGGATATTGATTTTGAGTTTTCGAGGCATTACAATATCTTCCCCTTGGAAACATTCATCCTCGAATGTTAGAAAATACACAGGAAACCAGAGAATAACAATCATGTTCCAGATACTATTCATTTAACTCCAAAACTGTCGAAACAACTACTTTCGTTTCAAAATACATAATTGAACTGAATTCTCTTTTCTTACATACATTCAAAAATATAAAAGAGACTTAAACACCTGAATTGAGTCATGAAATCAAAATTGAGTTCTAGGGTCAAAACTAATATCTTAAACTTTTCTAGAGCCGGTAATAACAAATGCGAGTATTTGGCCATCATATCTGCTTCGGCCTCCCACGTAGCTCCTTCAACCTGCTGATTTTTCCACAAAACCTTGACTGAAGCTATCTCCCTATTTCTTAGCTTATGAACCTGACGGTCAAGGATCTGGACTGGTACCTCCTCATATGAGAGACTATCCTTTATTACCACGCTGTCCAATGGCACAACTGAAGTTGGATCTTCGATGCACTTCTTCAGAAGTGACACATGGAAAACTGGATGTACAGCTGCTAGCTCTGAAGGTAACTCTAACTCATAGGCCACATTGCCGATACGCCTCAAAATTCTATAAGGTCCCACATACCTCGGACTGAGCTTCCCTTTCTTTCCAAACCTCATCACCTCTTTCATGGGCAAAATTTTCAGGTATACCTAGTCATCAACTACAAATTCCAACTCTCTTCTCCCCATATCGACATAAGATTTCTGGTGGATCTGAGCTGTTTTCAACCTTTCTCGGATGAGCTGAACTTTCTACATTGCCTCATGAACCGAGTCTAGCCCTATCAAGGTAGTTTCCCCAACTTTGAACCACCCTATAGGAGATCCACACCTTCTACCATACAATGCTTCAAATGGGGCCATCTGGATACTAGAATGGTAGTTGTTGTTGTACGCAAACTCGATAAGAGGCAAATGGTCATCCCAATTACCCTTGAAATTGATCATGCACGCTCTTAGCATATCTTCTAGAGTCTGAATAGTCCGCTCATCATGCCCATCTGTCTGCGGGTGAAAAGTTGTACTGAGCTTGACCTGAGTGCCAAGTCCCTTATGAAAAGACTTTCAGAAATGGGAGGTGAACTGGGTACACCTGTCTGAAATAATGGCCAATGGCACCCCATAAAGTCTAACTCTCAGATGTAAAGTTTGGCATAGTCCTCAGTTGATTCTGTGGTTTTAACAGGGAGGAAATGAGCTGACTTAGTCATCCGATCTACTACCACCCAGATTGAGTCATGCTGTCGGCGAGTCCGAGGTAGACCAGTAATGAAGTTCATATTCACTTCTTCCCACTTCCATGTGGGTATACTAATATCTTGTGTCATGCGTCTGGGTCTCTTATGTTCTACCTTGACTTGTTGGCAATTCGGGCACTGTGTTACAAATTCGGCGATATCCCTTTTCACATCGTTCCACTAGTAAATTTCCCGCAAGTCGCAGTACATTTTAGTAGCACCGGAGTGAATAGAGTATCTCGAGCTGTGTGCCTTGGCTAGTATCTGTTTACTCAATTTACCAACATCTGGTACACACAACCTGCCCTGGTAACGGAGCACCCCATCTCCCCCTTAGGAGAAAGCTTCTATCTCTTTTCTGAGGACTGCTTCCTTAAGTTTAAGTAAAGTGGGATCCTCATCCCGTCTAGACTTGACTTCAACAAGTGGGATCCTCATCCCATCTAGACTTGACTTCAACTACCAAAGATGAATCTGACCCTTTTTGCATTACCACGCCACCTTCAACTGAATCCACCAGCTGCACCCATAACCCGGATAGCCTGTGAACTTCTTTCACTAACTCCCTCTTGCCTTCCTTAATGTGATCCACACCTCCCATAGACCGTCTGCTTAGGGTGTTGGCCACCACATTGGCCTTACCCGGGTGATACAGCACACTCATGTCATAATCCTTTAGCAGTTTCAACCACTGTCTCTGACGCAGGTTTAGGTCCTTCTGGCTGAACACATACTGAAGGCTCTTGTGGTCTGTGAACACATCCACGTGAGCCCCGTACAAGTAGTGTCTCCATATTTTCAACGTGAATACCACCACTGCCAACTCCAAGTCATGAGTCGGATAGTTTTTCTCATGGACTTTGAGCTGTCTGGAGGCATAGGCTATCACTTTTTCCCGCTGCATCAAAACGCAACCAAGTCCAACTCTGGAGGCGTCAAAATATACAACAAACTTATCTGTTCCTTCTAGCAAGGTCAAACCTGGAGCAGTAGTGAGTCGAGTCTTTAACTCCTGAAAACTCTTCTCACACTCATCGACCACTGAAATTTCACCTTTTTCTGGGTTAACTTGGTTAGAGGGGATGATATGGTGGATAAACCTTCCACAAACCGTCGGTAATAGTCTGCTAAGCTAAGGAAACTCCTGATTTCGGTAAGAAAGGTAGGTCTGGGCCAATCCTTCACTGCTGCTATTTTATGGGGATCTACTTGTATCCCCTCACCCGCTACCACATGACTCAAGAATGTCACAAATAGGGGTGGGCATTCGGTGTTTCAGTTCGGTTTTTTCAAATTTCGGTTCGATTTATTTGGTTTTCGGTTATGAATAAGGAACACCAAACACCGAACCGTTTTAATTCGGTTCAGTTCGGTTTTTTTTAATTCAGTTCGATTTATTTATTTCGGTTATTCTGTTTTTTTGGGCTTGGTTGATGGACTTTTTTCTGGTTGTAAAATGGGCTGCATTTTAGATAAAATATAAATTATTTCAAGCTTTTTAATTCAAAATGATCTACTTTTAACTATTGTGAATCTTGCTTTTATTAATATCAATTATAACTTTATAATAAAAATTAAAATTTTATAAATCGAGTGCCTACCGCCTGCCGGCTACCGCCTACACTTTAAAATGGCATAACTTACCATCTCAAATTCTCAATGACAAGTTGACAACCCAAACAAACACAGACATAAAGCATCACTTGATGGCCGATGGGCACCTGGGCATTCCCAAACCCACACAGACACAAAGCATATAAATTTGAAATTACAATGCACACACAAAATGACAAAAATCATAATCAACATTCAGCACTTCAGTAGTGCCAGCGCCCAGCAACCCAGCACACACACTGGTATAGTACACACAAAGTCACAAACTGCTTGGGACTTCAAAGTTAAAATCACAAAAAAACACCAAATTCATTCAACCACTCCATAATATTAAATACGAATAACATTGAGATTACGCTCAAGACACTTCTCAACATGCTTCTTCAAGTGTGTTGTTCCACACAATTTTGGATCACAATTATAGATCACTCCACATCTCAAGCACCTAACTTTACGCCCTTCTTCATTGTTTTGAACAACCTCAAAGTATTTCCAAACGGGTGAGCTAAATTTAGGAGGCATGATTGAACTTGAACCGTTGAACGTTGAGCCTAATAAATAGTAAGATAAAATCAAAAATTAGAATATAACTTTCAAGATAAAAAAATAATATTACAAAAAGTTATCATCAATGGCAATGAGACTATGAGAGAGTATGAGACAAATGACAATGACCAAATGAATAAAGTAGTCAATAATTCAACTCACCGGTCATTAGTAGGCACTGCACTAGTAGCAAATTGGAAATTGCAATCATATATTAACAATGCAAGACTCTCTTCCATATATTGCCATCTCTACAGATAATTTAATCAAATATGTCATAAAACACAAATTAGTATACTATTAATTTATTATTGCATTAAAACTTAAAAGTCTAAACAAACAACTAAAAAATATAAAATCTTACCAAGCTCAAGTTTCTCAAGATACTCCAAACTTTCCTCAACACAAATAGGTTTAGTCTCTTGTCCAAGCCAATCTTGGACACAAACAAGAGATTGCACACATTTAGGAGTCAATGAACTTCTAAATGGATCAAGAATACGACCACTAGTACTAAATGCACATTTTGAAGCCACACTTGAAATTGGAATAGCCAACACATCACGAGCTAACTCTGAAAGAACAGGAAACCTGGGAGAATTAACCCTCCACCAATCTAATATATCAAAATCATCAGAATCAAGCTCTTGTTCTTCACTAATGTATCTATCCAACTCCGATTTAGCACCTCCATTTCCACAATCTTCTTTTTGTTTTTTCAAGTAAAGCTTAGTTCTCAAGGCTTTTGTTTTCATACTTAGAGAAGCGCCAGAACTAGATGTATCAGATGTGTCCTGGGATGAAGTAGATCTAGATGGAGATGATTAATTAGATCCTTTTGAATATTGTCTTATATACACTTCAAACAAAGAAGTCATATAATCACGCACTCCTTCATTTATTTTATTTCCTATTTCCTCCCCAAATAGTTCTTCAAGTGCAAAGCTAACATACACAAACTTATTTCGAGGATCCAACAGAAAAGCAATAAAAATCATTTTGTTCATCTTTTCACGACAACCCCAATATTTCTTAAATTTTTGTTTCATCCGCTCATCCATGTTACTCAAATTAAGATCTTCACTTGCTAAACACACATTCAAATATGCATCAAGCTCACATATATCCTCAAAATGAACATTAGAAGTAACATAATGTGAACCTGAAACCTTTACAGTGAGCTCGTAGAATCTTTGAAGAAACTTAACCACATTCCTCACATTCTCCCAATCATCACATTCGAGCGGACCTGCAACACTTCTATCTTCACACACATTAGTTGAAAGACAAGTATTAAATTGGTCATCAACAAGATCAAACCTATCAAAGGCCTTCTCAAACTTTTGTGTCGTATCCAACATCAAATAGGTGGAATTCCACCTAGTAGGAACATCTAGTGACAATGTTTTATCACATTCTACTTTTTGGACTTCACAACATTTCTTAAAGTTTTTTGTTCTTGCAGGGAATGATTTAACATACTTCACCATTTGTTGAACCCTTTTGATAGAAGGATCAATTTTTTTCAAACCTTCTTGCACAATCAGATTAAGTATGTGAGCCATACATCTCACATGAAGATGTTTACCTTCCATTATATTAGTTCCCCACATATTCAACTGTTTAGACAATTCTTTAATTGTAACATTATTAGAAGACGCATTGTCAACAGTTATAGAGAATACCTTGTCCAAATGTCAATCAAGCAAACAATTACTAATAGCCTCTGCCATTTGCTCACCCTTATGACTAGAGATTGGGCAAAAATTTAATATTCTTTTATGCAACACCCAATTTCTATCAATAAAATGAGCAGTCAAACACATATAATTAATTCTTTGCAATGATGTCCATGTGTCTGTGGTAAGACAAATCTTTGGTTGTACTTCTTTAAAAGACTTCTTCAAATCTTGTCTCAATTCACTATAAACTTCATAACTATCTCTGGTTATTGTTCTATGGGAAGGAATTCTAAATAGAAGTTGGGCTTTGCTCATAAACTTCTTGAAACCTTCATTCTCTACAAAGCTAAATGGTAGTTCATCGATAATTATCATTTCAACCAAAGCCCTTCTAACTACATCTTGTTCAAATTTCCAAAGTGGGGCATCTTGAGTTTGAAAAGATATTTTCATTTGAGAAGAAGTTTCAACGATAGTTTTATATGCCTTGCACCTATCCAAATGTTGTTTCAAACCCGTTGTTCCATTTTTACTTGTATGGGCAGCATAAGTATTGTTACAATACATGCACTTCGCTCTACCAATACCATTTTCAACTACCTTATCAAAATGAGCCCATATCCCAGATCTTGGTTGCATTTCTTTCCTTTTCTTTGTATCCCCAGTTTGAGTATCAAGTGAGTTGTCAGTTGAACCAACATCACTTACTCTACTTTCATCATCCATCTATACAAAATTAAAAAGAACAATCATAAATAATTAACCAACAAATCAACAACCAACAGATGATATATCAAAAAGACAAAGACTATTCAAAGAATCAAAGTATTAACTATTAAGTATGTATAGTGAAAGTGATTCCAAAGACTATTCAAAATAAACAATATTAAGGTTTAAGTGCTCTATTAGTCTAGTATTACATCTTACCAACAAACTAGATGACTTGTTTCTCTTATGTTCCACTTAGTCTTTGATCTCTATTCCATTTATGTTGAACTTTGAATAGAATGTTACACTATTAAGTGGAGAAGTCTTGATTATAGTGTAATACTACTATACTAGTTTGTTGGTAAGATGTCAAATAAAGTTTAAGTGTTATATACTCCCTGCTTATTTGACATCCTTTTTATGTTGTATTCTAGCAAATCCCATGTATAAATTATAATAATATAATATGTTATTATCCAGGAGAATCTCCGGTATGGGCGTATGGCTATGAATTATGATTCAATTCTTCCCATTCATCATATGTAATATTAGTATATTACTTTCACTACAGTTTTTTTTTCTTTTATTTATTTCTGACAATCACACAACATCACATTCACAGTCAAAACCTCGCAGGCTCACAGGCCACAACCCACAGCATCACAAATCACAATTCACAATTCACACTTCACTACTTCAGTACTTCACATTTCACAACATCACAATTCACAACAATCTGCCAATCTCAAATTCTCAATATTACTTTCACTACGTTTGTTTTTTTCTTTTATTTATTTCTGGCAATCACAGGCCACAGCCCACAGCATCACATATTCACATTCACATTTCACAGACCACAGTCCAGAAACTCATCAAAACTAGTGCAATTTTTGGCAATAATGTTGATAATAATACACAGTGCATCAAAACTAAAATATACAGTGCACAGTGCATCATAGACCACAGTCCAGAAACTCATCAAAACTCACAACATCATAATTTTCAGTGAACTTCACAGCATCAGTACATCACAAATTCACAATTCACAATTCACAGGCTGCCAATCTCAAATTCTCAATATTTTGGGAATTGGGATAATGTTAATGGGATTGTTAATTTGTTATTCCCTTTTACAGTTTACTTACCTGTTGAGGACTTGAGGTTCGAGTCAAATGGTGGAGTCGACGATGACCGAAAGAGTGAAGATGAGACTGGAGCCTGGAGGTGGAGCCGTGGAGAACTGGAGGAGTGGAGGTCGAATGACGAGTGACGACTCTGGATGGCTGGACGGCTGGAGTGCTAGACCTGGTCACCTCTCACCTGGAGGCTGGAGGGCGGAGCCGCGGAGGCTGGAGAGGCCGAGAGGGCAGGCAATCGGCAGAGACGCAGAGTCGCAGTCTCGTAGAGATGAGAGAAAGAGACGACTGATGACTCGTTGCTTAGAGGCTAGAGCGATGGTCGATGGGGAGTTGGGGAAATGGGGGTGCCGACCGCAACGGATGGTCGGTGGAGAGGAGACGTGGCTGCCGGCTGGTGAGTGGTGACTGGTAGTGCCGTAGTGCGGTAGTGGTGACTGGTGAGTAGGGAGGTAGTGAGGCAGAGAGGAATGTGTTATGTGTGTTAGTGTTCTATTTTCACTGAAGACGAAGAGAGTATTAGTGTTTAGCAATTAGGATAGGAATTTAGGGTTTTGAAGTTTTTATTTAATTTAATTATTTATTATAAAAATAAAATAAAATAATTTTAATATATATTCGGTTATTCGGTTTAACCAAAAAACCGGTGAACCATTACTGAAAAAAAACGAAAATCGAATTACGTTATAAAAAAACCAAAATCGAACCAAAAAACCAAAAAAATCGAAACCGAAAAACCGAATTAATTCGGTTCGGTTCGAATTTTTGTTTTTTGCCCACCCCTAGTCACAGACTTCAACTAGAATTCACACTTGCTGAACTTGGCGAATAATTGGCGATCTCTGAGGGTCTGTAATGCTATCCTTAGGTGATTGGCATGCTCTTGCTCATTTCTGGAGTACACCAGAATGTCGTCGATAAATACAATGTCGAACATATCTAGGTACTGCTTGAAAACCCTATTCATCAAATTCATGAAGGTTGTTGGGTCGTTCGTTAACCCAAAGGACATCACCACAAACTCGTAGTGACCATACCGAGTTCTGAATGTTGTTTTCGGTATGTCACTCTCTCTAACTCTTAATTGATAGTACCCTGACCTAAGATCGATCTTGGAGAAATAGCTGGCTCCTCGAAGTTGGTCAAACAGATCGTCAATTCTGGGTAGAGGGTACTTGTTCTTAACTGTGACCTTGTTCAACTGGCAGTAATCTATGCACATTCTGAGGGTACCGTCTTTATTACGCACGAATAGCATTGGAGCACCCCAGGGAGAGATGTTGGGTCTGATAAAACCCTTCTCAAGAAGATCTTTTAACTGCTCCTTCATCTCCTTAAGCTCAGCTGGAGCCATTCTGTATGGAGGGATGGAGATGCGCTGAGTGTCTGGGAGGAGATCTATTCTAAAGTCTATCTCCCATTCAGGGGGGACTACGGGAAGATCCTCAGGAAATACATCTGGGAACTCGCTGACAACTGGAACTAACTGTATGGCCGGGGTCTCAGAGTTGGAATCCTTAACCCGAACCAGATGATATAGACATCCTTTGGAAATGAGTTTCTGGGCCTTTAAGGAAGGAAATAAACCCACCTTTAGGTGTTGAACTACTGCCCGACCATTCTAACACTGGTTCATTTGGAAATTAGAACTTGACAACTCTAGTTCTACAGTCAACTAAAGTATAGAAGGATTGTAACCAATCAATGCTGAGAATAAGATCAAAGTTAACCATGTCCAACTTTACGAGATCAGCTGGAATTACTTTATTCAGGACTGAGATTGGGCAGTTTCTATACACCGGGCTGGCTCTAAATGACTTTCCAACTAGGGTAGATACTGAGAATGGTTCTGAGAGGACCTCTGGACTTATATAGAACTGAACTGCTATATATGGAGTCATGAATGAAAGAGTAGCTCCTGGATCTAAGAGGGCATATACGTCTAGATGGAAGAGACGTAACATACCAGTAACTACGTCAGATGAGCTTTCCTGATCCTGATGAGAAGATAGGGCATAGAAACGATTCTAGCGCTGACTGCCATTTGTACCTGATGAGTTGTCCTGTTGAGCTGGTCGGCTTGCTGGAGCTGCTGAGGTAGTGGATTGTGATCTCTATCACCCTGCCAACGACAGCCCTCTGTGCCCTGTAAACACTCTCCAAGATGATTCTTGCCACACTTGGGGCAAGCTGGATACTTGTTCCCTGTACTGTGGTCCTGAGACTGAGTGTCAGATGACCCACCCCTCCGATCCTGGCGGGACCGAAAGATTGGGGTGCTGGCTGAGCTAGGTGCTGGGGCCCTCTACTATTGCTGCTGTTGTGGGTGGCTACCACCGCCAGATCTCTGGTGGCCAAAATCTGAATGACCATTTCTTTCCCGCTTGTTCTTATGCTCCATATCTTTCAACTTCTCGGCCTCAATCTGCTGGGCATAAACAATCAAGCTAGAGAGGTCCATGTCCTTGATCAGCATCGCGGTCTTGCACTCCTTGAGGACCAGATTAGATACTCCATTAACGAACTTCAGCATGTGAGCCCTTGGCTCGACCACCATCTATGGAGCATACTTTGATAACCTGGTAAACTCCAAATCATACTCCTCTACTGTACGGTTTCCTTGTCGTTGATTCATAAACTTTGCCATCTTAGACTCCCTCAGCTCCTGGGGAAAAAACCTATCTAGGAAAGCTGTGCAGAATTCTTCCCATTCCACTGGTCCTGCTTCCGCTGGCCGCCCCTCCTTCTACTGCTCATACCAAACCTGAGCTACCCCTTTAAGCTGATAGGCAGCCAGGTCAGCACTCTCGGAGGAGCTGACACTCATAATATGGGTAATCTTCCTGGACTCATCTACAAACTCTTGGACGTCCTTTCCCACTTTAGATCCTTGAAACGATGTAGGGTTCATACGGGTGAAGTCCCGCACCCTTACAACTGTTGCAGACCCATTCGTGTTCACCAGCACAACTTGCTGATTCACCTGATTGGTCACGGTCTGAGCCAGTAACTGAATGGCCGCTCTAAACTCTACGGTAGAAACTGAATCATCTTGAGGAACATCCGGGATTGGTGGAGTAGGTCTGTTGGCATTACCGGCCCTTCTTCCGTTACAGCGTCTGGGAGGCATGGTTCATTGAACGAAATAGAGCAAGAATTAGAAGGGAATTTCTAGAATTAAACTTTGAAGCACGATAAAGAATATGAATAAAAGGGAATTTTCCAAATAACATCTCGTAGCCTCCTCTTCATAAGTGTGGCGCGCTTCACACCCATGAAAAGGACTCTACTCAATGCGGCTTTCAGACATTCCGAGGATACTTTAAACCTAGTGCTTTGATACTAAGTTTGTCATGCCCCGAGTCTACACCTTGGACGTAACATGGTACTTGAATCTACAAGTGACCCCAAGTCAACCCCTGGTATATCATTCACTAGCATTCTGAGTAAACATGCACAATGGAACTTAAATAATAGCGTAAAATATTTAAGAAAGACAAGTTTGAAAACATAAAGTTCAAAACATTTGAATAATACTGATCAGTATAAAAATCATATCTGTCTGAAAGCCATCAATCTGAGGAGTTGCTGGGACAAGCCCCCAGCTAACTCTAAGTCTACTAAAACTATGAAATAACTGAAGGAAGGAAATAATGCCCTTGGATGATGAGGACTCACACTTCAACTGCTAGATAGAGAATCTGAACTGCGGCGTCTAGGGTGCTAAGTTTGAGAATCTGCATCTGTAACATGAAATAATACAGTATAAAAGTATGCGTTAGTACTTTGAATGTACTGAGTATGTGAGAGGAATATACTGATAGATGTAAATGACTGAACTGTTAAGACATTCAATGACCAACTAATTATCTGAATTGAAATGATCTGAAGTATCTCAGATGTTCAAAAATGACCCTGCCTAGTGGTCAAAGACATGTCCTAAATCTATAATAATGAATTTGAAATACTGCACTAAATTGAACTGAACTGATAGATCTAAAACTGGTCTGAGATTCTTATTCCGAAACTAGACTGGACTAACTAGTGGGAGAGTCTGTAACCGACATATAACTACGTGAGCTAGATGTGGAGTCTGATGTATACACCCCACCAACCCAATATACCTTGCTAGGGTATAAAGGCATGAACTGGGTGATCACAAAATTCTGGGGGCCAAATCAGGCCAATAATCTATATATGTAATCCTACCTGGCAACGTAGTTCTGGGAACCTGGGTGCGCTGGAACCCCAGTCCGCTCAGTGATAAGTCTTACTCCCACTGGAACACCTAAACTGAACTACTAGGCTGATAACTCAAAACTGGGGTTCAAGACTAGTCAGGGACATATAATTGAAGGTACCCTCTGAGTCTTATCGGACCAGATTCTGAAATTGAGTTCTAGACTGGTCAAAGCTGCTCATCTAAAAGCGTCGAAATCGTCTAAGAATAAACTGAAATCTGAGCTGGGGTCCTGGGGAAAGTCAGAGCTATATATATATATATATATATATATATATATATATATAAAATCTGAAATGTCATGACTGCCTAGTGAACCAATAACTGAATTCTGATTCTAATTCTGATATCTAGGAGGTACTACTGACACCTCGAGAATTTCTATAGCCAGACTGATTAATTGACAATTTCTGCATAGTTCTGAAGGGATTCTACATTCTAACTAAGCTGAACTATTAAGCAGCTAATAGAGAATTCGACTCATTCCAGCAACACGGGGATTCCGTAATATAGGAACAACTCAAGAATTCAAGAAACTAATTTTTCAAGTCTAAAATTATTCTTCTCAATGGAATATCTACTCATTACATATATGATGATAGTTTCAAGGAAAATTCAGCCCAAACATGCTTAATTCACTAGAGGGAGATTTTTCAAGCAAGATCATCTTCATGCAAAAATTTAGGGCTTCATTCGCTCTTGCAAGAATCTCGATAATTTAAATAAGAACTTATGGAATTCATATCAATAATAAATGAGAATATCATTCTATGAGAGATTGACGAATAATAACATGAAATTTCTCTGTATTCGAAAAACTCAGGGCTAAAACTAATAGAGAAGTTATGGAAGAATTTTGGGGGACACAAGGGAAGAATAAATTCTCTTGTTGAATACCCACATACTTGACGAGAAACTAAGAGAATTTACTTGAAAATTGAAGAAGAACAATCTTCCCTAGCTGATGCCCTGAACTTCTCTGAGAGAAACTCTGCGTTATTTTTCTTGGATGCCTGAGTGGGGAATGAGGAAAAGGACCCATTACCCCCACTAAAACTTCTGAAACTGAAGCTAAAATGACGTGGTTTAACATTTGGGAGGGTAGAAAATTACTAAATAGCCCTTAGAAATTCGCTGGAAAAAATTGTCAGGTGCCCCTAACGGGTCGTTGTGTCTGATCACGACTCGTGGTCACTCCCGTCGGGTACACTGCCTGGGATCTTCAGTAGGTCACCACGAGAGACCTAACGAGTCGTGGTCACCAGTCGTTGACCACACTGGTTCACTGCTAAAGATTAAACTATAGACTAGTTAATGAGTCACTTAATGAGTTGTTGCCACAGGTGATGACTCGTTGCACCCACTCTTCAAGTACACTAGTCAACTAAAAATATACCTAACTCGGGCCTGACCATGAGTGACTTAATGGGTCGTGGTCAGTGACCACGACTCGTGAAGTCCCTCGTTAGGTACACTGCCTCCCTCCTTTACATCAGTCAGCCTCCTCCTTATGGCTCACCTAACGAGTCATGAGGTTACTTAACGAATCATTAGGTGGGCTGTCTTGAAACATTTCTACAGTTTTCATATTTTCTGATTTAAGTCCCGGATATTGATTTTGAGTTTCTGGGGCATTACAAACTACCAGCCTAACAATAGTATTGATGAAAGTACATGACAGAATAGAATTTATTTCTCGTTGATAAGATAGAAGAAAACAGAAATGTTCTTAAACTCTTTTAAAATTAATTGGTTTGAATTATTTGAGAAAAGTTTTAGAGGGAAACCAAAAGTGGTTATAATATTAAATAGTCAAAGATAGAAACCACAAGTTTGGTTATAATAAGTAGCCCAGATTATTTTTAGTCACCTATCAGATTTTTATTTATTTCATTCAAAACATTTTCTTTTAATTAATTATTCAAAATATTTTTTAATAGGTTTTTAAAATAGGTGACTATTAATTTTAAAAAAAGTGCTTGTCAGTAAAAATTGAGTCTGTTAATTTCAACAAGATTTTTTTAAAAAAAAACTAATATGAGATCAGGGCTTTATTATTGGATATATTCAAAAAACATTACAAAGTCCAGCAAAGAAAATAAACAAAGAGAATAAAAAAAACTTACTTTGATCCGGCCCAAAAAAGGCCTACTTCTCTCTACCCGGCCCTTTTCCCCCTATAATCTTTGAGCCCTCCTCCATGGAAATAGGGTTTCCTAAATTGTTCCACCATCCGCTGTCTGTCATGGCTCCCCATTTCAGCTTTCAAACCCTCTATCTCTTGCTCTGGGAGTTCAATCAACCTCCTTCATGTCATTGGTCTTCCTCTTCACAGCTCAAAGACGTATGTTCCTGGTGTGCATTCTTTATTTCTGCTCTTTCGACCTGTTGAACTCTTCATATTTTCAGGTGAAATCGGTGATGTTTCAGATGTGCCAGTCATGCACAAATGTCATATGATGATGGTGCAGATTTGGGGAAAACTAGTCGTTTTGAATCTCCACCTTCGTCGACCTCACTATTGATTCCTATCTGTATATTCGACTGATAAAGCCCTCTCTTTTACTGGTAGATGCTTTTTTGAAGCTGTCTAGGTATAGACTAGCTAGTGTGTCATAGTTATGTAGCCAGAATTTTGGTACTTTGTAAATTTGTATCTTAATGTGCTTGACATCTGTTTATGAATCTTAATGTGTTGGAATGCTAGTAATCTTCCTTGTTCTGATCCTCATGTTTGGAATCTGTGCTGTCTATGTTTAGTAGTTTTTTTCTCTCTGCTGGTAGATCTTGAAAAGTGTCATAGATGCATGTGTCATTTCTGTTAAAAAGCACTATTAGCAATGTTATCTGCTAGCTGCTTAGCTTCCCTAAATGTGTGCTAAACTTTAATCTCTAATCCCTGCATCATGCTCTATGCTTCCTCCAGTATATTCACTATTTTACATAGATATTTCCATTCCCCAGTTAACATCTTTTGTAGTCTCAGTAAGTTTGTTTCCACAATGATGTTATCCCTTTGAGTCCTAACGCAATATTTTAAGGCTTTCCAAACTGCCATAATCTCTGGTTTTATATTTGTAATAACTCCTATGTCATGTGCTTCAGCATAGATTAGGTCACCTTTCCCATCTTTAATAATGAAGCCATAGATGCTCACTCCTGTATTTCCTCTACATGATCCATCTGTATTACATTTGATTCAGTTGAGCTGTGGGAACCTCTATTTAATAGCCTTGTAGTGTAACCTAGGTCTGTAATGGGTTAGGTAGTCCACCATCATTCCCCATCTTTCTGGTATGATCATTCAAGGATACTCTCACTTTAAGAACTGCTGCATCCTCAATTGAGTAATCTCATTAAGTTTGTGGAAATTAAACTCTCTTCCATGCCTCCTAGCATTCCTACTTTTCCATAATTCCCCGATGATGATAGTTGGGGTGGCTTTCAAAGCATTCTTAATCTTGATGGGGGCCGGCTGGTTCCACCACTTGAGAATCACCTGGTATAAATTTTGTTTCTCCATTTGTAACCCTCACATATAGAAAATTGCCTCTATAACTTTTGGGCTATGATGGATGTTAGAAATAAATGGGGCATGGTCTCCATGTAATGGGAGTACTAACAGAAGTATCTAAACTTAACTTGAATTTTCAATCTCTTCAATTTGTTGTCTGTAGGAATCCTCCTCTTCCAAATCCTCCATAGGAAAAAACTTACTACAAAAGGTAATTCTTTTATCCGTATGTTAGAGAACTACTCCAGCTTCTCCTTTTTCTCTTCTTAATAAGTTGCAGGCTAATTTCACTGTAAAGTTTCCATTAGTATTACCCATGCTTTGTTTATCTCCTCCTGATTCCTAGGGCTAACATTTTCCATGATATGATCTTCCATCTCCTCTGTAACTTTGTCTCTTAACTTGTGTGCTTCCCACCTTTCATTATTGATGAATTCTCTAACTTCCTTTTCAATCTCTTTTGTTGTATTTTCTTCAGTATAATAGAGTGCTCCTTGATGTGTCCAATGATCAAATCAAAAACTTGAATTCCCTACTTTGACTTGCCACCAGATTTCCTATTCCACCTCTTCTCTGATGTTTATCATCCTTCTCGAAGTATGTGAGGCTATAGTTCCTTTTGCAATTGTAAGATGTAACTTCTTGTGATACTTGTTCCAAATGAATGTACTCCATAAGGAGTTTATGGAAGTTCTGAAATTCCACCATAATTTAGCACTCAGAGCCTTAGTGAAATCATGCAGTGACTTAAATCCCAATCCCCCTCTTTTATTGGGTAAGTTATCTCCTCCCAAAAAACTCAATACTTCCCTTTTATTCCTCTTATTTTTCTCCAGAAGAATTTAGTGAAAATTTTATGTATTTGATCAATCACTCCTTTTTGGTGGATTCATTGCTAATAAAAGATAGATGGGGATGGACTACAGTACATGAGAAATCAACACATACCTTCCTCCATATGATAGGAATTTGTTCTGTCATCCCAACAATCTTCTTGATATCCTCCTTAAAAGTTCCTCATAATATGATTTCTTCTGTCTACCATAGAAAACAGGGCATCCTAAGTATATGAAAGGGAAAGAGCCCTAAGTAATTCCTGTCCACCTTTGTAGTTTGTGACTCACTTCCATAGGTGTCTTTTCATGAATATAGAAGAAACTCTTGTTTCTATTGATCAATTGCCCTGACACCCTTTCATATCTGCCTTGGATATTCATTATTTTGATTACTGATCTCTTGTCCCCTGAACAAAAATAGTATTGTGTCATCAGCATAGGATAAGTGATTTATTTGTGGGCTCCATTTTGGCATTCTAAATCCTCGTAATTATGTATCCTTATGCATTATTCAGTCCTCTTGCCATTACTTCTGTTGCTATGATGAATAGAGTAGGTGACAAAGTATCACCTTTCTTCAGCCCTCTAGATGACCTAAAGAAATCATGCAATTGCCCATTAATTAGGACAGAGCATCAATTATTGGAAATCAATCTCCAAACTATGTCTATTATGATTTTTTAGAACCCAAACTTCCTTAAGACCTTAATGAGATAGATACATGAAACTCTATCATAGGTCTTTGTCATGTCAAGATTCACCACCATATTTTGCCATTTACTTCTTAAGTTGGTGTCTCTGATTATCTCTGAACAAGTAGGACATTTTTTGTAATGCTCCTACCATTTACAAAACCAAACTGGGTTTTTGATATGATTTCTGGTTGTACCTTCACCATTCTTTCATGTAGGACTCTTGATAAGACCTTGTTGATAAAGGTGCTGAGACTGATGGGTCTCAGATTGGTGAAATGTCTCACATTCTCCTTTTTGGGGATCAACACCAAATTTGTGTGAGTAATGAATCTAGGATTTTCATATCAACAAAAGAAAGCTTTAACCAATCTGATAATTTCCTCTCCAACTATCTCCCGTCATACCTGGAAAGACTTCCTAGTGAAACCATCTGTGTCACTTACACTATCTCCTTTGAGGTTAAATACTACTTCTTTCACCTCCTCCATACCTTTTGTCATCTAGTCATTCTGCTCACTAGATATGGTTAATGGAATATTACTTAGCAATTCCTCATCAGCACTTGTTCCTTCTTCACTGAACTGAGTATCAAAGAAAGTCATTGCTGCATCACCAATGTTTTCATTTGTGTTCAGTATCTCTCCATCTGTTGATTGTATTTCAGTAATTTGGAGCTTTTTCCTTCTCCCTTTAACATAGGAGCTAAAAAACTTAGTATTTCTGTCTCCCTCCTGAAACCACTACATCCCAGCTTTTTGTCTCCAATATTCCTCTTCCAAGTATAGACATCTTTTTACGTCTGCTTCTGCCTTACTCAATTCTATCATGTTCTCCTGAGATGGTTGAATCTCTAATTGTGATTTTTTTTACTTTAATCACATCTTTCTGAGTAGCCACCTTCTGAAAAATGTCTCCAAAAGTATTCTTACTCCATACAGATAATGCTTTTTGACTTTCTTCAATTTGACTTGGAACACCAAAAAAGAATTTCCTTAAAAATCAACTTCCCAGTTCTCCTGGACAATTTCCTTGAACCTTTGATGTTTTCACCAAAAGTTAAGGAATTTGAAAGGTTTGATAATGGGATCCTCTTAGGTGCTACAATTAATATGTAGAGATGCATGATCTGAACCCTGTCTCACCAAGTGATGTACATTGGAAGAAGGCAAAAGCTCTAGCAATTTTTGATTGCCAATTACTCTATCCAGCCTTTTGAAGATACATCTCTTCTCAATTCTCTCATTCCACTAGGAGTATTTACTTCTTTTTATTCTAATTTTTATCAATGCACAATTTTTGATGCGTTGATGAAAATTTGTTTCTTCCCCCTGAGAAAAAGGTAAACCTCCCTATTTTTCTTCTTCAGTTAGGATGACATTGAAATCTCCCCCTACTATCCATGGATCTTGATTATGTAATGCCAGATTCTCCAAATTTTCCCATAGTTTTAGCCTTTCCATAGCATCACATCTGCATATACTACTGTCACTTTTATTGTTTTATTATAAACAGTAAACTGCATGGTTGTTTGTTGAATGATGTCCATCACTACCTGACCATTCCAGTCTTCCCTGTTGACACCCAATTTTGACCTCCTTATGCCCCGTCTAAGCTGCATATTAATACATATATATACATATTTTAAAATTATCTTTTTTTCGTATTCATAATATTCTAGTATTAATTATCATACATGATTAGCTTTTGCACAATTATTTATTACTTATATATTTTTAAGTTATATCTTTTAAAAAAATATTATTACATTACTTTCAAGTCATCGATTTTTTAATATATTGTATGTATATGTTGCATAATAATATGTACATGTATACATAAATATTTTCAATCAATTAAGTTCTTATTTACAAAATATAATTTTATAAATTACTCAAATTTAATTTCGTAATAATGATATTTATATCATTTTATCGTAAATTAAACTATTGTATTACTTATTCATTAAATCATTTACCAACGTAGTGTTTTCATTTATTTAATAGCAGTTAATACAATTTTCCTCTAATTCATTTAAAATCTAGCCACTTTCTATCCAATTTATGCCATTTCTAGCCATTTTGATCAAATTCTGGCCACATTTTAAATGTCAACTCAATTTCAATTTATCTTACCCAATTAATTACCCACGACCCCTCTCTGACCCATAATTCGACCCATTTCTCAAATTCTTCATCACAGCCATCAGATTAATTTAATCTAACAGACAAGATTAAAACCTAGCCCACATTCCATATTTATCTTTCTAACCCTAAACCTAAACCTAAACCTTCATTTTCCTTCTAACAGATCAGCCACACCACCCTCACCCAACACCGCTCTACCTTCTCCAGTGAACCACCGCAAGTACACCATCCCGGCGGCCTTCTCTTTCTCTCCTCCAACTCCGGCAAAACTACAAAGCCATACTGCCTCACCACCGTCTTCTCTACACCGAACCAAATCAGCCACCTTTGCTTCTCTATTTGTCAGCCATCTCCGACGGAGCCGGCTAGACCTCACCTTCTCCTCTCTCCCTCTTCATCTTCTCCAGCGAGACCATCATGATCCGGCCAGCCATCGCCACCGCCGCAGCCCTCCACTGCCGAACTCCAACGAACAACCAAAGAGAGCCGCTCACCTTCCCTCGCCATCATGCAACTAACCAAACATCACTACTAATCTTGTCCTTCACCAAATTTCAAATATGATTGCCTTTACTTTTGAATTGATTATATGTTCTTAACAGTTTATGGGGTTTTAAGCTTTGTGAAGTTCAAATGTTAATTTATTTTTTGTCACATGTGAATATTACAAAAATTTTATGAACATTTTATTAGCCCTAATATTTTTCGTGCACCTGTTGTCCCGTACCCTAAGAATCGTGATTTTTGGTCTTGACAGTTCTTATACTTAGACGTAGATTTGAGTAATATTTTGCAAAAAAGTGGTAGATGTTTACCCTTTGTTTTTGTATGCTATTATGACTATGTTTTCTTGCAATTTGTTTCTTACCAATGGCGGAAGTTCTATATCATGAGCATGGTGATTTTATATTTTTACAATAGACTGAGATTGTCTTTCCCTTCTTCCTGGAATTACGCTACTGTTCATATGCAATTTAGTAACTCAAGATACGGCAGTCTAGTATCTACCTACTTTGATAAATTTTAGTAAAATTTCGGATTCATTTTTTTTCTTTTTAAATTCAATTCCAGATAGTCTAAATATTTGCTATTTAATGCAAACTTGATTGATTTTTCTACTAAGTTAACAGGGTCGATTCAATTATGCTCTTATTATGGTAAAAAATCAAATATTTCTTCATGATATTTTGTCTTAATTAGAGAATGTTGTGACTGATTATTTCCTTTGACCTAGTACGTGTATAAATATAGTAAAGTTTAATCATGTTTTATATATTCTGATTTGCTTTTGTTAATTAAGAATTAATTTCCTTCTGATTGATTCTGCTGTAGCTTTTCTCTTCTTGAACGATTTGGTACATGTTTGTTTATGGTAATTTTGTTTATTCTTAAAATATATTTCATTTGCTGATTAAGAAAAATTCCCTATTTAATTGATTCTTTTAGGACGATCTTAATAACCTACTTGTTTATGGTAAATATTTGACATGATTTCAGCTTTGTTAATTAAAAAAAAAAAGAATTCCCCACTACAAGAGAAATGATCGTTAGCGAGGGAAAATATGGTCGTAAAAAGATCAAATTCGATCATTATAAGTCAATAATGACCGGATAAAAATTGGTCGTCACCGGTCGCTAAAAGCTCCGATGTTAAAAGTTAACGACCGGATTGCAAATTCGGTCATTAAATCAATAATTAATTCGATCGTTATACTTACTTACAACGACCAAATTCTCTTTCATTGATGAACAACAAATTTCAATCGTTATAAGTACTTTTAGCGATAAAAATATCTTTCATTGATTATAATACTTTTAACAACCAAGTTTTCTTTTGCGATTAAAATAATTTGATAATTTATATTTTTTCCAATGGTTCCAAAGTAGTAGTATTTCATATTCTTTTCACATGCAACCAGAAATATACAAAATAATTGATGTTCATTTAAAACTTCACTGTTAACAAAGAAGCGAAACATCACATTAGTTAATTATTGAAAAACATATATGTTCAACATAATATCTAAATACATGTTCGACATAATATCTGAAAAATATACTTGTTCGACATATCTATTAATACTAAAAATTGAGAAAATGAAATTGTAGCATATGTAAAAACATCTCTGCACCATCAGTAATAAAATAATAAAAATATTGCTCTTCAACTTTCTCTTCACTTCTTCAACATCATGTTATTTAAACTTCAAATTCTTGATTTGTTAAAAAAAGAATGTCATGTCAGCTTAGTAACAAATCTGGTAGCTAATTCCTTAGTTTTAAAACGTAAATTGATAATTTAATACCAAATTAGAGAAACAATTGGAGAAAATTAATCATGTGTTTAGCTAGATAGGATAAAAATGAAGACAACACTCACTTGTTTTTTAGTTGAAGTTTTGCTAAAAGCATATGAAGGAGACTGATGAGGTGAATACAAACACACAAGAAAGAAATAAGTAACAGGGAAATACAAATACAAAACATTCTAAAAATCAAAAGAAAAGACATCACAAGAAGCTCTGATTAAAATTATGTATGTATGTAGAATCTATTTTTATTTTTCAATCACCGAAAAAGGTACAGCGATGCAAATCTCCATAAAATTATTAGTGTAACATGAATTAACAACATGCAAGAGGGTTCATAATATAAGAGTTTTGAGTAATAAAAAATAAGTGAAATTCTCTAATTATTGAGATTCTTAAAAAGTAATAGTGATCCTCTTGACTTTTCAAGTTCTAAAATAGAATTAAGGATCGTTTATTGCATATGTCGTAGATTCAGTTGTAAATCAAATATAGAAAACATCAAGCTAGTTAAAGAAAATAAGCTCCAGACTAAGCATCTTAACTAATTTTAAATAATTAGCATCAAATTAAATCCCCAAATAATACAATTATATCCTGATTGCTGAAGATAAATACGTGCAATTTCAAATACCGGTAAGCAAATACTCTGAGACGTACTAGAGATTTCAAAAAAAAATTCTATTGGTTTTGATTTTGTAATGCCAATATGATATATCTTTAGAATCCAACTTCACACTAGTATGACAATTATTATCACTTCTTAAAGTGGGCCAATATTTTATATAATTATTTTTGTTGGTAATTGAAATATCTATAAATTATCTACCATTTCAATTTTCATATCTTTTAGTATCCTATAATTCTTCCTAATGCAAACAGTATTTACTTTTCACCTTTTCCAAAAGACATACCTTTTTTAATTTATTAATTATGTTGATTTCTATATTTTTATGGAAGCATCCACTAAGTTGGTGGCTTTTCATATCTCCTCCATATATGATCAATAGAAATTTATCCTAAAATATATATATCAGACCATCAACAATTTGAACCCATAACTAACTCAACTTCTAGCTGAATGGACTTTCTTTGACATGTAATTTATGGAAACCAACCTCTAGAGAATTGTGTCTAATTTTTGTAGTGGATTGCAAGCTCGTAGCAAGTTTCAATTATGATGTATGTGTTATTCCTCACGACAAGAAGAAATTGTTGTCAGTAATATCATAAAGCAACTATGAGATAGGATTAGTTTATCATCATTTTTAGTCTCGAAATTATAAGCACATGTCTTTTGGACTTTTAACTCATTTTTGGTGATCACTGGCTATTATCCCCACTCAAAACTTCTTTGTTGAGCTTCAAGATCGAGAGAAGAATTTGGCATAACAGATATTTAGCTTGGGCTTACAATTCTTGACGAAGTTTCTGAATATAGCTAAACAGGCAGAATCAAAATATTTGGCTTAAGTGGAAGACATGAAAACAAGCTAGGTGTAAAGTGAAATGACCATACATTCAAAGTTGTCTCAACATATAAAATCAATATAATGTTCCAGACCAATAACACATTAAAGAATTTTAACACTTTATACTTACGTTCAGACTTACTACTAAAATAATGGTTAATATATTTCGACATCACTTATGATTTTTTCCCTGAAATTCACTTTAGTTAACATCCATTTCCAGATTTTTTTAGCTTTGTGGCAATACAAATACTATTGAATCAGCTAAGGAAGGTGGCATATGGAACATTATATTTAGAAGAAATTGTTAGGACTAAGAAATAAAGAACATGCTGAAAAGAAACTCACGTTATAGAACTATTTTTGAAAAAAAAACATTCCTAATATTATACTTAGAAAAAACTCACGTTACATAACTGTTTTTGACAAAAGACATCTCGATTATAGTATATGTTTTCACCCATGCTGAATACACACTTTCTAAATCACCATGAGTCCACCCTTTCATGAATATGAGTTATTTTTAATTAAAAATCAAATAAAATTTACAATGTCTTCATTTTTATCTATGGGGTGTCTGCACTGATTGGCCAAATAAAATATAGTGAGATCTAGAGCATAGAGAGAAGCAAAAAAATAAAAAGTAAAGCAGAAAAGTGAAACACATCTACACAAACACAACCAAAGTCTAGAAGAGAAGCACCGTTATGAAAGAAAATAAATTATTTCAATGAGAAAAAAGAAAGCTCCATTAGAAACAGAAAAGTACATCCTAACTGAAACAGGAGAAATGCATAATCCTAATAGACTGTAGTCTCATTCTTCATGAAAATTAGCACAACTAAAGACTGTCTAAACTCTAGATCAAACTATGATCACAACACAGACTACTGCATAAGCAAAGCCCTTAGCAAAGAAGAGCATTCATAAAAGACATTACTAAATCCATTGACAAATACACATCATGTAATAGCTGGAAGTAAGTTTACTAACCTGATGGAGGTGATGAAGACGATGAAGGCTGACGAACAACTATACTTTCAAGTCGTTCATATTTACTCTCTAGAATATTCATGCACTTTTGTGGTGATTCTTTTTCTTTTCGGGTTGCTTTATGCCCTTCCAATAACGTAGCCTTTGATCTACTTTCTTGGTTGCTTTGATTCAAGAGACTCAAAACTTTCATACAAGTTGGTCCTGATTGCACCAAAAGGTTAAGTAAAAATTAAAGTTGTAAAATTTTCTTGCAAATGACATTTTTGTTTACTATTTTTTATGTCCTTCGTTCTATTCATTTTTTAAAATAGGTCTGCAGAAGTACAACAGAAAATCATAGTTGAAACGAAAATTCAGAATAAGAAATTCGAAAGAATGTATGAAAAAGAAACTGATGATTCGATATAAATAAAGAAAAGATCATCACTAAATAATAAAATGTGGGAGCTCGAGTCCTTCATTTATTAGTATAATGACAACCAGAAAATATAAAATTATCATCTGAAATCAGAACACAAACAACTATAGGATTCAACTAATTATAAATCACAAAAAGCTTTCAAGTACCCAGAACACAAACAACTATAGGACTCGACTCATTATAAATCACAAAAAGCTTTCAAGTACAACATATTTATATGCAGCAAAACATTTTCAAGCACAAAATACCATCAATTCGTATTTCATTCGATTTAACAATACCAAAAATAATTACTAAACCTTCACAATTTTTTTAAGAAAGTAATCAATATAGTCAAACAGAGAACTCATAACAACAGGAAGAAATACCCAATCCCGCAATCAACAATCACAGGTTTAGTAATTTTATAGAGACTTACCTTAATGAGAAGAAGGAAGAAATTGTAAGATTGTCCAAATAAGCTTTTTGATCAAACACAAATTCTATTCAGTAATTTTTCGATTGTTTGTGTAATCAAAATACATAAAAACTTAGGGGTTTTATATGGGTTGGGGTGAATAACGCAACATAACACCCAAACCACAAAAATAGGTTAATTTTTTAACAGTGAGAAGATAATTCTGTTTTATTCAAAAAATCTCAACAAATTTGATTTACCTTTGAATCCTTGTTGTTATCCAAGATTTTGTTGCAAATTTTTTCTGAAATTGAGCCACACACCCGGGAGCCTTATTAATAGGATTCAAGCTTTTAGAGCAGTAATTGTATTGGAAGACTTGGACCAGTAACTTTTCTCTTCTGGTTATAATCAACCCTAATTCTCTAAAATATGTATAGAAAATCTTCAGGAATTGTGAATATATGCAGAGCTGATTTTTTTTTTCTTTTGGGTTTGGGAGCGGGGAAAGTGTGTTGGTAGAATATGTAAAGACTCATCAATTGTCAATATACGTGCTCTGCTGAAATATTAAATTTTTTTTTTTTTTTGGGTTTCAGGTGAGGGTGGGAGAGGTGGGTTGGAAAAAAAGTGGAAAAAGTTAGCCCCATTAATATTTTACTTGCAATTAACGTTCGAAAGTTGTATTTTTTTAAGGGCTAAATATTATCCCTTTGTTAATGTTATATTAAAAAGGTAATTTTAATGACTGGAAAAATAATTGGACGTTATAAGTACATATTTAACGACCGAATTTATGTCCTTCCATTAAGATGTAGACGCTATTGATCAACTTTCTTGTAGTGCCCTTAATTACCTTTTCTGATATTTTTTCTTCCTTTTTTCCTCCTTAATTGGTTATAACTTATCGGCTATAAAAACAGACTGCCTTCTTCTTCTCTAGAGGGTGAAAAATGGCTTATTCTTTTATTATTTCATCTAATCCTCTCCTACTCTAAGTCCTATCTATTCAAACACTGCTAGTAATATAGCAAAAAATTCATTTCTATTCTTTAGGAATATAACTTTGCTCTTTCTTTTTAAACATTTTAAAGCACCACCGGCCTCTGGCAATATAATTTTCTCTCTTCTTTAATATTCAAGTATACTGCTTCTTATTCTTAATTTGCCTCTCACAGGTTAGTCCATCCAAACCATGCTACTTTCATTTATTTTACTAGTTTACTCATTATCATACATTTAATGCACATGCTTATTTGATTTGCAGTTTAGCCGTTTCTCCTTATATCTACATGAAAAGTGTCAATCTTTGAGTTTATTCATAGATGTGATGTTAATGTATTTACATGTTGCTTGTGTTTTATATATAGATATGTGCTTGTGTTTGTTTAGTTTGTTAAAACAGGTACTCCCTTGACCTTGTTCGGAAATACAGATGAGTCGCTCGGGTTTGGGTTTGGAAAAGAATGAAAATGGTTGTTTGAGCTTGTAAAATTTTGAGATAATTTATTTTTCAGTATTTTATCATTTCATTATGTTGTAATACTATAATAAACTAATAATAGTGAAAAAAAAGGGGAAGTTTAAAGGGGGAAGGGAATTATGTATTTTTTGTTTAGATTTTTTTTAAAAAAATTTAATCTCTTTCAACCTTGCATTTTCTTACAAAATCGTTTTGTTATATTTTTCGTTGCCTATTCTTTCTTTTCAACTAAAAATAGGTAATATGTTTTATAAAATATATGAATATTATCCCTTAATATATAGTTAATGGAAAAATAAAAAGAAATTACGAGGTCTAATTTTAAATTTTAAAACTAAGCCGACTCACTCCCCGAACATGACATCAACCCAAAGTTTTAAAAGGATTTATGTGTATTTTTATATGTAAATAACTTATGTGCTTATATTTAAAATTTAAATTTTTACTAAGAAATATATTATTATTAATTTTCAATTTAAGACCGACCTCCAATTAACTTGTTGCTAAGGTTGATGATCACGATTCATAATATCGTGTTGTCATCCCAATAATGCAATAAATATTTTTAAAATTCTTTTATGTCTTGTTCACTATCTCAAATGTATTTAAATTTATAATAATATTTTTTCATAGGTTTTAGTAGTTTTCTTTATTTTGTTTCGTTTAGGTAGCATTTCATATAAGCTATGAGTGAAATATTATCATATTACATTTTTTTACTATTGTTTAATTCCTCTCTCCTAACTTGTCCAAATAATACAACTTCTTTAGTTGATAGCCACTATGTATTTTTATGAATATAATAAATAATTTCGTATGTTCAAATTGCTTATCACCTGGATTTTACATTAACAAGTGAATTAATTTAGTTTACATATTGATTACTTATTTGTGTTGAAATAAGTTGTGTGTGTTTACTTGATAAATAATCTAGTTAATATTTTATCATTTAATTGTTGCATTAAAAAGTAATTGACTTAATTCATTTATTTAACTTATTTATTTATTTTTTATAAGAGTTTATTTGGTTAATCACATAGTTAGATTAGTTATAATAAAAATAATCGACATTTTTTGCTATCACTTAAATCCCCCACATAATAATGAATTCGAAAGGGACCCATAGTTGTGGACCTCGAAAGGTGTCTAACACATTCCTTTCGAGGTAACTTGAACCCTTACCCGACTTTCGTGACCTAGGCTAGTTAAACAGAGTTATCTGCTTAGTTAGTATAAAAGGGTGCCCTAACGCACCTTAATTCGTTAGGTGGAGACTCTTCCTTTCTAATTAATCTAAAGAGTTGTCATATGTCGAGTTCCTCTTTTCGCTAGAAAAATGGTGCGCGATAGCATGACGACTCTGCTGGAGATATTTTTAGGTTCTAACCATTATGTGTTCATTTTATGTGGGATTTTGTGTTTTGTTTGCATGTTTATTTGCATTTTAATTTATATAATTTATTTGCTTAATTTTTTATTTGCTAGTTTAGTTTAATTCACTATTTTCACGCATATCTTTTATTTTATTTCTTTATAGAATATGTTTTGTTCTTGTATTTTTCTTTTTATTTATGTGTTTCCTTATTTAGATTATTTTCTTGCAATGATTAATTTTTTTCCTTTTATTTTTCTATGAATAATTAACCTTCTTTCATGACAAATTATTTATTTATTTCTCTAAAAAAATAATTAATTTGTTCCATGTTCAATCCCTTTTTTTTGCGTGTTTTCTTATTTAATTAATTTGCTTATATATTAAACCCTCTCCTTATTTTTCAATTATTTATTTTCTTCTGTAAGTTGCTTATTCCATTTTATAAAGTATTATTTGCATAATTTCATGATCAACAAATATATGAATTTGTTTCATACTTGTAGTTTACCGTTTTCCTTAAAAATTATATATTTTGATAATATCTTCCTCTATATGCTACGTGTTTGTATGTTATTTATAAATTGTTATCTTCATTCTTTTTTCACTTTGAAATTCACTCATACACTTGATAACGGTTCTGTGGTTTTCACGATCGTTCACTATTATAACACCTGTCGAGAAATGCCTCATGATTTGGTCGATCAGCAGTGCATCGACGGTCATGAGTTTTCATACACTCAAGTCGTCCGCTTGAGAGAACCGTGTCTATTAAACCCCCCGTATCCTGTCTATTCGTTTGTCGTGTACTTTTTTTTATTTTCTTTATTTGCTAACATATTTAGATTATTTTTTCTTACATGCTTAATCCCTTTTCTTTTTTCCCATAGTTGGTGTCATATTTAAATTATTTTTCTTGATTCCTTTTCTTGTTACAATTACTAACGAATTTATTTGTCTTACTTAATATTTAGTTTTCACTACCTTATCCACTATTATTTGATATTTTAATTGTGTATCATTTTCATTGCTTGCTAATTGTTATTATTTTTATAACTGTCATTTCGCTCATATCCTCCTCCATTTGGAACCTCATTTCTTTTTCTTTTGGAATGATTGCATGGTCACATGGACATTCATTTCTAAAGCACCCCTATCAGAAAATGTCTTTTGGATTGGTCAATTAGTGGTGCGTCGATGGCCATGAGCTTTCCCACGCTCAAGTTGTCCGCTTGAGAGAACCGCTCTACACCCACTCCGTGTTCTTTAGATCTTGACCGTGTGTCCTCTACTATGGAATACACATCATGTTACACCTATGGAGTCGCGATGCGCATGGTGCGTTAAGACTAATAGTGAAAGTTTGTCATGAGTCTTAAGGGATTCTCAATCCCGAAAAGGACGCCTTTAAATCTATGTGCATTTAAATTATTCCATTTTCCTCATTTCCTTTATTTGTTCCTTGTTTAAACTATTCATGTTTAACTTTTTTCCTTATTCCCTTTATTTGTTTTCTTATTTAAATTATTTATTACATGTTTAATCCTTTTTCCTATTTTCCTCAATGCTTTCTAGTGTAATGTTATTATTTCATATTTAATTTTTTCCAACAATACGTGTTTATTTGAAACAACTTATGACATGTTTACTTCTAATCTCATTTATTTCTTTTTGTCGCCTTATTAAATATTTATTGATTTTCTTAATTACTTATGGTGTTACCGCTTTTCATTATGTGTTAATTGCTTTATAAATTGTCATTCCGTTCATATTTTCTCCACTTGAGAACTTCTTACTATCACATATTGTACACGTGAGTTGTACTTTGCACTTCTCCGAAGTTTTTTCAAAACCTACTTACAGAGTTGGCATATACGTGGGGTGAATTGATAGTTTTACTATCATGTGACCACGTGCCTTCTCGCATAAGAAAACCTTTCATCCCGTGTCTACCCAACTCTTAGAAATTTATATTTGGTCATGCATGCATTATCCCTATGAGGTCTTCGATATCCTTGGGTTATTGAAGCCATTAGTTTGACTTTGCCCAAAATCCAAAGAGATTTACAATCTCGAAAAGGACATTATCATTTATTTGTATTTTTTGAGAAGTCAATATGCCTAAAAATGTAGACAATTTGCTCCTTAGGTGGGAGGATAAAACTAACATTTTATGACGCAGGTTGTTAAGCAACAATTCATGTCATGTAAGCTAGGAAGAGAGCATTTCCATTTAAGCTATAGCTTTGCTTTTTGTAATTTCCTTTATTTCTTGTAATATTTCATTATGTAAATAAAGCAATAATTTATTTATGTTATTTTATGTATTTGGGATTGTAGTGGAGCAAATTGAATGATACATTATGGCATATTCAGCTTCAAAATGCGCTAGGTCTACCTCTGGCACAAAAGAGGCTCCCAAAATTAGGAAATGCATCAATGTGTTTATTTTCTTTAACCTTTAATTTACGTCATATTATGCTTGATTTTCATTACTAATTTAATCTTGTTTTTATTTTTATTCTATTATCCCCCTTCATGAGGTTGATTTGTGCATAACTGCCTGCCATATCTTTCTCCTAGACAGTTCACAAAAGTAAGAAGACAATGAATGACAGTAACAGCTCAGCAGACAAAATTGATATAACCGCTCCAAGAGATTCCGCAGAGAGTTCAGAGAGGAGGTATCCACCTGAGTACAATGTCATGATACAAAGGATGAAACAAAGGATTTTAAAACTTCAAGGGGAATTATACCAAGTTCATAATTGCAACCAACCTGTCGGTCCCACTAAAAACTTCATTGGAACCACAAACCGAGGTCCATGCCCCTACCAAGCCTCATGTCGCTTTTACAAGTCTTCCTCTGTCATCCCATCAAATATCATATCCTCAAAATAATTCTAGTCATATTTACTTGCTTCCTCATATATAATATCCCCATAATGTTTACCCAACTCATCAAATGTACATCAGAAACAAGCCGCCTCGCAAAAACCACCGACTATATCTCATATTCATTACTTACCACTCACATCTACATCCAACATGTCTTACGCCCATGCTCCTGAAAATCATACCTTAAACCCCATTTACATTGAGATTGTTCTGCTCACTCATCACCTAGGAGAATCTGGACTCTCTGAGAAAAATAGGTTGGTACAGACTATGGCTGAGGATCTCAAGAAGATGAACAACCAAATACAAAATATTGAAGGGACCAAGGATAGAAGGCCTGGATTATGAAGGCCTATGCATATATCCTGATGTCGAACTACAGGTGGGGTACAAACCTCCAAAGTTCAAAATGTTCACTGGCACTAGTGATCTGAAATCCCACTTAAGGATGTATTGTGACAAGCTGATTGGAGTAGCAAGAGATGAAAAAATTAGAATGAAATTGTTCATGTGAAGTTTGACTGGAGATTCTCTCAGTTGGTACGTAGAGAAAAATCCGAGAAAATAGATTAATTGGACTGATATGGTTGTAGCTTTCGTAGGGAGGTTCAATTTTAATACAGAGAATGCACCGGATTTGCACTACATTCAGAACTTGAAAAGAAAGCCTACAAAGACATTTAGGGAATATGCCACATGTTGGAGGTCCGAGGCTGCCAGAGTGCAACCTTCAATGGAGGAAGTTCAAATGAAGGATATCTTTATGCGGAATCTAGATCCGCAAGTCTATGATAGATTGATGTTGGTCAGTGAGAAGAATTTCACCGAGATTATCAAATTAGGCGAAAAGATTGAGGATGGTATCAAGAATAGTACCATTATCGATTGCGGAGCATTGCAAGCAGCTAGCAAGACTTTGCAGTTTGGTAGGACCACTGAGAACAAGAGCATTCCATCTCCCACACCAACATACAATCATCCAATATCATTTTACAACCCTGCTACTTAACTTGTCCATAATGTGCAACCTACACACTTTCAGTTCCCTCCACCCACACTTCAAAGGCCACCAGTTTATCAAAATCCACCAAATTGACCATCTTATCAGCCTTCGAGACCCCGAGCAAATTCATCCAAATAGTATACTCCTTTAGGTGATCCTATAACCCAATTTTATGAAAGATTAAAGGTTGCCGACTATATCACTCCAATTCCCGCAATAGTGATAGGTACACATGCAAAATGGCTCGATTATACTAAAATTTGCGACTATCATTCAGGGATGAGAGGACACACAACAGAAGAGTGTTGAACTTTGAAAGATAAGATTTAAGCATTGATTGATGCCAAGGTGATACATCCGAAATGAAAGATGATGCCCACTTAGGATGTGGAAGTTAAAGGCTATCCTCAGTTTGATTTGTTTCTTCATTTGAAAGTTTTTATTACTTGTACTCTGAACTATGTCAGTCCTAATTCCCGTTTAAGATGGATAGATAGGCATCCGTACGGACTCGGTTTATATATTAATAAAATCTCTTTTTCCCTTTTTGTCGAATTTGAAACTAGGATAGAATCTTTGAGAGGATCTCAAAAATTCCATAGATCAAGCTTCTCTAGGGACAGAATTTTTGAGAGGATCTCAAGATTTTCATTAAGTCAAGCTTTGCTACAGAATTGGGGTAGAATTTTTTAGGCGATCTCAAGAATTCCATTTTTACTTTGCAATGGAGTACAAGAATTTCCCGAGTCAATGACTGCGCAGAAATATTTGAGAGGTCCTCAAAAATTTCATCGAAATGACATCTCAAGGTGAAAGGACGTCTATGAAAGGAAGTGACATCCATCTTGACCACAAATCCAAAGTTCATGAGACCGGGGCAGAAACAGATGAATAGAGGCACAAATCAACCTTTCCCCTTGTTAACTTATAATTTTTCTTTGAGCACAGGAATGACAGGTACAAATTTGCAATCACTCTATATATTATCAGGATTTACGAAGGTATCCATTATCAATGCTAAAGCTAAATTACAAGAAGCTCGTCAATGCCTCGCGAATTATGAACGGGGTTAAGCACTACCCTCTTGATAAGTTACTTGAAAATGAACACTATTTTAGTTAAAGCTAAGTATTATTATTTTGATTTCTCAATGGGTTAAGCACTACCCTCCAATTTTTAAGGGCTAAGCATTTATTTATTGTTTTCTAAATGGGTTAAGCACCACCCTCTCATTGTTAAGGGCTAAGTATCGTCCTATAGGTTAAGCACTACCTAAAATTTTTAAGGGCTAAGCATTGTCCTATGGTTTAAGCACTACCCTAAGTTTTAAGGTCTAAGCAATGCCCTATGGGTTAAGCACTACCCTTAATTTTAAGGCCTAAGCATAGTTCTATAGGCTAAGCACGGCCTTGTGGGCTAAGCACTACCCTCCAATTTTTTTAAGGGCTAAGCACTGCCTTTTGGGTTAAGCACTACCCTTCAATTTTTAAAGAGCTAAGCATTGTCCAACGGGTTAAGCACTACCTTCCAATTTTTTTAGAGCTAAACACTGCCATATAAGTTAAGCACTACCCTAAATTTTTAAATGGACTAAGCATTATCCTATGGGTTAAGCACTACCCTAAGTTTTAAGGGCTAAGCACTACCCTCAATTTTAAGGGCTAAGCATTGTCCTATGGGCTAAACAGTCCTTTGGATTAAGCATTACCCTCCAATTTTTTTAAGGGATAAGTACTACCTTTTGGGTTAAGCACTACCGTCCAATTTTTAAAGAGCTAAGCACTATTCTATGGGTTAAGCATTACCCTAAGTTTTAAGAGCTAAGCACTGCCCTATGGGTTAAGCACTACCCTCTAATTTTTTAAGAGCTAAGCACTACCCTCAAATTTTTAAATGGACTAAGCACTGTCTGTTAGACCCCCAAGTTCGAACTTGACGTATGTCGGTAGTGGCGTGCCAAGGATGCACTGCCTTGGCACGACCAGTTGTGGGCTTCGGCAGCAGTGCATGTGGCTGAGTGTTGTGCATGGCATTCGGCTAAGGCAAGGCAGATTTGAGTGTTGGCAAGGCGGCCTTGATCAGCAAGGGGTGACGGACAGGCGCATGGCACCTATCGGGCGTACGTGCAAGCGGTGGGATGACTCGGCTAGGCGATGGCATGGCTAAGAGCTAGACGAGTGCAAGGCAAGTTTGTGGGCAGTTTCATGGCGTGGGCAAGGCAAGGAAGGTTGAAAAATATTCTAAGTGTTGAGCTGAAGGTGCTGGGCGCTGGCATGTGCGCTGGCATGCGAGCTGGCATGGACGCGCGCGCGCGGGGCACTCTGAGCGGTTGGCCGGTTTGAATTTCGAATTTTGAATTCGTAACTGCCTTTGGGTGCCTCTGTACTTTGGATATTGTTTGTTAGTTCCTTGTAAGCTGGCATGTGCCAGCCACACGCCCCTTCCCTTGTAACTGCCAGTTGGCAGCTATAAATTTTGGTAGTCAGAATTTGGCTAAGGCATGAGAGTCATTGTAAGCCTTCCAAATTCAGTGAGTCCTTTTGTAAATCTGCGAGATTAATAAAGGTTGGGAATTTTCCCATAATTGTTGTGTGTGTGCTTTTTATGTTCTGTTGTGCCTAAAATTAATCTAAGTCCCTAGACGGCTAAGTGTGTGAGCGAGGTTGAGTTGTGCTGAGTAGTGCGACTGCCGGCAGTGGTGAAAGTGAAAAAAATCACCCCTGTAATAGCTGGTGTCAGAGCCAGGTTGTACGTGACTTGGAGGATGGTAACCAACGCAGAACTAAGGGAAAAAGTTGCACGATTGGAGGCCATTGTTGGTTTGACAGACGAGGATGATAATGATCTGAGTCTGGTCGATTTTAAGACCCAGTTGCATGGGTTGAACATGGAACTAGCCTTGTTTTGTGAGACTGTCCGGACCTAACTGCTGGAATTTAGCAAATTTCGTGAAGATGCTGACTTGCAGATTGAGAATCTGAAGAGGGAAAATAAAAATTTGTCCACTGAAGTTGTGGTGCTCGGCGTGTTGTTACTGCAGACGGAGGGCAGACCCATGACGAACGTTCTAAGGTAAAGATTCCTTAACCTAAGCCTTTCGGTGGGGCAAGAAGTGCCAAGGAATTGGAGAATTTCCTTTGGGACATAGAGCAGTGCAGTATTTCTCTACTGCCCACGTTTTTTATCATGACAAGTTGAACATCACCACCATGTATTTGACGGGTGATGCTAAACTGTGGTGGAGGACTAGAAATGCGGATGATGAAAGTGTTGGCCGTCCCAAAATTGATACTTGGGCGAAATTGCAGAAGGAAATGAGAGACCAGTTCCTGCCTAGCAACGCATCTTGGCTTGCTAGGGACCGTTTGAAGAGATTAAGGTAAACAGGTTCGGTGAGGGATTATATCAAGGAATTTACTTCTTTGATGCTGGACATACAGAACATGTCGGATGAAGACAAGCTACACAATTTCATTTCGGGAATGCAAGCATGGGCGCAAAATGAACTAAGGAGGCAGAATGTGAAAGACCTCCCTAGTGTTATTGCTGTTGCTGATTCGCTGGTTGATTTTCGCTCAACTCGGGCTGCTTCTGAAATTCCTACTTCTTCTAAGTCAAAGAAAAAGACTAAAAAGAGGGGGGAATGGAGGAAGGAATGGCGGAAAAAATCTGTGGACAAAGGAAAAGTTGTGGGAAATGTTGGAAACGTGAAGCCAAAGCCGGCAGATGGAAACACTAAAGGCTGTTGGATGTGTGGTGGTCCTCATTTGGCCAGAAGCTGTCCCAACCGTGAACGGGTGAATGCATTGCTTGCTGGAAGTATGGAGAAGGATGAAGAAGAAGAGGAAGTCGTTTCTGCCTTGGCAAATCCGTTGGGTTTGTCTTTCAATAAGTAAGTTTGATGAATGTTATTGAGGAAACGTCAAAATCTTCTTCTAACCCGCATGCTGCCTTGATTCATATTGAAATGAAAGTTGATGGCAAGCATATGATAGCAATGGTGGATACTGGAGCTACTCATACGTTTGTTGATGTCAAAGTTGCTGCCAAGCATGGACTGAAGCTGAAGAAGTGCCCATCGTATGTCCAAACTGTTAACGCCAAAGCACAAGCTATTGTGGGAATGGCGTATGATGTTTTCATAGCCATTGGAGAGTGGACTGGAAAACATAATTTGATGGTGATGCTGCTGGGATACTTTGAAATAATACTTGGAGTTGATTTCTTGAAGAAGTACCGGTTCGTTCCATTCCCTCATTTGGATGGGTTGATGCTAATGGATGAGAAGAAACCGAGTTTTATAAAGGTTGTTCATCCTAATGGAGAAGCTTAGAAAGTGAAGAAGTACAAGACACCTATCATTTCTTCTATTAGTGTCGAGAGAGGATTGAAGAAGGGAGATCAAACCTTTCTTGCTGCCATGGTTGAAGTCAAACCAGATGTGAAGGTTGAGGTGCCCGATTTTGTGGCAGAATTGCTGAAAGAGTATGCAGATGTGATGCCCTCTGAATTTCCCAAGATGCTTCCACCAAGAAGGGATATTGATCATAAGATTGAGTTGCTTCCAGGATCAGTTGCCCCTGCCCAGGCTCCTTATCGGATGGCTCCTAAAGAGTTGGCTGAATTGCGCAAACAATTGAATGAGCTACTGGATGTCGGACTGATTCAACCTTCAAAGGCTCCGCATGGTGCTCCTGTTTTGTTTCAAAATAAGCAGGACGGATCCTTGAGGATGTGCGTGGACTATAGGGCATTGAACAAAGTGACTGTGAAGAACAAATATCCGGTGTCGCTGGTGTAAGACTTGATGGATAGGCTGAGCAAGGCATGCTGGTTAAGCTAGATATTAGGTCTGGTTATTGGCAGGTTAGAATAGCAGAGGATGATGAGCCTAAAACTACTTGTGTAACTAGGTATGGCTCATATGAGTTCCTTGTAATGCCATTTGGGCTAACTAATGCCCAGGCCACTTTCTGTAATTTAATGAATGACGTGTTGTTTGAGTATCTTGATGAGTTGTTGTTGTTTACTTAGATAACATTGTTATTTATAGTTGCTCTCTTGATGAACACTTGATACATTTGAGCAAGGTGTTGTCTCGTTTGAGGGAGTACAAATTGTATGTGAAGATGGAAAAATGTGAATTTGCTCAAAAAGAAATCAAGTTCCTTGGGCACTTGGTGAGTCAAAATCAAGTGGGGATGGACCCAAAGAAGGTGAAGGCAATCGTGGATTGGCAGTCACCCAGTGGCATAAAAGAATTGCGGTCATTTTTAGGGCTAGCTAATTATTATCGCAAGTTCATTGCTGGCTATTCCAGGAAGGCAGCCGCCTTACAGATTTGTTGAAGAAGAATGTTAAGTGGGCATGGTCCGATCAGTGTGAAGCTGCATTCCAACTGTTGAAGGAGGCAATAGCATCGGAGCCTACCTAAAGCTGCCTGATTTTTTGAGTTGCCATTTGAAGTGCATACAGATGCGTCCGACAAGGCTGTTGGAGGTGTTCTTGTGCAGGAAGGCCATCTAGTGGCCTATGAAAGTAAGAAATTGAATGATGCTGAGTAGAGGTATTCAACTCATGAGAAGGAGATGGTTGTTGTTGTACATTTCTTGCAGACATGGAGGGTGTATTTGCTGGGCACACGTTTTGTGGTGCGAACTGATCATGTGGCTAACACATTTTTCAAGACTCAACGCAAGCTAAGTCCAAAGCAAGCACGTTGGCAGGAATTCTTGGCAGAATATGATTTCATGTGGGAACATAAGCCGGGAAAACACAACCAAGTTACTGACGCCTTGAGCCGAAAAGAGGTATTTGCTGCTATGTATTCAATTTCCAGACTTGAAACTGATTTTCTTGATAAGATTAGAATATGTGCTGCTAATGACTCATTGTATGTGAAATGGATGATTCAAGTAAAAGAAGGGATAGTTAGGAGGTACTGGATCGAGGACGATCTCCTTTATTTCAAAGGGGGGAGGATCGTCGTACCTCAAGGTGGTGGGCTGCGTAGAGACTTGATGAAGGAGGCGCATGACACTACATGGGCTGGTCATCCGGGTGTGGAACAGATGTTAGCCTTGCTGTCCCGTGTTTACTACTGGCCAAAGATGGAAGACGATATTGAAGCTTATGTGAAAACTTGTCTAGTGTGCCAATTAGATAAGTCTGAGCGCAAAAAGGAGGCTGGTTTGTTGCAGCCTCTTTCGATTCTTGAAAGGCCATAGATATCTGTTTCTATGGACTTTATTACTAGGTTCCCAAAGGTTGACGGTAAGGCATCTATAATGGTTGTTGTTGACAGATTTTCGAAATACTCTATCTTTATTGTTACCCCAGTTGTTTGTTCATCATAAATTGCTGCTGATTTATTTTATAGACATGTGGTTAAACTGTTTGGTGTGCCAGCTAATATTGTGAGTGATCGGGATGCTAGATTCATAGGTCGATTTTGGACAGCTTTGTTCAATATGATGGGAACTGATCTGAAATTTTTGACAGCAAATCACCCTCAAACAGATGGTCAGACAAAAAGGATCAATCACTTGTTGGAGGAATATCTCAGACATTTTGTGACAGCAAGCCAGCGGAACTGGGTACTCTTGTTGGATACAGCACAGTTTTGCTACAATCTGCACAAGTCTTCAGCAACTGAGATGAGTCCTTTTGAATTAGTCTTGGGCAGACAACCCTTGACACCGCTAGATGTCGCAAAGCAGAAGCATCAAGGAAAATGCCCAGCTGCGTACCGTTATGCAAGGGACAAGCATGAGATGCTTGCAGAAGCGCAAGACAGTTTGCTCAAGGCCAAAAGTCGCATGAAGAAATATGTCGATCAGCATAGAGCCCGTTGGAATTCACGGTGGGTGACAAGGTGCTGCTCAAACTCACACCGCAGATTTGGAAACAAATTGTGAGTAAACAGAGGCATAGGAGACTGATTCCCAAATATGATGGCCCATTCGAGGTGGTGCATAAGATAGGCGAAGTTTCTTACAAGCTGAAATTGCCGGAAATGTTAAAAATTCATCCTACTTATCATGTTAGTTTTCTGAAGCCTTATTTTGAATATGATGCAGATCCGAACAGGCATAAAGCAAAGAGAGCTCCTCCTCTGGTGCCCACATAGTTTGAAGGGGAGATTGAACAGGTGTTGGATCATCGGGTGCTGGGCATTAGCAAGAAAAATAGGCGGACAGAATTCTTGATACACTGGAAAGGCAAGTCCGTGGCAGACGCGACTTGGGAGAAGAGTTCAAAACTATGGCAGTTCGAGAAGCAGCTAGAGGACTATCTGAAGATGGCCTCGACAAGTACGTCGAGTTCAACTAGTGGGGGTGGTTTGTTAGACCCCCAAGTTTGAACTTGACGTATGTCGGCAGTGGCGTGCCAAGGATGCACTGCCTTGGCACGGCCAGTTGTGGGCTTCGGTAGCAGTGCATGTGGCTGAGTGTTGTGCATGGCATTCAACTAAGGCAAGGCAGACTTGAGTGATGGCAAGGCGGCCTTGATCAGTAAGGGGCGATGGACAGGCGCATGGCACCTATCGGGCGTGTGTGCAAGCGGTGGGATGACTCAGTTAGGCGATGGCATGGGCAAGAGCTAAACGAGTACAAGGAAAGCTTGTGGGCAGTGTCATGGCATGGGAAAGGCAAGGAAGGCTGAAAAATATTCTAAGTGTTGAGCTGAAGGCACTGGGCGCTGGCATGTGCGCTGGCATGCGCGCCAGCCTGGCATGTGCTCTGGCGTGGACGGGCGCGCGCGCGCGGCACTGTGAGCGGTTGGCCGGTTTGAATTTCGAATTTTGAATTCATAACTGCCTTTGTGCGCCTCTATACTTTGGATATTGTTTGTTAGTTCCTTGTAAGCTGGCATGTGCCAGCCACACGCCCCTTCCTTGTAATTGCCGGTTGGCAGCTATAAATTTTGGTAGTCCGAATTTGGCTAAGGCATGAGAGCCATTGTAAGCCTTCCAAATTCAGTGAGTCCTTTTGTAAATCTCCGAGATTAATAAAGGTTGGAAATTTTTCCGTAATTGTTGTGTGTGTGTGCTTTTCGTTGTGCCTAAAATTAATCTAAGTCCCTAGACGGCTAAGTGTGTGAGCGAGGCTGAGTTGTGCTGAGTAGTGCGAACTGCCGGCAGTGGTGAAAGCGAAAAAAATCACCCTTGTAACACTGTCCTATGGGTTAAGTACTACCCTTATATTTTAAGGGCTCAGCACTGCCTTATGGATTAAGCACTACCCTCCAATTGTCTTCTAAATTTTGATCGGGTTAATCACTGCCCTCTCAAATTTATTCGAGCTAATCATTATTTTTGCAAAATATTATCTTATGCTTACTGACTAATCACTCTTATTCAGTATTTTAAAGTTTGCAGGCTACTATTATTACTCTCGTGATATTGAATCAAGTTACTATCATACTACTTTCAACTCATATGTTATTTTACCACTCTTATGCCACTCTCAAACTTTCAAGCTACTTTCAAACTATTATCGTGTTTCTTCAAACCACTATTTTACTACTTTTGAGCTACTATTATTGTGCTACTTGCACATTTTTTTTTGAATTCTGGATGAGTTAAGCACTACCCTCTAAATTTTAAAAAGGCTAAGTGTGGCCCTACTGTTTTTTTCTTTACATTGTTTGGGTTAAGCACTACCCTCTCAAAGTTATTCAAGCTACGCTTTATTTTCGCAAATTTAAATGTTGTTCTTAATTGTCTCTTCCCGTCTTTATTTATTTATTTACTTTCAAGCTCTACCACTTTTTATCGCATATCACTTAGAAGCAATTTTCGCTTCTATCTCTCCTTTCAATCTTTTATTAGCCCTCATTCTGATATTAACACATTTTGATATGGAAGTAACGATTTCGTTTGTCTCTTTCATCACTCTATTCTCATCATTTCATACTCTTTTCGTTCCTTATTCAAATCCCGTGTTATCAGCTTGCTTTAGAAATCTCGTTCGTTCTTAAATATAGAACTACACAAGGCCTGATTCTCGTAAAACCCGAGATATGTAGGTGACTTGATACTGAAGTCTCGGTCACAGTATTGTCACAACTCTTTCGTCTAGTCCCATCAAAATCGTTCCTCGATCGGACAAAACTGGCTACTAAGTCAACGTTCTTTGTTCAACAATTCATCCTTCATTCCCGACCAAAGAAGGGGCAGTTGTTGACACCCAATTTTGATCTTTCTATGCCCCGTCTAATCAGCGTATTAATATACACATGTATACATATTTTAAAATTATTTTTTTCTGTATTCATAATATTCTAGTATTAATTACCATACATGGTTAGCTTTGGCACAATTATTTATTACTTATATATTTTTCAGTTATATTTTTTAAAAAATATTATTACATTACTTTCAAGTCATCGATATTTTAATATATTTTATGTATATGTTGCATAATAATATGTGCATATATACATAAACATTTTTAATCAATCAAGTTCTTATTTACAAAATATGATTTTATAAAATACTCATGTTTAATTTCGTAAATAATGATATTTATATTATTTTATCATAAATTAAACTATTATGTTACTTATTTATTAAATCATTTACAAGTGTAGTGTTTTTATTTATTTAATAGCAGCTAATACAATTTTCCTCTAATTCATTTTAAAATCTAGCCACTTGCTATCCAATTTATTCCATTTCTAGCTAATTTTGATCAAATTCCTGGACACATTTTAAATGTCAACTCAATTTCAATTTATCTTACCCAATTAATTACCCACGACCCCTCTCTAACCCATAATCCGAACAATTTCTCAAATTCTTCATCACAGTCGTCAGATTAATTTAATCTAATGGACAGGGTTAAAACCTAGCCATATCTATCTTTCTACCCCTAAACCTAAACCTTAAACCTTCATTTTCCCTCTAACAGATCAGTTGCACCACCCTCACCCAACACCGCACCGCCTTCTCCGGTGAACCACCGCAAGTACAACACCCTGGCGTGCCTTCTCTTTCTCTCCTCTAACTTCGGTGAAACTACAACGTCGTACTGCCTCACCACCGTCTTTCTACACCGAACCAAATCGGCTTCCTTTGCTTCTCCGTTCGTCGTCCATCTCCGACGGAGCCGACTAGACCTCACATGCTCCTCTCTCCCTCTTCATATTCTCTAGCAAGACCAGCATAATCCGGCCAACGATCGCCACCATCGCAGCCCTCCACTGCCGAACTCTGATGAACAACCAAAGAGAGCTGCTCACCTTCCCTCGCCATCACACAACCAACCAAACATCACTGCTAACCTTGTCGTTCATCGAATTTCAAATATGATTGCCCTTACTTTTGAATTGATTATATGTTCTTAACAGCTTATGGAATTTAAGCTTTGTAAAGTTTGAATGTTAATTTATTTTTTGTCATATATGAATATTCTAAAAAATTTATGAACATTATATTATACCTAATATTTCCCGTGCATCTATTGTTCTGTATCCTATGAATCGTGATTTTTAGTCTTGACAGTTCTTATACTTAAACTAAACTAGTTTTGAGTAATATTTTTGCCTAAAAGGGTAGATGTTTGCCCTTTGTAATTGTATGCCGTTATGACTATGTTTCCTTGCAATTTGTTTCTTACCAATGGCGGAAGTTCCATATCATGAGTATGGTGATTTTATATTTTTACAATGGATTGAGATTGTCATTCCCTTCTTCCTGGAATTACGCTACTGTTCATATGCAATTTAGTAACTCAAGATACGACAGTCTAATATCTTACCTACTTTGGTAAATTTTAGTAAAATTTCGGATTCATTTTTTTTGTCTTTTTAAATTCAATTCCGGACACTCTAAATATTTGCTATTTAATGCAAACTTGATTGATTTTTCTACTAAGTTAATAGGCTCGATTCAATTATGTTCTTATTATGGTAAAAAATCAAATATTTCTCATGATATTTTGTCTTAATTAGATAATGTTCTGACTGGTTATCTCTTTTGACCTAGTACGTGTATAATTATAGTAAAGTTTAATCATGTTTTATATATTCTGATTTTCTTTTGTTAATTAAGGATAATTTTCCTTCTGATTGATTCTGATGCAGCTTTTCTCTTCTTGACCGATTTGGCACATGTTTGTTTATGGTAATTTTGTTCATTCTTAAAATATATTTCATTCGCCGATTAAGGAAAATTCCCTCTTTAATTGATTCTTCTAGGACGATCTTAATAACCTACTTGTTTATGGTAAATATTTGACATGACTTTAGTTTTGTTAATTAAGAAAAAGGATCCCCCGAATTACCTCTTCTGATATTTTTCCTTCCTTTTTTCCCCTTCATTGGTTACAACTTGTTAGCTATAAAGACAGACTGCCTTCTTCTTCTCTAGAGGGTGGAAAATGGCTTATTCTTTTATTGTTTCATCCGATCCTCTCCTACTCTATGTCCTATCTATTCAAACACTGCTAGCAATATAACAAAAAACTCATTTCTATTCTTTAGGAATATAACTTTGCTCTTTTTTTTAAAAAACATTTTAAAGCACCATCGGTCCTCTAGCAATATAATTTTTCTCTCTTCTTTAATACTCAAGTATACTACTTCTTATTCTTAATGTGTCTCTCACTGGTTAGTCCATCCAAACCATGCTACTTCATTTATTTTACTAGTTTACTCATTATCGTACATTTAATGCATATGCTTATTTGATTTGTAGTATAGCCGTTTCTCCTTATATCTACATGAAAAGTGTCAATCTTTGAGTTTATTCATAGATGTGATGTCATTGTATTTGCATGTTGCTTGTGTTTTATATATAAATATGTTCTTGTGTTTGTTTAGTTTGTTAAAACAGGTACTCCCTTGACCTTGTTCGGATATACAGATGAGTTGCTCGGGTTTGGGTTTGGAAAAGAATGAAAAAGTTTGTTTGAGCTTGTAAAATTTTGATATTATTTACTTTTTAGTATTTTATCATTTCATTATGTTGTAATATTGTAATAAACTAATAATAGTGAAAAAAAGGAATGTTTAAGAGGGCGGGGAATTATGTGTTGTTTGTTTAGATTTTTTTTTAATTTTAATATCTTTCAACCTTGCATTTTCTTACAAAATCGTTTTGTTATATTTTTCTTGCATATTCTCTCTTTTCAACTAAAAATAGGTAATGTGTTTTATAAAATATATGAATACTATCTCTTAACATATAGTTAATGGGAAAGTAAAAAGAAATTACGAGGTCTAATTTCAAATTTTAAAACTAAACCGACTCATTCCCCGAACGTGACATCAACCCAAGGTTTTAAAAGTATTTATGTGTATTTCTATGTAAATATCTTATGTGCTTATATTTAAAATTTAAATTTTTACTAAGAAATATATTATTATTAATTTTTAATTTAAGACCAACCTCCAATTAGCTTGTTGCTAAGGTTGAAGATCACGATTCATAATATCGTGTTGTCATCCCGATAACGCAATAAATATTTTTATATTTTTAAAATTCTTTTATGTCTTGTTCACTATCTCAAATGTATTTAAATTTATCATTATTTTTTTCATAGGTTTTAATAGTTTTCTTTATTTTGTTTCGTTTAGTTAGCATTTCTTATAAGTTATGAGTGAAATATTATCATATTACATTCTTTTACAATTGTTTAATTTCTCTCTCCTAACTTGTCCAAATAATATAGCTTCTTTAGTTGATAGCCACAATGTATTTTTACGAATATAATAAATATTTTCGTATGTTCAAATTGCTTGTCACCTAGATTTTACATTAACAAGTGAATTTTAGTTTACACATTGATTACTTATTTTTGTTGAAATAAATTGTGTGTTTACTTGACAAATAATCTGGTTAATATTTTATCATTTGGTTGTTGCATTAAAAAGTAATTGACTTAATTCATTTATTTAACTTATTTTTTTTTTTTATATAAGTTTATTTGGTTAATCACATAGTTAGATTAGTTATAATAAAAATAATCAATCTTTTTGGCTTATCACTTAAATCCCTCACATAATAATGAACTCGAAAGGAACCCATAGTTGTGGACCTCGAAAGGTGCCTAACACCTTCCTTTCGAGGTAACTTGAACCCTTACCCGACTCTGGTGACCTAGGCTAGTTAAACAGATTATCTACTTAGTTAGTATAGAATGGTGCCCTAACGCACCTTAATTCATTAGGTGGAGACTCTTCCTTTCTAAGTAATCCTTAAAGAATTGTCATATGTCGAGTTCCTCTTTTCGCGAGAAAACTGGGGCGCGATATTCCCTCCAAAAAATCTAGATCTTTTATGAACTATTAACCACTGAAAATTGAAAACCTAACTTAATTCTCCATTGATCCAGCACCTCTAGTCCTTGGAAAGGCTCCATCAGAGCTATGACTACATATAGATTTCTTCTATTAAGGTCCATTGATCTCTCAAAAGTATTCTGAGATTTAACAGACCTTATGTTCCATAAGATTATTTTGTCTATCATTGGTCACTTCTAGTACCTCTATCCCTACTACTCTTTGTTTGAACTTGTAATGGAATGCTAGGTTGCCCATTTTTGTTCCTTTTAACTCCACTTTTCAAGTCTGCTACTTGCCTTGGTGATAGGTCTCCCTCCTTTGTTACATTGTTAAAGTTTGTCTCCAAGTCCTCATCCTCTCCTTGATTTTGAAGCTGCTTTCTTTGCCCAATTGTAAGATCTTAGAGATTTGGTATCTACTCCCTCCTTGATTTTGCTTCACTACTACTATACTGTTTTTCAATGATCAGCCTAGTTTCTTTCTCCTCCTTGTTTGTTACCCCTCCTTGTCTGGATTCCACACTACTATGGTCGTGCTTTCCTCCATATCACTCTCCTTTAATGTCACCACTTTGTTTATCTCTTTTTGTCTGTTTACTGAGCTTTTCTCTGGTGGCTCTACATCTTTATCTGTCTCCTTAATTGGCTCCAACGTATCTTGTTGCTTTGATTCTCTGTCTTCCTCCTCCTGGCTATTTAAGGCCTCATATTTGTTATTGATGTCAACTTGATGTTCCTTCTAGCTTAGCTTCTGACTCCATATTTGTTCTTTCATCCCTTTCCCTTGTTGGTTCCCTTTTCCATGTTTCCTTTTATTTCTTTGAAACGGGAACTCCTTCTTTGTAGCCTCTCCTCCTCCTTTCGTTTTTACCCTTTTATACCCCTCTATGTTGGTTGTAGTTGTTATGCTTTTTCTTGATCTCTAGCTTCCTTTTTTGGGTAAAGTTTCGGATGAGTAATATAGAATTCTTCCTCATTATGTACCTAGATTCTACAGTTCTTGCAATATTTTGGGACGTGATCATACTTAATCCGAATTCATTTTCCTATTATTTCGCCTGATTGTTTCCTTACTCCATCATTAATTCTCTTAGGGAATTCTCTTAAAAGATCCACTTCAACTTTGACTCTTGCACAATTGGCCTTGTTTGGTTCTTGGTTTCCATGTCTACCTGTAAGTGTTTCCCTACAGTTGCAACAAGTGAGAAAATAGTTTCTTTAACAAAAAAAAATGGGGGAAGCGATGAGAATGAGATCCATGTTATTGTTGTCATTGTCTCCTCCTTAGGATCAAATAGAGGATCCCACTTGAGAGTTCTCATGGGATATGTCCATCATCATGTGTTAAATAGAAAGTTGGTTTCAATAAGAGATTCACATAATTCTCTATATTAGCAGCTCTTATCAGAACGTGTCTGTTGCAAATTAAACCAATGTTACATTCTCCCTTCAACTCACATTGCTTAGGAATGATTTTTCGTAGATCTTGTATATTCGGCCACCCATACAAAAATTTTTCTATGACTGCATATTGTAAATTCTCCTTGTATATCATCTGCGTAACTTCTTCTTCTTCCTAGATTACTTTGGGCCCCCCATGCAAATATGCAACTGGTTTCATAGGTAAAGGTTTTGTGGTGATGGTTGGTGGGCGTAATTTGGAAGCATAATCTGGTGGAGTGTATTTTTTATTTGCTTCGGGAGGAGGTTGTCCTGATGACATGGTATCCATTGCCATCGGTTGCGGTGGATGTGAATCGGTGATGGTAGTTTTGGCGGCGATGCTAAGGTTTTTTGACAGACTAGTTCCAATTTCCTTTCTACTTTATTAATTTCTGATATGATCTTCTACATTTTTAGATGTCTCTTTGATTGGATCCAATGTATCTTGTTGCTAATAAGACTCCAAAATGAATATGACTTTGAATTCTTCTCTTTTAATTCTCTTATCATTCACTGCAAATCAAAAACTTTATTAAATTCCAGTTAACTGCTGAAAATTTGAACTTCATTGACTTTGTAAAATGCTAGAGGAATTCTACCACAATCTTTGTAGTAACTAGATAGCGTGAAGAGGAGTGTTACAGTGGGTTAGAGTCTCATATTGGTTGAAGAATGACTGGTGGTTTGCTTATATGGATTTGGACAATCTTTTCCTCAGAGCTAGCTTTTTGGGTTGAGTTAGACTCGGGTGTCATATCTTCATATAGTATCAGAGTCAGGTCCATCCTCACTTGGGCTCCCGGTCCATGCTCCAGTTGGGTCTGGACGTGAAGGGGGGTGTTAGAGTGGGTTAGAGTCCCACATTATTTGGGGAATGGACTGGTTGGTTACTTATATAGACTTGGGCAATCCTCCCCTTAGAGCTAGCTTTTGGGATTGAGTTAAGCTCAGATATCATATCCTTATAGGCAGGAGGTTTAAATTCCTTTACGATAGTAAATAAACAATCAAAGTCAGTTTAGTTATTTGATGTTTCTAAAATTTATTTTTCTAGCAATTTAGAATACCTTTTGATTGTTTGGCCTTATGTTTTAGCTCTCTAGACCCCACTTTATGAGATTATACTGATTATTATTATTGTCTGGTAACTACTTTGTATGTTAGTGTTCGAAATTAGTTGGGGTAATGTGTTTGTTGATAGGACGATTTTCATCAATTATAATTCTAATCTCATAATAGCATGTTGTTCACTTTATACGTCCTATTATTCCCTTGATTTTCTGTTGTTCATCCTTCCCTTTTCCAATAGAGGTGTTAAACAGAAAGGAGATTCAAAAATATATTAAGAAAATCACATTTAGAGTTTGAATATATGATCTAATGTATTATTAACCTCCTATTCTTTAGTACACTAAAATTGTTCTTTAGGATAAGAATTTAATGGTCCATATATAACAATAAAAGGAAAAAAAATATTTTCGCTCAATTTATATTATACAATTTTTCAATAAAGGAAATTCAATTAAAAACCCTTGTCTCCCTTCAGATTGCCCCTACAGGTTGGCGTGGATGTCAAGTCGAACTTGACCAAACTTTTTGCAGTACCGAGCTGAGCCGAGTCTGAGCAAGTTCGGGTCGATTCTTTAATAATTAGTTATGTATAGTTCTATGTTAATAGAAAATTTAATTTATGATAAATTGATTTAAAAATATATAAGTATTACTAGTTTAAATTGATCATTGCATTTAATTTGATTGAATTGTGTACAATATTATTCTAAACTAGAACTCAATTTAAATGACGTATACTTAATATTAAACATAGAATAGAACTTTCAAGCAAGAAATAAAAATAAAACCATAATAAATTGAAAAATATTGTACAATATTTTATTTTTGATAGAAAAGATAAAGACATTTAATACAAGCAGTTATCGTGCAGTCCGCAGGGATCGAGCTCCTATAAAGCTCATCATTATAAAGTGTGTTTATACTATTACAGTTATGCATATCAGTCTAAGTCTAAGCATACTATGGAAGTAAGGAAGGGTAGTCGGGTTATAATGAACAATATTATAAGGAGATAGATTATGTGTGTACATGACCATTAAAATTGTACAACATTAAATTTATTTGATTTGAATCTTTTAATTTAAAATATTAAATTACATTTCATAACACTCATAAATTATCTTAAGTAATAAGGTACATAAAAAATTAATTGCACCAATTTAATTAAAGAAATATATAATTATAAATAATTATGATAAATAATAATTATTGAATTGACATTTTACTAACTTAATTAAGACTAATGGATGAATTTTAGTTTTAAAGTAATGATTATATGATCAAAAGAGCCAACTGAGCCAAGTCAAGTTAAATACATGTAAGCCAAGCCGAGTCTCGAGCCAGCTCAGCTCAGCTCAGCTCTATGCCCAAGTTTAAGTGATCCCCACAAATTTTATTTTTCTTTTTTATAAAAATTCATATAAGAAAATGGTTATGCTTTCATCAAAATCATCTAGCATTATATAGCTAGTATTCCTATCCCTCCAAGAAACAGATGATAGACTTATTTTAAGCATTGCGTTTGGTAGTTTGATTAGGACAATTTGTTGGCACAAGCACTATGATATGAGCCTTGCCTAACTTGGCAGGCATGGTCATTAAATAAGTTGTTAAGTTATGATTAGATCATGAAACAAAGCTGGTGAATCCAAAATTTTCCTTCTTTATCTCTTTATTAGTAGTATTATTCTTCTTTTGTTCTTTTATTTATTGGATCTATGTTATATTTGAATTACTTTGGCTGGCTAAGAGGTTGGAGAAAAGTAAAGGCCAAGAAAGAAAAAGAAGAAAAGATCACACTTTGTGACCCCATTTCAGAATAAAGAAAAATTAGGATTAGTAAAAATGCATTATGAAGCGGTAAGTATTTTTTTATTTTTAATTAATAATTTTGAATTTGACTTCTTTATATGAAGTCATCTTATTATTAAAAAGGATTTTATTTCTAATATGGCACTTTCTAATAAAATCCAAATTTAATCAAACCCCACATGGATACCAAGCTCCTGTTTGGCTATTGATTTTGAAAATAGATTATCAAAAAAAGAAAATTAAAACATTGTATTTCATTAAATTTGGTTAGTTTCCAAAAGTTTCAAAATTGGTCTAAATCAAGTAAATTTTGGATTCTAGAGTGAAATTTAATTTCTACTCATAAAATTTAAATTTTTTTCAAATAAAATGCATGTTGAAATACAACTTCAAATTTAAAATTTTACTTTTTAACAAATTTAAAAAATTCATTTTGAAATTGCAACTAAATCAAGGACGAAACACTAGCTAAATACGATTGAGAAACAAAAAAGAATGCAACCTATAACAGATGGTAAAGATAAAGAGCAATGAGCAAAAAAGTAAAAAAAGAAAGCTAGCTGTCCACTGCCTTTTGCCTCCCCTCTTACTTATACTTTTAAAACTCCACTCTTATAAACACAATTTCAAAACAAAAGGACACCAAACATATTCATCATCATTCTTAAGGTTCATCAAATCTCAAGATCTGAATTCAAAGTAGCTCAAACAACATTCAAGAAGAAGAAAGCTAGAAAATAACACACACCATGAAAGGTAGAAAGTGTAAAGAAGCTCCTTCAACAGATCTGTTAGTCTGTTTTCCTTCTAGAGCTCATCTAACCCTTATGCCAAGTCCAGCAACTCACCATCATCACCATTTAAAGAGATCTAACACCAGAGGTATTGGGCCTGCTGGACAAGCTAGTCCTATGTTATGGAAGAGAAGAGAGATTTCAGAGCCCACATCCCCAAAAGTCACTTGTGCTGGGCAAATCAAAGTAAGGCACAAACCCAAGTCTTGCAAGATCAAGAATTGGCAATCAGTAATGGAAGAGATTGAGAAGCTACATGTCAAAAAGCACAAAAAGAAAAAACCTGTTTGGATGATGGAAGCAGTTGGATTCAAGAAGGATGTTTTGCAGTTCTTGACATGTTTGCGAAATATAAGGTTTGATTTTCGATGTTTTGGTTCGTTTCATTCAGCAGAAACAGATATCATCACTTCCGATGATGATCAAGAAGATGAAGAAGAGTTTCAAGAAAATGATAGTGAAGCAGCAGCATCAAGAACTGTATTCTCCAAGTGGTTCATGGTTTTACAAGAAAACCAGAAAACAGAGGAAACAGAGTACTCTGTTTTTGGTGATGATGGTCCTTCATGTGCACCACCACCACCACCACCACCCAATGCACTTTTGCTCATGCGTTGTCGTTCTGCTCCTGCAAAAAGCTTGCTAGAGCAGAAATACAAAGACGACGATGATGAACGAAAGAATGAAAGATCAAGAATGGAAGAATTGGAGAGTACTAAAAAGAAAAGCTTAGTAGTGATGAGATATGGGAGTGATTTGTACAAATTTTCATCTGATATAACAAAGGAGAATTGGGTTGTGGGTGGAATTAAAGATCCATTATCAAGAAGTCGAAGTTCGAAGAGGTAATTTACATCATGATGATCAAACTCAAGGTCATTGCTCTTTGGCCAAAATATCCCCTTTTTTGTTCTGAATTTTCTTTTAAGTTCCCTTCGAATACTAGCATTTTAATGTCTGAATTATCCTTTTTGTAATGTGATATCTGAAGAAGTGTGAGCTTTTGGTTTTTGATCCTTGTCGGGGCTCACAAAGCTAGAAGTGTACGTAGATGTGTAATTCTGTATAGTCCTTTTTCTTTTTATGTCTGGTTGTTTACTCAAACAATATACAATCTTGGAATATATTTTTAATGGAGAAGATTCACATATGTATGTCTTCACTCTCTTAAATTGATCTTTTTTGGCCATTTTTATTTATTTACTTGCTTGGTCAGATTCAAATTCAAAATTTTTAAAATTTTATAAGTTTAATTCTTAATTGTTTTTAACATTAATGAATGCATTATACTAATTAACTCATTATATTTTGAAAGTAACAGATTTGTGCTCATTATTTGTTATCATTTTATATTTGTTCATATAAATTGAACTTAAATAAATTTGATGTCGTCGTATTGTCTGCGACACGGCATGTCTTGCTACGCTACCTTATGTGTGATTTTTTATTTTGAATCACACTCGGTGATGAAACTCGAATTCAGAAACTTTTGCTACCATATTAGAATATGCATTCATCTTAAAAGACTTAAGATATTAGGAGGAGCACGTTTAAATCTCATTTGAATATGATAATCATGATTTGAAATTAAAATTTTATTGGGACATAATATTTGAATTTTGTAAATTGTATTTTTTCTTTTTTTATAAACATGAAAAACTCACAAGTTATAAATATTATTAAAAAAAAATTCAATTTTTATACAATCTTATCAAATAAACAAATCATGATTCATAAACAAGATATTGGAATATAAGACGCAACATTGATAAATTACATATCTTAATGTTTTTTTTATAAATGAATGTTAGTGATTTCAAATATGCATAATTTTATAAATATTCACTAGTTAACAATAGTAGTAACTAAGTATTCTTTAATATAATTCTTTTATATGATATGGACAATCTCTTCACATCAATCATGAGTCTTGTTTTATAAAATTTAAAATAATGTGTCTTCTTTTTATATAAAATATAAACTAATGGATTAAGTTTAACATTTAAAAAAAATTAAGTTACAATTTGAAATCCCAAATTTTACTTGTTAGAAAATTTAAAATCTAAAATCATGACTTGAAATTATAGTTCCTAATCAAATATTCAAATAATATTTTCAAATTACAAAGGATTATATAGTCTATTTTTATTTACTCTATCCGTTTCTTTTTTACTTGATAGGTATACTAAAAATACTTGTTCCAAAATAGTTATCGATGTAGAAACTCAAGAAATAATTGATCATTTTTTTCAATTCTACCCTTTGTACTTAAGTCACTTTAGAATGTGAAAAGAATGATTATTATATATTATTAAAAAATATTTATCAATTAATAGAATTATATTAATCAAATTATAATTTTATTAACTTTTTTAAAGTATATATATAAATTCTATCCTAGGAGCATTATAATTAATAGGTTGATTTGTAGCTTCCGATGCTGACTGCAGAAGACCCTCGAAAAGACAATGCGCTACAAACAAAGTTAGGGATCCGATCAAGGATGTACATAGTTTGAGTCAATTTGAAATTCAAATCGAAATTTAAATTTTTTAGATATTTGGTTGAATTTTTGGATTATGAATTTTATTTTTAAAATTTATGGATTTTGAATTGGATATCGGATTTAACATTATGGATTTTTGGATATCCGAAAATTTAAAATTTTTATACCTTATATTTAACCCTACTCAATTACTCATACCATATGTATCCAATACTAATAACTCCAATTTTCAAGATACAATAGATTAATACCTAGGACCCATCACAATATGAAATCAATATGAAATTTTCTATTAATCAAATATAAAAACGTAAAATGTTTCATGAGAAAGTAAAGTCTAGTACACGACATGGGCGGTAGAGTCACCTCTCTTCTTGTTAATTGTAGAGAGTTATAAATTTCAAGAAGCAAACTATTTGGTGGATTGGGGTTGTTAATTATTATGGTCTACCTAAACAACTCAAAAGTCAAAATCGAAAATTCAAAAAATTCAAAAAATTCAAACAGATTAATCCGAAACCGTACCTAAAAAATCCAATCCAATCTGAATTTATTTGAATTAGATTTGGATTGTACTTTTTTTAATCCAAAAATTGAATATTCAAACAGAAATTCTCAATTTTTAATTTGATGACCCGAACGTCCACTCCTAAATACGATGAATGATATATAATTGGTGAAGTTTAAAATTAAAAAAAGAAAAAAAAAACTATTTAAACTTCACACTCTTCTTTTTCAAACTAAATGTCACACTATTAGTTTGACGTAAAGAATACCCTTCATTCTAATTTACATCACAAGTAGTTTTATTCAGATAAGAAATTTGACAAGAAGAGATTTTTTATATATATATATTCGTAATAGAGTTGGAGTGACCTGATAAATAAGATAAGAAAAGCAAAATTAAGATAATTTAAATATGTGAAGATTAAATACACAAATTGTTGAGGCATATATCATTAATTATGCGTTTAAATATGATATATTCTAATAATTATTATGGTTAAAAATTGAAGTGGGAGATTATTGGGATATATACTATTAACCATGTGTTATATACTAACCATGTGTTTAGATATAGTGTTTATTATGGAACGATTATTTATTTAATTTTAATAAAGATTTAAATAGATCATATATTTGTCGATGTGTCTTTTACTTATATAGTAGATGATTTAGTGTATAGAGTTTAACTTATACATAGAAGATTAAATTGTCGGTTCTTATAAGTATAAAGCTTATATATGTTCACAATCTAAGATGAAAATTGGACAAATTCATCGGTACGATTGTAACACAAGATTTAATATTATTTATCTTGATTATGGATGGTATAATTCCAATTTCTTGTGCGAGTACATTTTGTATGTATTGCATGGACCAAGTAGAGATAAGTATTTTATCTGACTTAATAAAATAAATTCTTTGGATCAATAAATATACTTATACTCTTAATTTTGATATAATTATTATGATCAATGTAATTTGTTTGTTATTTTGATCTATCAAAGGGTGGAACCCGATCTTTCATGAGTTAAAATATCCCGATAGATTGGATGATGACAAATGACATTTGTAAAATATTAATTAGTTGATGGAATCCATGTCTCGACCTTGAGATTGATGATACCCTTTTATGATTTGCTTATAAGTTTTCATGTGAAAACCCTGCAGGTAGATTTTGTACCCGTGACATGAAATAAGTTAAGCGTTTGAATAAATGAATAAATTAATCAATGAATTAAAATAGTCAGAAATTTAATTCAATTGATTGGTATCTATAATCTTAACATGAGGAGTTAAATAAGATTTAATGAACGATTTTGAAATTACACCGAGGAGTGCAATTACGGAATTCTAGTGGAATAATCTATAATTTATTATGATATGTTAATTCATTTATTTTGCGAATTAATACTATAATTGAAAGTCTCACTAATTAAATATGTGGTCCATACTATGCCTGATTAATTAATGAACTTGTAAAGGAAGATTAATTTTCTAGAAGAAGTAAAATCCTACAATATTTTGGTTAAAAATAAACTGGTCTTCTAGAAAAAAAGTTTGACTATTACTTGGAGAGAAAGATTCCTATATGTTTTGGGACTAGGGCTTTATACCCTAAAACGTGGTTATAAATAGGATTCTCTTCCTCCATGAAATTTTGGAGGACTTTGACTTTTCTGAGAAACAGTACTTGCCCATACAAATATTCCCTACTCAGAGATTTTTGAGCCTATAGCAGAAGATCACATACCTGGAGAAAGCATTGGACATTTTGTGCAATAGCTTCAAGAAGATTTATTTGCGTTCACGCTTCAAGAGATAAGTATCTATTTTATATTTGATTAAAATCTGTGTTTATGTGTTGTCTATATTACATACAAGTTTGATTATGAATATTTGCTTCCATTGCATATGTCTGTATTCCAACACAAATGTCTCGACGAGAAGGTGTGAAAAGTTGAATATGATGGGTATGAAGAGAGGTAGAGGTAGGTCAAAGAAATATTTGATCAGAGAAGTGATTAGACAGGACATAACGTAACTCACTACCAAAAAATTATTATTTTTCTATTGAAATTTTTCACTGAAAAATGTTAAGTGGTTATTCCCATTGATTATCGGTGTGAAAAGAATAAATAATAGTGTTTTCACATGAAAAAATCATGAAGCTTCCCACTATTTCAATGAGAATCTGTTTCTCACCATACATTTTTCCACTGAACTGTATGGTGAAAAATGAGAGGAAAAATTATGTTTTATAACACAAATTTTTCATTAATTTGAAGTGAAAAAAATCTCTATTTCTAGTAGTGGCTGCAACATATTAGGATATGACCTAAGAAGGAGGGTATAAAGGTCACTGATTAGGGTAAAAGATTTGTAGGTAGTTGAGCGTTGTCTCACTTTGCGATGAGATTAGGCTTGGTGGCAGTCTGGAGCATCATGTATGTCGTAGTATTAGCCTTATTCGTGTAGTTCCTTATCTTTTGATAGCTATAACCATATGACATTGTTGTTACTATTCTCTTTCGGTATCTTTTGTATTGCTTTCTATATTAGTTGTTATATTTTCTTCATTGTCGTATTTCCTTGTTCATAGTTATTTTGATTTAATGCACTTGAAACTAGGTCTTAAGGAAACAATCTTTCAACCTCCGTAAAGTAGAGATAAGTTCCATCCATTCTACATTTTCTAAGCTTTACTTACGGGATTACACTAAATATTTTGTTATCGATTAAAACATACTATCTATATGACTATAAGATTTTTGAATCTTATAATCTTAAAGATATCATAATATTTATATAGTTATAAAACTTTTGATGACGAGTAACACGAAAATTTAAAGTTATATTTTATTTTATCTTTTAATTAAAAAACACAAATAATTTAAAGTTACAGTCAGACCTTGCTATAATGACAATGTTTGTCTGAAAATTTTATTGTTGTTATAGTGAGGTGTTGTTATATATATATGAAATTTAATGTTTATATTTTTTTTAGCTGTTATGAATAAAAGCACATAAAAATCTACTTTATTGATTTTGTGCGCCAAGAAGCGATATATTTATTAATCAATTTAACCAAAAAATAAAAATAAATATAGAAAGAGTGTGAATTTAAAAAAAAGGCAAATACTAGTAGCTGTTCCTCGTAAAGTTATGATCATAACTAGTGGCCGCTATTTTAATATATTTTTTCTTTTAGATATTCATACTTGAAATTTACTATTTGTATGACATTAATCATGATTATCATAAATATTTTAAAATTTATTTTTGTAAATAATATATTTCTTACAAAATTTGAGTATGACTGTTATAAATGGGTAATTTTATAAAAAGTGGAATTTTATAAAAGTGTAACGCTATACTGCACATCACTGTTGTTATAAGTAGAATCTTATTATAAAGAAATATAACATGACATATCGATTCTAAAGAAAATTAGGTTGTTATAGTGAAATACTATCATAATAAATAACTGTTATAAAAAGATTTAACTGTACATAATACTTTAATAAATAAAAATAGATTTACATAAAATAGAACTGAAGGGAGAATACTTGAAAACACTTGGCGAAATTATATTATAAATAACAAACAAAATAACAAAAATAACTATGTTTTAATAAAGTTATGCAATCTCTCAATTTTAAAAATACTATTACATTAAATAGAACGAAGGGAGGGCGTGTTTTTTTTGTGTGTGTTTGCTTGATAAAAAAATTTAAAAAATATTTTTTTATTAAAAAAATAAATTCTTTGAAAATTAAAAAAAAAGACTTTATTAGTAAAAAAAAATAAAATCATATTGTCTCATCTTCAAACCTCGCAATCACCCACCCACCACCAACCCAACCCTTTATTCCCCACCCAACCCCACCCTTACAACCCACCCTGCCACTAAACCCATCCCATCCCCACCTCCACACCACCCCAAAACCCCTCCCCCACAATCCCCTTTACCATCCACAACAGCAACTATCCTACCAATAATCATATTCTTATTTTAAATGTATAAATATTTTTAAGATAATATTTTTAATTAGTTGCATATTGAATATGAAAAATAAGTAATTAAGAATTCTTTGTATAAATACGTAATTATTTTATTATAAATAATAACGAAAACAACAAAAATAACTATATTTCAATTCCGAACAGACTGGAGTTAATTTTCCAATAATATTATTTAAATAAGGAGGAAAAAAACTAAATCCACGCCCAGTGGGACTCGAACCCACAATCGCTTGATTAGAAGTCAAGCGCCTTATCCATTAGGCCATGGGCGCTGTTGTTACTGGAAAGACAAAAATATATTTTATACTTTAATAAATTGAATCTCTAAATCGTTAATTGATTGGATACTATAAAAGAAAAAATTAAAAACTTGAAAATTTGTAATTTTTAATATGTCCTGTTATTTTTATGACTATAAAGATATACCATTAAGAAAATAATAAAGAACTTAATATTAAATTATTTTAATATATATAAAAAAATACTCTCTTATCTTGACTTATGTGATAATCTTTTCTTTTCGGTCAGTATTATAAAGCATGACACAAATATCTATAATATTTTTTAAAATATAATTTTTTTTGTGTGTGTGTTTAATTAAATATTATCGTATAAATTAAAATAAAAGGAAAATATCTTTGTGACAAATTAAATAAAAAAGAGTGCCACGAAACTGTGAACCATGCAATTGCAAGCAGAAGCAGACCAGCAGTGTGTATGATCTTGTATTCTTGTCACTCAACAGGAAAGAATATAATGGCAAAAGGAATGTTTGGTGGTCGTAATTATGGCTAATTATTATGTCTCTTTTTTTATCCTTTTTTGTGCTGCTGGTCCTACTCCTATATTTGGATTGGTAACTAACATTTATATTTAATCTCTATTTACTCTTAATTCATAAATAAACAGAACTATTAAAACTCCTTTCAAATCCCCTAATTTGTCTAAATACCTCCACTTAGTTGATTTGGAAAAAGTTTATTGACCAAAAAGGTGGGTAAATTTTTTACCTCCTCCTTTTAAGGTTGCAACCATACAAACCATTATAGTAACTTATCCTCTTGTTCTTTCCCATTCTTTTGAGTGATATATTTATATCTATATATTATTAAAAAAAAAGATAGAGAAATATGGGGTTGAGTTAAGTGACGAATTGACAACTAATTACTTGACATTTTTATAATTTAAAAAATATTTTATTTTATCATAATAATAAGGAAACAAAATATAAATCTAATAATTTATATATCTATATATATTATTAAAAGAAGGGTAGTAAAGCATGAAGTTAAGTCAAGCGGCGAATTGAGAACTAGTCACTTGACAGTTGACACTTTTACAATAAAAAAATATTTCATCTCATTATAATAAGAAAAAATAAATAAATCTAATAAATATTCTAATAAATAATATTAATGTTATTATATTTATTACAGAGATATGGTAAAAAAATTATGTCATAATTAGAGTTATTTTACATAATATATATTTATCATTTAATTATATAATTATGACGTTAATATAGTATATATGAAAAAAAATTATTTGATTGGCAGCAATAGGATATATATGGAATACATCATGTCATAATTCAATTATTTCAGAATATTATAATATGAAAAAAAATATTATAAATATTCTAACAAAATAATATTAATATTATTAAGTTTATTATATAATATGGTAAAAAATCATGTTGCAATTAGGGTTATTTTTTATAAAATATTTTTATGACATATTCTATATATTTATAATTTAAATTATATAGTTATGTCATTAGCAGTAATAATATGTATCTATATTTATATCTATATATTATTAAAAGGAGAGTAGTTTAGCTTGATAATAAGTCAAGTGGTATATTGAGAACTAGCCACTTGACACTTTTACAATAAAAAGTATTTCAAATTATATGATGTATACAAAAAAAATAACGCCATAATTATCATTCTAATAGAAAATAATTCTATATATTTAATATTTAAATTATTTAATTAAATCACACCATAGTTAGAGTCATTCTAATAGGAAATAATCTAATCAATATTATTTCCTGCAGATAAGCACTCACATTTAACTATTATAATTTTATAATATCAGATATTGCAGAAATAATTTTAATTATTAAATTATTTAATTAAATCACACTATAATTAGAGTTATTCTAATAGAAAATAATCTAATCAATATTATTTCTTGCAGATATAGCATTCACATTTAACTAATTATAATTTTATAATCAGATACTACATAAAATAAGTTTGATTAGAATATTTTCTATAATTAGGATATAGCAGCACATCATAATTAGAGTCATTCTTCACTATTCAAGACACAAAAAATAACATTTAAAATCACAGAAGTATTAGAAAATCAATTTCATGTGATTTTTACCATTAGTCGGTTCAAAAATTCAAAAATACAAATCTAGAAAATTGAGATACCATTTTTGAACCTTCTTGAAAAACTTCGAAAACAACAAGGAAAAGATTAACAAATCGCTATGATACCAAATATTAGAACTTTTCACAAAATACAGAATGTATAAACACATAGAGAGTGAAATCATAGCGGAATAAAGGATTGACGTACCTCCGGCTATTGTTACCAAACAGTATCGATGTCAGTGTTGACTTTCTTCAACTCCGGTGTGTCTTCTAAGCACTCAACCTCACTATTAGATGATGTGAAATTTCAGAAAAGAATGTACTTAGGGACCTTGACTAGATTATGTCATTTATATTGTTCTACCATCAAGAACAATTTTTTTAACTGTTATAGTAGTGGGAAAAGTAGTTTGGTTATTTATGGCCACTTTATTGGGTAGTTTCAAAGAATGTGGAGAAGTGGTTTAACTGGTCCAAAAAAATAGATGAACCAATTTCTATAACGTTCAAAATTGAACAATTACCAACAAGATTTGCAGGTAATTTTGAACCGTAAAAGATGTTGTTATCTTGTATTCAAATAATTAAAATAGAAATAAATTAATAAATATCCGAGACCACAGAATTCACTGTGTGTCCTTAACGAATTTAATCCTCTCACTGTACTCGAGATTTTGGATTACTTCCTCCTAGGATAAAATGGATATACCTGTTAATGGTGTAGTAGTACCTCAAATACCAACAATTTCGTCGAACTCTAAGAATAGTAACAAATCACACGATAGACTCGATTTTATTTGTTCAAAAGTATGTAGAATGTTAGAAAATTCTATCAAAATCTATATAAAAGCTTACTCGAAAATGAAGGAAAAAGACCTTTGTTTATAGCTAAAGAACTGAAGTTAACTGGTGTGAAAACACCTGTTCAGAAGGTGTCTGTTTGGAGTGGTTACTGTTGGGAAAGAAAATATTTCGGCTTGACTTGCGCTGCACCGGTGTTTCACAGGTGAGGATCCGCGACCCACCGGTCTGTCACAGAATCCTTTAGGAAGTTCTGCGTGGCACAGACATTTCGCAGATGAAGACTCACCGCCACCGGTGCAATGCAAAATCCATCCAGATTGCGCGAATCAGTCAAATTTGAAGCCGAAGCCGAGCCGAACGACGACGACGACGCAAGGAGAAACTTTCTTCTCAACCTTTTATTAGTTAGAAGATATGCTTCTATGGATGACAATAGGGCAGGTTAGGGTTGGACAAGCTTTGACCTATTTAGATTTTAACCTGCCCTGCCCTGCCCTATTTAGCATTTTTCTAAAAAATTGCCTCGCCTCGCCCCGCTGCGCTAAACCGTACCCTGTCCCGCCCCGTTTATGTTTTCTTTTCTTTTTTTCATTTAGCAACATGAATTTTTTTTAACTTCTTTACCATCTATAAATGAAAGTTAATTGGATAGATACTTTATTGCGATGTCTCACTTTTCATCCTTCAACTTTACAAAAATAAATTATTCTAATTTGGTAAGTAAAATTTACTCTTTGTTATAACTTATTTGGCTTGATTTGGAGCACAAATGTTAAACTAATTAATATTTGGTGTGAATATGAACATACAATCTTCAGTTTTTTAAAATAAATATTTAGAAATTACATAAAAACTACTATAAGTCATAATTGTTACCATTCAAAATATGTAGAAAATATTTAAAAAATTTATGATTAAAGAAAATATTCTTTTAATTATTTAAATAGTAACTAAACAAATAAATTAAAACGAAATAATGAGTATAAATTTCTATTGTAAAAGAACCAAAAACATAACCAAAAACATACTTTAATAAGAAAATTCATTTCTATCATCACTATGTCTAAAGATGATAGTCCTCCCATTTTTTAAAATATTGACATGATATTGCGCAAGAAGGTCACGTCCTTTCGGGTATAAACTGTTACCGATAATTTTAATTTTTTTTAAAATTTGAGTCTTACCCTGTCCTACCCTAACCTATTAAAAAAATTTTGAAATAATATTTTTCCTAACCCACACTACCCTGCCCCGCCCTATTTAAAATTTTTTCCTGCCCTGGCCCATTAAGGACTTGGCCTGCCCCGCCCCAATTGCCACCCCTATATGATTCTCAATATAAGCATCAACAATTTCCTTTTCCCCACCTACGTGGGACAAAGTTCTCTTTTAACAAAAAAAACTTTTTAATTTCTCTTTTCTCTAATTTATTTCCATCTATTTTTTAATTCATACCCAATACTTAACTTTCACAAGAAACTCTAAGAGGGTTGAGTTGACAGTATCGTCAGACAAATTGGATTTACCGTGAGCTAATGTAAAACCTAGTCCTAATTTAACTAAACGATAGAAAATGTGTGGAAAGAATATCGGCAGTGAAAACAATGGGAAAACTTCTTACATTGAATACCACTCCCTCCTTTTTCAACTTAAGTGACTTAGTTTAATCCGATATAGAGTTCAAAAAATAAAAAAAGACTTTTGATATTTAATTTCTTGGGCTTGAAAAATAATACTCTACCCAATTCACTTTTTGAATGAACTAATAAACTCCCTTGGTCCTAAATCTATGACTGAAATTGAGTCAGATCGCTGCATATAATTTTCAAATGTCGAAAAGGACTTTTAATTATGATCAACTACTATATATATTTTTAAAAAAAAATTGAAAAGAATAACTAAAACTACCCAATATGTATTGTACATAAATGAGTAATTTCATTTAATTTACCTAAAGAAAATTGTTAAAGAAATACTCCCTTCGTTTTTTTTAGTTGGTCGGATAAAATCTGCATATTCATTAAAAAAAAAAAATAGGGATTGCAATTTGACTAATGTAACTCTATTAATTAATAGGTATTTTTTGAAAACATGCAATAATAATTCTTTTTACATTCTAAAGTGACTTAAGTCCTAACGGAAAGTTGAAAAATTATGGTCAATTATTTCTCGAATTTTGAGACTAACATCTATTTTTAATATATCTAACAACTAAAAAGGAACAGAGTAATAAGGTGCATTCATCTTTTGGCATTCATATTTATACTGCACAAAATATATTAATTCATGTTAATTGACTACGAAAAAGTCACTATTTTCCCATTGAAATTTCCTATTGAAAAATATTAAGTGGTTATTCGCATCGATATTGGCGGAAAAAAAAATTAATAGTGTTTCACATAGAAAAATCATGAAGTTTCCTGCCATATGTTTTCCCATTGAATTAATTCGATGGAAAATGAATGAAAAAATAATATATTATAACATAAATTTTTTATTAATTTGCAATGAAAAAATTCTCTATTTTTAATAGTGATTGACGCTATTTTTGACATTTTAAATGTACAAGCAATGATCCGGACAATTCAATTTTGGACGTTGTTCAGTGGAGTTTATCTCTCTCAAACCCAAAAAATTAAAGGGATTAAGTGAACTTTATTCTTTTAAATATTATGTCATAATATAATTAAATTATTATTATTATTATTTACTTATAAACAAAACTAATTATAAAATTTGAAAAACAATATAATATAATATATATTTGAATGAAACCAAACCACATTATCAAAATCTTAAAACTCAACATTGAGAGAAATAAGCTCAAGTTGGCAGCCGTCATGTGAGACCAATATATGGAAAGAAAAAAAAACTAAAATTCTAAGTAAACACAAGTTTAATGAATCCCAATTTGGGTCATAATGTGATCACTCATGTCCTCTCAAAACTTCCTCTTCAATCTCTTCAAAGTTTTAAGATTGTAAGCAAACCGTGGTGTTCAATTATCACGGACCCCAATTTCATCGAGTTACGTGTAAACAAATCATCGGTATTTATCATAAAAAAATTCTCTTAATTTTATTGAAAATAACTCTATCTCATTGTTTGGAATATAACATGTTGGCGTTCAATATCGATTCAACGAATGCATCATCACTGAGTGTTAATTCTCAAGTTGTTTCCCTCCAACCATCAATTTTTTTTTACGTTTCAAGATATTTCATATCCATTCTTGCAATGGCTTGTTATGTATGGTATGTAGCTTCATAATATTTATATAGAATTCAGCTATTAAAATATTTATAATTATTCAAAAGCCCGATCCTTACGTGTTGCAACCTGTTTGTCATTATGAATCAATATTATATGGGTATAATCAAACTCTATATGGATTCGCATATGATTCTGATAGTGATGATTATAAGATTGTTGTTACATTTGTAATTAATTCAAAGGATATCCGTTAATTTTTCGGATTTTATCATGATTATTGATGAGATTCTTATGCTCTTTGATGCTTGGATTGAAAACTTGTCTTGGGAAGTTTGAACAACACAAAGAACGTAGTCTTATTTTACCAATTCATTTGGTTTAAGACTAGATTTAAGTCAATTAGTCAGAATACTCTAACGGAGCTGGTAAGGGATATTAAGCTATTAATGCAATGCTTTTAAATCCTAGATTTTTTTAAAAAACTTTTCCGCCATATGGTGGTGAGACCTTTCCATATCACCAAAAAAGTATTACAAAGTAGAGGACAAATGCAGAGACTTATACAAAATGCACAGAGAGGGAAATAGTGTGTCAAGGCCAAAAAGAAAAGAAAAGATTCTCTCTGTGTCTTAGCGATTCCATTTGAATGTAATCCAGTCTTTACGGCCCAGCAACAGATGAAGGGAGATCAGGATTAGAGATAGTCCAGCAGCTCACCATTTAGCTAAAGCATCGGGCGACTTTGATTAGCTTCTCTAAAACATTAATTGTCGAACCTCACAATTGATATTTCTAGCAATGTCTTGAATCTGTGCCAACAAACACTATAATTGCCTTTTATCATTTCCACTACAATATATCATGGAGTCACATTCAAGAATCCATTGTGATTGCCCCATATATTTCAGACCAGTTAAGACTGTTTTGGCTTCACCATATATATATATATTGTTGATATGTTATAGCCTATAGAAGAGGCAAAGTCCATGATATGAACTCGCCTCTGTAGTGTCTCTGGCTCTTCAAGTTGAACTTTGCTCCAGTCAATGTTTACTTTCAACCAATTCACAGGAGGCGGCTTTAGCCATTTAACCATAATAAAGTCAATCTTAGGAACAACAAGCATGATTTGATGGCAGATAACTTCCCATTCCCATATTTCAAATAAGAGGAAATCTCATAAAAATTTATATAAAATAATAATATAAGACATTTAATTACAAAATATACTTATACTTTCTTTTATTTATCAAAATTATCAGAATATATATTTAATATAACACATGGTTACTTTCAAAAATTTACACTAAATTTGGATTAGTGGTTAAACTTCATATTTTGTAGCATACTTTTCAATAGAAAGTAATCAATCTACTTTATCACGTATATCAAAGTATATATATTTTTTGCTTTCTTCGAAATGCTATACCTTTCCTAATACTTAACTTTCATCTTCCCCAGAACTCTTCTTCTACGGTGTTGGAAATTTGGGAGAGCAAGGCAACACAAATAATATTAAAACTCACTAGAAGAGAAATGGAGGAAAAATGATTTTCTATTCAACTTGACTTACTTTCAAATTGCTAGATTACATGACTATTTATAAGTGAATTCATCGATGTATCTAGCCTAGCATACATGTATCACTATTAATAATTTCACACTTCACATCCTCCAAGTACCTGAATAAGAACTCAATAGACTAATTTAGAATTTTTCACCAATTCATGTATCTCCTAATACATTAATCTACTAGTTTTATGAACTAAATTAAATAAAATGTGAACAAATTTATTTTTCAACATCCCCCCTTAAACTTGATTCACTATTCCAACAGCCATACGCAACTTTTGGAAAGTATCAATCTTCAACGGCTTGGTGAAAGTGTCCGCAACTTGATCTTGAGATTTCACAAACTCAAGCTCTACCTCCTTCTTCAATATGCAATCTCTAATGAAATTATACTTGGTATCAATATGTTTGCTCCTTTCATGAAACACCGGGTTCTTGGCCAACGCAATGGCTGATTTGTTATCAGCACAAATCTTAGTTGCATTTTCTTGTGGTTGGTGAAGTTCTTCCAACATGCTTCTTAGCCGAATTGTCTGACAAACACAAGAAGAAGCTACTACATACTCCACATTATATGTTGATAAAGTCACAATTTGTTGCTTCTTGGACTTCCATGTAAAAACAGAATTTTCAAAAAGGAAAACAAACCCGATAGTACTTTTTTGGTGATCAACTCTATTGCTATCACAATAACCAACAAACTTGAAGTTTTTGAAAGATGAATAAAAAATTTCATATTCAAGTGTACCTTCGATGTACCGGAGTATTCTTTTGGCTACTTTTAAATGAGAAGCTGTTGTAGTTTCTATAAAGCGACTGACAAGTCCAACACCAAAAAAAATATCGGGTCTCATACAAGTGAAATACCTTAAGCTTCCAACGAGACTCTTGAAATATGTGAGAATGATTTTTCTCCATCTTCACGCTTGGACATTTTAACTCCACAGTCCATGGGGTTGCTAACAGGCTTGCGATTTTCCATCTCAAATTTCTTGAGAATTTCCTTTGCATAGTCTCTTTGAGAAATAAAGATGCCATCATTCTTTTGCTCTAACTTAATACCAAGATAGTATGATATTAGACCGATGTCTATCATCTCAAATTCTCTTGTCATTGATTTATTGAATTCTTCAAACATCTTTGGATTATTTTCTGTCAATATCAAATCATCCATATACAAAATAATGTGTCACCATTTTCATTAATTTTTACATAAAGTGCATACTGATGTGGACACTTGGAAAAATCGTTTTCTTGGAAGTATTTATCAATTCTATAATTTCAAGCATGTGGAATTTGTTTCAAGCCATAAAGTGCCTTCTTCAACTTCATCACTTTATCTTCGTCTCCTTCAACCCTATAGCTTAAAGGTTTATCAATGTATACTTTTTTCTCCAAAATCCCATTCAAAAAAGCTGACTTCACATCCATTTGATGGATTTTCCAATGATTCTGAGCTGCCAAAACAATAATCAAGTGGATTGTCTCCAAAAGAGCAACTGGTGCAAACACCTCATCATAATCTATACCAGTCTTTTGCTTGTACCCCTTTGCTACCTGTCACGACCCGAGAGCGTGGATCCCAAATCGAGATACGGGACCTAGAACCACGAATCACTCCAAAATTTATGGTACATACATAGCATGAAAAAGAGCATATTTAAAGCGTAAATAAACTTGAACACAACATAAGTGGAAGTCTGCATATCATAAAAGCATAAGCATATATAATGATTCAACAATGCTGAACTATCTATGCATACTGTTTGAAAAGCCTCTAATCATAAGATGAGCTAATAAGACAACACCCCCAACAAATTCGCTAAGTCTGAAACTAAAAGACATAAGAAAGGAGACATGAACCAAAACTGCCGTCCTCGGATCATGAAGATTCACCAAAACTGGGATGGTACTAGATTGAAGAGGGAGCGAGCTAACATCGGGACTGAGACTGATAACCCGAACCTATATCATGAGATAATATAACATAGAGTATACGGTTAGTACTTTGAATATACTGAGTATGTAAAGAAAGTAAAATACACTAGTAAAATGATGGTCTAAAATCATGAGTATAAATCAAAATGGAACATGAGAGCAAGGGTGACATGCTAAAAACCATATTCTTGAAGTAATCATAATCATGAGATATTCATCATAAGCTGAAACATAATGACCCAAGGTTTGAAAATAGAAATCATATAGTGAACCATACTTGAAATCATAAGTGAAAGCTCATAAACTGATCAATGGGTTAAATACGCTATGAAACATAGTGTCATAAGTCATGAACATGAGTAACTTAAAACATGAGGAACAATTGGATACCTCATCATAACTGACACCATCATGATAGAGTTTAGATGATGCCCCAACTGTCTCGCTCAAGTGGGTAGAGCCACGTCCTAAGCCTTTCTAGGGCAAAGAACGATAAGACATGATATCACTCATGAGCCCCGTCGGGCTGGGGGAACGCTCTCTTGCGAGGCCCCATATATGAATATATACCTACGGTGGCACATAGTTATAAGACTCGGGTTTGCTTGCACCTCTAATCTACTCGGTGGTAGATGCTACTCCCAAAAATATGCACATGACTCAAAATCATCATTGTGAAAACATATTTGACCTTGCATAGGCTTATCTAATTCATGAAATCATAATCCTATTTGACATATGTGAACTAGCCATAGAAATAGTGTCACAATTGGCCATGATACATAAATTTGATTTTCATGAAATCCGTACATACTTGAATAAGACTTCATAACTCGAAATCATAAAATCATAAATTTAAGAATTTGTAAACATTCATGCATACTTCGATACTTCATCATAACTTGAAACTATAGGCTCGTAAACTTGAGATTCATAAGATCATGCATAATTGGATAAAATCATCATAAACTTGAAATCATGAATTCATAAGGAATTTGAGGGTCAAATCTGCCCTAATAATCATAATTCATCAGTTGGAACACGAGGGAATTGAACCCATAGAAAGATCATAGCAAATTTCATTGAATTGGGTCTAACCCTAGAATTTCACAATTCAAAAATTGAGAAATAGAGATCATGGAATTGAACTTAAAAATGACATGAGGATAGAAGGAATCCCCCATTCATGACCCTACAATATACTTGGGCTTGAAGGATCGTTAACTTGATTGGAGACCCAAAAGAAAATGAGGCGAAGATTGATGAAGAACCCTAACTTCTGTTGAGGGGATTTGATCTTCACTTAGATGTGTTAGGGGTAGAATGAGGGTTTAGGATGAATAAAACCCCTTAAAACACCCTTTTAGGAGCTTAAAATGACTTAGTTTAGAAGTTAGGAACTTAGAAATTACGAAAACATTCTTAATAACCCGTTTGAAAAAATCACTCTGGTAGACCCAATGGGTAACCTGCTATCAGTAGAATACTTGACTGGTTGTCACCTATGATTCGTTACCACAACCAATTTTTTCAACTTTTTGATCTTTTTTGACACTTCCACTTAACGATTCATCATGACACTTGATGGATCACTTCACCACTCGTTAAGATTCTCTGAAACTCAACTCTTGACGGCCTCACTGCACCTAACGACTCATTTAATGAGTCGTTAAGTGGAGTAACGAGTCATTTGACGATTTAAAAGGAAATACAAATAAAAATTATCATATTATAAACTAAATTTATATCACTTAAAATTCTTGAAGTATATTCTAACATGAAAAAAATCCATATATTTATACGCTGTCAAAATAATTACATATAAATAAATTCAATCAATTTACATACACATTAATTACATATTTTTTAACAAATTGATTTATATTATTTAGGCACGATAAAAAACTAAAATAAAATAAAATAAGAACTTCAGATGTATGCAAACTGCTAACCTAATTCTCAATCAAAATTTAGACAATCATATTATATTAACAGGATATTCTAAAAGAAAATACCATTAAAAATTAACATAAACATACACAAGAACACACCATAATATATATTGATCTTAAACACATTCAAACAACACATATACACAATCAATACAACCTTTTCAATACAGTAATTTATATTTCGTAGGGGTGGGCGTTTGGGCCATCGGATTGGATATGAGAATTTCGGTTTGAATATTCGATTTTTAGATTAAAAAAAATACAATCCAAATCCAATCTAAATAAATTCGGATTGGATTAGATTTTTTAAGTTTGGTTTCGGATTAATCGGTTTGGATTTTTTGGATTCTCAGTTTTGACTTTTGAGCTTTTTAGGTAGACCATAATATTTAAGAACCTCAATCCACTTAATAGTTTGCTCCTTGAAATTTATAACTCTCTACAATTAACAAGAAGAAAGGTGACTCTATTGCTTATGCCGTGTATTAAACCTTATTTGCTTATGGAATATTTTACAATTTTATATTTGATTAATTAAAAAATTTCATATTGATTTAATATTGTGATGGGTCGTAGGTATTAAACTATTGGATCTTGAAAATTGAACTTATTAGTATTGGACACATATGATATGAGTAATTGAGTAGGATTATACATAATTAGGTATAAAAATATTGGATTTTCGGATATCCAAAAATTCATAATACTAAATCCGATATCTAATCCAAAATCCATAAATTTTAAAAATAAAATCCATAATCTAAAAATTCAACCCAAATATCCAAAAAATCATATTTCGATTTGAATTTCGGATTAACCCAAACTATGCCTACTCCTAATATTTCGTATGTCTATGTCTAATTTATTTTGATTAAAAAAATAAAACCAACTAAAAAAATCGCATATAAAAATTACCACATACATATAAAAAAGAAAACCGACCAAAAGAATCGCATATAGATTAAAAAAAAAAATAACCAACTACTATTCTCTAACTGTAAACGGAATACATGGAAAAATATGCCATGATATATTATTTATAAATTACATAAAATCTTTGATGAAAAAGCACCATAAACACACTTTTCATAGAACTTTGGTTGCGCTTATATTTTCTAGAAAAATAGCAAAAACATAGTATTATTATACAATAATTGTTCATAATATTTTTGCATAAAGTAATTATAGTTGTTTTACCAAAAAAAGAAAAATTAAAGGAAATTGTTATGTATACATCAAAAAAACTGTATTAAATTTTGCCAAAATAAAAAATAATGATATTATGTCACACTCTTTTTTCAGGCGAGGATCGAAGAATAAGGGTTTTTTCAATTGAAGTGACGATTTTTTGATAAGGATTATTTTTATTTACTTATTAGGGTTGTCACATGGAATTGAGTCTTGGTGTTCCAAGTCACCTGATTGAATCTCTAATCGAGAGAAAAGTTTGATTCTAAATTTATTGATTTGCGAACTAGAAATTCGGGTAAGATTTTGTTGATCGAGGAGAAAGTTTTAGACATCCCTCGATTCCAACAGTTCTAGTACGGTCTCTTTATTGACTTATACTCGATTAAAAATAATTATTGAGTATTGTATATATCAATTATGCCTATGATTTCACTTTAATATTGTTGAATTTTTCTCAATCAAGATGCGTAACCGCATTCTTAGTTTTGACATACGACTTAGAAGCGTAACATCATTCTTTGCTCGTGTTCAGTACACCTACCAAACTTTGTCTATTCGTCTTTGATTTGACTTAATGAACTATTAATTATTAAAACAAATTGATCAAGATGCATAACCACATTCTAGATATTTATTTTTAGGGTTCTTAAAAAAAGTGTAATGAATTCTTTATTGAAACACATATTTTAAGCGTGCTTAAAGTTCACCTAACATTTGAAGTACTAATTTGTCCCCTATAAATTCGAGACTTATTTGTTTCTTATTTGTTCACTCTTTTATTTTTGTTTTTGCTTAAATGACAAACTATACATATGATATCAATGGTAATAAGCTTAACGAATTATAGTGAAAATATATGCTAACTTGTCATAGTTAACAACAAAATATGTGTGTATGTGTGTGTGATGTATTCATCTAAACTTGCATCATCAATCCCTTTATAAGTATTTTTAATCATTGGAAATACTTTTGTTTTGACTATTACATACAATAAGCACATAATAAAGAATATATAAAAAAAAATAAATTGGCCAATCAAGATTTTTTTTTCATTATTAATATGCTTAATTCTCCTAAATCTTATAGATTAACATTTTTTCCTAATAGTGTCATTTCTTTCAACTAGAACAAGTTGTGAATTGACATTAAATAATTAACAACGCTTGATATTGGATCTGACAAGTGCCAAAATTACATAACTAGCCAAATATATATACTTCTAACAAATTAGGGTTGACACAAAATCAATTTATTAGTGAATAATCAATGAACATAACTAGGAATATACTATCTAACTATTATTAAAATGAAAGAAAAACCCAACTATATCATTTTTAACTACGTAATTAAAATACAATTAAACTATTAAACAACTGAAAATTTTAAATTCATCTTAAATGGTTCTTTAATAAAACTTTAATTCGCATAAAAATATTAAAGTAGAGAAGTGATAATAGGAACGAATCTTCAAATTCTTTTCGATTAACAATAGAAACATACAGTCAAAATTAGTAAAACTAACTTTCAAGTCCCTTCCCCCCCTCCCCCCCCCCCCGCCCCGCTTTTTTCTGTTTTTGGTTTTTTTTTTGTCCCCTTTGTATGTGTTGTGTGTTGTGTTATATGGTGTTGTGTGTTGGAGTGTGGGTTATGAAATGGGAGAATTAGATTTAGGCTGTATGATCATGGGGTTTATGGGTAGTTTAGATTGTTTTTTTTTTTTTTTAAAGAAAGATAATAAAATTATTAAAATAAAAATACAAAATAATTAAAGAAATGTTAAAAAAATACTTAACTAAAAACTAGATTAAAATAAAAATATTTTCTGTCATTTCTTTTTTTTAAATAAAATCAAAATGTATGCTCTAAAAAGATAAATAGTTTGTACTTTTCAATAAATAAAAACCTACTAAAAAACAATAATCAAAATTAACTGTAAAAAAAATCTAATACTAAAATAATAATGAAATTAGGGAGTGTCAAAAATTATGTATCTACAGCTTGCCCCTCTTTGATTGAAAACACCCAGAGTTTTCAGACAAAAAAGTAGACAATGAGATAAGTTTTGACCCGACCGTTATTTAAAAAGGAGAAGAAAAGCACAAAAAGATGCGACCGAGCCCTGGTTTTGAATAGCCTACATATTGTGGGTTATAAGAGAATCAGGTCACATGTAGTTTGAGGAGTAAGAGGGGTGATGGAAGGATGAGTTAGAGAGTCGAGTGAGATCGCGTTGAGATTCCGGTACGTGGCTCCTGTTATTACATCAAAAATGAAAAAACAAAAGTCCAAAATAAAATACATATACAAGATTCTATGTACGCATCTTCTCTTGAATCTTTCTTAACATTTTCACTAGAATCTTAACCTTCAAATTGCTATTTCGCTTTTAACCCCATTACTCAAATGGGCTCGTGAGTTTGAAAATGAGAATTTCTCTTATTCTCCCGGCAGGTTTCTGAGATCAAAAAGATCAAGGAAAAGGAAGAAAATTTTTGCCCCAGTTTGAAGTGAAGAAAATTTTACTTAGCTCGCGTATCCCTTTTTATAGGGTCCTGCTATACTAAATTTCATTTTCCAGGAGGGTCCTGCTATACTAAATCCTGTTTTCCAGAAGGATCCTGCTACAACTAAATTCCATTATCCATGAGGGTCCTGGTATACTAAATTCCATTATCTAGGAAGGTTCTAATAAACTAAATTCCATTTTTCAGGAGGGTCCTGCTATACTAAATTTTATTTTTCCAGGAGAGTCATGCTATACTAAATCCCATTATCCAGGAGGGTCTTAATAAATTAAATTTCATTTTCTTAGAGGGTCTAAACTAAATTCTATTTTTCAGAAGGGTCCTGTAATACTATTCCACATATTGTGATCATTTTTATGATATTTTCACAATCTCTATCTTTTTTATACAAACATAGCATAGCAACAGGGTTATTATGTTAGAACCCCTATAGATCCAGCAGGAGCCCAAGTACCCTAACGGAATCCTAGTAAAGGTCGGCTTCAATTCAAGCTCTCAAATACGCTTTTTTTAATATATTTTAGCAGATGTCTACCTAATCCTCCCCCCTTTACCCCTAGTACCCTCATTCTTCGTTGACACAAAAAAATTATTTCACATAATTGATCTTTTAGGACGTTGCACCTTGGGCTTACCCCTTGTAGGAGGTACTAGGGAAAGTTTAGCTCCAGGCTGATTGTGAGTCTGAGTTGGATATTCGGTAACTAGACTAGTTGGTATATCATCAGATTTATCTTCTTTTACTTGTTCATCTATTTCCTCTTCAAAATTTTCATATTGTCTTTCTAAGATTTCATTATCTAAAAGAGTATCCAAATTTATGTCATGAAAGCGGAGGGGGAAAAAATTTCATCAACATGCGTAAATTTTCTTTGTTTATACTAGTTTTAACCTTAGATTTAGATTTACCGTGGTTACTACAACTAACACTTTTACAATTCTTTTCAGAAAACTCTTGAAGTGAAGGATTTTTCATGCCAGTTAATTATTTAAGAGACATAATTTTAAAAATATAATCAAATTAAATATGAAAACTGATAAAAATAAATTAAAGAAGAAACTTAAAAGCGAGAATTAAAAAAAATTAAGAGATCAAACGAATGTACCAAACGTCTGCGTAAAAGCAGACAATTATAACTGAAAGTCGTAACTCGTAAGTAAATGTTAAAGGTTGAAATTTGAAGCTTGCTACTTCCAAATAATTCATTAAAGTTGATTTGATAACTACTATATTTAGCATATAGCGAGAGATAATGATAGAAAAGAGAATAAGAGAAGAGAGATGGAATGGTGAATGAATTTGTGAGAAAATAAAGGAGTGAAGGGTATTTATAATTGTAAAAGTATGATCAAAGTATAAATTAATAAAGTTAAGGATTAAAATAAAAAATTGGAGGGTAGGGAATGTTTTGCAGTATGGGAGCCCAGAAATAGTTGTTTGAGGGACATACTAGCCGTTCTCCGAAGGACTTTTTTTTTTTTTTTTTTTTATAAATAAAATTAAAATTAAAGTAGCCAACAGGCTATGACCTGCGGGACGAAACCCCCGTCCCGTCCCCCATCCCCCTTACCCTATCCCATCCTGTCCTCCTCATAGACGGTTCGAATCGTCCCGTTTTCTTTAACACCCTTAGCTGAAATAAGCCATGGTAATTTTTCTTTTATTGTTTGTCAAATAATTCAGCAAATGGCTCTATATAATCTACTGTGATTGAATAGCACAGGTTGATTGGAGAGTAGTAGTTTAATTTATTCTTCAAAAAAAAAAAAATTGTTTCTTGAAGCTCTAATCTTTTAGGTCCTTTGATAACTCAAACTCGCAATATTAAGATTGAAGGTGAAATATAAATTTTTGTTGGACATTAAAGAATTGACAAGTGGAATTCCAGGACCGAGTCATGTGATTAAAAATTTGCTGGAATTCTTAAATCAAGAAATGATTCAGGGAGTTTAAATAAGTTCAAAAACAAGTAACAATTCATAGGGTCCAAAAATCTGCTAGAGTTTCAAAATCAAGAAATGATTCATGGGTCCAAATCTTTATAAGGTCAAAACTAATTAAGGATTCATGAGTCTAAACCTTTATAAATTCAAAAGTAAGGAATAAATCGATTATGGGGTTCAAATCTTTATAAATTCCTCCGTGTTATAAGTAGAATTATTATCTGAGTTTCATTTTCGCAGTAAAATATAGTTATTTCCCTATTACTTTTCAAATAATAGTTAAAAATTCATAACATACTCGAAAACTGATAATCCCAACTCGACCCCATTTTTACTGATAATCACTGACAATCCCAACAAGGCAACGTAGCATCTTAAGCTTCAAATTTCAAGGCCTAATGAACTGCGTGCTTAGTCCAATTTAAAACTCAAATTTCAGTATCAACACAGAGACTATGTGAACTTCATGTTAAAAAATTCCCAGGTTCATCGACTTCCATAAATATCATGTGTGAAAGATGTTTTTTTTTTTAGAAAAAAATTATATTAGTTATACACTACTGGCGGATGGTTCTCTAATATTACATTAATTTAGTAAATTCTTGGTTATTCTACAATAACAATGATAATTACTACCTCTCCGTCCATTTCATTTAAGCTCATTTATATGCTGTTGTAGCTGAACCTTTGCCTCTAAGAACAGCCTATTTACTTCCTCATCCTCTGGATTTTCTTGAATCAGTACTTCACAATCTTGAATAGCTGCCGTCCATCTTCCCAACTGCATATATCAGCAGGTAAAACAAGTAAACAAACATTTTCCTATATATACCTTGTTGAATGGTGTGATCACATCAGTAAAAGTTTAAGCTGTCATAGAGGGTACATTTTTATTTGCTTAATTATGTATTCAACAGATGAGTTCGAATTATACCTTGATGTTGCAGTCAGCTCTTCGCAATCTAGCCTTTGTATAGGAAGGACGCATTATAAGAGCTGCAGTGCAATCCTCCACAGCATTTTCGAATTGTCCTAGCTTGAATCGGCATGCTGCTCTGTTAAACAGCAGAACAGAATTATATGGATCTTGTTCTAGTCCTTCAGTGTACACAGAAGAAGCCTCTGAGAATTGATTTTCCCTGAACAGCTTGTTACCCTTTAACCGAGCTGATGCCAACCCTTTAATTCTCCGCAGAATTGTGTTAATTACTTCATTGCTTTGATCCAATTTTGTTGCTTCTTGAGCTGCAGCCACAGCATCCTCAAATCTGCCAACAGTTGCATAGGCCTCAGCTCGAATGATCAATGAATAAGCTGTTTTTGTTGAACCAAAAAGGCAAGCACATAGCTCGGTTTTAAAATCAGGTCCATTCTGAATTGTGGTGTATGCCTCCTCATGTCTATGTAACTTCATCAATGCTTCAGCTCTCATGGCAAACACCTTTGATTGAAATCAGTTAAAACGTAAAAAGTTATAATAATCTTTATCAGTAGGCATTTGGACCTGAATTGGGTGGTATTTAAAAAAAAATAGCACTTGAAATTAAGTTGAAAAGTGGTATTTGAAAGTTAAGTTGTGTTTGGACATGAATTTCACTTGAAAAAATGTTTAAGTTTGCGACAGGGGAAAAAATTACTTTGAAAAACTAGTTTGAAGTGCTTTTTCAAACTTGAAAAGCTAACTTCCAGTTGGAGTTGGATAATTGTTACAATTTGTTAACCAAACATCGATTTGAAAATATTATTTTGACAAAAAAAGGAAATATTTTGTATGTACAAACGGGACCTTAGACTTTGTACACTAGGAATAGATTCAGTTGGTTGAACCTGTGGAGCTGAATCTGCTCCTAAGGAGATTGAATTTTGTGTTTCCTCAAGCAATGTGTTGTAATCTCTCAGCTTCTGTGCTTCTGTGCATTTTTTGAGTTGTCTCTTAAGATCATGAGCCTCTGCAATCTCCTTCTTGTCAACTTTTCGCCCTGATTGTTTGTAATGATCTATCGCTTCCTCTGCATCTCCCAGTCTGTTGAAATGAAAAAAAATTTCGACTATATAAACCAAATCATCTAAAGAAAAATATTTGACAATTCAAGATGTTGCACCTAAAGTAGAGTCTTGCAAGACGATAATGTGCATTGTGATAACAAGGGTCTAGCCGGATGGCCTCTCTGCACGCAACAACTGCCTCAATCACGCGGCCTAAACTCATCAAAGCTGCACTCTTGTTGCTATAATAACTAGCATTTCTTGAATCAATTGCAATTGCTTGATCGTACAAAGCCAATGCCTCCTCAAGTTTCCCCTGTCTATATTTCTCATTGCCTATGGACTTGAGTACATCAGGATCTAGTTTTTCTGCAGAACTACTAAATGTACTCCCTATTTGATGGCTTCTTACAGTACTAGGTTTCCTTGCTATGTTCCCCATCAAGACTTTGCCTTTCCTCTGTATCGACTTTTTGCCATTAGAGGAATTTTGCTTCAAATTTCCCAGGTGGTCTAATGGGGTAATATTGCCTGTTGAACCGCGATTCAACTTTCCAGTTGGCCTGGATTTTAGATGACTAAAAATTGTCATGCTCAATTCACCTGAGGTGAAAGTTGGTTCTCTTCTAAGCTTTTGTGTGTATGCCAAGTTCACAACTTGCGACGCTCTGTTCATACTAGAAATCGAATTCCTCGGACAAGAGCTGCTATGACATTTTCTTGTATTCTTGACAACATTTGTGTCACTGGACTTGGTTGGAATTGTTGGTACTGTAGATCTATTTGAGTTAGTATTTCTTCTTGGTAAAAATGCACCTATTAGACCACAGCCCAATTCATTTACTACTGAAACATCTGCAACTTTTGACATGGTTGATTGACCACTTTTTCTATTTTTTTCCATCTCTTAACAGGGAATATTGATCCCAACTAATTAATCAAAAAGAAGGAAGCAAATAGGAGCTTTATCAAAGGTGAAGTACTTATGATTCATAGAAGAGGGGTCAACTAGGAAATATCAAATATATAAACAAGTGAAAGGTTCCATGTGACCCCCCCCACCCCACCCCACTTTTTTTTTTCTTAAATAGGAAAATGAGTGAATATTAGTATATACCCTCTACGAGGAGCCTAGAGTGGATTCCATGAAACTTTAACTTATATTTTATTTTGCCGTTATAGGCCTGTGAAATGAAAATTCCAGGAGAGGACAAAACTTTTAAAATTTTCTAATATCTAATTCACCAATGGAAGTCTTATCAGCGAAGCTTGGAAAATTTCATTCATTTTTTCCCCCCACATTTTGTTCATCTGGCTTTTCTCTATTACCAAACAAATTGGACCTTCAGGCTATCATGAAATAAAATTCAATTATAGTGGGATCAGCTTGTTACTTGTTTAATATTTTACGCGCAAACCGGCTTCAGCTTCATGCACCATATGTAGCACCCTAAAATCAGATTTTACTGTTAGGCTAAGTCAGTTCCAAAAAATACTCGTGATGTAATCACTTTCGGGCTAAGCACTCTTTTTTTTTTCCCTCATACACACGAATTCCTCAAACTAAGTACAAAGCGCATAATCCATTACGTGTTTATCTGGAGATTCATGGTATGTCATCCACGTCATTTGAGTATTTTATGTCAATGAAAACCCATAGCTTCCCCTCGTGTTATTGTCTCCAAAGCAATTTAAGATAGAACGAGCCCCGGCCCATATTATAAGTACAGTTTCCATCAAATTAAAACTTAATTTGACATCTAATGTAATTAAAAATATGTCGGATAGTAGAACTAATCACTTATTAGTTAATGATGTTTTTGTGCTCTTGAATAGTACACGTATGTGTCATTATCTTCACGTTCAGGCAACAAACTTATACCAACCCAAATTAATTCCAAAGAACTTAAAACTAGGCCTGCATGCTTTTAAGATATACGTAGTACTTTTGTGCTGTATTTTCTGCCGGCTTGCCATATCCACTAAAATGAATCATCAGAGATCAAAATGAAGCCATTTGTATCGATTTCATTCTTGGGTAGTTACTTAACGGCAAATGTATGTCTACTACAAGCATTTGAATGCACATATATCTGAAAATTGATATGGCATCAAACCACCATAAAAATATTATTAATAAAGCGGAGTACTCTTAACTTCTAAGAGTCCACCACTAGTCGAGGGATTTGGTCCTTCGACTGTCAACAACAGTGACCAAAACAAAAAACAAATAAAACGATAAAGTAAGTGATACACATAATACTTACGTGGAAACCTCCTTACTCAAGAGAGTAAAACCACGACCTACCTTATAGGATTTCACCAACAACTTCACTATGATTGAGCAATTAAAATTATAGACTCTTGTAATCCATGGGATTAAGATCTTAACCCAACCCTTCCTTGAAGTAGGCTACAACGTAATAACTCTATTACAACATGCTCTAACCAGCTAGCTCTAACTAGCACTCCATGGCTAACTCTAGCCCTACACTCAACTACCTCTAGTTGATGTCTCCTTCTAAGAACTCAGAAATGATTACAAATGAAAGATACCTACACAAGCTTCACGCAGTGAAGAGTAGGATTACACTTGAGAATAAACACAAACTAAAAAACAACCTAAACTAGAAGATAACTTCAGTTGACTGAGAGCAGGTCCTTGTTGTTGTTGAACAACTTTGTTCTTGGTGAGCACGATAGCTTTTGCTGAAGAATTTCACAATTTCTAGAAATGCAAAAACTAGATTTTCAAACTTGTCTTCTCTGTGGATAAGTATTAGAGACTCAAACCTAGGTATAATCTCATTGGTTGAGTTCAATTTACCTTCTGCTACTTTGCTGTGTCTCTGTTGTAGTGTCACCAACCACTGCAGAGATAGTATACTTTACAATTGTAAAGTTTGTCACTAGTTGGACATGACCATCAGGGATCTGGTCCCTTCATGATTTGAATATCATCAAAACCAAGGGTACAACAATTTTTCCCTTTTTGATGATAACAAACATATATTCTGAAAAGTGATTCTTCAGACTTCTTCTCTTTATCACCGTGCATTTTCACACCTACCAAGTCCCTCATGTGTTCCCCCTTTCACCAGGTTCCCCCTGTCATCAATCACCATGCACGGTCACACGTACTAGGTCCTTCATGTGTTCCCCCTTTCACCAAGTTTTCCCTGTCATCAATGCCTCTGTTTCCCTTTTATGGCATCATTAAAAAGAATAAATAGTAAACCAAGCAGAGTAAGAATCATCCAATGTTAACTCATGGCCACTAGGGTAATACTAACATGAATAAGTAAAGGATACTCATAGAGACAAAGCAATAGAAAAAAGAGACAAAATGATTCTTCATTTAGTGATCAAGACAGTAGTACAATTACTACAAACAAAAATACATGTAGAAAAAAGTTAGGAATAGTCACAACAGATCATCATAAAAATTGGATAGGAATAAGAGAGACCAAACTAGGAGTATACAAAACGAGTGCATGGGGAAAGATAGGAGAGGCAAGGTCTTAGGGACTAGAAAGCTTTTGAAGCAGCATTGTCATATGCTCATTAGAAGCTTCATGGGTACGCAACAACTTCTATATGGGATTGTTGCGCTCCAGCGCACTCGCAAGCATACGCGTTCGTACAAGTAATACAGTGACCCTTTTTAAGAGCCGGATGTCGAACCCACAAGGACTGGACCAATTCAGCAAATTATGAAGTTCAAGTGTGAGATTAACCTTCACAAGTGTTGATTATAGAAGTTTTCGGTAAATTATAATTAAATTTTAGGGTGGTCACAAAATAATCTGAAAACAATATAAGAAGCAACTAGAGCTAAGGCCGAATAATCATGCAATGCTACATTTTGTAATGGTTCAAGTATGATTTTATCAATTGTTGTCTCACATAGTTGAGAATGCGATGTTCATGGCCTCTCGAGCCTCCAAACATGACAAACTAGCCTCACAACTACATCGTTGAGAGGGGATGTGATAACCTAGTTCGTGGTCAATTCAACTACATGGATGTGGTTTACGGGGTTTATGCTCTTGATTAGGGACTTTCATACCTCTAATCATTTGATCCAACTTAGCTTCACAACTACTTCTACGAGTGGTGGAGTGATAATTCTAAGCCGGTGTCTTGCTCTCATCCCGTTTTAGCAACCAAACAAGGCAAATTAGGTATATTTTCTATCCTAACCGCGAATCATATCTAAAGATAAGAACATGCTCCCTACATTCCTATGTTCTTGCCTAGGGTTACTCTTTCAAGCTTTTACCTAAGCTTAACGCATTTGTTTTCATGGTGATCAAGCATAAAAACAATAATAATGAAGAATGTAAGACAAAACAATAATTAACAACTCAAACCAAAACGAATTCATGCAATTACAATCATATCACGTGGCCTAAACCCTAGAGGAAGGGTTTTAGCCACTCATGTTCTTACAATAAGTTAAAAACATCGTTAAAGTAGAGTAATTACAAGAATAGGTAAAAAAGAATGTAAAATTGGTGAACCTTAGGTGAGTTCTTTACTTCTCCCTTCGCTCCTCTTCGGTTTTCAGAAAATATTTCGTGACAAAATGATTTTAGAAGCTAAGGGTTTAATTTATAGTAAATAGGGAATTTACAAATTTTGGCCGGTCATGGAATGGCTCCGTAGTACGGAGGTGAACGCGCCAAATTGCCTCCGTGACACGGAGGTAACGCGTAGTCTCATTGGAATTTACAATTGAAGGGTGCTTGGCTGAGGCTTGGCGCGATGGCCAACATGGCACGACACTGCCCTTGGGCGATGGCCTGCGTGACACGCAACAGTGCCCAACGTGGCACGACGCTGGCGCACAAACGCCTTGGAGTTACTGCTTTCTATCGCGCCTGGCATTGGCGTGGCATGGCGCTGGGCGCGACGCACGCACAGCATGGCATGCTGCCTGGCGCAGCCAGCCTTGCCATGGCATGCTTCCTTTCCGACTTTTGAAATTTGCTTCCAAATCCATTCCTTCACTTCACCCATCATTATTTAGCCCGTCAAATGCATTTTACACCTACAAAACAAGGACTAATCATGTTGGCTAGTGCATACCCAAATTTACATAAAATCACATGAGAAAGTAAGTGTATAATTAGACAAACATGACTAAATCAAGTTATAAGATAGCACTTGGGCACACAATTATGCCTAAGATCACCTACCCCACACTTAAAGCTTTGTTCGTCCTCGAACAACCCTTTTACATCTCATGCACATGAAGACTCACACATAGCTAATTGAGCAAGACAATTCAAGCTACGGCTACAACGATTGTTTCAGATAGCAAGTTAAAAATAGAGCATGCAAGATTTAACCATTAAAATAAAATATAACTATGTTAAGACTTCCTGACCTCAAGAATCGACTCTTAATCTCAACAACCTCATGCAAATTAACTGATCAAGAAATTCGACATGAATTGTATCCTTCAATAAACATGTGCCCTCACAACAAGAGATTTACCCATTTTTACTCATAAATTTTCAAATCATACCGTGTATGGGTATATAAATAAGAATTAAGCTCACTCTCACAAAGAATTCATGTGCCACGTGTATTGACCCATAAGCTTGCCCTTAGTGTTTTCCTCCACTAATTTAAGGATGTTTGAACGTAAGATCAAGTAGGACTTATTCGGTTGTAATGTAAGCTAAGGGCAGGTAGGTACTCTTATGGCTAGTAACAGTGACTATCTTCCCTAAGCGCTTTTAATACATCATACATTCATTGCGGACATCTCTTCTCTTACTTCACCCTCGTTCTTTTCACTCTTAAATTTTCTCTTCTTGTTCCCATTTCTTTACACTCACTTAGTTTATTAGTAAGGAGTACTTAAGAAACTTTTTCATTCATTTGTTTTCTTACTCCCTACCCATACTCAAGCATTTTCAAACAAGTGCACCTTAGACCTTTTCTCAACTCCCACAACTGTTATTTTTCCGTCGTTTTCACGATTCTCATTCCTTTACTCTTTCAGATTTTTCACTTAAGCGCTTAGGAGTTTTGGATCAAATTCAAGGCTAATGAAAGAGAAAGGATTAAGCTTATGTTGTAGCTATCAAAGAATAGTATTAAGGCTCAATGGGGCTGACTAGGATTATACATTCAAGGTAGGTAAAGCGAGGGATAAAAATTAGGCTCATTCAAAGAAATGCCTAAATCATCTCCTACAATCGACATCCCTCATTTTGTTTTGTATACACACCAGGCAAGTTCTAGACACTACACAATAACATGGAATATTCAAAAATCTAACATTCACAGCACATGCTCAATTCAAGACAAATTCATCAGACTCTTACTCAGCTAATCACAAGAATTCCAAATTAAGCTTTAAGAACATCGAGTCACATTCAAGAGACTAGGTGTCTCAAATAGAGTTATACAACTTCTTACATGCTTCAACACTGACCACACTTGCATCTCACAATCATGTATAGCACATAACAAGAACATCCAGCATCAATTAGCTACAGGTTCAAAAACCAAAACCTATTGACTGATTTTCCCTTAAGATGGTCGTCATCCATCCATCGTCAGGAATAGTCTTTGACTATGACTAAAAACAATTATGTACAAACAACTATATATAGACAAAGAAAATTTTTATTCTTCGGTTCAATCTGCCCCCCGTCGGAAAAGAACCGAAGAGAAAAATCAATGGGTGAGTGAATCATGCTTAAATCACAAAGTTTATACTTTTCCTCAACAAATATATTAAGCACCACATTCACCCAAAGTCATTAAGCACAAAATTTTTGAAATTTCCCTTATCCCACACTTGAATCTTGCTATGTCCCCATAACATCAAATTAAAATGCAAATAGGGTGAGAAATACTCCCTGGGCCTCTAGACCTAGCTAACAACATGTTTTTCTTCCTTTGAACAAGTGGGTATTCGACCCCACACTTTTTCTCTTTCATGCTTCTTAGCTTCCTCCTCGCAAGGTACTCATACTTCCCTTCCATCTGTGCTTAATTCTCCACCAGAAACAAAAACAAGATGAAAATAAACAAAATCAACACAAATTAAAAATAAAAAATTTGTACCTGTGGTACCCTTGGGTTGCCTCCCAAGCAGCGCCTAATTTTACGTCACGACACGATGTGGACTATCCTTTTCAGGATATCCTCATACCCATGTTCCCTTTCGAGAACCATCTTTTTCTCTTTTTATTTTTCGAGGGAACATCCACCACTATGTACCTCTCTTCCTCTAACTCCTTCTCTAATAGAAGCCCTTCATCAGATTCAGGCTGAAAAGCAATCATCTCCTGTGTCTGTGGACCTGTGGAATCTGCCACCCCACACTTAGCCTCTGCTAACACACTGATCTTACAAAGGTCTCTGTATGGGTGGGTTAATCTTTTGGTAGACCCGGAAGAGTTCTTCTTCATCGTCGACCCTCATTTCAGGGTCCCTGCTCTTACATCAATAATCGCTCCTCTAGTGGCCAAGAATGGCCGTCCCAAGATCAGGGGTACCTTGTCATCAACTTGAAAATCCAATATGACGAAATCAGCGGGTATAATGAACTTACCCACTTTGATGAGAAGGTCCTCAATTATTCCCTCTGGTGCCACATGCGACCTGTCTGCCAACTGCAACATCAATCTTGTTGGTCTCAGTTGACCAAACTCCAAGGTGTTAAACTAGGATAGGGGCATTAGATTAACTGCTGCCCCTAAATCACACAGAGCTCTTATCACCTCAGCTTTACCAATTTGTATGGGGAGGGTAAAACTCCCTGGGTCTTTGAGCTTTCTAGGTATTTTGCTCATTACCCTGTGGCTGCACTCCTCAGTCAGTGCTACTATTTGAACATCCACCAATCTGACTTTGTTGGCCACCACATCTTTCAAGTATTTAGCATACCTGGGAATTCCCTGCAAGACATCAAGCAAAGGCAAATTTTTGTGAAGTTCTTTAAAAATATCAAAGAACTTTCTAAAGCATTCCTCCTCCTTGCTCTTTTTGAATCTTTGCGGAAATGGTGGTGGTGGTCTCTATGATGGCTGCGATGATGATTTTGCATTTTGTCGCCCAACACTCTAATTCTCTTCTTCTTCAGTGGATGGTCCTGTTCTAACCAACTCCGGCTGCACCTAATTTCTCTTCTCTTTCGGTGGTGCATCAGCCAATTGCTTGCCACTCCTCAGGCTGATAGCATTGACCTGTCAGGGGTTTGTGTCTGTGTCACTGGGTAATCCTCCCTGTGGTCTTGTGTGGTGAGCAGCTGCTATTTGACCCATCTGATTCTCTAGATTGCGGGTGGCCAACTGCTGATTTTTCAAATCTGATGCCATCCTTGCCTGATTCTCTGCCAATTGGGTCTGTGTCTCCATGATCTTTTGCAACGTCTCCTCAATGTTGCTGCTCAACTGGCCATCATTCTGCCCATTCTGCTGCTGATATTGCTGTTGCTGAGGTTGCTGGTATCTTTGCCTTTGATTTCCACCCCAAGAAAAATTCGGGTGGCTCGGCCAATTCTTGTTGTAATTGTTTCCATAATTCTGATTGTTCCTCTGAACATTTCCAACAAAATTTACCGATTCCAGATTGGCCCCGCAATATTCTGCATTGTGCCCATTAGTGCCACAGATTTCACACCAACTCGGAGCTTGCTGAACTGCATTTACCTATCCTTGCTGTTGGTTCATACTCAGTTTATTGAACTGAGTCATCATCTGATGCTGAAATGATGCTAGTTGTGCCGCCAAGGCATTTACACCATCTATCTCTATCATCCCTACTATTCTCTTTCCTTCCCCTCTCAATGACTCGCTGTGCCACTCTAGATTTCCCTGAGTAATTTTGTTCAACAAGGTGTACAACTCATCATAAGTCTTCTCTAAGGCTTGCCCACCCGATGTAGAGTCTAGTAAAATTTTTGTGTGTGGGTCTAGACTTTCTACAAAGGTATGGGCTAGCACTTCATTGGACTGCTGATGATGGGGACAGTCTCTCAATAACAACTTGAATCTCTCCCAAGCCAAATGCAAGTTCTCCTCCGGCCTCTGCTTGAAGCTTAATATTTCACTCCTGGGTTTGGCAGTCTTGCCTGAAGGGAAGAATCTGATGAGGAACTTCTTTGCCAAATCATCCCATGAAGTTATGGAATTCGGTGGCTCAGATTTCAACCACCTCTTTGCCTCTCCCAACAATGAGAATGGGAAGAGGGTAAGTCGGACATAATCTGTGGACACTTCGGTGGGGACAAACGTGTCACTAATCTCAAGAAAGTTCTGTAAGTGCTGCTGTGGGTCCTCATGAGTCATCCAAGTGAACTAGCCACTAGAATGTAATAGCTGCACCATGTTCTGTTTCAATTCAAAGTTTCCTCCAGGTTCCAGTTTGCGGATACTAGAGGTCACATTTGTCGCTAGTGGGATAGCCACTTCGCGAACTGGTCGGGCTGCCATGATATCAAGTAACAACTTTGCTTGTCCTGCCAGTGGTTGTTGTTGTAAGCTCTCCTGAAGTCTCTTTAGCTTTTGCTCTAGAGCTTCCCTCCTGCGTAAATGAATTTGACGTTTAGGTTCAAGCAACGGTTCCACTAGCTCTCTATTCCTTGCCAGCTCTGCAAGGACAACCTGTCACCTGCAATATATCGACTAATACCAAGTTTCTCAACACTTAAGGAAATTAAAAATCACACAAAAAACAGAAAAATGACTAAACTTCGCCAGTCCCCGGCAACGACGCCAAAAACTTGTTGCTCTCCAGCGCACTTGCAAGCGTACGCGGTCTTACAAGTAATACAGTGACCGTTTTTAAGAGCTGGATGTCTAACCCACAGGGACTGGACCAATTCAGCAAATTATGAAGTTCAAGTGTGAGATTAACCTTCACAAGTGTTGATTATAGAAGTTTTCGGTAAATTATAATTAAATTTCAAGGTGGTCACAAAATAATTTGAAAACAATATAAAAAGCAACTAGAGCTAAGGCCGAATAATCATGCAATGCTATATTTTGTAATGGTTCAAGTATGATTTTATCAATTGTTGTCTCACATAGTTGAGAATGCGATGTTCATGGTCTCTCGATTCTCTAAACACAACAAACTAGCCTCACAGCTACATCATTGAGCGGGGATGTGATAACTTAGTTCGTGGTCAATTCAACTACATGGATGTGGTTTACGGGGTTTATGCTCTTGATTAGGGACTTTCATACCTCTAATCATTTGATCCAACTTAGCTTCACAACTACTTCTACGAGTGGTGGAGTGATAATTCTAAGCCGGTGTCTTGCTGTCATCCCGTTTTAGCAACCAAGCAAGGCAAATTAGGTATATTTTCTATCCTAACCGCGAATCATGTCTAAAGATAAGAACTTGCTCCCTGCATTCCTATGTTCTTGCCTAGGGTTACTCTTTCAAGCTTTTATCTAAGCTTAACGCATTTGTTTTCATGGTGATCAAGCATAAAAACAACAATAATGAAGAATGTAAGACAAAAAAACAATTAACAACTCAAACCAAAATGAATTCATGCAATTACAATCATATCACGTGGCCTAAACCCTAGAGGAAGGGTTTTAGCCACTCATGTTCGTACAATAAGTTAAAAACATCAATAAAGTAGAGTACTTACAAGAATAGGTAAAAGAGAATGTAAAATTGGTGAAACCTAGGTGAGTTCTTTACTTCTCCCTTCGCTCCTCTACGGTTTTCAGAAAATATTTTGTGACAAAATGATTTTAGAAGCTAAAGGTTTAATTTATAGTAAATAGGAAATTTACAAATTTTGGCCGGTCATGGAATGGCTCCGTGGCACGGAGGTGAATGCGCCAAATTGCCTCTGTGACAAGGAGGTAACGCGTAGGCTCACTGGAATTTGCAATTGAATGGTGCTTGGCCGAGGCTTGGCGAGATGGCCAACATGGCACGACACTGCCCTTGGGCGATGACCTGCGTGACATGGCCTTGGGCGCACAGCAGTGCCCAGCGTGGCACGGCGCTGGTGCACAGGCGCCCTGGAGTTGCTGCCTTCTCTCGCGCTTGGCATTGGCGTGGCATGGCGTTGGGCGCGGCGCATGCACAACGTGGCACGCTGCCTTGCGCGGCCAGCCTTGTCATGGCATGCTTCCTTGCCGACTTTTGAAATTTTCTTCCAAATCCATTCCTTCACTTCACCCATCATTATTTAGCCCTTCAAATGCATTTTACACCTACAAAACAAGGACTAATCATGTTGGTTAGTTCATACCCAAATTTACATAAAATCATATGAGAAAGTAAGTGTATAATTAGACAAACATGACTAAATCAAGTTATAAGATAGCACTTGGGCACACACTTTTGCCTAAGATTAGGGATCCCCAACTTTTGCCTTCAATTCTTCATCGGAGGGTGTCCATGGGACTTGGTTCCTCGGATTCTTTTGCTTATGCCTGCTGTAAGGCAACCTTCAGATGTGCAATTTTAGCATTCCTCTGGGCCAACAACCCTGTCAACCTTTCGACCTCAACAGTAGCGTTTTCTTGAGCATAGATCAGATCAGAGATGACTGACTGAGATCCTATCTCACATCTCCTTAGAACACTCACATTCTTTGAGGGTTGAGTGAGTGAACATTTTCTTTTTAAACCCTACAATCCCTTTCCCTCACAGGACCTTTAAAGTCGAAAATTCTGTTTAGATGAAACCCATAGGCTAGCCCATGTTTACCATCTTTGACATTCGTTATCTTGAACATATGCTCAATTATTATTGTTGACAAGCTAATGGCTAATTTGAATGTGCTTAGTGCCTCCATGATGAAGAGATCACTGATGCCGACAATGGTTCTCTTCTCAGTTCTTGGAAGAACCACTTTGTTGATAAATTCAAAAAGCAGTTGGTATTTTCCCTTCAACTGTATTTTAACAGCCTTTGACCACTAAGGTTCTCCGACTTTCTAATCAAAAACAAAACTTTGCTGGAGGCACATTCCTCTTTTATTGACCTAATCCCCTCAGCCCCTCAGTAGGAACCCCAAAGATTTTCCTAAGCAACTTCTCATCGAGAGTGATCTTCATTCCTTTCACAGTCGAACTCAACTCTAATCCTCCATCAGTGAAGACCAACTCATGGTTAAATTTCCTCATTTCCTTCTTATGTAACTTAGGAACGGGAGGGGAGAAAAGATGATTCCACTCCTGGTAGATAACCATCTCTACCAGGTCTGTCATGCCATGCAAATTCCTTACTTTTGAGCCAAAGACTCTCCTCGAAAGCACTTTTTGAGACCTTAGGATAGCCTGCCCTTTTTCTCTTATGAGTGATTTTACAGTGTCCTTTTGTTGGGTTGACCTGGAAGACGTATCAGGTGCCTTAGTCATGGAGCTTTCCTTCATTTTCCTTAGTTTGTACTTGGAAGTCTCTCCGGGGACATCCTCATCGAGCATTCTATGGATTTTATTTTCATGCCGGCAATAATCTTCTTAGTGGAGAGTCTTTTGGACAACCTGGTCCTCTCACCAGTCGAAGGCTGAGACACCATCTTTTCATGTTGCACCTTGACACTCTGTGCAATATCCTCATCGATTTCCTTCTCGGCTTCATCTCCTTCTAGATCAAGAATATTTTCTAGTTGAACTTCTTCTTCAATAATGATTCTCTTCTTCAGCTTTCTCCTGCAAATAGTTTTCTCCTGACTTTACTTTAATGCATCTTCCATTATCTTCTTAGAACCTGATCTAGTATTAGGTGAGAGTACCAGATCTCTTGATAGGGCTAACTGCTGTTTAGCAACGATCTTCCTAACCTTTCAAGATAAAGGTTGTTCATCTTCATTGTCATCATCTAAGGCCCCCACTTCACGCTGGAGATTCAAGTCTCTTGGGGTTTCGTCCCATTTTAAAGTAGGAGATAAAATTGGAGACTCAAGTGTAGAAAGGGGAAAGGAGGATTCAATGTATTTTCTGCTGCTGCTTACCCTTGACTCACCAAGAGCCATCTAAATGAGGCTTTGAACAGTTAGCTGGTCCCCATGTGCAAGAATGATAAAGGATTTCCCTTTCTCCTCGGGTAGATCTCCACCAAATTGGTAGTCAAAGGAAGTTTTAGACACTCATTTTCTTGATGTAGGCACTTCTTCTCAACCCGAGATAGATGGAGGACCAAGTTGGGAAAGAGATACAGCAGACTCCAGTTGATCGGTTGTCTCTTTCGTCCCCTCTAATGAATTAAACTGGGCTTTTCACTTCATAGGAGTAGGAGGGGTTATAGGGTCGACTAGAGCATTTGAGGGACTGACATAAAGAGCCCAAACGGACGAGTCCTCCATTAGAAGGGAAGATGTAGAAGTAGGAGTCCCTGAGAATGAGTTTTCAAAATCTGGAGAGGTCGGTGATGATTCAAGGAGGATCGTTTGAAGGGGTGTTGCCTGAGATGGAGACACTAGGCATTTTGAAGGGGAAGAGGGAAGAGACATGATGAACAAAACTGATAGAAGGGGTAGATAGGTTTCAAAGAGCAAGGGTTTTGGAGGCTTTTAGATCTGTGAGTTTTTAGCAAGAGAGAGAGAGAAGTGAGAAAAGGGTTGAGATGGGGATATTTAAGAAGAGAGATGCAACATATCATGTCAGGAAAAAGAGATGACGGTTCAGTTCAAGGACTTGACAACGGTACAGAAGGGCGGGAATATTTTATCTTATGTGTCAGTTCCCAACAATTTGAATGAACTTTTGCAAGTAGTAATGTAATACTAACTTGTGAGAGGGTCCTGGTCCCTCCTCTAAAGTGCTGAATGATATTGCTACAACATCTATCTTCACTCTTGCCTCTCCTTTGCCTACCATGCATGTATAATTGTTAACGTATGGAGCTGAGTTAGACATAGATTGGAAAATACTCATTCGGATACCTGCAGTCTAGTCATAATCAAAAAAGGAGAAATTTCAAGGTGTGTGTGTGAGAGAGAGAGAGAGAGAGAGAGACAAAGAGAGAGAGAGAGAGAGAGTGTGTGTGTGTGGTTGACTAGTTCATCTTTATCAATCCAGCTTTAGTCGGTTATTCTCAAACTGGTCCCTACTCAAGGCCTTTTTTCAACGTTGTCCCTTAAGAAATGATGCTTGATATCGATGTGCTTGGTCCTCTTATGTTGTACTGGATTTTTTGCCATGTTGAGAGCACTTGTGTTGTCACACAGTAGAGGCACACATTCAGATTGAATTCTAAACTCTTCCAACTACTACTTTTATCCATAGCAATTGAAGCACATCACGAAGCAACAACTACATATTCAGCCTCAGCCATGGAGAGAGATACTGGATTTTGCTTTCTTAACCCCCCAAGAGATCAATGAGGAACCAAGGAAATGAGGATTCCCGAAGTGCTCTTTCATCAACTAGGTACCTTGCATAGTCAGCATCAGTATAATCAGTTAAATCAAAAGTATTACGGAGGGATAAAAGAGGAAAAAATCAGAAGTTCCTTTGAGATATCTAAGAAACTTTTTGGCAGCTTTGAGATGAGACTCCATGGGGCAAGCTTAAAAATGAGCACACATTCCTACACTGAAAACTATGTCAGGTCTGCTAGGTGTCAAATACAAGAGGGATCCAATGATTCCTCTAGACATAGTCTCATTCACCGGGTGACCAGGTTCATCAGTATCCAGTTTTAAGGAGGTACCATTAGGAGTATCAATTGGCTTAGCATTGTACATATGAAATCTTGTCAGAAGCTCCTTGATGTACTTTTGCTAGCTAATCATAGTTCCATTTTGAATGTTTTACTTGTAGACCCAAGAAGAAATTTAACTTTTCCATCATGCTTATTTCAAAATCACTTCCCATGATCTTGGAAAATTCATCACACAAGGAGTCAAGAGTTGCTCCAAAAATGACATCATCCACATAAACTTGAACAATAAGAAGATCTCTTCCTCTAGACTATAAAAAGAGAGTGTTATCAATTTTCTCCATTATCTAAGAGAGATTTTGATAGTCTTTCATACCAAGTGCTTGGTGCTTGCTTCAGCCCATGTAGTGCCTTGTACAACTTGTACACATGATGTGGATGATCAATATCTTCAAACCCAGAAGGCTGCTTCACGTAGACTTCTTCCTTCAGGTGACCATTCAAAAATGCACTCTTAACATCCATTTAGAACAACTTGATTTCCATAAAAGTTGCAAAAACAATTAACATTATAATAGACTTTATTCTAGCAACTGGAGCAAAAGCCTCATCATAGTCTATGCCTTCCTCTTGAATGTATCTTTGGACTACCAATCTTGCTTTATTTCTTGTAGTAACTCCTTGTTCATCTAGTTTATTCCTTAAAACCCACCTGGTGGTCCCTATAATAGTCCCGTCTGAAGGTTTGGGAACCAAGTTCCATGCTTTGTTTCTCTTAAACTGATGAAGTTCCTCCTACATGGCATTGACCCATTCTGTATATGTTAGGGCCTAATTGATGTTCTTGGGCTTAATCTGAGATATGAAATGCTGAGAAGGCAAACATGTTTCTGGATTTAGACCTGGTATGCATGCCAAAATCCAGTGGAGATAACAAATTATCCATAGGATGTGAGGATTTATGCTTCCAATTTGATCCCCCCACTGCAAACTGACCTTGTGAGGTACCTGGTCCCTTATCTGGCTAATAATCTAGTGCATCAATTTCCTATTGATCTTCAAGGATAGTTCCTTGACCTTTATTAACTGTGGGACCTTGTTCTCCACCTGGTCCCACCACTTTTGGAGCTGGTTCTTCATTACCATCTACCTTAACTAAATATTTAAGGGTTTCATTGTCCAGAGAATCTCTTTGAATTTGCAACAGTTCATCTAGCTCAGCATTATTCAGCTTCTCATTATTGCTTAGATCGTCGGATTCATCAAATATCACATGGACACTTACTTTAGCATATTGTGTCCGTTTTTTATATATACGGTAACCTTTGCTATTTGATGTGTTACACCCCGTAAATTTTAAATGAATAAATATCCTAATGGCATATTGGTTAAGGGATTTAGAAGGCAAGCAAAAATAAATAAATAAATAAAAGGTCGGTTTTTCATTGATATCAATAGATTTTCAGAAAAAAAACAAGGGAATATAGGTGATAAGAAGGAACCCACGACATTTATACATATTTACTTCTGATTACGCTATGAAACGCGGTCTAAACTCCATTCTGGCTTAGATACCGAGGTATAAAGATGCAGAGAGCAATCCTACGGAGTTGGTTTCGTGAAATTTGGCCGGCGAAATGTCGTGCTACCGAGGTAAAGTGAATAGAATTGCTTTAAATTAGTACCAATGTGTTCCTAGCCTTGCAGTGAGCATTTATCCCTTCTGGACTATCGAGAAATAACAAGTTTTCGACCGTTTTCCGAAAGGTTGAAGTTTGGGATAAATATATATCAAAAGTGATAATTTCTCCCGGATATTAATGTATTTAGTTCTAATTGACATGTATATGAATGTAGCTGGGAGAAACAGCAGAAGTACCGACGGAAATCACATCGGTCAGTCGGGTACTCAGAAACCAGGTATGTAAAGCTATCCTTTCGGCGAGCCAGGAAGTACAGTCTAGAAAATAAATAGAATAAAGGCTATTAATAGACACCTAGCGTACAGGAACGACTTTAGTATAATTTCCAACAAGCATGCTAGTATATCATTACGTATCATGCGATAATCAGAATAACGGATAGTCGGATGATTTTAGATAGTAATGTTGGTATCAGCTAGTAGCTCAGCATGTTCTTACGTAGTACCCAGAATAGAAGTTGTAAAAGCAGTATAATGAATTAGCAAGATTACAGATAGTATGTATTACATTTGTTGAGACTGTATCCGGCAATAGATGGCACATCTTATGTTATTGAGCTATATTCAGTTATAAATGACATGTTCTATGTTATCCAGTTATATCCAGATATAATCAGATCAGTAATCAGATATAGAAATAGCTCCAGATGATGTAGCTCCAGAAACAGATATGGATCTAGAAACTGATATAGCTTCAGATCCGGATAACAATAATCAGATAAATAGATAAAGGCCAGGTAGCAGTTAGCCCAGCAATCAGAAATAGTGTAAAACAGAATATAGCATCAGTAGTTTAGTACGGATTGGCCTTGAAATAAAAGAAGAGAATATGATTATTATTTTTCATTTGAGTATGCTTGCTGTGTATGTGTTTTGCATGTTGAGACTTGTTATGGCATGTGGGCACCCTTTAGCATCCCCATCGCCCCTGGGTTATAGCTGTGTCGATACCAGATTCAGATACCTGCACCAGCTGGGCGATGCCGTCCTCCTAGAGGATGATGATGGCCGACCACCATGATAATACGATCCAAATTACCCTGCTTGCAGGGGCAGTTCAGTTCACTCTGCGCAGAGCCAGATTACCCTGTTTATAAGGGCAGACTGCTCTGTGTGCACTTGTGGCCGGGGGCAGTTTCAGATATAGATTTTTATAAAATTACTCTGTTGTGTGTTTACACCTAGGGGCAGTTTCAGTCATACATACAACAGCAGATTACCCCGTTGAGCGCTTGCGCCCAGAGGCAGGAGTCTTCGGACTCAGACACAGTTCATTGTCAAAGGCCAAGGCCTGAGCTACGTACCCAAGGGGGGTCAGTAGGAGGAGCTCACAGTTATCAGATGAGTGGAGTGACTTATTTTTGGTTGGTTTAGACCCGGGTAGGGGTAAATAGATTGTTCTGTTGGTTGGCACCTTCCGGCTTATGGGGTCGGTCAGGTATTGTGTGTATTTATATGTATATCTATATGTGCTATTAGATACTGATAGGCAGTAGGATGACACATCGTCAAGTACGCCCAGTTTAGTTACAGAATAGGTAAACTCTCCCCAGTTATCCTCATCCAGATAGACTCAGCTACTTCCTGCTTATATGTCATGTTATTGTTGTTACCCATTTCAGTTGTATATTTCAGTTTGCTTTACATGCTCGGTACCTATGGTACTAACGCCCGTAGGGGTGCTGCATTGCTTACCTGCAGGTACTCATAAACGAGGAGCCGATCCCTCGTGATCCTAGCCAGCGCAGAGTTATCAACTCCTGTCATCCGGAGCTTGCTATTCAAAGGTGTATTTCATTTTATTTTGTTGCATAGTACGGGTAGGTCGGGGCCCTATCCCAACCATCTTATCAGTATTCCTAGAGGCTTACAGTCTGTATATACTTCCTTGTGGTTAGTTGTGCTGGTCGTGTGAGGCCGTGCGTTTTGTTTAGTTGCTTAGCTTTGTTGATTATGTTGGCCGTGTGGGGCCATAGTCTGATGGTAGTGGTGACCTTGTCGGTCACGTAGTCGTTTAGTATTTTATTATATTGTGTTAAGGATAACTAGACAGCATGGTGGCCTTGTCGGCCCACATAGGTTTCCCTATATGAGATGATTCTGGTTAGCTGATGGTACAGTACAGGTGGCTATAGGCCCAGTCGGCCGGAGGCTGTATTTACAGCCGTTATATAGCCCGTTGTTTCCTTGAATTTGAACTAGAGTCAGCCAAAGCACCAGATGTGCTCAGGCTGGACCGTTTAGCAGCCTAGAGTCTAGCAGGCACCAGGTGCCCGTCATACCCCCCAAGGTGGGGTGTGACATGATGAATAGCCTAAGAAGATCCCTTCATCACTTCTAGGATTGAACTTTCCTAAGTTCTCCTTACCATTGTTCAGCATAAAGCACTTGCAACCAAAGATACAAAGATAGTTCTGAATTGACTTTTTTTTGTTCAGCAACTTGTAGGGCATTTTTCCAAGTAGGGACCTGATCAAGAATCTATTGACCACATAGCATGCAATGTTAAATTCTTCTGCCCAAAAGGTTTTTCAATTCCTCCATTGGTCAACAAGGTTCTAGCAATATCCACTAGAGTCATATTCCCTTTTCTGCACAAAACTTATCGAATTTTGCATTTTCAAATTTAGTTCCAGATCCATATGAAGAAGTTCTAAGGGCTTAGAAGTGCTTATTTCATTATTTTTCTTAAAGGAGGACCTGGTTTGCTTCTCTTGACACATGCATCACAGATCTTGTTTTCAGCAAACTTCAATTTGGGCAGTCCACAACCTAGTTTCTTGGATACTAACTTATTGAGAAGAGAAGAACTAACATGTCTCAACCTTCTGTGCCACAGGGCAACATTATCTTCTACAATGCTTAGAAATGTGAGATCATCACCAGATATGAAATCAAGGTCAGCGACACACATGCTCCTGCACCTCTTTGCTATCAAAATCACTTCTCCAGATTGGAGATTGGTCACAAAGCATGAAGCAAACAAGAACCTAACTTCATTTCGTTTTGCACAAATTTGTGACACACTGTACGAACTATATTTTAACCCATTCACATAATAGACATTTTCTATTGCATGTGCAAGGGTTCTACTAATCTTTCCAACACCAGTATGTACCCTTTCTTTCCATTACCAAAAGAGACACTTCCTCCTTGAAATGCCTTGAGTAAGAGAAAATCTTCCATTCTTCCTGTCATGTGCTTTGAGCAGTCATTATCTATAAACTAGTTTTGACTGCTCCTATTACTCTTTCTTGCAAGAAAAATCACTTGTTAGATTTGTGAACGCATTTTAGGTTGAGTTCTCAAAAGCGAGATAAAAGAAAAATCAAACTTTTCTTTGTCCATCCTCGCAACCTGGTCCTTGAGGACTGGGGAACAGTACCTATTGTTTCCTTTAATCTCAGAGACATTCACAACATTTTTCATGGCAGTTAGTCTAGCTGAACAGGCATGTTTAAGGTCACCTTTTCTGCCACAATCAATGCATAACAAATTGTGGGGATCAAATACATATTTGCTATATGGATTGTATGGGGCATTGGTCTTTCGATAGCCAAAAGCTTCACCACGGTTGGATCTTTCATTTGTCAGGTTCACTAAGACCTGAGAGAAGGCAATCCATCTGAGGGATTTTTGAAGATCAGCTTTGATTTTGACCAGGTCCCTCTCTAATTCAGTGTTTCTCTCCGGGGAGGAAGTGAGATCCAGTTGAGACTTATTCAATTTTGCTTTAAGCTTTACCTGAAAATCTCGAATTTCACCTTTTCCTTTATCTCCATTCTGAGACACTTTCATTGCTTTCTCAACGAGTGTGAGATTTTCAAAAAACAACAATTCACATTTTACTTCTAGTTTAGCTAGTTTAGTGATCACCACAACTTTTTCTATTTCAAAATCATCAAGGTTCTCATTTAAAGAGTCTTTTTCTTTAGAGAGATCATAGAAAGAGTCAATCAAGACATTTTCTAGGGACCCATCTTCTTCAGATTATAATCTTTGAGATTCTTTTTAATGTCAAGGAAGGTTACCTATTCATCGTCATCTTCCTCCGACTTAGCCATGAATGCAAACATTGAGTTAAACGGTAAGTAATCATCTTGTATTGCCATCATCGATACATCCTCAAGATCCTCACCATTTTTTGATTCGCCAGATGAGTCTCCCTATGCAGCAAGAGCTTGTTTGACCACATGGTCTGCAACTACTCTTCTTTTAAACCTATCAAGGACCCAATCCTTCTTTCTGACTTTGTTAGCATTGTTCTTCACATAGTCCTTGTAATCAAGTTTATGTTGCTAGTTGTCTTTGATGAAGTGACCTGGCTTCCAACATTTATGGCAAAGGTCATTTATATTGGAGAATCTATTTGGATTTTCTCTTCTTTGAAACCCCCATTCCTTCAAATGAACTTCTAAAACCTTCTCATTAGATAAGCCGTATCTTCGTCTTCTTCATTGGAATCATCTTGAGCAACCTTAAGAGTTAGGCCTTTTTACTTCTTTGGCTCCTTTCTAATTCGATCTTGCTGTTTTTCGAGCTCATATGTCTTCAGATTGCCTATAAGTTCATCTATCGTCAAGGTATCAATATTTGTAGCTTTAGTGATTGCATTGACCTTACTTTTCAATATTTGGGAAGAATGCTAAGGATTTTTCTAATCAGCATGCTTGACTTTATTATTTCTCTAAGGCAATATAGCTAATTAGTGATAGAGGTGATGAACCTGGTATGCACCTCTTGGATAGATTCACCTTCTTTCATAAAGAACATCTCATATTGGGTTGTCAGCATATCTACCTTGGACTGTTTGACCTAACTAGTCCCTTCATGAGCAATTCTAAGACAACCCCAAATTTCTTTAGCTGATTCACAAGTTGAGATCCTGTTATATTCATCAGGACTTATTCCACAAACCAACAACTTCTTAGCTTTGTAATTTTTCTCAACCTTCTTTCTATCACTTTCCACATTCACCCTTCTAGTCTTGGGAAAAAATGTGGTAGTTTCTCCTTTAGTGAAAGTCTTCATGGTCTATCGAGGATGATGTCCCATAGTTCACTGTCTTCTGCCATAATAAAATCATGCATATGAGTCTTTCACCATCCATAGTATTGACCATTGAATCCAGGTGGTCTCATGGTTGACTGTCCTTCAAGATTTGATGGAGCAGCCATTTCCGCAGGATCCTTCCTAGGTGTTAACCTTTCAGGAAGAACCTGTTCTGATACCAATTGTTAACTAGTAAGAGTCTACTACTAATCGAGGGACCTGCTCTTTTGACTGTCAGCAATAGTGACCACAACAAAAAAAATAGTAAAATAAGTGAAATAGAATATTTACATGGAAACCTCCTTGCTCAAGGGAGTAAAACTATGACCTACCTTGTAGGATTTCACCTACAACTTCACTATGATTGAGAAACTAAGATTACAGACTCTTGTAATCCACTAGATTAAGCTATTAATCCAACCCTTCCTTGAAGTAACTCTATGACAAGGCTACAATACAATAACTCTATTGCAACATGCTCTAACCAGCTAGCTTTAATTGGCACTCCATGAATAACTCTATCCCTACACTCAACTACCTCTAGTTGATGTCTCCTTCTAATAACTCAAAATTGATTACAAATGAGAGATACCTATACAAGATTCAAGCGGTGAAAGAGTAGGTTTACACTTGAGAATAAAAACAAATAGTAGACAACAACCTAGACTAGAATATAACTTCAGTTGACTGAGAGCAAGTCCTTGTTGTTGTTGAGCAACTTTGTTCTTGGTAAGCACGACAACTTTTGCTAAAGAGTTTCACAATTTCTTGAAATGCAAAAACTAGATTTTCAAACTTGTCTTCTCTATGGATAAGTGTTAGAGACTCAAACCTAGGTGTAATCTCATTGGTTGAGTACAATTTTAGAGTGGCTTTTTTCTGCCACTCTGTTGTGTCCCTGCTGCAGTCCCACCAACCATTGCAAAGATAGTACACTTTACAGTTGTAAAGTTTGTCACCGATTGGACACAACCATCAGGGATCTGGTCCCTCCATGGTTTGTCTATCATCAAAACCAAGGGTACAACAAGTACCCTTCAATTTTCTGATTTAGAGTAGATATACTCTCTTTAAAAAAGCAGTCTATATATATCTCCATAATCTAACAAATGATGCATATTTATTCTTTTAGTTAGTAGACCTATATTTACTCATTTGTTTAAATAAAAAGGCATAATACATAAATATGCACTCAAACTTGTCTTTTGTTAGCAAGTATGCCGTCAAACTTTGCGTGTACACAAGTTGGCACCTTAGCTTGTATAAAGTTGAACTCATCGACACAAATTTTCGGTAGGCCACATGGGTGAAAACACACGCTCCGATGTGGATTAGTGACCCACTCAGAGGTTGCTAATTAATTTACACGTAGATTTGAGATTAAAAATAAAATAAATGAAGATACAATTTAAAGGGTGAAGCTTGATGAAAACAAATTCATTTGGAAGAACCAGTTCGTGCCAACGAACCAGCCCGTGCACAAAGTTTTAAGAATGAGGTTCATGCCAATTAAGTCACACGACAAAAAACTGCTAAAAAATCAACACAAACAAACCAAAGGACAGGGTAGGTCAAACAAAATCGAGGTGAAACCGACCCTGTCCGTCGGTTTCTTCATTTATTATTTAATTTATATTTTTTTTATAAAACTTCATTGTCCCTTGGGTTGTTCATCGATTTTTTAATAATTTTTACCAGGATGAAAATTAGATAACCCGATGGACAGAGTCAAATTTTCTTTAAAAAAATTAAAAATTAACTTAGTACTCGATCTAGTATATAGTTTTTGAAATAATTAATTAACTATTTAATAAAAATAAAATAAAAATACAAAAACACATTTATATTTAGTTTATTTCTGGAAACCCGACAGACAGGGCTGTTAAGTCCATCGATTTCTATAGTCAAGATCTGGTCAATTCACTTAATAAAAAAAATTAAAAAAAGGTTAAAAAACCCATAATGTACCGAAAATGGTTCATAAATACTCTCCATCCATCTATTGGTCTAAAAATATCCTCAACCTATTTTTTTGGCTCAAGAATACCCCAAATTAACCCTTCAAACGAACATCCTAAACTTGTTATTTTTTTAAATTTAGAAAAGTCACATAACTTATTATGATTGATCACAAACATTATTTAATAAAACTTAAATCCACTCATTTTTAAATACAAACACGCTAACTCTTTTTCACTTAAAAAAGAATTGAGATATGACATACGGGTAGCATACACTTAACTAATTTTTTCAACTTTGATATTCATTATTAGAGTTAGTATATTTATAATTTATTATTTGGTGAAAATAATATTAAATTCAGTCAAAGAATAGGATACATATATAAGGAATATGAGATCCTAGTTGATTAAAAAGAATATTGAAAAATATAGTTTATCCATGTTTTGAGAAACAATGTATTATGGAACAAGCACTTTGAAAAATTAGATATATAATATGAATAATGAACTAAATAAGCTTGTAGTTTAAAAAGTTATATTGCTATTGCTATATTCTAAAATCAGGGAATAAGAAAAATAAATGTGAGAATAATAGTTGGGATAATTTTCATATGTCTTTTTTTAAAGTGAAAACAGATTAGCGGGGATTACTTTAAACATGAGAGAGTTTAATTTTATTTAAATAATATTTGTGGCCAATCATAATAAGTCATGTGGCTTTTCTAAATAAAAAAACTATCAAGTTTACGCTATTAGTTTGAGGGGTTAGTTTGGGGTATTTTTGAGCTAAAAAATAGGTTAGGGGTATTTTTAGACCAATTAATGAATAGAGGATATTTATGAGTCATTTTTTATACATTAGGGGTGTTTTTAGCCCTTTTTCGATAAAAAAACCGACAGACTATCCAACCCTATTGATGAAGGGCGTACTTATGCACTTCATAGACATATTTGACCCGTACTTTACTATGTTTTGAGAACAAATTATGTGTGCTTTCATGTGTTTATGTTATATATTTGTGAAATTGGCTAAGACACCGGATTAGATGTTTTTAGGGCTTAAAATGATGGATTTGGGTGTATTTAAGGCTTTTGGAATATATGTGAAGAAGCTGGAGTGAAAGATGCAAGTATTGAAGTTTTGCACATGGATGGCACAAAGCCGCGCGAAGCGCTAGGCCATTGGCGCTACAGGCCACGCGAGGCAGCAGCCACACCAGCACAACAGCTCAAGCGACGTGTAGCAAGAATTGCGCAAGGCCAAGCGCGGCGTGGCCCTCCTTCAGCGCAATGCAGCACGCCAGGCGCCGGCCTGCCCAGCGCCGTGAAACACGCAACGCGGAACTGGAGACACAACTTTGGAAGGTGCGATGCGGCAGAGGTTGCCAACAACCAAAAATGGATCTCCCACTTCAACTAGGAAAAGGAACTTTAAATCCCAAGTCAAATTTGTCACACCCCGCCTTGGGGGGTATGACTGGCACCTGGTTCCCTACTAAGACCTGAACTGCTGGACTGCTAAGCCTGGGCACATCTGGTGCCTGGATGGCTCTAACTCATATTTCTGGAAACAAAGGGCTATATAACGGCTGTAAACACAGCCCCCGACCCATTGGCCTATAGCCTCCTGTACCTGTACTAACAGCTGACCAGAAGCATATCAATATAGGGAAACCTATACGGGCCGACAAGGCCACCATGCTGTCTAGTTATCTATAACTCAACCCTGAAGTACTGGATAGCTACGTGACCAGCAAGGTCACCACTACTGTCGAACTATGGCCCCTCACGGCCAACATAAAGGAAACACAAGTACTAACAGCTATACAAGTGCACGGCCTCACACGACCGGCTCATCTGACCACAGGGAAATATATACAGACTGCAAGCCTCTAGGAATAACCATAAAAATAATTGGGACAGGGCCCCGACCTACCCGTACTATACAACAAAAGAAAATGAAATACACCTCTGGAATTCAGTCTCCGGATGACAGGAGCTGAATACTCGATCGCTGACAGGAATCACGTGGTATCGCCTGCTCGTCTATGAGTACCTGCAGGCAAGTAATGCAGCACCCCACCGGGCGTCAGTACCACTGGTACTGAGTATGTAAAGCAATAATTGAAAGAAATATCTGAAAACAATAATATAACTGATGAAACTGAAGTAGAAAGGAACAGATTAACTGTCTGATAATGTAAGTCATACCTTCTCTCAATTATACTGGAAGGAGTAGGAGTCATACCTGGAGACGTATCGTTCTACTGCTGATCTACTCGTATCTAACGTATCATGGCATAACATAACACAACATAACATAGCACACACAAACCTTACCCGGCCCCCATAAGCCGGGAGGTACAACCAACACAGAATCTATACCCCTACCCCGGTCATCCGATCTCCTATAAACCCTGAAAGCATCCTGCCGGTCCCCTGGGTATGCACTTGGGCTCGCTGAGCCCCTGACTATAACTGTATCTGAGTCCGGAGGACTCCTGAATCAACACCCGGGCGTATCCGCTCGACAGGGGTGTGTAAGGGCCGATCAAGGCACAAATATGGGGAAAACTGGCATCCCATCTTCGTCCCCTGTGGGATGGCATGCCACTCCGTAGAGCGACGTATCCTCGTCCTCTGGCGGACGAGTCGATACAACTATCAACCCTGGGCGGTCATGGATGCTAGGTAGTCCAACCCCAAATAATACAATAGTCTCAACTAGTAATACTATCTGCATGTCCCACATATTGAAGCTAATAGTGGTAAAGTATTTGTATATACTATGTGCTGAGCTAGCGATAGTAATATGTACGTACTTAATGCATGCTGAGGCTGGTAATAGTATATATGTACAAATATAGTCTTCTGCCAGACTGTACTGGGGCTAATGCTGAACAAGATATACTCTTTCTGCTGAAACTATGCTGTATACTGAGTTTCTATAGTAACATGATTTACTATTCCTAACATGCTTTCTAACTTCATTTTAACTTATCATTCTATTTCTGAGATGTCTTACAGATATTACATTGCTTTACTGGGTTTCAACTGAATACAATGATATCCTAACATTCTGTATCACATCACATACTGAGCATACTGTGAAATTCCTAATACTTGTATTGGAATCTATATCGTGCTAGCAAGTTTGGCACTAAATACAACATGATGCCTCTAATATCGTACCAACATTCATAATAAACATAACACATGGCTTCTGAACATTCTACTGGCCTTTAAATTACTGTACTTTCCCGAGATTACTAACTTGCCGAGGAAACTAGCTTTACATACCTTATCCTCGAACTATCCGTCTGTCGGACGAGGCTCGGCCAGTACTTCAACTATTTTTCTCCCAACTGCATGCATAAATATGTCAATTAATACTAAATACAGCTTTATTTTAAAGAGCAACGTCACTTTCGATATAGTATATAGCCTAAACTTAGGCTTATCGAAAGACGGTCGAAAACTCGCTATTTTTCAGAGGTCCAGAAGGGAGAAATATTTACTTCACAGCTAGAAACACATAGACACTAGTTTAGAGCAATTCCACTTACCTTAGCTTGGTAGCTCAACGATTCGTCGGACGTATTTCACGAAACTAAATCCGTAGGAATGCTCTCTGCTGCTAAATACCTCGGTATCTGAGGTTAATTTGAGTTTGGACAACGTTTAGCAGCGTAATCGGACGAAAATTATATTACCACTTCGTTCCTTTTTCCTTTTCTGCTGGTTTTCTCTGTTTTCTGGAAATTACATGGGTGATTAATGATTTAAAACTGAAGTGGGGCTTTATATACTTGGGCCTGGACAAGGCCAATGTGTCACGGAGCCAACGCGGAGGCTCCACCTCCATGACACGCTACCATCGCGGAGGGGCTCTGCCTCGACTCCTTCCGCGATGGTTCGACAGGTTTCTCGCCCGATCTTTTCCCGGGCCTTTCTCTAGCACGTATAGCCTTCAAATATGCTTAACCAATGTGCGAATAGGTCATCTAGGTGCCGGGAATCCTACGGAGTATAACATTCTCCCCCCCTTAAGAACATTCGTCCTCGAATGTATAATGCTATCTAGAGGGCTACTTAACTTACTTTCTAGAAAAATTTTGGCAGAGTTTCCCCTGTAATATGGACTATAGAAAAAACCTGAAATGCAGAAAAGTCCAACACAGGTACTGCACGCAATATTTTAAGATCCACTGGATAACTAAGTATCAATCTTTCTCATTCACACACATACAACTATAAGGTACTGCATAAGTAATAATACGGACATACCTGTCGCCTGACTAGGCCTGAAATAGGTGAGGGTATCTGGCTTTCATATCTTCTTCAGCTTCCCACGTCATTTCCTCACGATTCCTGTTACGCCACAATACTTTGATAGACGCAACATCTTTAGTCCTCAACCTGCGAATCTGT